>CM062589.1:1521414-2915873 GCA_031468815.1 Morus bassanus
TAAGGAAAGGAAAGGAAAGGAAAGGAAAGGAAAGGAAAGGAAAGGAGAGGAAAGGAAAGGAAAGGAAAGGAAAAGGAAAAGGAAAAGGAAAAGGAAAAGGAAAAGGAAAAGGAAAAGGAAAAGCAAGGAAAGAGTCTTCTTCCCAGCAGACGTGGGAATGAAGTAACAGATGATGGTTTGAATCTCAGATTGTGCAAATAATGGACAAAAATCTTCTAAGACAGCGAGGAAATTAGAAAATAAAATCTGCTGACAGGGAAGCTGTGAATTTACCAACTCTGCAAGCAGTGATGGGAAGGGCTAGACAGAGGATTTAGGACTAGACAAAAGATTTACTGGTGGAAACTGCAAAATGGTAATTTCACTATGTAGTGGTGATGCCAGAAAATGGACCAGACAACCCAGTCTTTTGTTTTTCCTGAAATACTTATGAATGTGCATAAAGATCTGGCTGCTCAAATGCATCACACATGGGATGACACCATTCCAGTTCCACCACTGACCAGAGCTTTTCTGCAGCTCCAGAAAAACATGGCCTGCATTTCTAGTTGGTCAGCATCCTTGGGCATCTTCAGGGGTAGCTGAGCACAGGCGAGCGTGCTCCCCTGCTTTGCCCCGTACGTCAGCCCAGCCCCGCTCCCGCTGCCACAGCGCTGGGCAGAGCTCTGCCAGCTGACGTCCTGCTGGCGCCCTTTCCCCTCGCAGCCGGCTTGCTTTGCGTAGCTACACGCGCTGCCTGGGCCGGGAAACTTGTCCCTACTTTCTAATCCAATGTGATGTTTGGAGTGACAACATGGCTGGTGCTGCTGACTTCTCAAATTACACAAAAGGGAATTTTACACTTTGGCAAACTGCCTACCTGAATTCTGGAGGAGTGAAAAAGGAGAAAACAAGTTTTGACTAGTAACATTTAAGGTGACACTATCAATCACTGGCAAACTTCGACAACTCCAGTTAATTTTTGCTCAGAATGATAAAATACTCCACTAGTGAAGAAAATAACAGGGAGTTTCATGCAGGGCTATTTTTCTTCTTGTTTTCCTTTCTATTTAGAAGAAAAATTATGTTAAATCTGCAGTGTTTTTAATCAAATACAGACAAGGGAAATTGAACTATGCACAAACAAGCCTGTGTTTTCAATTGGCTTTTGTTGCTTTCACTTAAAAGTTTATGGTTTGGATTATTTTTTTTCCTAACAAAAATCCAAAACATTTCAAGAAAAACTGATATTTGTGAGCATACTCCTTTAGTCTGTCTTTGAAGAAAGAGGAGTCTGAAATAGAATAGAATTATTCAACCATCTCTAGACTCAGAACACTTCCCTGGAGGCGTAGATCTGGCAGCATGTAGGTGAATTTGATTTCTTACTCAGAAAAATTATCTATGTGTTATTAATATTAACACATGCTTAGAGGAACAAATGGATAAGATATTCTAAAATACAGATAAAGATGGATCCTAGAGCCTGAACTCCTGGCACTCCAAGTGAAGAGGGCCAACCAGCAAGGGGCAGTGAAGAGGAAGGGTGTCGGACAGACACTTTATGCCTTCCAGGTGACCACTTAGACTGAAGCTCATGGCTACCAACCGTCATTGGATGGGATGCTGCATTTCTTCACATCCCATTTCTGCACTGGAAGGCAGCTTATGCATGCCTGTGTCTGTGCAATCCTGTAATCACAGAGAGAACAAGCAAGGTGTGTGCTGATATTCTCAGCAGGAACATTTTCACCAGATTCCTGCCAGGCTACCTTTATACTGCCACCCATCTTGTCAACTCCTATAATGGTTACCAAAGGGTGAAACTGGTTTCTGCTACAAGTTTAGACTGATCCATAAGGTGCTTCGGAACCTGCAATAGCCATATCCACACGCACGTGACACACAGTGCTAGAGGATTCTGTACATCTGTAACCAATGAATCCATAAGACAGTCCCTATCCATCAGACCTGCAGCTCACCAAGAGTAAATCCTCACAGACAGTCTAAAAGACGCTGTTGTGCTTTCGTGCTTTCATGGTGGCTGCTCTCAAAAGAAGCGGAAAAAAATCAAAGGATCATTCAGAGCAGGTTCATAGCATTGGTCTTCCATTTGAAAAAAAACTATGTAAGAAAGGAGATAAAGGTTCTCTGATTTGTCTATCATACACTTAGTAGAATAAATTTTGTATTGTAGTGTGGTGTTTAAAGCTCACCATTTTTTTTAATAAGACACTATTAAAAGAAGATAAAAGATACAAAAGAAAATAAAACAGCAGCTAGCGTAAGAAAAAGCTATTTGTTTTCACTGTCTTCTGTGACAACCTTTTGTGTCCTGCACTAAGTAGGTTCGCAGAGGGGCACCTGTACTTCCTGGGGTTTCATTATTTATTTTTCTTTTCTGCTATACAGACCCATGAAATGAGAGGGAAAAAAGTTATTTCAAGGCTTCCAGAAAATCAAAATTTATTCATAGAAAAGAAAGCAGAAGGAACACAGTTATGAGCAAGGAATGCTGAAGTCATCTAGCTTGTAATAAAGTCTACAGCTAACTAGCCACAGGTGCTCTTTACATCCCAGGAGCAAGAGAGAATATGATTGACAGGGATACAATAATGGTTCTGCAACCATAATACAGCCTTTCTGGAGTACTGGTTTGTACCTGCTCAAAGACAAGGCATTAATGTTTATTTAAACAAGACCATTAAAAAGGAGCGGGGGGTGGAGAAGAAATCATTAAGTATCTAAACCAAGGTAGAACAAAGCATGCCCACGCCAAACGACAGCCTTCTGCATTGCAGAGAAAACACCCCAGCTTTGGTTAGCAGAGCTAGGCACAGGTTCTGGATATGATCTCCCAGTCTTTCATGGTATATAGTGTTCAGACCGTGCCTCTGCTGCAGCGTAAACCTGTTCCTAGTGGCTAGCTTGCCTGACGTGATCTAAAATCAGAGTGGATTTCAGAGCCATATATAGAGTCTATGGCCAGATTTACAAAATTATTTAGGTGTGTAAAGATGCAGATAGGATTAGGCCAGCATCAGTGCTTCAGTGATCCCTCTTATGAGCGCAATTAACTCTGTAAATCTAACCCTACGTCAGTTCTAATTTTGCTCACAAGTCAGGTGAGTCTGTGGGTGAGAACGTAGCCACCAGAAGTCAGGCAATGCAAGGCTGAAAGGACATACTCAAGCACTACATGCTTGCTGCACATTAAAGCATTGAAATAAGGGTCTACAAGTCTTCAATTCACCCTGCTTCTGCTTTGCTTGGAAGTAAAGGCTGAGACAGTCTGCACTACAAATACGCTTGTCCCGGTTCCTCAGCATTAGATCTCATGCACTCTAAAAGAGGGCCAAAAACCTGTGCTGCCTTCCCACCCCGAGACATGGTTTTACAACATTTGCAATATTATTTGTGATTTTACTGACGGGCAATAAAGAAAACTCCCTTCAAATCTTTCTGATCTCAGTAATATCCTGTACACACCAAGTCATCCTTCAAGGACCAGTTCCACATTTGAATTTCCGGATTGCCTTTCAACCCATTATTGCAAGGATTCGTTCCTTATGTTTCCAGGACTTGTGAGGTCTGCACTGAAATAGTTTCTGCAGAGCTTATAAGTACTCTCTGCAACATGATCACTTTGATGCTCATGTAATTCTTCCTATCGCTGAAATATGTCTTTCATTTACAATGTATGCCTGATCCAAGTAAATTCTTAATTCCTTTCATATGTCACTGTCTGATGACAATGCCGCATTATTAGATCACGATCCCTTGGAAAGGACAGAAGTGTGTATTTAGGTAATAGCCAGCCCCTGGATAGCATTTCACGTCTGCAGGAAAAGGAAGCATTAATCAAATAGGTCTAAAACTAACTGGAATTTGTATGCAACTTTCCATTGCCTTGAATGAAGTGAGTTTCCAACACACTATTTAAAAAAATATGTATTTGTGAAGCCGTGTTTATTAGAGTCTGTATTTTATGGATAGAGATAATAGGATGCAGAGAGAAGTGTACAGCTCACGTTATTTTTAGACGTGAGAGATACCTTTCACTTGTGCCACATCTCTCATTCCCATAAACCTGACATTCTTTATGCACTTCACTATTTGATCATAATTGCTAGACTGTTGAAATAGAACTTTTGATCAGGAAAGGTAATTCTATGCAAACTTACAGAATTAAAGCTATTCTTAAATATAAAATATTTCAAACTATTATTTAAAGAGGAGCTTAGGTGCTTAAATATAATTAAGGAATCAAGCTTCTAAGAAGATGATCAAATTAAAACAGCTTTACTCTTCCAATCAAACCAGTCAAAAAGCGATTCTATAGGACCTGTGAGAAAGAGGTTAGTTGTGCATCTGCGTGTTACTGTACCCAGAATTAAAGCACAGCTGCCTCCACATGGAGGCAGGTGAAAACTGTAGCAAGAAAAACACTGCACGAGGGGAACTGCCTCCAGATCCGGAGTATTCCCCGTTTATTTTTACTGCAAGGGTGACTGAGCACTGGAACAGCTTGCCACAGAGATCATGGAGCCTCCATCCGTGGCAACCTCGGAAACCCAATTGCCACAGCCCTGAGCAACCTGCTCTGGGTGACCCTGCTCTGAGCAGGGGTTAGACCAGATGGTCTCCAGAGGACCCTTCCGAACTCACCCCTCTGCGATTCTGTGACTTAGCCATATCTCCAGAGCAGACTTCTTCACATCTGTTGTCCTGAACATGATGGAGGGAACTGGCCAGGGCTCCAGTGATTTTGTCGCTCTCTGCTCATCCCCGCAGAAAGGCTACAGAAACTTTACAGATGATCCAGGCATTGCATGGTGTTCCTCTCCCAGAAAGCTTTTAGAGTGTGAATCAATTACACATACAGCTTCCAGTGCATCTTCTGACCAGTACAGAGATGCCTGGGATGTATAATAGTCCATTACAACTTACTCCTTTTTCTTCTGCTCACTTCTTCAACTCCTTTGAAACTGCTTCCAATTCCAAGTTCAACTTTTCCAGAATCTGAGGCTTTCAAAAACCCAATTCTTAAAAAGCTAATTAATTCCCCATAGGCTTTTTTTTTTTTTTGTCTCAGTAAATATTTCTGAGATTGCTTTTTGTATAATCAGTGTTAGCAGCTCATTAAAATGCACAGTATGTGTATCATTTTGAATGTGACATGGCTCAGCATGGACGCTCAAGCTGCTTAAAAAGACAGAAAGGAAAAAGTGAGGATAAAATGAAAGCAAAAACCCAGCATTTCCTTTAAGCTGACACCACAGTTAAGAATTTAAGACAGGGCAGGGAGCCTTCAACCCTGCTATTAGGTGAAAAGTCTAATTGCTCAATGTACTGACTGCCCTCTCCAGCCTGTATGTTTTCTGAAAAGATTTCTTTTACAGAGAGCTTCAAGGTGCTAAAAAAAAAATGGATTCTACTATCAGGTAATTGTACAAGGTTCTCACTGCAAGTAATATGAGGATTCTTCTTGAATTAATAATGAATGAAGTAATATAAAAGGCCTTTAGTGTATGCAGCCAAAAATAAATAATGCCTTAATCTAGGATGTTTTATTTTCCATTAAAACTAACACTTGTTAAAAAGTGTGTTATTGAGAAGAGCGGGACTCAGTTGCTAACATGCCAGATGCCTCTATCAGATGATGGTCAGATGGACAATAATACTTGGGACTTTTTCCTAATATTTCCTGAGTATTGCTGGTGCTTGACAGCTGTAGAAAACACAGAGGTTAAAAATATTACTTTGGGTCACAATGAGAAAACCCAAGATGAAAGGCTCGCTCAGTAGTGAGTGGGTGGCTGCAAAACTGCTGTTCCACGTTAATTGGCCTTATTTCAGTTGGTGTGTGCTCTATATTGCGTAAAATGCACCTCTGTTCATTTACAGACGAATTATAATGACTGATATACCAGTAAGATTATAACAATGCTAAATTATAAACTAATTAGTAACTGTTTGTACAGTAACTTCTTTAAGCGTGTTATAATCACAAGCTGTTAGGCAAGACAGCTCTGAGCATCAGAACGGACACTGCAGACTTCCCCTTGCCTCCATGCCGGGAGCAGCTGTACAGCTGAGGTTAACTGAAATAAAATAAATAAACACGCAAAAAGATGAGAGCGCAGTACCTCATTACAACGCGTACGCGTGCCACCGCTGTATGGTGTACGGGCCAAAGAGAACCCACGGGTGGTGACTGCCCCGTACCACCGCAAGGGCTAATTCTTATGAATGGATTTGAGTCTTAGTGCCCACGTCAGAATTTAAATTAAATCAAATACTGACCGAGGAAGAACTTGCTGTCAAGTTCAGGGTGAAAATCTTCAATTACCAAGGAAGTAGGAGTCCTTGAAAATAACATCATACTTCACCTTCACCGGGAAAAACACCCACAATATGGAGATACACAGCAAGGGGTTGGCTTTTCGTCAGAAAAGAAAGAAAGAAATGGATTTTTTTTTTGTTCATGTATGACAATAAATCCCCACTGTTATGGTAAACCAGCGAGCTTTTCCTCAACTGATAATGGTGAGTTGAAGGGCTAAACAGTAACTTGTTGTGCACGTATGTGCATTTTTCTGTTCCGCTGACAATAGACTCGCTTTCAGCAGGGCAGGTCTCCGGGCTCTAGAGACCCACCGAGGCCCCTGACGCTGCCATTACCATGAGTCTATGAATTTGCAGCTTAGAATAGAGAAAATTAAAAAAAAAAAAAAAAAAAAAAAAAAAAAGAACTTTCCTGATTCAGGGAACCGAGGACCTTTGCAATTTTCCAAACATACGTCTAGGAAATGGATTCTGACTCTTTTCTTGCTGGACTCTTCATTATTCTGCACCTTGCCCTGCAACACACACAGACTTCCAACGTGTGATCTGTATTGCTGGAGGGTTTGAGGTGCATCAAAATGTAGCAGTTGCTCTTCACTTGAAATTCTCTAGTGTGGAGAACTTCAGAATAGCATGAAATTACCACCACCACCCACTGGTCCTGGAGTCCATTGAAATGTTTCCTCTTTACAGTCATCTTCTGCTCAGAAAAAATAACAGCCCAGATTACATCTTTGGTGTTTCCTGCTAAGTCTTCTCAATAAATTTCAAATCCAAAGTAACTCTGTCAATTGCAGAAAGATCTGTCTTACAAAAAATGCTGTTAAATTCAGCAGGCTAACAAAAGAAAAAAAAAAGAAAAGAAAGAAAGCTTTTTCTGCTACATCTATCACTACCGAAACTGAGATGTGAGGATCAAAAACTTAGATGACAACATAGCTTCCTGATGATGCACGAAGCAGAATAAAACTGAGATCACTGTTTGCTAGATTTATCAGCTTCGCAAGATCTAAAAGGAATAAAGCTTCCTCTGAAAAGCTGAATGAATAAACATTAGGAATAAAAGACAGTAAGGTGTGGAGGTTAAGACCGGAGGTACCTTCTGCAAAGTGAAATTCAGCTTCTCTTATATTGATTCTCCATTGAAGTAAATTCCTCTTTTTCTCTGAATGACTGTTAAATCAACAGTTTAAATTTTCTTTTTTTTTTTTTTTTTTGTGAAAAACTAGTTAATGCTTTGTTAATTGGTCATGGAGAAACTGAGATATCATTAAAAAAGGAAAACATCTATTTTTCTTTAGTGAGATGTGTATGATATAGTAAACTGCTATTTCTGTTAAGCAGTAGACAGTTACCTGCACATCATTTCTGAGTTATACAGACCAAGGGGATGTTCCAGATTTCAGTCCCTGCTTTTGTTACCTGCGACTGTGACAGTGACAGCCAAGGATCAAGGCAGATGGTCCACATCTACCATTAAGGGAGAGCAAACAGGAGGTCTCTGATACTATCTCTAAAAACACATTTGCTGGCAGAGCTGCAATGCAAGCAATCCTCCATTCAGAGAAATGTGATTTCTAGCGGTAGTTTGAGGGGAAAGGGAGAGGAGTAACGGCAGTGTATTAGCTTGGGTTTGCCAAATGCAAAGAACAAAAATTCATCTTAGCATCATTTCAAAGAAATATTTGAACAAGCTTGTTATCATCTTTTCAGCGAAGAGGAATTAAGTATGTGCTTAATATTAAGCAAGGGTTGAAACAACATGCTGAAATGGGACCACTGTGTTAACTGGTACTGGTTCCCCATTTGCTTTGAATAATCCCTGTCGGCTACAACAAAGAAAGATTTCTAGCAGTTGGCACACATTTGAAAATGATGAAGAGCAAAGAAGTCACTGACTGAAAGTCTCAGATATGGTGCAAGTCACAATTTGCAGAGGCGATAAAATTACAGAACCTGAGTCAGGTGGATGACAGCATTAGTGTGGACAGGATTATTAGTGTGAAAGGTATTAATAGAGGATATGCAAAGAGGCTCTCCTCTCAGCATTCCTCTGGCTGAAGCAGAAGATAAAGTTGCTTATGTTCCCATGAAGAAAACCATTCCCATCCCGCTGTGGCCCCAGTCCAGCCCCCACAGGACTTTAGGAAGCGAATTCGTGGTCGCCCCACCTCTCCCACCAAAACAGGTTTGCAGACGCACAGGTCTCCTTGCAGGAGGGAGGGTGCTCGCACTCCTGCCGTAATACCTTTTTCAAAGGTCTCTAATATTTCTTCCCCTGCTCCTTTTAATGAATGGTAATAGAGGACACTTGATTAGAGGCTTTTCATCATTTTAGGACTAGGGGCTTTAGCTTTCTGACCTACTTTCCTTGCCAATGAAATTCCATTTTTAGCTTCAACTCAAGGTCTGAGTGTTACCCAAATTCAGACCATCTGTTTTAACTGCCTACAGGCTGAGAAGTTGATCCAAGCCAGGAAGAATAAATGGAACCAGTGTGTGCATATATTAAGTATTCTCAACTCTCAGTGTATTAAATAACCTACTCAGTTTATTCCTGTGTCTACATAAACATTCCTGTTTCTTTGGGCAGTGCCTGCTGTTGTTGTAAGGAATATTTATGCCGCCAGTTGCTCTCGGAGACCTTTGGCTAGGTCACCTTTCTTGTACAAGTACAGGAATGAGCAGGCTACAACTGACCCCAAGCCCACCTAATCCCTTAATCTGGCTTTGGTCAGGGTTGGTATGGGCTACCCAGAAGTGCAGATCCCCCCTGAGCAAGTCATTGGGCAATAACCTGCCTCTCTTTCTAATTCTCACTGCTGGAGAAGCACCAGAACTTGCATCTCCTCAGTGATCCTTTTTCATCCCAGGTGATGTAACTACATGCTCTTGGTATTAATAAAAAGACAGCTGACCAGTCCTTTCGTGAATCTCTAGCAAATTCCTCACAGTATCTTGAAACAGTGAGTTCCAATGAGAGAACTTCTTGCACCGAACAGAAATCCCTCTCAGTTTTAAATGTCCTTTCTTCCCATTTCATTGCATATTCACTTCTGTTAGTACAAGAAAAGGGCCTAACAGCATCAGGCCTGTCTTCAGGATTTCAGATACATCTCTCAGTCCTTTTATGACATGAAACTCATTAACAAATATGAATTTATAAACCAGAACAAAACCAAAAGGCAACATAACCTGGAAAAACCCTACTAAGTAACTGTTGACCTCAGCTTTACAAAAAATCAAAATGAATCTGAGTACTGAAGATAAGCTTCTGCTGCTAGCACTGATATGCATCTACAGCACTCATCCCTCACAGCTTGGCTGATGGATGTAATTTCAGCAGAATATCTAGGGAGGATGAGAGCATCCATGAACACATTAACAAATAAAATATGCCAGGGAAAAAGAAAACAGTAGTGTAAAACCAAGCCAGATATTGCAGAAGTTGACCACCCAGCTGGGGAGCTGTCCCGGTCAAAACAAGGCAGAAAATAAGTATATTTAATGTAAAAGAATCCTAGCATGAAATAGGCTCTGTACATCCCTGGACACAGATGATTTGCTGTTCAAGTCTGTCATTTGACAGCCTGTTTATAGATTCTCTTGCTTCAAAGCCATTATGGCTCTGTTTACAGCACGCTCTTTCAGGAGGCACCACAAGCCTCCTCACGCGTCAGGTTTCTCGGGCATTCATCAGTGCATCCCGTTCCTTCTAGGATTGGTATATTTAAAAGCTGACATTAACATATCAAACTGTCCTTAGGGACATGGATTACTGAGTCTGTGTCTGCAAAACACTTTCAAAAAACTTCTCTTGTATTTTCAAAATATCACGCCAGCATTAACTGATTAATCCTCACAACGCTTGTCAGGGACAGCTTTGAAAATATTTTGATCTCCCTTACGGACATGGAAAAATCACGTAGAAAGTGGACCTCTCTTTCCCGAGGCCACAGAACAAGCCCATGACAAAGTCAGCTTTCAGACTTCAGGAGCGCTCCATCACTGGGTCTGCGCTGCAGGTCTGCATTCAGTCCATCAGACGGTATCACTGCCTCGAGAGCTCCAGAGCCCTCCTCCCACCCTGCCAGTACAGAGGAATTTAAGACATCACATGTGAAAGTTTGTATGCCTCAGCTGAAAAAGGCAACAGCATCTTTGCATACCTGGAGATATGAATACGTGACAGGATAAAACCCAACCAGGCAGGAAAATGGCACACGTGAGCAGCAGCTAGCTGTGCTCTGGAGAGCTGTGGTTTTTGATGGGGTAATTCCAGCAAGGCAGATGAAACTGCTAATGTGGCAGAGGAACTGTGAATTAAACCCTAAACAAAAGATCTAACTATCCCCAGCCCCCATACCATAGCTGTTAATTCCCTGTTCATTTGTCATGTGCAAAAACAAGAAAGGAATGAGTAATATTTGCTTTTGTTTTCATTGTATCATTGGAAGTGACATGATCATTATTTCACTGGAGGTTCAAAGCAGCATTAGCATGATTACACTGGACTTGTACCTATTAAATGGAGGGACATAAGATCCTCTGAGCTGTCAAATGCAACGTACACAGCCTTGCAATGCAACGGAAACATTCTAGCTGAATTTTAGACATTTTTTTTTCTCCTTTGTGCAAATCAAAACATTGCATAGTGATTTTCTTACAGTATAAAAAAGGAGCTCTTGCACCTGGAAAGCTACATGCTAATTCCATGCTTTATTCTATCTGTTTCATGCAAAAGGCTTTCATAATCATATTCTATTGTAGAGTACATAATGTTATTATTCTGTCCTTATTGTCCTAAAAGCAAAAGCTTACAGGCTGGAGTGAAATCTTCTTTTGACTCTACTGTGCCGGGCAAAAGGTTAGAGAGATAAAGAAGCTCTCAAAGAGCTGTTAATGCCAGTCTGAGGCAGAAATACTAAATCATTTGAAGCAGCATTGTTTCTGTTTCCATCCTCCATGAGATATTTCAGCTTTCATAAGCTGTGTGTGAAAACCACAAGGTTTTGCACCACTAGGCAGGAAATGTCCCTTGACCGCTTAAACATAGCGACCAGAAAAAGCACAGTCCTCTCCTGACCGTTTGATCCACGAGCCAGCCGTCCCCGCGTCCTTGCGCTGGCTCTGCGACCTTAACCAAATCGCCTGGGGGCACAGGAGCGTGCACAGGACGCCCTGAGCGTGCTGCTCTGTGGGGCCTGGCCGCCCTCCCTTGAGCCAGCTCTGGGGAAGAGGAGCGGTGTTGGACCTGACACTCTGTCCAGAGACAGGCCTTTTACTGGTAAGAAGGAGGGTCTTGGGGGTGTTTATCAATTTTCAGTTGCACTCATCTCCTCTGCATCTAGAGAAACCAATGGAGACAACAGCTATACGATAACGGTAATTTATGAGCCATAAACCCCTCCCCAGGCGCACGCCTTCTACCGGCTGAAAAGTTGGCACATAAAAAGGCTGCTGGAAGAGCATCCTCTGAAAAGCCATTTCACTGTCCCCATGGAGTTGTTATTGCTGCAGCACCTTCCGATGTCCCTATACCATAGGATCTTCCAGCTTTTTGACTGCAATTCCCTATTTGTAGGGCTGTGAATGTTGCACAGAGAGAGAAGATCATCAGAGATGCTGCTGAGAGTCTATTTTTAGAGTGAGTCATTTGATGAGCTGTTCAGCACCTTATTTATTGCTGTCTCCAGCTGGAGGAGCTAAGCACTGTCCAGACACCTCTACTGCTAAAACCAGAACTCGGAAGGAGTGACCTCTATTTGATAACATTTTCTGTACTGACAGAGAGAAAAACAACAGCACATTATGCTGTCAAGGCTAATAGCTGCTAATTAGGGTGAGGGACATATGACCCCTTTTATGTCCAAAGCACACAGAAGTCACAGTACAAATAAACAAAAAATGCTGAAATTCTGCATTCACAGTCTTTTCCAGTCTAAAGAGTGACCACTTAAAAGTAATTTCCTAATTTGTTTTTCCCCCAGTTTGTCTGTTTAAGGCTTTACTTGAACTTTACATTATTCGTACAGCGGGCAGGAGTCTCAGTGTTCACAGTGTTTCCTTGGTAGGAAATGGGGCTTTGAAGGGACACTGGGAGAAGAAAAGGGGACAAACCAAAGCTATGTCGTTGGAAACATGGGCGACATGTGCAGAGGCTCCAGAATCACTACCGGCGGGCAGAGCACTGAAAGGACTGCAGCAGTAAGGGCAGCTCCTCCCAGAGGTCGCACGCCTTCGCACGCCCCAGAGCTCGCCTGGCAGCAGGTGTATCTCACCAGCACAGCCAGTAAGCAGAGCAATGAATTCAGCAACTGAAAACTGGCTGCATCTGTTGCCATCTAACCAGATTCCTGGCTAAATAAATAGAAAAGATGTTTCTCTCTAGGCACGTTCCACATCTAACCTAGCTGATGCTCAGCATTTATCTCTGGACAAGCCTGGAGCCACGTACAGGCTGTGCTTACTCCAGATTTCTGTACAATTGCCTTGCATTACTAATCTTCGTAACGCAGTAGCACTTCAGGGTCACTGCTGAGTGCCAGGTATATTCAGAACATGGGGCAGCTCCTGCTCTGAAGAACCTAGCACCTACTTAACCAAGCAGGCAAAGAGTAAGTAACCAGTTACCATTTCATAAATGGAGAACTGAGGTACAGAAGGCTGAAGTGATTTACTAGAGGTCACATTAAAAGTCTACTGAATTTGCAGCCTCCCATTGTTTTATTACAGGCTCAAACATCCTGTTAGACCCTCTGAATGTTAATCATTACCTAACTCTTCTATCTTCTTGGTGCTCTAATGAGATTATTGATGAATTACTTAAAATGCACTTTCTGTAGAAGAAATTTTTTAGGTGACAAGTTGCCTTTTACTAAACAAATTAATGGGAAAGTTGAGTTCTCTTATTCCAGTGTGGGGAAAAGAAGTTTTGGGTTTAAAATGCCCAATTAGTACTAACTGAAATCCAATATTTGAGATTATTTGGCACCGTATCTGTTATAAATATGCCATGTGGCCATTAGTACCTCGTGGTATCATCAGGACAAAAATACTCACTCCAGCAATTAATATTGCAGTGCCTGCATATGTCAATATAGGAGTAGAACAATTGCAACTGTATAGGTTCATTCCAAACTCCATCATGGCCAAAGTCAAAGCAAGGCCTCTCGTTAAATGCAAGGGGATCTAGATAAAGCTCTGCTGAAGCATAGCTTGGTTTTACTCTGATCAAAAAGCTATGACATTTCCAAACATCAGTATCACTCACATTGCAGGTCAGCCCAGTAAAGCCAGAGAACATGGCTGGAAGTGCACAACGTGCCATGCAAACCCAGAGGGACAAATCCAAGAGCATTCTCTCTGCAGATAACTCTGCAGGAGATCCAGAAGTCAGTGCTACAAGTCCAAGTTTTAGGTCTTGTTCCTGTGCAGCCTGCTCCAGCCAGCACAAAATTTCTCATCACAGTATCTCTCATAATAGTTTTGCAAATGAAGTTCTACATCTCCCCAGCAAAATACTCCACGCTCCGAGACAGTTTGATCTTTCCTGGCGGTGTTCTAAAGCACGTTCTCTGAAGTCCCAAGTAATGAGGTAACTCTCAGTCTGCGTGTAAGAACAAAACTCTACTAGACAGACCATGAGCCAGACACTTATTATTATAGTTTCTACAAATGCACAGAAGGACTTTCTCTCAGTGCTCCAGGTCACTGAGATCATGTTTGAGGCATGTGATTAATTTTCAGCCTTATTGGGTTAAGGGGTGGCAGGAGAAAACTAAGAAAGATTTTTTTTTCTAGAACAGTGTGAAATGAGGCAGAAGACCTTGTCACTTAGCAAGGGGTTTTAAACTATCTTTGCATAAAGCAGCAGCTAAAAAGTTAATAGACGTAAATAGGATTTTATTGATTTGAGGTATTCTGAGGGGTTTTAATGCACGTGAAGGCAGGAAAAGGATTCTGCTTGGGATAATTAAGCCTTAGCTAGTGAAGCCTTGAGCATTTACACCAAAAAATCCAAAAACTTGAAAATGCCAAAGAAAAGCTGTCACTTAGCCTGAAACTAAGCCTCTCCTGGGACACAAGCGTGATAGCCCAGCGATGATAATCTTTCACCCAGCTGCTCGGGCACACTGTCTAGCCACCAAGCCTAGAAGGAGAGCACGAGAGACTCGCAGGAGCAAGCAGTTAATGTGTAATGAGTTCTGCTTTTACTTAGAGACCCTCATACCAACAAGTTCTTGGACGGGGGAAAGAAGTTCAGTTGATAAAGTGTTTTGACATATTTGGTCTTCCCCTTGGACGTCAATTATTCTTAGCACAACTCTATTCCCATAAAAGCTCTTTCTTGGTCATATGCAGACACGAAAGGTAAAAATAAAGCCTCAATTGTAAATCCTTTTGCTTTTCAATAATTGCTGCATCAAACACTAGAACATCCCAGAGAAAAGCATGGAAATCCCAAACACCATCTGACAGCAACCGGGGCCTCTCCAGATTTCAAGCACCCTGAAACAAGGGATGTATTCCTTAGGCCCAGGTTTTAATTTTAGGATCCTTTCCCTGCCTACTGCAAAACTTCAGCAGGTTGCAGTGCCTAGGACTTCTCTTCTACTCCAGGGTGTAGCCAGGTCACGTAAACCTGCGTGTAGTGGGATTTCACAGAGTACAATGTGTCCTCCTGAGTCGCCCTGGTGGTTTGTACACAGTCATTTCAGTATCAGAGATTTTTTTTTAAATCTGTTGTTATTTGGCTGCTTGCTTTCCTTTTCCTCCAGATGAAAATTACTTCAATGAATACTGATATTAATATACATTTGCATGCAAGCATGTAATAAATGGCTCACTGAAACAAGGCCTGTAAATTCAGTCAGTGGCTGTGCTAATCATGTTCCTATCACACTCTAGGGGCATTAGCTACAAATGAGCTTTTTGTTACACGACCAGAACACGCTGCAATCCACACCCAGCTTTCTGGATAGGTTTTTATTTGCCTACCATTTGCAGAAGAAAGCACCGAAGTCACTTCAAGAGGGCAAACTGCAGGGGAGGAAGAGCCTCCTATGGCATTTACCACCACATCTGCTGAACACAGGGCACAACGTGTGCATTGCCAACACCTGGTGCTTGCCAGACATCAGAATTTGTGCTGCGAGATGGGGGAACAGTGAGTGATGGAGCAGTCGGTTAGAATTAAGAGGTCCAATCACCTGGGATGCCACATGGGGATTGTGTCAGACCAAGCTGTAAATCAGGATTAAAAACCCCCACTACCTTCGCTATAAAGCGGCCTTCAGTGAACCAGCACAGTCAATCATGTGCCCAAGTCCCAGAGCAGTTTCAGTACCGTATGTTCCATGAGGGAGGAGCAGCCATGCTCCTTCTTATGGCACTGGTGAGTAGCCATAAGGCAAAGGACGTTGGTCTCCTTTACAGAAGGATAGTATTAAAGCTTAAGCATAAAACTGCTGCAGAAAGCTTTTGCAATAAAGCACAAACAGCAAATAAGCACTCGACAGAGCAGTGAATTCTGTTGTGTGGAATCCACAGAACCTAAACCAGCACCATCTTCCATCTGCGTAAAATAGATTATTCCATCTCAATTCTGCTGGTATTATTTAACATACAAATTACAATCGTTAGTGAAGATTGCTGGGTCAAACCCAGTGCAGAGGTTTGTCTGAATAATTTTTCAGCTGGTCTCGTATTCCTGACAATTCACCCTTTACTGAATCCAGACTTTGAATGAACCCCAAATTTCTGACTGTACAGATGGCAAGGAAACTGCTGGGTTTTGAAAAAGAAGTGTACATCAGTCCTCATTTGCACCTGGATACGAGGGAATGAAAATATATGAACCTGCTCACAAGCAGACGTACAGTTTTAAGTTTGTTAGAGCTCATCTACATGGAGAGGTAGGTACTAAAGGAGCAAGGGTGTGAATTGGGGAACGTGCTCAGCAGCTGCCTGAACTGGCACATCTATTTGCAACAAGAATGCCTTTCTTTGGCTTAGCTTAATTCATTGCCAAAGCATTGTGTAATTATCATTTCTAGGATGACAGCACCACATGAATTGTTGCTTGCACGGTGGATTTCTAAGCTTTTGTGTCCACACTGCACATTCAGGGAACCTGAAAAGGCTTTTGGTGCCATTGCACTTGTCTGAAGGAGGGGCTTCCCTTTTTTTTTCCCCCTCTAGTTATGGTGACATGGTGCCCAAGACAATTGCTGGGAAGATATTTGGCTCCATTTGCTCCCTGAGCGGGGTGCTGGTCATTGCTCTGCCGGTTCCAGTCATTGTTTCCAACTTCAGCCGAATTTACCACCAGAACCAGAGAGCCGACAAGCGGAGAGCGCAGAAGGTAAGCTGTCCCGCGCGGCCGCCTCCTCCGAAAGCTCAGCAGCTGCCAGGAAATCTCAGCCCCTGCTTGTCACCATGGGGCTTGTGAGACACCAGTGATCATTCTGAGCGTTGCAGAGAGCAGCCTGCATGCACCTATCCATCTACCTACACGTGTAGACTTACTTTCACACACAGTTGTAACTACCTATACCCATACGGACACAAGCTAGCTCATTGCACACGCTGTGTACTGGTGCATTTTAAACATCAGAAGCAATGGGGCTTTTATTGCTCACCTTTGCTACATACCAGTCTGAAATAAATATATACATATGCACATAAACCCTTAAATCATTAACAGGAGCTGTTTATCTCTCTGGCTGCTTGGTTCCTGTCCTCTCTCTGTCCCAGAGTTTTGAAAACACCCATCCAGAAAAATATACTTCTCGGTACACATACCCCCTCAAAGCTGCAGACTGTGACACAGACGAAACACTGGGAATACACAAAGGCCCCTTGGAAACATTAGGCGATTACTGAATATTCCAAAATCTGAACAGTTTTTACAAGCATAAGCTTACTGATTCACTGAGAAAGTATAACAGATTTATTATATCTCTATTTCGGTCTGCTAAATCACACCAAAACAAGAATCAGGTTTTTACAACAACTGCAAACTAAAGGTCTGGGGTTTTTTTCTCCCTGTGGAATGCTGTCTGCCAGAAATTCAAGACTCAGGGGACCTGATGGAGAATAGTAGTAGAAAGATGTGCTATTTCTGCTTCAGGCGAGCATCTGGGCTGTGCCTACTTCTTGCATCTGAAGGAGCTGACAGCAGAGAGCTGAGATACAAGACCTACAAAACCACTAAATTTGGCAGTCAAAACACATAAGGAGAGTAGCAGAGAGACAGAATCATGCAGGAATGAGTTGCAGTCTCCATTAGTCATTGTTAGGTTTTTACACATACCTGCACTAGGTTTGGCATTGTACATGTGAAACATCGAACTGCAATAATTTTGGGAGGTGTTTTTGAGGGAGCGTTGTTTATCCAATTAGTCATACAACATAATACAGATAAAAAAATCTAAAGATATCCTAATGGAAGTCCACTCGGTACCACACACTGCTCAGGCAGCAGCCGGACAGTGGGAAACCAGTATGGATCATTACATTTATTTAATGAATTTAAATGATTTGCAGAGCGGGTTGCCTAATGTGAGGCTGCACCCAGGCATAAGGTGTCTGGGTTTAACTTGCAGCGGGAACGTGCTAGGTGTCAGTGCGTGGGAAGGGCTGCAGTACCCACGCAGAGGTTTGTTAAGGGGAGAGTGTGCAGTAGCCCATTTAAATAATTGAAGACTTTGAGAGAAAGCACTTGTTCTACTGAAATGGCACATTAACACAGTGAGAGACAGAACCTGCGTTACAGTATAGCCTAGGCAGCAAATAAACAGGCAGGACAAATAAACAAACAAGATTTGTGCGTAACTGTGGATCACAATGCAAAGAATCTCCAGAACTGACTCCAGGTCTGTGCTTTCGGATGAGGCTGTCCTCTCCAGGCAGCATACTGAAGTTTCTTGTTCTGATTCACCTTTTCCTTTATTTGTTGGACCATGATCCACTTGGTGACAAGGAAATGTACCACCACCTTTGATGCTGCTATGATTGATTCCAGCTTTTGTAAGGTTTGCTGTATTGACACACACAGTGTATGATTTCCCCCAATTTGAATTTCTAATTCCCTTGATACTGGATGAATTTCTGGGCTAAGAAAGTTTTCTCAAGGCAGAAGTGTGAGTAATTTTCACATGATCATCACTGCATGAATACTAAAGAGAACAAAAGAGGCAGAAGCACATTAATGACGCTCTCTCTGGAGATGGTCAGGACGTACACAGGGACGTTAAGAATCTGCTTTGATAGCATACTTGTTCCAGCATCATCCTCCAGTGAATTGAATCCCTTCTTCAGGAATAAGAAAGTCTTAGTAACAGTTAAAACTCTGTCCCCATCTAATCAAAGATACAAAAACATTTGCATGGCTTTTTCAAGAAGGTTGGAAAAAGCTCTTGCCCCCTCTCAGTCCTTGAATACGAAGAGCCCACCCACAGAAGCTCCTTACAAGCAGAGTTTAGAAGACGCAGCTTTGAAGAAATAACACAGATGTCTTTCCTAAGTTTCTAGTTTGCTAAAGAAATTATTTTTCTCTTTTAATTGAAAAGTAAATACTTTGTAGGTTATGTATTAGTATAAATGTATACATTATAATATTATATATATTTATATACTATATAGAAGTTCTATTTAGTTCAAGAATCATAATTTTGTAATATACCCATAGCTTAAGATTAGGTAATAGACCATATTTATTTATTTTTTATGAACCCAGACTGAAGTCTTCCAATGAGAAATAATAAAGGCAAAAGTACTGTACAACTGTCAAATTGGCTGGGTGTGACATTCACGGATTTGAAGGTCGGGGTGTGAGGAAACCTGGGCTCTCCAGCCCAGTGGGGGTTTCTGAGGGGCTGCAATCCAGAAAACAGGAAAACGCAGCACAGCCCCAATGTCCCCTTGGATTATGATATGCTCAGCCTTAACTTTGTCTCTTAACCATTGACGAGGCTCTGGTCTAGCAGGAAGAGGTATTTAAATAGCATGAGTAAAATACCAGGAGGTGGCTGTTACTTGTCAGCATCTATTCTTCAACTAACTGAGGAGGAATGTTCCTTAAAAAGGAAAAAAAAAAAACCAAAACCAGAAACAAACTACCAGTGATTTAATCACCTTGAAGATAAATTATTCTTTGCCAAAACTGCACTGCAAGAGAATTAATTACAAGGAGATCTGGCAATCTTAATTTATTGTGCTGTGTCATCAAATTCTGTCCTCTGGTATGCTGCATTCAGGTCAATCTGAACGGAAGATGAATTGATCATTTCTGACAAGGTTCATTTTGGCAAAATTGTTTTTTTTTTCCAAAGACTTTTTTTTTTTCCTTTTTGACTGATGTGCTAAGAATAGACCTTCCTGACTTTGAAACGATGCTCTTCTTTAGTGAATGTCACAGCCTTGGGTTTTAATACAGAATTTGACACTTAAAACGCTTGACAATAGAATGACTTTGTTATTCAGATAATGCTGGAATCTCTCTCTTGCTGTGTTCAGTTTGCAGCACAGATGCAGTGTGAAGAAGGAGACAAGTATCTGGTGCTGGTTTGAGGACTACGTCTCCAACTTTTCAACCCTAGAAAGAGAAAGCAGGGGCAGCTACTAACAGCTACTGAAATGCTGCTCCTTTAGCAGCAGTAGAAAAAGTAAAACAGTTCATTGTTTAGAAGTTAGAGACTGTGTGAACACAGTCCCAAGACACAGCGTTATTCCCACCAGAGCAGGGCAGTAGAGAAACGCATGGCTGAAAGACTGCCAGATAATACAGCAGTGACAAGAATAGATGTGGCCTTTAGGCTTAGCGCAGCGAAGATCCCAGAAGTACAGATTGCTCTCCCAAGGTTTACAGGAACGCTGTAAACCTCTGGACTCGGAGACTGGTCAAAAATCCTGCAAGGATGATCCTTCTTGAGTAAACTCTAGCTGCTGACAAACTTATTCCCACGCCTAAGCAGAGAACCAATGCTAAAATTAAAGGCCCTATCTTTGCACAAACAATAACAAAAACAAAAAAAAAGGAAGAAGGAGAAGAAAACACTAGGTCTCTTACTGAAAATAATTCTAGAAAGGGCGTTTTTCAAAGTGTTATGGGAGCCCTTGTTGGTCCTTAATCTCCCAGGTCCAATGACACTTGTCTTTGTCCAGCTTGAAAATAGTCAACTCGGGTCCCTCAGCTGGAAAGATTGTGCTAAGTGCAGCAAAGTTGGTTTCTGCTGTTGGTTTTTTTTTGTTCCTGGAATGATGCTTCAGAAAAGACAACTAGCGATCCCTTCAATATCTCCCCAAACTGCTCCAATACAGTCCAATTACAGCAAAACAACCCCATCTGCTCCAATGTCCCATTCCCTGGGGAAACAGGAGCTGGCAATAAAGTGCACAGGAGCTTTCAGAAACGTGAGTTTGCTTAGGTGGGCCAATGACTGACAAACAGCCATGTGCACTAGCAGCTTTTTGGTGAGAAAAAATGGTAAGACAGAAAAAAAAATACTGTAACAAGGGCAATACAGCATTACAGGTTAAGCCTATGTGGTTGTTAGCCCCAACTCCCTGCACATGTAAATATACACGCAGATGAAGACACTAAGTCCTCAGAGGCGTATTTAAAGCAGTTTTGAACAGCCTCAGAAGGCACATGGAAGTAGAGTGGCAGCTGAAGTGTTTGGAAATAGCACCAACAGCCTAAAGCAAACTGGTCTCTAGACCAGCACCCTTAGGGCTAATACTTAGCCAACTGAGTTGTTCTAGAGCTTCTCACTTTGGGGGAAAACAAATGTTCAGAAAGAGGCCTCTTACACAATGAAGAATGCCTCCTCACATTTGCACAACAGAGGAGGGAGAAATGTAAATGCTCAGGTGCTGTGAAAAAAACCCTGTTGAAAGTGCATTTATCCTTTAATGCTTACATTTGCTAAATGAGCCAAAATACTGAAATGGTTGATAATCTCAGCGAGATTAGCGTGGTTTTAGTGGTGCATTTCACAGGGGCTAAAATGAAACTGTTGTCTACAAATATAAAACTTCAGCAATCACAGTGCTTGGTTTCAGGTCTACAGTAAATATGCTTTTGAGGGACTACAGCTTCTTAGTCTGATTCATTTCATTTATTATCTGGGGGCCTTTGACTCTATGAGAACAAGCAATGTGCTGCAAAAGCCTTGAAATACACTTCTCATTTCATCCTCTGGGCTGTAAGTTTCCAGGAAAGAACCAAACACCCAGATTTAGGCAAGGAAAGGACTACCCAGGACAAAATCATTTTGCAGAGCCGCTCTCACATAAAACTATAATATAGGACTGAAAACTGTAGCACAGGCTATCAAAGAGTAGATGGTATAAATGAGATGAAGCAGAGAAGTGGACACATTGCCTGGTGGATGAATTAAAGCATTCAATCACAGAGCCAATATCAGCAGAAGAAAAGAATGAAGGGGCAAGGGACAAGCTGTATCTTTTCAGATAGAAGCCGGTGAGAGGAAGTAGATGGAGGAAGGTTATTCCAGACAGCAAGAGGTACTCGTGAGATGGTTGCACACAGGAGCTATGACTCTGCAGACTGATGAAGAGGTAACTATGGAGATGCTTAAAAGGGGCTTAAGCCAAAAGGAAGGGAGAGTAAGGACACAAACGTCTTTCTGATTGTTCCATAAGAGGGACATTAGAAACAGCCTGTTCCAGACCCAGCCGTCACTCCCAGAGGCATGGAAAACAGGGCTGCAGTCAGGAGAGCAGATGAAGAGGGAAGATGGTGTTGAAAAGAATGCTTAATACTAGATTTATGTCATCATCGTACCCATGAGAAAGACGGCCCACACACCTGTCAATAATAAGGCCATTATAATAATTGATTTGCTACAGAGCAGGGGAGTCAGCTTTGAAATGTTCTGTTTTTCAGCTGACACCCTAAATTTTGGAGGTGGGTTAGTGAACTTCAGAGCGTGGAACAGAACGGCCAGAAAAAGCGACTCGAGCAAAGCTGTGAGCTGTCTAAGGAGAGCTCAGCGACAGAACATGACTCAGTTCCCAGCAGGGGATGGGGTTGGGAACTTAAGGAGAGAGAGAAACAATAAGGTTAAAACTGGAGCTGGCTGACATTTAAAAAACATGGGTTTTTTCAGCCACAATGAATCTGTGTGAAATATGTTTTTGTTGTTGTTGATATTTAACAGTTTTTGATGGGGGAAAAAAAGCTTTTTTTATATTATTTTTTATTTTTTAAAAAAAGATATTTCATTTTTGCTGGGGTAGGTACCTCTTTCTCTTCCTCCTCTGTTTCCTGTCTGGTGTTTGTCACATCTCCTCATACAGTTTGAGGGGGGGGGTGGGGGAGTGGTGGTGGTGTGTGGAACAAACAAACAAATAAACCAACCAGGAATCCTTCCTTTTTTCCTTCATCTCATCCAGGAAAGCAAAATGGCATTTTCCATCAGTTCAGCTAGTTCAAATTCCCTGGGTCCCAAATTGCATAAGACAACTAGATGTCTCCTCTGAAAGAAAGGATTGAAAGCAGTGAGCTAGAGCTTATAGGTTCAGCCTTCAAAGCAAGCCCATATATCTAAATATTAAGCCTGTTTTCAATAGTGGCCCAATGCCCAGATGAAATAATTTCCACACATATCCAGAAACCACTCTACATTTGTTTCGTGCCTTGAGGCCCTTTCACGTCCTGTCTCAGCCACAACCAGATAACAGCCTGCAATGTGCAAGACCCTCACTAACCCATCCTCGGGGGCTCTCCTTGGTCATCTCAGCAAGAGGGTGTCCCCTTTCCCCACCTGTTGGAAGTCCGGGTTGTGTGTGACTGCCTCTGTCCAGATGGCTCCATTATGTAGCACAGTTGGTCGGATTTGTAATGGCTGATGTTGCCCGCTTCATCCCAGATGTCTAAATAAATGCAAGCTAAAATTGCCTTGTCAAGGAGACCTGCATGCAAAATGTTCAGCCAAAAAATGTCGGGAAGCCCTATCCTACTTTGGATCTGGGTTCTAGTGATCAGATCCGTTGCTGTTGCCTTTATTAACTAGTTATTTTACCACTCTGCCTAAGTAACGCAGAATCGAGTGGGCTGGGTGCAGTTCAGCTACCGCGCAGTTCCCAGCCTACATACTGAATACAGCTCAAACACCCCTGCGCCAACTGCAATATATGGTTGTGTCTAGATAAATGGATATGGCTATATCCACTGGGTCAGGGAAAAAAGATAACTAGAAGTGGGTGTAAATGGTAGTAAAGCTTATTGCGGTTACTAATTTGTACCATGACAGTGATAAGCAGATGAAAAACAACATTTGTTGCTGACACATGTGGTGCTGTGATGGCAATACAGGTCTCCGAGTCCTCTAATCACATGGATGGGAACACTCTACAGCCTACCAGCACATCTCTCAAGGGCCACTGCAGAATTTCCCTGCTTACACACTGCCAGATGTCTTAAACAGCCCAACTTGAGAAATCCTAGAATCTCATTACTCCACTCCTCCCACTCCACCCAGCAGCAGTGGTCTGCAAAGTCTGACTCAGAACAAGTCTTTGTTGTTTGAAGGTCATGAAAATCCCAGCAAACAGTAACTGCTGATGCCTTCAGCATCGCATCAGGCTCTAAACCAGCACAAGGCAGGCCCTCTCCGGGCACCAGCAGGAGCCTGCTGTCCTCTTGTCTCCCCACTACAGCCAGTCTCACTGTTTTGACAAACTCTGATATGCTGCAGCAGCATCGCCCTTCCATACTTCCCTCTCTGTGACTCAGGTTTTTTCAGGCATAAAACTGGGATAAATCCACCTCTTTTCTGGGCTTGGTGGATTCTTGCAGAGGTATTTCATGTACATGTACCAGGTTATAAAGTGAAACGATCTTATGGTAATACTATTCATATCCTGAATTTTAAATGCATCTGTCTGAGCTTTTGCACTAGCCATTCTTTTTGGCTCACCAAACAAGGCAGCAGAAATGACAGCATGTGCTTTCCTGACTGGTCATGGGTAGCAAGCAGAGCAACAGCAAATGCTGGCAGAGAAGGGTTCACGAGCAGGCAAGGGAATCAAGAGTGTGCACAAAACTTACAGATAGTTTTCAAAAAAATATCTATATGGGGAAATCACAGTCTGCCTGCAAGTACTGTGCAGGAAGAAAACGCAGTTCGATCCACCAGACAAACTGCTCCATAGGAAAGAGTTCCTCATTTCTCCTCTTTGCCACAGTACAGCAGAACTCTTCTGTTTACTATGCAGACCGCTGCCTGACAGTAATTCCAGCCACCTGTTCCCCATGTAAGTGCAGCCATTTAGACTGAACTTAGCATTAACTCCGAACAAATACAATAATAAAGAGCAATTCTACACATTGTCCACGAGCTCCAGTATCCAGGCGCCAGCGCATTTCTGTCCACATATGAAGCATCAGCTTTGTTAGTGATCGAGTCAGGACAATTAGGAGCCATTCTAGTAGGGACATGCAGCGATGCCGGAATGCACAAACAAGGGCCAGAGCAGCGCGTAGCCATGACGACTCCGCAGCTTTGTTCTGACAAACCGGGAGCGCTCCAGCGCCCAGGACAGCACGCCAGGCAGGCTTCTCCCTCCGCATCTGCCAAATCAAGGCATGCAGCCAGCGTGTTGTGGCTGTCAGCGTAAGGATGCAAGCCGAGACACACATTCTTCTAAGAGTCTTCACTTATCAAACAGGACCATGGGATGGGTTTATGATGGATTTTGTCCCCAGAAACCCCAGGAGCAAGAGGAACAGCTAGGAGCACCTTCAGAAAGCAAGCTCATTGCACCGCACAGCAACTATGTCATCTGATGACTTCTGAGCAATTTTTGCTCGCCAGCAAGCAACACTTCTCTCAATTAATGCTGAAAGCTTCTAGCACAGAGTAGTGGGACGGAGCACAGCTCCTGGCCCTACCCGCCTGGAGCAACAGCGTTGCCCACACCGATGCCTAACCCCATTCACTCCCCTGGCTGCCGGCGGGTACCTGCCCATCGGAGACGACACGTGCTCTCACTGCCAAGGGCAGGCAGCAAGGCAGGAAAACAGCCCCACCGTCACCTCTTCCCCTTGGGCTTCAGTCCACAGGGGAGGATGAAGGGCACAAGTCTTACAAATTTGCTTATTTCTTCTTGAGTTTCATACAGAGGTTTTGTGGTCGTTGTCCCCATCCCACCCCACCATGTTTTCACCATCTTCCTGGGGAAGGTGTGAGCAGTGCTATATGAAGCAATTACCTTCATTTTCTTGTATTCTAGCATTACCACAGGCCTCTGCACCATTAATTAGTGTTCATATATCAGGTCTAGTAAGTTGGCATGTGACACTAGATCAAATTCTGTTAATTTCTCTGTCCCCTGAATACTTTATAGCTATTAATTATGGGTGTAAGCTCTGTGAAAGATGTATAAAAGTGAGATCTGGAAACACAGACAGACAGATAAATCACAGGCAGACAGATGCTCATCGCACTTTGCTTTCAGCAAAACACAGGACCTTATTTTATAATAATGGAGAACAGCAACATCTCTATTAATGATGCAGAAAGACATGAGGCTCTTTTCTTGAGAAGATGTTTATTAAGTAATATGTTTCTAGACAAATTCTGACACCCTAATTCACACCCCATAATACTCCACTTTTAACTCTAACAAACTATACCAGATTCCCACTAAATTGGTGCGGCACCTCTTTGACCACGTGTCCCCGAAGCGATTTTGACCCAAGCTCTAAAATCGGTTACAGCATTAAGAATACAAAAAAGCACATGTAGGAATTTCTTTTGTTATTACTTCACGAGGCAACCTTAAGCAGTGATGAGAGCTAGCTTTGTCAGTCAGCTGGACTAGTAGCATGGGAACCTCAGCATAGAGGAAGCTTTGAATTTCAGCCAAGATGAAGTAACTATGTATAACATATTTCAATCAAGGAAAAACTGTCCATAAGGTCAGTTCTTACAGAGATCAAGGTCTGACTGTAACCCTTACTGGGTGGATGGATAGAAGGATAACTAAGAAAAGGTATTAGAAATAAGCAGGGCATCTATAGAGGATAAAAATAAGAAATGGCCTCCAAAAAAGCTTACCTCTTAAATGTAAAGCAAAGGAAAAAAGTGAGAATTGTCAAGCTCTACAAAAAGTGAAGTTTTTTCTATTCTTTCCCATAAAATGCAGCGAACACCAGAAAGTGAATGGTCCCTGTAAAAAGAAAACATCAATACAATGACAACTGAGTAAAATTAGCAACTAATACATGCAGGCTGGAAATCAGAAGAAATTTTCTAAATAGAAGAATGAAGTTCTAAAATAAATGCCCAGTAGGAGTAAGAGCTTCACTAAGTTTAAGCCAGAGCTTGTTAAGTTCAAGATGAAAACGTACAAAAGGAAGTTTGCAATAGGAGGGGACCAGTCTCCGTGCCCCAGGGGCTTCCTGACTGTCCTGCATTTCTCTGCAAGTTTTGCATGTTACAACACTTCTTTCAAAGTTCTGTGTTTAATCAGCCAGGATATCTATGACTAGCAGAGAAGCCGAGATCCATTAAACTCCATATTCTGTGCATTGTTCTATAAATAGATCGAACATCATGTTCTTCAGCGTTGGAAAAGATTAAACGATATGGTGCATTTGAAATGATGTTCTGTTGCTTTAACAGTGCCAAGGGTAAGGTAGGATTAAAAGAAGAGCCACAGAGGAGGGGAGGGGAATCTTTCATCTCTGGAAAGTAATGAAGAGGCCCAAAATAAGATCAAGGTCTGACTGCAAGTGGTTCTATCAAATTACATAGGAATATAATGAGTTCTACACTATCTAATTTCCATATGCAGCTCTACAACATCTCCCCCAAAGCAAAAATGACAGAGTATTTAAACTTGGCTCAAAAGCTGTTTAATGTAAAGATTTGATAGAAAGAGAAGTCCAAATGTGGATACTTTGTTTCTTAGGAAAAAAAGATTAAAATGACAGGAAGATGATATGCAGAAACTAACTTTTCTAACACTGCTGTAACTCCGCTGGCTGCCTATTACAATAGCCAGATGGAACCACGGCCAGCAGAATAACAACTAGTACTTATTATATGGGCCATTTGCTTTTTAAACAGCCATTATTTCACTCAAGCGTTCAAACACATGTAATAACCCCAAGTCCTAATTTGGCAGTCCAGCCTGTTTCCAGGCTTTGTTAGAGATGGCATATCAGCTTCCCAGAGCCATAAGTAGGACAGATGATCAGTGTTGCCTGATTATACTGAGGAAAGCACTCCACAGACAGTAGATTCATTTAGTGCCTTGTCCACTATTATTTTTGAACGCTTTTTTAAAAATGAAGAATTTTCCATTTTCTGCTTGGCAAGGAAAAACTACCACAATAGGCCGGGGAGCTAAGCTCTTTTCCACCAGATGAAGGTTACATCCATTCCCCTTCCAAGTTACATATGCGCACTGAGTTCCCACTCAGAAGTACAAACTGAAGTCTTTGCTGAATTCCTTTCTGAATTTTATGCTAAAATTAGTCAAAGGTACCACAGACGAGATCACAACGACAAGAAAATACTTTTTTGTCGTTCCATACTCTAAGCCCTGTTGTTAGGTCTGCAGAAACTCCTGTTTAAATATACAGTCTGCTTGTTATCTTTTCCATAGTCTAAAATCAACCGTATTCTTTCTATGTAGAATTTAATTCCAGACCCAAACTAGCAATAGATGCAGACAAATGCAAGAAAATCGAGCACTTACTGAATGGCTGTGACATTTCAGCTTGGAAATAAAAATCACATCAGATTGCAGCAGTCAGCAATAGTTCTACTCATATTCAAACTACTAATTGTTTAGGGAAAAAAAACTGTGAAGACCTGTTAATTATCTATTGTAGCTGCATTTTCTGCCAGGAGTGCTCTTAGTGTGGTTTTAGCAGTTAAAGTTAGAGAAGACATGGACTGGAGCACCTCTCATATGAGGAAAGGCTGCAAGAGCTGGGAGTGTTTAGTCTGAAGAAAAGCCTTGGAGGGATCTTATTAACATATATAAATACCTGAAGGGAGGGTGCAAAGAGGATGGAGCCAGGCTCGCTTCAGTGGTGCCCAGTAACGGGACCAGAGGTGATGACGAGCACAGACTGAAACACGGCAGGCTCCATCTGAACACCAGGAAACACTTCTTCAGTGTGAGGGTGACCGAGCACTGGCACAGGTTGCCCAGGGAGGTTGTGGGGTTTCCACCCTTGGAGATATTCAAAAGCCATTGGGACACAGTCTTGGGCAACTAGGTCTAGGTTGCCCTGCTTGAGCCGGGGAGCTGGACCAGATGATCTCTGGAGGTCCCTTCCAACCTCAACCATTCTGTGAAGGATAATGCTAGTAACAGCTCCAGTCCAAAGAGGGAGCAGGACACAGGACCTGTACATGTAGTACCTGACATACATGTACTCCAGTCATCTCCTTGCTCAAAAGCACAGAAGATCTGGAAAGCTGAAGATGTCTGGCAAATATGAAATTATGTCATAGGTTGTAACTTAATAGTTTATTATATCACATAAATCAAGAGTGAATATTATCTCCATAAGAACTAAATGAAAATCATCAATAAATAATAATTAGCTGTTTCCTGGGCCTGCCATCTGGTAAGCATTTTTCCTAGCCAGCAACTCCTGCTTCCTGCACTTCTCCAAAGCAGCTGAAAGATGACGATAGGCTATTCTTTCTTCTGTGTCAGTCCCTTTAGGAAATGTAGAGACCCAGGATGCTGACAGCCACTTACATCATCCTCGCCACCATGCTTCTGCACTCACATGTACAGGGCTTCACTGCCCTTCCTGCTTATTCCGAGTCTCCAGTTTCTTAAAAAGCAGTAAGGAGCCAGAAGTTATTGAGACCTGCCTTCCATCCTGCTCTCAGGAACACGTGGGCTCCAAGATAACCAAATTAATCATTCTAACCTGTAAGTGGCTGTCATTAGTATTATTATTTTCATCATATAAATTATCTTCCAGATTAGGTCATATGCATTTTGAGATCCTGTCGTTTCCTAGCAACTCCTCTTACCACTTTACATGCAGACACAGTGTGCCGTTTTCTTTTCCTTTTTTAGACTCTCCGTGCAGGGGTTATATTCAGTAACAGTGATCTCAGGCCTGGCCCTAATGACCTTTAGTCTGTCACATCTGTGGGATAAGGTGCAGAAGACAGCTATCCCCCCCGCCCCAAAAGACTTTTGCAGCAGACAGCCAGAGAAACACGGTCCTTCACTTGTCTGCCTTCTGTCCTGCAGACCAGAAGTACCGAGCTCTGCAGGACAGGGATGACAAAAACATACCCACATATGTTAAAAACTGGCAGAATTTGGAAGACCCCATCAGCCTAATTCCCTAGGTTTGTTGTGTAGGGTGCCCTAAGCAAGGTTTTTGCCTTTGTAATTTACTCCTCACCTGACCTGCCAAAGCATACCTCTGCCAGCCGGCCAAGTCCAGGCTGAGGCATTCCAAAGATGACAAAAAACTCCTCTGAAACAGCCAGCTTTTACCTGCTTCCACACTGTAACCCAGGTCTGGCACTGCTGCCAGGTGCCCCTCGCGTCCTCAATCCACTTTGCTCAGTCACATAAACCAGTTTTGAACCTCCACTGCAGATGTCAGAGGGGAGCGCTTTGCTGCACTTAAACTCTTTGTTACCGTCAGGCACGATCAAAACACTGCATCCTGCGTAAATGTATGAAATGTACCTAAATATCATGGAAAGCTTGTGTCACTTGATAGCTATGCTTTCCAAATAATGCATTTACACACAGACTTTCACATCAAAACATGAACTATGGTTGTTTCTAGTCCAATGTGAGAAACTGTCTGGAGGGCCAAACCAATTTTAGGCACCAGTTTTAATTAACTTCTCTAGCTGAGTTAATCAACCTATCTCCCAAATTTAATCATCATTGGGGCACAGTGTTAGGCGATGTGACTATCCTAGACAGTCTTTTGTGTAAGGAGAATAGGATTAACTTCTGTCCTGTCCCACTGACATTTTTTAAAATAACAATGTCTGTTCTAAACTACAAAAGCTATGGGGCTTAATTATTTAGATAGCTGGTGGCCCTGTTTCAAAGAATAAAAGAGAACAGACCTCAGAAACGAACCAGCTCCAGTCCACATGGAGTACAGCTATTAATATTTGATCCCCTGCTAGCCTGGAGGCAAAAGGAATAATACTCGTTAGAAGAGCCTAAGACTGAATCCACTTTTGACTGAATTGACTGAAGATGAGGATGAAACCTTTCCTGCTATAGGTGAGGTAAGTTGGGGGACTCTGGTAATTCATCAGCAAAGGAGCTGATATTTTGTCAAGCACAGAAAGAAACTGAAGTCTTCTGTGGTTGCCACGAAAGCCTCACTGCAAAGACCATCGCTGGATCCAATATCCAATCCTGATTATGGAAGCAATAAGATCGTTGCGAAAAGTAAGGAAAGTCATATACTTGCAAATGGAAGAAATAATTTAATGGAAATGTAATTAAGAGGAACAGACAGACAATGCCCTGTAACTGGGAAATGGAATATCCCTCCATCCCTTATCCCCTGCTCTCTCCCCATAACACATCTTCAATAGCAGTAGTCTCTGCATTTTTTGTTCCAGGTTACAGTCTCAGGCCAGTCATATTCAGGGCCTAGAACAGGGAAAGTCTTCAGAAAAACTGAAGATCCAATTTCATTTTCTTCATAGAATCATAGAATGTCCTGAGTTGGAAGGGACCCGCAAGGATCATTGAGTCCAACTCCTACTTCTTGTTGTATCCTCAGTCTACGGCTGGCAAATACAACTCGTGCCCCTTCCACAGGGTGACCAAATAGCCCTGTGAGGTACCTCGGCCCCAGTACAGAGTAAGTTTCATCAGAGATTTCACCCTCATATACTGACTTGGAGTCTTAATGTTAAAATGGGACAATGAAATCTAGGTGAAGTATACAAAAGAAAGTCAATTTTGGATGTCCCCATTTTGGGGTCTCAAAAGAAGACCTATTTTTCAGACTGGTCATAGCCTAGTGTCACCTAATTAAAGCTGCAAACTAGTATCCTGTACGTGTCTTTGCCGGAGAAATTGTCTGCTTAAGTGGAAGCTCTTAAGGTTAAACAAATCTTTCAACTATTGAGGGCCAGAGTCACTCACACACAAACGGTAATAGAGCTCCTGGAATTATTACACTCTCTAGACCCACTGCAGATATTTGCCTCTTGGCTTTACTCTTCCTACAGTGTATACCCATTAGAACCTCTAATTAGAAAGGAAAATCACGAGTTCCATGTTATTTAAAAGATTATGCAGCATTTTAAAATACAGCACAATGTAATTATTTTTTAATAGCCACAGCTATTTCATGTATTTACTTTTAATGGTGTTTGAGTCATAAATTAACAGTAGAAAAGAAAAAGGCAAATCAGCACTTGACAGAGAAGCAGGCAACAATTGCAAAGAAAAACCGAAACACTAAAAACTCTGTGATTAAAGAGGAAGAGGGCCTTATTAGTTTTTCTTGCTTGCTTTATTCTGGACTGTTTTTATCATTTAACTTGTCCACCTGGAGGTCACAAAGGTCAGGGATAAATAAAAATGAGAAGAGTTGAACATCTGCGTTGCTGCAGAGTGACTTCTGTCAGTTTGTCAAGAGATGCATATTTTTGGACAGAGCCTTATATTATCAGATATCAAAGTTAATAAACTAGCACTGCCACTGCAGAGGACAGAAGGAACAAATATGGTGCCTTTCCCTACTGCAGGATGATGAACATAGACTTTGCCATTAGTATTTCCCAATATTAAATGAACAACCTATGCTACTTGACTGGTAAGTGGAGCAAGTTACCAAATCTCCCTCCCGGCTCTCCTGCCTCTGAACGCCTGTTACCAGCCACTTGAACTGCAGCAGCATCTCCGCCATCACCGAGGACCAGATGTCACCATGTTAGCTGCAGTACAGGCAGAGCAAGTGACAACACAGATGTCAGAGCACAGAGCTGAAAGATAAAGAGAGGATTAAACAACCAAGCTTGTTAGAGAGAAGGTGAGCCGTGAAAGCAACACACGTGCAGAGCACGTACACACCACTAGATCACAAACAGTCATACGGTCCTCCTATGCCAGGAACACGCCCAAGACAAGTGTCTCTAGTTGCTGTGCATCTCACGCCCCAAAAATGACTATTAACTTTTGAAAGGATAAACAAATCTGCAGGACCTCATTTCTTATCTCTGGAAAGGTCATTAACGCTCTGCAGCAGATTATGTTCTTCAGACGTACATACTCATCTGACTCCTGGAGACAGCCCTGTGCGAGCTGTTCTCAGGAGCACCGTGTCCTGTCTGTGCACCCCTTGTATTTCACCCCCAGGCTTTTTCAGGTACAAGGAGAACCTGAAATTTCCTTCCTCCTGGTATTGCCAGCACAGGACCGTACACTTGGTGTGCCAAGGTATAACTTCAACTTGTTTGCCTTCTTCGCAGAAAGCCCGGCTTGCAAGGATTCGAGTGGCCAAAACAGGCAGCTCCAATGCTTACCTTCACAGCAAGCGCAACGGCCTCCTGAACGAAGCCCTCGAGCTGACGGTGAGTGCACAGACAATATCTCCTTCCACAGAGTTTGAGAAACTCCCTATTCCCGCTCCTCTCCCTGAGCTCCCTCCCTTTCTTTCTCTGTTGCCTCCTAATTGCTCATTATCCAGCGTACTGTATGTGCCGTGTGGAGGGAACAGCTGGAATCCAGCTGCAAGATTGGATGGGAGGAAAAAGCTTCCTTGGGCTCCTCCTTGAGCTAGGAAAGGATCTGACCTTCCAGCAATGATCAGGTTCACAGTTCCCTCGAAGCTCTCTGTGCAACGGAGCTGTTGGAGCTGTACTGATTTATACCACCCAGGGTCTGCCCATACTATAAATATCCACTCTCTTTCAACATACAGTTATTTATTTTCAAGAGTCTCCCTCTAATATAGACTAAGTGATCATGCCCAACAGGACAGGAAATATTCCCTGGCTCCTGTTTCAGGCAGTTTGGTGGTGAGTTTATTTTTAAGAGAAATGCCTCTGGAGGTTAACACTGGATATTCATGAGAAGAAAAGTTTCGAGTGCGTCAGATTGCTCAGCAGAATCAGCAAAAATGAGAGGAGGTTATTACATTAAGCCTGATCAACACCAGAGCAGGTATTAGCATATTTCATGGATTTAATTTCAAATAAATCAGCCTTTTGTGCACGTGGGGAGCAAAGAGCAAGATGAAGACTGCTTAATTGAGCCACCAGAGCCACCTAGCACTTTTTCATGCATCCTTACTTGGGGCCTAATCCTTCAAATATCTACTATTTTTCCTGACACACATCCTTGCATTTGTAAAATCCAAGCTGAAAAACCTTTTCAGCTCCTGGTGAAAGCTGCTCACTAGGACCTGAGCCCACTCCTACCCAGGTTCAGTGGGTACAGTACACAGAGGGAAATTGTGCAGCACCTTCTTTTGCATGTAGGATGCTACTCAGTGCAGACCGAGATAGAGCATTCTGGCCCTTTGCAACTGGAATAGTTTTTAAACTGACTCTACAAAAGCATTTCATATGAAGTACAGATTTGGAAGGGGATGCCCAGATCAGTTTCTGTTCTCCCCTCCAAAACAAGTCTGATCCTTCTGACTATACACCCAACGTTGTCTCCTGCTCTGCAAATGGCAGTGACACTCAGAAAATCTGTTTCTTGAACCATATGTTGCTGTTGAGCAGTTCAAGAAGAGTTTCTTTCTCAAGAATATGAGAGACCAGGAAGACTGGCCGCACCTAGTCCAGAGCCTTATCCCCAGGGTAAGGAAAGGCTCAGGACTGGGATGCCAGCTCAGCTGAGATTCTGCTATTTCATTACCCAGGAACATGCAAAAATTTGACCACAAATTTTAAACTTCCTTTTGAGCTTTAGATTTCTAGTTTTTAAAAATGCCAGAAGAGCTTAGCAGGGACACTCAGTTTGCACTTGATCTTCCAGCCTGTCATCCCAACAAGAATCTCCTCACTTCTCTTGTCAACCAAAACTCCCTGCCGAGACCGCTCACGGAAGAGCAGCTGACGCACCAATACTTAAGTCCAAAATGCATGAGGTTGAGAGAAATATTTGGCTGAATGGGTTCATTTCCTGGCACCTGCCCAAGAAGAAGTGGAAGAAGGGTCATTTTGTTGGCTACAAAGCTACTGCAGACACAGGAAGGAAAACAAAAACATTTCTAAAGAGGTTCTAGAGGATTTTTTTTCTTTACCCATTAATAACTAAATTTAGATATGTAGTACCACCTAGAGCAGGTCCTCCCAAGCCTTCCTGGGTGCAGCTTGCTTTCTGGTGGGCTTATAGCTCTAAATGCTAACATGACACCCCCAGCCCAGTAAGATCCACAAATCCTACCTTGAAAAGCACTTAATATTGCGTACATTTGTGTTAATACATTGTAAGGAAATATCCCCACCCCAAGGAATTTCCTGTTGACATCGTCAAAAGCAAAAGATATGGGGGAGGAAGAATTACCATCCACCTGTGACATACAGGAATGTAATTTACTAAAACAAGAAACTTGCCAAAGCCATGCCTGGCATCTGCACAACGACCAGGAAATGATCTTTGACTACCTGAGGACTAGTCTCATACCTGAATCAAGAACCAAGACATGTCTCTCCATCCACAGGTAGTGGCATTAATTAGTTACAAAACTGCAGAGCATCCTTTGTTTTAAAGGTATACATGACCATTTTAACTCCACAAGGCAAGATTTTATGTCCTTTCATTTTATGGCAGGAGAACAAACTATCCTTAAGAGTACAAAATGTGAACGACAGCATAGTCTAGCCAGCCAAATTTTTTTTAAGTTGTAAAAATATGAAGGAATGCGACTTCTGTAGTTGCTATATTAGGGACTACAGCATTATCTACATACTGTGCATATCTGTCGGTCAAATTGGTATCAAACTGCTTCATCAGTCAGATACACATCCCATTTTGATACCTTGCCCAGGACTCACACTAACTTTAATGGACTTCACATGGCCAGATTGCCATAGGGCTGGTTTGTTACCCAGCAGTAATTCCAACTGCAATTACTATATGGCCATGACTAGATATTATCACTTTCATCATTAGCAATCACACAGTACTGTGATCAATGTATAATTGTTTTACAAGTGCTCAGCAGATTGCCCTGCAGTCTGACACCCTGAGGGTTTACCCAAGGAAAACAACTATCCCAGAATGTATCCTGGCTGTGGCTCTGCAGTCAAGCTAATAAATTGAGAAATAAGGACTGTTCAAGATTCCGGAACATGTGCCAGAATGTCCTTTCATTAGCACCAGAATGAATACACTGACACCATCTTTCAAGGGAACAGCATGTCTTCAGACTGTAGCCTTGTATCAAAGTAAAGAAAAAGCGAAGAAAAGGATTTATCCAAGAACAGCAGCAGGAAGGAGTTCTGCTCCAAGCAAGAATACAGACTCTTGCTTCAGAAACATGTGGATTTGTGGCATCTTGCATTTGCCATCTAGACACGAAGTACTCAGACCATTTGCTTCTCACTTAGAGAGACTTTTTAGTGGGCTTTATGTCAGAAGTGCTCAAGGGATGGTGAGCTTCTTCCCATGGCAGCAGCCTACATATCCTCTTAGTGTTAATCTCCTTGTACAGCTAGCTGAAATTCCCTTTTAGCTAAAATGCTAGGATGCATATATCCTAGGAACAGTAGGTTGTGAGGTCTTTTCACAAGCAGAATCTGCTTAGCCATAGATAAGCGTTATAGCCACTCTCATGGGAAGGGACAGCCTAACCACTGAAACAGTTCATCTCAGTTCACCAGTGTCCAATTTTGCTTGCTGAAGCACCAAGTAGAAGAGGTAAAGTGGAAGTATTTTGAATTTCAGAACTGACACTACAGTGTGCTTCAGTCTGCCTCCAAGCAACCAGCAGTTCACTGAACGTCTTCCAAGAACAAACTGAATGGTAGCTGGCATCAAATCCTTGCAAAACTGGCATCCCAGCTCAAAAAGCAAACCATCTCTTCTCCTTCCCCCCCCACTAGCTTTTCTATTACAGCCAGACTCTTCTAATGAAGACACAGATTTTGTTTGCCTGCAGTAACGTAGGTACCACTGATGCAATCTCTACAGGTATACATTCCTCAAAAGTACTATCAAAACGCCAAGCATTTGTGTGATGTTGGCACTCTCACCGTCCTAGGGCAGTAGTTCCTGCAGATCTCATTCTTAATTTGCAGGCTAGGATGTTGTCAGTGGTTGCATGCTCTTTGTTTCTGAAAACACTGAGCTGACTGAAGAAAAAGTGCAAGGAAGATAAGGTACGAGTCATACTCACCGATGCTACACTTTATTCCTGGTCACTGCCATCCCTTGATCCATTTCCACCAGCAGCAAGCCTAGCCTCAGGGTGGAAGGCAGAGGGAGAGACTAAGTTGTGCTGCCAAAATGTAACAATTGGCTTAGGTCTTCTGCCAGAGGTATGGAAGCTCTATCTTTGCTTTCAGATGCCATTTAGATCTCCTCTCAAGCAAATCCTCATAAAAAGATACTGTTTGCAATATGTGCTCTTTCTCTCTCCTTTTCCAGTGTTTTAGTGCAGCATCATATTTGCTTTAGGGCTTGCAAGGACCTCCATGGGAAATATTCCAACACAGACTTCAGCGGAGTCAGTAATCTCAGCAGGGTACAAACAGGACCTGCTTGATGTGTTAGCTCACCAGGAGGATTGTTAATAAGAAAAATGGAGCTGATTTTTTTTTTAGGCCACTTCTAAAAATACTTTTGGGAATGCTCCATCTTCCAAAACAACAGCAACAAAAAAATCCATAACCTGCCTAAGATGCATTCCCGTAGGAATCTATTAGTTCTGTGTACAGTAAGTCAGCTTTCTTCATGTACCAGTTCAACTATGTTTTGGCATCTGTCAGAGACAGAGTTATTCCCTCACTTAAGGATCACAGAACCATCCTGGAAAAGGCATCCAGAACACGCATTTGCAGTGAATCACTAGGACACATGGGTGTATTTAAAAGCAATGCTTTAAGCATAGTTGAATTTGACCCCCTTGAGAGCAAGAGACAACGTCTTGGCACTTCTGCCAAGATGTTCTGCCATGTCTCCCATCTCACCCATTTTCTCTCTTGAACAGTTAGATACTGCTGTTTCATGTCTAAGTAGAGATTCAAGCCATGCACATCAATTTTTGACTTTCAGATTTAGGCATTACAGAAGACACCAGGCACCCCTTACTTGCGGAGCACAGGGAAACATTCTGTAACACCTAATTGCCATTTTAATGCTTGTAATTGTCTTTGAAAATGCTAGTCATCAAAGACACATGCAGATTAATGTGTCATGCAATCACAGTGAATTTCAAGATCAGGAGCTTAAGTAGTAGTAGTAAGAGAACATCCTTAACAACCCAGATCTTAGATCTGCCACCACAGAACAGGAAGGGAGAAAAAATCCTGGCTCTCAAATAGCGCAGAAACTCTCTAAACAACCCCTACTGCTTCTTTTCCTTCCATTTCTGAGGTGCATCTGATCATCAGATCATAGGGTAAGTGACATGCTGTTTTTCTGAGGAATGTAAGCATCTGATTCACTAATACAGCACAGAGATCAAAAATACAGAGTACTGGATTTCTCTCCCCACACCCAAGTTGACCAAGTTTGATGAATGCTTAAGGCCAAGCTTTCTGCATGAGCAGAACATTACGCACATACTGAACTCAAGCTCCTAACCTCTTATCCGTTTTCTATTTCAGCTGTTTCAAGCAGACCAAGCCCCTCAGCTTAACAAAAGCACAGACACTGGTCTGAGATCTGTAGCTTATCCTAACCACTAATAACACTGCAGTCTGAGCAGTCTCTTCCCCAAATCACCACACGTACACATACCTGATGTGGAAGCTGAGAACAACCAGTGGAACTGCCCCAAGAAGTCTTTCCAACTCAGAATCCTTAAATAGGCATACCACAAGCAGCTCATCCCCCTCAACTCTGCCTATGTCTTCCTAGGAGGGACCACTTTTTTTAGTAGTTTTTCAGCCTAAATGCCCTCAGCTGTACCAAATCCCTTCCCAGACGACACAGGCTACCTGCTTGACTCTAAGCATACCCTACTCTCTGAATTAGCTTACAAATTTGTTAGCCACAGTTCAGCAGTTTGAGTACACAGGGGAAACGGGAAAGCTGGTCCCCAACTGTACAGGCGTTGCTATACAATGAGTCAAGTATCTGGATCGTGAGGTCTTTGCAACAGGCTTGCCTTGTTCTAGTTTTGTGCTAAGTGATGTACAGAGGGTTCCTGGTCAGTTCACAGGGCTCCCGGGCACTGCGTTACTAAAACATAAATCACAGTAAACCATCCTACTGAGTGAAAGCCACAAGAAACTAGAGAGGATGGGAGCTTCATTCTCCTAGGGAACTGCTGCCACACCTCATGTAAACATAAACCCTTTGCCACTGCTGCACAATGCTTTTTCATTTGCCATATGCTTGAATAGGATAATTTATAGATATCAACTCTTACTTAAGCAGTGCCTGCCTGTTCCTCCGTTCTCCCTGCCTTTCAAAGAGGGCTTTGCCACAGGAGGGGTTACGCACCTTCAGTTTGCACCGAACCCAGTCCTCAGGACCTACTATAAACTCCCCACCAACAACCCTATACACTGACGTAGGGAAAGAGCAGCCACCTTTTGAGACACTGCAGATACAACATGCAGAAAACAATTGGGCATGTCCATGAAGAGGAGAGACAGAGCCAGGAGTCCTGTCTCTAGAAACAGCATTACAAAGTCCAAGACATGAAGCCTGGATTCACATTTTTTGATCTGGTGTGCAGCCATGACTCAGGAGGCTTTAGCAATAACACAAGCACGTTCCAACAGGCCCAGCTCTGTGCAGCCCTGAAGGTCAGGCAGAGCCAGGCTTTCAGCTCAGCGAAAGCAAGACAGCTTGTGTTTTGTCTCCTAACAGAGACTAGAGTCCAGGGTACATCTGTTGGCATCCAAAGGTCACGCTAAGCTTAAAAGTCGTAATGCTTTTTTGAAAAATGAAACGGCACAGGTTCCTTTTTTCTTTACCTCCTGGTTCCTGCGCCTTGACATCATATGTCAACAGTACTTCCTCCACAGCTACAAGATGGCTAGAAACACACTGGTTTTGAATCAAAGCTGAGCTCCTCACCTGAGTTTACAAGCCAAATCATTAAGAAAAAAAATGAGGTAACCTCATAAGAGTCATGAGAAAAACCTGAGAGCTGGCAACACTGAAATTATCTTTATCCCTGTGAAAGCTAATGCTGGTAGTTCTGCTTGTTTTCATGGTTTTACACCTGGTCTGGGTTTTGGTTTTTTTCCCCCCCCTTTTTCTGGCTATTTAGGGATCCACTGAAGATGAACAGCATATGACTAAAGGCACCTCTTTAATTGAAAGCCAACATCACCACCTGCTGCACTGCCTGGAAAAAACAACTGTAAGTAGCAACACAATCCTTTTACATCTTACTAGGTCTTTCTGCCTGGCCCAGGCTTCGTATGGAAGAGACGTGCACACAGATGCTCTGAAGTGGCACTCAGACATACTCAGTAGACCTACAAACTGTGCCAGAGGGGGCTGACACCCAAGCTCCCAAGAATATTCTGCAATGGGATAAATGCACTTTATTTCATTTGTCTTCTTTAAAAAAAAAAAAAGTAATTACTGTGCAAAGGGATAAAGATGCAATTATCTGCTACTCCACAGTCATCTACACCAGTACAAAGTCTATAGCAGGTTGCTCGGTCGAGTTCACTTGAAGGCAAATAACTTTTCAGCATAGGGTTAGGGAGATCCTGTAAACAAGGTGTACATTAAGTTTAATTTCTTCAGTGCTTCTGAAAGAGAACTAAGCTGCATTTGTCTTATGCTGTCAGTCACACAACATATATGGTCGCCACGTGTGCTAATTAGCAATAAAGGACAGTTCTGCTGCCTCAAGAGGAGGAAGCTGCTGTCCATGACTCCAAACCACAACCTGGTCACCAGTGCCAACAGGCTGGAAAAAAAAAAACAAAACACCTTTAGCCCTTTATACGGCACAGAGCAGATGAACTCTCTTAATGGGTTTAAAGGTTGCATGTATCTTTTCTCACTACAGTTCTGGTTACAAGAGCAGGTAATTTATCTCAAAACCAGTCAAGCAGATTCCATAACAATGACTTTTCTGTTCACGTCCTGCAAGGTGTTGGAGTGAGAATTTTATTTTGCGTTATTAAGTGATTCTGTATGCAGAAGTCTCTTGGAACATTTCAGATACTTATTTGATCCACGTTTTACTTCCAGGTATACATAAAAGGTTCTGCCATAAAGGAACACATTATCTATACCATGATTCATTCTAGAAAGAATGAAGAGAGGTTAACACTTAAAATATTCATGCCTTTTTCTATCTGCATCCATCATCAAATGTACTTTTGATTTCTGACTTGCAAGAGCTTTCTTTTAGATAAATCACCTTCACTTCCATAGTTTGGCTTATGCTGGAATAACACCACTTAGCCTTCAGCGATACACTGGAAGATGATGACTGGTTAATTACAGTGACCTGCTGAGTACAGCTGGTTTACCACAACGAGCCATAAAGGTCACCATTCTGAGGACAGTGAACCGATTCTTCCTGTATCAATGACTACTGAGTTTATTTTATTTCTAGCAATTTTGAATGTTACATAACAAGCAGATATTTCACAATCTGACTCTTTAGTTTAGAACTTTATGCTTAAAAGCTTCACTACTATGACCCATATTTCTCAAGAATATTTTTATTTGGAAGCTTTAATAAATTGGCTGAAGAAAAACAAAAGCTGACAACACTACACCTCCAGGGCCTGTCCTTGTAAGGCCCTGACTCTGTAAAGGCTTACAGAAATTCTGACCTCTGCACAGGGACGGCGGACATCTCTGGGAGCTGCAGGAGTTGCTCCATTGCTAATGAGCCAGCTAGGGTGCTGGAAGTAACACGGTCAAAGCGCATCCTAATTTGTGGAGGTATTAGCCTACCACACTAACAAAGCCAGATTGCCTCCAGCATGCAAGCCTACTCAGACAGTGAGTCTCAGTGGTTGAAAGTGTTCCAAACGTTGCTTTCTTCAGCAAAGAATGGCAGTAACAGTGATACTCTGAATTTTGATTAAGACCTAGAGGGAGAATCTGCACAATATTTAACGTATTTTCCCCCACATTTTTCAGCCAGTTATTTCCACAAAGTTGCACCAAATCACATAGCAAGTTTGGATTCTGGTCTGACATTATCAATCAAAATAGTTCAATCAGCTTGTGTGGAAATTCTATAGTTCACATAATCTATTAAAATACTACACAACAGTTCCCCTCCCAAAGATTTAAATCATAGTAAAAGAATTTTGAAACACTGAAGAGTCATTTTGTAACCAAGTTACAGGAATGGAATGAGGAATGTACCATGGTTGCAAACTTGTTTCAATGGGCAATTCACCTTTCCTTAAACTAAGCAGAAGATTTCTAAAAGTACATTATTTATTGTCATGGTATCTGCAGTCATCGCTAACATACAGCCTTACAATTGAGTGGCTGTGAATGGCTCACAAATCTGGTGTGAGATGACAAAGTGACCCTAAAGTACTTCCAGCTACCCTAAGAGTTAGTGTTACTTTGTCACACTAACACAACAGATGGAGTTTGTTCAAACAAAAGGAGGGTTTTTTTCCCACTCGTTCCAACTCCCAGACTGAGTATGGATATTCACATGCCATGTTTTCTCCAAATGCTGAGTGCATCAAATCCAGTCCTTCAACCCAAACCTTTCTTCTGTGTTTTCACAGAGTATGATCAAAACCCATATCCATTGGTGGCCCAATGGCAATACAATTCCAATTCACTACTTGTGAATCAGCAGCTGAAACTTTGTTTTCCTTTGCCTTCTGCTCTCAAAAGATCAAAGTAATAAAGTTGTTACCAGTTTTGTTCTATCTTCAGGAACATAACTTTAAAAAGCTTAAGTGTGAGAAGGAAGGAACAAAGGGGTCTGATTCAGGCAAGGTTTGGGAAGAGAAGGTCCAGTCGCCCATTCAAACTTGAGTGAGCCGGCTGGAATGCTGAGGCAATAGATGCAATGCTGGGACTAAACTTCTGAATGCCGGAATGGACAATCAATTGTGTTTTTATCTTTTGTTGGCATGTTGTCCCGTAGGGATTGTCCTATCTTGTGGATGATCCCCTGTTATCTGTACGAACTTCCACCATCAAGGTATTTCCTTTTTAATTCAATCTGTTTTCTCTATGGTCTCTGTGCCGTGTCTGCAGAGTGTTTGCTTCCTTTCTTGTTCCTGGTCTTGTCCTTGGGAGTTTGTGCACGTGGCTCTTTCTGGCTATCCAGTGCTCTTGTTTCCTGTGAGAGTTATTAGTTGTTCCAATGAAAACTGATGGCTGCCTTCACCATGGTTGCTTTTGTTTCCCATCCTTTCTGATGCTGACAGGGACTGGATAAAGTATGTTTACTATAACTACTTGGGTGTTCATACATGCACGTAAGAGTTCTTTCTTTCAGGATTTCTTGCTCCTTAGCACAAAAACTCTTTACAGATTCAGCTTTCTGAATTTCCTTCCCCTATACACTTCCCACTCTCACCTGCCATGTTTATTTCCACCCAGTAATAGCACCCAGTGAACTGCAGGTGTGCTTTGCACCCAATAGCCAATACAAGCAACTTCCTGCAGTTAAGCTGTATGTCATGATGGTCATCCACATACAGTACAATCCTGTCCCCAGGGACAAAGAAAAAGGAGCGTAAATCTCCTCTTGCATTTCATAACCATGTGGCATTGCAGACTTTTTGAAGCCACCTCTGGAACCAAGACACAAAAATTACAGGAAATTTGAACACAATATATTAACCATCTCAGACCACATAAGCAAAGCAGCATTGATAGACTATCATGCTTTTGTCACTGCAACATTTTCCCTTACTCCCCTGCTGATGCAGGAGAGCAAAATCTTCTCTTGGCTGCAGCAAGTGGAAGGGCAGACTCATTTCTTTTAAAGATCTGCCTAGTGCAAATATTTTCAGAGGCAGAGAGCATCTTACACAGACAAGGGGCTGACACATCCCACCAACCTAGCAAAAGGTGCTCTTGAAAACTGCTGTTGGGTCAAAGCTGTCTGTGTCACCAGAGAGTAATGGTGCTATTCTTTTCCCTGCCAGAACCACGAGTTCATAGATGAGCAACTGTTCGAGCAGAACTGCATGGAGAGCTCAATGCAAAACTACCCTTCTTCTCGGAGCCCCTCCTTGTCAAGTCACCATGGACTGACCACCTCCTGCTGTTCTCGCCGTAACAAGAAGACCACTCACCTTCCCAACTCCAGTGTGCCGGCCACTCGCCTCCGGAGTATGCAGGAGCTCAGCACCATCCACATCCAGTGCAGTGAGCAGCCCTCACTTACAACAAGGTACAGTAAGTAGGCTCTTGCTGCTAACTACACTGCATGCAAACCTCTGAAGTGCATTATCCAACTGAACGTCCTTGCAGGCCTGTTCTCCAGCCAGGGAGAAGGCTCTAGTGCTGGGAGCATCTTTGTTTCCCTCCTTCTAATGACAACCCAAGGAAAGTGGCTCCTAGCTGTTCCGGGAAGAACCAGGTCAAAGCTAGACTCTAGTGCAGCTCTTCTCTGGCCAGACTGGACATAGAAGAATGAATTCCAGCTGAAACCTGCCTATGAAGTGCTAATCACACAGGCAGGAGCCAGCAGTTCCCAGCCACTCACCAAAGTGGGCACAGGACCGCTCCACAGCCCACCTCCCAGATAGCCCAGTACTTCCAAGCCCTTACTGGGAGAAGGCAGAGACAACCAGCTAATGAGTGTCTGGTCAGCAAAAGCTGTTAGAGAGCTGTACGCACTGACGCAGTCCACCAGGGACACTCATTTCACTGATTTTCATTGTCCAAAAGTCTAAATCACAACCGCAAGCATCAAGCATCACTGGGAAACAAACAAGGAGGAATTTCACAGTGGTGTCTTAGTAGCTCTCACCTAAAAAGCCATTGGTGACACAGGTGTAGAAGGGTCTCTTAACAGAAAATTCTGAAATTTTCATTTTATAACTTGCTGAAAAAAATAATTTCTTCACTATATCTTTCTTGCAAATATTAAACTACTTTCTAAACCCCGCCCCCAGCCCATTAAGCTTCTTGTGCACTGGGCTGATTTTGAACTTACCATTCTTCTTCTCCCCACTCCTATCAAAGGGATCTAGAAACTGAAACAAAGCTGCCTTTAGGGCAGCAAGCAATTACTTTGTACCAGGGTGAAGTCAGAAGGGCATTTCAGAGAATGAATTATGAATGAATAAGCACAAAATAAGACTCTGGCTATTGCAGTTTCAAGATGACAATAGTTTAAACCAGCACCTGAAACAGTAATTCAGGGAATTGTCAACTATTCTGCCTGTTTCAGTGGGTGCTAAGTCAGATGCCAGCAATATTTGAAATGTCAACATTGTTTGTTATTTCACTTGCTTACCAAACTGTGTAAGAATGGAGAGAGAAAAAAAGCTTTTAAGTTGTTTTTCATGTGGAATGCAACTAACTGGGTGTACTGGTTACCACTGGCAGAACCACCCAGTCCCTAAGACTGCCCCACTCTCAGCTTGTGACTGAGGCAACCGGGGAGCAGAATGGGTTCTGCCGTGTTCTTGGGATGCTTGAGCGATCAAGAAACATCCTCTTGGTGAGTCACTCTGAGATAACAACAGCAATAGCTTTCCAACTGGGAGCTTTAAATTTTAAAAGGACAGGCCTTGTGTTTAAAATGAACATGTTGGGCTGGTAATAGCAGACTCCTGTAGCTCTGCAGATGCACAAGAATCAACCTATCATTTTCCCTCTGTAATTAATTATAGGATGCAATTGATGCAGATCTAATAAGAATGCTCCCAGCTGCCAGATCCTTGAAACTATTGCAGAGAGATGAAAAAATAGAGAAGATCAAGGGACAGTGAATTTGAAAGAGGCATTTGAAATGCAAGGAAGACAGCAACTCTTTCTCAGAAAGAACTACCTGTGTTCTGAAAAGATACAGCACACAGGACTATTTACATGTCCTTTTAATTTAACTAGAATTATGCAAGAATGAAGTGGAAACATAGAATGATTTGCCCTGTGAAAAGCTGTACCCTCATCAGGGAGAATATTAAAAAAAGCTTAGTGTAATCTGGGTAGAAATAAATGATGCCTTGCAGGAACTGGGGGGGACATTTAAGTGGAGTCTTATGAACATTTTGGTGCCCTTAGTTCAGAGGAATAAGATACTGATTAAGAACAACTACTATTCCCATCCTTTCTACTGTCTGGTTTTTTTTTTTTTTAAAAAAAAAAAAAGCCAAACACTAAATCTGTTTTCTAGTCGTTCCAGTCTCAACATGAAATCAGATGATGGGCTGAGACCGAACTGCAAAACTGCCCAGATAACGACAGCCATCATCAGCATCCCCACGCCGCCGGCACTCACGCCAGAAGGCGAGAGTAGGCCTCCACCCAGCAGCCCCAGCCACTCCACGAACATTTCCACCACCACCACAAGCAACATAGTCAAGGTCTCTGCCTTGTAAGACGTCTCATGCACAGAAGGAGGCTGGAAGACCAGTGCCCCTCTCCCTCCACACCTCCATGTTCCTTTCTTGCTGCAAATTGTGCCTGGATGGACCAACCTGACATTTTGTCATCAAATTAGCAATGGAGACCTAACGAGGCAGCTTTCTTCAGACTTGCATTCATGCTGTGGACTGAGGGAGAATTAGGAGAGGGAGGAAGAAGCTGGTTAAAGGGAATACCTGCATGGAGAGCGTGTTGTGCCATGGTACAGGGCAAAAATCACCTGCAGAAGCTGGAGGGAAGGAATCATCATGGCAACAAGAGAGTCAATAAAGAAAATGGAAATATAACACTGTGTATCGCAGCACCTTTTTAAAGGTTTTTAATGGATAATATTTATTCATGAGGAAATGACTGAAAAGGTGAAAAACAATGGATTTTGTGAATTTTTTTTCTTCATGGAGCAGAACCTTTAAACCAACCAAAATTTCACATTTTTTTTCTTTTATAGGAAGAGATTTAGACAAAGAAGCCACTTGTCACAGAAATCTATTTCCATTCCTGTGTGTGTGCGTGCGAGTGTGCAGCAGAACCACATGAGCACCACTGAATTACAAAGAGCAGAGCACGTTTCCATGATTGGGTGCACAGCAGGAAAATACAAGCATGTGTCAGCACATATACGTGCACACGCGCACACACACACACCTATTTCACCCTGGATGGCATTCTTTATTTAGACAATTTTGTATCCGCCTTTTAAGTCAATACAGTGCAATTGCAAACAGTGTGTTTGTCTGCTAATTATTGTCTGTGAAAACATATTTGTGGAAAAAAAAAAAGACAGGCTTTAGTAGAGTTTTAGTCCCACATGGATATCTGCTTTCTATTTTTGTTATCACTTACTTGTAAGAGTGTGACTAGACTACCAGTTCTGTATTTTTAAAAAGGAAAAAAAATAAGGTAGGATTCTTTTTTAATACTGTACACGCAAATGGCAAAGAAGAGAAGCACTGAACTCAACTGCATCAAGCATTCATAAGTCTAACAGAGGTTTCTTGTAATGTATGCCCATGCTTTTTTATTTTTGTTTTCTATATATAAATTTCTTTGCTAGCACTGGACATACAACCCATTGTAAATAGTAGCCAAATAATGTCTGGATCTATACTTGATAATAATTAACCCCAGAGCCAAATATCTTGCATGGACAGAGAGGTATTCGGCTTTTTCACAGTTTTAGGGCTCCAGTTGTCTCTTCAATGGCTTCTGGGTCGCACTGATTTTGGGGGTAGACTAGGTTAGCAATTTTAGTTCTTCAGTCCCAGCACAGGATCTACAGCATGCATCCACTTGAGAAAGGGGAGCAGTACTGGAGGTTGGAAAGCATTTCATAAAGTGTGGTACAGACAGCATTTTGTTTTTGCAGTTCTACACTTAGTTTGGGAAAAGTCACGCACTTCTAGTCAACCAAAAACTGAAGGAACCCTGTGTGGTACTGCCAAGAAGCTAATACTTCTAACTAAGCTGTGGTCAGTCCTAGCACCTCTTTCTGAGATCTTTCTAGGAATGATTTATTGTAAGGAAATACATGGTCTTGAAACATAACTGATTTCCCCGCTCACTAAGAATAGTAACTTTTTTCTTCCATTCTGCCTTTCTCAAGTCGCCTTTTCGTAACAGGCGTGATCCACAAAGGGCAGAACGAGGAACAACGTCACCCACCTTTTCACTTGTCACACACTGTTTCGCTAATTACTGTAGTCATGCACAAACGCCCCTTCAAAGCCCTGTACACACCCACGAATGGTGATGCACCTAGCCCCCAACAGCTTGCAGATAATAAGGAAACATTTCCAGTGTCCTGTTTCTGAACAGTGATTCTACCAACATTAGAGTTAAAAGAACTACTCAAAGCATGTTTGAGGCTGATTCAGCAAAGGGATGACTTTTTTTTAACATCTGTCATAACCTATCCTGATGTAATATTTATATAGACATATACACGCATACACATATAAATAAATACAGACACATACATGTATAGATAGATAAATAGACCTACATGCTGACTTAAACATATGAGCTAGCAATCTGCTTTGTTACCACTCCTAACCTATTAGCCTATAGAGTGGACTCAGACGGCTGATGCATTAACTCAATACCCTCCTTAGAAACCTACAACATTCTAGGAATATTAGGGCTACGGCTAAGCCTTCAGTAGCTGCACCAGCTTATAGTCATTTATTCCAGTGCTGTAATACGTTAGCCAAAACTATGTTTAGTCCTGTTTTAAATGATTAAAACGCTCTGCCTTTGCTGCTTCCTGTAGGAGGTTATACTGCAGTTAATCTTACCATTATTGAGTTTTTCTTAATGTTTTAATTAAATATTTCCTTTGCTTTAATTCCATTATTTGTCATCATCTGCTCCCCATCTGAACACCCCCACCCTTGTAGATCAGAGGCCTTGCTCTCCACCACTTACCACCTCGCAACCTCATTTACACTGGCACAGGATGAGGGTTAAATGCTACCACGCTGACAGGGTACAGTGTTCCTTCCAATGCGCAGGAGTAAATGATTACAAAGAGTCAGGGACTCAACACAGATTCTCGGTGCTGCCTTTCTTATTCCTGATTTACTGTGGAGCGGTAAACAAGCCACTTCATCTCTCTGCACCCATTTCTTTATCTGTAAATAGCAATCAGGGCAGCCCTTGTCTAAAGCACTATAGGTGCATTTAATTGCTATCAATCAAAATGCTTTTTGGAAAAAAAAAAATCAACATTTTTAAGAAGGGGAAATAAAAAAAAAGAGGAAAGCCAGTCCTCAGGATTTCTGGCTGGCCGCTTTGGCTCAGATTGTCAAGTCAGCCATGGCCTTCATTCTCTTCCACAGAAGAGGAATCATTGTTATCCTTGCTCAAAAATATGTGGCTTGCCACTTCCACCATTAACTTAGCAGGTGCTGCCCCATGCAGTCAGTACCTCAGCACAGACTTTCAGAGGATAAAGACAAACAAAATTAAGGAAGTCTGAGCCTAGAGGAACAGGGCTAAAAATATTTCTAATGGAGGCATTAGCTCCTTTTATATGCTGATTTGAAGTAGATTGAGTAATGCTTCCGAAAGCACTTGAAAATATGCTTGTACAAAACCTCCCTGGATTGCCCAACACAGCTACATCCTCATTACGAGAGTACTGTGCATTCATTGAAACAGCAAAGACAAGGATTTATTGCCATCGTATCAGTGGTTGGTAGGGCATAACATAGCATCCTTCAAATGAAATACAGGGAAGAAGGGAAAGCATTTGCACAGAAGAGCATGGGAACTGCACTACAGCCACTTAGTCCTACAACAAAGGGAGGCAATTAGCTTTACCCAACTGCAAGGCTCTTTATAATCTTTAAACAGCAACTTATAAACCACTGCTGAGATAAGGCCAAGTCAATCCTAAAAATTCCTAGGCCTTTTACTGAAGGATTTGGACCATTCTCTCCAGCTGTCCTCAGCACTGCCCTGTCCTACCAGCATCCCTCTCCCCTTTCCCACTGCCATCTGTGCCCTGGGCCATACACACACATTGATACGGAGACAAAAACCAGCACATACCCCTGCAATCCTGGTCATTGCTGATGCATATGGAAGGGGGCTTCTTCAGGTGTGGGCTACCTCCGGGAGGAGAAGCATCCAGAAACATAGGTAGGTTCTAGTCTTGATACCTTTCTGAAAGGCAGGTAGCACAAAACAGCCTGGTTAGCAAGACTGCTCACCAAAATGTCAATAGTATGTCAGCAGTTCATTTCAAAAGCCTTCCCCATCCCCTTAATTCCTTACAACTTTTTATAGTTTTAGAAAAGTTCATTAAAAAAAGATAAAAGTGGATTGTTTGTATAAAAAAGCAAGTGGAAGGGGATTATTTTTTCAGTCTTTCGTAAAGCAATATTAAAAATATCAAAGGAGCAACACCTTTTTCTGAGCATTTTGTTTCCTTTACAAAGCCTTTTCTGAGGGAAAAATATTTTCACAGATTTTCAGCATATTCTATTAACAGATTCACTCTCTTCTCACCTGGCATTGGGCTGCTAATAGAAGAAATCATACCCAGTTGGCAAAGAATTATGAGAAACAGCTTTCACACCTAGGCTTTGACTTCCATCTACTCTTTCTAAAATCCACCTTTTACTTTCCTTTTCCTTAAAAATCTTAAAGGCACCCATAAAGATGCCACAGATAACACATCTTGGTGCATAAAAATTAAAGAATTAAAAAATGTAATCCATCCTCTGCTAGCACAAGAGCCTTCACTGCAATATATTGCATTGCTTTCTCTAGATGAGATTTAAAATTCTCCGAGGAAAGGGCACCCACCACTTCCCTGGAGAGCTCATTCCAGACTAGTAGATCTCAATGTTGCGGATTATTCCCCTGCTGTTCAGCCATAATTCTTTCCTTAGTTTTTCCTCTCCTACTGCCATCGTACTCCCTCGCACCATGTTAAATTATTCTCCTTTCCACATTGCAAGTTAGCTGCCTACAAGCATAAGAAGAATATAAATTCTTCTACAGCAAATTCTTATCCCAGAGACTACTTCTGTCTGTCAAATAATTATCATTGTTAAAAGTGAACTGGGGAAAAGGTAAACTACATAACACACGTGGCTTTAGTGTGGAATAAAGTTAATAGCAATTCAAAATACATCCTTTTACAGTTGCCAGGAATACTAAATTTGAATCAATGCTACTTGTTTAACCTCAAACAGTTAATAATATACTAGTACTGCAAACCAGCATTTATTGTTCTAGTTTAGATAGCTTAAGGGGTGTGCATGAAAATCAGATTAATACCAGCTAAAGAAAGCAATGTTTCTTCAAATAGTTTGCTTTTTTTAAGTAAAGAGGTTGTAAACATAGTGTATCTTACATGTATTATAGAGCAAATTCAGTATATTAAAAATCATATTTAATTTATGGGTTGCAAACATCCCTTGGATCCTGTAATATTTTTTCTATGTCAGACTATGGCAGAGTTACTAAGTCAGCATTCACGGATGGCTTGCGAACATCAGCAGCTTTGAACTGAAGACTTTATTCTGCTTTTAAAATTAGGTGAATAATACATCTTTTCCACATAATTTACCAAACAGATCTTGATTTTTTTTTTTAAAAACCACTTATTTTTCTCCAACACTTTAAGCAACTGCACTAGATATATGGCTTCAGAGCTCAAGTTTTTAGGCTTCACATTTGATGATGCCATAAACACTCTTCATAATGGTTTTATCTTTCTAAAACTTTAGAAGCAAACAAAGGCAGCGTGCACATTGATTAGAGCTAGGAGAGCGAGCATCAGGAACCTATGTTCTACTCCTGACTGTCTTGATAAATCACTAAGTGACCTCAAAGAAGTCATTTCACCTCTCTTTGCCAATTACACAAGCTGTAGAGAATTTAATACCTCCTCTTTCAATAAGTGAAGCTCAATTCATGAACACCTAAAAAATACCACAGAAAACTCTTGAGAAAGCCTACCAGAAAAGTACTGCTACTTACGTTCAGAATGCAAAAACTGTGCCAGAAAAACTTCAGGTGGATCAGTCAAAAGACCAGGTGACAAAGCGCTTGTGAAAATTCCTTCCTGAGTTTTGTTCTCAGTCAATAGTCTGTTAGTTTGTGTGTATATGTGTGCACATGTTTCTTTTCATTTTGATTTAAACTAGTGCTAGTCACAGAAGTCATACAGCTGTCTGGGTGAGAAGTTAACAACCATATCGAATGCTCTTCTGCGTTCTGTTGCAACTATGACTGGGAGCTCCCACTGGCTCCTCGGACCAATGAAGTATCTTACAAAACATGTGTGATGGTATATTTTTGATAAATCAGTAAGGCGTTCCAATGCAACGGTGTTTTCTTTAGGAGTTTTATGTTATGAGAAGCTCTCAACCTTATTATTTTCTATTTTCGTACTATAAATGGGCTTTGCTTACAAACATCAGAGGACAGATATAAAATGTACTGTATACAACTGCAGGTAGCTTCATTTGAGAACAACTTTCTAGAAGAACCAAGTTTCCTGTTGTCTTCTTTTGGAATTGTAGTGCATATGTTGAAACTTGTATATCATTTACAGTATTGAGTCTTGTGCCACTGCTGTACCTGATGTATCCAATCTGGATTAAACAGAGTATGTGCCATAAATACCAACATGATGCTGTAGATTTCTTCTAAAAAAAATTCTGGGAGGTTCTTCTGGAGAACTTTGGGTGTTGGCCTAAGCCACTCGAGTTGCATTTAAGTGCTAATAACTCTTACTTAGGCACCCATGAATGAAAACAGCAAGATGACCGAGGCATTAGAGGAGAGCAATAATGCAGATACCTAAGTGCACCTCTTACAGCATCCTCCTTTGGAACATTAAGAGTTGCAGCAAAATTGATATTGGAAACAAAATCATATCCTCTTGGCCTTTTCAAACTATGCAGACAAAATCTAGGAGAGCCCCTCCCTGGGGTAATTTGTGACACTGAAGGAGGAAAAAAGTACTGCGAGAAAAATACTTCTCCTAATGAGATATTTATTGTATTTAAAGAGCACATCTTATGCCTCTCTTTTAAAAGGCAATCTCATCTTGGCAATTCCCTTTAGGCCAAAGTCTTGCCTTCTATATCGCAGATAGGGTCAGCTTGTATCAACCGCAGAACAAGTAGAGCTGATCTCATCTTAACCAGATCAGAAAGCGTCACTTAGAGGCACTATTTAAAATTTTAATAATCCTTTAAGCGGAAATTAAAGTGACTTACTAGGTGACTTCTAACACTGAGCTAGAGCTGAACAGAACAGCTTAGAGACCACATTTCTCTCCTGCAGTAAAGGCCGACACCCACTAGGGGCCACCACTGCCCCAGCTGACAGGAAAACCACACACCCACCCAAGGCAGGACAGCATCCCTGCTTGCCCATCTTGTGCTAAACTTCTATGCCACTCATGAGCAACATCAATCTTACAACTCTCCTCTACAGTGAGGAGAGTCTGAATTGTGTGGTGTGAAGATTAGACCCATCACTGCACAAAAAGGTCAAAAGTGCTGCCAGGGACACCACGGGATTTGCACTGGGAAGTTTGCAAGAACGCTAGGAACGCTCAAATCACTTGCTGCCTATGTAAGCTGAGTGAAAACATTGTATTTCTGAAAATGAATTTGAAAGTTGCTGAAGGTGAGCAGTCACGCATCCCTGAAGACATCCATTTCACCAAATTACAGAAGCAAGTCTCCTTGGAAGTACAGTTCACAGTAGGTAGGAAGCAGTGCTTTTACAGAGAAAATTCCAGCCTTACTCTGCTCAAGAGAAAAAAACCCACCAAATAGAAAACCAAAAAACCCACAAAACAAAACCAAAAAACCCCACAACAGACTATATATGCTCTGGTGAACTTCAAGAAATCAGAGAGACAGATTTCTTCAGCTAGCTTCCACGTTCCCAAACATGCTAATGTTCAAAGTTTCAAAACTAGCGCAGTCAGCCTCGGGTCAATACCCTCAGCCAGCCAGTACTCTCATCTTTTCCTGCTTCAGGACAGCTACATACAAAGCAGTGCAAGCCAAACAGGAAATACCAATTAGTTTTAGTACTAAGAAGTAATTTCATTTCTAATTAAAGTTTTCCTTTAAGTGTGGCAAGTCTGATACTGCTGCACCCAGAGGGACAGACCAATTATGATTGCTGCACGTTTTCTGCATAATTAAACCATCCTCTACTGCACAGCTTGCCATACACCTAGCTATAGAAATGTTATTTATACAACGTTAATTAACTGGATTTAAATTAGCAATACAGGCATTGAGATGCAGGTTTCACTCTGCCACTTAACTGGTACATAATCAGTGCCTGGTGTTTAATAAGAGAATTACAGAAAACGGGATGATCTCCAACTATAAACAGACTATTCGGTCTTACGGTGAATTCATCTTCACCCAAAAGTCACATGGCAGACAAGTCAAGCAAACAAAACGTGGCTGGTTTGTGTTTTCTCCTTACTAAGATTTCTTACATGTAAGTGGCTGCCTTTTATCTTTTTACTTTGGATGGTAAAGATTGCAACTGAACATCCAGCTGTCTTTTGTTTCCTTTTATTAACAACTTGTTGTAACACCATCACTGGAATGCATGTAAAACATTTATCTAGACACAGCTCACTTATGAAAAAGACAACATTTTTCTTCAATCTTAAACAATGTCTTTTTATGTTTGTCAATGTTCTTGTAGACCAGCAGTTACACTTTCACAGATAATGTCTGTTCATGGTACCAACCAGCCAGCCCATCCTTAACAGCAGTGTCATTACATCAATCACCACTTTTCAGCAGTTCCTGAAGATAGACTGAGTTGACGTGATAGGCATTCATCCAGCTAAATTGTCTGTAACTTTGCCTGTAGCGACACACTGCAGCATAGTAGTTTTGCCATGCCTGATAATGAGATTTCCAGTAGTTTTTGTAACTCCAAGCCTCATAAGGAACACCATCATCCCAAGAGCTGAAGGAGCAGTCATCTTCAGTTTTTCTCGTGGAAGGACTAGGGAATTGATGGTAATGACTTTTCTTTTGTTTAGCGTTTTGTTTCAGAACTTTCTTTTTCACTTGATTTTGCTTTGGGACTTGGGATAGCTCCCGAGGCTTCTCTGGTGCAGGACAGAAGCCTGCATGACCCTGATACATCGTGGGAACAGCAGTCTTCTGCGTATCTGAAAATGCTTCAAAGCATGAGTTATTTTCCCTACTACTGGAGGAAGCCCTGGGGCTGTACGAACCCTCGCTGTCACCAGACAAAACACCATTTGCTACCATCTCTGTATTATGTTCCACCTCTTTCCACTCTACACCACCACTTCTGGGGAGCTCACATTGTTGTCCTGGGCCTGAATAGCTTCTTAAAATTTCAACCTCTCTCTCCAACCCTTCTTTAATGAAATACTCATAGTCTTCAACAAACTCTGAGAAGTTCCAGGGATTGTTCTGTTGTTTTTTGAAGGAAGCCAAGCATGGAATTCTGGGAAGATTTTTTTTTAAGGCTTCCTCATCTGGAGACTGAGTGTTACATTGTCCATCCATTCTGGAGACAGTTTTAACTTGATTCCTCTGTTCTGTGTGGCAACTGGAAGTTTGGGGGTTTCTGCTACCTTTTTCTGTATTGGCAGAATTTGTGCACTTTTTTATCTGCTTCGGCTTCAGAGCCTTTTTTGGCCTTTCTACAGAAGAATTATCACCTGGAAGATTAGAAAGAGGCTGAGGTACCTCTGAAAAACTATTTTGGACAGGCTGAAGTACTGGTTCCTCTGCTCTAAGACACACAGTGTCAGAATTCACTGAAGCACCTGTATGTGTAACAGGTTTGACTTCTACCTCCCCATCTTCAAATTGATCCATCATTCCAGGAGGTATAGGCTCTGCACAAAAGGGAAACAAGCAGGCACTTAATTAAGTGCATCCTTCCCTCTAGAACTCAAACGAGTACCAGAGTCCAGCTTAGCACGTCTTAACATCTTATCTGTGATTTTGCAAAGTTAGGGCTACAAACTGACCCCTTCAATTCTTGAAGGAGCTCAAATAGCCAGAACATTTTCTTCACAGAAGGCATCAAAAAGTTGATCAAGACAAGCAGCACTGCACTACTTGTCACCTGTTTTTCACATCCTACTTAACCATAAAAAAATGAGAACTTATGTAAGAAGGCGAATGCTGCATTTCTAGCACAACAGCTTCCGGCAAAGCTAGGGTAGCAAATCATCTCCTCTTTCAATCATTCTCTCCTTATTTCTCGCACTGTATGTTACAGCCTGAGAAAGGCTTAGTACTGGATTTCTGGAAATCCAAGTAGTTATGTAGTTGCTTAAGCAACAGCTAGATGCAGAATTCCTCTCCCTGTCCATAGGCATGCACTAAGTTCATTTTCCATTGCTTCACACAACTGCAACAATTACACAAGTAGTGATTAGCACAGAGTATGAAAAACCTGTACCAAAATTAACACAACTTCAGCAGAGAAGATACATGTCAGTTCCCTGTGCACTTATCTGAAGCTTTGAATAAACAGAAAACAGCCAACAAAACAGCTGCTTTCAGAGGACAGAGCATACCTGGTAGAGGAAGAAGTTGAAGATTACATTTCTGAGCGATTTTCATCATCATGTTTTCTTCCTCTCCGCGGCAGCAGTATGTCACAGACAAGCCCAAAGTTCCTGTGACACACAACAGAAAGTGCAATTACCCAACCAGAGCCAGCAAAGCCAGCGCAAGCTCAAGAAATCCACATGACTGTTTTTACCAAAGCGCCCAGCTCTGCCAATACGATGCATGTACGTTTCCCAGTCTACAGGGACATCCAGGTTGATAACCAGATTCACTTTTTCAGCATCAATTCCGCGAGATGTCTTGAGAAAGTGAGAAGGAGAGAAGGGGATAGGTAACTGAATATGCTGAACAGATCTTCAGATAAATACAACATATTTGGGAGTAACTGCTCATACAGTAACTTTTGGTTTGTACAATACACCATAAAGCACCTAAAATTTTCCAGCCAGTTTACAGTATTATATGTAGAATAGGCATATCGCACTGCAATCATGAAAATTAGGGACCATTTTGCTTATGCCTTCTATGTATCAAATACAAGCAAGCCTGTTTTTTTCCCCCAGCATCAAAAAATTCAACCCAACAGCAGTAATCTTTTCATGACAGGACCTCAAGTGATCAACTGAGGGGAAAAATACATCAACCACGAAAAAAACTGAGTGCCCCAAGCATAACCACTGCTCTAAGGTTGTTCAGGATGTTACTATATGAGCATATGGTACTAGAGGAACAAGCTACTCCTTTCCATAGCTCCTATCCAAAATAAACAACTCTTACTGCTCTGAAGTATCTATAACCTTCTGCAAAGTAACACAAATTAAAAATTATTTTTGAACCAGATGAGGAATAGGGGACAATTTCTAAGTTTCACAGTGAAAATAAGTTGCACACAGTGCTCAAGTCACATGCTTTATCAGTACATTTATGTCCTATTCAATTCCAAGTCAAACCTAATTCTCTGAATTAACTTTAGGTACAGTACTCATGTATGTTATAAAATACTAACTCACCAAGTCTGTGGAAATCAGAACTCTACAATGGAATTGCTTTAATTTAGCCATAGCATCAAGTCGTTGATTTTGATTCATGCTGCCTAGAAAGACAAAAATTAGAAACAGATTACATTCTTCAGTTTTATGCCCCTCAAATTCTGGAAAACACTGCTTTGTAGAACTGGAGATGAGATCAGAAGTAAGGTCGAGAGAAACTTCCTCAAGCATCAGCTCCAAATGAGTAAACAAAGAACAAAAACCTGAAAATAAGGAAATCCGTTACAAAAATAATTGTTTTGCTTGTTTTTAAGGAGAAAGTAATTATGTAGATATTTAACCCACTTGAACAACACTGACTTTAAAGAGAGTTTTACTTAAACACATAAGCCATGGAAAACACCGTTGAAGTAAAAATTCAAGGTTTCTAATAAACGTTACATGCCAGCTATCAGCCTTTTTACAGAGAAGCTAGAAATAAAAAAAAGATTTAAATCTAACATCTGCTTTCCGAAGAAACACTGCTTCAACATGCAAATGTAAGTAAACTTTCTCTTCACAAATAAGTAGATGCACTCATCTAGACATTCATAAAAATGACTCAAACAAATGTGAAAACACAGAAGTTAATCAATGTAAAAATTAATATTTAAGTCCTAAAGACCTATAAAGATTCAAATGCTATTCTTAGTAATTTAACCAGAGCCCATGCAAACCAAGATTTGCGATTAATTTTCCTATTTTAGGTCACATTTATGCACAATTTCAATAGAACCAGAAAGTTTTGAATGGACTTACCTGAAATGCACTCAGCAGGAAAGCCTCTGGATGTCAGTATTTCAGCTAGACGTTGAGCCCTGATAGAATATACACAATGACAATGGTAAATAAAACCGCAGACCTTGCAACCCCTGGGCATTGCCTCGTAACAGGCTATTCTTTACAGCCAGAGACTACATTCTAAAACTGTCCCTTTCCCCCTTATTTCTAGAACAGCCACCTTACAGATAGAAAAGGACAACAGGACATGAGGTCTCACTGTGCTCTAAACAGCGTATGAGGTACGCTGTATGCTAAAGCACTCCTTCATTTTCAGTATTTCATACCGCATTCCTCTGGCTGTATTTCAGATCTGAAGTTTGCATACTGCTTTGAGACCTTATAGAAGGTCTATATAAGTTTATCCATGACTGGACATTACAACCACTGCTTTTGCGCATGCTTCCCACAGATTTTATTTCAAAGTTATTACCTGCTATGCAAATTTGAGAAGACTAAGGCTTGATTAAATGGAATCTTGCTGAACAGCTCCTGTAGGTGCTGGGTTTTCTCCTCAAGTGTTTTATGTGGAAGCGGATGGGAATTCACAATTTTGTAATATTGCTTCAGCCCTGAGCACAAAACCAAAAATACCATCAGATTAAGGGTTTCCACAAAAACATGCACAGCGCTATGCTGCTGTCAGCGTGTGTCACTGCAGCTAAAACAAAGCCTTTAAATTTAAATAAGCACACATGTGCCGAATAAGAACCTGCAAGACAAGCTTTTCTTAAAAGACTGAAATGTTTTTGGAACTGATAGAAAAAACAAAGTAACGTTCATCACTGATGTTTTAACTACATCAATACCAGCAACAAATACTTTGTAACCTAATCAACTCACCTGTGGAGGGAAATTATGAAGCATCACAAATTTTAAAGATGCATGTTTTGGTTTTAGTATACTCTTTTTAACCTATTAATAACAACATCACTATAAACAAACTTCTCCTTACCAATGAGACTTGGATCAGTAGGGTTCAACCTCACAAATGTTGGCTCTCTCATGTACCTGGTCAAAGCATTAGCTAATGATTCAGGATAAGTAGCTGAAACAGCAAGCATCTGTTTATTGGCTGGTAGCGAAGAGTAAATCCAACTGTGAGATAAAGAAATGGAAATGACTAACAAATATGTATCTAATCCACTGATAAATGCATAAGAAATGTTTTTCTTACTTGATTTGTTCCTGAAAGCTGCCTTCTTCTAGAAGCTTGTCTGCTTCATCAAGAATGAAAAGCCGGATACTGGCTGTATTCAAGTAGTCCAGCTCTATGAGCTGTTTTATTCGACCTACATATGAAGAAGAAAGTAAAAGGAACTTGAAAAATATTAATTGAAAGGTTCTAATGATGAATTTTTTTTAATTAAAAAATAATTTTAATAAGCCTTAAAAAGGGCATATCTAGAATAATCTCTCCCTAAAAATACTTGGTCTAAATGTCTCTGGCACTGGCCTTTAAGACTACCCCCTATCATTAAAAAAGGAACCCAGATTTCAAAAGCACCAGCTACTGTGCTGTGAAGTATCACACGGTATCTGAAGCGCAACGAAGCATGTCCGTACCTGGGGAGCCAACTGCTATGTGGCACTTCTTTAGCCTGATCTTGTCCTGGTTCAAAGGAGTCCCTCCAATAAAGACGTGGCATTCCAAGCCCTCCATTTTTATTCCAATAGTTGTGATTACAGCATGAATCTGCACAGCAATCTCTCGTGTGGGAGCCAGGATCAGAATCTGTAAGGGCCAAGGGTTGAATATGAGAGCTGCAGATTAAAGCCCAGCGCCGAGCCATGATGATTTCAAGCACTACGTCCCACAGGCGATAATGCCGCTTCCCCAAGAAAAAGAGCAGTCCGCTCTCACGAAGCTAAGCCCCCCGCAGCGGTGCAGGCGGCCGGGCCGGCGCGCAGCAGCGGCCGCCCAGGGCCGGGGCTCACCTGCGTGGCGGGGCTCTCCAGCAGCACCGCGTCCAGGGCGATAGTGGAGAACACGCAGGTTTTACCAGTGCCAGACTTGGCCTGCACGATGAGATCTGCAAAGAGCCGCCACAGAGGTCACCGGAGGCGCCGGGGCGGCCCCGGCCCCACGCCCGGCCCCCCGCCCGGCTCGCCCGCTCACCCAGGCCGCAGCGCCCCAGCGGGATGGCCTTCAGCTGGACCGGCGACGGCCTGTGGAACCCAGCCGCCTCCAGCCCCGCCAGCACCGGCGCCGACAGCAGCAGCGACCCGAAGTCGGCGGGGCCGCCGGGCACCAGCACGTCGCGCGTTCGGAACCGTCCCTCAGCCGGCGCCTCCTCGGGCGCCGCCATCTTGGAGAGGGCCGGAAGCCGCAGCGCCTCGCGAGAGGCGCCTTTAGCCCGCGCCGCGCAGGCGCCCTAGGCGACCCATCCCCCCCCCCCGCGCGCGCCGTGCCGCCAGGGGGCGCCGCGGCCGCGATTGGCTGGCGGGGGCGCGCGGCGGGTGGGGCGGGTGCCGTGAGGGGCGGGTGCGGCCTCCTCAGCGCGTCTGCGGGGTGTCTCGTAGGGTCATGGCGTGGTTCAGGTTGGAAAAGACCTCCAGGATCATCAAACCCAACCGCCAGCCCAACCCCCCCAGGCCTCCTAAACCATGTCCCCAAGGGCCACGTCTGCTCGTTGTCTGAACCCCCCAGGGATGGCGACCCCACCACCGCTCTGGGCAGCCTGTTCCAGTGCCTGACCGCTCTGTCAGTGAAGACATTTTCCCTCATACCCAACCTAAACCTCCCCTGGCGCAGCCTGAGGCCATTTCCTCTCGTCCCATCACTGTGACTTGGGAGAAGAGACCGACCCCCCCCTCACCACAACCTCCTCTCAGGCAGTTGCAGAGAGCGATAAGGTCTCCCCTCAGCCTCCTCTTCTCCAGACCAAACCCCCCCAGCTCCCTCAGCCGCTCCCCACCACACTTGTGCTCCAGACCCTTCCCCAGCTCCGTTGCCTTCTCTGGACACGCTTCAGCACCTCCATGTCCTCCTTGTCCCGAGGGGCCCAGAACCGAACACAGCATTCGAGGGGCGGCCTCACCAGTGCCGAGCACAGGGGCACCATCCCTGCCCTGCTCCTGCTGGCCACACCATTGCTGATACAAGCCAGGATGCCGTTGGCCTCCTTGGCCACCTGGGCACACTGCTGGCTCGTGTCCAGCCGCTGTCAGCCAGCACCCCCTGGTCCTTCTCCGCCGGGCAGCTCTCCAGCCACTCTTCCCCAAGCCTGGAGCGTTGCCTGGGGTTGTTGTGACCCAAGGGCAGGACCCAGCACTTGGCCTTGTTAAACCTCATACACTTGACCTCAGCCCATGGATCCAGCCTGTCCAGACCCCTCTGCAGAGCCTTCCTGCCCTCAAGCAGATCGACAGTCCCGCAAATGGAGTCATCTGCAAGCTTACTGAGGGCGCACTCAATCCCTTCATCCAGATCATTGATAAAGATATTAAACAAGACTGGCCCCAACATGAGCCCTGGGGGACACCGCTTGTGACCAGCCACCAACTGGATTTAGCTCTGTTCACCACAACTCTCTGAGCTCGGCCACCCAGCCAGCTTTTTTTTCTTTCTTTCTACCAACACTAGCAATTATTTCCTGTTTCTGCCAATAACTGAGGCTGTGACCCCCCCACTGTGTATCTCAAGAGGTGCACTTATCTACATGGAAGCAACTAATGATGATGTTTAGATGGAGAAATATAAACCTTTGCTGCTAAACAGCCTTTCTTGTGTCCCTGGGTCATTTGTTTTATGAACAGCATGAAAGCTTAAACTTAGAAATATCACAGAGGACGTTAAGTGAGTGGAAGTGAACCCGTGAGAGCTGGAGGGTTTGCCACAAGCCCCACGAGCAAGGGATTTAACTAGAACATAAATGTGAACCTCAGAGAGAAGCTGGGCTGAAGGCATGGTGGGGGATGGCCAAGCCCAGGGAAGGGTGAGAGCAAGCACCTGGCCAGGGGACAGTCAGAAGAGAGGAATGAGCAGAGGGAAAGAGAGGGAGTCGTAAGAGGGGAGGAAGGGTCAGAAAAGGAATGATAAGGCCTCAAAAGAAGATGAGGAGGACAAAAAGGGGATGAGAAGGACAAAATGGATCACGTTGGCAAAACAGCATCAGCAAGCTTGCTGACAGTCGGTGCCCAAAGCATCTATCTCTCTCTTAGTTTGTAGAGAAAGCAGTCTCCACTAATCTCTCAGCCATTCTACTGTACCAAAACAGTGGGGACATTTTGTTCTGACCCCTCTAGTTTCAGCCTTCCTGCCACCGTCCTGATGACAGAAATGAGTTGAACACTTTGAGTCTGGGATACAGCTGTACTGCACACAGAAACAAGATTTAAAAGCCAGAGTACTGCAAAAAAATAATAGTACAGCATTCACTTCAGCAAAGGCCAAATGTGTTAATCTGTCGTATGTGCATTACTTACTACCCTCTGTAGACCACTTATTTTAAATCGTGGGTGGTTTTATGCATGTCAGCTTTTATTGTCACAGCAGTTCAGAGGCTCTGGACATGCAGCTTCCATTCATTGCAATGGGATTTCAAAAATCTCAACAGTGGTTTCTACTGTACGAGCACATACACTGTGTCATTATTCTTACATTGCCAGGCAGCCTAAATGAATTTTAATGGCTTTGGAGTACCACAGTCCTTGTCACGCCTTTGAAATTTCTCATGTTAATACTCCTGATGGGGGAGAAAAGGTCTGGCACGTTCTATTCAGTTCTTATTTTTTAGTATTATGATATTTTCATATGACTGAGTACCAACCAAGAGTGGGACCTCTCAGGACAATGAAGAAGAGTTTCAGCTTGGAGAGCTTACCTCTACCACATCGGGACAGACCAGATGGTAGGGGTGAGAACTGTGCCCTGGAGCAGAGGTAACAGGATAGCCAACTACAAGCATTCTGTTAGTTCCAATTATTTTTTAATTTTTAAGTGGATATTCCCATTGGTCCTCAAGGGGAGATGAGTCTCCAACATGAGATAATTATCTCTGGATAAATCTGAGAAAGGAGACAGACAAAGACACCTGGACACAACAAACGTTTGATTAAATACAGCCTCTCGTAACCCTTTTAAATTGATGTGATTTAAACAGACAATGAAGAGCAGTCAGAAGTGACTGTTCCCATGGGGGAAGGGCAGAGAAGAGGTGATAAAACAGCCCAAAATGGCCATCGCAATGAACTGCTCCCTCTATTTTCCTCACCTATTCCTTTTCTCCCCTGAGGTTGCATGTACGTTGCAATACAGCCAAGGTGATTTGGAGACAGACGTTATTCTCTGTGGTGCATTGTTAACGAGACATTCAGACACATCACCTTAATTCAGAAAGATGCTGCTGTTTGTAGGTATTTGTTTAATTTTCCATCGGATGGTGGAGGGACAGATTTCAAACCATCTCAATGTCCGTACGCTGCAAAACCCTTCAACACCATGACTGGCAGATTTATTGTCCCTCTCCCTTTGGGTTTGGCCCTTACTGATGGGGCTGTGTCAGATTTAGGTCACGCTCCTGCAGCTGTATCAGCTGATCTAATGAAAGGTTTTGTTTCTCCCCTAACCCTTATTCCCGTAGAAGATCTTAATTGCTCCCACTACTAACTTTGTTTTAAACTCCCTGTATGTTGTGTACTCTGCCATGAGTCAGTGTATAAATAGCAATCATCAGCCTCCAGGCCTCGTTTTACCTCAGTGACTCTCAAGTACTGAATTCACATTGTCGACATTCACATGTCAGCCCAGCCAAGAGGAATCTGCAGTTTTGCCATGACAGTGCTTCGCTTTCACTTGCAGTAAGATCCAAAGGAAGTATTCCTGTTCAGAGCAGCCTTTGGAAATCTTGACAATTATTCTGAACACTCTGCAGGTGGAACAGGTCCTGGGAAAGGATTTAGGTTAGTAAAAGAAGTAGATAAGACCTCCTTCTGAGCTGTGATATTAAAAAATAACTGATTCTTATGAAGGGGTATAAACTCTCTAGCTTGGGGTCATAAACCAACCTCCAGGTTTTGGGGCTTAGACGAAAACTCTTGCTGGGGAAAACTCTTGCTCCCATGTCTACTGAGTGCCCATTTTATTCCTCCAAGACAAGGCTCACCACTTTTTTGTCCCTGTTATGAAGTGCAGATTACATATTTGATTTTCAATCCATCCAAGATTAATTTCCTCTGGATCTATGTATTGAAATATCAGCTTCGGATAAACGATCTTATAAGACACCTGTGAGGTGCATGCTGCTGATACTCAAGGTCAGGTTCTCGCTATTTCAGACTATAAAGCACTTGCCGTCAAACTCCCAGCAGCAAGGCGAAGGCCCGTATCACACATCTGAGGTGTATTTGTAGTGTGCTGAGACCTCCTAAGGCTAACACATGCAGTGCAAAGAAATGTCTTGACCAGTACTTAGTACCAGTACTAAGTAGTCACCACAGATTTATCCATCTCTTCTTTCTGTGGAACTTACTCTTCATCCACAGCAGCTAAGCTCTTGTAACTCTTCGAAAGGCTGGGATAAACTGCTCACAGAGAATTTGCATTGGCTTCCAGAACTGTCAAACTGTGTATATCTTTTAGGAATACTTTCATTATAGATTTGAACATTGCTACTGTAAACAAGCACCTGCCTTGTCTTATTCCATTAGCTTCAAAGGATTCGTCTTTCATATCTGCCAGACATGGAATTATTCAGAACAAAGCTTCATTTACATAATATTTATGAAATATTTTTAAAGTGAGATAATCTCATCCTCCTCTCCCAGATGTGTTCAGATGAAGACAGTGAACTTTCTCTGTTCTCTGCAGCACGTGTGACTCGCTCTTTGGAGTGTGGTATGTATTTGTGTCTACACTGCCATGGAAACTGTATTGGTTCTCTGTACAGTAAAGCACATTACAGTGAAAGGGCCATTGATATTAGCATAGGCAGTGACTTCATATTCACCACCAAAAATTGACTCCAAGCACCCTGCGCATTCATTTTCCCTTTAAAAAAAAAAAGCTGGGTGGCAAGTTACCAGTGAGCAGCAAGTCTTTTGGGCAGCAGAATCTTCTTTGTTGCTTTAGTAATTGGCAAAGTCGTGGGTTTTTTCCAGCAAGCTTGGTGCATGGATTTGTTATAAATGATGATGATGATGATGATGATGATGATGATGATGATGATGATGATGATGATGATGATGATGATGGGGTATTACATCCAGCCAAGGCTCCTTTCAGTGCCCTTCTGCTGAATGGATTTGGTTCCTTGTCAGGCATGTCCTTCAGAAGGATCCAGAAGACCTTCACAAATTTCAGATGAAATCTGAACTATACAGGGGGTGACCGCAGATGCACGTACAGAGGCAGCTCCAGGTAAAAAGACAGCAGACATCAGGCTATCAGGTCAGAGTAGCTATTTCAGCTATTCCAGTGAGAAGTGCCAGTGGTTCACTCCTGTTGTTTTCCTCCAGATAAATAAGTATCAGCCCATTTTAATCTTAGGTACACTTTTACACTAAGGTTTGCTAAATTATTTTTCAGCTAGCATGAACAGGATCTAGGTCACCGAAATGCAGCCAGCCGAGATGTAATCCAGTAGTTCTTTAACACAAGACAGCACAGTGAATGCACAAGGAGTTTCCCTACCCTGGTACTTACTCTTGGCACTCCAGCACAAGCAGAGGAATGTCAGGAACTGGAATTTGGCTGGAGCAGAGTTAAAAGTTTCACTTTTGGGATGGGGGCATAGTGAGGTAGGGGCATGCCAGGAACTTTAAAGGCCAGAAGTGCAGAGACTGCATACAACAAATTAGGTTTAATGGAAGCAATGGTCAATTTTTCAGGGGTAATTTATCTCTTTATGCACAAATACAAAACCAGAATTAAAGTTTTGACATTATATTCTTACCTATTTTGGCTGGATGTTTATGCCCCGGTGGATTTAAACAAAGATGGATGCAATTCAGGTCATGCTGCAGCTTAAGTGGGAAGAAATTCTGAAAGGTTTGCCTTCAGTATGCAAGAAAGTAAAAAATGAAAGAAAATTCAGTGATAGCCATGCTTGTTAGTTCAGCAAAGAACAGTCACGTGAAAGCCCTGAGAAACCAGATCAACGAACTGAAAGACAACAAATGAGATAAGCCTTCAGCTGTGAAGGGATGGATGTTTTCTCAAATGGGAAGGAATGAGGCAGTTCATGTAAGTGGAATACACCACTCTAAAAGGCGTATTCTATTTTTTGCCCAAGGATCTCAGTTTTTTGTTTTATCCTGAAATAAGCCATGTAGCTTTCTGCTTCAGGGTGTTTTATTCTCAGCTCTGTATTTTCTGGGAGACCTGATTTTCCACTGCACTGCACCATCTGCTCGTGGTTTGCACCACTGTGGAGTGAAAGGAGTGCAGGGCCTGGCATGAAGTGTCGATGTTGCTTTGAACCAGTTGTCTACATGGAAGAGAAAAAATGTTGCTTCATGGGGAAATCCTACTGAGAAAATAATTCAGATTTTTGCCTTCTCTTGCAAGTTCCCAGGAGTTTGGGGCACGTGAATATTCTGGTCTTTTCTTTATTCTGTGCTCATGAACTCCTTTACCAGCCTCACGGGATGTGAGCAGCCCTGGAGGCTGAAAAACGGATCAAAAAGACGACCTTTAAACAGAAGACAAACAGGGGCTAAAAACTCTTCCCTGTTCATCTGCCAGCAGATCACACAGTTCAGTGTCTTGCAAGTGTTACAGGAGCTTTCTGGAACACAGCATCTGCCAATTGCCATGTACACGTGCATCTGGCCTCCCAAATGCTAGATGTGCTGGAAGATATAAAATAGTTTAACTTGGATTTGATGCTTCAAATAACCATGTGCATCTTTTATATCTCTTTTGTATTGAAATATTCAAAGTGCTGTGAAAAGCATGAGGTAAAACACATTCAGGAACGATATGATTTAAAAAAAAATATGGTATTGTGAAGAAAACGCTGGAGAGAGCATCCTGTGCCTAGGATAATCCCTGGTCTGATTTCATACTGTTTTTCAAGATGCCAAAACCATAGACTTTGACTAGACACAGTAACCCCGGGAGAACAGAATTCATTCCCTGGTGATGCCCATTCTTAGTCTATTCCCTACCAAATGTAAAAGAATACCTAAAAATACTGTTGTTCAAAGCTGGCTTGGATAAATTAAGCTCATGGACAGTTTTCAGCTCCAACCGGCTGAACCTAGGTCCATGTATTACAAATGTGAAGAGAAAATGCCATCATGTTTTAGCTTTGGTGCCATGCCCCAGAGAAGAAGTCGCATCTACATATTACTTTACAGAACTGAGATAATACAATAAATTACAAAGACATGGTACCAGTAGGAGAAAAGAGATAAAGGTCTTGAGCCACCCAAGCAACACAGAAACCTGGACTCTGAGAGGGTGGCTCTTCCTGAACACAGATCCTTGCCTGAGGCACACAAAGAGGAAAGGGAAGTTGGGTCATTCCCCGTACTATTAATAATTGGCGGAGGCAGGCGTTTCGGCTTGTAGTCTCCACATGGTGCCATCTTTTTGATTTTTTACCACTGACTGGCTGTTCAAACCTGCCATATGATACTTGATATGCTTGAGTAGGCTGGGGACATACATACCCTGACCCTGGGCTGTGGGGAACAACCAGCTGGCCAACAAAGCCAGCCAGACTTCAAGAAAAAAATTATAGCTGGGCTAGTTGGCTTAGACCTTAAGAAAGCCTGGCAGGCATCCCACTCGCAGCATTGCATACCCCATTGGAAGTGATTAACTTTTTGATAGGGTCATTTCTTTAATACGTTAATAAGGTCACTGTCCCACGTTCTACAGAACCTTGAGGAGATGCAATTTTCACGCTTCCTTAATAGATAGGAAATGGAAACCCTGAAATGAGCAAAAAGACAGGAAATTTTGACCAATACTAAAAGAGATGCTGGAAGGATTGATCAATGTGAACTCCAGAGCATTTCCCAAACATACGCGAAAGGTCAGATCATAAATTTCTTATTTAAAATGATTTTGACACGAAGGTCAGCTTTTGAAAACACCAAGGTTGATTTCTACAAACAAACAAACAAAATCCTATTACCAACTATAAAAAATGTTTTCCTTCAACAAATAAAGACCTGGAATGGCGAAGAGTTTAGCCAGTTTTTGTCAACACTCAAATTTATGGGAAAAAGCAAGTAATTACATTTTTCATCCAAAATTTGAAATAATGAAGTAGTATTTCCCAGCCCATCAAGTTCTTTATCATTGCAGAATGATTCAGACAAGCCTTGCTAACCCATTACAGGGGACTCAGCATTTATCATCTAAGCAATACAGTTTGCACATAAGCTGACAATAATACATATATATATATATGAGAAATGCTGAAAAATTCACATCCTTTCAAATTCAGTGCAGTTATAGAGTCGGATGGTACAAAAGTGCTTGTATTTTTTTCCTGGCTCGTATGTCGCTCTGATTTCCTGTGGTGACAAGCAATACCAGAGGGTGTTGAGCTGAGGTAAAAAAATCCTGCCCTCAGAGGAGTGCATCTGCAGCACTGACAATATCCCTTCGTATCCGGGAAGTTTCCAGTTGCTGCTGTGTGTGTAGATTCCTGTCAGCCGAAACACTGCTTGTAAAACACAGTAAGGAAAAAACTGCTGTTCTGAAAGTAAATCCATGCTAAGGATTTTCAACACCTGTTTCTTGCAGCGCTCTAAACACGTACGATTCCTGACAAAGGGCATTTTGATAACGGCACTGTCATGTGCAAAGTGCTTGTGGTACTGCCGCCTTCCAGAGGGGACCCCTAACATCCCCCGAGGTGGCAAAGTGCGGTTTGACCTGGGAGGGATGTGCCTGCACGCCGCAACCCAGCCCCCCGCTAGGATAAGATGGGAAAATTCACAATGGGGTGGTGTTGCAACTTGTCATGATTAGGGCCATGTAGGTTAATCCACGCTTTTGTTGGGGTGGTCTGTCTCTGCAGAGCAATTTATCATAGAATTATAGAATCACAGTCATTAAGGTTGGAAAAGACCTCCAGGACCATCGAGTCCAACCGCCAACCCAACCCCCCCCCCAGGCCTCCTAAACCATGTCCCCAAGGGCCACGTCTGCTCGTTGTCTGAACCCCCCCAGGGATGGCGACCCCACCACCGCTCTGGGCAGCCTGTTCCAGCGCCTGACCGCTCTGTCAGTGAAGACATTTTCCTAATATCCAATCTAAACCTCCCCTGGCACAGCCTGAGGCCATTTCCTCTAGTCCCATCACTGTGACTTGGGAGAAGAGACCGACCCCCACCTCCCCACAACCTCCTCTCAGGCAGTTGCAGAGAGCGATAAGGTCTCCCCTCAGGCTCCTCTTCTCCAGACCAAACCCCCCCAGCTCCCTCAGCCGCTCCCCATCACACTTGTGCTCCAGACCCTTCCCCAGCTCCGTTGCCCTTCTCTGGACACGCTCCAGCACCTCAGTGTCCCATTTTCATGATTTGCAGAATCCAGCCCATGACAAACGAAAGCATCGACCTTCTCTGCGGGGAGGGGGATAATTCCCTGCAGGAACTCCCGCGCTGTCAGCGGTACCGAGTGCTGCCTCTGGTTCGGCTTCGACGCAAGAAGCCTCCCACCGTTTGAACGCTCTTGCCGGGACCCCCAGGCCCCGGAGCCGGGTGGGGCCATGAGACACCCCCACCCCCGCCCCCCGGCGCTCCGCCGTTCGGAGGAGCGGCCCCGGCCCCGCACCGCGGCCCCGCAGCCGGGCTCTGCCCCCCGGTGCCGCCCCCGGCCCCCCCGCTCCCTCCCCGCCCGCCGTGGCTGCGCGGGCGGAGCACGCGTGGCGGGGCCGCGCCGCGCCATGGACCGCCACCTGCGCCGGCTCAGGCAGGAGCTGGTAAGGGGGCGCCGGGGGGGGGGACACGAGGGACGGGTACCCCGCGCCCCGGCTCGTCCCGCCGGCCGCGGTGGCGGTGCCTGCGCGGAGCCCGGGCTCCTCCGCGGGGATCCGCGGGGGTCGCGCCTCCGTGGGGGGCAGAGCCCCCCGCAAGGGGGGCGGCGGCTGCGAGGGACGGGGCCGGGCCCGGCCCCCTCCCGCCGGGGAGGGTCGGGGTCCCCCCGCCGGCTGCTCCCCGAGGCGGGCGGCGGGTCCCGGCCGGTCGGACGCCGCCGGTGCGTTCGTCTGCGGGAGAGAAACACGGCGCACGGGGGGCTCGGCGGCGGCGCGGGGGAAAAGGTGCCAGCAGAGATCACAAATCAAAGAAACATTTGCAGAAATCTCTGATAAGAATAAGTTTGGGGGGGGGGGGAATGATGCAAAGGGAGCGTGCGCTTGCCACCGCCAGTACCCTCTGAAAATACTTCTTCTTTAATAGGAAACCCTTTGTCATAAATCAACACTGTTTTCTCCCTCCTCCCGCTCCGATGGTAACCTCACTCGCTGGACTTGCTTGGGCTTGTCCACGAGCCGGAAGGTATCGTTGGTACACCGGGGCTGCTGGGGGGGTTCGCTGGAAGAGCCGATGCTTTCCAAAACCGGGTTCCAGTGCCTAGTGGGTCTGGCTGGGGAGCAGCGCGTTGTTCGGATAAATAGATAATGAGAACGAAAGGGGAAGACAAGGCAGAGCAAAAACGGGTGGGTGAAGTTTCCGAATGCACAAAAGCTTCCCGGTTTAGGACTTAGTGGGATGTTGATTCCATCTGGTATTTGTGCTAACGGGAGTTTTACAAACCGGGCTCACTTCGAGTATTGCCGCGCTGCCTGCTTTACAGGAAATGTTTCACATGTAAGCAACAGCTTTTGAGTCAATACGGAGACGGGCAAAGTTACGGCTGTGCCCAGGGCGGGATGAGGGACTTGCTGTTGCGTGGAGGTAGCTGGGCTCCGGCAGATCGGACGTGTCTTGTGAAACACGGGCTTGGGCAGCAGCGCTTAACTCCGAATAAATGTGGCAGCAAACAGTGACATTTAACCAGCTGGCGTTACCAGTGTTTCTCTGGCAAACAGAGGACAAACTAAAACAAAGGAAAATGAGTGTCGCTGGTGTTCTGTACGCCGGGTGCGATGAATGAAATGCAAACGGTAAACCAGGACGCGCATGTTGTAATCTGGAAGATCTTTAAAATCTGACAAGTTGGAAGGTGAGATGGTAAAAAAAAGTAACTTTCAAAAGAGCATGCTTAGAATAAGGTTGCTAAATCTGTGCTTTGTCTTCTAAACAAATCAGTTTCATTATCTGAGCAGTATTTTGTACAGAAGCCTAAACATTGCACCTTTACTTGTGAGTCTAAAACACGCCTATTTTGTAGCGCACAGCACAACTTCAGAAGAATTTGAATATATTTGAAAGGAAGGCAGATCCCTCACACTTAATGGGAAAACTAAAAAATACTTAAAATGAGAAAATTGGGGTTTTGTTCATACCCTTGCTATAATACAGTAATAGGTTTTCTTTTATATTGTGTAAATATGACAAATTTTATTATATTAATAAACCAAGACCTTAGCCCAGCAAAGATTTATGTATCTGCTTGGCTTGAAGAACTGGGAAGGGGCAGTTTTCACCTTCAATAGGACTACTCGTGACTTATCTGAAAGCAGATCTTCCTACATTTGGTTTTTACTTAGTCACATTCTTTCCCCCTCCCACCCCCCAAATTTGTTACTCAAAATTAAAAACTTAGTTCAACAACAAATTCTCAGGGTATCAGAGTGCAGTCTTGGAGCTGTTGCGAGCACAGCCGTGCCAGGACAGCCCGCAGGGCGAGACAGCTGGAGAGACCCTCAGCCTTACAGCACGCTGTCGGAAACAATTCCTTTCATCAGCAACTTAAGTGAGCTGTAGATTGTATTTAGTGAAGGTAGGAGGACTGTATTAGTTAAAATAACCATAAATGATATCCTGAGCAATAACAGCTTTTAAAAATCAATACTGTCAAGATAGCCTGGAAGTAAAATAGATTAATGTTTCTTTAAAGACCAGCAAGCAGTGCGATAGCAGCTGGGACCATCTGCATTGAATGGTGAGTGGGAACCCAACCTCTTGACCCTGCTGCTTTACCACTTTCTTCATCACTGGGCAGGTCATGCCTCCAGACTTTAAATGCACCATAACCAAGAATCATGCGGGAGGAATGGTGGGAAGGACTTGGCCAGATGGAGACAATGAGCCACCCCATGTGCAGCTAAACAGGAGCCCAGTTCCAGGGCATCGTTGCGAATTTCGAAACACAGTGGTTTGCGTTACATCCAAGGAGCAGCTCTGGTCGGGTGGGAGGGACTGCGGAGCCGCAGAGAGGGGTCGTGCAGGGGTGTTCTGCAAAAACGCCCTAACCAGGCTTCCTGAGGCTGGTCAGTGTAACATGGGAAAGCAACAGGCCACTTAACTAGCAGAAGTTTAGTTTGTCTGTATGTAAACTGCAGCTAGTTTTGAGGAGGGGATTTTCTCAGAAAAGACTGGATATTGGCACAGCTCCCAGTTCCCAAGGAAAGGTTATCTTCAAGTGCAACTCTATCCCCCACCAGCGTGGGATTGGAGGATGCCAGCTCTGATTTTTTTTTTCTCCTGCTTTGTGTATTAAAAACATATTTAAATAATTATGTGCTTGGTTTGGGCTGCTGGTGTGCCCCGACATTTCAACACACAGCCTAGGCATTGAGATCACACCGTGCTTTGCCAGACAAGTCACAGATGAGCGTGGGTCCGGGCATGCTTACACTGGTCTTCCTGTTACCTCTGGGAAAGCTCTGCCAGCTCTGCCATGGCTCCCAAGGATGAATCTGACCCGTTTCAGTCAGTGGGAGATCTCCTATTCCAATCGCATGTTTTCCATTGTAAGCTGATAGTTTCTTGCATGTGTGGTGTCCCTTTGATTGGAATTCATTGAGAAGCTTCCACATGCAAATGCTTCACAGCCAGGAGAGCCTCAGCTGACACAGCCATTCATCCCAACTGGGTGTGGGATCGGGGGCAGCTCTGCAGTCGGAGCAATTGCCAAAGCCGGGATCCTCATCCCGGTGCTGACACCAGCCTGTGGAGCCATTTTGGACAAGCCGTGCCAGCTCTTTGCTCCTCAGTCTCTGTATGTAGAAAATACAGAAGACCTTGTCCACCTCCTTTGGTGGAGATTTATGGACGCAGTGTGGTTTGCGATAATATGCAGTGCTGGTTTGTAAGTCTGGCGTGGAGTAAGTTGTGCTTTGCCACTCCTTCTGTCATCTGTCCTTCATATGGCAGTTGTGAAGTGTGCCACAGAGCTTGTGAATCTTCCATTAATGCAATTAATCCCGATACTAAAAGTGCTTTTGACTTTATCAGCTGGATTCAGAGTCTGCAAACATCGTTCTGAGCCACAGAAATACTATGTCTGCTTTCCGAGTCACAGAATGTTATTTCAGCTGAAAGATCAGATTTAACAAGAATTGTCTTGCTCAGGGATTAGCAGAGAGGAATTTCATTTCCGTGTCTCACGCTGCAGATGGCATTACCTCCGTAAACTTTCTGACACAGGGATTGTTTGCATTTATACATAGTAACATCAGCATATGTGGCATGGGATGGGGGTTTCAGGGCTCTTCTACAATAAGAATAAATCACTTACTATCTAGCCAGGGACTGGCGAGTTCATGGGGCAGATTTATCTTGCGCTTGGGGTTTGTGTGGCCGTAACAGGTGAGGGGTCACAGTCAAGTTAGCTGTAGTTTACTTTGCATGTTTTGGTCTTTCTTGAGGAATCCAGGGTATTTCTGAGCTTTCTGTTGCTTTTTTCTAGGAGGAAAAGTATTAAAGTAGGTATTTAAAATAAACCCCACCTCTCTGACTTGAACTTCTGAATGGTCTCCTTGCACATTCATCATAAATGCATCACATTATTGAGTTCGATAGTCTGACTCCCTTCTTATATTAATTTATGTCCTGGTAGACAGTGTTTCCTGCTATGAATATCTTGCAGGAATAGAACATTTGGTCTGAGCAAAAAATACAGCCAATTATTTTTACTCTTTGTCTCACACTGGATCCTATTCTGGTAACTGTGTCATGCTTGAAAAGGATGTATTCTCATTACTGCTATTTCTGAAGGAGCAGCTCTTGTGATTTGCAGTAGAGTAAGGCATAAATGACAGACCTCAAGGGCTAACATCACTGCTCACAACTCCAACAGGTGGAAACACGCAGCTCCATCTGTGTCTCTGCTGATAAAATGGTCCCTTTAAGGGTGGCTTTACCCTTCACTGCTGGAGATAGCGTTAGAAACTTGGGTGGTTATCGCAGAATCTCATTCTTCCGTGTTGCCTGAAGGGAAAGTGCAAAGGAGTAACTTGACAGCGAATGTCCTGTCGCATGTAGCCTGGGGAGAGAAGCAGCAGTCACAGGCTTTGTCCGCTTGTTTGTTTCCAGAGAAGACTCCTAAAGATGACAGTGGAATTTTTTAGTCTCCCAGCTGCACTGATTCAGGAACGCTACAGACCAGATCCCCCAGCGAAGCAGACCGCTGGGCTGAAAGCCAGCACTTTTCATCGTCATCTTCAATGGTCAGTCTGTACATGGAGGCTTGTGGTCTTTCTTATCCCTGGGTTGTGAGTAGAAGTCTGAAGGTTGGAGTTCTTTTTGGTCCATTTATCTCCTGGTTGTAGAGAACTGATTTTCTAATTTGCCTTTAAACGTGACAAGTGTGACTGGGAAGCACAAAACAATATCATCGCAATGGAAAGGAAGGCAATTGAGTAAGGAAGATCATTAATTGAGTGATGTGAACCATGTCTTTCCTGGTTAACGTCTGTTTAAGATGTATTTAAACTATTGGGGGGAAAAAAAAAAATCTTTGGTGAAGCTTCAGCATCCTTCCCCTTTCAGATAAATTGTGAGCTCACAGTCAGCATCCTAGTTTATGCCTAAAATACTCTGGAAAGACAAGAGGTGAAAAAGAGACTTAAAATTCTCATGATAAAATGGAAGAACAAAAAGAAGATTGCAGGCCCTTGGCATCCATCGAGGGAAGGAAAATAAAGGTGCAACATCAAGCTGGAAAGCAGCTCTCTGTGAACTGTGCAGCGCGCTCTGGAGAGTTATGCCCAGCCACAATTGCAGGCTGGTTGAAGATTAATCTAGTCAGTGACCCAAAGGAAAACACAGAAACAATATGATCAGCTCAGCAGTTCTAAAATAATTTTGGTCTCTATTATGTCATCCTCTTTAAATACCAATTGTTTGTTGCTGGTTCTGTTGCCTATCAGCACTATTATTAAGAACTGCTATTTGCCATTTGTTCTTTCCTGTCCTCTTAGCAATAACTTCCTCTCTTTGCATTGCTTTTACCTAAGAGCTGGACATCTGTCTTCCTCCTCATTAGGACAAACACGCTCAGAGCTCTTCTTTTCAGTTCTCTGTGCTCAGCTGAAAGCCGTGGTGTGTTAGCTGGTTTTTTCCTTTTCTCCCATCAGCATCACAAAGCTGCTACAGTCCTGGGCAGGCCAGATGTGCGGATGGGCTGGGAAAACAGACAGCTGTGGCTCCAGAGCATCGATGGGAACTGAATTCTGAGAACTCGGTGAATGTAGATGCTAATAGGAAAACATTAGTTCCCAAAGTGGGTTAAAAAAGTTACTTATTTACCTGTGAAGTGGGAAGCAGAAGTGAAATCTCCCTTATTTGTACATCACAGATACTTGGGTTTGAATTTGATAAAATGCCAGTAAGTGCTAGAGGATGTTCCCTGGGGCAAGTTGTCCTGCTGTGTTAATCAGTGGTGGAAGATCATTGATTTGTAAACCGTGTAAACCAATTGTGGTTGTAGTTCTGGGAAAAAGTATTTTGAGGAAATCATTAAAAAGGCAAGGCTTACAAAGTGATTGATGCCTTTGCCACTCAAAATGGTAGATTTTCAATGTAAAAAATCCCAAAGAACCATATTTGAATTCTGCCAGTTCTGCAAAATGCTCGCTGCTGGTTTGTGGGGGTTTTTCCCCTCACATTGAATATTCCTTGATGATCATCTGAAAGCGCTTGAAAAGCTTTTGAATTTTGCACTTCAGTTTTCAGTGTTCAAGGTGATTGTAGTTTAAGCAAGCTTTGCTTTGGAGAAGCATTTAGCCAGAGCTGCCTTGTTCATGCCTTCACAGGAGGATTGATCTGGAGGTAATACCTTACTGCTGAAGAAACGTTTAACATCACGCGCTGAATCCCAGCCACTGAAGTGGAATACACACGTCACCACTCCGCTCAGCCTTGTGCATACTTGTCTGGCTATAAAAGGCATCTGTGTTGGCTTGTTCAGAATTAGACTATAACTTTTTCATGCCAATTTTTGGGGACTGCAAAAGTTTCAATAATAATAATGAGATGCAATTTGAGGCATCTGATTTTTAACTGTTTTATAGAGATAAATTTGAACATCTGCAAGTTGTCATGGTTCTAATTTGGCTGTTCTTGGAAGCAGAGGTGCCAAACAACCACTTGTATTGAAGCACAAAGTATCTCAAATTAGACACGGAGAGTCCCTTGAAATGCTGATGCACTTGAGCGCCTTGAGCAGAGACCAGCAGGTACAAGAAGGGAGGATGCGGATGAGCAAGGTCTGTGCTAGACCTGAAGTTCTGTAGCGAATGCCATTTCCCCTGCACTCTGCTCTGCAGCACCACTGAGTGCAGGGCTGATTCAACAACAGGTTTGGGATTTACAGCGCACAAACATGCACAAGACAGAACATCTCCTGATGTCCCGTGGTGGCCGGCTTACATAATGTCACTTGCATAACCCCAGCAAGTACGGTCAGGGTCTCTCTCCATGCCAAATTAAGGCTCTCTGGGGTTTTGTGTCACATTCACGCTCTGTTTGAAATTGCACTTTAGTTCATCACAAATTCCAGTTCCTTCTACATGAAGTGTGTGACCACAGAGCCAGCGAGGCTACGAGGGTTGTCCCTTCAGCCCTGAGTTCCCATCACCCTGCAGTCAGAGCATCTGTTTGACTTCCAGCCCAATCTGCTGGATTATTAGCAGAAACTTTTTTTTCCTTTAGCAGCCCAGATAGTTCAATCTTGAACCTTTGCCAGGGTGGTGGTCTCCCTTCCATGGGAAACTGTGCCTTTTCTGGAGAGTCTCAGAGAGGCCAGTCTGAACTTGGGAGAACTGAGATCTTCCTTGGCAAAGAGAGAGTTGCTGTTAGACACTGGGGAAGAAACTTTTTTTTTTCCCCTCCAGAGTCCTCTTAATTACCACAGGGTAATTACTAGTGGATGAAATCCAAGCCCCTGCATCTCCTTGGTCGCCAGTCAGTGACTTCACTTTGGGCTGGGTTTCACTCACTCTTCAGTTCTGTAAAAGACTGAACAGATACCATGAAGAGCAAAAGATAAAGCAGGGGGGGTTGTTTGCTGGGTTTTTTTAACTTGCACAACCCAAAGTTTTAGCAGTGTTTGCAAGCAGAGTTAAAAGCCTCAGGATCTTTAAAACTCTCTTGCTGATGGTGGGAGTCATGTTGCTAGAGGGACACTGAGGCCGAGTCCGGAGGGCAGGATTCGCCCTACCCCAAAGCAAGTTGCTGAAACAGGACGGATGAGTCATGTCCCAAAAGTGCCCATTTCTCGCCCTCCGCTGCGACGGGGACAGCTCAGCCCAGCCCTTGGCCCAGGCAGCGCTGGGCATCAGCGGAGAAGTGTCCAAACCTCGTAGTCACTTATGGGAAAGCATTTCCACTGATGAAAACATCTCCAGTCCTCCTCCAGTGGCTTGGGCTCCCCAGGCTGGGCTGGCACCAGGTTTGGCAGAACCAGCTCATTTGTTCAGGAGGAAAGTGCTGGAGTCTGAGCTTTTGGGGCTCAGGTCTTTTTTCATTGTGGGGAGACTGGGTCTGCCTGTGAGAAACCACCACACTGATGATAAATGCTGCCTATGAAATGTTAATGCTTAATAGAGCCTTGCTGGATGAGGCATGCATTGTAATGATACCACCCATCACAGGGGAGTTAATTGAATCAATGAGGTGAACGGCAGCGGAGCCATCCAGCATATGCCGAGGGTTTGATCAGCCCGGTCATTACCGCAGGACCCTCGTCACTCACCGCGGCGTGATTACAGTGCTGCGCCGGCCTGGGGATTTGATGGGAAGCGGCCAATGAGGGGCCAAGCTGGCTCCAAATCCAGCTTTTTGCAAAGCCCCAGATAAAACAGACTTCCATTAATAAGGCGAGAAAGGTTAGGACGAGAAGCATTACAGCAAGTCTGGAGAGGTAAGGTGATAGTTTTGTCTGGGGCTTGTAGAGCATATGGCCCCAGCTTTTGTACGGGAAATGCAAGAGCTCGGTTAGTCTGTAAGTGGGGAATTATTTGCATGTCTGCAGAAGTAGAGGTTTGTTTGCTGATGTTAAAAAAATGAGATAGCTGGAGACACTTGGTAGCGTAATCAGGAAGCTAAACACAGGTTTTCTATATCTTCATAGCTTATAGCTCATTCCAGGTGATAAATAAGTTTCTTAGGAGTGAAGCTCTGAAAAATCATCGTAACCTGCCGGCTAGTTTTAGGGTCTGGGTTTTGAAATGGAGACTTGTGGTCAGAAACTGTTGAGGAGCTTTCCACTTTTGGAGCTAGATTGTTACAGAGGATCCAATTTTTTGATGACTTTTTTCTCACTGCTCAAGTCCAGGTACAGAAATGGAAATAGAGCAAGTAATTGAACTAATTTAGTTAAAATGAAGGAGATGTAGAAAAGTAAAACTTGATAGCGTAAAGCTGAACATGATGCATCTGTCCTTTTTCAGCCTAAGCTTGAGATCTGTTGCTGTACAGAAATTGTGAGGAGCCTTTTACACTGTTCATGACAGCGTAGGCTGAAGCTTTTCCTAGACAGTGGTAATCTCTTCTGCAAACCACCTTACATCAATGTGACATGTCTTCACCTCCAGCCCTGCCATCCCCTGCTGTTCTTCCCTCTCCTTCCCATTCCCCCCCACCCCCGCTAAAAAAAAAAAGTGGCAGCTGTTGGAAAGTATAGCCCATTTGTTTTATGGTGCCGCTTTGGGAATATGATCCAGGTCCTACATGAGAGAGAGAAAGCAACGGAGTGAAAGAGAAGAGGGGGGAGTTTAGAAGCTCTGGAAAATAACTTGCTTATTTTAAGTCTAGCATAGAAAGTTAAATCTTTATAGCATGGTTCAGGGATAAAGCAGAACTGCTACTAAAGGCCCTATCTTGGGTATAAAGAGATTGCGAGTTTAATGTAAGTAATTTTAGATTTTGTTGGTTCCTTTGTACAGAATTTCAAGTGCATTGAAATGTCATTGATTGTCCTCTCGTGAGAGGTGCCTGTAACGAGGGTATTAAGATCTGAAGACCTGTTATATAGTAACACTGTGATTCTTATTGAGGTTTATTTTTAATTTACTTTAGCACTCCAGGTAAAGAAACAAGGTTCTCTGTGGAAGGCACTTCTGTTCATTATTCTGACTCCTGATTTCAGTCAGTTACAGGGCACAAAGGACACAAAAGCAGAAGAGTATGCTAAAACTGGCGGCAGCCAAAACCATTCATAGTTCTACGCCCTGGGTTTCTGCCAAGCAATTAATGGAAATTCAAACTATTTTTGTTGTCAGGTCAAAAAATCCACTTCTCCTGTCAGCTCCTCTTATTCCTAGAGGGAAACTCCTAGAAAAATCCAATTGCTGTTCCATGAAATGGATGTAGCACAGGTAGGACGCATCTAAAATGTACTCAGTAGGAAGAGGTGATGTTTCAGAAAGCTGCTCAGCCCAGCTCTCTTTCCCTTTGGTCAAAATTTTCTTGCTCTCCCGGAGACAGTGACTCGATGTCTGCTTCTTTCCCTCCGCAGCTATCCATGAAGGAGGTCGGAGACGGGCTGCACGAGCAGATGAACTGCATGATGGGTGCACTGCAGGAGCTGAAACTCCTCCAGGTCCAGACAGCTTTGGAACAGCTGGACATCTCAGGGAGCCGAAGCCCCATTTCTGGCACTGAGCAGCACCAGTGCTGCCGAAGCAGCGGAGACGTGCCTGGGGCCTGGCAGGACGAGCGGCTGCGGGGGGAGGTGTTGGTGGAGGAGCACAGCCCTGCGTCCCTCGCGTGTGCCGTGCCACGGCCGGTGGTTTTGCCCTATCCTGCTGCGATCCCGGAGGGCGGCCACCTTAGAGACACCCCCTCCTCGGTCAGGAGCCTCTGTGGTGAGGATGTTTATCACCCAAAAGGACCTTCCTCCGTGTCGATCAGAGCAGAGCACGTCCGCCCAAAGACATTCGAGCCCAGTAGCCAGGGCACAGCTGGGGGGTGGCCGGCACGCCGGGAGTGCCCGGGGTGTGACGATGGCCATGACTGGACATCCTCCCTGATGTCCCAGAGCAGGAATCGGCAGCCGCTGGTCTTGGGGGATAACATCTTTGCAGACTTGGTTGGGAACTGGTTAGACCTGCCAGAGCTGGATAAGAAGGGGGAGAAAAGCGAGGTGTCCCTGTCCGTGAGCAGATCCCAGGAGCTCTGCAGGAAGTTCTCCCTCACAGCCAACATCTTCAAGAAGTTCCTGAGGAGCGTTCGGCCAGACCGAGACAGGCTTCTCAAGGAGAAACCTTGCTGGCTTCCACCTGAAGACAAACAGCCCGAAATTTCTAAGAGGCCCAAAAAGGTGAATAAACTCAAGGGGACATTTTACTTCCCACTTCATGGGAACATCCAGAACCATCACAGCAAAGGGGAGAGGTGTCCAAAGGCAGAAAGCAACAGCGAGAAACCCAAAGTCGGCACCAAGAAAGTCCACGATACCATAGACTATACCCCGTCTGGGTTTGACATCAATACAGCTGTTTGGGTCTGAGTTTGTCAGCATTCTCTGCTCTGCCAAGCATTCGTTTCACACCAGAGAAGAGCTGAAGGCCGTACGCATCTTTTCAGGAGACCCCTGAGCTTCTCAACATGGACTGAGATGAGAGAGGAATCCTCTGCAAAACGTGCTGTGGGCTTCAGGCACCTGCAAGTGGCATTTTCTGGAGAACTACGGCTTCAGGGGCAGTTCGAGCAGCAGCTAACGCAGCTGCATGTGGGGAGGCTTTTGGGGACAGATATTTGCAAAAATAATCAGAATCTTCAGCAGCTTTAGGGTGAGTGGTGCCACAGATGACCAGCTCCTGGAGCCTGGCTTCCGATAGCCACTTTGGGCCCATTCCGTCATCTCTAGTTAAAATAGCTGCAGCACAAAATTCACTGTGTGCATGTGTGTGTACGAGTGTGCAAATACATATATAGTTTTTTTTTAAAAAAATCTATTCCTGCTTGTGTGCACTTAAAACCAGGTTATAAACCAGGCAATTCGAGCATTGTACCCGAAGCACTTGTTACTTAAATTGGAAGAAATGAGTTTGAATTTGTAAGACTTGAACATTTGCTAAGCAGGGGTGTTGAAGCCCAGCTTTGTTTCATTTCAGCTGTGGGGTTTTCCCCCTAAACTGCACCTCCATTGCGCTCCCAGCCTCTCTCGTTCCCCTGCCAGTTAAACCAGTAGGACGCACGGCTCCTTTCATGGAAGTTTGTGACCCTCGAGCTCTCAGCGGGTTTTGCTTCTCTCCCCATGCCCTTCTCCCCACAGGTCCCACCAGATAGAATGTTGCAAAAGTTTATTGTTGAGGTTGCACCAAGATACAAAGTTGCAACAGATGTTTGGTTTTGTTGTTTCCTATTGCTGTTGTGTACAAACCTTGTCTTGACAGAACCAAGTTCTTCAGTGTCCGGCTCTCCAAGAGTTACCAATAAAGTGGCATCAGTCTCCAGCGTGCCATGGGACCGTCTCCATCCTGGGGCGACCCTCAGTCCTGCTTTTCTCCAGCACAGAAGCTTCTGGGTTTTCACCATCATGAAAACCCGGCCGAGCTGGCACGAAAGGCTCGGCTGGCGGGGGTCGGAGCTGGGAGCGCGTGCAGGTTGTGTCAGCCTGTTCCCAGCCGGGACCGAGGAGTTTGGGGAGCAGCCAGGAGAGTTTCCATTCAAGGAGAGATTATAAATCATCGCAGGGAGAAGAGTTGCAGCCAGAGGTCCCTGCCAGGGTCCCAGTGCTGCTCTGGAGGCATGTCCCACTGCAGCCCATGCACATTCCCAAGAGCCTTCGGGTAACACTTCAACATCTATCTTCCTCCCCCAGCACAGGGAAAGGCAGAGAGAGAAACGTTCGGGGGAGAAACTGGTGCTGAGGGGAGGGCCTTGGAGCCATACAGTCCCCAGCTTGTGGAGGGGGACAGGGCCACACCACCCCGGGGCCATGCAGGTCCCACCACAGGTCCCCTCCTTGCTGTCTCCAGGAGTTAAACCTGATTGAGGCAAGTCCCCAGCAGCTCCCTGAGCCCCAGTGTGAAGGCTGTGCAGAGCCTATTATTGATCTTGTTGCAGCAGAAAGGGAGCCACCCCACTGGGCTGCCCCCTCTTTCCAGTAGCCGCAAGTCCCACCGGATGCTTCGTGCACGCAGCAGTGTTATGTTGCAAAAACCTGTTGCGCTCACTCCAAGTTTAGGAAGGACTTCTGTGCAAGCAGTAGTAGGTGTTTTTTTTTTAACATGCAATTCTATTCCTGTTGTAACTTCCTAAGGCAGAGAGGCCAGTGGAGCAGAGGCATGGAGGGAGATTTTTTTTTTCCCTTGCAAATTAAATATAGGCACAAGACAAGCCCCGTTTCTGCCCATACAAGGAGAGGAGAGGGTCAGCATCTGAAAGCTACGCTCAGCACTTTTTCAGGAACCTGAGTTGCAAGCAAGCTTTTGTTTTCCCTCCTCACAGGCTTTAGCTCTGGTTGTTTTCCCCCTTCTTCATTTCTCTGAATGCCAAAAGGCTGTTTCTAAGGCATTTTGTTTTCCTCCTCTTTTATCAGTAGTTCATCCTGTTTGTTACAAATACGGTCTCCCAGCTCCCACCAACATTTCCACAGGGTCAGCAAAGAGGAGAAGGAACTTTCTATAAGCAGTAGCACAAGAGAGAGCAACAGCTTTTCCTGCACCAACCTAGGTCCCTGGAGAGCACAGCCTTGACCCAGGGCTTCCCTGCTGCCCAGGGGAACGCAGCCCACGGCCAGGCTGACCCAGCAGCGGGGAGCACTGACACGATGGCATTGCCCTGTGGCACCCCCCATCCCCAGGAGCGCATCCCGGCTGTACCTGCATGGCACTGAAGGCTGAGCCCCATGGAGAGAGGAGTGCTGTGCTGGATGGGGAAAGGCTCTAGGGAGCTAAGTACCTACACCAGGGGCTTTTTAAGCTTGTCACTGAGCATTGCCCTCAGCTGTGATGAGTGTGGTGGGCAGCAGGCAAGGGCCCAGGCTGAGCCATGGCCACGGCGACACTTCGGCTGAGAGATGAAGGGTGCATTTCTGCAGGTGGTTACCTCTCCAAGGCCATTTATTACCCAGGAAACAGGATGCGTTTATGCAGGGTACAGGGAGATTTGGAGCCTAAAATGCACATTGGGAACGTGCTCCATGGGAAAAGTGATTCTGGGGGATTTGCCCCAGTTTCCATCTGCTGGTGCCACCCCTGTCCAGCCCACACCTCCAGCCCCCTGCTCAGGCTGCACAACCCAGGGCTTTTTAAATGCAAACCCACTTTGCCAGCACATGTGGTCCCTTGCAAATGCTGGATCCCCACCCCAGCAGCTGTCGCGGTGCCGCTCCCCGCATCGACGGGGTCTCGCAAGGAGCCAACGGGAAGGTTCTCTTGAGAAAAAGCACTTCTGGCCCCGTGTGCTCCCGACAGCTGCCCTGGCCCACGGGGCACAGCCAGGTCATGCTGCCCGCGCACGCTTACGCCGGGGAGCTGCTCAAAGATCAGCTGCTAAACCCAGCCTTTTCTGTCCCTGCTTGGAGGAAATAGCATTGTTTCTAGTTTCACATGGAAAGGGCAGTTCTTGGTCCCAGCTGCCACCCACGTGTTCCTTTCCCACCCAAAACAATCGCTCCTGCTGCAGCCAGCACCGCCAAGTCTGTGCCTGCTCCCACCCAAATCCCGGTGAGCGGGACCAGAGCCGGCGGCAGGGTCAGAGCCCATGTGGGGTCCCTGTGCTGCCCCGGCACCCACCGCTCCTCCCTCTGCTTCTGACTGCAATTGCCAGCGAGGCAAGCGCTCAGCTTTGGGGACCACAAAGGACGAACGCCGGCCTGAGGACAGAGGTGGTGGTGTTTGCTTAATTTCTTCTTTTTCCAAAGGATCAGATCCCTACCAGGGCACTTTGCACAGGCAGCTGACCAAACGCCCAACGTAGTTTCAAATGTATTTATGTTCTCTCTACCTCTTAAGTTTATCTTCAAAGGATGTTTTGCATCAAAATAGGCTTTTCCAGGCTGTTTGCAGCGACAAATTCAGTGTGACCTAGGCTTCAGACAGCCACTCGAAAATTGCAAGTAAATGCGGCTGGATCTCAAAGTTCTTAAAAGGAAAAAAATATTTAATATTCTTTAAGAGGCATTCAAATAATAACGACTATCAGCCAAGCCAGACATCCTACCTAATTTAGTCTCCAGAGCAGGATCTGCTAATAGATCAGGGTAGGATTTGTGAATTACCATTTCCCTTCTCCAGGGACTTTTCCTGAAATTATAATGTCTTTTTCTCCTCTTTTTTCATGAAACTGCCATGAGATAGTTCCCCATTATTAAGTATGAAACCTACCTAATTAGCACAATGACAGTCTTTAATGAGGCCCTGGCTGTGTTCTGCATCTTTGATAGGAATGGTTAATACCAAACACAAGACAATAATTATAGAAACACGTTCCCCCATGAACTTGCCCCGTGGAAGGCAGCAATGGCAAATGATGCTTGGGCATTCAGATTTATTAGAAATCTCTGTTCATGGGGTAGGCTAAGCCCAGATGGGATCAAATGCACTGGAGTTAATTTGGTGCCAATAACATTCAAACACCAGGGATTAATAACCTGGCACGAGGAGAGCTGCTGTTCACTGTGCCCCGGGTATTTGCAGCCAAGGGGAGGCGGTTGCTGCTGGACACCAGCTCTGCCTGCGCTGAACGGCTCCGGCGACAGGCTGGAAACCTCCCTCCAGCGCAGGTGGGCAGAAGGTACGGGCGGGTCGGAGGAGGAAGGTGTTAGGTGCTGTTGGTGCGTGCAGGATTCCTGTTCTGCGAGGGGGTGGCCGGGCTCCTGCTCGGCCAAGGGACTGGATGAGCCGCACGGTCCGGCCCCTTCCAAAGCCCACGTCATGCAGCACCGTGCCTCTGCCACCGCCGAGCAGATCCGGCACCCCTGCAATGGAGAGGTGCTGGATCTGGCCTGCTCGGCTTAATGTATAGAGAGGCTTTGCCTCTTAACATTAATAGAGTGATTTTCCAGGAGCTGCTCCTCACGCTGACTCTCTGGGCTTTCCCTTCCCGCCAGCGCCGATGCTAACACCCTGCTCTTCCAGCCAGATGGCCTCCAGAAGGCTCACAAATGTGCCTGTAATTAAAAAGCCTTTATTTTCAAAACCATTTCACAGCTTACTCCTCTGACAATGGGATGGGGCTTCTTAAGCTAATGCTGGGCAGGAGGAAAGGAAAATACGGGCTGGCTGCTGCCATCGTGTTTTCCTTTCCCACTGACACGGGTTATATTTACTGTTCACCCGCTGAAGCTGAGGAACCCATGTGCCCTGCAGATCTGCAGCGTTGCTGAAGCCTCCCCAGGGCCAGCGCTCGTCTCCCCTAATGATACTCGGCTCTGTCCCCGTTAACCATCCGTGCTGATGCACCTAACTAACCTGAAAGGCTTTCTGACCAGAGACTGAGCAAATATAACAATTTCACCTCAATTCCCCTCGTACTGAGTCCGGCAGGAAAGAAACCAATTGCCACATCCTTGCTGAAAAGAGATCCATTTTATTCAAAGTCCAGCACTTTTATTCACTCCAGTACATTCCCAATCACCTTCATTGTATTTTTAATCATCAGCAGAATCTGTTCTGCTTCTTTAAGCAGTGTTTCTAAAAACTGGACCACGCTCCTTTAGCATCCTTGTCTCTCCAGAAAGAGGCTGTGTTTTATTTCTCTTTCCTTTTGTTCAAGTTCATTTGTATCCACGTGGCATGTCTAATCAAGAAGTCATACCACCTTCCAGCTGGCAGGCAGTCTCGTATGCTGGTTTTAAAGCATAAATAAAACCCAGTTTTCTGCAATGGTTTGTCTCAGCCGAGGCCGGGCTGTGGCACTGCTGGGGGAGCGCCGTCACCCCCTCGGCTCGGCTCGGCTCGGCTCTGCCCTGGCCAGGCAGGGCTGGAGCCAGGCTCAGCCTCCCCGTTGGGGTGATCTCAGCCTCCTCACTTGCCTTTCTGCAGCCGCGGGGTCGGTCCTGGCCGGGCGCTCGCCCTCCCCAGTGGCTTCTCATCTGCGTGTTTTTCAGGAGCGTTTCCTGCAATAACGGTATTGAGCAAAGCCTCTGAGCTGGCTCAGATTTCTTGGCTTTGCTGAACGGGAAAGCAAAAGGGGGGAAATCAATATCGAAGAAAGAAAAAATGCCTGATCCTGGGTCGGTCCTCACCTTAGGCAGGCTGGAGGTTAATTCGGGAAGCACTTCCCGAGAGGCTATAAACGCACGCCTAACTCCCACCGCAGCCAGCAGGACACAAGCTCACCAGGATCCGGCGGGGAGGCTGCGGGGTCCCTGCTCACGCTCACTCTGCCCTTTGCACCAAAGCCCACCCGGCCCCGCTGCCGGCGCCGGGGGAAGGGGCTGGATGCGGCCACAGCCTTGGCGTAGGCGCAGGGCGAGAGCGGCTTCGGGCTGGCCTTGCACCGGCTGCCGCCTCCTCCCATGGGCTGGCACAGGGTCCCCGGGCAGGCAGAGGAGCCTCCCCGGCTGGGAGCAGAGCCCAGTGCTCATGGCACAGAGGCGGTTCACGCCGGCTTTGCCACGTGGCTTCTGTGCCGGCTCCGGCACCACCGCGGTGCCCGGGAGGCCACGGAGGTCCCACCGCTCAGGCAATGAGGAGGCAGATCTGCTCCCTCATTAACAGACTAAGCCGGCAATTAAAGGCTGGACCTTCCCAGAGGGCTTCACCACATTCACGACATCGGGCTGGAGTTACCGATGTGACATTTCAAACCTAGACGTAACGACTGTGACATTCTGTCAGGTTTAATTAGTCCCTTTGCTCTGCCGGTGACAGCCACTGTGGAGGCAGAACCTGGCTGAAGGCTGGCAGAACAGAGGGCTGTCGCCTCCGAAGGCTCTGCAAGCAGAGGGGAGCACCGGGAGGAGACTCTGGAACTGAGATAAGCAGTTGCCCAATGAAATGGTTTATTTTTAAATGCATATGCTAACAGCAACCTGCCTTTGCCTAGTTAGGGTAAGTGAAGGGTCACTCCGGGCCCCCACATTGTATTTTCTGTCCTCTGTGGTCTGTAATGATCTTCTGGAGCTGAAAAAGTTCCTCAGAGGACTGCCTGGGTGTCTCCAGGGAGCATTGCAGAGTATCTTTCACCTCTGCTCCAGACTGAAGGCATTGCAGCACCAGGTCCCTCCTGAAGGGCAGCATGAAATCAGGTCCCAGTTCACTTAGTGTCATGGTAGCAGTGCTGTCAGCAGCGTGGGCAGAGGCTGTGGCAGGCAGCGGGGTAACATGGCAAGGAAAAAGCTCAGTGAGCACGTCCGTGTGCCCGGCGACTCTGCTAACCACGTCGAGCCCAACAGCTCTCCTGCCAGCCAGCGCAGATGGCCAAGGCAGCCGGGAAAAGTGTCCTGGGGACTGGGGGGACCTGGTCTCTCCCTCCCCGCTGCGAGAGCAAAAGGAGCAGCTCGGGTCCCGGGAGCCGCTGCTGCCAAGGTCCTTGCAGAGCCCAGCGTATTCTGTTCCTCGGGGCCGTGATCACGTAACCTTGCACGGCTCCGAGGACGTTGCTTGCGCTTGGTCCTGTACAGGGGTCACTCGGCTGCAGCTCTCCCGAGCTACCTGCTCAGACTTTCCCCCTCCTCGTCTGTTCATTCTGTTCCAGACCAATTACTGAGAGTTTGGACCCACAGGCAGCCAGCCAGGCGTTTATGCATGCAGCTGCCTGATCTGCATGCACTGATGCTAATTGTGTGGAAACAAGTCATAGTTCGTTTTGTACTGTTTCCTGTACCCTGAATGGAGCTCTGCTTGTAAAAAGGAGAGATCAGGTCCTCTGGATTTAGAAGAATTCAAGAGGGGATCTTTCTAGTTACTGCTTACCTGGTTTTCAAACCTGTCACTGATATTAGCAGTGCTGTTAGAAAGAGTTTCTGAGCTTTTCACAGAATATATATGTTATTTGCCTTTTCAAGGTGTCTCCTAACACGAATGGGAACAAATACCCTACTTGCAGCTACAAACAGTCTGGGGAAATTCACTGAAGATAAGATGTATTGCCGGGAAACGCTGAGCAAAAGTCCTCCTTCTGCAGAGCTTTTACAGGACCTCTAAATCACTCTGAGATGGACAGGATAAGACCCTCTTACCCTGCCTGTAAAACAGCAACACCCTTGGTTTCTTATGAACACCTGGCGGACGATTCCTCCCAGCTCCTTTTCCTCTGCTTAGGAACACCGGCGCAGCCCTGCCCTGCTGCAAGGAAGCGTGCCAGGACCGGCTCTCGCCTCCATGTGCCAAGGCCTCGGTGCACGAGCGGCCCTGAGCCGCCAGCGCACGGCAGGGTGACGGCGTGGTGGCAGGGATGGCGCTGGCATCCCACCCGGGCAGGAGGGGCGTCTGCTGCCACGTGGCGAGGGCTCGACGGGGATGTGCTCGTGCCCTTTGTGCGTTTAAATCTCTTCTAGAACAACCTGTCACTCCTGCAGCGTGTCAAAGGTAAATTTCCTCGTATCCCTACCGGAGGGGATTATGTTCCCAGCAGGGGTTCAGGTTTTTTGCCATAATATGATTTAATGTGACAAGTGTAATTAGATGTGACACATCTGTGCAACAATTCACTACCTCGGAAAATCACAAACAAGGCTAAAATAAAACAATGCATAGGCTCACATCTCTCTGTACATCACAGCTGGAAAAAATAAGCACCAAGTTAAGGACTTTTCAGCGCTTCCTTTAGGAGACAGCAAAGTCATGAACATGATACTATAAATTAATTATTTAGATCCCAGCCCTGCAATGAGAGCCATCTGGCCAGATGCCTTTACCCTTACCAGAGCCCCCTTGGAGTTAATAGCACTCTATGCAGAAAGAAAGAGCTATGCACGTGTATCTCTTAATGGAGTAAGGCTTCAGTCCCTGCCCTGAAACAAGCAGAAATAGAACAAAAATGACTCTAGCACTTGGGTTCCTGGGCCATTTAGTTTCCTCTGACACATTAAACCTACAGTGCCTTTGTAAATGTCCACGCCTGTACACTGAGACCTTCGGTTCAGGCTGCTGATCCAGCCTGAGCTCGCACGGCCGCTCGTCCTTCCCGGCCCCACACCTTGGTTTACGCAGTGGAAAAACGCCCAGACTGGGAGACTGCCTCGGAGAGAGTCACCTGCGGCTGCACCTCATCCGCGGGGCTGAGGGCGAAAGGCTCGGACACTTCATTATGCACATCAAGATTAACTCTCATTTCCACCCCGTGGGGGCCCTCTGTTTACAGTTCAGTTGCCGGAGTGTAGCACTGCATGAGACATATTTTCATTTGCCATGGTCTTAAATGAAAGCGGACAGTCAATTCTATTTTCTCCGAGGTTCAGATGTTCATGGGCTCCAAGTTGCAGCATTGCCAGCATGTCCTCCACATAACATAGAGATGGAGACTGAGGGGCAAGAAAATCCTGTGTCTGGAAGAAGCACTAAAGGAAGCAGGCAGAGGCTTTGGAGATCCTGGAAAAACTTCAGCGTTGGCAAGAGTGGAGCGTGCGGAGCAGCACAGCCGCCGGCACACCAGGGAGCCGGGCCTGCCTTTCCTGGGGACGAGACAAGAGGGAAAGAGTTAAAAGCTGTCTCCAGGCAGGAGAACAAAAACGCTATTGCTCTCATCGTGCTTGCTATGCTCATCTAATTACGTTATTTAACAGGATACCCTCTCATTGATTTTAATTACTCACATAATTTGGGAAGTAATTCACAGTACATCCCTGCAGGGTGCATGAGTCTGAGTTGGGAACAATTGTGCTCAAATCTTCCTCACTGCATGAAAGGAGAAGATGGGGAGGACGAGCCCCAGCCCAGCAGGCAGGCAGGGGGAATGTGACCATGGGGTTTCTTTCCCTTGAGGAAGATTTCTCCGGCAGGGCAGAGGCTCCGGCCGGTTTCTCCACCAGCACTGGAGAGGTCAGTGAAGCCAGGATCGCACTGCAATAAAATATTATCACACATGGGTATCGATGCAGATCCATTTCTGGGCAGCCATCGCTGCACTCCCACCTGCACAGCTCCCTGGCCCCGGTGGGATTTTCAGGATTCCTCTTTCAGCGGGAGGCAGCGATGCCGCAGCCCCGGGGCACAGGGCAGCCCCGGCCCCCAGCTGCCGCCCGCGTGGGGCGGCTGAATGCGATTCAAGAAGCTCCTTGTCTCCCGCCGTCCCCGTCCCCCCTTGCAGAGCAGCTGCAGATTAATTGGCCCTTTGATATCGGTGGGTTTCTGCCAGGGACGATTCGCTCATGTCTCGCTGATGGGGGGAGATGCTCGTCCCTTCCAGCACACCCAGAGAGCCGCTCGCTGCCTACAGCTCTCCCTCCAAACGCTCCTGGAGCAAAGAGCCGTTCCCGATCCCCAAGGACCGTTAATCAAACAGTCCCTGTCGCTGTTGACTATTAAAAATGCTTTTAACCACAGTCCTCCTGCAATTTTAATGGTTTTTTTTTAAACACGGTTGCCCACAGTTTAGCAAAATTGGGTTGTGCATCCCCCAGCACACCCTTTGGTTTCTTCACCGTCTTTTGTAAGTTCCTGACTTAATTAGGATGCGAACAATCCCAGAGGAATGTTTAATTAATATTATAAAGCAACAATGGGATGATTAAGCAAGTCTGGGCAGATGCTATTTATACACTGGGCATGTGGCACTTGTTGGGGGCGAGCGTGTCAAGGAAAAATCAGTCCATGGACCTCTCTGTTCAATTTTATTGCTTGTTTTAATTGTCTGGTTCAGTCTTTTTCTCCTCTTTGTGTTCGCTCAGGCAGAGTGAGAGAAACAGAGATTTAGCCCAGAGTCTCTTGTTCAGCTTAATTATAGAGTGAAAGCTTTCAACCGAAGAGCCTCTCTCCCACCCCTTCTCCTCTTCCCCAGCCACGAGGTCTCCAGAAACAACCCAGCAGAAGCCTTGGGCAGCGAATGCCCTAAAACTGGTCCAGGAACAACATCGGGGAGAAAAGCAGAAAAATACCCCAGAGGACAGAGACAGGCTTTCAGGCTGAAAGAGGTGGGGGGGCTTTTCCAGGAGCAGCCGCGACCGCTCGGCTCCTCTGTGCAAGGGGACGGGGTGGGCTGGGGGGAACAGGGCACGTCCTGGGCTGGGGTGCGTGGGACCGTGCGCAGTGTTGGGGTGTCCGGAGCAGGCAGCGAGCACCACCTCCCACCCCCGTGGAATTAAACGTACTCGTGAAACGGTTAAGTGATGCTCTTGTTGCACGGTGGCTTCATGGCATTGGATTTTAGGGCATTTGCTATTTAGAAAATATTTCTTCTTTGCTTCTCAGAAGCCTGCGTGCAACCTGAAGCAATTGTATTTGCCTTGGGTTGAACTCTTTTTGCAGTTTCTAAAAATAAACACTTGATTTCTTCTCCTTCCCATAAGGCCGTCTCTACTGAGAGCAGCAACCAAACAAATTGATAAAAAATTAAAGCAAGTTGGAAATCCAACAGATGTGAAGTGAGCTGGCAAGAGCACACCCCCAGTCCTGTTAGGAATGTACAGCTCCCATAATACAACAGCAAATAATGTTTTCCGGTGGAAGACACCCGACTTCCAGAGGCAGGGAATGCCGCCGGTCCTGGGCCCCAGCTCCGCGGGGCGTACGGGCACGTGCTGAACCTCGTGCCTCCCTCGCTGAAGCCGAGCACGTGCTGCGCCGTCCCAGCTGCACCCGCGGCCCCGCGAGCCCCGGCACGGACGAGGCAGACGCGGCTGCGGCTCCGCTGGCGCAGCCCGAGCAGCCACAACCCCGACGGCCGGTCCCCGGCCCTGCGCCCGAGCACCCGGAGCAGGCTGCAGCGGGGCTTGGGGTGCCGTGTACCCCAGCACAGCCCCCCGGGAAGTCCCTTCCCAGCCTTTCCCCCTGGAAAATCTAATTCTGGCAGCTCAAAGAGCTCAGTCCCACCGCTGGCAGGCAGCAGAGGAGACACCAAGAAGCCTTTTACCTCCTTCCCAAGCGCAGCAGCTTTGCCTCCAGCTGCTCTGAGTCATCGTTACGTGTCTCATTCAATTATTACTTCAGCCCTGGCCCCACTCTGGGAAGCTTATCTCACACTGAATCCTTCTCAGTCAAGCCCTAAACACCGATTGTTTCAGCAAGAGAGGGCCAAAAGCTGCTGATCAGACCCTGCATCATGTATTGAATAAAAGGGAACACCTTGAGCTCAGGAGTGCGGCAAATTCAGGTCCTGTTCCTGCAAAAACAGGTGTGAAAACTGCAGCGGGAGAGCACAGTCATACAGCAATTTCTAACGCACCAAAATTGCAGCCTGGCTGAGGCACACAGAGCCCGAACAGCAGCAAATACCATCCCCGAGAGCGGCTTCCTTGCTTTCTGCTCTGCTGTCATCCTGGCACGTCAAACCTGGCTCGGGACGGGGTTGCAGCCAGCGCCTCCCGGCAGAGGCTCCCCAGGGTGTCCCCTCCGTGCGCGGCGGCAGGAGCGGCCGATGAGGCAGGAGCAGAGGCTGGGAGGGGAGAGCGGCCACAGCTCTGCTTTCTGCAGTCTCAAGAGCGCCGAGGCCACTGTTAGAGGAGTCCTTTAGCTTGACTCCATCTCCTGAGGACGCTCAGTTCTAATATCACGGGGAGGGGTGGAGGGGCAGAAGAGCTGTGGAAGTTTACTGGTAATAAGGAAACCCTTCAAACAACCACAACAAATAGGACATTGAGAGTTTCTTGGAGAAAACATCTTTTGGGGTAGTCTTTTCAGCTGAGAGAGGGCACTGAGAGAGTTAACCGTGTAAGTCCCAACTGATGACAAGACTATACATTCACCGTGGTTTCTTTTAAGCCTGCAGTGCCATTTGGGGGCTGGGTTGGGGCACATTTACCCCAGCCCAGAGCGACCTGCGGGCCAGCGGCGAGGAGCTGCGGAGACAGCTAGGGCTGACGGGCGCGTTTATCCCCCCCCGTGCATCAGCAGCCTGAATGGATATTCATGTCAGAACCAAATCAATACATTTAGATTGGAAAACTTCACTCCAAGGCCAGTAAAACATGTGTTATTGTTTGCCTAATTAGACCCTGTGGTACAATGACAGGACAAATAAGCATCTCCCTGTTCTAGAGTCCTCCGGAAAATGGATGTTTTCTCGTTTCCATTGAAATTCATGTATGTTTCTTACAGGATTTCAGAAAACAAGAGGCTGCTGTTTGCCTTTTAGGTTTCTTGCCAGATTTCTGCAGTAGAAAATATCGAGTCAGTTGACCAAGGTGCACATTGCAGGACAGAAACCCGTGGGTACGTAAGTGTTGGCTTTACTGTGTTAGAGAAAGATGCTCCAGTCAGTTTGTCTTTCGTGTAATGCTGTGGGCCGATCGTGTCGCAGGTTTAGCTGCTGGTTTGTCAAAGCCCAGCTTCTGCCCTTTGCTCCGCGCACCCGTGACTGAGCTGTGCCTTTCCCTGTTCCTGCAGATTAACTGTGACCGGTGCGCGAGATGGCCAGTATCGGGTCTCCCTCATTTCAAACATCATTTATCGTAATGGATTACCCCGTAGGGGTGCCTGCGCAGTCATATTTAGTAACGTACGGTGCTTTGAATCAAATGAGTTCTCCTGCAAATTTGAGCCACGCTGACGCAGCAGCTTGACACTGCTTATTTCCAAAGCTAAATGAAAAACGGTCGTAGGGTGCTGGATGTTTGTGGCCCTCAAAATGTTATAGCCACACACTGACCCTGGGGAAGGTGGAGTGAAGGTGTAACATATCTGAAGTTAGTTTGTCGGACGATTTGTAACAGCTTGGGTAGGAAAGGGCAGCAGAGCTGCAACGCTGCTTGCTTTTGCTCAGCTCCACCATCATTCACTCAAAATGGGTTACAAGAAACTTGATTTGTATTTAAAACACTTGCAGGGGAAAAAAAAGGCAAAAAACTATCGTTAACTTCCACGCTGCTGAGATGAGCTCAGCTCGCAGTGGCTGTTGCTCTCTGTGGGATCGTTCTGAAGGACACCCAGGGGTTTCTCGGGTTTCTTGGCCACAAAACAGTGCTCCATGGAAATTAATCCCAGGAGCCTCCAGCAGCATCCTGCGAGCAAAGGTGGTCCCGGACAGCACAAAGCGGTCGCCACCCACTGCCAGAGGCGAGCGGCTGCCCGGCGCTGCCTCACCCCGCTCCATAATACACCAGTGTCCTCAGCCCACTGAGCCGCTCTCGGCCCCATGAATTTGTCCTTTGTTGCTTGATTTTTGGCTGCAGCAGCGGAGAGCAGCTGCCGGCCGTGCATGCCCTGCTGCTGCCGCCCAGCCCGCATGCCGCAGCCGTCTCCCCGTGGGCACGCAGCACGGGAGCGCTGCCAGCACCCGGAGCATCCTCCTCTCTGCAGCACAAGGGGCTCCTTATTCCCTCCCCAGCCACCGTGACATGCAGTAAGGGGGCCGGGCTGTGGCCTTAAACGTTGGTACCACCCAAAGAAAATGCCACGGATGTTTGAACTCGGGCTTCTGCCTGGGACTGCGAGAGCAGCTGTGCCGGGGACAGCGACGCAGGGAGTCGCGCCTGTCTGAGCGATTCCTCTGTCCCAAAAGGGCATGGTGCAATCGGGATTTAGTCAAGAGCTGGCACGGCCAAGCCAGCAGGACAGGCACCTCAGACTCCACCACAGGGCTGTAGTTCTAGCTCTGTCACTGACTCGTCCAAAATCTCTGACAACAGAGCTGCTGCTCCCTCCGAAGTGCATCCCGTGGGAGATGAGGGACAGAGGCTGCGGGACACTGTAGATACGGGGGTGTCACTCACCGCTCCGGCCTCTACCTGCTGCTGCCAGACACCAGGAATGAGCTGAGTTTACTTGTGTGCAAGTTCTCTGCAAAGCGAGGGAGAAAAGGCTTGTTTCAGTCCCAGGATAATACAAACACTGTTTCCCAACACTGAGATTAAAGTCAAGAGCCCAGCCTCAGCCAGGAGCAGCCACATTAGCACAGCACTGTGCCAGGGCTACTGTGAGCTTGCAGCATGGCTAATTAGCCCTGGCACAGCCTCTAATTAGACTGTTTCTAGAGCTGGCCTGGGGCTCTGCACTGAGCTGCCTCAGGCTGGGAGCTCAGAGCCCTCCGCAGCATGGGCACGCGTTGGCCAAACCTGCCTGTCCTGGGCTCCGACCACGGGCAGCTTCCGTCCCTGCTCGCAGCAGCCACCCTCGTGGAATGAGAACTGGTTTTCCAGCTGAGCGGTGGGTGAAACCATCACAAAACACTGCACCAGTACCTTGGCCGCTGAATGCCTTCCCTGGTAACGAATCCAAGTCAAAAGTCCAGGAAACCCCACAGGCACCGAGCTCAGCCAGCGCTGTTTTTACCGCTGGGCATTTTCTTTTTTGTGCCAGAGCTTCGTGATGCTGCCGCAGATCTTCCAGAGCGGCTTCTCTCCCTCCTCCTGCACAGGGCTCGTCTCTGAATTTGGGGGTTTTCTTTCAGGAAGACCAGAGACAGCCCCTGCACCACGCCGGGCAGACGACGGCGCTGCAGCTGAAAGCCAGGGCACTGAACAGAGGAAACCAGCGCCGGCTCCCAGACCCAGCGGGGAGGACAGCCCGGCACATACCTGGCTATTTACTGAACGGCGCCTGGTCCACTGTAAAATTCAATTTTGCTTCTTCATTGCCTAGTCCTGGCAAAATAAATACAACATTCATTAGTTTTGGTAACTTTGCAATGGTTGACTCCAAACTTAACATTAATGAAGTTTCTGTGTTGCTGCTGGATGCGAGACCTCGCACATCAGCACTCTGCAACATCAAGAACGTCTCTGCGGCTCAGAGACGGCGAAGCAAATCACACGGGCACCAGCATCGCTGCTCTCTCTGAAGGCAACGTTTCCTTCCGCAGCTCCTGCTTCGCTTGCGTGTTTGGATCCAAATCAAAACTTGCAATTGCAACTCTCCAGCGAGGCAGGGTGTTACCAGGCAGCTGCCGTCTGATCTAACCCGCACTAGATAGGGAAACGTGATTTAAAATAACCCCTAGGTAACACAGAAAACAGGTAAGTACAGGCTAAGAAGTTTAAGAACAGCGTATTCGTACAGGCAGCACTGAATCACTTCGGCTGAACTTGTGCACAGCTCGAATCAACACACACAGGAGCTGGATGACTTTGGGGACTGCCGGGCTTCACTGGAATTTTAAATGCGTTCCTTTCCTCAGAGCAAAGCGTTACTTCGCTTGATCGGATGCTGGTCAAAAGCAGAAGCATGCGACTACATCTGGAAGGTTTTTATTTTAACCTTTCTTTAGGACATTCTTCGGTAAACTCATTTTTAATGCAGTGAAACGTTAAACACCAAGTGCTTCAGGACACGGTCTGTTTGGACATAAAACTACATAGCATCTGCTGCAGCGTATCCAGGGGCAGAATTCAGGCTATTGTGTTAAAATCCATTAGATTAGGGGGGGGAAGAAAAAAAAAAAAGTCTTATCCAGTGAGAAAACGAATTCATTGTGTAAGGTACAAAGGGAAGTGGACGGAGGTGTCCCGGAGCGGGACCGTCCTCTCGCCACCGGAGCTGCGCACCCCAGCCTGCCGCCTCGCCCGCAGCCCTCGGGGCCGGTACATCTCTGACAGGAACCGAGGCTTCACCCCACAAACTATTTTTACTCTGGTGTAATGTCATTCAGCGCCTTCTCGGCCCCTGATCTTTTCCGACACCACCATCTAGTGGCAAAGCCAACAGGCTTGGGAAGCGTTTCCACCCCACTTCGACCTCTTCCTCCAACTCTTACACCAAATTTACCATTCATTTTGCAACCCAGACAGCTCAGCCTGCCCTCCCTGCCTCTCCTGGGAAGCCAGCATGGGCTACAAACCTCTCGCAGAGCCCAGCTTTTGCAGGAGACGGGGCAATCGGAGCAGACGCATCTCCCCGGGGAGCACCTGGCGCAGCCGCCGTCGGGTGCCCTCGGACACCCGGCCGCTGCCCAGTGCGCTGGGAGCGGGCCCTGGCGTGCTCCAAGCAGATCCCGCTGCAGACATAAAACGCCGCTGAAGAGGCTGCACTTGCCTTCACCAGACCAACCAGTTACACCGGCGGGAACAGCTGGACTGGGAGACGCTGCAGGGACACAAAGCTCGGAAGTGCCGTGGGAAAGCACGGGCAGGTCGAGCACGCCCCGTCACCGCCACCCCCAGCTTTGCTGGCAGCAGATAACGTAGCCGGCTCTTCTGTATAAAACACACTTGGCATTTATGAAATGAGGCTTGATGAACTTGCGCACCACACTGTATCTAGAAAATTAGGTTTCTGTTTTTATAGAAGAGACATCTAGCAATCAGCATGTACGTTAAAATTACTTTATTACTAAAATATTTTTACATTTAGTAAAGATAACCAACCTGCAAATACCATGCTTCTGCTCCTCCTGAAAAAGGAAGTGCATAGGTAGGTTGAAGACAACCAGCTAAGTCACTATGTTTGTCCCTAGTAGCTTGTAAGTAGGCAGATGTGTTCACATTATCGTCATCCAAGTATTTTCATCCAGTCTTGTTTGGGCTGCGTTTAGAAACTGGGATCTCTGTATAAGTCAACAGCTGCATCAGTAACACAGTTTTAGAAAAACCTATTTATAGAAATTTATCCCCCCTGGTTTCCAATAAAACTATACAACAGGTCCAGGAACAACTGTTCAGCTATTACATTTAGATTTCCCATTTAAACAACCAGGACAAAGTCCGTCCCGAGTTTTCTCCACTGTGAAGATACATTTCTCTTCTCACTTACTTAGAAGCGAAGCAGGGGCAAATCCTCCAACACTGCAGGAATTCCAGCAGCATCACACCGAGGATGGGATTTGGGCCCCACAGGTCCCAAGGGCGGTTCTTTCACTTGCATATACACAGGAGGATCGCGGCTGAGCACCCATGGGTCTCTTCATATCCTGCTCTTTTAAACTTTATGAAACCAACAGGTATTTAAAAAAAACAGAAACAAACCCAAAATGAAGCAAAAAGCCCCTTCAGCTGACTGTGCAGAGCAGGTAACAGCCAGATTTTGTCTAAAAACGTAAAGCAGCTGTTTGCTTCGTTGAAATTGTGTTTAGACAGAACCAACTTTCAACTCCACAGCTTTGTGTCGAGATGCTGAGAGATCATCACGGGCTCCTGCCCGGCGGGTGGCATCGTCAGAACTGGGATCCTACCCTCGGAGCACGTGGCGGTGTGAAACCGAAGATCATAGCAGAAGTCAGACCTTGAGACAGTATTAAACCAAATTTGTACATATAAAAATAATTGTACAGAGGAAATATTTTCAGTAGAATACAATCTTTAAACATTCAAAAGAATGTACAAAACTAATTAAAAGTAGCCTTCTGTACTTTAGTGTGTGATATGATTAAATACATCCAACAAGGAGGGTGCGTGGAGACATCGCGTCAGCGTAACGACATACTGGTGGCATTTGTTAGAACAAAATACTTGATCTACCAGAATGGAAGAGGAATTCACAAAAAATGGATAAACACCAAAGCCTGGAAACCATAACAAAAACACAGAAACAAAATGAAAATGTACTAAAATTTAATCATTCATAAAAGCTGTAATTTAATCTGTGACAGTAAAACACAAGAAGCAATATTAGAGTTGGTTTAGTATATTATATATTTTTGCTTTTAAAGCCATAGAAATCGGTTATCCCGGTTTTTTCCCTATAAAAGACCCATTTTTCCAAAGCATTATGCACAAACATTTTTAATTAGAATATAATGGCAGAATGAAAATAACGATATTCCATAACTTTTAAATATAAAATGAAGTCAATGACTCAAAAAATTATTTGTTGCAGTGAGTTCAAAGGGGAGCTTCAGGTATACATCTACAGTTATAGATATCAAATATAATGGTGGAACATTTTTAGTGCTTGATGGGGAGAAATTATGATAAAAGGGTCAATATGAGATTTTAATTATAGTAGCAATATCTAACATTTGAAATGCATCCATGCTCCTTTGTATAGTCATACACTAGAGTCAATTATATTTATTTTCACATCTGTTAACTGCTATTGCAAAGGAGGAGTACTATTGTCTTAAATTTCCAAGAGATATACACAGAGCAATTTCTTTTTCCAGGGACTGTGTGCAAACCATTTTAAGATCTAAATTCTTCTCATAGTATATAAAAACAGGACAAGCTTCTTCAGATATGTTATTAATTTCCATAAAGTTTTGAAGTCGGGAATGCTGGCACTTTCCATTTAGGCAACAGTTCTTCATTCCTGCAATCTAGAAAAAGTAAAAAAAGATGATGGAGGGACGTTTCTCATCCTACCGACGAGATGATCTCGAACAAAGGCCTGAAAGCTTCCCCAGACAACTGCCCGCACCCAGGCCTGTAACAGCACGCAGCGTTTCAGCAGGAGGAGCTCATCCTTCCTCCAGTACTGGGGTTTGTTCCTACCATCCTCCAAGTTTGGAAGCACAGAAAGAAAAGACACTTTGGAAACTAAAACTCTAAGAAACAAGTCCTTGTTTTATTGCGGCTGCAGCAGAGCAGTGACAGAGGAGCCGCCACCCTGCCTTTCTGCTGTGATAACGACAGCGCCCTTCCAACTCGTCTGCTTTTCGAGACGGGCAGCCTTCAAGTGGACTTTGAATTCGGCAATGGGTGAACAGTTTATGGGAGAGGGATTTCATCTTTTATATTTCTGAGATGCTCTTAAAGGCTGATGAGCTGGAGACCTCCCCGAGCCCTACCGCAGCTCTAACAAACAGGCAATGAATTGGGAAGGGATTTACAAAGAATGGGGAGACACTGTGAAGTATTGCGACGCCCTAGAGCAGATTTGGGGGCACGGGTAGAAGTCAACGTTACGAGAAGTCTCATCAGTAACTGCCTGAATGCAGGATCTCCTCTAGCAGTTGCTGATATTCCAGTGCTACGCCGCTGCCAACGCTGGGCTTTGCAGCGCAGGATCCCGGGCAGGAGGGCGAGGGCAGAGCCACGCCGAGCCCGGCAGGGAGCACGTCCCCCCCGGGGCTGGGGAAGCCCGTCTCCAAGAAGCCATCCTGGCTGACGCCACACTAGCTAAATTCAGATCTGTCACCCGAGGAACAGGAAAGGCCACTTGAGACGTATTCTTCAATTTCTTTTCCTAAAGCCATTGTTTCCCCACAACTCTAAGCTATTATTTTCTGGCATTTAAAGCTTAGGATGAGAGACTCATCAATCAACTAAGCACAAGTCATTAGAAGCCAGGTTAACTGCACAGCTCCATTTAGCCTACTCATTCACACCTGGGCTACATAAATGGCCATCTACAGCATGAACTTCACATCTGGCAGAAGGCAGAGAGCCACCTATTTTCAGGAATTCATCCCTGAAATCCTTCTATGACCAGGAGTTTGTCTTAAACGCTGTAGGACAAGGGCACTTGGGTTGCTCTGCCAGCTACACTGCACCTAGTTACGAAACTAAAGAACGGAATACAGAGCTTCCGATGGGTCACGGAACCCATCAGAAGCTGACAGCCACTGCAGCCTAAGATCACGAAGGCAGCGGGCACAGCCCGAGCGCTGCGGCGAGTTCTTTCCTCCCGACTCGCCCCTGCAGAGCCGGGCTGCCGCTCTGCCCTGCTGCACTCGCAGGCCGAACGCGCTCTGCGCTGCAACCAGCACGCGGGACGACCTGCTTGCTTTCCGACCATTGCTTGCTGCCTCGTGCCGAGACGGGCCGTTTACCCGGCACGTGCCCTGCCTCCGAAGGGTGCCATGCAGCGCGCTGTGTGCTAACAGCCCAACAGCTCGCAGGGCAGCCTAGGTGAGATTTCCGTCCAAAGCCTGAAGCTACCGAAATGCTGTTTTCTTTCAGAAGTGCGGCAGAACAGCTGTAAGCACACAAAGTACCCTGCCAAGATACACAGGAAGATTATTTATAGCTATGTCCAACCTTGGGGTGTTTTTTGGTTTTGTTTTTGGTTGGGTTTTGTTTTTTCTTTTTTTTTTTGGTGGGCAGCTTTTTATTTCTGTGCCATTGAAATCCACGTCCCACCCAATCGAATTTGCAATTGTCCGCATAGCACCTAGGGCTGAGAGAGCAGCTGCAGCAATAACACAAGTTACACAGATGCTACCAAATTTCAGCAGAGGATAAAAAGGAAGCAAACCTGAGCCACAGTGGCTCAGAGCACGGTGTCACAAGACAGAGAGAGCGCCTGCAAGAGTAAAAAGGAGGTTCCTGCTCTGTCGCACTCACCAACCCAAACAAAAGGGGAAAGGGAGAGAAGCAGGTACTTCTCTGCCAGGTCAGTCAGTACAACTGACTTTTTAAAAAAGTCCAACAAATGCAGCAGAACGGGAAGGAATTTTGTATTTGGGAGCAGACAGAAGGAAGAGGAGTGGAGGGAAGGGGAGCGAGTCCTCCCTCTGCTGGGAGCAGCTCACGGTCCGATCGCCTGAGCTGTGGGCTCAGACACCTCTTACCTGGCTCAGAGCTGCTGCGTGATTGGAGTCTAAAGCAGCAGACATGATTTCTTTTTAGGCTTCTTCTTTTCCACTGGTGTTTTTCTATTTATCTGTCTGACCAGGTCATAGAAGATCTGAAAATTAAATACACAAACTGAAAAATCAAAGTGATAAAACACCATGCAAGTGTCAAAAATTAGGCAGGTTGGCAAGCTGATGCTCTTCTCTGATGGCTGCGGTCTTATAAATTCAATTAAACTGCTTAAGTGCTTAAACATGTTTTTCAAGCAACTGCTTACGGAACAAGAGAGCACAGAGCTCGGATCAGCGTGCAGAATATGAGAGCTGTAAACTCATATCCTGCAGCATACAGCTTTCTCCTTCTGGTTGCACATGACCAAAGGCTTCAGAAGAGTACGGCAATGAAATGGCCACAAATCCCTTGCTTTGGAAAAGTGGGAGAAAACTGGGAAACGACAAAAGGTTTTTTAACAGACGGGCATAATATCCTTAAGGATCTTCTCACTGGTGCTCCCTGGGCTGATGAGTGTCCTGCAGATCACTGCTACGCCACCAGCAGTGTCTTCTCACTGGGAAAGGCACCCCTTTTCCTTGGCTTTCACCTTCAAAAGTGGTCTTCATTCACCTGCTGCATAGGATGCACTGTTAATTTTCCTCTTTGCCAAGCAGATTCGAGCTGTTAATCACTTCACCTTTTTGCCTGGTCTAATCTTTTGAGTTTATTAATCAAAATCAGCAAGGAGAAGCAGAACATCTGCCCTGAACTCAGACACTTCCAGCGGGGGGACGATTACAGGGGCCTCTTTCAGCTTCAGAGACGAGTTTCTTGTGAACGCTTTTGCTGTGAGTTGTTTTCCCAGCAATACTCAACCCATCTGTAACAAAACAAGCTTTGCAAAAATGCTTGGAGCTGGGTCACAGTATTGAGGAGAAATGTTTAAACCTTCAGAAAGCTCCACCCTTGTCCTTGTTTACTTTTTTCCTTCCTGGAGTAGCTGACAGCTCACAAATTCTTGTTGATTCCAAGGAAATTCAGAAGACAAAAGAAACCGTTTATAACAAGCTGCAACAACTGGAAATTTAACATTTTCCGGCTATTACCTACATGAAAAAGCACCAGTGCACAGTTAAATAGTTTCAAATGAGATGAACATGATGGTGGCTTTATCAAGATCTCATGTAAAGTACTTTAAAAGAGCATTTGAGTTGCTCATGCTACTCCTTTAGTAAGCTTATTGCTACAGTTTTCTCCTGTCAGCCTCAGGCAAAAGTAGCAGGTCGTACTCTCCCGTGGACGCAGCCAAGACATTCACAAGTGCACAGATGAGATACAAACAAAAAGTTTCTGTAGGAAAAACCAGTAAGTGGCATCTTCTACGCTGATGCAAAACAGCTTTCCGTATTTAAGCCTCTATAAACAAGAGCCAAGAGGATTTGAATGTGATTAGGATGTGCAGGAGGAGTCTGAATTTCTGAAGGCACATAGAAATTTATCACCCTTTAGCCCAGATTTTATCAAAGTTAGAAAGTCCAAAAGTAGCTAAAAACAAAAAGCAAACCTCAGATTTATGCAAACGCTTCCCCAGTCCCTGAGCCAGCAGAACAAACAAATAACCAGTACAATAAGTTGCTTGATTCACGGTGTTTCTTCTCTTTGATTTCCTTAGCTTTTATGCTTTTCATAACGAGACAATATAAACTGGCAGCAAACCAGAAAATTAAGATCACAATAAAATGAGAAACTAATCTTCCAGTAAATAATTCTCTTCTCTATGATCTGAGTCTCACTGGAGGCAGTAGACGGGACAGGGAAATACGGAGACACAGGATTCACACATCCATAAGGATGACTGTATGTAAACCATGGGCGTGCATTCGCCCCAGGACAGCTCAGTGTTCTGCCTACTAGAGAATCCCCTTTCCTGCACAGCTCTCCGGAGAGCGTCAAGGCACTTTTGGCTAACGAGAGGTCAGTCTCTGCCACAAACTAGAAATACAAATGAAACAGAATTTGTTATACTCAAACATGGTGATCTGTTTGATGACTGAGCCGCTAGTTTCTTCATTAACAGTCATAGTTTTACTGCAGCTCAGGCGCACACACAAAAAAAATCCCTTCTGGCAGGAGTCTAGCTCAGCGAGCTATATTTACCAGGTTAGATTAGTGCGCACTACAGCTAGACTAATCCCAACCACAGAAGCTGCAATTCATTCAGCCCGGAGCTCCCACCCCTTTCAACCGGGCGGACGCAGCGCTGCGCACATCCCGCTAGCTGCCAAACTACCGCTGGGTCCTGTCCAAGATCCTGCTGCTCCTGCTTATCACACAGCCTCCTAAACGGTCCCAGTTATCTCCTGGCACCAAACCAGCTACACTCAATGGGGTCACCTTAGCTTTTGTGGCTGGAAACGTGGCCTCTGCCACAGTCAGATAATACACAGCAGAGAATAAAAACTTGGCGCCTGATGTCAAGCAGAGGTCCCTCAGCAGAACCACGCTACCTCGGGCAGCAGCAAAAGGCACACCAATTGCAAAGGCGTTTCTCATTTAGACATGGGGAACTGCTTAGACAGATGTACGTTTGGACACGGTCTTGGTAAGTTAGTGGCTTACCGGAGGAGGACCGTAATGGGATGTCTGCTTGAGCAGCCAGAAGTAGCAGGAATGTGAAAAGCAAATACTTCCAAAACCAGCAGCCAACACTACACAACATGACAATGGGGCATAATCCATGTTCTGAATAGCAGCAGCAGTTATCTTGAAAAAAGTATACTTTCCAAATAAAGTTTATCTAAGCTGAGAGTCATCCAGTTAACTGGGCTTACTCAGGACCCTCTGCTATTCAGGTCCTCCAACAGGCTATAGAAAGCACTTACCTGGAGAAGTCACCCACCCTTTAGGGAGAAAAAGGAGCAGATCTCCTTAAAACACAGCGAAAGCAGTAGCTAAATTACACTGCATCGCAAGCCTTTCTTAGGCTGAGATTTCAGAATCATCCTGAATCTTCCCAGTTAAGAAATATATGAAGGACTGCACGCTGGTTTAATGTGGTGTTCATGCTGAAGTAGGAAAGACAAGGGAACAGCTGATAGTTACCTCATTAACGTTGATTTTAGACTTTGCAGACGATTCTAGAAAGGCACAGTTACACCACTGTCTTGCTAAGTTTTGGCCCTGTTCTTTGCCGACTACACGCTCTTCCTCCAGGTCACATTTATTGCCAACCAGAATCATTGGAACCTGGAGAGGAGACAAGCAAGAACAAGAGGTACATCAGCAAGTTAATGTACGACGTGGACTGTAATGCTCTGGCTTACAAAGGCGCATGGGCGGGGGTGGGGGAGACAATATAGACAGTATGAAAAACAATAAAAATCAGAAGTTCAGCAGAGCTCACAAACTACACTGGAATTGAGACGCCTGCTGGGAAAGGGTTGAAGAAAGTCGATACTACAGACACCCTGGTTCACTTAGAATTAAACACGTGGAGGACACTGTAAAGCCAAATGGTAATATTTCAGCACGATCTTAAGTTAGTAAAGATTTATTTTCTGGTTTCTACATCTAACACCATTCTAGTAAAAAAGTTAACTTCCTACTGAAATGCATTTCAGGACTGTCATGTGACAGTAGGCTAAATTGCCTGCCTTTATTGCCTGTTGTTTTAGACAACAGAACATACAGCACGTGTTTTAAGACATACATTATATGCTTCACCCCTTTGACCTGCCTTGTCAACTGGCTGTCAAGCCACACAGCAATAAATGCAAGCACCTTTGCAAAGCACTGCCCTGGACACAGAATAAAAAGGAATAGTCCTGTGCAGCAAAGCATTCCCATACAGGATCACCTGCCTTTCTCATCTCAATACAATGTCATACTACTGATAGGTTTTGCATACACACAGAAAAGAGGATGTTCACTACACAAAAGGCACAAACACTGTGATCAACATTTACTAGCTTAGAATAATTAAAATTTCCAACTAGTAACGGCCTAGCAGCTCAGCTCCTGAAATGACACCGCTTCCAATAAATAACCTCATGCAATATTAAAACAAACATTCGATACATGTTCAAAAGATTCATCCTACGCCCATGACGCAAATACGGGCAAATCATTTGTCGAAGCCAATGACAAAAGGGCATCTGCCCCTCTCCTTAAGCTGCTGGCTTTCTAAAGTGTCTGGGCGAGTCACCTTCTCGCTCCTTCATGAGGAAGAAAGTGCCTTGGGGAAACCATATTCCTTGTGACATTTCTTACAGAAAAAGAAATTTAATACTGTAGGAAAACAACCTTGGCTGCAGTAAATGCTTATTACCAATGTGTTTGCATAGGCTGCACAGAAAGGAGGGGTCCCTCGGCTCGCCCAGCCCTCCCACAAACGGCACAAGGGCCAACAGAAAGGACGGGGTCTCTTGCTCAGCCGTAGCTCACCGGTTTCTCACAGGGGCTGCGATTCTATTTGCTTGGTGCAGTGCGGAGAGCCAAGTGCCATCTGCACTCATTAAGTTATAAATCCATTTGTCTCAAAGTATCAGAGTAAGCACCGGCGAGCGTACGCAGCAGGAGACTTGCTCTCATCAGTTACGTTCAGATATTGAGTTAAAACTCTTTCAGGAGAAAGAAATTGGGCAAAAAGATAGATTAAAGCCGGAACTAAGACATCTTAGAAATAACACCCTGATATGTAATTTCAGAAGGCTTTCTCTGGCTCTCAGGCAGTCTCTACCACAGCTGTAGCTGACCGAGATGTCACAAATAGGTAGAAAAGGCCTCCAAGAAGCAAACACTGCACAGCTCCCCAGCTCCAGCCCGCACATTTTCACAGCCAGTCTGGAGACAGATACGCAGTTCAGGACTTTCTACGCCTGAGAATTGTGGGTTACATATAATTTTGAAGTTTGCTTTTGCAACCTGCATCTCATAGATCGTAGGGGATGACACAGCCAGAGGTAAGGAGGATTCTGAAACGCGGGACCACAGCAAGATCTGCAGGACGCGCTGCAGTGCTTTGCTCGCACACAACAGTGACAGCATCCTGTTTCCCTTACGCTATGTAAAAGCAGAAAAAAAACCTAAAAAAACGCTGATAATGGGTGTGCACCCCACTCCATTTCCTGAAGCATTTAATTCTTTGAACAGAAAATGAGTACTTTCCAGATGGAAAATAAATTATTATCCACTTCCTTTGGTAATTTACAACACACTGTACATTTTTAATCTACTTCAATGTTAATATTTGTAGTCCCTCTCCGATTCAACTCTGCTCAAGATTAATTTTTGTATTTAAAACTCGCAGCCATACTGATTAGAAAATGATCACATTTTTATTTTTGAGAAATAAGTTTTACTTATTACATTAGAAACCTGAAGTCACAGTATGGATGAGGCAAACCCAAAAAAGCTTATTTCACATCAGAGACCAACAGGATATTTACAACTATATCAGCTTAATCTCATTCTTTACAGTTTTTTAGACAGGAGAAATTTTCTCATATCAAAACATGAAAATGTGTTTTGAACATGTTCAGCAAAATAATAAAATATATTAAGATGTGAAATAATAGGAAAAAAGTGATACTTAGATGGGTAAACAGTATAGGTTTGAAAGACATGAAACTCTGTATAAGGTTATTTCAGAAGGTAGTAATTGTCATAGAGCCAAAAACAGAGTTTGATGAAAAACTAGCTTCTGATCATTTACTATTTCATGCAGAAGACTGGAATTTAAACTTTGTTAGACATACATAATTTAATGGTTTAAGTACTGGGATTTTAAAAGACACTTTCTGAAACTAGATACAGGAAGGAGCACATTTTCCTATCTCAGCAGAACATGGCTTAAATGCTCAAAAGGTTCTCAGGCTTGGATTCAACAAGTAACATCCCCCTAACACAAAACAGATAAATGCATTTTAATAATTAAATCAAATCACTGAAGTAAAAACAAAAGCAACAGTCTCTATTGTCCGATGAACTTGACCAGCTTACAGTGCAAATTCCCCTCCAGCGAGTGCAGCTGAGCGAAGCGTGGGGCTCTGACCGAGAGGCTAATAAAGGACCCATGTTACCAGGGATTTATGCAAGCATAATCCCTACCCAAATGAAAATCAGTTTTGCATAAATAGAAGTTCAGCTTGTTAAACCAAGGAGGGAACCAAAGCCATGCAAAACAAGGCAATTAGGATATGGGACAATGAAGATCCAAGAGAAAGCAGCAGCCCGGAGAGGCTGTCCTCAGCCCCGGAACAGCTGAGCTGCGGGCTGTGCTCACCCCATTCCGGTGCACTCCGCTCTTGGCTCAAGCTGCATTTTCCTGAACGGTTATTTAAATACAATGCACACAGCTTACCTAGGATTTGGCCTAAATACATGTCCCAGCCCTGTTTACCGACCAGCACCGCTCCCCCCGCCGCAGGAGCGCTGCAAGGAGATAAGGGCTGTGAGCGAGAGGCTGCTGCTGTCTCCGCAGCTCCGCTGGCGAGCCAGAAAGCGGCTGACACAACCCGAGCGCAATCGACCTCAGAGGCAGTGGCTATTTTTAAGCTGCCAGTGGAAAAAAAAAAGAGGCAATCTTTTTCACACTCCTCAGGGCAAAGCCTTGAATACATTACCAACTATTAGGCAAAGAAGATTAATTTCAGCTTCTTCTGGAGGAAGCCTACACAGAGAGAGCGTTCCCACAGGTCTCCGCCAGCCACATGGCTACCACGGCAAAAGCCACCGGCAACCTCACCTACATCACATGTTTAGAAGTTAAAAGCTCACCAAGGAGTTCCAGTTACAGGAGCTGGGGCCTGAACTGGAAATACGGTACACAATCTCCTTCTGTCAAACAGGACTGAATGCAAACTATCTTAATGTAATTCTTCCTTATTCCTACCTGGAATTTTAAAAAGGGTTTTAAACAACCGAAATTACAACCTTGCATCACTAGCTAAGACTCTTTCAGAGTCTTTTAATGATTTAATTCATACAACTGCGTGTTCTCCTTTGGGTTACAGGTTTTGTCAAATGACGGAACAAAGAAAACTGTCGAGAGTCAGAAAGCCTCGGACTGCGAGGGCGGCCCGCAGAGTGCCACTGCCGTTCACGGGGACGGGCACACCCCAGTGCAAAGCTGAACCCTCCTGGCTCACAGGCGCATCACGGGAGCGACAGACCCCAGCCACGGAGCCTCAAACATCCTCCTCCGTTCCTTCAGAAAGGGATAAGCACATTTTCATACGATAACCTAAAATTCTGTAAACGTTTTGGTTCAGCATTCGGAAGACAATTCAAGAGAGAGCTGATGGGCTCTCACAGCTGATGCATTTGAGTGAAGCAGAGCTCAGACACCAAGAGACACTGCACAGCTACAGAAAGGGAATCTCTACTTCTTGCAACAAGACCCAGGACTACTTAACCTAACGAACCGCTTCGGCAGCCAGAGCGGAGGTGAGTGAACGGGCTCCCATTCCACCTCCCCAGCCCCCTGAGAGAGACGCTGCCCTCTCACACAGAGAGACCAAAATAAAGGAACGTTCAGCGATTTCCCAAAAAAAGGCTATTAATACTAATGACACTTAAATTACAAAGCACAGTTCAGTCAATAAGCTGAACATGTCCTTTCTATTTGCAGTTCAAGTTCATCAACTTGGATCATGGCCCGTACGCATGCGAACGGCACAGAGGGCACAGCGTACAACACCGCCCTGCTCCAGGACTCGAGAGGCTCCTCAGCCGACCTTCAGGGAACGGCACAGCTTTGTCCTTCAATTTCTGCTTCACACATTTGGGAAAAGCAATGTCAGTCTCCGTTGTAAGACAGCTGCAGGTCTACTAAGAACATCATTACTGGTGAGTTCGACTATTATTTTTCCTTAACCTTGAGGGAAATAAAGTATCACTAAAGCACAGTGAAAGAACAAAATGCAAATACCGGAAAGAAGTTAAAAGGAGAAAAAAAAAAAGTTGTTTTCAATCTACTCCCACCATTTCCAACGACTGTCACTATGCCCCTTAGCAGGTGTTGGATCTCAAATAACAATGAAAATAACAAACAATGCTAAGGAAACTTAATTCAACACCAAACTTTGCTATACCACAAAGAATATTTTTTGAAAGAAACTGCGCTCACAGTATAACCATTTGCAGAAGAAGTATTCTACTTACATCTTCAGTATCCTTAACCCGTAAAATCTGCTCCCGCAGATCCTGTAAGTCGTTAAACGTGGACTGTGCTGTTATAGAATATACTAGTGCAAACCCTTGGCCGTTCTTCATATAGAGATCCCTCATTGCTGTAAATTGCTCCTGTAATCAAATGTTTTTAAAAGTAATTAGCTAGTGAACGCAGGTAATGAACATTTACAAAGGAATACTTTTATTGTAATGGAGACAAGAATATAGTACCGTACAGCATGCATTTACATTTTTACCCCTTACAGAAATCCACCGAAGCATGCAAATTTAATAAAAGCATTAACACATCTCTTTCCCTTTGGGTTTTTTTTTCCCCCAATGGAGGAAAAGGCTTCTTGCAAAAAAGGGGAAAAAGATCAAGAGCCGCAATAAAAACATGTCTGCAGACGGACTGTTGTACGCCCCAAACCAGAATACAAGGTGTTAAGATCTGGCTGACGTATTTTGTAGTGATCTTGCACTTATTTTCTGATATGGCATTAAGCACGAGTCTGCCATCGAACCAATTCCCCAGACAACAGATATGGACTGGAAATTCAATTTCTCCTCTAACACGATATTGAAACAGGCCTAGGTGTCACACACTCAGGATTTACTGGGAGCATGACTGCGTGGGAAGGCACTGCCTGATCACCTCTGAACATATGCAATTATATAGTGGTCTTCTCGAGCATGAAAATGGTGCAAAGGTTCAATGCAATGAAATGCAAGAGCAGGCTGGAAAATCTGTACCAGATCAGAGCTGCCTTTTGTCCACGCCTGTGAAAGGAAGCTTTACCAGAACCGTCTAACAATGATTTCTGCTTCCATGCCTTTGCATTGCTGCTGATAATTTTAAAGCTTTCTAAATAAAACTAACTTTTAGGAAGCGTGTCCTCCCCCTGTGACATGCGCTCAACTGTTACAAGGTCTATTGACTTAGTGACAGGACTTTGCATGGCGGGAAGTGACACTGGCACGGCAAAGGGAGTCGCTGCGCGGCCCCAGCCGCTCTCAGGCTGGCAGGACAGCATGGGCCTCCCAAGGCAGGTGCCACCAGCTTAGAGGAGCATTTTTTGACAGGTACAGAACCTTGACAGATTGAATCCTCCCCAGGCGGGCTGATACGACATGCTGAGAGGCGATCCCTAGGCATTGCCTGGACGTGGCTTCAATCTGTGCCTGTGTATTCTGGCCACTTACAAAATGAACACGTAAAATTGTCCCGTATCAGTGTGTTGATAGCGAGGCGATGGTGGATGGCAGAAAAGAGGTGAGTGGTGCAGGATGCACCAGCCTTTGTGTCCCAGCACTGGGGCAGCGGCTGGGGAATGGGTTCACAACGGTGCCGGCAGGGCTGCAGAAGGCTCATTCACCCACGGGTTTGGGTTAGTTAACAAAACCGTTCCATTTAAATTATTGCAGCTGATCTATTGTTTTTGCTTGGGCAGGATTATCATACTAGTGTAAGTTCTACTCTTCGCATCTTACCTCATTCTTAACAAAGAAACTCCATACCAATTAGAAAAAGAAATTATACTTACTGTCCCTGCTGTATCGAGGATTTCAAGCATACACTGTTGGCAGTCTACTTCCACTTGCTGGGGAAAAAAGGGAAGAGACAAATGCAGTTAAAACTAAGAAGTCTGAGATGGGACAGGCAAGAGGAGTAACAGCTTAATTTTCACTTCTGCACAAAGACCTCTCTAAGCGAGCGAGCCAGCTGCACCTCCCCAACGCCGAAAGAGGCACTGCTATTAGAGGATTAATTACGCCCCAAGCCAGGCATTTGGGTCAGCTCACTTACGCTCCAGGACTCTGTTGATTGTAAAGGCCTAAATGAGCAGCTCATTGTAAACACCTCAACTTAAGTGAGATAAAATCCTCTCTTACAACTCAAAGGACCTTAAGCTTCAATTTTTCTTTGCTGCTGAGAGAGAAGGGAATAAGGAAGAAAAGAAAAAAAAAAAATATTTAGTGATCCTCGCAGTTAGGCTTAGCAAGTCTTCCACTCACTGAGAAATGTCTCAGATCCAATGAGGCTAACTCCAGGCAAGTCGAACAAATTTAACAGCAGAACTCATACCACAATTTACATTTAATTATCACAGGCACAATTGTTAAAAGTTTTTGTCTTCTGTTTTGGTGCCTTTAATTACGGTAACATTTATGCTAATCTGTAAAACAATGGGTTACTTGACATCAGTCGTGCAAAGAAAGCAGCTCTGTTGACAGAATTACGTAACACAACAGCATCAGGGGTCCTGACAAAGACTTTTGCTCAGCAATTACAAGCCTGCATCCAAAATGGCTGTAAAGAATTTTATATGCCTTCAAACCAAGAAGAATGCATTTGAACTAAATGGTGAAACAGCCATTCTTAAAAGCAAACAACAAAATCCAATTGCTATGCTACAATAATATAACTTACTGGATGAACAGTGCACGTATCCTCTCTAACAGACAGCACACACTTAGCAAATACTGATATCTTTATGTTTTGAAGTAGTAATCGTATATCAAATTACAGCAAACAGATCTGGGTAACAGTCTGACCCTAGTCTGCTTGAGCTGCTCCGATCCCCAGACATCCATCAGAAGCACTGGGAGGAGGATGGGCAGTACACTTGTCTGCCGACCACCACAGCTCGTACCCAGTACAAGTGGAAACTGGTGGTGGTTCAGGAAAATACACGAGGCTGATCTCTGGGCAGGTGTAGTAACCTCTAACAAAGAAACAGGCAGTGGAGAGCTGCAGCCTCAAACTGCGCCATCGGCGATTTGAAGTGAAAGCTCTTAGTTACGTGGAGTAATAGAGATTTAATCCTAGGGAGTGGTCCAATTACCAGCAAAATTTCTCATTCCCTGATAATTCAGTTTTGTAGTAGCTCATACAATTTGTCTGACTGCATTCGGAGGCCCTAAGCTAACAAAGCACTCTGTAATGCCAAAGAAAACTATCTGCATGAAACCATTTCCAAGACTGATGCTTTTCTGTGCATCGCTTTCCTGCTGCAGTTTTATGAAGCCGTAACATTTTCTCAGAAAAGACCCCTTCTCGTTCTGATAAGCTTTCATTGCATTATAAAAAAGCAGCAAGCTCTATGACACTTGAAAGAAATAAAAATGATGTTATTTTACCTTTCTGTATGAATCTTCTATTGTTGGGTCATATTTTTCAACAAAAATTCCCTGAACAAACTGTACAGTCTGGGGAGAAAGGAAAGAAGATAAAAAAATTAAGTGACCTGAACACGACCAGTAACATTTGCCAAGCAGCACTTTATGAAAAGGTAGCAACACAAAAAATACTCAACACTGCTGTTAAAATTCAATAGTGGGGAGCAGAGAAAAAGACATATAATTTTTCAATTTTTTAAAATAAAATTTGTGTAGTTTCTGTTGGTTTAAGAATCACTTTATTCAAGCATGTTTTCAAAAGTTTTTTGAAATGTAAACTGTTTGCTTGCTTGCCTTTTCATAAATGATGATATTCTCAAAAATGCCTTTCTTTCAGTGCCTGCAACTTTAGAAGAATAAAAATCACCAAATATGGAAGACTTGAAATTTAATCAGACGAACTGGCGAACTGTACACTGTGGAAAAGTACACTGTGGAAAATCCACATTTCAATTCAAATCATATTAGAGCTACAGTGGAGCTACTCTGGATTACACGCCCAGAACACAGACATATTTCAGAGCAGCAAGTTCAAACTGGAGCGTCTCCAGATCCTCAATTTGTATTAAACCATTAAAGAAGGAGACATCATTCATTTCAAAGAGGAAGTCTTTCCTCCCCTATATAATTATTCAAAGCAAATCTACTCTAAACATTTCCCATCAAGTTGTCATTAGGATGTGGTCCATCTCTGGACATCCAAGCTCTGTACGTGATGTGCTTGGGCTCCTGTCACTCCAACGTTCACCTGTCCTCTGCAAGGCAAAGCTTGCTTTTCCTTTTCCTTTCCGCCTCGCGTCCCCCTGCTCTTACCTACAATAATCTGCAATAACGTAGTAATGAGGCACAGGGGTGTCCGGAGGTTTGGTTGATGTTTGTAAAACGAGGTGGTGTTTGTTTGTAAAACTAAGCGCCAAGAGCCCAGCACTTAAATTTGTCTCTTTAAAATCAACAAACACACCAACTATCTTTTGCCAACTGAACTTTCCACAAGTTTTTTTAATACCAATTCTCTGAAGTCACTACCTGTTTCGAGAAGCCGTATTTTGTTTGCACAGAAGGCTGAGATTTTACTGCAAGAGGGTTCACATTTGTCACACAAGTACTTGCGAACTTTCAGAGAGCGGCATATGCCAGACACGCAGAACGTCTTGCTGCACGCTGGAAACTGAGCAGTTCCTCATGGTTTGCTTTCTTTTTATGTAAGAAGAAACAATTTCTAGTACGACCTCATTTAAAAATCACTCTGTATCACTGAATAAACCTATTTTACACTCTAACGATCAAAGCCTTTGCTTCTCCAATATTTTCTACTCCCACTGAACAGTTGTCCCAGTCTGCCTGTCAGGTAACAGATCTCAGTAAAATCACGATAATAAGATAGCCTGGTAACATGGATGACGGTGTTACACCAGCAATGGAAACCAGCAATAAGAACTGTAGATTACAGATTATATATTAGGATTCTTAGCACAGCTACTACCCAAAGAGAGCCCGAAGAAGGTTGCTATTTGCTAGAAGGCTAACGTTTGAGCACTGAAGGTGGTCACATCCGTACCGCTCTGTTCTGGGAACTGTGTCTGAGGAACCAGCCTTCAATGCGAGAAACCGCTCACGACAATTCGTCTTTCTACTGTAACACTCAGAGTCTTATTTTGTATCTGCAAATACAGTACTGCTCTGACAGAAAATTAACTGAACCCATGTTTTCTCTTCTCAAATTGCTTTATTTCTAATAAATCGTTGCTGTAACTTGTTATCTCAGCTGGTGCTTGTGTGCTCACATAGACACCAATTTCACACAACCATAATTATGATTATATTCAACTTCATTCATAACCTATCTTACCATGTAATATTCTTAATCTCTGATGTACTTTACTGATTTTAGGCGAAAAGAGAGGCCAAGGGAGAAGGTACGAATCTGGGGTTGTTTTCAGGTTATCCAAGACTTTTATAATTTCCTATTAGTTTGGGGGTTGTGTGTCCCAACTATGGTTTCCAATTTTCTACAGTACTATGCACAATGGGATACTCTTGGTAATACTGCCTACCCACTGCCACTGCAGAAGATTTTTACTCTCATTAGAAAAGGGGAGAAAACTACTGTTTTTATAAAACTTACTGCACTTTTAAGGAAGTTGCAAAATAACTGTGCCTTAATAACTATGAAGAGTTTTCTGCTCTCCTGTCATCACTACCAAAAGGCACAATCAGCTTCATATTGGCACAGAAGAGTTAAAACAGTATGAAGGATTTGTAGTGAAACAACACCATATTGTAATGAAAACACAGAACTGAAAGGGAACACCAGCCTCTTTGTTAGACATTTTAGTTTATACAGTTCAAAGAAAGACATTTTAAAGTGACCTCTGTATTATTTTAAATCCCACCTCGTAACCTCGCCTTGCTAATGCTTGTAAATAAGTAGACAGTCATCTTGAAAGCCAAATATTATTCACTCTTAGCTGCTAATTGGCACTTATTGTATCCTTTAATAAATGTAATGAATCAGTGTTGCATATTATTTACAAAATACGCTTACTTAGCGCCTAGACTGTCAAAAAGATTTTAACTTTTGTTTACCAGACTAAATATTCGCATTTGAGCCTTTAAAAAGGCCAGTGACGGACGCTAACTCAGACTTTACATCACAAATAAGGAAATTCAAGTATGTCAGATGCTGAATAATTTTTATGTACAGCATATTAATAACTGCCCTATTTTACCTAGTGAGTATTTCAACGTTACATAACAAAAGCAAGACAATCATGGGGATGCTGGCGGAAAAAGTAATACAGACTGCTTGAGTTGCTGTGGAAGAACAGTGTATAAAAAAATTTTACACCTACATCTTGCGAAGATTAGGATGGAATCTCTGAAAGATTACATCAAATTTGATACATAATTGTATAATCTTTCCTCCTGTTCATCTGGATTCTGCAGGTGATTTACCAAGATTATCAGCAGCATACTTCAGCAGAATAAACAACGGTGCAAGAACTGGTGTCTATGACATGAACAGCTGGTCAGCTGTTATCATCTTCTGTGAAAAGGAACACAGTGTAGTTCCTTGTTTAAGATAACTTTACACTTGACCAGTTCTCGGCCTTTCTTGTTGGAGCGAGCTGCTTGACTGATTTGTGACAAATAGGTGACAGCAATCTCTCTTACAATGCTTTACTATCAACTCTGCTATGTAAACCTCTTATTAGAAAGAACACAAGTACTTAAGGAGTGCAAAGTGTCATCAGTCTGCTTATCCCTCTGCACTGCGCATGCTGGAGATGCCTTCTCCTTCTGCCCCTCGTTTCAGTCCAGGCTGCTCACTGGGGTTCTATCCAGGATGGAAAACGCACAGCCTTCGAGGTATGCAAGGCTGCAACCATCGCTAATCACTGCTGTGCATGGCAAGACTTCACTCACTGTTCCAGTGTAGGTTAGGCTTTAAATGCTTAGATACAGATATTCAGTCATTTACAATATTACACCCATGCGGGAAGCAGAAATGAAATGCTAATATTGTAACAGCGATTAATTGCCTGCTGCCTCTCCAAGAACGTGACACAAATTCACAGATATTTCAGCAGCGTAACAGTGGCTACATGGAATTCACTATGCATGTCAGAAGTAATACAAATATCCCAATGCATTTAACGAGCATTGTTTGCAGTAGGATAGGCCAATTTTGAAGTTTGTGTATCAGTTTCAGAACTGCTTCCCAAAACTCACCAAAGCGGACTTCCCCACACCTCCTGAACCAAGGACCACTAGCTTGTATTCACGCATGGTGTGGTCTGTTCAAATAGCGACGATCTGGAAAGCAGGAAAAAAAAGCCAGCGGTTAAAAGCGTACCTGCACATACAAATTTGTGACAGCGTCTTCTGAAAGTAGCAACACACTCCCCTTTTCCAAATACTCCTGAGAACAAAAATCTCTTTAGTAACAGCTATGCTTTTTATTTTTCCACCTGGGCACTCAAAGTTTAGATGGCCACTCTGACAGCCCCAGTTTATACGAGATAACCCGAAGCCGGACCTGTGAGCCTGCCGGCGCTCGCAGAGGAGAAGGATGAATATGCCATGGTACAAAGGCAGCGCAGCCACAGGCGCCCGCTCCCCGCTGCACCGGGTAGCACAAGCTCTCGCTGCCTGTCCTCTGCTTTCTCAGCATTTTATAGCATAAAACAATGAGTATCAGACAAGAAAACTGGATCAGAAAGATGCAAGTAGAGAGGTGTACTTCTCCCACGCACCCCCCGCAGGGAAGGATTTAGGTTGGTATCTTCTCCCTGGAAAAGGTCAGGCCTAACTTACGGCTGCCAAGGCAGAACCTCTCTGCTAGCCCAAGCAAGGACTCTGCCTTTTTATGGAAATCTTACAACTCCCTCAACTCGCTACACAGCACCAGAAAACTCCTCATTCTCACCGAGATTCCCTGACAAATAAGGCAAATGACAAAGCTGGTGATAAACATTTTACACTATGTTTACATTATAAGCCAGGCTGGGCTGTCCCTATCAACGGAGCTCAAGCAAACAATGACCTCAGCAGCTAATTATCTCCCCCCTCTTCCCCCAGCAAGATAGCGCTTTCTTCCCAAGTAAGGCTTCAGAAACACGAGCGCTATGAGGCTGGGCAAGCTGCATTTCTCAAAGGCATTTCAAACTAACGCTGCCACAGGATTTATGGGTTCACTGGCTACAGTTTGAGGATTGCTTTAAAAATAAGAACGTAATCCAAGTAGTTTGATAGAGAAACGCGTCACCTTGTCGACTACCGTTAACAACGGTCTGCAAAGAACACGGATCCTATTTTTAGCTTTGCAACTGTGGACACCTCCCTGACAATCTGTGTCTCAAGTTTATATAATCATTAAATCGGGACAGTTTTTCTCCTATCATTTAAATTCCCAAGGGGAAGCTGTAACACAGAGTCAAGAGGAAACCCACGTGCTGCCACACAGCCACAGCCAGTCCCTGCCAGCGCTGCATCGGGACTGGCAGCTGAACACGTTACTGGAGACCTTGCCCAAACATCCTACTTTTAACCCTCACCCCTCAACCACAGTATGTTTTATGGTCTAGGTGTGACACAAGTACAGGTTTAAACAAAAATAAAAAAATCCCGCCTGCAGCTGGAGAGAGGCATACAAATTCTGCGGCCTGTTTAGCACAACTTTAAGCTCATTTTTTAAGTCAGAAGAACCAAAATACAGGGCTCGCCTGCCCGTGCCGAGGCTCTCTGCAGTCACACAGCCAAGCTGCCCTTCCCTCGCCCAAGCCTAAGAGGGGGAACAAAGCTGAAGCTATCAGCAGCAGCTTGGAGTTTTAAGCACCTTGGGACGGTTTTTCTTCAACTCTTGAAACCTATATGAGCTGCAGTTGCTTAACTTCATAGAAATTGTGAAACTAAGTCAAACTGAAAGGGATTTTCCAGAATGGTGACTTTGAATATCTAAAAGCAGAGCAAGCAATGTCTATGAATTCTAGCACGTTGACAACATTTTTGGTTGAAATTCTGTAAGCTCTTCTGCTTGAGAATTTCCCTGAGAAGTAACATTCACTTCCTTTCTTTCAAAAACCATGATTTTGGATGGGAAGGAGAGGGGAATTCCAATTAGCAATGATTTTCCCCTTGATAATCCTCACAAATTAAAAGGCAATGCATTTTTTATAAAGTATAAATGCAACTTATTGATCCAGTTTATCTTCTTCTTCCTACAGTTCCACAGTCTGTTCCCCCCAAGAAAATGCAGAAAGCAATAAAGCTAAGGGTTAAATTTAGCTGTGAACTCTTTCACTTCTTATTTATAGTAAAAATACTTGTGGGAAAGTTTCAGCTGGGAGCAGTACAAGTCTAACTTCTCATTTCTTCTCTACAGTATTTGCTGATTATTTTTTTTTTTTCAGGTGCAACAGGAAACCAAGATCCTGAAATGCATCAGCCTTATTACTGTAAACCCCACACGCCTTAATTATCTTGTAGCTCTTTCACAAGTATGTTAATGTTATCTGTTTATACAACATGAATAGCGCTCAAGAAATTACTATGCTGCATCCCAGCCAACTTTTCATTTGGCAACTGTTTATGCCCACCTAAATACAGTTAGACACAGTAGCATTCATCTCCATCCAGAGCTCTGTGTAGTGGAGCTGCATGCTGTGAAGCAACGGCTACGTTTCAAAATGGAATGAAATTATGGGTGTTAAGCGTTTCTTTTGATTCAAGAAAAGAATATGATCGCTAAGGAGTGTAAAAAATAACTTCTAGTGTTGTCATAAATGTGAAACTGGTCTCATTAGTTCTGAATGCTGTGGTGCAAAAATAAAGCAAAAGCTCAGCACGCCTCCTTGCTCGTGCTCCCTTTCCCCATACGCACACAGCCACCTAGCTCCGGCAGGCCATCCGGGGGGCACAGGGCACATTTCCTACTAACCAACCCATGACTGCCCTGAGCGGCAGGCTCCCTCCTCCCCACTGCATCAGACTCTCCAACCTACCCAGCACCTGTACAGCCACTTTAAATACAGAGTAATAAATCAGTAGGGTTCATATTTCGTCTCTAATAATGAACAAACTTTGCTTCTACACTGCAAAACACCTGACACCTCAGGATTATCTCTTCTTTTCTTTACTCTTTAATAGGAGCATCTCCTTTCTGCCACTGCTGTCACCAACACTGCCTGGAAAGTGACAGAAACGGATATTCTGCTATTCACAGCATCAGCCCCAAACTGCCCAGCTCTTTCCTGAAGGAAGAGCGAAGGGCCCGGCCCTATCCTGTGAACAGATGGAGAGGTGAAGAAAGGATGCAGGATATTTGTTTCAATATATAAAAATGAAAGGCAGTGCAGGCAGGATGGCAGAAGGATCTCCGAGAAGGACCAGCAGATGGATGCAAACACAGATGAAGCTGTAACCTGAAACGTGGCTCCAAGCGCCCGCTTACCCGCATCTCTGTTCAGCCAAGCACTCATGCGCCCTCTTAACTGCACAAATCATCTTTCGCCCTGTTGCAACCGGGTGGCTGAATCAGGGTACAAAGAAGCAAAACTTTCAGGGTATTTCCCAACCAGCGGAAGAAGCCAGGCAGATGCTGCAAGGAGGGTGGTGCGGGGAGAACAGCCGAGGCCCTTCAGGAGATAAACCTGGCAAAAAAATTAGCTACTCCTGGTACAAAAGCTCATCATCTACCAGCTCATCAAAAAGTTTGTCATTTGGGTGGTGGGGAGAGAGAAGCATAAAGAAAGAAGGTAAGCGAACACAGCACTGAAAGAGAGCGGGTGCCAGAACATCACGCTAAACTGAAATGTGACATGCACCCTGTGAAATGCAAATGCCCGAGTACAAATTTATACATCTGAAGAAGGCAGTTTGTATTCATTAGTGTCTCCTTCCTTCTCCAAACACTGATGGAGCTACAAGTAACAGGAGGTGCAGATATGCTGCTCAGTGTGGGGAAGACAGTGGTAGGAGCAGGTGGTCTGATGGTTTTGCATAACTTAATGAAACGTTGGCCATAATGGGGATTGTGTCATCAGCTAAGTAAGATAACAAAAGACTAAAAAAAAAAAGAGAGAGAGAGAGGGAGAGAGAGCAGACACATTCTTGACTCAGCCTTAAAAAGAAAAACTGTAGCCTGTAATCATAGATGTGTCTTTTGTACAACAGCAGAGGACATCAAGAAAGACAGAACACAAAACTTCAGGGTTTCTTTTCCCCACTACAGGAAACAAGGTTCAGGCAACTTTTTATTTTAAACAATGTATTATACACTCATCAATTCTCAAATTTCCCAAACTGCCAATGTTTTTACAGTTAGCAATTTCATTTGAAATAATCATAGAATCATTAAGGTTGGAAAAGACCTCCAGGATCATCAAGTCCAACCGCCAGCCCAACCCCCCCCCCCCAGGCCTCCTAAACCATGGCCCCAAGGGCCACGTCTGCTCGTTGTCTGAACCCCCCCAGGGATGGTGACCCCACCACCGCTCTGGGCAGCCTGTTCCAGTGCCTGACCGCTCTGTCAGTGAAGACATTTTCCTAATATCCAACCTAAACCTCCCCTGGCACAGCCTGAGGCCATTTCCTCTAGTCCCATCACTGTGACTTGGGAGAAGAGACCAACCCCCACCTCACCACAACCTCCTTTCAGGCAGTTGCAGAGAGCGATAAGGTCTCCCCTCAGCCTCCTCTTCTCCAGACCAAACCCCCCCAGCTCCCTCAGCCGCTCCCCATCACACTTGTGCTCCAGACCCTTCCCCAGCTCCGTTGCCCTTCTCTGGACACGCTCCAGCACCTCCATGTCCTTCTTGTCCCGAGGGGCCCAAAACTGAACACAGCATTCGAGGGGCGGCCTCACCAGTGCCGAGCACAGGGGCACCATCCCTGCCCTGCTCCTGCTGGCCACACCATTGCTGATACAAGCCAGGATGCCGTTGGCCTCCTTGGCCACCTGGGCACGCTGCTGGCTTGTGTCCAGCCGGCTGTCAGCCAGCACCCCCAGGGCCTTCTCCGCTGGGCAGCTTTCCAGCCACTCTTCCCCAAGCCTGGAGCGTTGCCTGGGGTTGTTGTGACCCAAGGGCAGGAATATATTCAGAACATTAGAACAAAAAAAAAAAAACATACCTTGGCATAAAAGATCTCTCATCAGTGTTAGCAGCCCTACTGAAGATTTTTCCAGGCTCCCTACAAGGGACTGAAAAAAAAAAAAAGAAAAAAGAAGAATTAGTCATTTTTCAAATGACAGTGTATGCAAGCATCAAATCTGCTCTTTATGGCTTCAAATCAAAACATGCCTGCAACAAAATTTGCTCTTTGCTTTATCAGTGGAGCTCTACGCAATTTCTGAATACAAATTACCTTAAAAACAAGAACTCCAGCACAACTTAACCTTGCCGCTAGGTCAGTGAAAGATTGCGGGGGGTGGGGGGGTGGCAGGTGGAAGCCAATGGCAAAACACAATTTCTACTTGATTATGTCATTAAAAAAATGCTTTACAAACTGGACTTGCAGTTAAGTAAATCACAGGAAAATGACACAAAATTGAACTCTGTTAGGTGAAAAAGTAAAAATCAAGCTCACAACTGTAAAGTTCACATTTATGTTTAATACAGGACTACACTGGCTTTTGGAAGCAAGAAGTAAAACTCGTCCCTGTGCCATGCAGTGTCAGCTCAGCCACCCAATCTTCCACGTCCAGTGACAAAGCTTCAGTCTGAAAACAGAGTAACCATGGCTGACGAGTCTCGTTTTCCAAGCGCCGCAGCACATCCACCGCCCCGCCTGGGCGGGCTGGGCCAGACGCCGCCGAGCTACAGAGCCGAAACGCTCCCGCACGTCCGGCCCCGGCAGCAGAAGAGCTGCAGCAGTGCAGGACCGCGCTCCGGCTGGGTCCTCCTCACCTCCCATCAGCTCAGGCAAGGGCTGCTCGCCCCGCCGCCTCGTTGGCTTGAGATTTCATTTAGGAGCACAGCTTCCCTGTGGGTTTGGGGGTTTTTCCCCTCCTTCTTTTTAATGAAAATTTCAAGTTCCTGATTTTTGTCTACCAGATTTGATAGCAATAAAATACAGTCCACAGACATGGAAGGAAAAGATTGCCACCACAGGGAGAAGGACTTCTCTCTTCTTATGCACTGTTTTCAAATCATCACCTAAATACCTTGTCTGTCATTTTCTTTACATCAATTTTTACTGGATTTATGCAAAGTTGCCACTTCTGCCCACAATCCTCTGTACCTGTTATTTGATGACGGCATTTTCAAAAAGTTCACACACATTTCCAAAGTCTCACTTTTTCCCTTTCCTCTGGCAACGCCTTCTTCCTCAATACCATGGATTTCATCCCCAAATATAGATTGACGGCTATCCTCCCGTGATTTCTGACCATTCATTGTTCAGCTAACCCAGATGTGGGAATTTTAAAGACCAGTTCAATGACCAACTCCTATTGAAAGTCGACAGGATCCGGGCTCCCACATCCCTTCTTCCAGCTTACTTGAACTCCCTCCCCGCGGCTTTCGCACCTGCAGCACGCCGGGCCTGCACCAGCATGGGAAAGCATTACCCCAGAAACCCGGGGTAATGTATTTCTGAAGAACAAGCTACAGATAACAGATCAGCAACGATATTTAAAAACTGAGTCAGTACTAAATGAGTCAGAAGGCCACGGCTGGCCTGGGAGGTGAGAGGAAGGCAGGGCAGAGGGGGAGGCATCTGCTCCTCCGCAGCTCCCACTTGCTGCAGCGAAGCCGCTCGGGCAGGCGCTGGCGTTACGGGGCTGGAAACGCCACGGAGGGCACTGGCTGGGCTTCCACTGCGCTCTGAGCACACGTCCACTAGGTAGGTTTAAACAGGCACAGCCACTTTTTAAACAGATTAACAGACTCCATCCATTCTGACAAACTGGATTACTCAAACCCGAAAGCCGGCTGCTACGGATCTCCAACAGCTCAGGAGCTTCCTGCCCTCTCCAGGCTTTTTACTCCTCTCCCTCAGTTTGCTTGTCCCACAACAAAAAGATAACCTTCTCCTGGAGGAGAGATGGGCACTGCTTAAGTCAAATCACCATGGTCCCAGCGGGCTTTTTCTCCTTAACACACTCTACACAAACCTTCACTTATAAAAGAGAAATTGAGGTCAGCCTAATCCTGCCTGAGGTGGTATCAATGCATTTTAGGAGATGACAACATAGTACCTTCTGCTATCAAGAATGCAGGAGAAGGCCGGCTACGCTTAAAGCAGCCCCGTGACCCTGCGTGATCACAAAGGGGCGAAACTATCACTTGACCGCTCGCAATCGGCATTGCCATGGTAAAATCCAATGACTGCTGCATCACCTACAAAGTAAAATTATTTTACGGACTCCATTAGGTTTCTTTCTTGTAAGAAACATACAGTGCCTGTGCAACCGTGCCGTGCCTCTGCAGCCGAGCGGCACCATCTCGGCAGCACACCTCTGCGGGGAGGCTGCGCCACACGCCAGTGCCAGGCGCGGTATCGGCACACGCAGGAAACAGAAGCATCAGGCGCTGATGCTATCAGGGTGTCTCTGAAATGAATACGGCATCCTGTCCCGTACCTCTCCATCCCGCGCACGAGCCGTGCCGTGCCCTGGCCCCCGCCTCCTCCTCCGGCCACCTGGGCAGCCCCATGCCGCAGCGGGACCGAGGGGGACGGGCCGTCCTCCCAGCCCTGCCCGGGCAGCACAGACGTCACGCGTATGATGCTACTTGAAGGGCATCTACAAGCCGTGAAAAAAGAAAAGGGCGGAGGGAAGAGCATGGAGGCGCACCCAGACAGGGGATGCGGCATCTTGTCGGTCCTCGAGAGCAGGACAAGTCCCAGTGCCACCGTCCCCCTGCCCCAGTAACCCTGCTGGCTCCTCGTCCACCTGTTTTAAAAGATTGTAATATTTGCAGTGTCACAATCCTTTGCTCAGTAAGACTGAACTTCAGCAGCAGCCATACTTCAAACAACAATCATACCCGTGGCTACACCCTGCTGCTAGGACAGGCGAAGGGTCCTCAGCCTTCAGCACCACCTACACCAAAAGCCTCACTGCTAAAAGCCTACGGCTCTGTGTCCTTCTCTGGTTTTGGAACAGCAGACCAACATCCATAGATAAGTCTGCCAAGTAAGTGCTGTATTGCAGGAAGCCTCGTATTTTGCTTTTCCCTGCCGACGCCAGTTCTGGCTCCCCCAGCCCTGCCCGGGGTGGAAACCCGCGCCCGTCGACTCCCGAGTCGGCAGCCTGGGAAGCGCAGACTTACCCCCAACACCCACGGGCCGCCGATGCCTTTCACTAACAGGCAGCGGGGTCCTGTCCCACTCGCAGGCTTTGCCCACATAAGTAAAGAGGTGGAAGATGAGGTGGTATTTCCTGATCCTCAAGCAGGGCAGGACACATGCTCACCCTGCGATGCCAGCGCTGCGGGGGCACGGCGGGACAAGCCCTTGGAAAGCATCTCTGGTCCTTCAAGCCCCAGATGAAACAGTCTGGCTTTACGTGGCTACCTGCTGTTTTCCAAGAGCATTTCTGAAAGCTTCCAAGGGATAAAAGAAGCAATTGTTCCCCTTTTAACACTAGAATCATAGGAAGTTTAAATGAAAAACTAGTAATTTTCAAAGTTTGATTTTTTTTTTATTTTTATTTTTAGCAGCTCTGCATCCAACCCTCCAGAGCCATGGGCATGGGCCACGTTGGAACAACAGAAATCAAAATGTTGCAGAAACAGATAATGAAGTTGTCATAATCCTCATCATATATTTTTCCAAATATAATAGGAAGTGACTCTACAGCAAAGAAGAGTTCATTCAGGCAGCTCTGGCTGCAAGCATTTGCTTGGATCCATTTTACACACACCTGAAACCAGGGATGTTTAGTGAAAGCGCTGACACAGTCTCAGCTATAGGACTGAAGACAGATGACAACTCAGCAATGCAGACTGCATTTTCACTGAAGAAGCACAACACACAGCCCCAGTTTAAAAAAGGGCAAGAGAAAAGGAACAGAAAAAAGCGCGGCACGGAACGAGCGCGCACCAAACCACAAGTCTCAGTTCCTAGAGACAACGTGAAATGGCCTCTCAAGGTGCAGCTTCTACGGCCACGTGCGCGGTTAACCTGACACATATTTTGCTCTCTTGCTGTCCCCTGGAAAGATGCACCGTGGTGCCCCTGGGATAGAGGAGAGAGGGACAGGGAGCAGACACCACTCACCCGGCTTTAGGGAAGGAAAAAAAAAGAGAGAATAACCTCCTTCTGAGCGCTGGCTTGCTCATCACCCACACCTCCCTTTTTCTAGCAGCTTGATTTTCACATGCGGAAACAAAAATATTTAACATTTCCAAGGGGAAATGTGCTGTCAGCATTTTACAGATTTGGGAGAGAAATGCACAGATGTCTGCATGAACTCCAGCACCTCCCGCCTCGGGCTGGCTGCACGACCCCAGCCGCCATCGCCTTCCCGTTTCCCCGAGAGAGGGGCAGATTCTTGGGACGCTACAGCCACACGTCTTGGTTATTTTTACCCTGGCAGTTAAATACTGAATCATGGCTACTATAAACAAACCTGTTTAATTTTGAACTTGTAGATGTTCTTCATGCCAGTTTTTTAAGTTACTATAAACCAGGCCATGAAAAGGGATGGATTTTTTTTTTTTTTTTTAGACCTGTCTACTAAACATTGCTCAATACTCCATCAAAATCCCTTCGTTACTCATAGCCGTGTTTGCAAAACAAACTCAAATCCAGCACTTTGCAAAGGAAAGATTTACGATGATCAAAATCACACTAAAACTGACAGATCCCCTCTACAATAAAAAAACCCCAAACAAATAGAAAGAACGATAGAGCTGTGAAGGCTGGAAACACGAGACCCGGGGCTCTACCCTTGGCTTCGCCAAGGACCGGCACTTGCCAAACCGTAGGCTGCAGACTGCCAGCGGCACCACGCCGGTTCGGCCGCCCAGCCCCGGCGCTGCCAAACGACTGCTCCACTCACCACCTGCTCCCTAATTAGTTATTTGTTATACACCATGTTCTTAGATATTAAATTACTCAATGAAGTCAAAAGCACATTAAATACTTCCCTAATGTTAATCAAAGCTGTCAACAATTACGCAATTGTTACATGCGACCTACAGAAGCACGTCGTCGGGAGGAGGGACAGTGGATCCCAAATGAAAGGGTGTTTGTCTGCAAATCACACAATTAATTAACAGACACCTCCCCTAAAAAGTAGCAAGACAAACACTGCCACAGACTTACCCTGTTAGCTAGCATGGAATTTACTGAAATAATAAAAATCACCGCCACGGACTCACTTGCCAAGTCCCTTCCCCAAGGCAGTCAATCTCTCTGTCTTTAGGGTACACAGAAAACCTCCTCCACCTTTCCTGAGGCCATCAACACGGGAAAAGTGAGAGAGAACGAAAAAAAAAAAAAAAGACAAGACTAAGCAGAAAGCAGGACTCCAATGTGACTTTAAAGCACAGTTTGACAAACTTCCTTTCACACGATCTTCGGAGCCTGCCTCCGTTTTATTACTCATTATCACTGCAGTGTATCTGACACCCAAGTAAATATATTTTATATATTAACATTATGTAACAGCATCCATCTTTTATACATTATGGCAGGAATCTCACCCTCAATTTTACAATTTTAAGTGTAAAAACATTACCATTTCCACTGACTGCTTTCAGCATCATATCAAGTACAAATCAAGGCAACAAGTGTATAACCGTATGCACAATCATGCGGTAGGGTGAGTCACTACCCAACCGCGGAGCATTACTGATTCTGCACTACACATCCAGTCCCTCTAGGTTTATAAGCTTTTGTTCTCTTAAGTTCAATGCAGGCCAACACTGGAGTTATTTCTTGTAAAAACAAGGAAAACATTTTGGTCCCAGGCAGGAATTTACATCGCCTAATCAACCTATTTTTTACTTCGGTAACTTCAGCATTAAAACCCAGGTATTTTGACCAAACACACGTGCTCCTCAGGGGAAGCCTAAGTACGCCGAAGAACTGAAGCAACTCATAAGCGAGTTCCAGCTCCATACAATAAGGCTTGGGACTCGAATCTAATGCTGAACCACTACTGTGCTAAAGAGCATTTTAATGAAGTAACTATGAACTGAATTCACTGTGATTAGTGAAAAATGTAACAATATTTCAATATTTTAACATTGTAATATTTCTAAAAGAGAACTTTCACCAATAATTCAGAAATTTACAAGGAAGAAGGCAGCAACATTTTAATAACATACCTTATCCAAGTGAGAGGCAATCACGAGTCAGTAGTTCAAATCTAAACACATTATTTTCTTTTTGTTTTTGAAGTACTAGATAAAAACAAAAAACCACAGCAAGAAGCACATGCAAAAAGTAAGGCTAGTGACAAGCCAAATAAGCAAACAGGTATTTGAGAACACATGAGAAAAACAACATTGTTCTGAGATGTTACTTAAAGTGTTCCACCAGAAAAGGCAGGAGACCAGCCTTCAAATCCTGCACGCATCCCTTCTCAAAAACTCCAGCCCTGACCGCGTGCTCCTCTGAACCACGTCCAAATTGCCGGTTTCTGCGTAATTCCACATCCTCGGCAGTGTATTGTGACAGTTACTGATGCAGGGCCAAAGCCATAAAAGCCTGGGCTAAGAGTAAAGTCCTCTAGCAAGAGAGTTGTCCTTTCTGACTTCAGTGTTGTGCTGAACCGGAGCTTTGGGCAAATTAACTACAGCACACACAAACAAGTCGGAGAAATAAACTTCTTTGAAAACAGCAATAATTCTGTAATTTGAAAAAGTGATTTTATGCACAAACATATTGAGATTGATCTCCCTCACTCTGTAGTCTTTTGTGCAACCAGCCTCACGCTGAACTTGCAATTTGAAATATCATAATGTTAACTTCTACGGAAGTGACTGCCTACCTACTCATTTTAAATCGCATTGCTACAGAAGCACTCCAGGCAAGGAACAAGTACTCTGGGCAGCTAAAGCTTGCCACGCTGAAACGGCTAATTTATTTTTTGTCCTATTGGTCTGCATTTGCAGAAAGTTGCTAGGGACATGTGCCAGACAGACAAAGACAGGGGAAGGAAGCCAGAAGCAAAACTCAAAGACCAACACACACTGCATCCCCAAATTAGAACAAAATGCTACGTCACTCGCTGTAATTGGCAGCCTCGCCTCCGAACGGACTGCAGCGCTGCTGCAAATTTGATACTAATGAGCACTGATCTGCACACAGGAGGAAAGGCATCCATCTAAACTGGGGAGATTTAGGAGAAAATCGGCTTTTCTCAATTATATATATAAATCAGTGTAATAGGAAGTATTGTGTGGCCACATCATGGAAAGAGAATGGCGGTGAATCAGACAGCCAATGCCTGCAGCAGGCAGCCGGCGGGACAGGGGCCCTCCCAAGCACCGCCACGGTCGCACTCAGCCATCTCTCCTCTTCTCATCTAGAGCTACCCGAGTGTTTTCAGCAGAGGGGTTTACACAATGCAGAGGAGTTCTCGACAGCGTTTTCAGAAGAAGGAAAGAAAAATATTTCCTTTCCCCTTTCCTCATCAACAAAACACGTAAATGTTAAAGGGCATAAACATTAGACATAGAGGCTGTTCATGGGACTTCCTCCATCTGTCGTCTACCATGTCCACAACTTGCCACTGATTTTTAAGTCCTATAGATTTTTTTTTCTCCATTTTCTTTAGTGGAAAAAATGTTCTGACCATTTTTAACACACATTAAATTCCAGACAGACTCTAAGAGGCTCAATCATAGCAAAACACCAACGACATTATACTTGGTAAGAATAATTTGTTGTGCTGATAGTAGCTTGGCAACGTTCTTAACTATGTTCTTCCTGGTTTACATAATTAGAGTAAATAAGTGACATGAGGTAGGTAGATTGTCACTGCCATTTTAGATTGCACTTTATTTCTGCAGTAATAGTGACCAGACACCGGTGACAAAGCCCAGGCACCGGTCACTGCCGGGGGCTGGAAGCCAGTTTGTCCTTATTTGGCCTCCAGCATCGAATCTTTGATGGAGAAACCAATACAGCTTCCTCCCAATTAAGGTTTCTTTGAAACTTCTTGAAAGAGTTGTAGAGTTTTAAACTGCTCTTCAGACGTATTTCTACCCATCAGTGACAAATTCTAGTATTAAGCCTCTAAAAACACGTCGTCTGTTAGCATGGACCACTGCCCAGCTTTTCAGGAGATTCCAGAAAATATTAAGATTCTTTAAACCTTACTGGCAAAGCTGCAATAATCAGCTTGTGTGTACACACTGGATTTGACCATGTAGACCAATCTAAAGGTCAGGTTTGCATATGCAGTCTAGAGATTTCCACTGCCTTAAAAATTTACTGTTTAGTGTGTGTCAGCCACAAGCAACCAGAACACCCACCGTTCCCACGCAACTGAAGCTAATTAAACGCCAACAACAACAAATGATTTTTTGAATGAAAAGCCCTACTTACCGTATGGCCACTTTATTAATACTACATTGTTTATCAGTTTAAATAAAACCCCTACAGCAATGAGTATCCATGTGATGAGTACTTAAACACAGGTAACGACGGATGTAGTTTAGCGCTGTAAAGTAGAACTGCACCTCTTGAAACGTTTTCATGGCAAATTTTAAGGCTTGATAGGAACCTGAATAGCAGTAAGTTAATGTACAGAATTAACTTTAAATAGAGAAAAAGTAACAGTTTCATTGCTTTTTATAAAGAAATGAAGTTATTTAATATGGTACTTAACCCTCCAGTATTCATCTCAGTCCCTTAATGCTGCCTCCTGGAACCTGGGGGCAGAGGGGGGTGGAAATTGAATTTTCTTTTACAACAAAAATTGAATTTTCTTCTACGTGAAGATTTTAACTGGAGGAATATTCAAAAACGTTATTAACATTTCAGGGCTGGAGCCTGAAGGGCATCACAGCGAGAACTTTCAGGCCAGGAGGGTCAAGAACAGAACTGCTGGCAGATCCGAGCTCTGCACTGGGGCTTCTCTGAAGTTTGTAAATCCTCCTGAACCTGCCAGGCTTAAAAGGGCAAAACTACTTTGACAATTCATCTTGGAATTTCCTCTATGGAAAATAAAAGGTGACACTAACCCCCAAAGGAAATAGCTGTGATAGTTTAAATCAGTTTTATATGAGCCATTTCAGTATTTATAGGTCAAGCTTGATTACAACCAAAATAGATTATTATACAGCTGTCTTTAAACAACAGCAACAAGAAACACCCCACGGGCAGCCGGACTCCTGCTCCCAGAAGAAGAGACGCTATGTTTAACCCACAAGGAAGGGAGGACACATCCTACAGCAGCTAACAAGATGAGTACCACTGGCATCAGCCAGCTCTTCCCCTCCACCTCAGGAACAGTACTCAAACAGGAAGAAAAAAGCCTTTTTTTTTAATGTGTCTTTGAAATGATAAGAGGTAAGGCAATAGGAAAAAAATCTCTCCCATATTAGTATGCAAATTGGTTCAACATATGGCCTGGAGACAGTCAGCTCTGCACTCTGAGCAAGACCTTAGAACATACCACACTTAATTTGAATGTCAATTGCCGTTACCCGCATTTTCTGTGCTTTCCATTTTGGTCAGGACACCCTTCCATCGAAGTTAAAACTCCCATTCAACTCTCTTTTCTAGAGTAACTCTACAAATACAACATCAGCCATACAAACGCACAGGCGCTACCGCCACTGGTTTTAAAATAGATTTAGGAACTTCTTTAAACTTCTGCCGATACAGATGCAGGTGATATGAACTTGGCATGAAAAGGACAACAAGAAGTTTCAGCCTCCCAGCTCTGTAGACATGACTTAGCCTTTCTGACACTTGCTAATGGCATGCTCAGCTACCCTCCCGCCCCGCTCAAGCTTGCTTTAGTGCTAAATTGACTTGTACTTGATATTGTGTTTATGACGAGGGTTTAGAGCAAACAGTCCATTTAACAGATAGAGGCTACAAAGTACTGAACTTACAGAATAAAGGAAAAGACCCACCTTCTCGGAATCGCACCATTGAGGAAAGTGCCCTGAAGCATTAAAACATCTGTTTGATCATTTTAAATGAGATTCCCGAAACAGCTTTATTCTAAATTTGAGTGCATTCTAGTGATCAATATGCCAATGCAGTGTACTCATGAAACAAGACAAAGCTGTAGTAATATTGTAATCCCTATGACTTTATAACAGATCTGATATGTTAAAAGCCCTAAATACATGAATATTTCACAAGAAACGCTGTCTGGAACCATTTCAGTCTGTATCTTTAATCTTAATGTTATTTTCAACGACAATTAGTGTTATAATCCAAAGCAGAAAGCAACAATTGGCTAAATTTATTTTATCTTCACCTGTATTTCTTTCATAAATCCATCAAGACTTCTGTTCTTCAGGCCCGATACCCAGTAAGTGTTACCCAGCACAGTACTAACACATCAAGTCTCAGGGTACAGCAAGATGTGCTGGAATGGGACCACTTACGCAAAAAGGAGAATTGCGCCAGAACTAACCTTACCCAGTGAACTATGATTTACTTTAAACTATCACATGGTAGGTGGCATATAAAAAGATGTTATTCTGCATGTCTGTAATGAAAGTTTTCCTCTTCTTAGCAGCCCCTCCCTACAACTTCAAGTTTATTTGCATTAGAGAAAAGAATATGACATAAAGAGCAACATAAAAGGCACTGCAACCAATACATCCAGCTGAACTGCTCCTCCCACATACTCGGTGCTTTCCAGAGTAAGGGGCTGTTTCCAACTAATACGTTAAAAACATGAGAGATGCCCGATTCCATATAGGTTATTCACTTGGACAAAAATTAATAGTGGTCTTACTTCTAGAAGCACGGAGCGCTCACAACTACAGTCACAGCCAGCTAGAGCCATAGATGCTCAGATCTTTTAAAGAGCAGATTTCATAGCTATGAGTTCACACGCAATACCCTAATTTAAATATGACAAATTCAAATTTTTTCAGTATTAGAACACTCCAGAACACAACACCATTGGATCCAACAAATATTTCAACTGAAACCCCCAAAACATTCCAGCCAGCCTTGAATTTGCAGTTCTAGCCACTGACAAGTGAAATGCGACCGTCTGTTCTGTAATGTTCCAGCAAGCAGCGGTTACGCAATGCAACCGATTGACAAACACGCGGGGTGCTACTAGTTGCAGCGCATTTCCAAAAAGCACTCTTTTCCAGTAACTTTTGACAATTACCTAGTGCAGAAATGCTCGTCCTACTCTTCAGATGAGCGTATGAAGCACCCGGGCAGCATGTATTTTTGACTGCCTCATTTAAGTGATTAATAAAGATCTGTTTCAGCCATAACACAGCCACTGCCATGGACATACCCGGACCTCATTTCTGTGCCCCAGATGGATTTAAATACTTTCCATCTTATCAGTATTCAAAATAAAAAACAAATCATAATGACTCAGGCCACCTGCTCAACAGGACTGCTACTGCCTTGGCTCCCCATATTTTCAGTCAAACAAAGCGAAAAGAGCAAGAAAGGCAAGGCAAGCCAACCACCTGCAGCCGTGGGCCCTAAGCAGCCCTGGAGAGTACTTTTTTGCCATTTGTCCTATGTTACCTGCTTCTTCCCCGTTATAAAAGCCCTGTGGAGGGTAAGACTTTCCCCCCAGAGAAAGGATTTTGTTCCTGAAAAGAAAACAAACAGCAGTTTTCCAAACATACCCAGGTCTGCTTTTGTCAGCATCTGGATTTCCCAATCAAAAAAATTTAATATGGGCTTTCACCTAGGTTCACGTCAAGCCACTACAGCAGCACTGAGGAAGTGCCTGTTCAGGTATAGCAGGTATTTCCCAACGCGCGGCACCCAATACTTGCTGGACCACTCGCAGCACGGAGCAGTAACACACATCAAAACATCGTCTTCATGTGGCCACATTCACATTCACGCAGAGCTACCCTACCTGCCTCAGCCAGCTGACACGGTGAGAAAGGAGCTCTTTGTTACGCCCTGTGGACTACTATCCCAGGAGAAACTGAAGCAGCACGGTTTTAAGTCTCGCCTTTAACTAGAGGTACTGGCTACTACAATGTTGTGAGTGCAATCTGCAGACGGAGAACTTACAAAACCCAGAATGATTGGTGATCAAAATTAGGGAAGGTTTCTGGTGTCCCATTTCTTCCCACGCACAGCTCAAAGGATTCTCCCACAGCAGATGAATGCAATTTAAGTTTAAACACACCATTTCTGATTAGGAGTGTAACACACAGTGCCTCCTCCTTGAACACCACCCATCTTCCCACAGCCTCCTCATTTTAATGTCGTTAAATGGACTACTTTAGACAACCTTAATTACTGCAGTATTTGCAAGGGAAGAAGTGATTTCTCAGCAACCGGTTTCTGTCCCATTCAGAGCTTTGGAGACCAAAACTTGTTTCACACCAAACCTGGAAGTGAAATGGCATCAGTAGGTCTAGCACCAGAACAAAGTGCATCAGTGTAAATACCAGGTACCAACAGCTGAGCAGGTACATGCTGTGTCCTGACCGATGCTCCGCTGTCACTAGGGTCTATACGGCTTTCCCCTGCACTCCCCCTTTCTTCAGAAGGGAGCTCAGAAAATAGGCATTAATTAACAAAATTATCACTATCACAGGAAAGAACAGGAAGCTTCTAATAATGAGCCATTTTGCTCTGAATGGTTTCAGTCAGCCAGCAGACCTGTAAAACCAGCTCACCGATGATGTCCTAACAGTCACCAACACCACAAGCAAAGCTAACTGAAAAACAGGCAGTGAAGACCCTAAATTTGCTGCAACAGAAAGGCAGCTTGATATAAACCCCCACAAATGCAGGCTGTTACTTGCAAATAACAATCGTTTGCCACTGAGGACAGAAAGCAAATATTCACCTATTTATCCACCATCCAGAAGAAGCCACAGGTCACGTTCTTTCCAGAGGTAAGAGGCAAAGCAGAGAGCCACCACGTTACCTCTACTACAGTCCCAGCACAAGACTGACAGAAGGACACTTCCCAAAGTCAGACGTAGTCAGGAACTGCAGTTTCTTGTTCTCTTCGCAACTCCTTCCCTCTATCAGTCAGCAGTACTTGCACAACCACACAATGAGTCAGAGCAAGAAGTGATCTGGTTGAAAACTACATATGTATTTTTGGGACTAGCTCACAGTTTTCAGCTAGCTAAGCTCCCTGAGTTACCTCAACATCTAAGAATGCAAGTATGAGAGCAAGGGGGACACTGGGGTGTATGACTGCATTTAGAGACCATGAAACCACAGCCTGAAGCTCTGCCCACTGGAGCTCTCACCGTGTCTCACCCACTCTAGCAGGTAAGACAACCATGCCACGTAAACGCGATGAAACAGAGGGTAATTCAGATTGCATTGGATCTCCAAAGGTCTCTGCCACAACCTGCTGCTCCAAACGGGGCTAGCTTCAAAGTCAGACCAGGTCACTCAAGACCCTGCCCAGTCAAGTCCTGTGTATCTCCAATGACAGAGACTCCAAAAGGTCCTGGGCAGCCTGTTCCAGTGCTAAACCGCTCCCACAGGCACAGTCCGTCCTTGCTTCAACTGAAATTTCCCTTGCTGCCACTTGTCAACACGGCCTCTCGTCCCTTCAGCGTGCAGCGCTGCCTCTCCCTTGCCACGGCAGGCTCTAAGAGACAGGCAGTGACACATCTGGTGACACATCTGTGGACGCTGAGGTAAACCCAGACTCACACCATAAGGTTTCAGAACCTATCTTGCTCATCCACGAACAGCTTCTGTCAAACATTCTCCATTTCCTTTGCTTCTAACACTACAAGGTAAACTGATCTTAACAGGCATGAAACGTCTACTTTATCCACCACATATAATTTGAAAAATCTTTTCTTTTGTACATGGAGGACACTATACAGAAACCTAAGTTACCTACTCTGCCCTCTCAGGACTGTCACCCACAGCTTTTTCACAGCCTGCTCTGACACCTGAGCACAAGGAAATCAACTCAAAGCACACTCAGCTGGAGCCTCAGAGCTTACATTAAAGCCATTTAATCTTGTAGTTGCTTTCAATCCTGGTGATTCTCCATGAAATACAACTAAAACATCATTTTTTTATATACTATAACCAGGTTTCTCCCCAAAATTTTACATTATTGAAGCAAATGCTGTGTTGAGTGCCAGGTCCACTAGCTAAACAGCAACCTCAAAAAGCACATAATTTGCATTTTTAAAAAACTCAAAGGTATGGCTAGGAAAACCAGCACGTACTCTGAAGTCTTGTCTATTTTATAAATCAAAAGAAACCATGCATTCTGGAGAGCCTGTTTACATATAAATCCAGAAGTCTTAAGGAGAAAGTTGGACTAGATGAGTGTCATAGATCCCTTCCAGCTGAAACGTTCTATTCCATTCTGAAAGGAAAAAACTAGATGCATCCAAGGAAACTGTATTACTTATGCTATAGGATTGGTTTCCAGAGAATCAGTCAGGAGGAACACCTGGCCAAACTTCACCCTGTTTATGTAACATCACACTACGGAGTTCAAGGCCTTAATTTGTCTTCTGGTCCCTGAGTGATCCAACCCTAAAGATGCTAACCCCCTGCAGAGGCAGCTCCGTCCTCGGACAGCTGGGACCTCCCTGGAAGCCCACAGGCAGGGGCACAAATACAGGCAGTAAAACGACAGTGGGGGACACCTCGGAGCAGAACCGGTCATCAGGCTAAGGCCAGGGCACGACAACCCCACGCCAAGTCACTTAGAAGACAGACTTGTCTCAAACACAAATCTAAACTACATTTGGTTTGGACTATCAAAGAATATTTAAATAAGTTACCATTCCTGCAACAACCTTCCCAGGTGGTATAGGACTTTTGGGGAAGAAAGCTAAAAGCAACACTGCAATACAGAATTAACGTCATATGGCTAGGTACTATTTTTCAATACGTAATTTGCAAGTATATATACAGGCTAAGCAAAGGTTATTTCTATTTCAACATATTTGTATAAAAAGCTTACCCACAGATCTTTTACATTAGATAATTTTTTTTATATCCTTCTTACTCAGAAGCTATTAATGAAAGTATATCTTCTTCACACTTATTTTAATCCTTTCTCTTCTGGTGTATTACTTCAACAGTTCTTCATTCAACCAACACGGTATTGGAGTTTTTTTTTAATTCTAATATTAGTATTGGAGACACTAAACTGGATCAGTTAGGCTCCTACTTGGTTCTTGCTGCCAAGTGTTCCTGAATGCTCAACGATAAGAATTCAACAATGGGAAAGCAGAGGAGTTCCATCTATGACTTGCCTAAGGGCTCTAATCTTATTGTACAACTGCAGAGGATGAATAACCTACTACTATTTCTAACTGTATGGCTTTTTAATAAAAAAAAAAAAAAAAAAAGAGTCAGCCCTTCTGGGAAATGTTTTACCCATAAAAATTGTGCCTCTCTTCTTGGACTGACTGATGTAATCTATTATTTGTATATGTAGGATTGAAATAAATTCATCTTCACAACTTTATGCTCTATTTAACCATTTCCATTAACTGAAATATACTGACCTTGATTATATTTGCAACACTAGCAGTGGAAAGCATATTGTATGGCCAGTCCGCTGAATAGCAGCCACGAGCTCATACAGCTGTCATCTCATTCCAACCTGTGCCTTACGAACAAAAAACTAGGTCCTCCTTTATCCTCTCCGTACTTATGACGCTAAGATATAACCCAAGGAGAAACCTGTTTGAGAGGTGAACTTTTTAGGACACTAATTTATACCCAGAGAGCAGTCTAGGAACCCGAATAGTCTCAAATCCTGGCTGCCACCAGACTTGAGCACTGCAGCAAATAAAACAAAACACCTCACACAAGTTTTAGCATCTGAACAAGACAGACTGGATCAAAGAAGATAGCTCAGCAAGATTACCTTTTCTTTCCAACTTTCTAACATCCTCACTTATCTCAGCCATTAGGCGTCACCTTTCCAGGATCAGAAGCTTTTGTGAAGTGCGAACACAAATGCCTAAGTAAAAATTTGACCCTGTGATTTTTGAGCAACCCTTTAAGAAGATACTGTCATTAAAATTCTGTTTAACTTCCTATTAGCTATTAAATGAAAGAGTAAGAGCAAATCAATAACTACTTCAGAGCTCGGCATAAAATGAATTCAGGCTGTCCTCTAAACACCGTTCCCACTATCTCCTCTTAAAAACAAAAACACACATAAACCAAAACCCACCTCAAATCAAGGCCAAAAACAAAACAAAAAAACCCCAACCAAACACAACCCCAGGACTTGACCGAGTTTTAAAAGTCTCTTGAATCAGCCTCTGCAGAATTAGACCCACAAAGCTCCCAGGATTGCTTGATGTTTAACATTAATCTGGCTCATCAGAAATGAAAAGAAAGCGATAAAATCGGAAGTCTCCCACATTATCCAAAAAAAAAAAAAAAAAAAAGTGTTTCGGGATCCACAGCCAGACCCAGCTGACCGAGGCCAGCAGCGCTCTGCTGAACTGATTTCAGCAGGGTTGAAAGTAGCACCGGACCGAGGGGAATTCTGAATTTCAAACAGCCACAAGTAAAAAACATTTCAAATATAAAAAGTGAAGATTTGAACTTTATGTACATTCAAAAGATTTACTTCCTTTTCTCTAGTATGAACAGATAACATGTTTCTGTTCTCAGAATATTAGGATTCCTCTTTAGGATGATTTTTTTAAAAGTCTCTGTAAAGTTGCACAGAAACAATCTGTTCTCTAAATACTAAGCACAAGCTCAAAGTGCCACTGATTACACTGCGCACGTGCATGGTACCAGAAAAAACACTACAATATATAGCACAAACAAACGTTTAAAGTTGTTTATGCCTAAGACTAGGATTCAATATACAATTAAAACTTTTATGTTAGAGTATGCCCACGTTGCGCTCCTGCTATCTAACTGCATTTCAGTTTTTTAAGAACAAGCCTCGGACGGGATGAGCAGCCCTGAAATGTATCACAAACAGCCTATGTCTCTATAGTTGCAGCTTATGGTTTCTAATATAAACCATTTTGATAAACTGTGTAAACATTAGCCTCCAAATAAAAGCATTAACGTGTCACTGGAATTATACTGTGCTAGTAATTCAGTCTATTTGGCACGCAGTCCTCTCAAAATCTCCAGCGAAGCTACTTACCCTAAAAACGGCCGCACCAGAGCCATGACACGCGACGACGGACACTGCTCTTAGCTCCTCTGAGTCTTCAGAATCACAACTCTCGGGTCTGCCAGCACCGGTTGGGCCTACTAAATGCCATCAAGGGTTCTTCTGCACCGTACCCGGTCCCTCGATCAGACCAGCTACACCCTTCCGGACACAGTCTCCTACATTTACAAAGGCCGTAAGAAATATCTGCTTTTACAAAGTATAACTCACTTTCCTGTGGATGATCTTAGCCTGGCAGAACACAAACACTCTTCTCCTCCTGGTGCGTAGAAAACACTGTGCATGAAAACAGATTATTTTTAGCAGCAGTGTATGCGAGCACAGCACTTCCTGTCGACTCCACCTTTCAGAACGACATACATATTCTCATCCTCGTTTCCAAAACTAGGATTTCACAACTTCTGCTACCCGGCACAGCAGAGAGAAGGAAGGGACAATCTGCTGAGAACTGCAAGTGACAACTTCCCCGTTTCTAACTTCGCACTATAAACTTCTGTTGGAGTATGTTGTCAGTCTTCAGGCAATCGCATCAATAAATCGATGGCGTTTTTTCTGCCACAATGATGAACAGAACATTAAATGTTTTTATTTATTACACTGATCTTTTCCGTAGCAACAGGATGTGTACATGGCATTCCCAGCGTAATGAAGTCACTATAGCAACGTGATAATGATGTCAGAATAATCAGACAGCATTTCATACTTGGGACGTGGTGAACTACACCACTTCTATAAATTAAAGAAGTTGCGGATATCACAAAGACAAGGGAGCTCCATCTAAAACTTCCCTTTAAGTTGCCTCATTTAGGATAACTTCTCACTAAAGGCACAGACCTTTGACTCCTAATGCGCTACTTTCTCTGTAGCTTCATCTGTTACTGCCAAAAGCCTCACGAATCCCCACATTAAAAGCCTTTCAGAATCTGAGGGATCTGCTAGCACCAGCGAGAGTTAGTAACATACTGTTTCAGTACGAAAAAGCAACGACAAAAATCACAACAGCAAAACATTTCAGGCAGACAGCCACTCTCAGCTAAGCAGCCAGTTCCTCAATTTAACTCTTCAAATAATCTGGTGTCTCTCTTTTTACGTGGAGCAATACCACTACTCAGACAGAATTACAAAAGCAACACTAATTATAGAGTGCTGATATAATACTCCAAAGGCAGACAGGCGTTTTCAAGTCAAACAACTACTTTAATAAATATTATCTCCCGTGTTAAGCTACCAAAACCCAGCGTTTTCATGGTTTGCCCTTCCTGTTTGCAGCTCTTTCCGAGTTGCGAGCAAAGCAAAACCCGAGAGCCAATTCCAGTTCTCTGTCGGTCGCTGTCACCTCGGCGTGTCCAAACCGCAGCCCTCCCACTGAGAAGGCTTTGCAAGAAACCCTTGCACGAAAACCACCTGTATTGTAGCTCAAATATCGTAAGCAAAGATGCTGATTAACAGAAAGTATCTAAACACAAAAGTTTCCCTAGGCGGAGAACAGCTTCTCTTTAAATTGTCGCTTTAAAGAGACCGAAGGAGGTGCAAGAAACCATTTCAGAGCTAAACTGGTCTGAGACAACTGGTCCCTGGGCCCGGAGGATGAGGGCGGACCAGCGCGTTGCTCTGCATGGCTCGCGAGGGGCTGCTCGGCGCCCACTTCGAACACCCAGACGTGCCCTTCGCCTGCCTCGTCCCACCTGCCTCCTGCCCAGGGCTCCTACCCCAAGGGCTCCTGGCGTCGCCCGGGGCAGGAAAGCGGGGCGGCTGGCGAAGGCTGGCGCTCGTCCCGCCACCCGCAAGGCCTTCGTCCCGCCACCCGCCTGGCCCTCGCCCGCCACCCGCCCTCTCCCTTTACCTCCGGCGCCCTGCGGGGACGGCACCCACGAGCTTTTCGCACCCCTTTGCACCTTCGCCCCTTGCGTCTGGGGGAACAGGGCGGCGGCGCGCGCTCCGCTCCGGCCCGCGACGCCCGGCGCACACCTGACTACACGAAACACCGAAAGAATTTTGGTTATTTCCCCAGGCACGGTGACACCCTTCGCTGCGCCCAGGGCCAACCGCCCCCGCCTCGGCCCCGGCCGCCTCCCCGAGCCCGGAGCCGGCACCGCCGCACAAGATGGATGTCCCGCCGGGGCCGGGGCCCAGCGCGGACACCCGCCTCCCCGCGGGCAGCCCTCCCGCCGGGCCGGGGCCGGGGCCGGGGCCGGGGCCGGGGCCAAGCCGCCTCCCCCCCGCAGCCGGCCGGGCTTCGCCGCGCCCCCGGGGGAGGGAGCGCTCAGCCCGGCCCCGCCGCCCCCCCCGGCCCCGCGGCCTCACCGCGGCCAGGCCGCAGCGGGGGCGCCCGGAGCCGGCCCCGCGCCGCCGCCGCCGCCGCCGCCTCCCGCGGGGCCCAGCGCCCCGCCCCGGCCGCCCCGCTCACCGCCGCCGCCGCCGCCGCCGCCCGGGGCCGCCCGCCGCCTCCCGCCGCCGCTGGGCTCGGCGCTCGGCTGCTGTGCGCGGCGGCGGCGCCGCGTCCGCTCCGCCCTCACCGGCCGCGGCCTGGGGAGGAGCCAGCGGGGCGGGCGGGGGCCGCGCCGGCGGGGAGGGCCGCGCCCGCCGGGGCCCGCGAAAAGTTCCGGGCGGCGGCGGCGGCGGCGGCGGGACCCCCCCCCACCCCCCCGGGACCCCCCGGCCCCGCCGCGGCGGCCGCCGGGCCTTGGCCTCCCCCCGGGGCAGCGGCTCCTCGCCCGGCCCGCCTCAGGGCCGGCCGCGGAGGGCGGATGGGAGGAGGCCGAGCGATGGCAGCCGGGACCGGGAGGGTCCCCGCGCAGGGGAGGGGGCTCGGGGGCTCCGTGCCCGCGGCTGCTGCGGCGCCCCGCGCCTCCCCCCCCCCCCCGCGACCTCAGCTGCGGTTCCTCAACGACAGGACGTGCTAGGAGTGTGGTATTTTATTTAAAAAAAAAAAAAAAAAGGCATAAAGTAATGTAACATGGAAGTAAAATACGTTTGTAGCGAAGGAGAAACCGATGAAGCGCAGCAAGAGGAAGCCACGTGTATCCTGGTGCTGGTTTTGTGCCACTTGGGGTTGGCGAGTGGCAGCCGCCGCGCATCAAGGATCAGGTCAGAAGTTCACCGTAGCCGCTGCACAGGGTCTCACAACGTGTTAGATTGCTTCCTTAGTCCTAACAAACTAATTCAGCTATAAAATACATGCTCAAGAAAAGCTAGTGTTAACAGGTAATAAATTCCAGTAAATTTTTTGGGTTTTTTCTTGTTAAAAATGTATAAATGAAGAGCTGTAATTGCTTCCATGATTTGAATGCGTAGCTCTCCCTGAGCCTTACTTAAAATGCTGAGGGATGTCTCATGTTTGCAAGCACAGCATCGCCTCATTCATTACCTAAGCGGGGACAGGGCGAGGACTGCAGCCACCGTCCCCGGGGACGCTCAAGGTGAGGCTGCAGACAAAGGACTCGAGGTAGCGGCATTGCTCCGCAGCAGGCAGCGTACCGGGTGCCCTCCCCAGCACTCGCCTCTTCACTTGCCAAACTTCAGGGACACAAGCAGGAGATTTGTTGAAGCCTGAGGAGAGGACAATAATATGTTTGCATTCGCACTGCCTTTCCTCTAAACTCCAACGAAAATGCTAAATGTTACCTGTCTGGCTTTACAGACGAGGAAACTAAGAGAGATTAAATGACTTATCTGAAATCCCTAGCAAGTCAGCGGCCAGGAGACAAACACAGCTCAGAGTCCCCACTCTCATCCTCCACTCAGAGAAAACCGTGCTCTGGTTCTCCCGCTCGCAGTCTTTGTGCATGCAGTAGAAACACACAGCACAGAATTTTGCTTCCAGGTACAAGTCATGGCTGCTGATACTCATCTATAAATCCCTGTTCTTTATGGCTCAAGTCCTAGCCAAGTATCTCCTTCCCCAGGGACCACCATGCTGGGAGCGAGCAGGTGAATCACTGTTTCTTAATTTGTATAGCTGGAGGCAGGGTAATCTCAGCAGAGGGATTTCCACATTTTCTTTCTCCGCAGGACTCAGCCGTGCCAGCCTCAGCAGCAGGGCTCAGTCGCTCCTCTCGCAGTGGGGCAGAATCATCTGCCTTTAAGGATGCTTAACGCTGTGGTTGAGCAACTTGTTTCCTCTAAGTACAAATATTATCATGAAATCTGTGAACTTAGGAAGTTACTAGCTCTATGTTAAAAACACAAGGCTGTATCTGGAAAACATGCAGAGACAAAATATCAGTAACTACAGCTTTTAAAACAGCAGTTAAGTCAGTAAAAACAATTCATCCCTGCAGACAGAAGCTGCACAAGGAGACTCTTCTTATGTCCTTTAAGAGGCTTAATACACATGGAGGTATAGGAACATTTTGCAAGGCGTTACCCAAGGCTTCCTTTAAAATGAAAGGTTTAATAAACTTTGGCCCAAATATCAATGCATCTGCAGCTTTTCCCACTCAGCACTACTGACTGAAGAATTTTATTGTATCCAATGAATGAAACACTTATCTATTTCATGGGTCATGGACCATCTTCGAAGTTTCAAAACAATAAGGGTCCAGGCACACTCAGGGCCTGACTCAGCAAGACAAAGCACCCATTTCATGTTTGTTCTGGGAAGGTTGACTTTTTTCAGTTTTCTGCAGGTTTGAATGGAAGCTGATAACATTTGTTGCTGAGTCAGACTTTGCAAGTACATGAAATTAGGTCTGGATAAATGTGAGCCTGGTTACGAAGTCATTAGACGAGAGGGAGAAAGGGGTCCAAGTTCAGCTGCGATCAGGGGGACTTTTCCTACTGAGTTTAAAAGGGAATAGATCTGGATCTTCGCTTCTGCCAGGCCCACGTGCTGCCCTTCTCCTCTCGCAGGAGGGGTGCAGCCCTACGGCCACGCTGCCGGTGCTGCAGCCCCTTTCGCTGCTGTGCGGCTGCACCTTATCTCTTCTGCAGTGGGGGGCCTGCTTGTCAGCAAATTCAGTCTGTCAACAGGGTGTTAAATCCTGTGTCCACACCTTGGCTCTCCCTCCGTGCGTCTTCCAATTTATGACAAATCCTGTTATTTCAGGGACATCTACGGTGTTACTGACGTCATCGCTTACACCTGCTTGACATGGGGAAAACCTGCTGCCATCCCCAAACAGTGGATTTCTACTCCACACCACCTTAGCAACAACACAAGGGTAGAAGACAAAGAGAATCGAGTCTCTACATCCTGTCACATACAGGATACAACCTGTTTTGTCCTGGACACAGCCCAAGATATCCAGTGGCCCTTAACATTGCGGTTTTATAAAAAATATTGTAATTTATCACAACCCTTCTATTTATATAAAAACCACAAGTTGCCACAAGAACGTCTTTTCTGAACTCTCCAGTCTAAATCCATTGATATTGTTAAATTACACCAGCATTTCACTCCTTTTCCTGGCCTGTGGCAGCAGTGAAAGACTGAAGGGAAAACACTTATCCCCAGCACCTGCAGTAGGATTGCAATTCTCCGCCTGGTTTTGCAGCTGAGTTGCAGGGGTCTGCATAAGCCTCAGTGCAACAAATGAAAATGAATCATGGTCCCTCAGGACTTTTTTGATTCCAAAATAACAATTGCCCCGTTGGATAAATTATCACAAGTTCAGCTGATGTAAATATCTAGCTAATGCCCATTTGCTGATTTAATGAAATCCAGAAACAATTTGCAATTACATAATGAGCTTGGATTCCTGGCTGATAGAATCACAGGACTAGAGAGCAGAAGCCATCTCAGTAACACACATCAACAGCACATTTAAATGAAAGTGTATTTGACACTGTACAGGCTAATAACACATTATTATTGCTCTAGTTCTTAAAAGGAAAGGTGCTGACTGCATGATGATCGTGTCCCGATTGTCTGAACTTAAACTGCACAAAAAAGGAACCGGTCCTCTCTAAACTCACAATAATGGGTTTTTTTAAACTATAGTCATGGAAGATTAAGGAAAAAAATGCTCATTACAAAGAGCTCAACATGAGCTTTTGAACTGCAAACACAATATTTCCTTTACAGATGAGATTGCAGTGTATCATTAGGAATAATGACTTAATTATGTTATTAACAGTGCATACCCACATCACCAACACCATACTGACAGCGACTCCTCCGGCTGATAACGTGGCTGCAGGGGTCACTGAGCATGCCCTTCACGTCACACCGCCAGCCATGCAGCACCCCGGCACAGTGCTCCAGAGGGTGCAGTGTCCTTGCCAGAGATCAGACCATAAAGGATCATGTAACACACGCCAGCATCTGACAAGTTCTGTGGAGGCAGGTGAGCTCCGAAGCCGTGAGCCTGTTACCAGAGCAGACAGACAGGACCGAACAGACTCCTCTGCTGAAAGCACCGTCCCTCCTCAGACTGCCACAGACTTGTTTTTTCCATGCCCGCTGTCTGGCTGGGTGAAGCTACCAGCTAATTAGGCAGATGAGCTGGGAGGTGTGGAAGCTGGGGAGGGTTGGCTGGTCCCGAGGCAGTGCACCACAAAAGGTCTAGCAGGTTTCCAGAGCAAAAGCCCGGGCTGGCTTTTCCACAAGCTACAAACCTGGGACAGCAGTGCTGCTGCCACTCTCCTCTCCAGATTCAGCCAGTATCATTAAAGTTGCCTGAAAACACAAGAAAGGCTGAACCCCAACTGGTAGCTGCAAACATAAAGTACTTTCCAGGTTTGAGCCTTAAACACGATGCCCCACCTGTGAGCACGGGGACTGCAGAAAGGATGAGGCAGCAGGAACAGGGCTCCTTTGATCAAAAGTACCAGCAAGCCCAAGCTTTCCTCCTTTGGGACTTTCACTGGTCTTTTCAAGAGGGAGGTAGGATGGAGGCTTCTTATGCAGCTTCCCAAACATTTTCCTACCTTGCCAGCATGCCAGAAAAGCCTGGTGTCAGTCTGATGTCTGCTCCTTGCGACTCTGCAGAGTAGGAAGAAAGGCAGAGGCTGATACAGATTTCTGGTTCAAGGGTTTTATGAATAAATATCATAGGAGGCTTGAATGGAAGCACAAATCACGCTTCCCACTGCAAAGGTATGGCAGGGAACTGCTTATTATCATAGCCAGGGTTTCCCAATTTTTGCTATAAAGGCAACAGAATAGCCTGGTTTTACTATTTGCTTTCTGCAAGCAAGAATTTACTTGTCCAAAACTGTAGCAGCCTGGCATTTACTGCCAGAGGAGACTGTTGGCAAGGAAATGACCCTCAGAGCTAAAACAGAAGCTGAAACATTAGCCTGTGTTCCTCTCTCTTGTCTTTAATCACAGGTGTTGGTTGTGGAGCCGTATTTGAATTAGTCTTCCAAGCAATCTGTTACCCATGCATCTCCCCACTACATAGCCAGTCTACTCACGGCAGAGAGCTGGTACCAAGTGGTTTGCTGCATCTATTTTTCAATGGGAGAGGTGATTTTGTCTTTCAGAAGCTGGGACCCACAATGGGAGATGGTCCCATCTTGGGCTGGGATCTAACCCAGCAGCAGCTCGTACCTGCACAAAGCATCTGGCCAAGTAGAAACACAGGAGTGAGTCGGAGAGGGTGATGGGGAGGTTCGTATAATTTTTAAGGCAGCCGCCTAGAGACCCAGAAGGAAATAATCCTGCCCACACAGCTCTACACACATACCGCTTTCAGTTGTAAGCCCAGCTCTTCTCTGATAAGGAAGTGGGAGGATGTAGTGCCTGCAGTTCCTTTACCATGGGCCTTTCTCCAGCTACTGGTGTTTCATTCCTCCTCCCAGCCCGCTTGTAAACACAGGTATCTGCAAAGGGGAAACACCGGAGCAGCCCTACCCTGCTGCCGAGCAGAAAGCCGCCTGCCTCTTGCTTGGGCCAGCCAGTGAAAGCGAAAACAACAACAACAAAATATGTTACTCACCCATGAAAAGGAAAGTTACTTACCCAGGGGAGGACCATACAAGGCCACGCAGTACACTCCAGGATTCACTCACACAGTGGTAGCTGATGAGAACGGAGCACATCGTGACACACGTTTGTAGGATACTTGACAAATCCTCCGACAAGCGTGCCTGGCAGGTCTGGCTAGCACCTCCACGCAGAGACCCAGTGCAGCCCAGGGCCTGGTTCTGCCCTCACTTATCCCATGCACAACTGGTGAATTGACTTGATCAAAGCCGCTGGATTGGCATGAGACAAAACCAAATGAGACGAGACCGAAGCTCCCAGACCCCCTCACAGCAACGGCCAGGAGAGGCACGGTCTCAAGCACGAAAGGCTAGGACAGCAGAGTTCAAAGTGAGCAATAACAAGCGTTATTCTTCAGCTGACAAACTGTGCTCACTGCTCAAAGGCAGCTGCAACCACAGGTTTTCTGCCATTACCCAACTTCTTCCTGTACAGCGCTTTGGAGCCGAGCACTCGCTCACCCCACACGACTAGGTGGTGCCCCGGTGTGTCACCCAGGTACCAAACCTCGTCCTCCACAAGCAGCTGCCAGCTGGTTTCGCCTGTTTCCAGGCCAGACACATCTTCCATTTTTCTGCTTCCATTTTGTAAAATTCAGGTGGTAGAGGGAAGGAGCAGGAAGTATGGGGAAAAAAGAAAAAAAATAAAATAAAAATTAAGTTTTAGTGTTTTAAGTACTAGAGGAAGTCACAGACATTACTTTGACTTTGCCAGTGTGCTGGTAACCACACACCATGAGGCAAACATTGCCTTGAGACTAAATGTCATATGTATTGAAATAGGAGAAAGTCTAACTCAACAAGTGTCTGCTCCTGTGTTTCCTTTCATGGGTTTTAAACACTTGTTTTGTTTAAACATGGTCACACAATGACTGTATTACAGCCAGGGGGCAATTTTTAATTAGTAGGTAAAAGTAGCAATCCAGCTGCTTGTATACAAGCTGCTGGAAACCCCTCAAGATCTATGAGATTTCTTTATTACCCATTCCTGATTTCTCCCAGTTGATAGCTGGTCCCTTCCAGGGTCAGCCCTGGTGATTGCCAGCATCCAGGGCTTGGACGTGGCAGGAACCACAAAGTCTTCAGACCATCCTTCACCCATAGCAGTCATCCCAGGCCAGCAGCCAGTCACAGCACATACAGGGCTGCAGGACGGGGTTTATAAAGACATCAGGGAGCTAATAATGAGCTCACCTGTACCTGGATAAGAGATGTGTGTTTCCAATTAGTGCTGCCCTGCTGTCCTAAGAGGACCTAATCATCCCATAGCCTTGGAGACCCTCCAGCAGTTTCTTACTCCTTCTGCTTTCAGGTGTTAGCAGGAGCTTGTCTTAAAACAGCTGTTTCAGGAGAGGCTGTTTCTCAGCTCTTTTTATTGGTTGCTCCACTATAATTATGATTACAATAACACTTAGCCTTATGATAGCACTCTTCATTTTCTGATTGCTTCCTGAATGCAAGCTAATAATACTGGCTTTATGCTTCTTGCTCGGGAAAGAGTAGGTATTTTCCTACAGAAAGGCTGTTACTTTTTGTTAACAGTAAAGCAAACATTGAATAAGAAGGAGGACGAGGCACCTGTGTCTCCTGACAGCCTGTGCCGAAAAGAAAAAGTTCCTCTCCCAAATACAGTAGTCCTTCACCCTTTTGGGCAGAAGCAGCGTATCACAGTCACCATCCAACCAGCAATGCAACCGTGAATCCGTCTCTGAAATCAGCTGTTGCCTCCTCACCAGATCATGAGTCATTTCCACTCATTATGACTCAGTTGACTGGAAACTTTGCCTGAGTAAGGGCTGGATGTCTTGTTCGTGTTTCTCCAACCCTCATGAGGTTTCTCCCCGTGGAACCCATGGGCAGGCAAATCAGTGCTGCGGCTGGCTCGCAAGGGCTGGCAGGGTCACCCTGGGGCGCCCGGACACCTGCAGCAGCACACGCTGACTTGCCTTTCTGCAGCTAAAGATCACGGAAAGTGGTGAACTCTTCAAAAGATGAGCCATCCTGTCTGTCGCTAGCGAGCAGCATGCATGTCTGCGTCGCCAGCAGAAAAGAAGCCCAATTACATCCTAGAAACGTTTGGGGGTGCTTTGGTTTTCAACACTTCCTCTGTTGCCCTTTGAAAAGAAAGTGTTTGTATAAATAACAGCAGATGCATTTTAAAATAGCTCATCTCCCAGCCAGTGTTTAGCAATAGAAATGAGCAAAGATAAAACAGTTGCATATGATGTGAGAAACACAACAGATGGGTTTGCATGGAGAAGCAGGCCAGCCTGCGCTGTCTGTGTCAGCACGAGTGGACTCTGTCGCTATCTGCCTGCACAGATTGCAGCACACGGGGCTGCAGCAGCTCCCTCCTGGGACGCAGCACCAGCAGAAACGTGCTCCTAGCACTGCAGATTTTTTGCCCGCTTGTTTCAGCATTAATGAGAATGTCTGTGCGTGAGGTGCCGGCTCGACACAGCGAGCTATGGTGCAGATGCACGCAGAGCCCAGCAGGTGCATGTTGGGCCCCTTTGCTGTGGCTCTGCCCCGGCCGCTGCCAGCGCTGCCTCCCCCGGGGCAGCCTCGGGGGCACCGGCTGCGGGGGTCCCTTTGTCCCGCCGCGCGCCAAGTGCCGTCCCCCCCATCCTGAGAGCTCCTTGCAAAGCACGGCCGGCCCAGGGGCTCAGCTGCAGCCTTCCCCGCTCCTTCGCTGGTCACCCATGCTTGGCTTTGCAAAACTGAGCTCAGAAGGTGGGAAATGGAGCGTTTCCTAAAAGCACTGTTTGGTAATAATTTCCATATTACAAGGAAATGTGTAATGACTCTGAACTCCCGCTGGAGCAGGCCTGTTTTAACGGCTGTGCCTGAGAAGAGAACTTTACCCCAGGACAGGCTTAAGGCTGACACTGCTTTGTGACCAACTGCACGAAACGACGGCTCCTCTCCCTGCACACACGTGCAAAAACTTCAAGATGTTTTCCTTCAACTCACAAGCCTTCAAAACAAAAGCAGCCATTTATTCTCATACACAGTGCTTTGGTTTCCTTCTCTATTTGCCACCAAAACCGCTTGCTTTCCAAAGGCATGCCCAGTTGGATATGACAAACTCTTGTACATGAACGTGATGATGGTATCGGTGTAGGACTGACAGTGGTGAAGATTAAGGTCTCATGGACTAAAGTTATACCGGCCTTTATGCCAGGCAATGCCAGGTATTGGAAAAAAAGCTGAACCCACTGACCCCACAGCACGCAGCCCAGCAATGACCCGAGCAGTGTGGGGGCAAACAGCTGGGTTTTGGCTCACCTACTTTCTTGGCTTCCCACTAAAACGGACGGGTGGACGTCGGACTGAGCCCCGCTCCAGCTGGCAGGCAGTGCCAGCGAGGAGCAAGTCGCCGGCGTTGTACCGGGTGGTGGGGAGGGCTGGAATGAAGCTGTGCTCCCAGGGCTGTTTCTCAAGGAAGAAGCATGCCGGGGATGCGGGTATTTATCTGCCAGGAGATCTCACATTTACTCAAAACAGCCAGGAAGCCTCCCAAGAACTGCTCTCCCATTTAATATACCAGAATGTGTACCGAGCTCGTTGGGTGACTGGGGCCAGTTCTTAGCGTTACCTTAATAACAGAAAATTCCACTTGTATTTCCAGAGTTACAGAAACCGCAAATATATCAGGCCGTTTAATCACTTGTTTTACTGCCTGCACTGTATGTTGTGGTGAGATGCCGCATACCAGACTGACGGGTTCTCACTGATGGCTCCTGTCACCACCACCCGTTGCTGCCGGGGCACGTCCCCGGGAGGGAGCCAGGGCTGCTGAGCAGCTCTTTTGCTCACCAGCTCCATTCTGTGCCCTCCATCCCTCGGCAGTGAGCGACGGCGGCTCAGCGCAGGCTCCAGCCCCTCCACGCTGCCCCTGTGCGTGGTGCCTGCCTGCTGGCCTGGCCGGGAGCTGGGGACGTGCCCTCCGTGGCCTCCTGTCGCTCCGACTGGGATCTTCCAGGAACGCCGCTGCAACCGCTCCGAAGCCAGCGGGACAGCAGCAGCTCTTCGACGCTGGCTCTGCTGGGGCTTGGTCACTTCTGCTGCTTCACCAGGAGTCTTCCCAACAGGCAGGTGTCCTGGCAGCTTGCACACAGGGTTTTTCCATTGAGGTTTGATGCAGAATGAGAATGACTAATATCTTGCTGTTGCTAAGAAATGTCCTCAGTGTGGTTCTTCCAGTGTCGCCACATCTCGTCTGTGCATGGTGGCTTGTGCTGTGACCTGCAAATCCCTACGGAGCAAGGCTCCGTGCTGCCTGCCCACCGCCGTCACCCTGTCAAACCTGTGATGCTTTTGGCTGAGCGCTGCTGGAGGCAAGGACATCAGTTACAGAGGACAACAGGCGGGTTGGGGCCTGGAGCCTCTGATTCGGAGCTGTTTCTCCTCCAAACCCACCCAATACTCCCCCAGCACTGGCGACGCAGGCTGTGGTCCTGACCCCACAGCCTCTGTGCCAGCGAGGAGGAGGAGGAGAGGAGCTTCCCGCTCACCTGGCCACAGGCCAGCCCACGGCAGGTAGAGGTGCCTCGGAGAGCCAGCACACAGGGATGAAGCGGGTCCAGCGCTCCCTCCCAAAGGCAGCACGGCGGGATGGCGATGCGGAGCCACGGCCACGTTGCCTCTGCGCTGGCGGATCCGCGCTCTGCCAGGAGGGCTGGGAGGGGTGTTTTTCTTGGGCCGTGAGCAAGTGAGTGGTGCCAGCAGCAACCTTCATGACCCTGAAGCAAGGCGAGTGCCACTCCCTCAGACTCATCTCTCCTACATCTCATGGAGCAGTAGCTGCTCCGTCACCATCCTCGCCTGCTCCGAGCTGAGCTCCCATGCCACCCCGGCCAGGAGGTGTGGAGGGGCAGTGGGCGCCCTCCAGCCCCCATCCTGAGCAAACAGAGGGGCTGAGGTGGGCTCTGCTTGCAGACACCAGGTTCACCTCCTCCTAGCAATGCCCATGGCTGCTTGCCTGGTGCTAACCGATTCACCTCGTACAGTAATGCAGGCAGCCGGTGCTGCTTTTTCCTTCCCGGTGGGCAGGAATCAGGAGCTGGCTGCGGGTCTGCGAGGGCCACTGGAGGCCAGCACTGACCGCGGCGCTGGGTCCTTGTCCACACTTTAAACCGGGTGTGAAAACATGGGAGAGAGGAGCCAGCAGACTTCCATCTGCCCTGAAAATCTTCTCTTAGGTTTGGACTTGAGAAGATTAGAACTGCTCTAAGAGGTGCTAAAAATGAACTAATTGCAGCTTCGAAGTATCCAGCCAGGAAAATGGCACTGCCGCAGATGAGGCCGTTTTGGACGGCAGAGCAACACGCAGCACTTGGGAGCTGGAGCCAGAAGGACTCACAGCAAAAGCGAGATGCAGCCCTTTGACAGGGCGGACCAGCAGCCCTTGGGTGATGCTAGTGAGAACTGCGGCTTCCCCACCCTTTAAAACACAAAGACTGACCCAATCCCTCAAATATGTGCCACAGCGTGGCTGGGCTGGACCCACGGGCTGCTGGGCAGGGCAGCGAGCTCCCCGGCCTTACAAAGCTGGGCCTGGAGCAGGTACGTGTCCAGCAAAGGCCCCTGAAGACTTCTCTGAGCCTCTGCTCCCCGGGATGGCAAAGAGCCTTTCAGGCTGCAGCACAAGGTGGCCATAAATCGCCCATTTGTCAGTGGCCTTGCTATTTTGAGAGCCGATTACAAGGTTTGCCTTGGGTAACTAAGGAACCTGAAATGCTGCGACTTATCCTCGCACAGCGTTATCTGCTGCGGACCCTTGGCCACGTGCTCGTCAGACCGGTGGTAACGGGGCTGCCCTGAAGATCCTTCCTGCCTTAATGACTGCGGAGCATGGCATGAGGCCATGCTGATGCCAGGCAGGCAAGGAGGGACAGGATTTCCTCAGCGAATTAAACTTCCACGAGATAAGGAAATCAAACACCCGCCGGTGTGCAGCAAACAGCTTTGTAAAGGGACAGCGCTTGGCAATGGGTCTGTCTGCTCCAGTGCAGCTCTTCGCCCCGCAGCCGAGCACTGAGTTTTGGGGACGAGGACCGGCTCGAGAGATGTGGCGGCTGTCCGTCCCGGAGGCGGCATGTGCTTGCAGCTGGGGCGATGGAAGGCCCACACTGCCTGGACTCCATCCTGCCATCTAATAACGGCAGTTTCATGTATATATAAATCTGTCTGTCTGTCTATATATATCTGTGTCCAACCCAGCTCTCAGCTCAGGTGCCCTCCCTGTGCCCCGCTCACACGGGTCCCACTCCTGCTGGCGCGGTCCCAGGCTGGCTTGTGGGCTCCCCCCGCTCCATCCCCGCATGGAAACCTTGAGTAAGCGCGATTTGCATTTCCCGTCTGACAAATGAGCAAAGCCCAACTCAGCAGTTTCATCCCCCGCCGCCGCCCCGTGCGTTTGAAGCGGAGCGGAAACAGCGAGGAGCTGAGGGGATGGAAACACTAATGCTTTATCTCACCGTGCTTCCAGACATGCGTTTCCCATATTTCATCTTCAGCAAAAAATTGTCATGGTTGTGCCATCCAATCCCCCATAAACACGGCCATCCCATCACCTCGCAGCTCCTGCTGGGGCTCTGATGTGCTGTAAAGCTGCACAAAATAGGGACTAAATCTTATTCTCAGGCCAGTAACAAATGTTGTGTTATTATTTAGCCAGCAATATACTCAGTTTAAATTCCCTTCCACTATAGAGTAAGTGCGTTGCGATTCCTCCAGCGCTAACCTATTTTACAGGCAAAGTCCAGATACATCGTTATGAGACTCCAAAACTGTGTATTGGGGCAAGTGTTTAAGAACAATTTATTTCCCCAAAAATCAGGGCAGCAATCTTGGCAATAAGCATCATTAGAAAAGCTGAGCTTTCTACTCCAATGAGAGATTTGTGTGTGTTTTGCTGCAAACAGACAGTAAAGAAAAATAAATCCCATTTATTTTCCTAAGGAACCAAATAACGTCTTTGAGTTAGTTGTATAACAAGAGAGGCCTTGATTTCTGCCATACATCATGGAAAGGGCTGGATCCAAATATACATAAATTAAAAATAAGAAGGTATAAACAATGCTTCCTTCCTAAAGAGCCTCCCCGGTAAGCCTGGACCCTGACAGCCTCCTGAGCCCGGCTGCCTCCAGCTCATCTTCCTGTTTGCAGAGGCTGGTCCGGCGCGGAGCCAAGCTCCCGGGGAGGCTCCGGGCACTTTGTACCCTCTCAGGATCACCTCCCTGGAAAACGGTTTGGTTTCAGTAGCGTCTCTGATCAAATAAAGACCAAAAGTTTTTCCTTCCTCCCTGGCACCTTCATTTGCGACTGCCCTTCGTTTTCTGTCCTGGGAAGCTCTTGCTGCACGGCTGTGTGAGCGGGGCACTGCAGCCTCTTGCCTTCTCTGCTGCGAGCCGCACTGACGTGATGTATTGCAAAATAGGACTGAATTTCCCAGCAGAGCCCAAGCCGGAGGGACCAGCGAGCGGGTGCTGCTGCTGCAGGAGCCTGCGTGGGGGCACCACGGGGGCTTGGGGTACACAGGGAGCATCGGCCCCGTGGACGCCCCGTGCCGCAGGACCTCTGCGCCTCTCTTGTTTTGGAGCCATCGCCTCCTTACGCCTTCAGAAAGGGCCTGAGGAGTTTCATTTGTTCATTTTCATGTGAATTACTGTTCCTCGGGGGAAAGCCTCTGCTTCCACCTCCGAGAGGATTACTGCAGCCACAGGACCAAATCCCTCTGTCCATTACACCCATGTAAATCTAGAGTAAATCCTTTTAAGCCATTGGGGCCACTCTGGGCTTACCCAGACATAAATGGCCATACTATAAATAAGACCTTGGTTTGATTAGCGAACTAAAGGCAGGAAAAAAGCACTTAAAAGATATCCAGGGGAAATATAAGCTCTCCCCCCACTCTGAGTAGTTACACTGACAATGATGAATTAGTCCATGAACACCGGTCAGAGGGCAAGTCACGTTTCATAAACCAATTACACAAAGATATTCCCCATCCCAGAGTACTCACCCGTGGCGGGAGATTTCCACAAAACACGGCAGGTGAGAAGCCAGACCCAGGGGAAGGTGAAGGATGGGGCCAGGCACGCTGGACTCCACAGCCTTCACCTGTGTGGCTGCCAAACTCCTGCTGGTCCTGAGCCAGGAATCCCCAGCTGCTGAGGTGGGCGACGTCCCGCCGGGCTCCCTGCGGCTGCGTGGCAGGGGGCACTTGGGCAAGGGGAATGGCCGGGGCAATAGAGGGGGTGCGAGATCCAGACCCACACGCCACGTGGCTGGGAGGAGGCAGAGGAGGCACAGCGCAGCACAAGCCCCTCAGGAGCTTGTGTCCCTGCCCAGAGAGAGCCCGAGCTCCGCACGCTTCTCACGCTGCAGCTGCTGTATCCGTGTTTGTGTAGCCATAAGGCCCCACTGCCTTACACGGGTCTTTTCTTGGGAAGAAACCAGGCGTTATCAGCTTTATTACTGGTAATAATAAAAATAACATTCTGCATATGATGAGCATCTTTCATCTTCACAAGTTGCAGCGTGATCATTTTGCTCTGCAGCCGCCCGGGATGAAGGCGACTGTCCCCATCCAGCCCACGGCACCGCCAGGCACGGGCGAGGGCAGAAGGGAGGGTGAGCTCTGGTAGCAGAGAGTTTGGAGAGGCTGAAAATAATTGTCTAACTTGAAAGGTAGCCAGCGCAAAGGAGCCAGCAGTGCTATTCAGAACGTGTTAATGGGCTTTTAAATGACAACAAATGGCCATGCCTTCAGCTTCATGTTGGATCGAAGAGGCTGCGTCTTCAATCATTTGTCTAAATTTTGGATTTCCACTCAGGAAAAAGAAAGGCAGGCGCCTGTTGTTTGAAAGTGAGCAAATGCTTTGCAGACCTCTGTTTAAGTACCATGAACACAGCTTGTTTCCAGAGGGCTTTTTAGAGCGCAGGTGCAGCCTCTGTGTACACCTCGGTAATATTCATCTAATCCAGGACATGTGTGGGCTGGGATGCAGCTAAACATTCAAAATTAAGAATAATTCAGTGACCCCATATTAAGCACCTATATTTATTGTGGTTGATGTTAGAGCCACGCATTTTGGGCAGTGTCCGTTCAGCCCTTGTTGGAGACAAACCAATACGGAGAAGCTGCTGAGCAGGGTTTATACCCCGTGTCCTCAAGCCCCCCGCCCCGGGGCTGGGAAGGGCAGTAGCAGCAGCGGGTGCTGCCTGTGCCGGGCGGCTTGTCTCCTCCGGCGGCTGCTCACCGGCAGAGCAATGGCACTTTCCTCCCTCTATCTTGTAAGAGAAAGAGGCTACTGTAAGTTGCAGTCCGCTGCAGTTAATTTGCTCGTGGTCAAAAATGAGAGCTGGGAAGGGAGCTCAGGCCCTCGGCTCCGGCGTTTCACCCCATCCTGCCTGCCCCAGCCTTGCCGTGCTCCGATGCAAAATTATCAGCAGAATAGTTAATAAAATGTCAAAACAACTTCTCTCACATCAGCTAGACAACTTGTGTAGAATAGTGCCTCTTTAAAGAATCTCCTGCCAGCTCAACCCTCCCTTTCATCTACCCATGATTTATTTTATGTCACTTTAATGGGGTTTTAAAACAATCTCTAATGAAAAGCGAGGATGGAAAGTTCTGTGCTGTGCAGGAGAGTCCTCAGCAGTGCCGGGTGCGTGGCAGGCACCCAGCTCCGGCAGGATCCCGTGTTTGCTGCCACCTGCCAGGTGCCTGATAACAGCCATGCAGAAAGGCTTTTAAAAAGAAATGGAGAGGTAATTTCCTCTCATGTTATATGGGAGGTGAATGCTCAAAGCTGCTATCACTTGACGAGTGATGTCTCTATATTGCTGTGCAACAAGTCGGAAAAGCACCTCTAGGAACAAAATATTCCAAAAAGCTGCATTTCCCAAGTGTTGCAAAGTCACAAGGCCACTTGAAAGAGCAGAAGAAACCACCTCAGTCCTGTTTGTTCTGCAAAATAAATAGGTTATCACCATGCCAGGTAGCCTCAGATGAATATGGAAAAATTCTGATTTACAGAAGACGGGGCAGGGACATGGGAGACAGCGGCGTTGTGACGGCACTATCCGCAGGGAAACGGGGTGGCCAGCCTGGTCCTTCGCTTTGCTAAATCATCGCTGCTGCACAAGGGAACGACGGGGGTTTGTTCAGCTCTCTGCCGCGTCCGTACGGGGACCCGGGACAGCCACAAGCATCAGGATACCTCACCCTGGGGTGTTCCGGGTGCCGGTGGAGCAGCTCTCCTGCAAACCTGCCCCACACACAGAGCAAGGAGAAGCTCATGCCGCAGCGGTGGACGCCTCGGTGCCGGCATTACCTGGGCTTTGCCAGGTTTGGGAGAGGTGCCAGCCGAGAAGGGAGAGAGCCCTGCAGGTTCAGGAGGATGCGGCGAGCGTCCGCAGCCTCTCTGCAGCGCAGGACCAGCACCGCACACGTGCACGCATGCACCCTGCCTCGCCAAACCCAGACCAAACACCAAACCTCCGCTGCTGCAGCCTGGGGGCGTCTAACCCGGGGGTAGGTGCGCTGCGGCAGCGGCAGCTCCCATGACGTGTCCTCGGCCGCTGGGACAACATCGCAACGCAACAGCAAACGCAGCACCGCGCTTTCTGCCCGGCTTCTCCGGCACGACGCGCCGCGGCGGGACAAGGACCAGCCCACTGCCGTGTGATGTGTCGCAGCAGCAAAAGTCATCTGGTGTTAATGGGGAAGGGAGAGGAGGGCCAAGACCGTGGAAGGGTCCTGGCTACTGCACAAATGGGGGTCAGCTCTCCACAGTGGCCCCCAAATCCTTTTGGCCTGTAACTAATGGGTCAGTGAGAAAAACACAGCGTGAATCAGTTCACTCACGGCCCCGGGTACTTTGAGAGAAAGGAACAGCCTTGGGCAGGGAGAGCTGGATAACCAGGGGGAATTTCTGCTCCCGTGGGCTGGGAAAGATCAGCACTGTGCAAGCGAGTGGATTTGACATCAAATGGGCTCCTGTGCCAGTTCCTCTGCCAGAGTGCGGCTTCACCCACTCCATAGCCACGCCCAAAGAAAAACATAAGAAAACTCCAATTATAATGCAATTCATTTTGAAACACACAAAAATATCATTCATCCAAGCCCCTATCCCTGCGTTCCTGCCCTGTTTGTACTTTAGGGAGTTCCAGGGGCTGACACCCAGCAGCCGTTCCAAAGCTGCAGCCGCTGCGTGCCTGCTGTCTGGCAGGCAAACCCACTGGGCCATACTGGTTTGACAGCCCGGGCTACCTCCTACACAGGTGCTGGGCTACCTCCTACACAGGTGCTGCGCTCCCTAACGAGCTGAGCAAGAAGAGCAAACAGATACGCTCACTCCCAGGTTTCAAGAGGTTTAAAATACAAAGCCACATAATCCAGCCGAGCAAAACCACACAGGGAGCATAAGTATCACACCAGTTCTTGCTGTTCTCTGATTACAGGTTTCGCTTCTGGAGCAGCATCTCCCCCTGCCCAGGCGCAGGGCAGTGAGAGCAGCCGGCCAGCCGTGCCCACGGAGAGCAGCCGGGCAGCGGCTGCGGCGAGCACCCTCCCCGGGAAGGGATGCCATCCCCATACATGGAGACGGCTGCCGCGGAAGAGCTTTACAGGCCACTTGGACTTAAAAGGAGTGAAGCTCTTCCCACAGCGGGGCAAAGGCTGGCAGCCTGCTCAGGAGACACGCAAACCCACTTGGCAGGATGCGTCTCACGGCAGCCTCCCTGCTCACCCAGCGAGTTGGCCGTGTCTCCTGTGATCGGCAGGTTGTCGGCGTGCCACTCATCTCCGCTGCGGTGCCCTGTGAAGCCCTGGGGGCAATGCCGGTTGCTCCGCTCCCACTCGCAGTGCCAAACGGCGGGAAGGAGGGACGGGCTGTCTCTGCAGGAGGTGCCCAGGTCACCACACGTGCTCCCTGAGAAATCAGGCAAAGCCACAGATTGCTGTCTCCCAGCGATGCAGGTTATCCCAGCGCTGCCGTGGTCCTCGCAGCATTAGCACTGTTTATTACCACCCTGATCTCTCCCACTGTCAGACCCCGGGCTAAGGCTGCCCCAGAGGGCTGTGGTCACGCGTGCTGTGGGAGACGCGTGCTGTGGGGTGCGTGTGCTGGCGGCGCAGGGGTGCAGAGCGGCGACGCAGAGGGCCGGGGGTCAGCGGGAGCAGAGGCCGGGGGGCTCCCACGCTGCCGCATGGCCATCCACAGCTGGACACCGGCTGCCACAGGGACCAGCGTGTTTTGCAGCACCATCTGCCGGCTCCGGCCACCGCTGTGCTAACCGAGTCTGGAGCTTTACGCACGCTCTACCTTTACTTCTCTGCTTTAAATAACATTTAGGACCAGCCAAGACTGAGACTCTGCCCTGCTGTTGCACTAGAGAGCAGGCAGCAGCAGATACACATTTGCACCCTTTTCTGGCTGTTCAGAACACTGCGGGTGAGTCACCAGGAGAAATCCCCCGATTTCCAGCACAGTTCAAGCTCAGGGAACGGGATGTGGAAGGGAAGAAGAGCTTTCCAGATCTGATCCTCCACTGACAATTTGCTTTTGACAGTGGTTGAAATCATCTTTGGAACAAATTCCGGATTCTAAGGACAGTGAACTTTGTCTTTCAGCAAAGCTGTGTGTGTACTGGGGGGAGAATTTTCTTCAGGTTTTCCTGTCCATGAGCAATACCGACAGCATTTTTTTTAACACCACCATGCCCCCATATCCAAGGGGGCAGGTGAAATGATGTCCCAGTGGGAAGTTTCAGGAGGAAATCAAAAGGACCCTGCTCCTGTCCAGCCCTTCCCAGCTGACAGAGCACTCTGTCAAGACCAGATTGACCCTCCTCTTTCCATGGATGGGGAAACTGAGGCACAGAGCAGTGACATGACATTGGTCACCAACACCAGGCTCCAGACTCTCCTTCTGGCTCGTTATTCACCAGACCACAATCACTCTCTGTTCACATTCACATGCTCTCTCTGCTTTGCTTTCACTTCCTTTCAAGGCAGGGAAGAGCCAGGACAGCACTCGCCACTCACCACCTCTTGGTTTATGAGCTGCTGCTTTTTTTTTTTTTTCCTTTAAGGTAAACATTAAATTTTAAAGTCCCAGAAAAAAAAAAACCCTCCTCCACAGCTCCCGGCACAAGAGCAGAAGCTGCCGGAAAGTAAGGAAAGAGGAATGAGAGCGCGGTACGTTGATGCCTCAAAGCGATGAGGCCGGGCTGCAGCCAGGGCACAGCAGCACCGTGCGAGCCCAGGCTCCGGGGGGCGGCCGGGACCCCCCAGCCCTGAGCCCCGAGCGGGGTGTGCAGGCAGGGCTGCCTGCAAGGAGGCTGCCTTTTTCTCCCTGCAAGTGTTTTACAGCCCTGCCAGAACAAAGGTGGCTTTTGCCGTTGTTGACTCACACGATAACTTCATTGTTGTGGGATTTTTTTTTTTTCCCTGTATCTATGTGTCACTTAGAAATAAATTTTTTTCTAGAAAATCTCTTCTCCTCCCCTCCACCCGCAATGTGAAAAGGGAATCTGCGCTCAAAGCCACAGCTGAGACCGCAGATAGACCGTTCCCTTCCTGATCCTTATCTCACCAGGATGTGGGAGGATCCTTGGGGAATAGCTGGAAGCCTTTCGCTGGAGCCATCCAAGAAACGAGCAAGCTGACTACAGCCTTTACATGGCAAATCCATCAAGTGCTCGGGGACCAGGATCCGAAAGCTGTTTAACCCCATCGAACTATGACATCCCTGGACTCTGCCGCATGGGAGCCGCGCCAGCAGCCTGACCTGCCCTGGACACGGGCTCCTCCTCGAGCTGCCTTCTCCACAGAGCTCTGCAGGCACCGCCACATCAGCTAAATTACATGATCTAAAAACACACATTTGAATCCCAATATAAACCAAAGCCTTAAATCGCTGGCTCACAAACTTATTCCAGCTGCAACCCGCTCGCAAGCAGGTAGTTTTGTGTGGCAGCAAACCCACAGCTGAGTTTCTCTTGGGCTGCGAGCGCTCCGGGGGCGGCCCCAGCTCCAAGAGCCCAGCCTGCAGCTGGGGCAGGCAGGAGCAGGGGACGGGGAGCCAGCTGGGTGCCACGCAGCAGGACCGGGAGTAAAAGGTAGTGGGAAACAGAGGGGCCTGGTCCTTTCCTCCACTTCAGGCTGGGTCACACCAGCTCTCCTGGATGCTGCTCTGAGCCACAGCCAGGAGCTCTCAACAGCAACACAGCCGTGGGGACAGACAGAGCCGCCCTGGGGGGCTGGAGAGGGCTGTGGATCGGCAGGTGCTGAAATTCCCAGTGATGGCCATGAGCCCAGGGGCTGACGAAGACCATATCATCCACCTCAGCATCATCTTCCCGCTTGTCCAGAGCAGACTGCTGAGATGTCCCACAGACTCTCTGCCTTTGCTCAATGGCTGATGCCAACCTGATACCATGGAGGAATGGGAAAATGAATCCTGGACCCCCGTACAGCTGAGCCTGATCCTTCTTACTCACAGTCCCTCCTGCTGCCAGCTTTTTCAGCCTGCACAAGGCGGTCTGCTTCAAATCGCAACTGGTTTTATGAAAAAATATTACTGTACGTGGCAGCGAAGGTATCCAAATACTCCAACCACACTGATGCAACTAGCAGAAGGATTATATGTTACGGCAGTATATATTTATATGTATACACACGCGCACACAGGGAGCATAACCATCAGCAGAGATAAGCGGAGGATTGTTAGCACCGATGTACAGAGCTCTGCTGCCTGAGCTCAGCCATATGTTCCCCTAAGCCTCTCAGCAGGAGCACAACGCATGCTTACGGGAGAGCAATTTGGTAGAGAAGTAAAGGAAGGAGCCCTTCGGTCGGGATCTGGGGTTGGATGCCTGTAAGTGAATAGTGAGAAAGGGAGGGCAGAGCCGGTTTCCACACCAAAATGCTCCCTGATCGCATGCTCCAGCCCCATTTGGCTCCTCTGTGCAGGGAGTGTTTAATTACTTTGCAAGCCATAAGAACCTCCAGCCCAGTGTTTCCTGACGCTGGGGCTGAAGGAGGGTGGTGGGAGAGGAGCCGAGTGCCCACAGAAGGAGGATGCGGGGCCACGAGGAGGGATGCAGCACCTGTGGCCCCCCGGGGCATCCCTGGGAGAAGCCACACTCGTGCAGGGCAGAGACAGCGGAAGGGCACAGGCTTGTCCTCCTTTGGTGACAGAGGAGCTGCAGCAGCCCCGCAACCTGGTTCTTTCATATTTAGGACAGGAAACAGATGCTGCCTGGTGGAGGAAGCATCTGAAGAAAATAAGTGCACCTTGTGCCTTCCCCGGCAGGAAACCGGTGGGAACAGGGGGTGCTGGGTGGAAACCCCCCATTCAGCCCCAGTCAGGGCAGGTGCAGCTCAGCTGGGTTTGATGGCATTGACCTCGGCTGCATCAGTGGGGAGGGGGGCCCAAAGGGCTTTTTTCCTTTGGGTCTTTTATTTCTCCTTAGAAGCACGGGGAGCTGGGGCAAGGAAAGCACAGATTAGTCATGTACATGTGGGGAAGGCAATGGTCCCCTCCTCTCGCAGCAACGGCTGCAGCAGCCCCTTTTGTGATCTGAGCCTGATCAGGAGCCTGAAGGTCATGAAATGAGCTGATGAAGCATTTTACATCTCACCTCCAGCCCAGGAAATGTGGGCTCGGTGTACCGCGCAGTCTGCCTATGAAACAAGAGCCCTTCCCTCTGCTCGGCAGCAGGTTTCCAGTCCCAGGTCACGCACCTACACAGGCACATGGACACGGATTTACTGAAGACAGGCATTTTTCTGAACACATCTCCAGTCCACAGCTTATAAAAAGGACAGACAAAAAGAAACCCAACAGCCTGTGCCCTGATAGGACCAGCAGCGTTGTGGTCATCTTTTAGACTGAGACAGTGTCCCCATGGGAAAGCACGTGCCTTCTAAGAAAAAGCTATGGGACGATCTAATGCTATTAAATTTTATGGGCTGGTACAAACAAAACTTTGTGCAAAGGCTGCTCGTTTTCCTTCCGTTCCAAAGCACCTTTCCCATGCAGGTGCTGCTGCCCGATGGAGCCAGGTCAGAGTATTTTCAGACCGCGAAGTATCCTCTTGCCAGCAGCTGCCCCCCGAGCCCCCCGCCCAGGCCCGGGTCCTCCTGACTGCATTTTGCTGTGCTGCTCTTCGTGCAGTCAGAAATCTGGCAGCCAAGGTCCGGCTTCTTGTTACATCCCATAGCACTTTAGCACTTATAGAGAGGTTTGTTCTGCGGCAACACGCCAGAGCACTTCTTTGTAGTTCCACCAATTTGAGAAACAGTTTCCTTAAACAGAGCTGAAAAGACAAAGCAAATACTCTTAAAGGGCGAGCCGCTAGCCAGGGCAAAAGTAGTGCCAAAGGGTAATGTCAGCTCTCCTGTCAACCTGCTGGAGCCACCTGGGCGCGGGCTGCGTGCGAGAGCCTTGCCCTGCACTTCGCGGTCAGTCTGAGCTTCTGCAGACGTGGCTCCTGCCCCAGCCCGCCCTGGAGCTGCAGAAATATTTGGGCCAGCCCAAGAGAAAGGGCCGGGCCCTGCGAGGTGGGTACCCCGGGAGGGTGAGGAAGACTCCGCTCCTTGCCAGGCTGGAGCCGGACCCGCGGGGAACCGCTGCCCCCTCCCGGCAGCCGCGGGCTGGGCCCGGGCTCTGCCAAACCCCGCCTGCCCGCGGAGCCCCGGAGCGCTTCTCACCGGCAGAGCGAAACACCCGGCACCCCGAGCAGCGCTGATCTCTGCCCCGCTCTCAGCACTCCCCCGTCGAGCCACCGCTCTGTTCCAAACCCCTCGCACCTTTTCCCTCGGAAACGCACAAGAGTTCCTAAAGAAACCCCTTTTGGGAGTTAGCTAGGAACCTGAACGCGGCATTGCCCTGTCCGGAGCTCAGTTAGCTGGACACAGACATATACACACAATTGCTGCTCCAGAGTGCATGATCTGAGAAATGTGTCTCGGTGTTTGTGCCATTTTCACCCCATTCTTGTTGCTCCCACGCTGTTTCGGTTGTTGTATCCAGCCTGGACAGACAGACGAGCTGGGCGCAGTTCAGACGGTGCTCACTCCCGGCTGCTTCGCTGCGTGCTCTGCCGTAGAAATAACCGACTCCGACTTCTGGAGCAGGATGTACGTCCTCAGAATGAACGTGTATGTTTCTCTGAACTTCCGTATTCTGAAGGCATAGACGACGGGGTTCATGGCTGAGTTGGCATGAGACAGCAGGATGCCCAGGTACATCAGAGGCTGCGGGATGGTGCAGGAGGGGCAGAAGTACAAAATGCAGTTCAGGATGCCCAGAGGCAGCCAAGACACTGCAAACAAGAAGAGGATGAAGGCCAGATGTTTGGCCATTTTTTTTTCCTTCCCACAAACTGTTTCTCCTCCTGGAGGACTTGCTGAGCTCGGCCTTAGTTTTATCCACATGATGTAGAAAATCTCAGTGTAGAGGGCACACATGATGAGCAAGGGAAGGACGATCCAGGTGAAGAAGCTGAAATACACCACATAATCCATTCTCATCACAGCCATAAAGCGACACTCGATGTAGCTGGAGCTGCCTGTGTGCTGGTTCCACCCCAGCATGGGGACCAGGCCCACCAGCACGGACACAAGCCAGCAGAGTCCCAGAATCACACAAATCCTTTTCTTCATCATGGCTGCCCTGTACCTGGGTGGGCAGGAAACATCAGCCATGTTAGGTGCAATTCTTCAGAAAAAAGAACTGCAATATTGAGGAACTTAGGCTTTTAAGCACTCATTTCTGGTTGGCCTCATTCAAGTTAAGCACCGTTCTGTGCAGTTGGTTCTTAGCATTTTCTGATATTTCAAATGTTTTTTGAAACTACAGGGGAATCTCCAAACAGTCACCGATCCCTTTTAAATGAGAACCCATGGGTGCAGGGTCAAAACCTTTTCTCAGAAACACTGGTACATTTTGACCTGCATCAGCAGAGCAGTATGGTTGTCTCTCGGGGGAAAACCTAAAGACCACCACCCTATTCAGACTTCAAGCATATACACATTTATGAGCAACCCTTCCCTGACTCTCTGTAGCTTAAGATTTTTCAGGCATTGCTGAATTTCCAGGAGTGCCCAGACTGCTGGTGCTCCATTGTCTATACTTTGGGAACCTCTGCTTTTGTGTGAATTTCTCTCAGAGAACTTATGATGCCCAGGAAGTCCCCTATGATGCTGCAAACAAGGGAGAAGGCAAAAATAAGGGAGGAGATAAACGGGGAAATGATGATGAGATGAGACCTTCGCCCAGACTCACCTGGTCGGCAGCTTCACTCGCAGGTACCTGTCGACTGCGATGGCCAGGAGGGACAGGATCGAGGCATGAGAAAAGATCATCATCAAGCAGCACATGAACAAGCAGGAGTAGAAATGGGTGACGACTGCCAGGCTCATCATGACAGCGAGCGGCATGACAAGGATCCCCATGGCAATGTCGGTGAGTGCCAGCGAAATGATGTAAAAGAAGGTGGTCTTCTGAAGAGCTGGGCTCAGCTTCACTGCCCAGATCACCAAGGCATTGCCCACCACTGCAGATATCCCAATAATAGACTCCATTATGATATAGGTCACATCTAGGCTGCCTAATGACATTTTGGACATCCAAGGCTGTTTACATCCAAAATTAAGAAATGCTGTGCTGGACTCTTTTTTTTTTTTCCCTCCAACAGCCAGCTCATAAGCCAGCTCCTCCCTGATCTGCCTTAAATTAAGTCCCTCATGCAGAATTTTGCACACTTTCCGATCTGCATACACAACTCACTCTTTAAAGACAAGCAGAACAAATTGTCCATGAAGATCCATTTATCAGACCCTCTATAACAAATCCCATAATATCTTTCTTTCTGTCTCCTTGGGGTTTCAGCATATTAATGTATGCTTTTGTAGATGAGTCAATGATATATAGTGGCAGCACAGTCACAAACCACAGTGGCTACCTATTGGATGTGGCAATTTTGCTAGTCTGTTTTAGCCCCAATGCACGATTTCCTCCCCAGTACAGGGTGCTCTGTACTGCCTACCAGGGTGAACTAGATAATGCACAGCTATATGGCACTGCAGCTAGGTTGCTCCATCTCTGAGCTTCTTCAAAGCCTGCTCAGTCTATACCACATGCAGCGCAGGTGCAGCATCAGAGCAAACAGGGCCAAGGGAACCTGAGGGGTGGTCTAGTCAGTTCCCCTGCCACAAAGAAGGCATGGGGAGGGCAAATGTGAAGACACTCAGCTGGATTTTGGGTGAGCAAAAGGCAAATGGAGGGAGAAACATTTTCTTTTGACTCTGTTACACAAGCTGCTCCCCCAAGGTCCCATGCAGTACCGAGTTCTTGTTCTCAGGAGCTGCCTTTACAGCAGGCACAGGGCAGCAGAGGAGAGTGGGGCCCATTAAAGCCCCTGTAACTCAGGTTTGCGGTAGCTGTCTATACAAGAGGCATCTGGCTGCAGCCACAGGAGTAGGTGACAGCAGAAGGAAGCTGGTGGCTGAAGTCAAGCAAGAAGATGCACAGCAAGTGCAGGAAGTGGGGAGTGCTCTTACCCAAGTGTGACCAGCAGCCAGGAGGACACAGACATTTCCCATGTCTGCTCAAAGCTGCAGAGCGCTGGCTGCCCACTCCTTCCCAGGTACTCCCCAGACAAGTAACTCATTCAGCTTGCAAAAGCCTAGCATGCATCCCAGCTGTGACCTCACACATGCCTCTCTGGGGATTTATCTCCTGCACCCACAGATATCCTGTGTCAGATTTGATTAGAAAGCCATCACAGCCAAGGCCAGTTGCAGACTGGGACTCTCTCACCATTTTCCCAGCAGTAATTCTACCAAAATGCCTTCAGACAGGGAGCAAGAAGCACTTAACATTGATTTCAAGGAAGTGGAATTTGTCCAACTCTTCTGACAGCAGAGAATAAAGAAGTCTCATCTATTTCTGACTCTATCTCCTCCCAGAGCTGATTTCACTTCCCCATCCTCAGTTTTGCCAGAAGGTTTGGTGGAAGAGATGGAGGACTCGGTGTCTGGGAAACTGAATATTACCCCTGTTTGTTAAGGGCTCCGTTACACTGATACAGTACCATGCACCTAATCGTTCGCTTGCGATTTGCTCATTCCTGAAGAGCGTGCATTTCTGTTTGCCCAAGAGCCAGGTTACCCTGCTACTCAGAGGCTGACACAAGCTCACAGGTTTGCATCTCTTTGCAGTTTCATCCGAAACGGGAGCAGCTCCTTCACTGCAGATCCACGTCAAGGAGCAAGGCACCATGTGCTGCCGGGCTCACCCACAGCAAACAGATCGCAGCTTTCACACCCTCTCCCCGCTACTTCCCATCACTTCCCACACCTTTCCTCAGTTTCTCCATCTTCCACAAACAAAGCAGAGGAAAGTATGCCACTCTCTGACCATGACTTGGTTGGTCATGGTACTGATTTCTAGCAGAAATGAGGGCTCTCACTGAAAACGTCACCTGCATTAGGAGTGTTCTTGTCAGACTGAGGAAGCTCCAAGCAAAGAGCGCTTTTTGGCTATCTCAGGGCCTTAACTGAAATGGTATACGCTGAATTGAATCAAGTATGGGAATTTAAAGAAACACCCTTCTAACATCCCCTGAACTACCTCATTTCCTATAGAGCCGCAGAGTGATTATCTAGATTGATAAGTAGCAGCTTTGCACAGTCAACCCTGGTTATAGTTCTCCCACTTCTAAAAGAGTGGCTAGGAAGAGGAAGCAGTTATGGTACTTGTTTATAGGTTGCCGGTAAGAAGGCTTGTGGAAGCTTTTCCATTTTTTTCTTTCAAAATAGCTTTCCAAACTACTTTACTGATACCAGGCTGCTGAAGGAATGCTGTGAGCTTCAGGAGACGTGTCCAGAGCGGGGAATGTTTCCTGGATGCTAAAGTATTTGCAGCTCTGTGAAAAGGCAACAGCTGATTTGCCGCCTGAGTGCCGAGGTTGTGAAATAGTGGAAGAGGGTTGCACAGGAACAACTGAGCACCAGACACCAAAGACGAATCCCACACACGGTCATCAATGCCCACGCTCCTTTCTACAGCTCAAGCCAGGGTGGGAGCATCTCCAGCAACCTGCCATGTCAAACGACAGCGTGGTGCTGAGCAGCCTGGATGGGATTTACATCGGTATGGAGTGCTTGATTGCTTTGTTTGCCACTTTGGGTAACATCCTGGTCATTTGGGTGGTGAAGCTGAACTCAACATTTCAGAACACGACTCTGTACTTCATCGTTTCCCTGGCACTGGCTGACATCGCGGTGGGGATCCTCGTCATGCCCCTGGCCATCGTGGTGAGTCTGGGCATCAGCGTCCACTTCTACAGCTGCCTATTTATGTGCTGCCTGATGGTGGTTTTCACTAACGCGTCCATCCTCTCCCTCCTGGCCATTGCAATCGACAGGTACCTGCGAGTGAAGCTGCCAACCAGGTGAGTGCTGGACCACCACGGGCCCCTCTGCTTGCCCTGCTCCTGCCAGCTTTCCCATGCCCGCCTCTGCCCCATGGGTGCCACCTCCTCTCTCCCCCTTAGCTTGGCCCTTTCCTAACAAATATTTACTCTAAATGCATGCTTGCGCATGGAGAAAATACCTGTGCCTAAAAGCCCACCCGAGACAAGCTATCCAGAGCAGGACCCCCCTCTGCAGTTAATAACGCAGCGCGGACAGACCCCGCGGGTGTTCGCGCAGGGCCAATAGCTTGGTGTTATTGCTGATCAGAATTTGGCCACAGGATGAGTCTGTGGTCGAACAGCTGAATTCTTCACATGTTTTTTCAGTTGTGCAGGACGCTGTGAGTACTATAGATTATTTTGGGTTTCTGAGGCTAGTCTTTTAAATGAAATTCCTTTTAGTGTTTGCCAAAAATACAAAAGAAGTAACAGACTTAAGGGCTAACTTAAGCAGTCATTCACTTTTTATATTTGAATGGAAAAGTACGTAAGCTAGAAATGCAAAGCATAACCTCAAGCATGAAAGAAGTCATATTTTTTATGGGGAAAGGACCTATAAAATTGAAGAGTGAAAGACCAGTGTGGTCCTACAAATGTCATAAACCGAATGTAAAGAGTAAGGTACACCCAAGTAAGCTGAGAAATAAGATAGGACTGCTAATAGTAGAAAAACAATATATAGGCAAGAGGAGCACTAAGATCATAATGAAACAAGAAAAGAGTTGAAACTTCCAATTATGAAGAGGGGAAGTTAAGCATAGTTCTTCTTATGGGTGCTGCAAAGTAACTGTTACGAATGAAGGGTTAGGGCTTGTCTCAAAATAAGATTTAGTTTTCCCCCCTCAAAAAAAAGTTATGCTCCCTTTTGTGACAATGAACCTGTGGTATTTGAACATGCAAGTTCTTGGAACCATCCTTACCTATTTTAAACACTTCTGTTTAACACAACCTGGGTTTTCTTCCCCAACAGATATAAAATAATCACTACAGAGAGAAGAGTTTGGTGGGCACTGGGTTTGTGCTGGTCTGTGTCGCTGCTGGCAGGATTAGTCCCCATGTTTGGATGGAACAAAACAAAAACAGAATATCTCAAGTGTCGATTTACTTCGGTGATGAGGATGGATTACATGGTGTATTTTGGCTTCTTCACATGGACCCTCGTCCCTCTGCTCATCATGTGTGCTCTGTACGTTGAGATCTTCTACATCATCCGGACAAAGCTAAGACAAGGTACGACCAATGTGAGAGGGGCAGGAGCTTTTTATGGACAGGAGTTCAAGACAGCCAAATCCCTAGCACTTGTTCTCTTCCTGTTTGCGATATCCTGGTTGCCTCTGTGCATTATAAACTGCATTTTCTACTTTTACCCTAAGGTTCAGATCCCTCCATATTTGATGTACTTGGGAATCCTGTTATCCCATGCCAATTCTGCCATGAACCCCATTGTCTATGCTTGCAAGATAAAGAAGTTCAAAAACACATACCTTTTCATTTTAAGGACCTATATCCTGTGCAAAAAAAGAGACCCAGTTCTTACAGAGCAAACAACAGACCAACAGTCATAAATAAAGAATGAACATTGACCTCCCAGTATATACCAGACCATTGATAAACCACTTCGCTTTGTTAAGAAACTCATGGGAAAAATGTGTGTGCGGTTTCATCTACCCCCACTCTTGCACAAACTGTTTTATGATAAGGGCAAGCTCCTCTTACTCAGTCTGATGCACATTTGACATTAAGCCCAAAAGGATCATTTATGATCTTCTGCATTATTGTACCCCAGAGAATTCTGCCTGGTGGTTGCTGTACCAAGCCCAGATCTTCCAGGCAAGCGTCTTCATTTAACAGGACCTTCCAGTTTTTATTTATTGGCGTGAGCGTTATTTGGTAGACCAGCAACCCAAAGCACTGTTAACAAGGCAGACTTTCCTCCTAGTTCCCTAGCTCAGATCCACGGCCAGCTGGCAACAACCAGTGCTCGTTCATTTCTAGTTTTAACTCAAGACTGAGAAGTCTTTTTGTTATAATTTTGATTTCTCTTTTTGCCCAGTCACAGGCCCTTTGCTCACACACAGCCAGACTTGCCCTAACTTGGTTTTTTTTGTCCAGTAACACCTCTCCAATAAAACCAAAGCATCTTCTGCGACACCTCCACTTGCAGATGACCTGCACTGTGAAACTACCCTCACCCGCTGCTGACCACCTCAGCTGAAAGGCCAGAAGCTGCGCTGACGTTGGTGACTCTCCTCTTCTTCGGCGGAGAGCCTGTCGGTGGGAGAATTTCATTGCTTTCAAGACAATGCTCGCCCCAGAAGCCTGCAAAATTGACCTCAGACATAGAGCACCAGGCAAGAGGTGAAGTGCCAAACACGCTGAGCTATTCATTAATGAGATGTGCCGGGGACAGGGGAGCGTGCCAGGAAGAGATGACTGCCAAAAATAAACTAATGATATATTTAAGTTCTTCCCTCCTCCCCCAGTTCCCTGACCAAGGATAGAATCGACCGTCGCTAAACCATCAAGGGTGCATTTTCCTAATTTGTTACTAGAAAACATCCATTTTGGGGGATTCTTCCTGCACAGCATATTCCCATGTTTAATTCTCCCTACAATCACAAACTGTTTTCCTAACACCTGATTGAAATGTAATTTGCTGCAAGTCTCCTCTGAAACCTGAAGAACAGTTGCTCTTTTTGTAGCAACCTGTTACAGATCTGAAGACTACTCTAAAGGTGTTTGTAAATATGTGTCTATACATGTCTTTGTATTAAATCATTTCAAAATACAGAAGAGATACTTAAGACAGATTTTGTCCAGTGTTGTTTTTTTTTTCCATAAGGATTGGTTGGGTCCACTGAAAAATAGGATAAACACGGTCTTTGTTGTTGGTAACACAGCAGTTTGCAATCCAGGCGCTAAGACTATTCTTACACCCTTTGTCTTCTCTGTCAGTTGAGACTATAAACTTGAGTCTGGTTAACTTGTGCTGCAGTCAGTGTTGTCACATTTTCATGAATAACAGTAAATATTAGATAGATTTTATATTAATTCAGCCTGCTCTTCTCCCATGACGATCAAAAAAGCAGCCTACATGAAATCTCCACACGGTTTTACTCGGTGCCCTGACAAGGATGGCACAGAAATCACAGTAAGTATTACACTTACTGTAAACAGTTCACACAGCCTGGTTTTAGGGAACATGGGTCAAGCTGAAAATAGGTCATTAATGACCAGGCTCTTTTTTCTTCATCTTTAAATAATAAAAGTGGTCTAGAAAAAGCAGAAAAGGAAATGCATAGTTCCGTTATTTATCTCATAAACCATTGGCATCTGCTCCTTTAGCTGAGATCAGGCATCTCAATTTATTATCTGATGTAACCCTTGTCACAGGCCAAAGCTCTGCTCTGTTACACAGCTCAGCTCTATCAATAAGCAGGCCACCAAAGGAAGTCTTGGCATAAGTACATCAGAATTTTGCTACATGATCTTTGCTTATCAGTTGATAGAACTGATTGCTTTCAGCAGAAAAAGAGGTCCCACCTAAAGAGCAGAAAATTATTCAGTAGAATGACGCACGGCCAACTTTGCCTACGTATTTTTGAGACATTGAGAAAAGAGGGACGAACACCGCACCTAATTGCTAGCAGGCTGCCTGTCAAACTCCAAGAGGACAAAGCATAAGTATATAGAGAAAGAACAGAGACAGAGAGAAAGGTTTCTAGCAGAAATCTACTGAAATAGTGAAAATGGGAGAGCCAGAACAACGAAACAGAGGACACACAACCCCTCCTCTATTCTGATTAGCAGATGCAGTTGTCCCAAATTCTTCTATCTGTCTGTAAAACAAAGAGCTGGCTGGTGGCTACCATTGCAAGCTGCGTATGACTGTACGGAGCTCTTGGCATGGGAAAGGGAGAGACAGACGGACGCTCTGGGATGAGTGTGGGACTCATTAGCAGCCATGCAACAAATGGAGGTTCTCTGCCACCCACCATCTCCAAGGGCTGTACCAGACTCGGCTCTAGGTAGCCACGCTAAATTGCTGCGCTGTGGTTGGCAACATTTCACAAAGCACACGAAATGGTTGTGCTAAAGCTCAGTGCAATTCACGGTGAAAAATCTGCATGAAAACCCTAACAGCCTAGCTGGTCTCGGGCGGCGGGGAGGAAGCCTATGGTGAGTCACCTTTTCTTGCACTTCTAACACAGGCCCTAGCACAGGACAGTAGCATTCTTGTTGGTACGGTGAAGTAACATTTGTGCATGCTAAGTAAATTGTCAGACATTCTTATTCTCAGTTGCTGTCAGACAGCAGACTAGTGTTGGTTTTAATTTTAAACAAAAAAAAAAATTGCAAACCGACTACAATCATGCCTCATGAACCTCTCAGCAGCTGCACATTTTGAGGAGTAATATGGTATTTTCTCTATTAAACAGCGCTTGAAGAAACTGCCATGACCGAGATGAGAGCAGATACAGCAAAACAAAAACCACAAGTTCTACTCCTGACCCTGTAAAACGGTCAGCAGACTTACCCACCGTGCCTCTCAAGGCAGATTTCAGAACATAACAGTGTTTGTGCGCTTGCTTTTCAGTGGTCCCCCAGACTTCCACCACCTTCTGCGGTCACGAAGGCAGGACAACCCAACAGAGCTGGCAGAGGCGGAGCCGCTGCTCTGCTAACCACTCCTTGGAAAGAGACCAAACACACCACATCTAAGCTGAGCTAAGTCCAGCTGCCTGACTGCAGCTTCGTGCTGCCCTCCGGCACCACGTCCACTCTCACTCATCTGAAGCCTCTCAGATGTCACACTTGCTGTCTTCAGCTGCAGCTGTAGGACCCGAGGCACCTGTCCCACTGTCATGGTTTTAGCTGGGATAGAGTTAATTTTCTTCACTGTAGCTGGTACAGTGCTGTGGTTTGGACCTAGTATGAAAATAATGCTGATAGCAACAACTAAAAACATCAGTGTGCTAGGTAGTGCTTACACTAGTCAAGGACTTTTCCAGCTTCCCATGCTCTGCCAGGTGCACAAGAAGCCGGGAGGGGAGGGGGCACATTCAAGAGAGCTCATCCAAACTGGCCAAAGGGATATTCCATATCATGTGACGGCATGCCCAGTACATTAACTGGGGAGAGCTGGCCAGGGGAAGCAGCGATCGCGGCTCGGGGACTGGCGGTGTCAGGTGGCCGGTGGTGAGCGGTTGCAGCACTTGTGGTTTTTTTCCTTTTCCGTCTTCCCCCAGGGTTCATTTCTCTCTCTCGTTATTTTCTTTTTTATTATATTATTATTATCATCATCATAATCATTATCATCATTACCATTACTACTATTACTATTTTATTTTAATTATTAAACTGTTCTTATCTCAACCCATGAGTTTTCTTGCTTTTGCTCTTCCGCTTCTCTCCCCCCTCCCACTGGGGTGGGGGGAGCGAGCGAGCGGCTGTGTGGTGCTTAGCTGCTGCTGGGAGCTAAACCATGACACCCACCCCAGAGATTCCTCTAGAGAGGTGTTTACATAGTACACATGTAATCATCTGCATTTTCAGAAAAGAGAAATACCTGCCAGAATCTGACACTCCTTTGTGACCAGAAGCAAGGAGGCTTCTGAAGCCCAGAGGGCTGAGGTGGCAGAAAATTGAGCTCCCGTTCAGCCTTGCAGGAGAAGCGTTGTACGGCAGATGGAGCGCGCTGTACTTCCTCGGACAGCAGGCCTCCCACCCGCGGACACAGGAACACGCAGGGAAGCGTCTCTGGCTGCTAAGGCTGAGTCACCACTGGCAACTTACTCCCCAATTTACAAAGGGGGGATTATTTTTAACTTTTTACAATATATTTAGAACACTATGGGTAATAACACATGAATGAACATTTCCAGAAGTTTTGACTGTTATGCTGTGATTGTGCTTTTATGTGACCCAATGAGGAAGCAGATATTTGCATACAAATATTTCATTATCATAACTTCAATAAACAGAAAATAACTAATCAGAGCACTTGGCAATCAAAAAAAAAAAAAAACACCAAGGAAAATGCTATAGTCAGTTCCAGAAAAGGGAAACATAAGGGCACAGGCATGAATGGGCGCAGAGCAACATTTCCATTTTTAAATTCTCTTTGGTAGTTCAAAGCAGTGGCAAACACACAAACTGCAACTTCACAAGTGCATTGTAAGGACTTACAGATCCCTACAGATGAGGAAATATGGTATAAAAAGCAATTTGTCTGTAACTGTTGGCAAGCAGTTTGGAATAGGAGACATTAGTTTCCCCTTGTAACTATAAAGTGATCTGATGTTACATACGGCAGCGCTGGCATTTCTAGAGGACTACAGGCCTTGATATAACATTCCGGTAGCACTTGTTGTGCAGAAAGTACAAGCGTCTTCATTTCACTAGAAGCTTCATCGTCACGCAGCCATTGGTGTCCGACTCTGCTAGAAGGCCAGAGTGGTATAGGCAACCTCACTCTGGGGATGTGAAAGAAACCACAAACATTGGAGGGCATGCAAGCATCACACCTCAGCATGAATTTCCTGCTTTTAATTTGTCCTCAACACTACACACCGTAAGCAGTCAGTCTGTCCTCTCCACACAGGAAATTAGTAAACGCTATGCTGGATCAGACCAGTTGTTCATCTAGGTCAGGATCCTGGTCAACTCTGCATTAGGGCTTCCAAAGAATCACTATCGTGAAGGAAAATGTTTGCCCTTTAAAAACATTTTCCCCTAACCTGCCTAATTAGTGATTTAGTTTACCCCCAGAACCCTTGAAATATCTGGGGAGTATGGCATTTGAGCCCTGTGATAACAGAGGACTATCTTTCCTCCTACTGCCCAGGTGTAACTCCCTGCAACTACAAACACAGGCTGAAGCCTTAGATGCACAAAAGAAAGCTTTTTTCCTTAGTCAAAAGAACTGTGGAGTAACACTTGAGTCTTCCAAGAGCAAACCTCTTTTCTCCATCCCCCCCACTCCCCCGAATTATTATTTACCATTCTATCAAGAATCTGAAGCCTCTGCACAAAGTATTAGAAACAATAGTTGTGACCTTTACCTGGACGTTCTTAGCAGATTCCTCAGTCGCTGCCTGGGAGGGACCTTGCTCTTGTGAATTTTGGTGGGACCTCTTACACTCTAGGAAGGAGAGGGATACCAGCCTCAGCTGTTTGCTCCGTGTTCGGAGGCAGCAGTGCAAGAGAGGTGTGAGAGTGGGGTGACGGAGCAGCACCAGAGAGCGCACGGCTTAGACGTAGCTTGTAAAACCTGTCACACCTTCACTGCAAAGCGAGTAGTTTGGCAGCCCAAGGAGGAGGGAAGCCCAAGTCCCTGCCCAGCTGCTGGAAGTGGCTAGGATGAAAGTGACTGATGAATTTGGCAAGAACTCTGTGTGGCCAGTTGTTAGGGCAAAAAAACCCCAAACCGAAACAACCAACCAACCAAAACCACCACAACTCATTGATGCTACAGTTAATTCTACTGTGAAAACAGCCCCTGGGATGATTCATGAAGAGGTACTGCCAGGAATGACCTGTTCATCAATACATTAATTATTCAAGGAAGACATAATTTGAGCCTCTTTCAGAGTAACTTCTGTAGAAGTTACTTTGAAACCCCAGTGCTGTAAGATGCAGCCCGAAGAGCGCAGAAACTTCGCACCGTCCATGTTAAGACGTGCAGCACAAGATGCTAAGCACTTATCTGCCACCAGGTCTGGATCATCACACTGCCATTACTCCCTCTACTGTGCCACTTACGTTTTCTGATGAGGTAGATGACTGCAAAAACCAGAATAGTCGACAGGATGCCAGAGATAAAGGCTAGTGATATGTAGAGCATTCCACGGCTGCCGATACACAGAAAATAGCGTTAGAATCCCCATTTTTAACAGAGGTGTTGAAGAATCAGTAGTGCTCAAATTCACCAAACTTCATGAAATGTAATACATCATTTATCCCAAGCTCCATGAGGTTAAAAGGTGCATCTCTGCAGTAAGCATCACTGTGAACTAGATACCTAGTCCACAGACTAGGAAATTCTAAGCAACCTTTTAAAACCCCAAGACACAGAAAGTATTACATGTAACTCCTCCCTTACAGGAGGAGCCTGCAGTCTCAGGGAACTCTGTGTTTGAAGTCAGGAAATAAAGATGGAACATTTACGTATCAATCCAGCATTTGACTTCTGAGGTTCCTAAGTCAGCCGCAGAGGTATATACAGTGGTATGTACAGTGACAGTAGTGGGACTGGGTTCTGTTGTAACTGGAACTGAATTAAAAAAAAAAAGTCAAAACCCGTTTTTAAAACCTGTGAATTTCTCCAGTAATATTACAATCAACAAGACCTACAGAGAGGCATGTGCCTATTCAAGTAAGTATTACTGTAAGTGTAACATTTCTCCGAAAGTGGAAACACCAAACAGAAAAATTGAGTTATTCATATTATTACTGTCCCATAGCAACCTTTGGTAGCCATGTAGTTCTTCCCCAGCTGCATACACCCCCTGCTAAGCTACCCCCACAGCAGCCTTTTTTGAGTTAGGACGATATCAACTCAGTCAAGAATCTGCATCTAAGAAAATGCTTTAAAAAAGAGAATACCTGCATTTGCTTTTGAGGAACGACCTCCCATTCTTTCCAGACACTAATGAACAGCAAGAGAAGCTGGGGGGGGGGGGGGGGGGGGGGGGGGGGGGGCAAAAAAAGTTAGTTATTTATATACACACACACACTAGAGCAAAACAAACCTATTCTAACAGACTTTACTTATTTTTTATCAGTGTTTCAGACATCTTATGCAACCTGGCACAAAGTCACAGCAGCAAACCCGGCAATTACTCAGCATGAATCCTACTTCCCATCTTGTTCCCGTGCACACACATGCACGTTCACTATACTTTGATGCACGCACTGCCTTCTTTCAAAAGCATGGCATATGTTTAATAACTAAAAAAAGCACCCACAGCATTGTTTTTGCAGCAGCTAGAACTGAGCAAACTTTATGAACGTTGTCAGAAGCAGCTTTGAAAAAATGCCCCTTTAAGCCCATCTTCCTCAGTTTACACTGACTTTTTCCATCAAAGCAGGAACTATAACTTTCTTCTCAAATTTGGGGGTGGTATCTTAAAAATAGGGAAATACCAGCCTACTACAAAATTCCAACCCTGGTATTTCTCACTACATGGCTTGTAGACTGCACAGTGGGAGTAACATGGAAGTACTGGCAACAACATGAAAGTAAACGTCCTGTTCTCTGTTGCCGTCATCTTTTTCTCCTACACGCTCATTGCTGCCCACGTTCCAGGAGAGCCAAGCGGTTAAGACCTCCCCGTTTCCTACACCAAGTCCAAAAGCACATTGCGTTTGCAGCCATAAAAGTAATGCCAGCACCTTACCTCGCACCATAGAGCTGCTGCCTGCCTGCAGAGAACTCGAAGTGTTAGCACAGCAGCTTAACCACTTGCTTTGTGGAAAGGATACGTGTCAAACTAGTTAAAGCTCAAGTGTGTATCAGACACAAATGTGGAAGTTGAGCAACTTCACTTTTCGTTAAACAAACAAAAAACCAGAACTATAAAAAAACCCTGCGCTGTCAGGAACTGCTGATCTAAGAAAAAAGTCAGCTTCAGCTTAAGTTAGTTTACTTTCAAGTGAGGTTCTTACCTCTATAGAACACCTGTTTTTTCCTGAAGTGTTGCACTGAAAAGTGTAGAAAACTCTGCTATTTTACTAACTCCACTAAAAATAAGCATTTTCCTACCGTAGTACCAATCCACATAAGAGAGGCATGTAAACACACCCTAGCCTGCTTACTTATTTACTAAATAAATCCCTTCCCAACACAGAAAGAATGACATTACACAGAGGTGAGTGCTTTGCTCAGCTGGGACATTTCAGATGTAACAAAATCCTTCAGGGGAAAAAGTTTCTTGTAAAAAGGAAGTGAAAAGGCTTATACTGTGTGTTATCATAATACACATAAAACTATTTCCTTGTTACACAAAAGAGAAAAAAAAAAAGGAAGCAACTTTTTTTTCTATGAAAATCCAGAAAAAGCCCACCCTCTAGAATGAACTTACCCATTTCACTCTCTTAAACTTAACACTGGTGAGTTCAGTTGAAGTTTTCCAGCAGGTTTTGATACTTTTCCTGCCAGCTACATCCTCTTTTCCACAGAGCAGGAAGATACTGGGTTACAAAAGCTGTTGCTTCGTTTCTAAAACGAGGACATTCATTCAGAGTACCTCCAAGCATTGGACTAGGTGAATGGGAGCACTGGCCCTCATTTTGATTTAGAGCATGCTTACAATTACAGTAGATATCTGTAGGTCATTATCACGCAGAATTCTAGAACAAAACCAGATCACTGAATTCACCAGAATCTTTCACTGTGAAGTTCTGTAACTTATCTCTGGAAGTGTTCATGACCAAAGGAGGAACCAAACAGAACTGCAAATACTGTGGTTGCAAATAAACCCCTGCTATAAACTAACTGTAGTGGCTTATGTGACCGATCCAGCTACTTCAAACACAAAAAGGAAATTACTGTTGCTACTGCTAGTGAAAGACTGCAGAGTGGTTTGTTTGTTTCTTTGTTTAATGATACTTTAGAGTCATACAGTTTCCAACAGTAAGTAAGGAGACATGTCAGTAGAATCAGACGTGGTTACACCGCTGCCTGTGCAGTCTTCGATAATGCCTTCAGGTCCAAAATGCACTTTGCAATACTCTCCTTCTGCTGCAAAAAAAAGGAAAACAGCTTTCAGAAGAAAGACTTTATGGAAGGCGTTTAAACAAGCAAAATATGCATTCTAATCCATTTTAGATACTCCTTTTTAGACCCATAAAGTGAGTTACAGACTAAAAGGGATACAGTTATAGCTCATGAAATCAGAGATTCAAATCCAAACAGTGACCCGCATGAAAGCATCTGCACGCAGTGCTAGGAACGCGTTTTCTTTCTTTGTTCTCAGCTTTATTCCTTAAAAGAAAGGATATTTAGAGCCCATCCGCAGGCCTTAAGCTGCCATGGTCTTACACAGAGAATTTCACAAGTAAGTTCCCTGACGTGTTAGCTGTACATCTTATCACAAGCTTAGCTCTATGCTGCAAAAACAACCACCACAGGCGATTCTAGCTTAAATCACCAGCAATGCAATTACCTAGTAACTGGGCTTGTTAGCTCTTACTCAGCAGTAGGAACGCGTTGCGGCCACGTTTGGAAGTCACCCAAAGCCAACCTACCATCTTCTGGCTTAAGCCAGAATCACTGGACAGCAAATATTTGTACAGCCTAAAACATAAAGCAGATTAAAAAAACCAAACCCAAGTACCTGTTGAGGTGTGATGCTCTGAACAACATTTTTCTCCACCCACTGAATCATGTGATCTTGTTCTTTCTGACGCTTTAAATTCTGCATAGCCACCTGGTAGTCCAGCCTTTTCTTTACTTCATTGTACACCGTCAGTAATCTTTCTCGATAATTAGTTTCCAGCAACATTGCAACATTATTCTAGACACAGAAGATGAAATCAAAGGGTTAGCGTTTGGCAAGAACACAGAGCAACAGCAAAACACATTCTATAGCAAAAGTCGCTGCATCAGGCTGTGGAACTAGCCCCGTCTGCAACACACAGAGGGTAAAGGTTTGTTACTTGTTCGCAATTTAAGAGGCGCCCAGATTACGTAGCGCAGACTGCAGCGGAAGCGAACAGCAGAGCTGGAACTGCATACCCGCTTAGCGTCAAAGAGGTAACTGCAGCCTTCAACCCGCCATTGCTCCTTCTTCTCCTGTTCGATGGCAGTCTCAAGATCTTTAATAGCCTCATTTTTCACAGCCAAAGCTTTAGCAACTTTCTCCTGAAAGAAACAAAAAATATGCTTCAGAATGAAAGTAAGATACAAGGAAAACAAGCGATCTGTGATTAACTTCTGAAATTCTGCATTCAGATTTGAGAAACGACTGCATAAACTGGACTGTGCCAGGGTTGAGGTTGAAGGACGGCAAGACAGAAGAATTAGGGTTCACAATCAATCATGCTTTAAAAAAATCATTCCTGCTGGCATGAGGCGGGGTTTTTTTGAAGACTTATGTAACAACGCCAGCATAAGATCTAAAATGTACCTTATTTAAGCAACATTCTGAAGATATTAGACTCGGATTTTTGTGACAGCCTCGACACAGTAGTCTTTTAAATATTTAAGCAGATAACTTACAATAGTTACTGACTACTACAAAGTTACATTATGGTTTCTTCTGTTACCTCATTAAGTTTGTCAGCAAAAGCTGCTACATCAGATCCATATTTTTTTATGCCGTAAATGATGACTGATAATATGCAGGCAGCTGCAACCGTCTCATGGTTAATTACATAGATTTCCTTCGAGAGAAGGTAAAGCAGGAGTCCAGTTCCCAACATGTAAGGACCTAAAAAAAAAAATAAAGCAGCGTTATTTGTACAAAGCATAAAGAGGCTCACTAGAATCGAACACCCATGAAGCAGCTAGTTAAGGCTTACAAGAATATCAGGAAGCGTTCTCTTTTACCATGACAAAAAGTAGAAACCCAGCATCACCAAGGGGAAGGGTGCCACGAGGGCACTCACCAGAAGTGGCAGTTACTTGCACCTTGCACAGAACCTGCTGCTTCTGCTCATTCAGAAACAGGTAAAAACCTCTATTTAAAGGTTTTGAGGATCAGCAGGCAAATACACCTCCCTGCAAGACCAAGCTCATGACATTCTTTTAGTCTTTATTTAAAGCACAGGTACCTAGCTTTAGAGCCAGGAAGTGCTGCACTGGCTCATTCTTCATAACCTTCTTCTGCATAGGCAAAAAAAATAATTTTCCCCAATATTTTACCTCTTCAGCAGCCAGAAGTAGTGGACAGAGCTAAATAAGCATAACTAAACACACATTAAAAAAACCAAACCAAAACAAAAAAACTAAAGTATATACCGACCTGTAACTCCTGTTTTAGGATACAGAAACTGGAAAAACTCCTCAGGGATCAAACCATAACGCACTTCTCCTCCTTTCTCAGGCAGAGGTGGCAAAGGAGCCAAATACTGCCGAGTTGTGTGCAGTAGTCTTGTGGCGTGCAATACACTACAAATAACGAGAGACCTTCCGTAAGCTTCCTAAAAAACCCCATCCTTAGACGAGACTCAAACTCGTTTCCAATTAAATAGGTAGGCATTCATTAGGCACGCCTCCTCTGAGGAAGTGGGTGGGACTAGATAACCTCCAGAGTACGGTTCCTTCCGACCGTAGCTCTTTTACAAGCCCACAACGTTACTGAGAAAGATAAAGGCAAAGCCCCGGACTAGCATTTTGTACGAACACCGCCGGGAGGGTGTCCGGGGGACCGCAGAGCCCTCAGGCCGCCTGCCCTCGCAGGGACGGCGCCCGGCCGGGGCGCCGCTAGGCCTCAGCCGGGGCTCGAAGCCCGCAGCGCCGCCCGCCCCGGCGGTACTCACCCCAGGCCCAGGGGAGGCGGCAGGCTCCTCAGCGCGGCCGGGGCTGAGGGGAGAAGAAGCGGCAGAGAGCGCGTCAGGACAGAGCTCAGGCAGGACAACCCCCCGCCCGCCCCGGGGAGCGGACGGCGCTCCCCCCCCGCGTCTCACCGGCGCGCAGGACGAGGCGGGAGAACATGGCGGGACGGGGCAGAGCAGCGAACCGCTTCGTCCCGGTGACCGCCGGCCGCCTCCGCGCTAAGATGGCGGCGGGGAGGCGCTCTCGCGAGACGCGCGGGGCGGGGCGGGGGCTCTCGCGAGAGGCGGCGGCGGCGGCGCGCGCGGCGCGGGAGCACGTGGGGGGCGCCGCTCCCGGCCCCGCTCCCGCCGCCGCCATGGAGGAGCCGCCGCCCGAGCAGCCCCCGCCGCCCCCCGCGCCCCCGGCGGGCGGCGAGGAGCCCGCGGCCGGCCCCGAGTGGAACATCCCGCCCAACGCGCCCGCCTGCATGGAGCGGCACCTGGAGGGCGCGCACTACCGCGCAGGTAGCGGGGCCGCGGGCCCGGCGTGAGGGGAGCGGGGCGGGGGGGGCCGGCGGCGGCGGCGGGCGCTCACCGGGGGCCTCCCCCTCTCCCCGCGCCTCTCCCGCAGACGGGGCCCTGCTGCTGGGCGCCTCGGGGCTGAGCGGGCGCTGCTGGGCCGGGTCCCTCTGGGTCTTCGCCGACCCCCGCCGCGCCCCCAGCGAGGGCTTCTGCATCGCCGGCGTCCAGACCGAGGCGGGGGTCGCCGACCTGCGCTGGGTGGCTGACAGGGGCATCCTGGTGGCCTCCGACTCCGGTAAGCAATGGGGACCCCTCCTCTGGGTCCTCTCCCTCCGGAGGTGGGTGCCCCCCCAGCCCCCCCACGCTGGGGTGGGTGCTCCCCCCCCACGCTGGGGGGTGGGTGCTTCCCCCCCAGCCCCCGTCCCCCCCCCTCACGCTGGGGGGTGGGTGCTTCCCCCCCCAGGCCCCGTCCCCGTCCCCCGCTGGGGGGGTGGGTGCTTCCCCCCAGGCCCCGTCCCCCCCCCCCCCCCCCCCCCCCCCCCCCCCCCGCTGGGGGGTGGGTGCTTCCCCCCCAGGCCCCGTCCCCCCCCCCCCCACGCTGGGGGGTGGGTGCTTCCCCCCCAGCCCCTGTCCCCGCCCCACGCTGCGGGGTGGGTGCTTCCCCCCCAGGCCCCGTCCCCGTCCCCCCCCCCCCGCTGGGGGGTGGGTGCTTCCCCCCCAGCCCCCGTCGTCGTCCCCCCCCCCCCCCCCCGCTGGGGGGTGGGTGCTTCCCCCCCAGCCCCCGTCCCCCCCCCCCCCCCACGCTGGGGGGTGGGTGCTTCCCCCCAGCCCCCGTCCTCCTCACGCTGGGGTGGGTGCTCCCCTGTTTCCCCCCCAGGTGCTGTGGAGCTGTGGGAGCTGGATGAGAATGAAACCCTCATCGTCAACAAGTTCTGTAAATACGAACACGATGACATCGTGATGACGGTGGATGTCCTGGCCAGCAGCACCCAGGCTGTCAGCGGCGGCAGGGATTTCTGGTGAGTGTCCCCAGCCCGGCTGCTGTGTGCCAGGGCTGGTGCCGGGCGCTGACTGCTTGTTCTTGTCCACAGTGTGAAGGTCTGGGACCTCCCGCAGCAAACGGTGCTGCACTCCTACAGAGGTGAGCGCCACGCCGGCCCCATCACCCGGCTCCTCCTGGCCCCTTGCCGGTTGCTGCAGGCTGAGCTCAGTCTTGCAGCATCACTCGTTGTCTCCCACCTGCCAAACCACACCTGGAGCCGTGATCTAATGTTTGCCAGTCTGCGGAGTTTCCAGCACAGCCTTGTTTCTTCGTCTGTTGTTCATTTCTCCCCACAAAGCGAATGCTATAAGGCTTAGTTTGCCTTGCATCTCTAAGTATTTCTTCTGTACTGAAATCTTGCTTCCCACCTGCATACGATCGTGTGATCTCCTAACCCGTGTTTGTTTTGAACAACAGCTTGTTGGGGATGCCGATCTCTGGAGATGTGGTATGGTGATCTCTAGCCACAGCAGAGGCCATACTTTGTTTGATCCTCTCCCCCCGGCCCCTTTGTAACTGACCTCTTGTCTGGAGAGGCTTCTTTGAGCTTAGGCACGTCACAGGGACTTGGCTGCAGTGGCTCTGGTTGGATTTGGCAGCTCATCAGTTTGGTAGGAAGCAGTTGGCTGTGGCTGAGTAGAAGTTAACCCTGTATCTGGGCATAAACTATACTTTATTATACTGCTGTGCCTTCAGAGGTCCTTGGGAATATGCGGGAAAGTTGGATGCAATCTTTGAGGCTGTTTATCCTTTTGTGCTTTTGGTAGCTCACTCCGGTTCAGTGACATGTGTGGCTTCCTGTCCTGGTAAGGACACTGTGTTCCTGTCCTGTGCTGAGGTAAAGCTCAATGTCTTTCTAAATCTATCCGATAAAAGTGATATTTTAGTTATATGCAGTGAAATGCAAATGTACTTACTGAGAAACTACCTGTTGTGTTACAAGCTGCATACCTGTGTTATTTCAATGTTCCAGTCTGATAAGTTGCCAATCGGCTTACCAAGCTGATTTCTACAGGTTTGTCTTAAAATGTGGGAGTTCCCAGCTCTGTCCTGGGGATGACTGAAGGAGCTAACTTGCAGTTAATGGCAGCATCATTTTAACACGAAGAGGTGGTGTGGGCTTGAATGTGGGTTGGTAGCAGTTCTGCAGTGAATCTGAGTTTATGCCTACCCCCTGCCATAAAGAAATTGTAAAAACCTTCTCATTCGCTTTGGATTTATAGGACAGCAGAACTTTACTCTGGGACACCAGATGCCCTAAACCAGCTACTCGAATTGGTATGTTCCTGTGTGCAGTCACTGCTTGTGTATGAGTTTTTGTTGGAAGACATAACTTATTTTATGCCTTGACTTCACTATATCTAACTTAAAATCTAGTGATCTGACCATTTGGGCAGAAAAACCTGTTAAAACCTAAGGAAGTCTAACACAATCACAGAAGTACAATAACCTTTTAAAAATTTGTCTTAGTGCAGTAGCCATGCTAACTGAGATAGCGTAGGAATGTCTTTGTACTGACTCTTTCTGCACTCACCCCTATTTATTTACTCACAGTTTGCAGTGCCTGTAATCACCTCCCTACCTCAGTCATGTGGCATCCACAGAAAAGTGACATCTTTGCTTTGGGTAAGAAGTGATCTTATTATTTGACTTCCACCAAACACATCAAGGTCTTTCTTTTCATGTGGCAATTTTGCTCATAACCTCATTCTCCCTCCCTCTCTTAAAGGTGATGAAAATGGAACAGTTGCACTAGTAGACACAAAGAATCCCGATTCTGCCCTCAGCTCCACTGTGCATGCCCGAAGTATCAGGGGGTTTGCATTTTCTGCACATAGGTACAGTCTGATATACTGGCATAGAACTGGTGACTACATACACTTGAAAGCCTCATTGGTTTTTGGGGTAAAACCTATGACAGTACTAGTTTTGGTCTTTTTATCAAGAAGCTTGATAGCGAAGAATAGAGTAAACCAAACAATGTCTCACTTTTGACGAGAAGCGTGTGAATGTACGCGAGAACACTTTTGCAGTATTTGGAATTATTGACCTACTCAGTGTGGGGGGTTTTCTAATTACAGTCACTTCTGCTTGAAGAAGGATTACTTGCTTTCCAACGCTAATAGAACATTCTCGCTTAGCATGCTGGCAACCTGCCAAATGATAATGAAAAAAATTTTCTAAGATTCGGTGTCTGTTAATTCACTGTACCTGCGTCAGGCTCACTAAGAAATGTGCTTTTCACAAGGCTATCCCTGAGAGGCTTTCTTGCATTTGATTGTTCTAACCATGGTCTCATCTCTGTCCTCTAGTTCACCCTTACTGGCTTCAATCAGCGAAGACTGTTCGGTAGCTGTTCTTGACTCAGACCTCTCAGAGGTGTAAGTACTAGAGAGAGTGTATTCACTACTGTAGCTGTTTGTCTCATTGACTTCTTATTAAGCTAATTATTTGTCCATATGCTGAGTGGAAGATGAAAATATTCCTTAAATAGGGGAGCATCATCCTAACAAACTAGGAGTTGGGAATTGCACAAGCCCATTAACTCTTAGTGACGGTGCTTTATGGCTAACAGAGTGTTCATGTTTTCCAGGTTCAGAAACCGTTCTCATCGAGACTTTGTAACAGGCTTATCGTGGTCTCCTTCAGACAACGCCTTGCTCACTACAGTTGGATGGGATCATCAGGTTTTACATCACACTGTCCCCATACCAACTGGTGAAGCTTCTGGAGTCAACTGTGTAAAAGAATAGTTTTATAAACTCATGGTCCAATTCCTTCCTGGCATTACTTTGATTCTGCTGAAGTCAAAGGTGTCTGTGAACTGGAGTGGGTACAGTCTGTTGTCTGCCTTGAAGCATGTGACTAAGAAGGTTCCTGTAGTAATTTTGAATTAGGCATAAGTTAGTTACAAACCAGGCTTTACCCTCTCCTCAGGAGTTGGCTTCACCTGTGATAAGACTTCAGTATTTTACTGAGAAAAAAAATTGACTTCAGGCACAGAGGAGACTTGGAGAGACAGGGAATTAGGTATAATTTAAAAAAAAAATAAAATCAGAAAGACTTGATTCCTCCCTCAGTTCTCCAAACCAGCCATGAAATTAGTAGAAACATTTTTTGGGGGAGATGAAAAACAACACCTCTTGTTAGTTGGGTGTGAGAGCCTCACCCTTGAGCAAAGCTCTTTTGCTATGTAAATCAATTCTTCCAAGGGAATGGGAAGACGGGTTAGCATTTAAAGACTAGAAGAGTTCCACTGTTGTCCTCAGTGCAGCATGTGGTTTAGAGGGTTGGTCTTCACCATCCACTAGCATGGAGCCTATGGTGAGCACTGTTCCTGCTCTTCTCCCTTGGTGGGTATCGGAATGCCAGTGCCTGGTGTGAGGAGCCCTGTGGTAAGGATCTCCGCTGTAGCCCTGTAATTAAACACCTTCATGATAGGTCACGACACATGCCGAGATACTGGGACCTGTGATGCTCAGCGGTGGCTTGCAGCTGAGGCCGGCTCAAAGGGCCTGTACTGTAGCATGGTGAAAGCCAAGAGAAGTTAGCAGTTGCTGCGCTGTTCGACACCATGTTTCATCTCCTCTGTGCTGAAGGCAACTTAATCAAAGATAAGACCTGTGAACAAAAGTTTATGTAAGGGAAAAACTGGACTAAGGACTTCAGTTTTCATTTGCTTGCGCCTGTAAACAGACTGCTTAGTGATATGTGAGACTCCTTATGCAATTGCGATGAGTAACTTTGTGCCGGAGACTGAGGGGACCAAGCATTCCCATAATCCCCAAAACAGACTCCACATAATCCTTAGAGGTGTTTTTTTTTGTAATATACCACATACTTTTCAAACTAAACTGTTTCCCTGGAACATATTTAACTGAAAAAAAAAAAAAAAAATCATTGCTCTGCATGTATTGCCACTGCTCTACATGAGGCTTGGTCTGGCCTAATATTCACTAGACAGAATAAAGCAAGTCCTGACTAATGAAACAAAAAATACTATTGAAATGAATGCTATTCCTGTTTCTTTAGCATGATAGCAACACTAAAATGTGCACCATTTCCAGTGGGCTTACCCTGCATAAACACAGGTTTTAGCTGATGCAAATTATGCAGAGCCCACAATTTTAGGCAGACTAAGCTTTCCCAGGCTCTGTACTTTTCTCATACTCTTTTTTTTTAAAACTTGTTTGCTGCTTTTTTAAGTCCCATATCATATAGATGTTTACAGAGACGCTTCCTGATCTAGAGCAGTGTATGACAACGAAAAGGTAAATGATAATAAAAACTGACATGTTTCCTCAAAAGTACCCCTGGAACAACCAAAAAAGTTACCTGTTACGGACCTCCGATGGTGTACTGAAAACTGAAACAGGTCTTGTGCTGTTTGTGAAAAAGTTGTCTTGGAAAAAGTGGAAGACAGTTTTTAAATAAATCATAGATTTCATTTGTAACTGGGTATAAGGTTTCACTGGGCCTTTTCTGTAGTACGGAAGAGCCAGCTGAGATCATTCACACGGTTAAAGTGAAGTTGTGATTCCAGTCCCTGAAATTAAAACTGTTCTTAAACAAATGTGCACTGTTTAATGCTAGGTTACTGTGAGTCTTCAGCACTAGTGCAAGGCAGGCTGTAAGTCCTTGTTTTCAGGAACCTTTTCTTTCCAAAACTTGAACTAGGGTTTCCATTGTGCATAGCTAAAAAGAGAAGTTTCAAATGTCGGGTATTAAACCACATTAAGTTCCTCACATTGCCGCCCTGTGAGCAAAACACAACAGTCCATGGCAAAAAAAGCATAATGGGGGAAGGTGAAGCCTAGATGGACAACAGGTCACCATTGATGCATGAATCCTGTTCTTTTACAATTGCTAAAAGACTTTTAGTGTGGCAGCCCCCCCAAAAAAATGCTTCAGCATCTGGGAAATCTTTGGGTGAAGGTTTATGTTCTGCCACAGGAGGGCAGCAGCTGCCAGCCGGACAAGTGGCAAGGCAGCATTCCCCCCAGGCTTTGCGCGTTTCTTCAAAGAGTATCTACTGGTTTTGGGGGTGGTTTTGGGTTTTTTAGCCACTTACACTTGTTGGTTTGGGTTTTTTTTGCCATCATAAGAGAAGCACAGAAGAGCAATGGTTTATCTGGGAGTCCCTCGTGCTGTGTTAGCTTGGCTCCTAGTTGATTGTACGACTGCTAGCAAGGCTATAATAAACAGTCACGCTGCCGTGCAGGCAGCGGGGCAGAAACAGTGGTAATACCGCAGCAGTGCTTGTTGCCTTTGTAGCTATCTGCAAAGGAATGGGAGAATTCTCGGGGGTGCTCGCGCTGCCTGGTGAGCAGCGTAGAGCAGCCACTACACGCCGGTCAGGTGTGGGGATGTTTATATAAATACATCGTGGCTAGAGTAAAAGCTTCAAGATACACACTGCGCGTTTCCCTCAGAGAGAACCTGGTTCAGTAGCCAGAGCTGGATTAAAGCGATGAGAATGCAAATAAGTATAATTTTATGGAGTGGAGAGAATAAGCCACTATGAAGATGAGCCTGCCTTTTATGTTGCTGCTTGCATTGCTCACACTGCGTTTTTAATTTTAAGTACAACATTCTAGTTAGGACTTGCAAATAAGTATGCTAGTTTCATTACTAATGAAAAGTGCAAACCCAAGAACTATTTATAGAAGCAGCACAGGCCGAACTGCACGAGCTCCTTTGCCGGCCTGCCTAACCAGCTGGCTGCGAGGGGTGCTCGCAGAGCGGCAGGGCAGTTAGGGCGAGCTGCCTGTTCAGTCCGTGAGCGGGCTTCTGAAAACACTTCGGTTGCCACAGGGTTTATAGCAACAACTGGTAGGCAGAAACTGGATCAAGCCCTAGGTAAGCTGAAATTCAGACTTGCCGAGGCCAGTTTGAGCTACTTTGTCCTGTCCTTTTAATCTTAACGTGCAAAGATCTCAGTCTTGGAGCAGAAAGACCACTTAAGCAATACTAAATAAAGTCAGACCACACCTGTAATAAAACAATACGTCCAGACATATTTAATGTGAGAAGGTTTGTGTTCAATGGCACTCATAAATAAGGTACTTTGTTCGACACTTTACAAGTAAAGCTATCAGTTATACTACATTAGCAGATACTTTTGAGGAAGAGGCAGCTGCAGGGGATAATTTAAGTTGTATCACGACTTGAATGACCAAACTGCATCAGAGGGTTGAAGTGAGAACAATTCCGTTGTCAGGCTTCAAAGATTGCTTTCTGACGGGCTATAAGGTAGGTTGCTTTGCTCCACTACTACCTCTCAGTTTCCTCGTCTTCTATTGCTAAATTTATATAGTGAAACAGAGCTGGGGAGAAGGAGCAGAAACAGGAATCAGACTAGGGTTTATCTACGTGCTGTCCTGACAAACTGACCTGACCAAGCAGCTGAGAGGTCCTCACTCTTCATTATGGATTTAACTTGCTCCAGAAGTGCTTTGGCTGCCAACAGCTCTGACAGTGGTTTCTTTGTAACACAAACAGTTCCCAATGGCCCCACCATAAATGTCTGGTTGTTACTGAAATACTAGAATGTTGCTTAATGCATTCAAAAGAAGCGGGGATAGTCCGAAGTGTTTAAAGAATAGAGTAGCTCCACTGCTTAAAACATTCATGCTAACCAGTTTTACAACTGTGAGCAGAGTCCTACCCGATTTAGTTACAGCTTATTCCACTATGCATTCCCAGAATGGGTGGTCTTTGAATGAATAATGGCTATTTCATAAAAATGGCTTACATTATATTAAATATTATTAGAAGCATGATAAACAAATACACATCTGCTAGAAACAAGACACTCAGCACTATATAACACCGTATTACAACTACATATGAATTGCATGTCTGGGCAAAATAGTAAATGTGAAATTCAAAGCAAGTGCCACCATTGGAGTTTCACATTTTGCTCTTAAAAAAAAACCTAACAAAACAAAAAAAACCCAAAACTTGTGGTAGGGATACACTCAAATTTAGGAGAATTCTTGAGGAGGGAAATTGCACACACACCATTTCTGGGCAAAGTCAGTCTTGAAGGACGAAGTCGCCCAACAAGCCTTTAAATTTAAAGATGCTTTTGAGAATTAATTTGTGGTTCTAACTTATTCTTTTGGGAAAAAAAAAAAAAAGTATCAGGAAGAAAACCCTATTAGGTTGCAGTATTATCAGCGGGGCTTCTTTGTTTTGTTTCATGTTAAACTGGTGAAACTTCATCCAATGCTAAAACATGATCCGGAAGCCACTCAAACAGGATGATCATGGCTTTACTTCCATAGGTAAATCAGCATCCTCAAAATGCTCCTCGCGTGGAAACTTCCATGTTTTAAGGAGGAGGAGCTACTCCACATGACACTGGCACACTTAAATACCCAGATAGTTACTCCATAGTCACTTTTCTCCACAAGCATTTGTTAAAAACCAACACCCAGATATTTAAAATGTGTTATTTCAATACTGGCTGGGATGAGCATGTCTGGAAATCTTCCAAGTCACTGCGACTTACTGGCATAAAAACGCCATTTGAATTAGCTATTAGACTGATTACGGTATTTGCGTTTTCATTTTATTCACACCAAAGTAAAGTTCAGAATACTTTGAAGCTGCTGCAATATTTGAAACGGCTGTTAAATTATTAGGCAAAGTTGGAAATAACATAAAACGTAGCACGTCAACAACATGACATCAATATCAAGATAACTCTTTTGAAAACTCCACCATAAAGGAAAATTTATCACTGATTTCTGAGTTGAATTGTAGAGCAAAATCTGCTTACATACACAGGTGCATGTGATGCAGGATAAGCTGGCGTGGAACTAATGATATTTTAAAGTACTGAAAATACAAAGTGCTTTCCATAAAAGTAGACTAATGTCTCAAAGTGCTTTTAGTTTGTCAGTGACTAGAAAACATTCTCTACAAGTTTTTACACTTATCTTACAGTGATTTTCAGCAAGTTTACCTATGAGGAAGATTATAGATTTCTCATTTCAGGAAGTTGGCTATTCAAAGCTTTGGTCAGCTACCATGCGACTGTATTGCTCGCTCTGTAGTATAACATACTACATAACATTTAAGGCTACTCGTAGCTCCCACCCAACTGCACAGCCATGGCTAGCTCCGTCCGAGAGGCGCTGGCAGGAAGCAGGGACAGGCTTGCACGCACGCCCAGCACCCAGACAAGCGCTTATGGAACCAACGGGAGCCAGGTCCCTTAGGTATGTCACTGCAGACATTCCACACACCAGGAGCAAGGAATACACTACAATCACACCGAAATTTAGCTTCTTAGTCCCCCAAATGAGACAAACTAAAGCCAAGTCTCAGTATAACAGTTTATAAGGACTCTGTGGCTTAGCTCTTAGAGGTGGGGTTTACGTGGGTATGAAGTGGCAAGAGACCTCCCAAGGAAAGCACCACCAGCACAGCACCTGCGTGAGCCGCTGCCCCCCTGCGGCTGCTCCCTGGAGAAGGGGGCTCGGACCTTCGCGGCAGAGCTGCCCCGGCTCGGCCGGACAGGCACTGAAAGCCAGGAGCTGTTTTTAAGGCATCGGCACAACTGATTTGCTCAAGGCTGTTGAAGGAGGTGGGGGCAGAAGAGGTTAGGATCTAGACATCCTAAACTCTGTTTCTATCCCATTGGCCTCACATTCTTATTTTAATTCCCCTACATTTAGCTGTACAGTGGCTTGCTTCCATTATGCACATCTCCCAGTTGGTTTCTCCCTACTCCCAAGCATGTTGGAATTAAACCAATTAAAAAAAACAAACTGAAAACAATCTCTCCAGTGGTGATGCTCTTTAAAGAGAACTAAGGATGCTTTTTGGCTTTCTTAGAAGACCTATCAGGCTGCAATTTTGAAATAATATGGGAGGGGAAATAGGAGAAGGAAAACCATGTTTGCTCATCTAACGAGACAGCAGCTTGTCCTCTGAAGTAACTGTTCTCCATGACAGTCTTTTGAGAAAAGTCCAAGTCCCAGGTTCACTCCCCCCCTTCTCCATCAGTAGTTTCAAGCAGTGTGTTTGCTGGCTGGGTTGGGACCCTCCCTGGTGCCCACGGAGAACGAAACGACCCACCCAGGCACCTTCTCACCCCTTCCCAGCCGGACGCAGGCGGCGGAGCAGCCCTGCAGACAAGCCTATCGGTGGCCGCTCTGGTAGGTGTAGGAGATGGGCTGCCGAGCCCCGGGCCTGACCGTGAAGGTGTTGGTAGGTCTGCCATACTGCAAGCTGCCGTGGGCAGGTCTGGAGGGAAAACAGAGGGGAAGTCACCGAAAGCCAAGGAAACCTTTTGTTTTTATTCAATATTGCAATTATATTTTTTTTTCTAGTGGAGCAGGGCGACTTTTGTCGCCTCGCATCTCCATTCAGCGACGCGGGGAGGAAAGGGCGATGGGTGCCAGGGTTACGGCTGGGACCGGGAAGGAGCCATGCCCCAGCGGCCGCCCCAGACCGAGGCGGCAGGAGGAGACCCCCGCCGGCAGCGAGCACAGCCAGGCGTCCGGCAGCACCGCACGAGCCAAGGGGCCACGACTTCTGTCGCTGGGGCCAGCCCAGGGCCCAGCCCTCCTCTCCTTCAAATCAAAGGGACACAGAGGACAGGGAAGGGGTCAGCTTGGGGGGAGGGTGGGGGTCACGTACCTGCTGGCTGCCACCACGCTGGCAGGCGAGAAATCCCCGTTCTGCCCCTTGTACTTGGTGTCAGCCCCGGCACTGCCGTGCGGCGCGGCTTTTCCAGCAGCATCGAGGGACGTCCGCCTGCCCTGAGCGCTCGCAGGGCCGTTCCTGTGGGCAGAGCCAAGGCGGCGGACCCCCTCCCCGGCTGCGGAGCTGTACCCCCCGGGGCTGTAGGAGGAGAGGGTGCCCGTGCCCCGGGGGGCTGCAGCTGCCCGGGGGTAGGAGCTGTCGGACTCAGAGACATACAGGCGCTTCTTGATCAGCGGGCGGGGGTTCGGGCAGCGGCTGAAGTAACCGACAGAGCTGCTGTAATCTGGGTACTGGGGCGTGAAGTCGCCATTCCTCCTGCTCTTCTCTGAGGGCAGCGGGGGCGGCAGCTCATGGCTGCCTCCGTAGCCGCGGCCGTAGCCCGGCCACCTGAAATACCGCGGTGCCTCCGAGCCCCGGCTGCAGTCGGGGAAGCTGGGGCACTTGCGGTTCTCCTCCCGGCTTGGGAGGGGGCCCTCGGCCTCGTCCACCTCATTGCTGAATTCGGGGGGTGGGGGGATAATCCCGTAGTCCAGTGCTGCCTCCCCGTTCTCCTCCTCCTCCCTGGGCATGCCATGGATGGGCTGGTTCGGCTGCCCGGACTCGAGGAGGCTCCGCAGCAGGCTGGAGGCAGCAGCCTGCCGGTGCCTAGGGAGGGTTGGGGGCTGCGCCTCGCCCACCGCCCGCACGTCCCGGCCCTGCTCCGAGGAGCTGGAGAAGGACGGAGGTTTGCTCCATCCCGACCCCGCTGTACCCGTCGTGGGCAGCCGGGGCACCACGGTGAAGGAGTAGGGCTTGGACTCATGGCGGTAGAAGCTGGTGGAGGTGGTGTCCGACGAGGCGCTGCTGAGTTTCGGGGGCGGCTTTGCCCGCAGTGCGGCTCCCACCTCACCACCCTGCCGGCCCCGCTGGGCACGCTGCCGGGCTGCCAGGAGCAGCGCCATGGGGGACCCCCGCTCCACCCGCTCGCCCGTCACGGGGTGGATCAGCACCTCCTCTTGCCCCGCTCCCGAGGTGCCCAGCGGGCTCCTGGCCGAGCTGGTGGGGCCGGGTGGTTCGGCCGAGCTCGAGGTACAGCGCGGTTCGGCTGAGTTGGTCCCGGCCCGGTGCACTTTGTACTGGAAGATGGCCGCGTTGGGCTGCGGTGCTGGGCTCTGTGTGGGAGACATGGGGGGCAAGGGGGAGGTGGGAGCAGGGGGCTCCTCTGCCGGTCCATGAGGTGGGTCTGGGGGGCTCACGCTGCTGTCAGGGGACCCAGGAGCAGGAGTCAGGTTCTCTGTGGCCTTGCTAGTGGCAGGAGCAGGATGGTCCTCGTACCCCACCTCATCCTTCTCCACTGCAGCTGCTGGTGCTGGGAGTGGGGTTGGGGCCGGTTTCAGCAGCACCGAGCCACCCAGGTCAGGGGGACTCTTCCTCAGGTCAAGGGGACTCTTCCTCAGGTCAGGGGGACTCTTCCTCAGGTCAGGGGGACTCTTCCTCATACAAGGGGTGCTGCTGCCGTTCTCGGTGCCCTGCTTCTGGCTGCTGAGCCCCAGGGCAGGTTTCCCCTCTTTCTTCAGGGACAGCACAGCCTCCAGCTCGTTCCTGATTTTCATCACGCTGCAGGTCTGCGTGGCAGGGTTGCCCTCCGGAGCGGGGAACGCCATGCTGGGAGAGCCCCCCTTGGCACTGGGGGGGCTGCTGGACACCTCTTTCTTCTCGCTCTCCCCTCCCGTGGATAACCGCGCATCCTTCCCAGCATGTCCGTTGAGTTGGGACCCATTGAGACTGGGCCCATGGCTGCCAGCACGGTCGGTACCGCTGTCTGCGGGCCGGGGAGCAGCCGGCTTCTCCAGCGGCCTCTCCTCCCTCCGTGGGGAGCGCAGGAGGGCCGAGAGCTCGTGCCGCAGCCTGTTCAGGTTGCTGGCATCCCTCCAGTTGTCCTCACAGGTCGGGTAGTCTGGAGGGGGGAGGTCCAGGTCATTTGCAGAGAGAGATTCAGATTTTGGAGGTGAGTCTTTCTCGGCTGTTTTCGGCTGGGGAACCTTCTCCATCTCAGAACCTGGCAGCGGAGACCGGCGACCGGCAGGATTCATCCCTTGGTTAAGCCCTAGACCTGGCTTGGGGCTCAGCGGCGGGGGAGTCAGCACAGCCGGCTTCGTGACAGCCTGTCTCAGCGGGGAATTTCTTTGCTCGGCTTCTCCTCCTGCGTGAGCCTTGGCCGCGGGTCTTATGGTGAAGCAGGGCGGGAGGGGAGGCCGGGCGTGAGGCTGCTTGGGGATGGGCTGGCTCTCCTGCATGGGGATGGAGGAGGACCGGGCTGGGGCCGGTGGGGGCACCTTGAAGGACCTGGGGAAGGTGAGGTGGGGCTCGGGGCAATGCTTGGGCTGCAGGCTCTCCTTCGGGCCAGGCGCAGCCGGCACCCCAGCCTCGGCAGGGTGGAGCGGCCCCTCGGCATCCGCCTGCCTTGTGTTCAGCACCGTCTCGGACTTCCACTTGGAGATGCCGGTGGTGAAGGGTGCTGGGGCCCGGCTGAGCGGCGAGGCACCCAGCGGGGCTGGCGGGATGAAGTCTGGAGGAGCTGGTGTGCCAGGGGAGGACAGGGCAGAGGCTGGAGGTGGCGGAGCTGCCATGGCAGGAGGTGGTGGCACTATCTCAGGTGGTGGCACCATCTCAGGCGGTGGTGGTGGTGGAGGCAGCATTTCAGGTGGTGGAGGCAGCATTTCAGGTGGTGGAGGGACTGGTGAGGCCGGACACGGTGGTGCAGGTGCCGGTGCTGTTGGAGGGGGTGGGGGGGGTACCGATGGCGGTGGAGGGATGTCTTCATCCAGGTCATCCCCCTCGAGAGCCTGCGGGCGCAGGTCCCCCACCGAGCTGTACATTCGGTAGTTCCCATTGATCTGGGAGTTGGAGCCTGAGAGAAAGAGGAAGAGCATGGCAGTGTGAGCGCCTTCCCAATCAGCACCGCGATGGCTAGCATCGCCCCTGGCCAGCTGTCCTCCTAAGAAGCCAGTTTATTTTCCTCAGCAGCTGTCTAAAGCCTGTTGAACTGTAACAGCCACTATGCCTCACCCCTTAGAAATTAATTAATTTTCAATTACTTCAAAAAATAATTAATAGTAGACTTTATTTTAGCCTGAAAAAAATCTCACAGACTGTCTGCTCCAGAGCTTGATACACAGATGCTTCCTTCCCCGAGGGCACGGTACTGCTGAGCGCTTAGCACCAGTCAAGGACTCAGCAGAGAAGATCCCTTACCAAGAGCTGCTTTTTCCTCAAAGTCTTCTGGCACCGACGGCGTTGGCACAGCCACCCCGTGGGATTCCTGGGCATTCTGCAATAGTTGAGAAAAATGGAGCTGTTAGTTTTATGCCCAGGGTCTCAGAGCAAAGCGCTGACAAGCAGGCCCTAGCCTGTACAGCTGGTAATTTGTCTGTGCAAACAGGGGCCTGATGGGATCCAGGGCCATTTCCGAGACATGGAGGTCCTTGCGGTAGCTCCTGTTGACAGGGTTTAAGGGGACGAGTGAAGTGATGAAGGTTGCACAAGCCATGGACACATTTCCCCTATGCTAGTCAGGTGCAGGGGGCTGGAGAGGAGCACGGCTATTTCACATCCAAGCTTAGGGCTCCCCAGCCCAACATCAGCAGCACTAGTTTCTCACCATTCACATACCAAGCAAATTTAATAGCTCCCACTGGTTTTGTGGGTATTGCTCTCCAGCAAGCACTACCAGCCCATGCTGCAGTCACGTACACACCGCACTAGAGTCACAGACAGACCTCCAGCTTTTTGGGAAACTGGCACCAGCATATCTGAACAGTCTGGGGAAAACTGCTACTTGTGTGGTTTATGTTTCACTCTCAATTACTCCCTTCGCATTCATGCTGAAAACTCAGCAGTGCATTTAGCTGGTGCAGGACCATGCAATTTAGCAGCCTACACATTTGCGAGCATGCTTACAGCTAGGGCACTTTGGGTAATTACAGCCACCCACCGTGAGATATTCACGGCACATTGACTCACCTGGAGTGCTGACCAGGGCTCCTGCCCTGTAAACCTGCCAGAAGCAGAAAGCCTCTCCTTTCCTCCAGTGACTCACTGCTAAAATCGCTCTGCAGAGGGACTGGAGTTGCTCATGAAATGTACACTAACACACCCATGTCTGAAACACAAACTGGTGCTGAATCAGGCTGTCAGCACAGACGTAAGCGACTGAAGCAGCGGATTGGGCTTTCACAGACCAGCCTTGGGAGAGACCCACAGCAAGGAAATAACACTCCACGAGCAGCAGGAGCTCACAGACCCACGGGCAGTGGTCAGGGACATACTGCCCTGTTCCCAGGCTCCAGCATCCACCCTGTTGCACTCCTACTCACCCCAGGCAGCTGTCCTACCATCAGTCTGCGCTGCTCAGTGCCTGGTTTTCTGCATACAAAAGCCTAGACAACGATTGAGTGCATACCGTTTGCCTTTCACTGGCATTATCACTATTTTTACAAGAGATTGCTATAGGATTCCAAAGGCTCCTTGATCAAAGGTCAAGCTGGGTTTATACCGTCAGCCCCATCGGGGGCTCAGACAGCATGTTAACGTTACATGCCGCCCCGGGCGTAGGGAGTTCAGGAACAGAGGAGCTGCTGGGGCAGAGCTGACTTTAACAGCAGCAGCCTGGGCTCCTTCAGAAGAGCCCTGGAATCCCCCAGCTTTTTACAAAATAATAAGAAAATACACATGCTTTGCTTGCAAAGTCCATCACTCTGCAGATGACCAAAGATCCTCTATAACCACAAGGGAATGAGCCAGTTATTGGTGAGCCAGAAGAGAGAGAGTGGGGATTCACATTCCTGGGATTGCACAACTTGGTGTTGATGGAGAAGCCAAGGTCTGCTAAGGCATTAGGACAGATCTGTTAGTGGCAAAACATCAGACAAGGTGAGCCTTATAGCCTCTTCTAAGACCTCTTTACTGGTCCCAAAGATACAGCACAATGCAGAGGAAAGATCCTTAATTTCAGCTGAAAGCCAGAGGGAAGACAAAGGCTAACAGAGGCACTTCAAGAACCAATAATGAAATCGTCCAGAGAAATGAGATACCAAAAACCACAAAGAAAAAAATGCAGCAGTTCCCATTAGCTATGGAAATTCATTGCTGCCGGTCTCCAGAGCACACTGAGGATACCTGCTCATTTAGAGGGAGACAACGATGTCTGGGCACTGAATTAAAAGCAACATATGCATCACATGTTTGGACAGGAGTAGAAAGGGAATGGCAGTCGGAAGAGATCTATGCAAAGCTGGAGGAAACAGAGTCCACATTTCATAAACAAGTGGTAATTTTGGACATGTCATTTCAACAGGTCCTAGAAACTGGGCAAGCCTGTTTCACACCAAAAATTTTGGTTGCAGTTGCTAATGCTCAGCATCTCTCTCGAAACCCACCCATCCTCACGTCATGAGCTGGCTTCGAAAATGGAAAGCATCTCCAGTACGCTGCCAGACTCCAGAGATGACTAGAAAGATTGTTGTTCCCCTCTCCTGTGCTTGCTAGGGGTGCGACCAGCCCAGCAAACCTCCAGCTGATTCAGAGCAGGCTGCCGCGCACGGGGTGGTGCGCCAGGAACCTGCATTTCCAGTTTGTGGGACCTGAATCAGATTTATGTGTGCCGAGGATCCCGTTGAGGGGAGCTTTCACTGTAACCACCAGGAATCACTTTTCAGCGCTGGAACAGAGCTAGATATCCCCTGTCCGCAGTGAAGGGGAGCCTGCCTCCCCAGCTCCCACCGTCTCTTGGGAGCCCACGCTTCCCACCCATTAAATGAACTAGGTTTGAGGCTATCTGTTACAAAATAAAACTGCTTGGCATCCTGGGGTCTCAGAGAGGCCAAGGATTTCTCCAAATATGAAGGGCTACTCCCAAACTCCTTGTTTTGGAGCAGAGATAGGGAAGTTTGGTGGTTAAAGGAATTTATTCCCCTAAGATGCCAAAGCTCTGCCCGCACCTGCAGTGCCTGGGAAGCCAGGTGGGCAGGGGGCCGTGGTGGTGCCCAAGAGGCAGGCAGTGAAGCCCCCTCTCCTGCAATCCCTGCTGCGGCTCGGCTCACCACGCAGCACGGCACGGCCAAGGGCCAGGCGGTTCAGGGGGAAGGAAGCTGCTCCGTGCGGGGAGAGCTGCCAGGCACACGAAGCCCGGCGGGCCCGGCTGCCGGGCAGGGTGTGTGCATCCTCCTGACTCACAGCTACGCAGGCAGCTGCTTCTCAGCCTCCCCCCGCGCGAGAGAGTGGGTGGGTGGAAAGAAAGGGTTAAGGCAGGAGCTGCAGAACAGCCCAGTGCAAGTATGTATGTGGCAGCAGAAGCGTCTGTGCCAAATCAAATCATAATCAAACCCCATCAAAATAATGCAAATATCCGACACAGACTGGTCCTTAAAAAGTGTTGCTTATTCCTACTAATTTCTTCAGTTAAACCTGTTACTCTTGGAAGAGAAGCACAGTGAGAGGGACCCTCACAAGGGCAATTGAGGGGAAAAAAGCCCCAGGGCCAGCTGTGCCTGTGCTGTTTATTTCTCTACCCCATACACTTCCACTAGTAAAGCATTTGAAAGCTCTACAAAGATGCAAAAGGCCAGTTGCACTCTAAAAACCCGGTGATATGGGGTGCCAGCTATGGTCGCACACCCAAGCCTGTGCACTGGAGAGGAGTTTCTCAGGCACCAGTCCTACAGTTACTCGACTTGGAGCCCAGGCAAGATTTTTCCCCTGTTGTGATCTTCTGGAAGGCATCACAAGGGGCACAACCCCTTTGTAGAACCTGTGTAACCCCATAACTTCCTAATTATGCTCTCAAATAGATAAACCCTCCCCTCAGTTGTCCTCCAAGTGACCCCTGCACAACCCCATCAACTCCAAATTGCACCCAGGTGACAGAAGACCAGCCCATGTTCTGCTGAAGGTGATGGCTGCTCTAAAGGATGAGGATGTAAGAGGAAAAACATCCCTTGCTCTCAGAGAGGATTTCCTTGTCAAGACCAAGGGCTTTTAAGTGTTTCACTGTCTTAAGTGACCTTCAGTGACCTGCGTGTATTACTTCAGATTTAGCTATTGCCACCTCCAAAATATCTCTGAGCAATCATGCTCTTCGCTGTACTCTTTAGGGGATAAGGCCTTTGCAAAGGTGGATTACATGGGGGAGGAAAGCTTGCTCAGCACACACAGCATCGGAGCATCGACACCAGCCACAACCACGTGTGGCTTCTGGAGGCAGCAGCGGGGTCCCAGCTGGGTTAAAGCCACCTCTAGGTCCAGCTGTGCTGGCACTTGCTGCTTCAGTCCCTGCAGTGGTAGCTCCACAGGGAACGGTTTCCCTCATAGAGACTGGAAAATCAGCCTCTGCACAGACACCTGCTGCATCGCCTCCTTGTTCCTCTGCTGTACACAGGACACAGTTTTGCTATTGCTCTCTCCAGCAACATGCCTGATCCAGAGAGAGATGCTGCCAGCAGCGGTTAGATAAAATGCAGTGCAAGCCAGATCTATCATCTACATGCTCAGCAATTTTTTTTTTAATTGAAAATACAAGTCTGGTGATGCTTACATCTCTCGCCTGAGTATCTTGCCTATGTCCAACACAAGCCTTGAACTCAGATCACCTCCTGATCCCTCGTATCCAGTTTTATTACAGAGTGGTTTTGCTTTTCATTTTTTTTCTTCCCTCAGGTAGAATAGGAGAGCAGCAGCCAGCCCAGCTGGTTCTGGGCACCAGTTACACATGCTGCCATAACAAATCCCAGCGGCAAGTCGGATACTCACAAGGGGTAAGAAAGTCAGCAGCGGCCGGACTCTCGGACGAGGTTTCAGCGTTGCTGTGCCAGAATCGGTCATCGTCCCAAAGCGATTGTCACCATAGTACACTTCAATCACATCACCTGAGGGGAAGAGAAGACTGTTAGCAGCAGCACTGCGTTCAATGGAACAGGAAAAACAACATTGGACACCACCTAATTTTGAAAAGCGCTGTGAAGAATTTGCTGTCTTAGCTCCCAGGAGTGGGCAAAACCCATCAGATCCTGAGGAGTATCTGGGTGTTTTGGGGCTGAGCTGAAGATGGGAGGAGGAAGGTCCCAGGCGAGTGGGACCCGCTGGCAGGCGCTGGCAGCCCTGGCACACACCCACAAGGTGCAGAGACCCTTCCTAGAGCTCCAGACGCTGGAGTTTAAAGAGCACGGATGTCAAGTCTATTCCAAAAGGCTTATTTCTAATAGTAGCTAACTTAAATCTACCTCAGGAGGGTCAAAAGCTAACACAAGCACTCAATTCACTCCCCACCCAGATTATGTTTAGGGAAGGAAAATGCTTCAGGAGCAACTGGATCAGCTCTTTATAGTGCTGCGAGGCTCCGACCCCGGGGAGAGCAGGAGGTGGGTCCAGCCAGGGCAGGTGCCCGCAGAGGTGACACAAACCAGCTCGTAAACATGGGCAGGATCAGATCTCGGCCGATCCGTCAGCGGCTGGAATTGCGGGGAGAGGCAGCAGCAGAGTCTAACCACCAACCACGCCAACTGGAGAGAGAGCGCTCCTGCCCTTCCTCGCCTGCCGACCGCCCTGTGGGCAGAGCGGTTGCATCAAAGCGCAGAGTTAATTACAGGTTCTTCACTCAGCTCTATCGTGACAACTGGTCCCTGTCACTTATGCAGCGGAGAGGGACAGCGGAGGCATCCCGGACCCCTGGCTGCCCGCTGGCAGCGGCACCGTCCCTCGGGACTCCCACTGGCTTGTGCCGAGCAGCACCAGGACGAGCGGAGGGGAACGCCTCGCTGCGCTGCTCGGACACAGCGATGGAAACGGGACACGCAGGGGCTTCCCAAGGAGGTTTATCCCCCTCCGTGTTTTGCTGCCAGTGGCTGAGGGCAGTGCGAGGGAGGTGCCACTGCTGCTGCGGACGGACACCACCAGCACCCGCAGCATCCTTCTGCATGCTGCTGGAGCAGTTTGTTTCTGACCCCTGATGCAACCGGCACTGGAGGACAAATCATGCTTGCCACAACACTTTCTCACTTCAGCCTGCCTGACGGAGAAGTGCTCTGAATGTCTTCCCACAAAATACCACTACGAATGGAGACGTTACGGCAGAAAGGCCGTCACAGAGCCCTGGTGTTACAAGCAGGAGAAGCCATCAGGTACTCTTGGTTCCCAGCCCTGTGCTTGTACCTTGAACCACACCTTTTGGGCCGGTTTATTTCTGACAGTGAATAAAGCTCATAAAATTAGTTTAATTACGTTCTTTGTGTCTGATTAACAGCATGAATTAACAAGCAGAAGCACTGAAGCATGTAAACCCCACCTTGGCTGGAAGGAGATACACAAATAATTCGTAGCCAAGGAGACCAACATTAAAGAAAATACAAGAGTTTGAGGAAGGAGGGGGAAAGCGAGCAAAACGGCTGTGATCAGAGAGAAAACCCTGCAGGAGCGTTCCCACCTAACAGATTTCGATGGTGGTTTCAGTGAGAAGGAAGAAGCAAACAAGCTCCCCCTCCACATCAAAACACAAACACCAAGAAATTAATAAATCCCGCCCCCCAAAAAAGTTTTGGAAGCAATCTTCAAACCTGACCCCACGCTAAAGTATGAAGCGCAGAAAGAGTTTCTGTCAAGTATCATACAGCAATTAAAAGCCAAGGAGCAGAAAGGTGAAGGCTGTGTAAGCTCTGCACACAGGCAAAGGGGCCGGGCTGCATTTCTAAGCTTCCGAAACCCGAGGGCAGTGCTTGCTGAAGCAGGACGGCCTGTCCGAGGAGCCTGCTGCACCCCAGAGTCCCTGTGCAAGCCACCGGCTGCTGCCACAGCCCCAGCCAGTGTCCCCGCTCCCCCTTGAGCGTCCCTGCTCCCGCACGGCCCCTCGCCGGCCCGAGGCACAGCCTGTGCCCTCCGCGCGCTGCTGGACCAGCTCGTGCGGGTGGAGTCAACGACCGGGGTCCCCAACCCATCACGGGCTGCCATGGCGTGCAGTTGTGGTCGTCACTAAGTCTCTGCCCTCCTTGGATGGGCAGAGATCAGGCAAGAAGCTACCAAAGAAACAGAGCTTTACACTGAATTTGGGGGCGGGGGGGGGGGAGGAGAGCGAATGCTTGTGTGCGTATTCCCACAGAGGAAGAGCACTTGCATGAACACTTGGAATGAAGAGCCTGACCACGCCAGGGGCTGGGCATGAGCTACCACAGCCTCTGAAGTTATGGGTTTGGAGGCAGATGAATTCCGCATAACCTTGAGACATGCCACTGAGTACAGCAAGCACCTAAGCCTTTCCTTTCTCCCACCCGCTACAACACAAGTTACCCTGGGATACAGCCAGGAGTATCCATCATCCTAGCACTGCCCTTACGGCCAGTCACGACTTCCTTTCCCCTATCCCAAATTTCTGCCGCTACAAGGGATTCTTTACAAAAAGGACATTTTCTTCAACTTTCAAAACACTAATCAGCCTGCGCTTCAGTTAGCATGGTCTTACCAACAGTTTAACGCTTCCCTGCCCGTGAGGGGCCTGAGCGCAAAGGAGGAGCTGCTGGAGTCCCAGGGGCGGCAGAGGTGCCAGCAAATCATTATTTTTGCATAACCCCTTGGGTGACCCCACACTCAGCAAGCAAGCACCAAGAATTAAGGCCAATGCCACATGAGAGTTCGGATTCAGATAGGTTTGTGGAACAGAGATAGAGTAGTTCAGAGATGTGAAACGACGACAGTTCTATATTAAACAAGACACTAGGTAAACTCATTGAGAAACTGGTTTAAAGATCACAGGGTCTTTGATCCTAGATTACTAAGCATCGCTAACCTGAATGCATTTAATTAAAGTAAAATGAAGTGCTTGTAGTTGTGTTTTCTTTGCTAGATAAACAGGACTTGCCTGCTAAGAGCCTGTCACCAGCAAGACCTGTGCTCTGCCAGCTTCGTTTCCTGGAAGGAGGGATCAGGAAACATGCCTTCGGAGGCTGTCAGAAGCGGCTGGCCCCAGCCATGCTTTGGCCACTTTTTAACACGCAACCTGTTCTGGAGATGTTTGTGTCCTCTCAGTCGTGGGAAATAAAATAAGCAATCTTCAACACAGGTAATGGAACTTCTTCCTACTTTGGGGTTGCATCACCTGGAGTAGGCGTAGCAGGTTTGACGCTGGGGTATCCACAGCTCACAGCGAGGCGGCATCAGTCACTGTGTTCAGGAATCTCTGAGTCAGTGACATGCAAACCTACACCCATTCCACATTGCTTAACTGGTGTTTACTTTGTACGTATGAAAAACTAAGGTGGGGACTAATGGACTCCTTTTGGCAGCAGGGGTGGCACGAAGCTATGCAGCAAATATTCAAGAAACAGGGCCTGGGACAGGGCTTCACTGGGTAAGAGCGTGGTACTGAGGAAGTCAGGATACAATCAACCTGCCCCTTGGAGAGCTCAGCCGTGAGCACGCCGTTCCTTGCGACGAGCCCACACCTCAGCACATGCTACTTCGAACACGGTCACTCAGCTTCTGTGTGTCGCACTACCCTACGCAAATTAAATTAATGATATAAATGCGAAGAGGATGCTAAGGAGTGAATCAACAGCTTTTATTTATGCTCAGATTTCAAGGACTCCTGGCTTTTACTTTGCAAGCTGATCCGCACAGCAGTTCCCCACACCTGAAAGGAATGCCTTTGTACTGCAATTGCAGCCACGGAAATCAGGCTTGTAATAAGCAGACACAGCAACTTTTTTTTTTTTTTTAAATCCAAACCACATCAGAGGGAGGCTTGAATCCTCCTCAGATTTATGACAGTTAGAAATCAGCAATTTTCCTTTTGTGTTTAAGAGCTGCATGAAACTCTCCGTCACATTTTCATTTTATCTTAGTTTCACCAGCTTGGCCTTCGGGGTGTAACCACCTTGCAATAGCTTTAATGGACACTGCTTCCCATCGCACGGCTCAGCGAGCAGCGTTTCCATTTTTAAGCTTGGAAGTGTTTTTTGGAATCTTACAGCCGCCAAACTTCATCCACGAACTGCTATCTTTTATCTACCTGGCACCATTAATATTAATTTGGCTCCCTCCTACATGAGCCTCCGGGGCACAGTATTGCAATTAAAACCACAAAGAAATACAAATAATCCTGAGGAATATGCAACCCCCAGCTCCCCGCCCCGCTCGCACACGGTCCTTCAAGAGACAGGTTTACAAGTAAATAACTAAAACCTGGGAAGGAGCAGATCAAACATGGCGTGGGAAAGAGCTACTGGAAGCAATAAAACAGATTCTCAGCTGTTTATCAGGCTGCTTTAGTCAGGTTTAACTTGACTTTCTAAGCCCCGTGAGAGCAGCGGGCTGGTGTTAAGCACCTGGTGCGGAGCCTCCGCGGCTCGCGGGGGGTCGCTCCAGCTGCGAGCCCGCAGGGGCGCGGGTTTAAACTCGCGCTTTTGTAAGCCAGCCCTACCGAACGGCCTCCCGGAGTTTCCCAACCGGGCGGTCGAATAAAGCCCCCGCCGCTCCCCGACCCCGTCCGACCCCTCCGCCCGCCGGGACCGGCCCCGGCTCCCACCGGCCGCTTCGGGGGAGCCCCGGCTAACCCGCAGGAGGAGGAGGAGGAGGAAGGCGATACTGACCGGTGCCGCCCGCGCTCTCCGCGGTCACCTCCTGCGTGAAGATCCAGGGCGGGTTGGTGGCGAAGAGGGAAGCGGCGGCGGGGCTGGCGTGGCGCTTCCCGAAGAGGCGGCTGAAGGTGCCCTGCACCGAGTGATGCTTCTTCATCCTGGCGGAGCCTGGCGCTGCCCGCCGCGCTCCCAGCCGGGCATCCCCGCCGCGCCGGGCGGCTGCGGGGCCGGGGCCGGGGCCGGGGCCGGGCCGGGGGCGGGGGCGGGGGCGGGCCGGGCCCCACCTTCGGCCCCTCCTTCCGCCCAGGTGCCTCCCGCCGCCCCGGGGCCGCCCGGCTCCTCCCGCTGCCCCCGCGGGTCCCCCCGCGGCGCCGGTTCCCAGCCCCCTCCCGCTGCCGGGGGAGTGCGGAGAAGGCTCGCCAACCTCGGGGGGCAGCGGGGCCCGCAGCGTAAATGCAGCTGAACGCCCGATTCCTCTTAAAAACCAGCCAGCCCAACACAAACCATCAACTTTTGCAAGTCGGTGGTATACCGAACATTTGGGCTTGAGGGTTCTGGTCTTCCTCCCGCTGTCTCCCGTGTTTAGCCGTTCATTCGCCTGCTGCTGTAGTCCTGACCCGCGGCCTGGCCTCCCCTGCCCCAAGACTCCCTGCGTACCCGCGCCCGCCGGGCGTTGGGACCTCAAGTCCCTGCCTGAGATCTGCAGGTGTCCTTGCGTTACAAGGAAATGTCAGCCAGAGTCAGGGGACGCCCAACTGTGATCCTTTCCTTCTGCCGTGTGTGTGCTAGAAAGCAAACTAGCCCTGAGTTTTTAGGAGGTGTCGTACGAAGCGGTAAAGCCCCCCTCCTCGGGCCATACGAGCCCCTGCGCAGGTCCCTGCTGGCTTCGGTGGCACTATGTGCCGCCAGAAACATCTCCCTGTCCGATGCGACCTGCCTGTTGTTAGGGTTTGGGATTTTTTTGATACCAAAGCTTAAAGACCGCGGCACTTGACCCCAAATAATTTCTTGTTTCAGGTACAACAGCAAGTGTCTAGCACTGCCGATAATTTTCTGTGTGATAGAAGGAAAAACCGAGAGTTAATGAGTAACACTGGTTATTAATAAATGCTGGGATTTCTGGAGAACTTTAAGCCCAAAACAGCTGTCGAAACATTAACTCTGAAACACAGCTTCAGGGTAAGGTCATCCTGTCTTTTATCTATTTCTTTTTCCACCACATTTTGAAAGTCAAAATGATACAGTTTCCTTTTTTCGGTCATAAACATCACTTATTTAATCACTTTGGAATTACGCTTCTCACAACCTTTTCTTGACGCAAAGCAGAAATTAGGGCAACACATTAAATCACCTGGGAACAATGAAAAATGAGTACTGTTATGATATTTCAAAAGGAAAACCTAATCATGGCATAAATTGTCAGGCAGCATTTAAATAAGGTGAATTAACATGGATGGCAAACAGGGGGAAAGAAAAGGAGAGTTAAAATGTCATACCATGTGGATTCAATACGTGGTTGTAATACAGGGGTTATATTTTATAAGACAGTTTTCAGGGAATGTAGCCTGGTCTGCAGACGTCCAGCTCCATCCAGCTGGTCGGACACCTTCTCCCGGCCGGGAGCGGGGAGGCTCCGTGGTCCGCCTGTGCCCAGCTCCCGCTGCCGGGATTCGCTTTGGAGCAGCGGGTGATGCCGAAGGGACGGCTCTGTGCCGTGCACAAGACCTGCAATTAGTGGGACTCGCACCCCATCTGACAGTTATCTTAACTGCTGTTTGTGTGAGACAGGGAAAGGAAACGCAAATCCTGCAAACATTTGCACGAGCGTGACTCCTGCACGCCCTGAGCTCGCTGCACAGGGGACACACCGCAGGGACACGCAGTCGCGTTTCAGCCAAGATCACAGTAAAAGGGATAGTCCTGCCTGCAGATAAGAGCAGTAATAGGATGGAAACTGTGAAACAACATTCGTCCTGAGAGAGCGGAGCTGGAGCCAGCTCTGTGCAGGAACCCATCCAGCTGAGCCCCAGACATTTAAAGAAAATTCCCTGGCGCCTCTCGAAAGCAGAAACCAGACGAAATGACGAACCCACTCACTACTGGAAAGACAAAGGACGCAATATCTTTGCAAGATAGGCAAGGCATACATGCTTGCTGATATTCAGTAAAAGACTGAACAAATTGAACAGGAGACAGAGAGACAAAGCCAGGGGAAAGGGGAAGGAGAAGAGGAACTATTTTCAGAAAAGAAGCCAATAAAATCCCATGGAATGAGAAAGCCTGGGCTCCTGCACAAAGGCACCCCACAAAATGTCGTTACACCAAAGAGACTTCAAAGGGGCTTCACGGCTGCTGCGACGTTCTGCGGGAACAGGAAAGTGTGATTCAGCTCCCTGACAGTTGCTCCCGAAATGTTCCCCTGCCCCCGGGGCAGGGGGGACTCCGGAGCAGCGCCCGTGAGATCCGGGGGCGGCGAGCCGTACCCATGCCACCCCGCCAACGATGGTTTTGCCTCACCCTGGGTGGTGAGCGTAGGAAAACATATTCCTCACAACATGAAGGGATGTGTGTTTTGAGGTGAATTTATTATCCCAGTGAACACAAGCTGCTAAACAGTTCTGCAAGAGCTCATGTGCACACTCCCATTTATTTGTTCCAGATGAAAAAATATTCATTCTTTACCTTCCACCTCCCAGTAAAGCACGGACCTCCCCCCAGAAGACCAGAAGAAGCTCAGGATTAGCAAGAAGAGCATGTGCTAGGTGTGGTGCTGGGCAGGCTGCCTTCTGCAAAGTGCAAACTCAAAAGATGCAGAAAAGTTGCCCAGTTTGGCGGCATGGCTGTATTTTTAAGGGAGGACGGCTGCCACTCGCCGTGATCTCCTGAGTGATAGAGGCCACACAGCTAAAGGGACAGGTGGGCCGGGCTGGGCGCAAAGCATGGGAAAGCACTTGGAAGATCGCCAGCGGATTTTATGGCATAGAAATAGCCATGTGAGCACTGCTCTGATGTAACACATCGCAGTGTGAGGCTGCCTTTGATCCTAATATGGGTAAACACCCCAGAACAATCTGCCTTTGCATCAGCGTGAGGAGCTGCACCCTGCAGATGCAGATCTTTCCCGGCCGCACTCGCAGGTGTGCGAAGTGCTTGTGCAGTGCAGCTCCCCAGCCGGACCCGAAGGAGGGAGGGAGGGACTGGAGGAGAAACCCTTGTGCGTGGCTGCAGAACAGCAAACTGCACCTGTGGGAAGAGAATCAGCTCGTGTCTGTAGGGGGGAGCGGGTCCGCGCTGCCAAGGCCACATTGCGGTGGGGGTGGCAGGGCCAGCAGAGCAGCCCGGAGTGCTCCGGCTGGACGGGCAGCAGCGGTGGTTCCCGTCATGTGCGACTCTTCCCTTGTCCCAGCGGGCCAGGAGAAACAGCACCTTCCTAATTTCCATGGCTGAGCCCCTGTGCTCCTCTGCACCCTCTGCCCGAGGAGCCCTGCTCAGCCTGGGCACCCCTATGACAGCCACCGCCCCGGTGACACCTCAGTGGTCACAATGGCCTCGGTGGCCCTGACGGCCAGCACTGCCCACCCTGGCAGCGCCGCCTCCAGCCTCCACCCCAGACAGCCCCGCATGCCGGGGTCCCCAGTGGGGAGATGACCTCGCAGGTGGGAGCCCCACGGTTTGGCAGGAGGGACTCCCGCTCGCCGTGTCCCCTTCCGGTGGGCAGGGGGCTGGAAGACCCTTGCCCTGAGGGTGGCCGGGACAAAACGGTCCTGGTGGTATGGGTGTGATGCATCGTCCCTTCCCTGCTGTGCAAATCCCGGCTGCACCGCCGTCAGCCGTCTTTGGCCCCATGGCCGCTGAGAGCTCAGAGCAAACCGCACGTGATGGTCTGGGATGGCTTCGCGGGGACAAGCGAGGAGCTGCAGGAGTGGGGACTGGGACTGCAGGGGCAGGCCGGGCAGAGCTGGCAGCCAGGCAGGGCTCCAGCAGCCGCCCAGCAGAACACTTCATCCGGGGTGGATGTCTGAACCCTTTGCGCCTTCTTGATTACCGAAGTCAGCCTTCTGTCTGTGACCCCTCCTGTGAGGATCTTCTTAGAGGGACAACAGACAACTTGGGAGGGATTAGGGGTCTCTAAACGTATGACTGGGTGCAATAGGATTATGTGGGACTCTTAATTCAGGCATGGAGCTCTGGCAGTGCCATAAATAGCGCTGTGGACATTGAGCTGGTGCTTCCCCTCAAAGTCAGTGATCATGTAAGCAGGTGCATTGACCCGGGCATGAAGGGTGTTTCTGCCAAACTTTAGATGCCCCAGAGGATGAGCAGGAACCCCCAGGGCAGACAAACCCCATCGCAAGAGCAAAGCCCAAAGCCTAGCACTCCCTGGCACGGTATCTTGCCCGTCACTGGAGATGACTGTCAGCTCTCTATCGCCGAGCGCATGCGAGGCTTGCACATCTCGAAAGCATCTACATGACTTAGCAGCTCGGTTTTCAAAGTAACTACGGCCTCACCCCCACACCCCAAATGCACTGCTTTAATAACATTAATGCCTCCCTGCTGGGTGGATGCAGTTGCAGCAGCAGTCGTGTGCATACTTGTCTCTTATCTTCCAAAGCAAGAAAGGCCATGAGCTGTAATCGTGCATGTATGTGAATATAACAATTTCTGAACAAATCTGTGTTCAGAGCAGGGGTACGCAAACCACACTGAAATGACTGTAGTGGGACAAAATCTGCTCTCCAGGAAACAAAATCCCATTATTTAATCCCCTGGGGAAAAAATGGACTGATGTTTCCTTGCAGCAGCAACTGCTGAAATAACACTCGTTCTGAGCTCCAGCAACAGAGCCTTTCAAGTATCTGGCAGTTGGCCGTACTGGGGAAATGAGTGACAAAAAAGAGGTGGTGAACCTGTGGGGGTCTGGTCATTTCCCTCAAAGGCTTTAAGGAGATTTCTAAAATAATTGGCAGATGTCCGCCTCCTAATAGGTTTAGGAGCCAGTGTTCAGAGCCAGCTACAGGGAAGAGAAACGGAGCACCAGGTAAGCCAGGGCATCATGGAAACTAGGAAACCTCTTTACAAGGTTAAAAATAAAGCCAGACAGCAAAGCATTTACTTAGGACATCCAGGAGTAAATCGGATAATTGCTGGGGGAAGAGCCAGTTTTCATTAGAGGTGTCATCAATGAAAACAAGATAACTGAGTCATGGTTAAATAACAACAGCAGAAATACTTTTGCAGTCAAGCACAGCCTTGGAGCAGCCATGGGTGACAAGTCAGCCCCGCGTGTGTCGGCGCACACATCCACGCCACCTCCTCTGCGAGGGGTTCATGCAAATGCACAGGCAAAACGGGCCGTTTCTGCAGCCTTTGGTCCACCGCACCGTGCGTATGGGTGATGGCCGTGACTTTGCTCCGAGACTTCAGAAATGTGACCCAACTGATAACAAGGAAGAGCTTGCCTCACAAGAGTCAACAACCCTGTTTCTCCTTTCACATTTCTGGGGGGGGAATCCACTTAGAATTGCAGCAAGAGGAATTAGCATGGCAGTACGAGGCAGTACACGGCAGTACAAGGTGCGGGGTGGTGTTAGGTACCTGTACCAGGACCAGGACCCTGCTGAGCTGATGCCCCAGGCTGTGTTTGTAAAGGACAGTGTTATGTTTCTGGTATCACTGCGTTTCTGCCCCATTGCATCCTGTGGGTCAGACTGGGTTGAACCATTTTCATGGCTGGTTTGCCATGGCTGTGCTTTGGTGAAGACTTTACGAGGAGCATGTATTGCTATCATTTATAGCTATTATAATTGAGACCTTGGTCTGGGACCAGGGCTCCACTGTGCCAAACACCGAAGGAAAACGAAGCATTCCCCCAAAAGTGATGAAAGGTTGAGCCAGGTCAGACTGACAGCGGGAACATCAGAAACCGGGTAGCACTTTATATTCACTCTGCACTGTTACAAATAACCAGCTGAAATGCAAGTCAAGAGACAATCAAGTCCTTCAAGTCTCATCGTGTGCATTCCCCCAGTAAGCTTTGGTTTATTTGCACTAAGTTGCTTCCATATTTCCAGTACATCATTTGATTTTAAATTCACTTTCTCTTTAAGTAACACCACCTTAGATTTTTAGCTAAAGAAATGTAAATACTTGACTTCTCAGTATTTATACTGTGTATTGACTGCCCTTGCAGCAAATGTCAGCAGGCCGGCGCTCCCTAAGCTCTCCTGGGTTGTTTAACTCGCTGCTTTTTGGTCACCAGTACACAACTCTTGCGTCGGGGCCTTAAGCACTGATGAGGATGGCAAAGTGTGGGGGCAGTTGCAATGCATTTATCTGGCTCTTTTGCTCCCTAGGTGACTGAAATAGTGGAAGCCCCTGGCAAAGACCACAAGAGACCAAAGGGAATGCAGGAGACCAAAGCGGTGCGGGAGGTCTCTCACACGCCGCCCATCCCAGTGAGCCAGCAATCTCCAGCATGTCACCACAGGGACCAGCCTTTGGCCACTCACTTCATTCCTTTTGTTGCCCATTTTGGGAGCCGTCAGCCCAACTCATTCAAGTTTCTCTTCTACAAACGGAGTTGCTCCAACTCGTACAGCCCCTTCTACACTGCGCAGAAGCCAACCTGTGGGTACCGCTACAACCGCAACACCAATCACACCAGGAAGGTGATGGATGTCCAGAGTGCAAACATTGTGAAATGGAGACCTACCCTGGGAAGAAAGCCGTAGTCGAGAGCAATAAAGCCCAAGCGATGAAACCAGTGACTGGTGTTACTTCAGCTTCCCATCAAGTGTCTGAGTTGTGACCAGCAGTGAACATGTGAGCCGGGGAATGGGTGGTGAGGCTGTGTCACTGCTCCCCAGAAAAACATGCAGTGTGGATTTTGCTCTAAAAACCCAGTCCAACTTGTCCTGTCATTTATTGCCAACTGCTTACACGGAGGCACTGGGTGTCAGCAGTGCACAGCACTGCATGAATGGCCACCCAGCCAGGCTCATCTGCACAAGCCTGGCCTTAGCACACGCTGCAAAACCTGGGACGGTTTTGCCAGCTTCTTCAGCTGAGCCTAAATTCTGCTCCTTCTTTGAAAGGACATCTTCTTTCACTGGGTTTCCCTAGACACAGGCAAAGTATTGTTCTTAGTGAACGGAAAAGCGTGTTTCATTTGTGGCACTCAGAAAGGAGATAGTAATGGAGCTGAAATTCAGGCATCACGTCCCTGCAGCTCTTCTCCAGAAGGCGGCATAAAACGGTTCAGCTTTTGCATTGCCCATTCTGGAGAACTGGATGCGCCATTAGCAAGTACTTCTTGAAACAGTTGGTGAGCCTGTATCCACATTTAATACACAACGTTTCTGCTATTAATGAATGCCTCAATATTGCAACCCCTCTCTGTGCTTCAGGACGGGCTGTCCCAGCCGCGTCCCCTTTGGTGGGTGGGTCAGAGCCCAGGGCACGCGCTGAAGGCTCACCTTGCTCGCAGGTGCTCTGCGCAGTGGGGACCTGAGCCTGCTCTGCTGGTGAGTACAGGATTAGCACATCCAATTAGCGTTCCTCAATCTAATTCCTTTTTCATAACTGTTTTATGCTTGTGTAATGCCACCTGCTTGAGCAGAGTTATTCCTAATTTGCTTCAGTGCAGAAGCAATACCGAGCTCTGCAACAGATAAAAATTGGGCTCTTTGTCTTAAAGTTGTCAGATATAAAAATGTAAGTGTTACAGGACAGACTCTCTGTGGGTAGAGATCCAGTAATCACATCCATTTCATTACTAGTAGAGGATCTGGCCCATGCTACTTTCTGAGGATATACTTTTTTATCTCCCAGTCCTTCTCCGAATGCTGTGCGTCAGAGTAAAAGCAATATTGGTTTTGGTCGTATTTACGTGGAGAATTTTTCATGGTAACTCATCATAAATGAAAATCGAAGCTTCATTCAAATGCCCTGGCATCAGCTGAGTTCTGGTAAGGCAGCGGCCAGGACACGCTCCGGGATGTCGTGCGTGTGGGGCGATTCTGTGGAAGGACCAGAGAGACTGAACACGGGGACGCAGCAGCTGGGTGGAGAGGGAGCTTCCCCGGGAGAAAGTCATCATAGCAGCTGGTGTCTGCATTTAAGGCACTGAAAGCTTTTCCCATTCAAAGCAATTATGTTTCTATGTTTGTCTCAGCACACCAAATTTACCCTCATAAAGCATCTCTTATAGAGCTGAGATGGTATGTCCCCCCACTCTGAATTTCAGGCTCAAATTGACAGCCCTGCCTGGAAATCCTCCAGCCAGAGGAAGGCTAAGGGAGACCAAAAAGACAGTAACAGCACAGAGAACCCGAGTGGTTTTTCTCTCTTTCTTTTTACTCTGATTTTGGTGCGAAAGTTATTGCCTGTGTGACCCCACGCAAAATCATAAATGAAGTGCATTAGGAGATTACACCATCACGGAGAAAATTCCACCCTCATAATCTCCTGCTGGGCCTGTAATCTGCAAGACTTTCCCATTTTACCTCCTTTCTATTTTAACCCTGAACTCTTAATATCTGGCAGGAGCCCATCACCCCCCTGAGCCTCATTGGCCAGGGAGGGATTTGCTGTGTACTTAAATGTCACCCTCTTATCCAAAGAGGGTTTTGTGCTTTTCAGTTTGCCTGGGGAGAGGTGTCTTTTGCGTCCATCATCAACACTGAATTGGTACAGCCCGCGCACAAGGCCGTTTGTTTTTGCCTGATACTGTGATCCCTGCAGTGCTGGGGACATTTGGACTTTAAAGGCAAGAAGCAGAATTCAAAAGAAAACCTTCAAATTTCACAAAACGTCCATTTTTGGCTGCAAAGTGACCAGCACTTGGTGTGGAGATGGGGAACATGGACGGGAAAACCGTGGAGGAGCTGAGCACTACCGAGTGCCATCAGTGGTATAAGAAGTTCATGACGGAGTGTCCTTCTGGCCAGCTCACCCTGTATGAGTTCAAACAGTTTTTTGGCTTGAAAAACCTGAGTCTGGCAGCAAACAAATACGTTGAGCAAATGTTTGAGACATTTGACTTTAATAAGGTAAATATTGTCCTTCCCACTCAGCCTGCGCAGGGATCGGCTGTGCTCTGCTCCTGCGATCGCGTGTGGTGTATTTGGGTGTATGCGATATAGATGTGTGTCTAAGTGTGTATGGTCTGAGCTTCTATGGCCTCATAAATTGTAAAATCAATTATGTAAGGTGAAAAATGTCAGCAAAAACTCCTCACCTGCAGACTGTTCTGGGAGAAAATAGACTTCTCCCAGAATTGATATTTCCCTTTTAGTTTTAAATTATTAAATTAGCGGGGTTTTATCTGGTAGTCTGTGATCCCTTTAAAATGAAGTGCCCTTTAATCCTTAAACATCAAGTGTTGTGACAGTAAGGAACAAGCAAGCGGAGGGAGAACAAGTGCTGCATTCATGCAGAAACAGCGAGTTCCCGAGCCATGCAGCGTGGCAGGAGCTATGGTTTACAGAACAGATCGGGTTTGTTTTTCTATTGTTTTAAATTATAAATGGATTACAGTTTCATTGATTTTATTACATGTGCTCAGTCCCATACGATCGGGAGCTTCGTTCCCTGAGGAGAGGCTTTGCACCTCGGGCTGTCGCTGTGCTGGACCCCGGAGCGGGTCCCAGAGCATCTGCACGCGTTCGGGAGCCCTGTCTTCCCAGCTCAGGAGCAGTGCCAGAGAAGCAGATGGATGCTGTACCTCTGAGAGGAAACAACACCCTCTTTAACTTGCAAATTATTTGGAACTGTACCTCATGTGAGATGAGGAATATATTTTATGGCAACCCAAAGGGCTTAGTGGGCTTAATACCACTGAAAATAATACAGTTTAGGCCCTAAATCCTTTAGGTATTTTGTGCCTTGGCCTTTACCTTCTCACTGCCCCATGTTTGAATGCATGCCTGAAAAGACAATTGATGCACAGGAAATCCTGCTGGGAATGGGGCTCAGTAGCTATTTATACCTAATCTGGCTCTTGCAACAGTGGGATAAAGCAGATGATCTCCTCTTGAACCTGCCCTGTGGTGCGGTGGCTTTGTTCATTGACAAAACCCTGGCTTTTTCCCTCCCAAAGACTTTCCGTGGTTTATATACGCACCATTTTCCTTCAGAGTGCTTTGTATCTCGATGGTATGTGCCATCAAAATGCTCTGTGGTGGGCACTACGCATTTTAGCAAACTTCCTAGAAGCTGTGAACGTCACGGGGCAGCATCTGGAAGCACGGTGGTGGCACGTCGGCTCATGAGCCTGGCTGGAGAGCCGTCTGCGGGCCCAGCCGAACGTCTCTAATGCCGTGGAGCAAGCTGGTGGCGGGCAAACACCTGGGAGGAAAGTCAAAGATAAAACTGTTTGTGCTTTTGACGTGAGCAAAAGTGAAGCAGATACACAAATGGCACAGGGACAGAGCAGCGCCTTCCCAGCCCGAGGTAACAGCAACATGCTGGGGTAATTAGTGAGCTTGTTCCTCTCCTGGAGGTTTGCATGCGAGACCCCTTTGCAGCAGAAAGGAGCTACAGGTGTGTGCAGACAGGATAACGGTAGGCTCATCTCCATAAGCCTGATCCTCTTTGACCTCTGAATTACCACTCCTTTCCATAGAGATTCCTTTAGCACAGGCGAGCTTTGGAGCCTTCCTTAGTCCCCAAGCCAAGTACACACACCAGTTCCTTTGTTATCAACACATAATGGCTCTGCATAACAGAGCCCTGCATAACAGAGCCCTCACCATACGGTGCATTGGCTTTAACTGGTGGGCGTGCAGGGGACGCCTCTGCTGCGCTCCCCAAGCCCCTGCTCTCAAAGTGGTGGCCACACACTGAAGTCTTCCAGCGGGGACTTCCCAAAATGACCAGGAAAATCACTTACTGCCTGACTCCTTGCTTTTAATCTCATCTAGCTTCTAACCTTCTGCTTCTAGGATGGCTACATAGATTTTATGGAGTATGTGGCAGCTCTGAGTCTGGTCCTGAAAGGGAAGGTGGATCAGAAGCTGCGATGGTATTTCAAGCTCTACGATGTGGACGGGAACGGCTGCATTGACCGGGGAGAATTGCTGAACATCATCAAAGTGAGTGGGCTCAGCTTTTTCCGTTTCTTTCACAGACGATGGTTATTAAACGCAGGTAGACAGAAAGGTTCTAACAGGAATATTCCAACCTGAAAGACAACTCCCTGGTAAATTAGTAGGCACTGGCCAAACCTGCTGCTTGTCCTCTGCCAGCCCTCCCACCAGGCTGGCCTCCCTGGCCGGACCTGTCTCGAACACCCCACACCCCCACGGCACCTGCACGCTGCGACATGCAGCAACCCCTTGTCTTCTCATTGCAGGTTGTTTAACCACATCCACTGAAACCTTGGCTGAGATAAGCACCTGAATTTAATCTAAGGATTTTCAGAGGTGAATGGCTCCTGGCTTATCCCAGTATGCCCACCTTATCTTTTAATGCATTGATTGCTTTTTGAAGTGATTTTAATCTCCAGTTTTTTAGAAAGGACTTATTCCTTTCAGAACCTAACTGCCTGCAAAAAAGTATGGCCTCTCATGTCCGGTCACTTAGCCACTTGTACCAATGGATACACAAATCCGCACAACGCTCAGTAACGGTCCCACGTGTCCTCCTTTCCCTCCAGGCTATTCGAGCTATCAACCGGTGCAACGAAACGATGACAGCTGAGGAATTCACTAACATGGTGTTTGACAAAATTGATATAAATGGAGACGGTGAGGAACTTTCTTATGCAATGCCAAATACTGCTCCCACTTCCCCCGTACCCACAGTTCAGTCTGCCAGAGCAATTCCAGATGTTGGATGTTCTGAAACACCAGGACATGGGGAAAGCTGGCAGAGAGCGGCTCTCCGCGAAGGTTTAGCTCCCCGTCCCCTCCGCGGGCTGCAGCTGGCCCGAGGGGACACTGCAAACTGCCCCTCTTCATACTGGCAGTGTGGGGATCTGCGTGGGCTTTAGCTGTGATGGGTTTGGGCTGTACAACAGACAGAGCCGGGGCCTCAGGAAGGGCCCTGTTTTATAGTCCATGCAACTCCTGGGGGCTGCTCCGAGGCTGCCGGCAGCGGGAGGAGAAAGGCTGCAGGATTTAACAGACCTTATCTGAATGTGCTCTCGCAGGCGAGCTCTCCCTGGAAGAGTTCATGGAGGGCGTGCAAAAGGATGAGGTGCTGCTCGAGATCCTCACCCGCAGCCTGGACCTGACACACATCGTCCAGTTGATCCAGAACGACGGGAAGAACCCGCACGAGCCGGAGCAGGTGGCGGAGGCTGCCCAGTAAGCTCCTGGGATGTCTTCCTTCACTTCATCTCTACTTTTTCCCCCTCGCATTATTAAAACGAAACGTGTTGTGGTTGCGGGAGCTGGCAAGCTGTCCCAGCACCAGTGCGACCAGAGATAGGCTATCGCACTAGCACAGGGACCAGGATCTGCTCCGAAGGCAAGGCTCCCCTGGCCCTGCCCGCTGCAGCTGCACCAGCCGGTGGGAGGAAAGGCTGCTGCGAAGACGGGATGCTGCGACGGCAGCTCGCCGCGCTGGAAGCACACAGCCGCTCCCAGGACTGCCAGCAGGGCCCTTTGCTGTGCGGAGGCCTCTGGATATTGCTGCTGAGAGGGGGTAAAGTTTCGCCTCCCCGGGAAAGGCGAGCAGCACCACGCGATGCGGCGTGATAACGCACAAAGACAGCCTCAAAATTCACACCGAGGCCGTGGCCAGCGCCAGCGTCTGCAGCCTCTGCGGGGGATGAACCCCAGGGCTGCCCGGCACTTGGCCCCGGTGAGAGGGGGTCCCCCAAGGGCACATGTACTAAACCTAGAAAGCAGACTTGAACCTTCTCTTTCCTTATATATTTCCAGAGCACGAGATGAGTGGTTTTGGTCACTTGTTCTTTGATTTGTTATTATTGTGTTAGCGGTCATTAGTGGTAATGTAAGATCAAAACATCTATGAGCTAGAAAAAGGAGAGTGGTGGAGTGGTGAATGCAGTGGCTTTTCTTTATATAAAAGCATTAAAAACGCAGAATGGTGCCTTTTTTAACAACTATCTGAACTTTAAGGGCATGTTTCTCCTTGAAATATCTGGAAGGGCTGCAATAGCAGTAACCTGACAGGGAAAAGATTTGAATGTTTGTCAGCATATTCCTGCATGTCTTATCAGCTGTACAACAAACTTAAACTCTTCTGCAAGTTACATTCCGTGGCACCCTTGAGCATCCTGTGGTTTTAACTGCAATGTCAGCGAATCGTCTGCGTGCAGTTCGGAGGAGTGCGCTGCTAGAGATGGGCTAGACGCAGCGTCCGTGCCACCAGCATCCACAAGGACCTGAGTATTCCCGAGCAGGCAATGGGTACCATCACCTCCACGGTACAGTGGGCTCAAGTACCGTCCCCCATGGAATAAAACCCAGTCACCCCTTATTATAGCATCCTGGGAGGGCAACCTCATCTGCCGGTGCTCATTACCCAGTGCCAGAGCAGGGCTGCGCCCAGGACCCCGCACGCACACGAGGGAGGCTGCGAGGGCAGCGGCCTCGCCCCCGCACCACCCGCCGTCCCCGCACCGCGCCGGGGCTGCGCCTTGGCTGCTCCGGGAGAGGAGTTTCCTCATCTGATGGGAACAAGTTTCAGGCATGGTGAGGCAATACAGGACGCTAGGAAGGATTTCTTGCCTAGCTGAAAGACTTGTTATTTGACACTGGATTCCTGTAATTCATAAGCAACTTTCTGACCATTTTTCTTGTGCATCTTTTGCAGTCAATGGTGTTTTACCCAGAAGCTTTTGTGCTTCCAATCTTATAGTGAACTAATAAAGATACTTTACAAGATCATTTCAGGTTGTGCTTTTTCTTTCTTTCAATCAATCATTCTGTTTCCAGCAGGACAGATTAACTGTATCATGAAAGTGCAGAAACCTTTGTTTTGGCTTCATTAAAATAATTCTTTTGCAAGAGCAGCACAAGCACAGGGAGAGGTCTCTTTTCTTCAGAGTCAGCGTAGAAAAGGGGCTACTCCCGGGTTCTCTCATCCTGTGAGAGCTGCCTGTTCTTCTGAAACTCGTCTGCATTGAGCAAGCATAGCTTGCTTTAATAAAACCTCAACCCCTGCGTAGTCCTACAACACTTTCTTCTAGAGCTCTGCTTTACCCACCCACATTTCTAGGCACCTCCTGCGTTCCTCCCTGCTGCCTTCCGGGTGGACCACGTGTGGCAGCCCCGTAGCTCCCTCCCGCCTCTGTTTTCCACCCAGATGGATGAAGAGTGCAGGATGCACATCCGCAGCCCCCCGCAGCTGCCCCCCAACAGCCTGGTTCATGCTCTGGAGCTATTGGACAGGCACACGCACCAAAAGGCCATGGAGAGGAACCCTTTGATGGGCCAGCCTGTCCAGCCACCCCACTTACACTGGTACAAGAGAGAACAGGCTGCAACTGTCTTATCAGAGACGGCTGAGCTGTTTACTCAGTGTGTAACGCTCCTCCTTGCAGCAGAATTAACTCACCCACAAAGGACCAGCACAAAACTTACTGCACTCCATCTTTACAACAGCAGCGAGGAGGGAGCGGAGTTGAGCATGGGCTGGCTGGGCACACTCCCTCCAGAGACCCATTCAGTCCCACCCGTGCTTCCTTCAGCCTCTCTCCTGCATGCCCAAGAAGCCACAAGAAGGAGCCCCGACAAGCCTAATTTCTATTTATAAAGACAAAGTTATTCTAAAAGGGCTGTCTCAGAACTGCTGGCTGGCCAAAGGCACCTTTCAAACCTTAGCGTCTCTATCCGAAGGATGTTTTTTCAGCCTCTAAGAAAGCAAATTAAAAATAATTAAAAACTAATATTGTGACTCCCTTTGCCCTAACTCATGCATAATTAATTTCAAAAGAGTGGCGGCTGTTCAGGTGCCAGCCACAGATGCATTGCTCACTCTTGTGACAGTATCACTGGCAAATGAGAGGCAGCACAGCCGCTCTGGAGAGCATGGGAGAGGCTTTTTCCAAGAGCTGCCATCAGAAGGGCAATGGGCTTGCGAGGCTGCACCACCATGCAGCAGGGCTGAGGTCAGGTCCTGGCTCTGCCTCCCCTTTGCCGTGACCTGGGACAAATCCCTGGAGCCAGGTTCATTAAGAAGAGATGCAGCTACACTAGAACCACCCAGTGAGTGACTTTCAGCAGCACCATGCGATTTACCTCAGTGGGGTTTAGGTGCCAAAACACTGTAAAAGCTGCAATGCACATCTGCCTTTTGGGGGATGCAGAAATCCGAGATCCATGGACAATGTGAGGTTGGGAGGGATCTTAGACTGGCTCTGCGCCCATGTCCTGCCATGAGCAGGGCTAACGTGGAAGCCAGGCTGCTCAGGGCCTTTCCCAGCCCAGCTTTGGAGGGAGGATGTCGAGCAGCACTTCATCCTTTCCTACACTCTCCACAGCAGGGGAGCCCAGCCGGGGGCTCTGCCACCTTCTGCGAAGGCACCCACCTGACCGCCCCTCGCCACAGCCGGTGCTGCTGCTCCATCTGCTTGTGCCGCTCGCCCCAGGGAGCTGGGGCTGCCCCGTCCCATCCTGTCCCGTCCCCGCAGGACCCTCTGCCTGCCAGCACAGAGTGGGCCCCAAGCAGGTCCCCGCGGGGGGAGTCCTGCAGAGGCACCCCGGTCTGCGGAGGAGCAGCACTCAGGCATCCCAGGAACCCGCTGGGAATCGAGCTGATGATCTCCTAGACAGCAAAATCAAAGAGAAACGAGATGATATGCTCAAGAACAGACGATGGTAAATTGCAAAAATATCTCTTTTTGCAACCCCGTGTGTTAGGGTGTGAGGCCTAAAAGGCAAAGAAATGAAACAAAACAGGTTCTCAGCCAGATGCTTCCAAAGGTCCCTTATCCTCAGGGGTTGCAGCCGCCCTACAGCACAGCTCCCATGTTCCCATATCATGCATCAGATCCCAGAATACCATTAGATTACCTTAAATATGGGGTCTTCAAGGGTAATATGTTTAAGACACTTTCTAAATTTCTGAGGCGCACTTTCTCTTGAAAAGGAGGAGGGGAGAAAGAAAGAAGTCTTTTCCCATACTGCCAGAGCTGAGCACAGGTGCTGTGAGAAAGTAAGCCAGTATGGTGAGACCCCAAAAAGTCCCTATAGCAATCAGCACAGGGCTGTGTAAGCCCTGGCACAGCCACTCTGTTTTTCAACATGACATTTCCAAGGGGAGCTGCACATGGGTGCTTGGGGAAAGACCCAGACACAAACCTTTCCTCTGGGCAGCCACCAAACCCCACCTCCCCCCTCAGAACAGCAGGTATATGGACAAACAAAGAACATGGCTAAGCACGGAGTTAAACGTAATCATCCTCCTTCCTTCTCAGCCTCATTATTTCTACTGCTCAGTGCTTTCTCTGGGAATGCACCTTCCAGAGTATTTTAGGATGCGATGCCTCCTTTGGCTCCTGTTCCCTGGTGCCTCTCCCCATCAGCCACCTTCAGCAACAGCCTCACCTTCAGCTTTCTAACATAATTCTTTCACCTTCTATCCAACCCAACTTCAAAGGCATCAAACATCAAGAGCAGATGGTAGAAGCTCAGAAAAATCACATGGCCTTTACCTCTTCCAAGCCATCCAGTTTTAGACTAAAGAAATCCGATCAGTCAAATCCAATTCTAGCTGGGCTGTAAGTCTGGAAAAACGGATTATGCCAACTGTCTGACATCAACAGCTTGATGTGAATGTCGAATTGAGTCTGGGAGGAGATCAAAGTGGTCATACCTATGAATTTAAAAACAGAACTAAAACTAACACACCTTGCAATTTCTTGACAAGATTACGCGATTGATAAGAGGAACACAATTTTCCACAGGCTTATGCCAGCACTAACGCAAGCGTTATCCACCACAGGTACCACTACCACCTTCAGTCTGCCCAGGTCAGAGGAGGTGGAGGCATCCCGCTGCCGAGTCCACTACTTTACTTGGAGCCCTAAGTTCTTCAAGGCTCCCGTTTCAGTCCTGGCAGGGGCCATCTCAGTGCAGCACTGTCAGCTCACTTTATTGTAAGCAACTATTTCAAATTCCATTCAGAAAAATATTATACACATGCTTTCCACCAGCATTACACAGAAGTTAAACAGAAGATATTAGTTTCCTACTCTGCACCTGCAATAGCATCGCCATCTCTGCTTTGTCTTACCCAGGTTAGCTGTTACACTTAACATCTCCCTTAAATTCATTAAGTCAGTCTTAAACACTACAATTTTGGTCCAATAATCAAGTGCTTACACAGGTCTCCACCTTCATTCCAAGTGAAAATTAAATACTGCAAAACAGTTTTAATAAATAATTCTTTATTAAATTCATGTGTTACAAAATTTCTACCAGCAACTGTACAAGTGCTCAGTGTTAGGTTGCCCTCTACCACCCCAGCAGAGGACTGCTGGTATGGGGAACACCAAACAGCTCCTTCAGTGCCTGATCTGACCAGGTGAACAGAATAAGGAAATTTAGAGCATTTAAGTAAAACTGCAGTATGCAACTATACAAAGTAAGCATCCACTTAAAAATTGTGCAAGAAGCAGAGTGTGTTATGTTGGTTGAGATGCCGATATTTAGGGAATTAGAGATTCACATCCTCCCATGAAAACATTTGTCCACAAGTCGGAAAAAATCCAAAGTGCATCTTTTCTTCCAGGCCCTCAAGTCAGAAGTAAGATTTTTCTTTCAGGTCTTTGGCTGATAAACTATTGACTTGAATGAGCTTTAAACAGCTGCCTTACAGCAGCATAAACTCTAAGTCTAACCTGCTCTGATAAGTACACATGCCACAAGCAAGTGTGTATTTAGAGAAAACTTAGAAAGACTATGTGGAAGTGGGAATGTACTGACTGCCTTATCCTGACTACTTCCTCATGTTTCTGAATTTAAAGATTGGCTAAATTGACAAGACCACAAACCAGCAAACTAATCAACTAGTGAAAGATACTACAGTCCTAATTAGAAGCCACAAAAAAGGGACTGCAAATCTTTTCATGGATGTGACCTTCCACTGATCAAGGAAAAATTAAAATAAAGGACAAAAACTCATGTTATTTTCCCAGGGAAATTTTTCTTACAAATAAACCAATAAATAAATCCAATAAAGGTGAACCAAAACATTGGTTCAACCCAAATTATCTTTCCACATACATGTATATATGTAGGAATATGGGTTACAGTAACAGAGCTCAGCCTACAGCCTTTGCAAATTTTATATCTATAGTCTGTGGCTAAATTAAGTCCAGTGTAAAACCACTGTACTCCTTCAGTAACTCACTCAGATTTTCTGTCACTTGTTCCATTCTGTGGCCCTGCCAATAAAGCAGCACTAATCCTCTTATTGCAGAGACACTGCCAAGAAACACTCTGCTCTTCCCTTATCTCTCCTTCCACACAAACCTTCCCCCAGTGCAGTGAAAGTCCTGGAGCTCCTTGAGCTCACTCAGTCTTCACAGGGCAGGAAAGGCTGTTCTACAGTGACAATTCAGTAAGAAAAAGGGGCTCAAAAGGAGCAGAATCACACCTGTGCAAATCTGTCCTCTAAATGTGGCTGCCAAGAAGAGGTACACAATTTCTACTGCTGCTCAGTGGTTGGAAACAGCATTTTTCCAGCCCCACAGAAACCCAGGTCTCCCAACAGGCAGAAGGAGCAGACTCTGGTCCACAGGAGGGAGATGCAAAGAGTTACTGCTCCACCTGTCCAGCCCACACCTTCTCCTCAACTCTCTGTTGGGTTGTGTATATATATACACACACACACATGCAACAGCATGTCTTGGCTACCACTTATAATCCAATTCTTATTTGATAGCGATATGCTGGTGTTCAATAATTTTACATTAGCAGTATAGTCTAAACACGCATTCAGACATCCTGGATGTCTACAGCCTGCCAGAGCACCTCTTTTGTTGTCACTTTTGGTTTGATGTGTTTGTATCTCTGCAGGCATGAATGATGCAAACACTAGCCTGCACTGAAGACAGTACCACTGCGTCAGGATTTCTCACTTCCCAATCCCATCTGTCAGATTAAGCAGGATCCACTGCAGGAAGCCACAAAAAGTTTGTTCCTTGGGGTGTAACCAAAAACCAGAGCTGGCAAACACTGTATTGTGTACACAGAAAGACTTATTCATGAGCCAAAAATAGTCTCTGGGTACCAGCAGTAAGCAGCACATAGCACATGGGTTATAGATTGAGATATGGCTTCTTAAACCACTGGAGTTTTCATCTGGATGCTAAGACTGGATTAAAAGGGAAAGCCACCACCACCCTGGAGTAAGAGAACCACAGCTGTAGTCAGCATCACATTTTCAGCTGTATCAAAACTGAATTTTCTCAAAACAAAGCACTCTTTCTCCTCTGCTCAGTGATCCATCCCCCAGGGTTTACATCCATTTGCAACATCTTCATCACCCACTTGTCTTTCCTGGCCCCATCAATGAACTCGTCAAGAGACAACTGCCCTGTGTATGAGATGAGGAGGAAACAAGATGGGGAGACAAAACATGACAGGTAAGACAAGGCGGCAGGAAGTAAAAACCATCTATGTTTCAGAAAATATGCTAATAAGACAACAGCTATACTTCATTCCCCCCATGTAGTTTAGGCCAGCTAGCTGAAAGAAGCTACCACACTGTAACCCAATGCATTCACACCTACCCTATCCCATCAGCTAACATGAAACATGGCATTAGCTTTCACATGCTCCTCCAGGAGGATTGCAAGTCTGATCCTGTAAGCTCCAATTTGACTGGAGCCACTGCCTTTACTCAGGCTATTTGTGCTGGGACTTGCACTCTGGCTACTGGGGGCTTTCAGAGGATGAGATCTGTGTGGCATCAAAATCCAGACAGAATAGTGACCCCTCTGTATTTTACATTAAAATAACAAATGACAATTATTTCCTCCTGCTGCAACAAGTTACTCTTGATTGTAACAAACAGACCAGAACCAAACCCAATGTGTCTGAGTAACATAATAGTCCTAAGTGATTTCTTGATAGACATAATTAAAGCTAGCCTGCCCAGCACAGATAACTTCTCATTACACATGAATGCAATCTGAGCCATTGATCACTTACCATCCCCATTCTCATCCACTAACTGAAATATCCTGTCCACAACCTCCTCCGGGGTGAGCAATGGAGTCCTCTCCTCCACCTCCGACCGACACACTTTCTTCAGCTTGTAGATAGACTGAAAAGAAGTTCACAAATTAGGGGAAGGACTGGAAAATGAAAAGCGGTGGTGAACTCCATTATCTTCCCAACAGCGTAAAGGTCTTTTACAAAGGCTGTGGTTTTAACCTTTCTAGACAGATCTGCCACTCAAGAGCCTCAGACCTTTAATGAAACCTCCGACCTTGTGCTCACACACGCTGCAGATTACTTCATTTGCTCTTTGAAGCTGCTGCCCTCCTGTTCTCCTTACACATATTGGTCAGACCTCAGGGTTCCTTTGCAAAGAACAAGGCAAGAGTTTCACACATGGGGTAATCATCTGACTTTTGAGTATGATTTTTCTAACATCTGAGGCCAGGCACATCTGGACTTACCCAGCCCTCTCTCCTAGGGAACTTGTGCCCAAGCTGCAAGATCAAACCTGTATTAGCACATGTTTTGACCCATAGTTTCTGTTCCACTTTGTCATTGGAAAGGGGCAGATTTTATCTATTCCTCCCATGACAAACACCTGCTTGTTATTAACTGTACTCCTTAGGCTGAAGGGTTTTGTCTGAAGTCTTCCCAGAGAGGGGATTAACAAGGGCCTAACAGATCTGGCCAATTCCTGGCTGACCTCAAAACTATAATTGAGCCTGCCCCAGACAAGCTCCCCAGATGCCCTCACACCTGCTGCTGGTGCTGCAGGGAACAAGCTGGTCACACTTCCCAGCCAAAAGGACCAGCACAGATTCCACTCCACATATTCCTTTTCTGATGTTTTCTTGATACTGCATTTCACCTAAGATCTTAAAATATTTGATCATCATTGATTGAGCCTCACGAGTACTGCTGTGCAAGGGCAACAGCACCTGTGGTACAGGGGTGACTCTAGCACAATCACCAAGATGTTTACCTAAATAAGAACCCAGGTACCCTCTGACTGTCTGCTAAGCCCCATGCCTCCTCTCACACAGTCACTCATTAAAACTAAGTGCAGAGCATAACAGAAACCCAGAAAGGAATAATTACAAAAGGGATTTCTGTACTAATTTGTGCCTCTCTGTGTATTCTCACTGGCTACTCAGGCAGGAAACTTGGCTCCTGTAAGGGGCATGAGGTGAAACCCTCTTCCACTGGCCAGTGCAATTAATCTTGGTGTAAAAAGGTTGAAAGGCAAGGCAGAGCAGAGAGACAGGAACTCCACAACAGCACCCAGATGCTGTATTTCTGGACAGCAGCAGCAGGGGCCAGGCTGCCCACAGTGGGTTTAACTGATCCCTCCACCACCCCACCAGGCTCCACCAAACCACTGAGCACATGACCCTTTCACCAAGGTCAGGCATTTTCACTTCATCACTGCCTACAGCTGCCTTGAAACCTGATTATCACAAAACCCATATACATCATTACATTGCCAAAGAACTGTGATTGCTTAAATAAGCGATTAGGCAATGCCTACTCACCTCAACAATTTCCAGCAGCTCAGGTTTATCTATGCAGCCATTCCCATCCTTGTCATATACTTTGAATGTCCACCTCAGCTTGTGTTCCAGTTTTCCTCGTAAAACAAGATTCAAGGCAGCTACATATTCCAGAAAATCAATGGTATTATCCTGTAGAAACAGAAAAGCAACTGAATGGCACTTAACTGGGTATAGTTGATAGAAAACTGCTTACCAAACCTAGTTAAAACAACAGCCAAGAAGATACTCCATGGGACAGCTATTTATTTTCCACTTCATAAAAGACCTGTGCCAGTCCAAGACCATCAGTAAGTACCGCCATGCCCCTTTGCACCGAGGATAAGTTCTCAAGGAGTGGCAGTGGACAGCAAAGCAGTTCTCCTACAGTGCAAGAAGTGGGGCACCTGCCAGGACTCCAGAAACTAGCAATTTAAATACCCCGAGACAACATCGATTACAAGGAGGATGGGGAGAAGGATGCGGATCAGTGCAGGAGGCATTGACTTTTGGGGAAGGGATTGCCATCCTCAGCAATCTCAGCTGCTTCACTGATGAGACCCAACTATTACCCCCTTCTTCCATCCTTCTCCTTTGTTTGATGATCTTGATTCATCTGAGGGAGGCAGACAATGAAAATGTCACCATTCAGAAGGAGGCAGCAACACCCACAATAAAGGATTTACATCAGGTGTTCATCCTCCTAAAAACTTCAGAGAGAGTGAAGGGATGCAGGGCTCCCTCGCAGCCTCCAGCAGATGGCCCTCGTGCAGATCAGCACCATCCCCAGGGCCAAGCCAGGGCCCCACGTCACCTCACGGCCCTCCTGACCCAGGCAGCAAAACCCCCTGGAAGATCTGGGCTACGCATCTCCTCCCTGCACACTCTGCTCCGGGCACTGAAATGCTCTGCAGCAGCTGTGAGCAAAAACTGCTACTACTGGACTTCAAAGGGCAGTAAGCATAAAAAGACAACTGAAGAAGTTTTATTTTCTTACCATATTACTAATAATCCTTTAGCTTGTCAGGTCCTGCTCAACTGATTATATACTATGAGCATATTTAAGCAAACACATGAATCTAGGCCTAATTTAGCATTCTTAATATGTGCAAGTACCAGCATCCCTTAAAAACAGATTTTCAGTCTTATTAGGAAAACTCCTATAAGCTAGGAAGGGGACTTCCCCTTTTACGCACACCATTTGCTCTGCAACCCTTTCTGCACAGCTTTCATAACAGAATTTGGACCTGGACCTTCTTTTTTTTTGCAGGAATTTGAGTTTTGCCAACTTCAAATTCTGAGTCAAGTCTGACCTGCTCACATTTTCCATAGCTTTTTTTATCCTCTCACAAACTGACTTTTTTTAGGACTCATCTCAATGTGATTTTGCCACTGGTTTCAAAGGAAGCGTAAGGGAAATTGGTATATCTGAGAGATGACAGACTTGCCTCCCCTTGTCCTATATTGATATACAGCAACAAACAACCCCATACTTTGAATACGATCAAGAGCTTCAGGAAAAAACCTGAAACATTTGGCAAGCACTGCTTACCTGTTTCAAGGTGAGAAAGGCAACCATATTACCTTTCTTTTGACCATCTAAAAATATCGCCAGCTAGTATTATGCTATCTTTTGCACTAATACATGGGTATGCATGAACTGCTACTAAACCAGAAAGCCCACTTTTCCCAGGTGTCTGATGACAAATACAGCAAAGGGAATCAAAACCAGAATGTCTGAATTGCTCAGCATTCCTTAGCTTTTGAGCAGCTAAAATCAACATTTTGTTACATGCCACCTGTTCACACTGTACATACACACTTCCTCCAAGGTGCAGCAAGCCTGAGTACGACTTTACTATAACTCCCCCTCTATCATAACAGATAATGTTTTTTCCCCCATGGAGCAACCTTGGCTATTCAAGGATCTTTCAACAATACTGCCTCAAAATGCAACTGCCTAAATTTCAACTTTTTAATCCATCCTTAGTTCCTTAAAGGGACATTCTGTCCTTAATTTGCGTACAGATTTACAAGAGGATAAATCCCCACCAGCCCATACAGAGTGGTGCAGCATGTGTTCCTTCTCCTGCCCTGGCAGATCTATTGCCCTTGCCTCAGTCTCATGAAGCATGGTAACAAGGGTGGGAACTGCACCAAAACACCTGCAAATTACAGAAGGAAGAGGTGTGAATTATCAGACAAATAATTGTAAAAATTCCTCACCACTTACCCCATTCTTATCAAAAGCTCTGAACATGTTTTCAACATACTCTGCTGCTTCACGGTTATCCTGGACCCCGAAGAACTGCTTGAACTCATGCATGAAGAGGGTTCCGCTGGGACATTCAACAACAAATTTCTTATACCATTCCTGCAATTCGGCAACATCAATCTCTGTTTGCTCCCCTTGGGCATTGGTGAACTGCTGTCCCATTTCGCTCCGTAAAGCAAGAAGGAACAAAAGGAAAACCCTGCAGATGCCCTTCACTTGTATCGTCCTTCTGTTACCTTTAGTTGCTTTTTCTTTGTTCTTTTTCTTTTCGCTGTCTTGTGCCTTTATTTGATGTTAATGTTGTGTCCTGTTATGTCACCTTCTTTTTGTGTTTTACTTTCCTCTTCTTTTTCTCCTATGGTTTTCACTCCCGCAGCTTTATGTGCTCACTTGATGATCGTAGAGTTACTTCTCTGCATTAGGGCAGTATAACATGTGGTATCAGGTACATACAAAAATAACTAAGATTATTAGGAGAGTGTCACCTATCAGTCACAGAGACCTTCAGATGTTCTGAGCATGCGGCCTATTTAGGGGCAGACTCAAGAGGCTCAGGGTCCTCCTGCACATTAATACCTTTATGTCAAAGAACCTGGAAGCTGAGGTTCCCTTTACACATGACATCCGACCCCACTCACTTTACTGTAGTTTCCCTAGGGGGAAAAAAAGGGGATTGTAAGCAAACTTCCCTAACATTAGTTTTTCAACACTGGCATATACTACCTGCCTCTGGGGGGATACTCAGTATTTCAGTGAAATAGGGCATATTACCAAACAACAACCACAGAGAGCAAATGCTGACAAAATAAGTACATACAACTAACACCACTCACATGAAAACATGCTAATGCATCAAGTTAATTGAATGCCTACTACAGGCTTTACTCTGGACAAAATGATTGAGAGAACTAGTAAATGCACATAGATACAAATGCACATGATTGTCTTATTTTCACAGTTCATCTTTAAAACTCCAAGTTAAACATAACAGGAATATTTTAACATTTTATTTCCTTATTTTTTAAAGCATTGAGTTCCCCTCCTTCTTTCCCTTCCTCCATTGAAATACTTCTCCTACTTACTACTTTTATTACAGATAAAACATACAGCCATACCTCTGGCCTCTTTCTGTTCTGCAGCAGCTCACCACAGCCTGGAAGCAGACAGCTCACAGCCACCTACTACCAGAAGCCAAGCCCTCTTCTAGCAGACAACCTACCACTCTTCCCTTTCCTTACTAAGGCCACCAGCTTTTATCCATATCATACCAGGTGTTCTGAATCCAGCCATTATCTGTGTCACCTGGAAAGAAACGGCCTGTAGCTATAAATGTGTCTGAGCCAGTCTGGCAGTCTAGAGAGGATTCTTCCTTTAAGAGGATTAGAGTAGTGCTAATAGGAAGTAGTAGACCACCCCTCATTATAATAATGCTAAGGCCTAGAAGGACTTAAGCTGTTCACTTTTTTGGAACATTTTTTTCATTGATTTAGATAGGATAGTTTCTCATACAAAAAAACAGTGGTCAAGAATCAGTGTAAACCTTGATATTGCAGAACAATTCAGGAGCAATTCATACTCCACTGTAAGAAAAGAGCTTGCTCTGACTCTATTCATGCCTACCAGCAGTATTGCTTGTGCGTGTATATACATACATACAGATTTGTAGGAGCATAGCGTGACTTTGCACTTCTGTACACAAGGATGCCCTGGCAATGCGTGGTTTCACTTAAGCATTGTAAGCAAGAAGAGGATATAGGCAGTACAGCAGAAGCATGGAGATGGATGGGGAACACCAGAGGAGTTGCCAGAAAGGTTGACCGCTCTCTTTCAATGAAAAGGTATACTTTTATCTAATAACGTAGAGGAATCCTGTTTGTCTATCTTTGTGCCTAGAAGAATGCAACAGGATTAATAAACTCAATCCTTCCTTTTGTAAATGCTTCAGGCAAACTTCAGCCCCCAATTCTAAGATAACTTGTCTGTTGCAGAGCAGCTTGAGGTCTGGCTCATCAAAAGAAGTTATACTGGATCTATCCCCCAGCATTTGCCCCTCAGCTAGACCTACTGGAAAGAAGTCTTTGGCAGCCACAGTCACTGTGGTATTTATAAAATAGTTCTGTTGCATTCTCCATTTCCCCATGCTCTGTTATGCATACTGTGTGAGGAAATAACTTTTTCCCTCAACGATATTCCTTGAATCATCTTGGCTAATATTTGATGAGGGCACGGGTTCTTTCTCTGGGTCACAAACAGCTTTCAAGAAGTAGGGGTGCTGCTGCTGGGACGGGGCTGGGGGGGCCCATCGCAGGTTCTCCTGCAGCACAGCTGGGCAGTTGTGCCCAGGCTGGGGTGAACCCTTCCACCATTTTGTGCTGCTCTCCTGCACCGAGGCTGCAACGCTGGAATGTGAGTGCTGAGAGCACACAAGACTCCACATGCCCAGGACATTGTCTTGCCTCATTGCATAATTTTGTTTTGCCTTATGGGAACTTAGCAATCTGTTCCCAGGAGAGAAAATGGTTCCCCTTTGTTTTGATGACTATAATCTTCTCTAGCTAGGAACAAAGGACTGCAAGAGACCTGGGTTACAAAGCCTAGCTGGTGCTATTGCAGGTATCATGACATACAATCGTGTTGATAAAAGTACTGATGTTAATTTGGCACTGAATAAATTAAATCCCATAGCTCCTGGTATGAAAATTCCTCTGCATATACTCTCATTGTCCTAAATGTGTGTTCTGCAGATGGTACTGACAGAGCGGCTCTCAGCCAGTAGAATGTCACTTCATGAAGTACAGTTTATCAGCCAAAGGGTTTCTTCATTTATTTGAAAAAAAAAAAAAAAAAAAATGCAGGTAGAGGTAGATATAAGCAGAGAGAACTAAAAATAAAAAGAATGATTTCTAGAAAATGTATGAGAAAAAGGTTGGTGCTATTTAGGCTGACTGAAGGGTTAGGATCAATGCTTTCTATGTCATGTCAGCGTGAACCCTTTGGATGATTAGTTGCAAACAGCTAACATCTGATTACATGTCCTGCCTAATGAGCTATCTCTAGATTATCACCTGTACAGCTCAAAAGCTGCAGAGTTTCCCAGCCAAGAGCATGGAAAAAGATGGCTTATTTCCTGTCAGTTCACTAACACAACATGCTGCCACATGCTTCAGCAGAGGCTGGTAGAAACTCAAGAAAAAAAAAAGAAAAACCAAACCCTGCAGAGGGCTGGGCAGACTCATTTGTTTGGCATCTGCCTTACCACTCGGTGAAGGCAGCAGAGGCTGTACCAAAGGCGGCGGGGTGCAGGCACAGCTGCCTGGCGTGAGAGGACCAACTTCAATGAAACTGGAGGCAAGACTAGATCCTTCGCCCACGCTGGAGCGTGCCTAGTCATTTTGCTGCATTGCTCCATTATTTTAAATACCCCAGCCCTGACCTGCCCTAATACCCCTCTCGTGGGTTGGGCAATCTCAAGTGTCCTTGCAGTGGGCCTAGGAAGAGCAAAGCCCTGCCCAGGGCTGCGGCCGGCCCCTCCGTCGCAGACAGCCTGGGGCGTGCGGCATCCGTCCGTCCGTGTCTGCTTCCAGCGCTCCCCGAGCATCAGACCACAAAGGAAAGCAAACCTGAAGCATCCTTAAATTTCCCTGTCGCCAGGCAGGGTGGACAGGAGGAATGCAGGGAGGATGAACGGCAGCTTTTGTGCTGACCCGCCTGAGGAAAGATCAAAGATCCCTCATACTTTGGCTGGGAGTCCAGCCCGACGTCTCTAAGCATCTCTTCTCAGCTGCTCACCAAATCGGCCATACCGTTGCACATTTTTATACAGCAGGTATAACAAGGTGTTATTACCAGAGCAGCCGTCCCTTGTTTTGCGTATCAAAAATGGTCAGGTACAACTTAGCAAACACATCTGCACAGCACAAATCCAAAACCCACCGTTGCAGTGGTACCCCACAACAACCTTTGTGTGCCATCCATTGTCTTTTGCTTATGGCCGGAAAGATTTTATTACATGCTGACAAACTCCTGCTAAATGCTGCCTCTGAATGGCTCCATTTCAGTGATGAACGAAGCCCGAAACATTTATCTTGCAAGGCAAGTTTTCCAAGACAAATGCAAAATTACATTTTTCCCTCCGTGTGAAAATTTTAAAAATTTTGCACGGTTCCGAAGTCTTGGCATAGGATTGAGCTTTAGATGCAGGTCAGCCTTTCCAGAATCAGGATTCGGCACTATCCGCAGTGTGGATGATGGGAAGGAGAAGGGAAATTCCCACCAGTTTTTTTCTTTTCCTGCTTCACTGAAACCGAATAGCAAAGTATTGTATGATCTCTTGAAACCAGGATTCACCACTGAGTCACAGTTCTCCACCTACGAGGAAAAGAAATGAAAGGGGCGGCTGGTGGCGGTGGCAGGCTGCGGCCGGGCCGGAGGAGGGATGCTGCGGAGCCCCCTCGCAGCCAAGGGTAGGTGTGAGGGCGGCGATGGAGGCTGGGGCGAGGCACGTTTTTACACTTTTCAGAGCAAACCGCGTGCCCGGGGCTGGGCGCTGGGCGCAGCCGGCTTTAAGTTCTGCCTTTGTACCACGCTCCGGATCGGCTGGGCCAAATCCGTGTTGAACTGTGAAGAAAACGGGAACTTCTTGTTTCCTTTTGCAAATACTCCATGAAAAATTAAGGGGGTGGGGGAAAACGATGGGGGGGGGGGCGGGACACAGATACTCCGCTTGCCCCCGAGACCCCCGAGGGGACGGTGGGGCGCTGCGGCAGCTATAAAAAGACATTTATTTAACAAAACCACGACACGTACACCCCTAAATAACAGGGCGCGGAGGGGAGCCCACCACGGTGGCATGGCCCCCCCCACCCCGTGGTGTGGAGCGGAGCAGAGCTGCCCCCCGTGGCGTGGAGCTTCCCCCCCCCCCCCGCCTCCGCCGTGGGCGTGGAGGGGAGCCCACCCCCGTGGCATGGCCCCCCCCAACCCGGTGGTGTGGCGCGGAGCCCCCCCCCCCAGTGGCCGTGGCCGTGGAGGGGAGGCCCCCCCCCCCCCGTGGCGTGGAGCCCTCCCCCCCCCGTGGCCGCGGAGGGGAGCCCCCCCCCCCCCCGTGGCGTGGAGCCCCCCCCCGTGGCGTGGAGCCCTCCCCCGCCCCCCAGTGGCCGTGGCCGCGGAGGGGAGCCCCCCCCCCCCCGTGGCGTGGAGCGCCCCCCCCCCCCCCGTGGCTGCGGAGGGGAGCCCCCTCCCCCGTGGCGTGGAGCCCCCCCCCCCCGTGGCCGCGGAGGGGACACCCCCCCCCCCCGTGGCGTGGAGCGCCCCCCCCCCCCCCCGTGGCCGCGGAGGGGAGCCTCCCCCCCCGTGGCGTGGAGCCCCCCCCCGTGGCGTGGAGCCCCCCCCCCCCCCCGTGGCCGCGGAGGGGAGCCCCCTCCCCCGTGGCGTGGAGCCCCCCCCCCCGTGGCCGCGGAGGGGACACCCCCCCCCCGTGGCGTGGAGCCCCCCCCCCCCGTGGCCGCGGAGGGGAGCCTCCCCCCCCGTGGCGTGGAGCCCCCCCCCCCCCCCCCGTGGCCGCGGAGGGGAGCCTCCCCCCCCGTGGCGTGGAGCCCCCCCCCCCCGTGGCCGCGGAGGGGACACCCCCCCCCGTGGCGTGGAGCCCCCCCCCCCCCCGTGGCCGCGGAGGGGACACCCCCCCCCCGTGGCGTGGAGCCCCCCCCCCCCCGTGGCCGCGGAGGGGAGCCCCCCCCCCCGTGGCCGCGGAGGGGACACCCCCCCCCCCCGTGGCGTGGAGCCCCCCCCCCCCCGTGGCCGCGGAGGGGAGCCCCCCCCCCCCCCCGTGGCGTGGAGCCCCCCCCCCCCCGTGGCCGCGGAGGGGAGCCCCCCCCCCCCCCCCGTGGCGTGGAGCCCCCCCCGTGGCCGTGGGCGGGGCGGGCGGCGCGGCTGCGCCCGGCGCACCTGGGCAGGTGAGGGCGGGGCGGGCGCCCAGTGTGCGCCGCTGCCGCGCTCCCCTCGCCCCGGCGCCGCCCCACGCGTGGGCCCCGCGGGGCGGCCGAGAGCCTCCGCGGGCGCGGAGCCGCTCTCCGCCCGCCGGAGGGGTAAGTTGCGCGGGGTGGCGGGGGTGCGTGGGGGGGGTGCCCCGGTGCCCGACCTCCCCCCCCACCCCACCCCACGCCGCGCCCCCACGGACCCGCCCTGCCTCGCGGGACCGCGTCGCCCCGTTCCGCGGGGGGCTGCTCGCCCGTCCCGTGGCGCGGGGGGTGGGGGTGGTAGTGGGGGGAGTTGGGTTTGAACGGCAAAACGGGCGGGGCGGCGGCGGGACACGCGGGTGGCCGTGGGAGGGTTCGCGGTCCCGCTCCGGGCTGGGGCGGGGGGCGGCCCCGCTCCGGGCGCAGCCGCGGGGGGCGAAGCCCGCTGAAAATGGCCATTTATTGCTCCCCTCCCCACCCGCTCCCGCCGCTGGTGCTGGGTTAGCCCTAGGCTACGTCTTTCGAGTTGGCGTAAACCTAGGCCTAGAGTTAGGGCGAGCGTAATATTCGCCCCCCCCCCCGCCCCGTTCCCCGACGGCAGTTTTGGGACCACCCTGAGAACCCGAATTACCTACGACGACTCCCGCCCCGTACAGCTTCGTGGGCTGCCCGGGCATGGCGGAGGGCTGAGGTTACCAGATTGGGGCGCAGGGACTGTGAATTTTAAGAGTTAATTGTGCTCGAGGTGTGTCGCTCGCCCTGCGCAGGGCTGGGGAGCACGGGTGGCTGCAAGAAAAGTGACGAACAGATCTCTGAAACGTGGGAGCTATAGGTTCCCCGTGTAGGGAGGTGATTAAGTGTCAGACACTCGGATGAAAATTCAGCCTGTTTCTCTGTGGGAACAATAATGTTCATGGTTGAGCCGCTTGTCTTTGAAAAAATGGATACAAATCCATGAAATACAGGATAACGTAATCAAATGCAGGTAGCGAGCAAGGAATGAGGTCTGTGGTATCGCAGCGATGAACCCAGAGAAGACCCCTTCCTCCTTTAGAGGCTTGGTGAACGGGGTGGAGCGGGAGCACCGAATACACTTGGGTGTGCAGGCAGAGAGTGAAAGCATCTGTGCAGCCGGGCTGAGACAGGCGTCAGGCCTTTTCCTGGTGCGCTGCGTGTTGTTACGCTGGCTGGCACCGCGCCGCAGCCCCGAGAGTCACCCCGGTTAACCAGGGCTGTCCCCGACCTCGGTCGCTCGTCTGCAGCCGTCAGGGAGGTGGCTGCAGGATGCCTGCTCGTTTCCGAGTTTGCTTGAGTTGTTCTTGTTGGGGTGATCGTCTCCTCTCCAAGGAAAAATGTGTGACAATAATAATTGGGGTACAGGGAATAATTACATAACTGACCAGAGAGGCACTAGCAGCACAGGGATGTGCTAATTACACCCCCCCCCCCACCCCCCCCCCCCCCCCGCACCAGCCAGTTTGAGTGGGAATAAAGCAAACGAGAGGATTCCTGGGTAGGCGCACCAAGGAGTCTTGCGTGAAGGCCAAGCCTCCCTTGGCAAATCCAGCCGATAGTGTGAAGACGTTCCCCGAGCTCACCCTTGCAGCTCTCTGAGCCAGAGCAGCCTCTGGCATTAGTGGACCCCACTGGATCGAAGCTGGAGGTTGTGAGAGGCTGACTCACCGTCTGAGCCGAGCAGTGAGATTCAAGTTGATTTGCTCTCAGTTACTGTGTCAACAAGTCATTGGTGATAAAAGGTCATAAAGCATTGTAATGTCGCGTATTGACAGACGCCGTCTGTGATCCGTGGGACAATTCAGACCTAATACGGCAGCGCCAGCGCACCCCCCGTGTGACCAAATGTATTTTGTTGGAGAGAGGCATGAATTTTTTCCCCCCGATATGTGGGTTTGAATTTAGTCTTGGTCTTGCAAATGTGTGAGTACACAGTGTACGTTACCAGAAGCAGAGGGGACTGCTTGTGAAGTTAAGTGTAAGAGCGATTGTGGAAACAAGCTTTAGTTAGGATTTCTTTGTTACAATGAGAAGTCACGTTTTTTTTCCTTTGCAAGGAAAATTGATACCTGGTTTTGGTCTCATTTCTAAGTCCAGCATTAACCTTGACTTTGTGTCTTTGCAAACACGCTACTGAAAGTTTACTTCTGATAGGATTTTCGACATGGATGACTAATACAGCCAGGTTTCAGAAGCACAAAAATGATTTTGATGATTGCTTTCTGATCCTTTGCAGCTCCTGGGAAGCAGTATGCTAATGTCCCCAGGTCCTTGACGAAGCACATTTTCAAACTATTTAATAAATTATTTATTATTTATTTATTATTAACTATTATTTAAAGATGATTTGCAATTGAATCTGAACATTTTCTTTGCTTAACAGATAAAATAAGTTGCGTTAAGATTAATTTTGTGTGAACACTTGGATCTGAATGGGATCTGCAGGTATTTCAACAAATAAAACCTGTTCCTAGACTAGTTCTTGGATAGGATTTTTTTAGTCTTCTCTATCTCTGCTACTAGATACATTTTGCAACTCCTGCAGGAGTATTCAGAGCTTATGGCAAAGGTTTTACTTATCCTGTAACTGCTTTATTAAGGGGAATATTTGTCACTTCTCACGTCTGTTTCAAGATTTACAGATGAACATGGGAGATACACCTTCTAAGCACATGTGTAGCAAAATCTAAAGGTACCAAATGCTGTCTCTTCCTGCAGAGGGACAGTCACTGGTTTTGTTTTTTCGGTTTTGTATCTGTTCTGCACAAGAAAAAGATTGTTGGTTGGCTGCAAAGGTAGCAGCAACATCGGGCTACTTAAACAACAACAGATTTGATCAGTTAACTGCAGCATTGTTTTTTTGAAAAACCTGACATTAAGTCAACATCACCTGATTTTTAGCACGAGTGCAGGCAGACTTGCAGTTCATGTCCTTCTGGATGAACATCCTAGTTATTAAGGTCAGTGATGTTTGCAAATGATTATGCTGCATTTAGAGCATTCATGAAAAAGTCACGAAAAGACTTTCAGAGGAACGTCTGTCTCTGATGAAACAGTCCCTCCCGCTTCAGCCTGATGCTTCCACCTTTACCTCAACTGGGGGCAAAAGCCTCTGGTTCAGCGCATGGTAGTTTTTCTCCTCTTGGATGCAAGACTGAAGAAGACTGAAGGCAGCTGAAGAAGAACTAGATCAGATAGGCCCCTTCGCTGAGGCGTACGTGGAGGCTTTTGAAATTCTGCTGCCTGTTCTTGTTGTGGCTTGTTTGTGGCTTTATCTCCTGCGCAGCGTTTACAGCTCAGGCTTGATTGGGGCTCGCCCTCTGTGCGCTCAGTTAACACAAATAACGTGCCGTCTCTGCTTACTGGAATATTTAATAGTGAGTTGTTGTTCTTGTAACAATTATGGTCCCCGTTTAGTGATGTGTTTGTAACTCCTCCTGGCAGAAGAGTCGTCTGGCTGAATGTGAATTAGTGGTTTCAGTGTGCAGTAACATAACAAGCAATAGCAGTAACACGGCATAGGGTCCTTCTTTGTGCAAGTAATTTCTTTTTTTCAAGCATATGAGTCTCAAGTAACCCTTAGCACTTGGTCTACTACTATCCCTGTCTTTTGTAGACAATGGCATTACACCCGCGAAGAGTTCGCTTGAAGCCGTGGCTGGTAGCCCAGGTAGATAGCGGTATGTATCCCGGCCTTATCTGGCTAAACCGAGAAGCAAAGCGGTTTCAGATCCCCTGGAAGCATGCAACTCGGCACAGCCCGCAGCACGAGGAGGAGAACACCATCTTCAAGGTGAGGGAGGGAGGGGAGAGCTCAGGAGGAGAACACCATCTTCAAGGTGAGGGAGGGAGGGGAGAGCTCAGGAGGAGAACACCATCTTCAAGGTGAGGGAGGGAGGGGAGAGCTCAGGAGGAGAACACCATCTTCAAGGTGAGGGAGGGAGGGGAGAGCTCGGCTATACCACAGCTCTTAAACAGAGACAAAGGGTTGAACTGTTGGCCAGGAGCTGGAGAGGTGACTCAGTAGTTGTTTCCAGCCTGTTTTCAGCCGCATTTTGTCCTAGTTCTTTGACCTCAGAAAAGCCACTTTGTGCACCTGGATGCCAAGCCTGGCACTGCCTGAAATGGTGTTGAGTTCTTTAACCCTTTCCGACCACCAAAGGCCAGACAATGTCTGATTGCACGGACTCTGGAAGATTGCTGCTATTTGCTTCATCTGCTCGGTTTAGGATGTGGTAGCTGGCTTGTTCTTAGCAGCAAACCATTAAATACTGTTACATAAATCTTGAGAGGTCCACCACAAACTTCCAGTGCTCATCCCTGCTGTCCTTAATGTTTTTATCCCAAGGGATTCATTATAACTCCTACACTCCTTTGAGGAATTTCTGACCTCCTCTGCCTTGGAGGGATCTTGGACTGATAGTCTGATTTTGGGGTGAGAGAGGGAGAGGGCCTGCTACATGTCTGTGGCTGCTCTTCCACTCCGTTGTAACCGAGTCCATTCCTCCTACTCAGGGTATGGCTCGCTGTCAAAAATGACTTTTGGTATTGAACCTGAGACACCTAGAAAAACCCAGTCCACGATCCTGTACAATGTATACTTTCTTAACTTGTATGAAGATGCATGTTCAGAATTGCTAATGGTTTTTGAAAATCGGGATTTACATTCCCCGCCCCCCCCTTAATGGGAAAAGCTATTCAAGCAGGATTTTCTGTTGTTGTTACCAGAAGAGCTGTAGTTAAGACTTCTGCAAGAGAAGGATTTTACTGTGAATTTGTTTGGAAGCTTGATTTCTGATAAAAGCTGCTCTGTTGAGAGGGCTGGACTGAGCACAGTGTACTTTGTCCCCAGGCATGGGCTGTGGAAACGGGAAAGTACCAGGAAGGAGTCGATGAGCCAGACCCTGCAAAGTGGAAAGCCCAGCTCCGATGTGCTCTTAACAAAAGCCGGGAATTTAATTTGATGTATGATGGCACCAAGGAGGTGCCCATGAATCCTATTAAAATTTATGAAGTCTGCGATATCCCGCAGTCCCAGGGATCAATCATTAATCCAGGTGAGGGCCTTGCTGACACAGGGCTGGTAACTGGGCAGGTGTTTGTCCAATGTGAGTTCCTTTCCCTCGGCGGCATTAACTCTCAAGCTGCCTTTGTGTGCAGCAGAAGGCAGCTGCCATGCATAAGCCCGGTTGTACTTAAACCAAGAGGACTTTGAACCGTAGTGTACCTGTACTAAAATTAATAAAGCTGTACACAGTTCTATGTTTTCTGCTAAACAGTCCAATGCTGGCGATAGTTCATCTGTTTCCTTAGCTTTCTAGAAATATATATTAAACTGGAAATAGTATGTTGTATGGATCAGATTTTTCCTTTTCTTAATTATATTCTGAAAATACACAAATAAATTTCCAATTACTGTGCAAAGCCAATATGAAGATTACATTATTTTTTCGAGGAATGCACTGCAGTGCTTCACACTGACTACCCACAAGGATGTGCTTGTTTGCAGGTTCCACTGGCTCAGCTCCATGGGATGAAAAGGATAACGATCTTGATGAGGAAGAAGAGGAAGAATTGAATCAGTCTCAGCATGTCCCTATTCAAGAGACATTTCCATTTCTTAATATCAATGGTTGGTGTCATAGGCTAATGTATTGCTGAAGGTATTTGCTTGTAAATTGGTGCATGCTTGAAATAAAGTCTTGATTTATTAAAGAACTGTTTCTGTTTTGTAGATTCTCCAATGGCTCCAGCCAGTGCAGAAAACTGCAGCCCTGAAGCTGTGTGGCCAAAGAATGAACCTCTAGATATGGAAATGCCCCCAAATGTGCTGCAGCATGACTTCTTCAGCAGTCCTGAGCTCTGGATCAGCTCTCTGCCAAGTATGTATATGGATTTGTAGTGGTTTTGTCATTGTACTTAAAAAAGTGTTTTGACTTTTCCTGTGGCTGTTTGCTTGTTAGCATGGAGAACTGCATATAGTTTAAACATCCCTGTGACTGTAGCGTGGATTGTGTGGTGTGTCTCTACCGCTGATGCAGTACATGCAAAGGTCCAGGAAAAGACATACTGACAGTTTCTCTCTCAGTGACAGACCTAGAAATCAAGTTTGAATATCGAGGAAAGGAGACTGGGCCGACGACGACTGTAAGCAACCCGCAGGGGTGCAGACTTTTCTATGGAGAGCTGGGTCCTATGCCAGACCAGGAAGAGCTCTTCGGGCCCATTAGTTTGGAGCAAGTAAAGTTTCCAGGAACAGAGCAAATCACCAATGAAAGGCAGAAGATCTTCACAAGTCGGCTGCTGGATGTTATGGACAGGGGACTGATCCTGGAGGTCAGTGGCCATGCCATCTACGCTGTCCGGCTCTGCCAGTGCAAGGTGTACTGGTCTGGCCCCTGTGCGCCTTCCTCCACCACACCAAATTTAATCGAGAGGCAAAAGAAAGTCAAACTCTTCTGTCTGGAAACGTTCCTAAGCGGTAGGTAGCTTCTGCTGCTGGAAAATCACTTTGGATACTGGTCTGGGCACTTGGTGGCACTATTGGAAAGGGTGGTCTGCACTGGGGCTCAGCCTGGATGCACCGATTGGTTTGCTCTTGCGTGGAGCCTGGGCCGGGGCCACCGCTTCCCTGGCTTCAGTGGACCACGGAGCAGGTGTGCATCAGAGGAAAGTGAATGTGCGCTCATTTAATGGTCTGAAAAACGTTGGTGGGCCTTGCTGTTAAAGAAGGCCCTTCTGGGTTCAGGAAATAAGCTGTAATTGTGTATGTGTAAGAGGTGGCTCTGGCAAAGGACAGTGTGTGGGTAAGAGCTGGGATGATACAATGAGGTGGGATGTGGTGAGTGTTTCGAACTGAAAGAGGACAACCCTGCAGCATTCTGCTTTTCTTCCTAGAGCTGATTGCCCATCAGAAAGGACAAATTGAGAAACAGCCACCATATGAGATCTACTTCTGTTTTGGAGAAGAATGGCCTGATGGAAAACCCAGGGAGAGGAAGCTGATTGTGGTTCAGGTAGGAGCTGAGGCTCTGAAGTGACATTTGCCAGCCTTGCTGGGGCTGGTGCGTTGGCTCTGGAACGATGCCTGCGGATAGCAGAGACATGTTCTTCTCTGTCGTGGCTATGGCCACCGGGAAACCCCAACAGCGCTGGTGGGTTTTGCCACGGCAAAGCCAAATGCTGCATGTGCCGAATAGCATCAGTCTGTGAGTGTGCTTTAGGTTATTGTGGAAACCATCCCCTGCATCCAGGGCAGGGGGTTCCTGCAAAGTAACAGGAGCGTACTGTGTGACCGTTAGGCTAAAACAACTGACTTCTTCTTAAACAGGTCATTCCAGTTGTGGCCCGGATGATCTACGAGATGTTTTCCGGTGACTTTACACGCTCCTTTGACAGCGGCAGTGTGCGGCTCCAGATCTCTACGCCCGACATCAAGGACAACATCGTGGCTCACCTGAAGCAGCTGTACCGCCTGCTGCAGAACCACCAGGAGGGGTGGCCGATGCAGGCCCCCGCCATGCACATGGCGCAGCCGCTCCCGGCACAGTGACAGTCGCTTTGCTTTGCCCCGTGGTTTCTTATGTTGTACATACAGAAAACTATTTCTTTGAGTGCCTTGCCTAAGTCTGAATAAAATCTGTAAATCTGGTCATCTGATTCAATTTCAGCAGTACTTTTGTTTTGGAAGTGTTGAAAACAGAGGGGATTACAGGAGTACCTCTAGCTCCTTCACTGTTTTCAGCTGTTTGCTTTAACAACTGATTATGTATAAATCAGATTTTTCAATTCTGTAATATTTTTTTAATCTGCTATTGATACATTGTATATAAGTACTTGATCATTAGAGGCAGAAAAAAAAAAATCTGTGCTCTATTAAAACTGCCTGGAGAATGTCACCTTGTCTGTTTTTTTTCTCTTTAACTGGCAGCTGCAAGCTAGGAGGCTGACCCTTCCTCTAGTCTGCTTTTTATATATATATGTAAAATAAATAGCTCTGCATACTCTGAGAAGTCAGCTGAAGCTGAAAGCATGCCAATACTACAGATGTGAAAGCTGGGAGATGGCTCTGCGCTGTGCCCTCCCTGCCTTGCTTCCCCAAGCTCTGGCTTGAGAGTGATGGCAACGACCTGCTCCTAAACGGCATCTTCCTTGATGAAGCTGCTGGGGCCCAGTACGGAGCGGCCTTCCCGGGCGGGACCAGGCCTAGGCCTAGCTCGGGGCGGAGCGGCCTTTCCGGGCGGGCCTAGGCCGGGGCGGAGCGGCCTTCCCGGGCGGGACCGGGTCTAGGCCTAGCTCGGGGCGGAGCGGCTTTTCCGAGAGGGATCGGGCCTAGCTCGGGCCGGAGCGGCCTTCCCGGGCGGGACCGGGCCTAGCTCGGGGCGGAGCGGCTTTTCCGAGAGGGACCGGGCCTAGGCCGGGGCGGAGCGGCCTTGCCGGGCGGGCCCCAGCCGCTCCGCCCCGGGCCACCGCCCACGCTAGCGCCGAGGCCGACCCGGAAGCGGCGGGCCCTTCCCCTCAGCGCGGCCGGGCGATGGGCCCGGAGGCCGCGGCGGGCCCGGAGCCCCCGGCGGGCCCGGAGCCCCCGGCGGGCAGCGCCCTGTCGGCGCCGCGGCTGGTGTCGGCGGCGCGGGAGGAGCTGGGGGCCGGGCGGCGGTGCCGGTTCCCGGCGGCCCGCGCCCTGCAGCTGGCCGGGGAGGTGCTGGCGGTGGCGGCGGGGCTGAAGCCGGCCCTGCTGTACGACTGCGGCGCGGCGGGCCCCGCCGAGCTGCGGCGGTACCTGGCCCGGCTCAGGGAGGCCGGGCTGGCCCCACGCCGCCTCCACTTGCTGGGCGTGGAGGGCTCGACCCTGCTGCTGCACCCCGGGCTGGCCCGGCGGCGGCTGGCGGCCGTGCTGGGCGCTCGCCCCGCGCCCTTCGTGGATGTCTCAGCAGGGCGGCAGCGCCCGGCTCTCTGCGGACCGGCGGAGGCCGAGGCCATCAGGGACCACCTCGCCGCCCTCCTTGCCCACCTAGGGGCCTCCGAGGCCACCGCCGCCGGCCCCGTGTCCTCCAGCAAGGTTGTCCCCGCCGGCTGGAACCTCTGCACCATCGTCGGGGTGCTGCTGGGCTACCCGGCGGCATACGCCTTCTCCGTGGAGGAGAGCGCCGAGAACTGCCTGTCATTGACACCGCTGAGGGTGTTCACGGTCCAGGCCTCCTGCCCCAGGATAAGGGATGGTTTCAGGGTCCAAATCTATTCCTTCAGCATCCCGGAGAGCCTCTGCGCAGAGCTGAAGGAGATGCTGGACGCATGGTGCGATGAGCTGAAGGAAGCCTTCAGTATGCAGAATGACTTTGTAGATCTCTGCATTTTGAGCGAGGTGGTGTCTCTTCCAGTGGTTGCCTTGTAAAACACAAACAAACTCAAGACTTTTTGGCCTATTCCTCGGTTGCATCAGGGACCGAGGCAAGAGATCCGGTTCCTGTATGCGCAGCCCACTGAGGCTCTCAAGTGGCCCATGAGCAGCAAAGGCTGAATTTTGACAATCTCGTGCCCCTGACCTCGTAGGCCAGTTGCAAATCAAATACGTGTACTTGCCAGAAGACCAGTGTGTGGATGTACGCGCTCACAGCTGCTCTGCAGTCTCCATCCAGATTGTGGAGTGTGCCCTGTAAAGTCAGGGTGTATTTATTTGCTGCAAACAGCTGAGGTTTAATAAAAAAATTGGAACACCACAATATTTTGAATTTGTGGAGTTTATTGTAGGCTCCATATCATATTTACTACTCGTGCGAGGTGGTGTCACGCACATAGCTGAGCCTGCACTTGAACAAGGGGCAAGTGGTACCATAAAACCTGCACAGTACAGCTCCAAAAGGGGCTTAAAACCCCTGTCTCTGTTGAATTAATGTGGTGCTGGCAGCAAAAGGGAAGCAGATATGGCTGTGGGGATGCTTGGCCACGAGACAGTCTCAAAGAGTGGTGGTCCGAACTGGTCCCAGTGAGAGGGAGGTGGGAAAATTGCTCAGGACAGGCAGTGCGTGGGAGGAGTACGAGGGCACTGTGCTAAAAAGGCTCCCTGAGCTGGGTTTCTTTGTTAGGTATCAGTAGAGATGGTCCAAGGTCGAATACCTCCCATTTAGGGAGGCAATAAATAAACAAAGAGAATTTTGTAGTCCTCTCAGCTAAGCATCATGAAAAGCAGGGAGGCTGGATCCGAAGGGCACAGGATGCCCCGTCCCTCCCGCCCTGCACAAGGCCCGGCAGTGGTGGTTGGAGTGACTTTGGCTCTCAGTGCTGCAGGGACTGGGCAGCACAACCTTCAACTGACGCAGAATAACCAAAGCAGCCAAGGGAAGGAGTGATATCCTGGTGTTTATTTGGGCCGTGGGAGTTTGTCTGGAGTGAGGCCAGCTCAGGATATGAACCAAACAGGCAAGTACAAAACAGCAGCTGGTGCACTGCAGTGAGGGTGCGTTGCTGTTGGTGAAGCAGAAGTCAGTTCCTGCAATGAGGTCAGTCATCGAGAAGGTCCCTCATGGTCTGTAACTTGCGAGGAAGGTGGCTATGGCCATTGCTGTCACTGCTACCAAGAGAGGGATCCAGTGATTGCACCATCTCTGCAGGGAGAAGAAAGTGTTACTAGGAAATTGGTGGGGAGAAGAAATGTCTCATCTCATTCCTAGCAAACATGTCATTCATATTTCCGCACTGCACAAATAAATGGGGGAATTTTTCCCAGACCGATCTGCAGCCTCGGTCTGAAAGCAATGGGAGTTGGGGCAGGGAACGCCTCCCACCTTTGCCTGCTTGCTCTGGAAGTGGTTGAGCTCATCCCGGCACTGGCGCAGCCTGGTCAGGCAGGAGCGGTACTCCTCACTCAGGGCCTCCAGCTCCGAGCGCAGCTCTGTGCACTGCAAGCAGAGCGAGGGGCCGTTAGCAGGAGGGACCCCCTCGCTCTTGTACGCACCGAGAGTGGCAGGGCTCCCGCAGCAGCTGCAGCGCTTCGTCCATGCGCGGGCACTGCAGTGACGGGAGATCTTCACTTCTGCTACCTGTGTGCCCGTATATACCTATAGGGGACAGAGCAGATCTCAGTGTTACTGGGAGTGTGGTGACGGAGGCAATGCCCAGTTGGGTACCAGCCTGTGACCTGCTTGGCTTTGCTGCCATCTTTCACATCACATGGGAGAAAGAAGCAATAGTTATTGTTATGACCACAGAAGCGTGCAGGTCAGGAAGAAGACGTGGAGTGCAAATTTGTGGCAGGGTTTGCATGTCATTCTGAAATTCAGCCTGCATTTCACTGACTGTGAGAGCAATTGCAGAGTCCTTTAAACCCTCTGAGACATGGAGCACGTGGGACAGGTGCCTTGGCTGTGCTGCACAACCCCAAAACCCAGGGAGTGTCTTTGGTCCAAACAGCCACGCGGCGTGAGACCCTGCTGCCTTCCCAGTGAGCGGTGCGGTAGCAGCAGCTGTGGAAGGAGGCTGCCTGCGCTGAGCTGCTGCGAGAGCTGCTGCGGGGGCTGCTGTTCCCTTTTGCTGTGATTGTGCTTTACAAAACCCTTCCCCAGGTGATGCTGGGTGATGCCTAGTGCTGGTGGTGCACTCGCTAATGCATCAGTAGAACAAGCTCTTGCATGGTTCTAAACTCTGCTATGGTAAGTTATAAATCCTTTTTTTGTAAATCCTTGCTTTCTAAGTACTGCTCTAAGAATGGTGGGGCTGTTGGTTGGCAGAGGGCACAGTTTGTGCTAGAAGTCTTGTGACCTGAAACAGTCTCTTAGGTGGGAAAGAGCATGTAAGAGGTCAGAAAGCTTTGAGGTTTTTTGCAGTCCAGTTGTAAGGGCATTGCTTTTGTTAGTAGACCCTTCCTGTTATTTGCAAGCCTTTTTTTCCTCCTCTCCTTCCTTTGTGCTCAGGGCTTCAGCTCTTAAAGTGTGGCTTTGGTTTTTCCCTGTGAGACTGTTGAGCCTCTCCTGTCTGTGAGAGCAGAAATGGGTTTGTATGGAGAGGGCTCTACTGCTACAGCCCTGGGCACCAGGCTGCTGGTGCCCTGCCCTTGCACATGGACACTACATCTGGGGTTTAGCTGAGGCTGGTTTTAGGATAAAAATTGAGCAGTGGTAATTCTTACAGGAGATAGCATGCTCAGGTTACTTCCAGGAGCTTTGGAGCTTTGGTGTGTTGTGCTGTTGCTGGAGCACTTACACCAGCAGCTCGCTCCCCAGCAGGGAACTTGGTCCTAGCTGTGATTCAGTGACTTCCTCACCTCGTTCTCCTTTGCTGTAAGCTGGGATGTCCTTTTCTGCATCTCATCCTTCAGACTTTCTTCTCCCTCCTCCTCCTCCTCCTCGGGGTGCTCTAACAAAGAGTTTTGTTTTTCCTTGGCAGGAGTGAGAGGTGGGGTCTGCGTGGTGAAAACCTGGTCTAGAAAACAGTCAGGCTTCTGATGAGAAACAGGTCCAGGCTTTCAGTTTGCTTTAGATCTTGTTTACTCAGCACAGTTTAAAGATAATATGTGTGCTACACACACAGCAGAGGACACAAGAGCTGAGTTAGTTATCATGGGCCTGCCTCTGCTGTAGCTGGAAGTTAATAATCTTTAGAGGAATATTTATAATTATTTGCCAGAAATGGAAGGGAGGGAGAGTTAAAATGCCTTTTGTTACTTTTTTCAAGTACAGCTGTAGTTGTAATTATAAACTGGAATGTATTTTGCTTGGGGAAAAAAAATGGCATAGCCACTGAAGTAGAACTTGCAATGAAATACATTTATTTTTTAAAGTATTTGTCATCATAAATACATTTACATTTAATGTTAACTAGCAAAATAGAATAACTTGCTTTGTGCAGCTTTAAATAATCCTTTATTCTAAACCAATGTAGTTTTCTCCTACAGTCAGATCTAATGTTCCTGTATCCAGTGAGAGGAGTGCTAGGTGGGAGTTACAAAGTTTGCTGACCTTTCCTTTGCACTGTCACCTCCTGGGTCTTCTGCTCCTTGGCCTGGTTCTGTATCAAGTCTGTGAACATGAAAAGCCACTGTTACCGTCCGCAGTGCGAACGTGGATCTCTTGCTTTGCGCATCTTTGTGTTACTTACTGTGCAAAAGGCTGATTGTTGCCTCCAGCGTTAACTTCTGATTTTGTTCTTTTTGCAGTTTATCTGAAATAACGATAAGAAGAAAATCAAGGTTGATGTAAATCTCCGTGTATCCTTGTGCAAGGATGGCAACTTTCCCTTTTTCCACGTGTGTTAAGTGGAGTGGATATTGTTGGCTACACTGAACTGTCTCTCTGAAGGGACATGATTTTTAGCTGTTAATTGCCCTTTCACTTTTGGTAGCTTTTGCTAGTGTGCCTTACATTCTATTAATTCATGGTTTATTTTAAAGCTGTTTGTGTGAGACCTGTTACAAAGATAGAACTGCCACCCTTTTACTCTTCCTTAATTGTGCTTTAAAATAGCTGTGTGAAGTATGTGTGAGTTTCCTTGCCTCTGAATTGGTACTTTAAGACACCATTAGCTCATATTTATACGCTGGTAACATCCACCACCACACAGCAGCACCTCAGACGGTAACAGGCAATGCCCTGCCGCCCGAGTGGGCTTGCATTGCTGTATTTGGTGGGTCTGACAAGGATGCAAAAGTTCTCATCAAAGCTGAGGACTCATCTTTGATTTTTTTTTTCCCCCAGGTGTCTTATTCCATCCTTTCTTCTAGAAAAGTCATTTCACTTCTCTTAAGTCCTTCAATCTAGTTGCAAGTGACTTTAGGAGCCCTTTGGAAACGAGGCTTTCTCAGCAAGCTGAGATGTGCAGCACGTTCAGAGAGTCTTTTGCATGTGCGTGTGCTTGTCTTTATGGACCAGGGTTTTAAGACTATTTTCCTTATACCCTCTGTTCGCTTGTAGGACAGACCCTCCCCCGTTCCTCTGCACACGATACCTTCGATGGTGCTGATGTGCTCAGCCTTCAGGTCGTTGTCCTCCTGCAAGGCGCTGGCTCGCTGGTGGAGTGCGGCGTGCTCGCTCTGCAGGCTGCGCAGGGCCTGGTGGAGCTGCTCATTCTGCATGTCTGCTTGCTGGGGGTGAGGAGAACCCTGGCATCAGCCCAGCCCTGGCACCACGCCGTGGGCAGCCCGCGAGCATGCAGCATCGGCCAGCTTTCTGGCAATGAAAGGCAGCCCTGAGCTGAGAACTATGGTTCATGCAACTGAGGTTGTACGTGTAACTGCTGTGCTTCATCAAACTTAATTTATTATATAGTGATCTCAACCTGGGAGCTTCCCTGCTTGCAAATTGGAAAACGTGAACTCCCGTGGATGCCGTTCCTGTGGGGAATGAATGTACCTGCAGTTTGCTTTGCAAAACGTGGAAGCTGTTCTCGAGCTCGGTGTGCGCCGTGGTCACCTTGGTCAATTCAGCTTTGAGTGTGGTGTAGTGCTCTTTCCAGAAGGCAAGGTCCTCTCTTGTTGCTGTCAGGCTTCTCTGTGGAGGAGACAAGGACCCATGGCCGGGCTGTGACCCACTGCTCAGCAGGACTGTGCCAGGCTGCCCTGAACAACACCCACAGGCACTCACATCAGCTGCCCTCTGCGTGGGGCTGGGGCAGCGCCTGCCTCCTGCGCCAGGGCTCTAATAACCTGCATGGGTCTGATGCCATCTGATGGACAGAGCAAACATGGGCAGAGGGTTTGCTGTGGAACCCAAGTTCCTCTGCTGCCGGGAGGATTTAGAAGCCTGGTAGTATTTGGGATAAGACTTGTTTTTCTGAAAATACCAGTTATCCTGTGGGCCAAAGCAAATTGCTACCTCTTGGGGAAAATCCATTTTCATACAAAAGAGCAACTCCAGAAAAAACCTCTCTGGAGACTTCGTGCCCTGAATGTCTGTGTGTGTGGCTAGTTGCTCTGTGTACAGAGCAGGGAATGGGAAGAAGGGACTGTGGTGGTGAAGGGATTACATTTAAAACTGCCAAACAGCAGTATGTTTCCCCAGCTGTGTGCTGTTTTTAATAACCTGATGTATGGCTCACAAAATGAGCGCAGGTTGCCACTAAGCTGCTTTGGACTTTGCTCAGTAGCTAAAAAAAAAACCAAACCACCAAGATCTCTTTGCACCTTTGTTACTGATGGTAAGCTAGTCGTTGCCTTTCCCCTGAAATGTGGGAGCTCTTTGTCAGAGTTGGACTAGGTTAAAGCAAAGCCAGGTGTAAAACATGTTGCTTACTTGAGAGTTTTGCAGCTGCTGCTCTGTTTGGAGTTTGTCCTCCAGCATCTTCTGAAGAGCCTCTTTTGCCTTCTGCTCATAGGTCTGCTTCTGGTCCTCCATCTCTATCAGGATCTTCTTCACACACTCCTTTGAGTAACTCTTTGCAGGAAGAATTAAAGTGCTTGAAGGGTCTTATCTGACATATTCCTTGTCTTGCTAAGCCTGAATATTGGCAAATCCAGAGGGTGTAAATGCTACTGCTAATTTGCTGTGAAGCATTGCTTCAGCAAAGAGGAAAAATCACTTTCAGATCCCTATCTTATCAGATTGCTCTAGAAACTGGGACCTGACCTAATTACATGGTTTGGTATTTTGTTTTCATGCCTTTCTTCACCTGTGTTTGTTTCTCAGCAATCAGACATTACCTGGGTGCAGGCCTGCAGCTGATTTTCAAGTGCCCTTAGTTTACACTTCAGTTTATCTTCATTCAGCTGACCCTGGGGGGGGAAAAAACAATTGAACCAATGTGTGGAATCAAGAACTGTAAAATGTGCCCCCAATGTTTTGTTAGCTTGTGTTTTGATTCACTTTCTCCCTTTTCTTCATCTATAATATTGTGGCTAATCTTGGTCAAAGGCATTTCAATGCTCAGAGTTCAAAGAAACCCTTCAGGATCTCAGAATAAAGGGGATGTGGGGGAAGTAAGACTTTACACATTGAAAAACTCTCCTGAGGCAGCTCTGCTGGTTACTGAGTGCAGGTACTTCCAGTGAGATGACAAGTTAAGAGCAAGGAAATTTCAGGTTAGTCTGGATGGGTCTGGCAGAAGCAGAGCTGCTGCCTGTCCCCACGTATGGCCCTGCTCCCTGGCTGGTGGTTCCTACCCGCAATGCTCCTTGCCTAAAGCTCCGGCTGGTGCTAAGGTCTTGTCTTGCTGGTTCCCTTAGGAAATAGGTTGGGTCTGCATTGCAACACCTAGCACTTGGGCAGGGGGATAGAGGGCAACAGTGATGATTGATTTTTTTCCTTATTATAAACTCCTCATGGTGTTAGGCTTGTTAGGGTTTGTGAAACCAGACTGTATGCAAATTCAGATAAAATTTCTAGCAAACAGTTCACGTAGGCTGTTTCTCCACCACCAATACTGAGAATACCGGTATCCTCTCTGCTTACTGCTGTTTGAAGTCAAGCCTCTGAAAAAGAAACTCCTTGATGTTACAGGAATAGCTGTTAGACCCAAGCAAAACCAGATTCTCTGGTGTCTTAGCACTGTTTAAATCTGCACAAAAGTAAGTTTACGGTCCCAAAGAATAGGTCTTCCCAGTTCAGTTGTTGGTTCAAAGTACTAGCTGCTCTGTCCTCTTGGAAAGTAGGTGGAGTTTTGAAAAGCATTTCTATACATTAAATATTATGCCTGGTTTTCCTCTGCAGTTTATTTTATTCTGCTGCCTGCAAAGGCTCATGTTAGATGGTGGTTGTGTTATGGCCGTTGTGCACAGGTGTAAATGAATGTGCAAAGTACAAGGCAACAGAGCACTGGGCCCTTCCTATGCTTGAGAGCAGAAATGTGCTGGCAAACTCCTTTCATGGAGATGCAGCTTATAAATTGGCAAAAGAACATAGCTTATTCCATTTAGGGAAATTTTTATACTCTGTCTGTTAGGGCTGTTACCAGAACAGCATGGCAGTGAGGGGTGAGTGAGTATGTGCACATACGTGGGAGGGCATAAGAAATGATGCTTCTGACCAGAAAGTTATGTGAGTAAATCTTGGTCAAGCCCTTGTGTTGAAGATTATCTACATGAAAGGGGCTGCTTTAAAAAACCCAAAACAACCCTCCAAAAACAACCAACCAAACCCCCCACCCACAACTAAACAAAACAACAACAAAAACCACCTGATAGCCACCACGATCTGATAGTGGTGGTTTTTCCTCTCTCCTGCAGTGACCCTGGTGATGCTGTTTGAACACCACCTGGGGATCTTTGCTAGAGAGCCACAGACACCTACTGAAAACCAGGCAGAGGAAAGGATTAGGGCTAACATGTTCAAAACATGCCTGCTCTTGCAAATACTGGGTTTGAATCCTCTGTAGCCCTTGTCTTCTGAGAGTCTGAGGTTACCTGAACAGGCAACTCCAAAACCTTTCTCAAACTCTCTTCTGCATTTTTCTACTGCTGTCACTTAAGTGCCATATAAGCATGTTAAACTATTTTTGGCTGACAGCTGTAGTGTCTTGGTTGTCCTATAATTGATGAATTCTCTGATAATCCTTCCCTTAGTAATTTTAAATAGCTGGTTTAAAGCAACAGTAATAAGTGCTCTTTCTGGAAGGCTTCCAGTTTGCCCAACTATGCTAGAAAAATGGGTCCATAAAGCAGTAGTAATGCACTGGAAATGGCGAGGAGCTTAAACTCTGCAGAGCTGCAAGCTACTTCTGAAAGTCAGGCTCAACTTCAGAGGTCAGGAAGGGAAGAAAATGTATTAAAGGCCTCTTTAAGAACAGAACAACTCAGAACTAGTTACTCTGAATTAAAACTGATATTTACTTAGCTTCTTTCATCTGGCAGCATTTTGAATCAACTAAGCAAGTTTTACAACAGATGGAGGATTTAAGGTCCAGACCAGTGGTAGGAAGGTCTCTAACCTAGAAGTAAAATTGTGGGAGATGGAAGGAACCAGAGGCTTTATCCCTTCAGTTTAACTACACCCCATCCTCCTGCAAAGGATTTGCTTGCTCCATCAAACCAGAAGCACCCATGAACAGGAGCAGCATCTTAAAAATGACTCTGTGGCCATTTCACAAGTCACTGCCAGATCATTCATGTGTATGCAATCACATTTCTTTTGAAACCCAGAATATTGGAAAGGATTAAAAAGCTTCTGCAGCAAGCATTTGGCATCTCACCTGGGCCTGGAAATGGGCAACCAACCATCAGTTTCCATGGCACAGCGTTATTGCAGAGGACCTGCCTGTACCTCCCCTTGCCAGCACCTCCCGGAGAAGCCCCTTGCCCCCAGCCTGCCTCCCTCCACGCAGCTCCCAGGGATCCCCTCCAAGCAGGCAGCATCCCCCTTGTTTGCCCTGTTGGCTCCAGTGCCACTAGTGAGTTAATTTTTGGTCTGATGAAAGGCTTGAATGCAAGAGGCAGCAGCAAAGTCACTCTTCTGTAGCAGAGATAGCAAGAAGCAAAGTGCACCCACCTGTTTCTAATCTAAGGCTTCATGGCTACTTCCTGCAGAGTGTGTCAGGGTGTTTTTTCCTGCTCATATTTGAAGAAGCAAGCGAAGGCGGAAGTTTCTAACCGCAGCACATCTAACACAAGTTTGGGTTTTTTTTGTACCATCTCACCCAATCACTTGCTTTTCTGTCCCAACAGAACTTTCAAACCACTTTTTTAATAGCACAGTGAACTGTAAATTAATATTTGATTTAATAATCCTGTATAAAACTTCATATGTTGCATAAAATACATCATCTTAATTTTACCTCCTGATAGCAAAAAAAAAAAAAGGCCCTGGTTCAGTGCTGCCTGGGGGATTTTGTTTGAGCTGTGGGGAAATAGTTTGATGCAGGGCCGTGATTCAGCAGAGCACCTCAGGCTAAGTGAGCGAGAGCCTCGTGGTATTGGGTCCCCTGACCTGTGGCTGGGGCCCAGAATATGTTCCCGAAAGGAACCGGGGCAGAGGATGTCCCCGCGCGTCCTACGGAGGATCAGACTGGGTGGCCGGGAGCCCGGCAGGAAGGGTGCGTGTGCTGGGTGGGGTTTGTTGGCCATTGCGTTCCCAGGTTAAGAAACAGTCTGTCTTTCCCCCACCCGACGTGGTGTTTGCCAGCACTTGGATGAACCAGTTTGGTGCATCTGAAGTTTTTATTTTGGCCGAAAAACCCCCCCCAAACCCTGGTTCAGAACATTTGAAACTTGTTTTGATGAGGTAAGAACATTTGGTGGAAGATGGTTGTTTGAATTCATTCCAATTTTTTCCCTGCTTATACGCTCCTGTTTGCCTCCCCCCCACCCCCCTGAAAGGGGGAAAGGCAAGTGTAAAAAAACCCTCAAAACCTTACAGAAGAAAAGGGTTTTACACTTCCTGTTGATCTGAAAGCAAAGTACGTTTTGTAACAATCTTCTGTGGGACAAAAGGGAAAAACTTCAAGCAAAGTGACCCCCTAACTTCTGAGTTTGCGTTCAAGCCTCCCTAAAAAGAAAGGCGACGGCAAGGAAAGAGGCAGGGCAAGCAGCTACTTGCATGGGAACAGTTCTGCATGACGTCTTGCCTGCTAGGTGACAGCGTTGCATTTTAAACCTGTAGCATCTCCACACCTGTAAAGCACTGAAGCCAGGTGGAGCTAGAACTTAGCTCCGAGAAAGAAAGGGAGACCCATGGGGTGCTCTTGCTTCTGCACGCAAGCCCCGTCCTGCCGAGGCAAAACCTCCCCCAGCCCCAGCAGGAATTGCCTCGTGCAGCTCTCTGGTACCTGCCAGGATTTTTCTGATGCTTGCAGCAGTGTGGAGAAAAGCTCCTGCAAAATCACCATCTTCTGCTTGAGCAGCAGCTCGCGGTGCAGGGCCTCCTGTGGGGAAGGGGAGAACCGGTCAGCAGGGACCCCCGGAGCCATAGGGGACCCCCGGAGCTGGCAGGGACAGCCCAGCTTCCCCCTCCAGCTCGGGGTCGGGGCTTCCTCCGCTTGGGGGGGTTTTCAGACAGGTCTTTGGGTTCAGTGGCATGTCTGTAGGCTTTCTTGGCCGCGTTAAAATTGGGTATGTGCCACCTCTTCGATAATAATTATAACTTTAAAGCTGGTGTTGTACTGACTGAAGACATGCTTTCCAGGTGGGTACGTACAATATTTGGTACCTACCTTCAGGTAGTTGGACAGCTGCACCATTTCCTGAAAGGGAAAGGGCAAATGTTTAAAACTGATAAGATTGTTCCGGTTTATAAATGTTTTATGAACTGGCTACAAAATCCAAATATTTTGAAATAAACCTGAAGTTAACAGCCTGAGTCTGGGCAGAGGAGGAGAGCCTGCTGGGCTTTGTTTGTTTGTTTTTTCCAGAGAAGTGAAAATATTTTCTGCAGCAACTTACAGCACTGGAGCTATGGCATCTTAGCTATGTAGTGTATCAAATCAGGGCAGTTACTGAATGAGAACGGTAGATATCTGTGGGACCCAAGTGTCTTTCTCTCCTATCGGAGCAGTATCATCGTTTTTTAAAACTATAGAAATTTAGCACCAGGTAATGTCCTCATCAGACATTCTAGAAACAAATGCCTTTTGCAGGGAGTTCAAGGCTAGTTATTATCTGTTTTGCTTACCTTATTTAAAACTGCTATTCCACAACTGAAATAAAAAAGGAAGTGTGTTACTGAAGTGAGTGCCATGGGGGGGTCTGCAGCAGCCCGCGGCTCTGGACACCAGCCACTCCCCACCAGCCCCACCAGAGTGCGGGTATTTGAACAGCAAAAGCTTGTGCCAAGGTGAAACACGTCTGGGCTTGGGCATCGGAGGCTGCTGCCCTGTGGGTACCCGAATTCACAGGCCAGGGAGGGAGGGGAGGACCGGCTTACTCTGTCTGCTGGCTCGAGTCTTTCAGTCCTGCGGTTGGATTTGTAAGGGTCTGGGTTCCTGTGAAAGCAAAGCGAAATGATGTGACAGATCCCCCCTGTCCCAGGAGCCGTGAAGTTCTGTCTGAGTGTCCATCTTGGTGTCTCAGAGATGGCATCACTTCTAGGATGGAGAGCAGTTGTTCAACCAGTGTCCAGTAACACAACTCAATAGGGACCAGAGGTAAAGAAGTGTCCTGCTCTCAGATGGACAGAGACGTGGAAGTTAAGTAATCCTGCAGACTGCAGTCAGCCCCCTGCCTCCTGGATAACCTGGGGCACTTACAGGGAAGCTGTAGGGCAGAGCATCTGCTCAGGAGCACTGGTGGTTAAGCTGTGGCTGGGCTGATTTATTGCTCCACAGGAAAATATATTTTTAACACCTGCAGTCTGTAGGGGAAACTCAGACTGCGATGGTAAAACTCAGCGCAGGTGTGGGGCTCCTGGTAAGGGAGCTCAGGTTAGAGGGGAGCTACCAGCTTGCATCCCAAACTGCTCAATGGAGACTTAGAGGTGGGAGGGAAACACCGCGGCTGCTGTTGTGCTGGGAAACCCGAGCACCCCTCACCTACCTTGGGTGTTCACAGAGGCACCTTGCCTGGGGATGGCTTCTGCCGAAATGCCGAGGGGGACGCTGAGTGGGGAGTGTGCAGGGGGGAACATGGGGCAGCTCCATGGGTGCTGGAATGAGAGGGCAGCTTGAGTCAGCATCCTTCCAAAATGGGCTGTGAGGAATGGAGGGGAAGGGGCTGTGGCCGGGCCAGGCTTTGTCCCTGCAGCGACTGGGTGAAGAGCATCAAGGAGATGCCAAGAAACCATGGCAAATCCACAAGGATCTGCTGCTCTGGCTGCAGCAGCTCCAGAGCTCTGTGGGGAAGTGGGGGGGAAAACCTGCTGGCTTCAGGGGGGTACACCAGAACAGGACAAGGAACCCCCCCAGAGTGTCTTGAGATATTTTTGGAAAAGATGAGGACTTTTGGTGGCAGGGAGCTGGGTCCTGGCTTAGGTATCTGCTACCACTTGGCTGCCTTGGAGCAGAGGTACCTGTTCTGTGCTGGCTTCCCCCTGGGGCTGGGGGAGTGGGGTGCTCGCCCCATTGCCCCTCTGCCCCCCGCAGCCTCCTGCCCCTTGCTATCTCTGCAAAAGCAAACGGAGGAAGGCACTGTGCATGGGCCATGTACGTGTAAATGCTTGTTCCAGATTCCTGCTGTCTAGCAGGTGATTAAACCTGGTGAACCCAAAGGGCAGCAGGAGGTAGGTAATTGCTCTGCATGCTCTCCTGCTGCAAAGGGATCTTGAGGGCATGCCTGTGTAAGTCATCTTGCATTTGACTGTCGCTGCTCACTTAGGTTTGCAAAGCCCCTAGGATGAACTCACAATGTACCAGGGGAATTGTTCATTTTGCACAGGATAAAAGTTTAGAAGGAAATCTGTTTGGCGCTTGGATTGAGGTGTTTTGCATTGCATCTTTCTATAGATGTTATGCAAGGCAGTGAGCCCTCTGGGTTGGTGTTAGCTGTGCAGCAGAGGGTAGGTAATGAGTACCAGGGAGTCTCCTAATTCCTGCGCCCTTCCTGCTAGAAGTGAATGTGATGGAGGGAAGCCAGGCATTTAGAACTCGGTTTTCGAGGGCAAAAATAACTCGTGTAAGTGCAAAACTGTAGTCTGGCAGCTAGGGTGTGGGGTTGTGCTTGGAGGAATGGTGGAAAAATCTGTCTGGCTCACAGTCTGGAAAACAGGAGAGGAGCTCGCCAGGAGGGAGGTGACAGCGTTTACCTGTGCCTGACTGCAGTCCATAAGGAAATGCACTTTTTTGATGGTGCATTCTCACTTTTTGTCTGTACTTTGATTTGGATGCTCATGTTGGTGGACAGGCTGTGGATGCTTTAGCGGGTGCTAGCTGGAGCACTGAGCTGTGCTCCGGGGGCAGGCGTTACCTGGAGCAGGACAAGTGGCTTCGGCTTCACTCGTGAGGAGGGGTCCAGGGGGACACATGCATTGGGCTCCTGTCCCGGCGGTGTCCTTCCAGCATCGCTTGCCAGGTTTCTCCTTCGCAGGAACTCCCTTTGCCGGGGGCTCTGCGATGGCTCCTCCGCTCCCCTCCCGAGGTGGCGGCAGGTCGTCATGTTGTTTCGCCGCCGCAGGTTCTCCCGTGTCTCGTGCCGCCGCTCACACTTCTCATCGTAGCTCTCGCTCACGCGCCTGTGCTGCAGCCGTGCCTTCTTGGGCTGGCTGATCATGTCGGGTGCAGCTCTGCCGGTCTGTGACCGCTCTGTCCACTCTGAGGTCCTCTGTCCTGATGAAACCAAGGGAAAAGACACTATTTGAGCAAAAATGGATTATTTCTAAAATTAAAGGAGTGTGAGGTATTGGACGCTGATTCTGGAGTCCTGATGCAAGTGGTGTTCCTGGAGAAATCTCGTCCATGAACTCGTGTGTTGGCTGTGTAAAAGACGCCGGGCTGTTCTCGCTCCTCTGTCAGGTAGTGCTGGCCCAAGGGATGCTTGGAACAGAATTTCAAACAATTAACGCAACCTCATGAAGTTGGCTTCACCGCCAAGTAATGATGCTGCCACTGCTTCCTCTGGGAGGATTCCCTTCCTGATAAAATAAAATCCCTCTGTTATTTCTTTGGTGCATGCTCTTAGAGCTCTTTTTTTCGCCAACCTAAAGAAAATGGTGAAAACAGGAAGAGCAATAGCTGCTATTTCCGCAGTAAACTTAAGCGTGCATTTCTTTTACCAGGTTTTGTTTGGTAGGTCCAAATATAGTGGTGCTGTGGTGTGACTTACTCTTCAAGCAGTTGCATTGTCTTTCTTAGTGGTGGCTGCCTTTTTCTATGTGCAGGGAGGGGTCTGGAGCAGTGAAAACCTTGCAGTGTTCTCAGGGTTGGTTGGTTTTTTCCAATGGAGTATCGGGCAAAGTCCCTGCAGGCCTGAGCGCACCCATTCTCTGAAGACCACAGCTGCTGAGTACTGCTTTCTCCTACCTCCTGGTTGCTCCCTCCCTCCCCAACTCTTGGCTTGGATGCTGTGTAATGCTTTGCCCTCTGTTCACCTTTGCTTGTCTGCCCACAGCCTTACCAGCTGCAGTCCTGGGTCTGCGCTTTAGTCAAGCTGCTTGATTCCTTTATTGCAAGTACAAGTGTAGCAACTGATTGTTATGCTTTAGGGTTAATTCATTGTTAAGCTGTGCTCAAGAACTGGGGGCACAGATTCTCACTGGTATCAGTTTGCCTCAGGCACAAATTCTGCCTCTCTTCCTGGGGACTTTGTGGTGAAAACAAGGCCAGTCGCCTGCCCGAAGGAGGAGCTCCTCTGCCTCAGCACTATTGCACCACCTACGTGCACATGCAGGGTGTAGATATGAAACCTCCTCCCTCCTGCTGACTTCTCTGCACAGTTGCAAGCCACCGGTGCATTGTTTTTTACTGGACTTTGGTCGTATCGAGTATATTTGGACCTTTGCCTCTGCATTGCTTAAAGAGAAAGCTGAGTGATAAATACCCGCAACTGCTCCTCTGCCTTCCTCCCCTTGAGCAAAAGCTGTGTCTCACTCTCCTGTCCCCTCGCCCCATCGGCAGTGAAGAGGCTCATCATCCCCACGCACATCCTGTGAATGATGCTTGGAGAGTGCCCGGCCCTGGGAGGCTCAGCCTGGGAGCTCCTGCGGCCATGTCTGATGTGGGGCTTTTCTTGTGTTTAACAAGTTATGTTAATGTAGGAAGGAGGGGAAAAAAATGAATTTTAGTCTCTCAAAATTCAGGTTAAATGTTCTTCAGTGTTGAACAAAACCACCAAAACTTCTTTGGTCTCACTCTCTCTCAAGCAATTAGGAAGTTGTTGAGTCTAATGGAAAAAAAAATGGGAACAAGTAAACCCTATTTACATATATAATACTTCTGTGCTTTTTAGGCTGCATTAAAATCTCCTCTGTAATTCTTTTTATTGTCCTTGTGCTAGCTGTGGTGTACCCAAAGCTCATTGCTAGTGCCGTCTCTTTGCCGTAGGGGCTTCCTCTGGAAGGAGAGCGGCACTTTCGGGACAGTCAGCTCTCGTTCTGGGCAGGGAAGGTGCCTGCAAACCCACAGCCAGGACACCACTCCCAATGCTGAGCCCGGCTGGGATACAGGCTTTGAGACCCCTTAAGTACGGCACTTGCTGAAAGATGAGGCAGTGCTCACCTATGTGCTTTTATTAATTTTTATTCAAATATTCTCTTTGAATAGCTGCTGAAGTGTCTCTAATTTTAGCTTAAATTTACTGAAGGATCCCAACAAGTGTTTCACTATTCAGGTGTTTCTTATTGTGATACACTTTCAGCTGGAGGAATCTGGGGCTATAAAAGGCTGAGCAGGTTATTCCCATGCAGCTTTCACGTCTGTACCATAGCAATCGTGCTGTGCTCACCCAGGGCCTTTCCTCTTGGTGCACGCATGCTTTCCTTGGCCCAGCAGGCAGGGCAAGGTTTGGCACACACAGAAATGCAAGTTGGGCACATGCCAACATCCAGCAACGTGCCCCCTTGAAGCCTGAGGCTGGGTACAAACCCCATAGCTTGGGCCAAAGTGTGTATATACAGCCAAACCTGCTTCAAACTCTTCAGGACACTTTAAAAGCATTTTTCTTAATTTTAGAAATGACCCAATTGAGTCTCGAAGCTGGACCTCGGATGGCCTGCTTGGCTTATCCAGCTCTTCCCATCAGGAATAGCTCAGCCCCTCTCCCACCTGCGCTGTCTCTGGGCTCCCCAGCCTGTCACCGTGCATCCCTACAGCAGCTCTTGGAATAGCCTCGGTTAACCAAAAATGTGCTTTAAAGCAAGGTAAAGCTTAAAGTAGTACATGGTCCATTACTCACCCCAAGCTGAGCAAACTGTTGAGGCCTTCTTGACAAGCTAATACTCTATTTCCTCCTTCTGTTACCCCAAATTACTCTCTCTCATTAAAAATTGTGCCCTTTATCTTTGCTTTCCAAGCTGTTATGCTTCTTGCTTCAAGAGAAACAAAAAAAAAGTGCTTCTTGCTGGTTCATGTTACAGCCTCCCGGTGTCAATCATGTAGGCTGAAAGCGGGACAAAAAAGAGGAAAAAGGTGCACGCTGCCGCCTTTAGCGCGGCAGCCTCCGCTCCCCTCCAGCCCTCGCCAGCCCCGGCACTGCAGGCACTTACCTGGCCTGGGGGGTCACGTCCTACCCCTCGACTGCCGCGGAGGAGCAGGGTGAGCGGGAGGTTATCGAGCACGAACACGCTCCAACTGCCATCTTCATGCCAACCACCTCATTTTGCTGCTCTCACTCTTCTTTTTTGCTCTGTAAAACAGGAAACGTTGCAGCCGCAGCCGAGCCCTGGTTCCTGTCTCTGCTCCCAGCCCGGCTGCAGGGTGCAGGGGCCTGGCTTGCGGGGGGATTTGGGTTATCTTGGGACCCCGAAGTCTCCAGCTTCTCTCTAAGCAGAGCTAGCAATTATCTTTTGGGCTATCTCCCTTTATCAGTCCCTAACATGTGGAGGTTGAGCGCTGGTTCACAGGGCTGCTTGTGGCCCTCGGTGACCGAGTGTCCCTGAGCTGCTTTGGGGTAGAGAAATCCAGACTTAGGGAAGTACAGTAATACTATTATTTTAAGGCTTCTTGCAGATTGGAAAGGAAAAAAGTGTGTATTGGCAGCTGAGGAGAGGTCACAAATGGCAGAAATTCATGAGGGCCTTTAGAGAAGTGAAAGCTGTGTTAATGCAAATCACGCAGGGGGGTCGGCTTAACAAGCTGGGTGCTGATAAGGTCTCTGTGCCTATGCACATGGAAAAGGAACACAAGTAAAAGCAGAGATCTTTTAAAGTAATGTAGGATTTATTTTTACAAAGACCAGCCTAGAAGGGGTACATGACAAAAAATTTCCCAGTTCAAAGGCCCTCTCGTGGCTTTGGGTGGTTTGTGCTGCTCGGGCCAAATTCTCATCCTGGGCTGTGGCTCGGCTCGCTTCCTGCAGCGCTCAGCACCGCTGCCTTTGTGGCTTTCGGTGGGGGAACAGTTTCTGGAGGTTGAGCAAGGAACCTGCTGGTGAGCAGGACGCTGGCAGCAGATCCTGTTGCCAGGAGCTTCTCTGAAGTCTCTTGGTCGGGGGGGAAAAAGCCAGTTGCGAGAGTTCATTACTAAAAAGGACACTTCCATGCTGTGTGTTACCGGCTTCTGGTGCATCCGTCTTGGGTTGCCAGGGTGCATCAGCATGGGGCTGCCCGCTGGTGTGGAAAAGGGCACCCAAGTAGGCGGATTAACACCCAAATCCCTTGTGCCTGGCCCAAGGTGTCCCGGTGCGCTCACCACCCCGGGGGCTATGTTCTTCTGATGTTTTCCAGCTTATAGGCGCTCCTGATGAGGGAGTCGAGGAAGTCGGGGGCTATGTCCCGGAGGAGGAGCATGCTGCCCACCGCCCAGGATGGGTAGTGCAGCTCCCGCCGGCGCAGCACCCCGCTCTTGATGATCTCCAGTGCGCACTCCTCCTTTGGTGCCGGTGTGTTCCGGATGGTGTGCGAGACCGCTCGCACGGCGTTCTCTGGATGGATGGGAGGACAGGGAGGGAAACAGCGGTGTCAGGTGGAGGGGCTGCCACAGGCACCACTGGCTCACTTGGGGTGTCTGTAGCTTTCTCTAACAAACTGACAAACTCTGGGGATCAGACCTACTTAACAAGGCTCAGAATAGTTAAAATAAATAACAATTATAGTGATGTCCTTCCTATTCCTTTCCACCTCTTGAGTGACTGTAGGAGGGAATGCCCACTTCCCCTGGGTTTACTGCAAGGATAGCAGAGTCAAAGGGCTCAGGCCACACTTCTTAAAGAGTTGGGGTCCCGTTTCCACAACTGCACAGCCACTGCAGGCTGAGGGTCCAGTGGTGGTGGTGAAGCAGCGTGCTGAGCAGCCTGGGGCTGGAGGGCGGCTGGTGGGCTCAGCTTGGCTCTGTCTGGAAATGCACTGAGTTGCAGGGCCCCAGTGATGCTGAGCTTACCTGTGTTGATGTAGCCCAGGACGCAGAGTGTGATGGAGACATTGACCTTGTCTATGATGAACTCATGTCGCAAGGAGCTGAAAAATCCGTCTAAGGCAAACTTAGTTGCAGAATAGGGAGCTGTAAATGGGCCACTAGTTTTACCTGGAGCAGAGACACAATGTCAGGGTTCGTGTACTGGGCAGACACCAGGTTGCATGGCTCTCCCTTCCTCTTGCCCTTCAAGTAGCTACAATATTGTGATTTAGGATGACTGAGTAATGTCATGGATGCTTGAGAGAAATACATAAATGCAGGAATGTTTAATGCAGGAATGTTTAAAATGTAACATATGGCATAGAGTGGCATGAAGTATCTTCAGTTGTGGGTGATACTGTTCTTGTGTACCTGCATATACACCCTTCTATACCAAATGCATGTATAATATGTGGCCATACATGTAAAATAATCTGCAGTGGCGTGCCATAGACTGAAATGCGTGAAGGTGATTAGTGGGTGTGAAGAAACTAGCAGGACAGGGTACAGAGTATAAATCCCCCAGAGGATGTGAGTCGTGCATCCAGGATATAAATCATATGCTGATCCCGACTCCCAGCGGGGTGGCTCTCTGCCTTACGGTCCTCATTCTGCCTCTCAAAGACGACCCACAGCAGGGATCCCTTGCAGGGAGAGGAGGGGATGTGGGCAGGGAGAGCCTGGTCCCTTGTGTGCTCACCTGCCATGGATGAAAGGACAACGATGCTGCCCTCGCTCTCCTTCAGCATGGGCAGGGCAGACACGGTCATCGCCACATAGCTGAGGAAGTTGATCTCCAGGAGCTTTCGTACGTGACCAACGTCCCCATTGAAGTAGTTGAAGTAGGTGTAACCGATGTGATTTAGGATGAGCATATCGAGGCCTCCTGGAAGCAGAGCATGTTGGCTATTAGCAACTGGTATCTAAAAACAAAGCAGCTTCTTGGTGGCTGGAATGGCCCCAAAAACGTAGCACGGGGTGTGTTGGGGAGTGAGGAGGGGCAGTTCCCCACCACCTACCCCAGGTGTTCTCAGCCTCCCTCACCACCACCTCGGGGAACGTGGTGTCGTCCATAGAGCCGCTGACGTAGCGGGCGGACGCAGCGCCCAGCTCGAGGCACCGCTCCACAACCTGTGGTGACAGCAAGAGCAGTGTTGATGGTGGACCCCCCCTCCACGGACCACCCGCAGCCCTGTCCCTGTCCCGCAAAGGCTGCTGCTGTCTTGGGGCGGATGGGCAGCGCATCTCCCTGTCCTGCTGAAAACCCTTCTCCCTTCGTAGGAGGAGACACGTTGCTCAGAGAAATGCTTATGGCTGCAGTGTTACAGTGGCACATCTAAGCCAAATATATAGTATTTATAAATAGGGATATGACTGCTTAATTTTGATTCTGTTGTATGTGGGATGCAAAACCAGTTCAGACTTTGAGAAAGGGCAAGGATTGATCAGACCAGGACTTGGGCAGACTAGCGTTGTCCTTGGTGGTGGAGATCGGAATTCACAGCTGAAGACCACAGAGAAACACCCTGCTGTCAGCATTGAAAACGCCATTTGTCGCGGTGGGGTGTGTGTGTGTTAGAACAGGCTCGTGCTGGGGGCACGCTGGGGTGGATCTGTAGCATATCTGGCATCCCCACGTGCTCTGGCTGGGGGGAATATCCACATTCTGCCTGCCTGTGGGGTTCTGGATTGCAAATGTGTTTTGCCAGCCCGGCACGCTCTGCTTGCCATTTACTTTCTGCAGCTTGGCCTCTGTTCGCGCCGTGAGCAGTAGGTGGGCCTCCATGCGCGCCAGGTGATACGCCATCTGCTCCCCGATGCCGCTGCTGGCTCCTGTCACAATCACCCGTTTCCCCCGGAGCATCTCTGGAGAGGAGGACACAGAGCTCAGAGCTGGCGCAGCCCGTGCCGTCCCCCCGCACGCGGGAGCTGTGGCTCCTCTCTGTCCCTGCCGCCCCTGCCCTTCGGGTGCGGGGAGCTGCAGGCAGCAGCACTGCCCCCCTGCAGCGTGCGCTGCTCGTGCAGACCCCGACTGGAGTCTGGTTGTTAATCCCGGTTTGGGGGCGAGTGCATGCAAGGCTTGAGCTCTGCATCCAGCCTGGCTTGGGAGTGGCTTTTGGAAATGGCGAGAGTTAACGAATAAAATGATTAAATGCTTTAAGTGGATAACTGCACGTTTCCCTAATAAATGATTTGTTGAGATCGGACGCTTTATCACGCATCCCGGCAGACCCCAGCATAATCCCATTAGCTTTCCTGTGCAGCACAGGGTGCTCTGACCCCTTGCACCAGGGGCTGCCTGCGCTCCCCTCCGAGCTCTCAGCTCGCCACGCTTTGGCTCTTCCAGCTGTGCTTTGAAAGGCCCTTCAAATGGCCCGTGCTCTTCTGCGTGGGCACGCGCTGCCGCTCTGGCACCAGCCTCCCTGACTGTGGTTTTAAAGCGTGGTTTTTACCAATGACTTACCTTCACTGAAATTCTCGGGTGCTGAATAAAAATAAAGGGCCAGCGCCAGTCCCAGCAAGGGGATGAAAACCTTCAGGAGCAGACCCATCTCTCTGCAAAAGTACAGGCAGAAGCAAGACAACCTCCACGGCTCTGGCCGCGGGGAGGTGGATGCGTCAGTAGGTTGCGAACAGGGCTGGGAGTGCTACCAGTTTTGAACTGATTCTCGTCTTGCACAAGTTTGCTGATATCTGTTGGACCTTTTTTCTTTGTGCTTCCTGTGATTTAGCAAACATTAACCTAATGGAGAGCGTCGCTTTGGACTTTAGGCTGTCCCTTTGCACCCTTGTTCTGCCGGGAGTTTCAGGTGTGTTTTTTTGAGAGCGTTGAAGGGAAGGCCCTGAGCTCCACGGAGTGGTGGGTGTGGTGTTTGGGGGCTGCCTTTGGGGCTGGGACACCCGTGTCCCCTCAGTGCAGACCTCCATAGGATGGACGTCCTTCTCTCTTCCACTCCACGTCTGAAACCGAGGCAATGCTTCCCTTCCTCTCTGGCTGCCGCAAGGATTTGCTGATCAGCAATGCTCACTGTGGTACAGGTTCATAGGAATATCCAGAAAGAGCAGGGCTGGCAAAGCTCCTGGCTTATCCTCCGTGGTCTCACCAGTGGTGTAATACTGACAGTTTGTTGGGTGGCTCTTCTACCTAGATAATTGTACTCTTGTCTTGAGGAATCCACTGACTGCAAAAGGCAGTAAAAGAGCCAAGTGGGTGAATACTAAAGATCTTCAGCTTTCACAAGCGTTGCGTGTCGCGCTGCTCAGCATCCGCCTGGGCATATGGTGAACGGGTTTGCAAATAATATTCTGAAAGAGCAAGTTTAAAGGGCAAAACCCACTCTGTGTGCACTGGTTGGTGTAGGCGATCTTGGGATAAGGACAACAGAAACGCCAGTTCCTGCTTTCCTTTAGAAAGTGAGGAGCAAACTGATCCTGGGGAGTGCTTCAGTGGGAAGGGTTTGGGGAGGTTTCGCATTGCTTTGTCTCAGGGCAGGTAAGAGCTGGTGCTCCAATGGCCAAAACCATGTTAGGTGTAAACGCGTCAGCTTGGGCACTGCTGCCAGGGCCAGGGAAGCGGTGCAGAGCTCATTGCAGGCTTGTGCTTTGGCTTTGCATCCAGCATGCATCGCTCCTGCGGCCTGAGCTCTCTCGCCTTAGGGTGCTGGTGCAGCAGCTCCCGGTGTCTAGAAGGCATTTTCCAGTTGTAATGTTTGTGCAAGGAACTGTCTACCAAGTTTGGGAAGTTTTATTTTTTTGCTGGGGGTAAAAACTTGCATTTAATTTGGCCATTAAACTAACAAAACAATAGGCTAAAATGGCAGTTATTCCTAAAATGATATAACGAAGGATTTTTTAGCAAGGCCTGTTGTGACAGGACAAGGGGTGATGGTTTTAAACTGAAGGACGGTAGATTTAGACTGGATATAAGGAAGAAATTTTTTACAATGAGGGTGGTGAAGCGCTGGAACGGGTTGCCCAGAGAGGCTGTGGAGGCCCCATCCCTAGAGGCATTCCAGGTCAGGCTGGACGGGGCTCTGAGCAACCTGATCTAGTTGGGGATGTCCCTGCTCACTGCAGGGGGGTTGGACTAGAGACCTCTAAAGGTCCCTTCCAACCCAAACCATGCTGTGATTCCGTTGCAGGGATTTGACTCCCCTGTGAAAGGCAAGGCAGTGCAGTTGTAGCTGTTCGCAGCAGCGTTTAGTAACGGAGAAAGGGGATAAAAACCCACAGACCACTGAAAAGTGTTAGGTTAGTAAGTTTTGTTTAATAATTAGTTTATTACTACTTTTCCCTAGCCTGGGAAGCTGAGGCTCAGGCCAGCAGGGACCCGGCGGCTGCAGGGCGCTCCCCTCTCCCGCCTCGTACCGCCGCCCAGCCCGGCAGAGCCCACGCGATCCCGTTAGACCCAAAATCGTTGCCTTCTCGTGGCGCGAGCGGAGATGTCTAACGTGGGGGGGGGGGGAGACCCGTCCCACCGGGCGAGGAGCCGACCTCCGCCGGCGGAGGAGGGCGCGGGGTGGGGGTGTGTGTGTGTGTGTGTGTGCTAATTGTGGCGTGATTAAGCAGGGTGGCGGGGCGTGGTGGGGATGGGGCGTGGTGGGGCGTGGCGGGGTGTGGCGGGGGTGGGGCGTGGTGGGATGGGGCGTGGCGGGGATGGGGCGTGGTGGGGCGTGGCAGGGATGGGACGTGGTGGGGGGTGGGGCGTGGCAGGGGTGGGGCGTGGCGGGGCGTGGCGGGGATGGGGCGTGGCGGGGGGGCGTGGCGTGGCAGGGATGGGGCGTGGCGGGGATGGGGCGTGGCGGGGGGGCGTGGCGGGGCGTGGCAGGGATGGGGCGTGGCGGGGGGGCGTGGCGGGGCGCTAGTTCCTCTGGAGGCCGTCGAGGCGGTAGCGGCTCCGCACCAGGTAGTCGAGCAGCTCGGCGGCGCAGTCCCGCAGCAGCAGCGGCAGGCGGGTGGAGCCGTAGCGGTAGTAGAGCTCCCGGCGGCGCAGCGCGGCGGCCCGCACGATCTCCAGCGCACATTCCTCCCGCGGCGCCGCCGGCACCCGCAGCACCGCGCCCGCGGCGCGCACGGCGCTCTCTGCGCGGGGGGAGAAGGGGCTCAGCCCGGGGACCCTCGCCCGGGGGGGCCCCGGGGAGGGGGGGGCGCCTCCTTTAAGCCCGAGCGGGGCTCGCAAAGGCTTGGGTTAAAACCGGTCCTATCGGTACGTGCCTCAAAACAGGTCGAGTGGTCAGACTAAATTCCCCTGCGCTGCCCAGCGCGGGCACAACTCTTCCAGCTGCCCTAATAGTGTACTCGCCACCCCCCCTTTCCCCCGGGGGGGGGGGGCCTCGCTCTTGCACAACCCCACCCCCCCCTTTCCCCCGGGGGGGAGGGGGCCTCGCTCTTGCACACCCCCACCCCCCCTTTCCCCCGGGGGGGGGGCTCGCTCTTGCACACCCCCACCCCCCCTTTCCCCCGGGGGGGGGCCTCGCTCTTGCACCCCCCCACCCCCCCTTTCCCCCAGGCGGGGGCCTCGCTCTTGCACACCCCCACCCCCCCTTTCCCCCGGGGGGGGGGCTCGCTCTTGCATACCCCCACCCCCCCTTTCCCCCGGGGGGGGGGCTCGCTCTTGCACACCCCCACCCCCCCTTTCCCCCGGGGGGGGGCCTCGCTCTTGCACCCCCCCACCCCCCCTTTCCCCCAGGCGGGGGCCTCGCTCTTGCACCCCCCCACCCCCCCTTTCCCCCGGGGGGGGGCCTCGCTCTTGCACACCCCCACCCCCCCTTTCCCCGGGGGGGGGGGCTCGCTCTTGCACCCCCCCACCCCCCCTTTCCCCCGGGGGGGGGCCTCGCTCTTGCACCCCCCCACCCCCCCTTTCCCCCGGGGGGGGCCTCGCTCTTGCACACCCCCACCCCCCCTTTCCCCCGGGGGGGGCCTTGCTCTCCCATCAATAGATGGGACTAATGGGAGATGGGCGAATCCCTTTGTACTGATGGAGCGTTAGGCCGTGCCAACCCGCTGTGCGGTAGCTGGTTTTGTGTAGCGGAGAGGGGAAAGAATTAGTTTTGAGGCTGTTTTTCGGTGGGAGAGAGGTAAGATTCCCCAGAGACCAGCGGGTTTTGCATGCACTCGTGCTATAGCAGGGCTGGAGGAAAAGCACCAGCAAAGGTGAAAGGGGAGAGTTGGTGGCAGGGGGAGTTGGAAGAGCAGGATAAGAAGCTGAGAAGGTGATGCTCAGCTCCTGATCAGCTGGATCAAAGAGCATCGATCTTACCAGTATCGATGAAGCCAAGGATGCAGAGCGTGATGGAAACGTTAATGTTCTGAATGGTGAATTCCTGCCTCAGGGAGCTGAAAAATCCATCCAAGGCAAACTTAGTTGCAGAGTAGGGGACCGTAAAGGGAAACCCGACTTTACCTGGACACAGAGTGAAGTTCTGTTATAGTACAGAAAGCTGCTCTGCCCAGACCTCTGTTTCGATCTTCAACAGATAAGAGTATTTTACCCAAAGGGAGTTTACTGTTAGTGAAATGTCATCCTGGCACCTGAACAGCAGCATTACAAATATTCCTGGCAGCTTCCAGCTCTTTCAAGGTCTTGAGGCCAACACCATGGCTCATGTTTCTGCTCAGGGCATGAGCAACCTGCAGTAACTAGGAAACCCTCAGAGGGGAGAGAGGGAGCAAAGTTTAAACTCATCTCTGGATATGGAGCTAAGCTGATCGCCAGAAGACAGACTAACACACTGGCTGTCAGTGGGGACATCTGTTAGTGATTTAGTTTCCTGACTTAACAGAAATTTATTAGAATGGAGTCATGTTTTTGTGAATAGAGTCAGTCAATAACTCACTCTACAAATATTAGCAGGACCTTGACCTACCAAACCGAGATGAACAGTCAGAGATCCAGTGCAGTGAGAAATTACTGTGTTTCCACTTTTCTCCATAAAACAGAGGTGCATGAGCTCTGCTGCTCTAATGAGCCTGACACCAGGGTGTGGGGTTTAATTACAGGGCTGGTCAAAAAGCAAGCTGGGGCAATTGGATTCCATCAGAGAACAAATTCCATCGAGAAAATACAGAAATTATCTTGATTTGGCATGGGTTTTCTTGACTGTGTTAAGCAGTTATGGCTCCTGCAGGATGCCTGGTGTCTCTGCATGCTGCTTGCTTCTGAAAATCAGCCCATGGTGTCTTTCAACTGAATCCCATGCCGCCTATCTTGCTCCCCACTCACCTGCCATGGATGAAACCACTACGATGCTGCCCTCGCTCTCCTTCAGCATCGGCAGGGCAGACGTGGTCATCGCCACATAGCTAAGGAAGTTGATCTCCAGGAGCTTTCGTACGTGACCAACGTCCCCATTGAAAAAACCGAAGTACGACGTGCCGATGTGATTAAGAATCAGCATGTCTAGGCCTCCTGCAAGTAGAGGAGCAGGCATTAGTGCTGGGTGGGAGAGGGCTACAACCAGCAGAGCAGAGCCTTTCCTGGGAGCAGGATAAATGTCATCAAAAGAAATCAGGTTTTTGGGTCAGAGCTGTGGCCTGTCATCTCTGGAGTAGGGATATAGTCCGGATGGTGGCTGCCAGTGAAAATTTTGTCACGGAGATCACCCTCGAGCTGTCTGTGGGCCCGGGGCGGGAGAGGAAGTGCTCTACATGGAGCTGAAACATTGCATTTCTGCAGCCGTGACCCATGACCGCAATAGCAACGCTGCTACCGGCCTGATGGACGGTTTCAGACCACAGTAGCTGGGGGGTGATGAAATCCAGGGTTATGCTATTGAAATAGGATGTCATGAGGGCACAGAGCTGAAATTGAGAGCGCAGTTCAGTTTGAGCTGGAGGGAGGAAGCTGGGCGGAGAAACGGGACTGCAAAGGGCATAGTTAGGAAAAAAATCTCTGCTGTCTCACCCCATCTCTATTTCGCCTGCATTTTTTTCTTAGTGGGCATGTGGCAAAAAGCAGTGCGGCCAAGGAGAGATGCAATGTTCCGCTGTCATCTGCGGAGAGCAGGCTGTAAACGTACCCAGCAAGGTCTCTGCCTCCTTCACCACGTGCTCGGCGAAGGCCATGTCCTCCATGGTGCCGCTGATGTACCGCGCAGAGGCTGCCCCCAGCTCCAGGCACCGCTCCACCACCTGCCGCACCAACACGACGCATCAGAAACCCCTTTCCCTGCCCTGGGAAGCCTGGTGAGGTAGCAAGAGAAGGTGTCTGCGCTCCCTGTGATGCGTCCCCACCTTAAAATAGCTGTTTGGAGTTTCAGGAGTATGTTTGGAGCCTTTTAAGCTTCAAAGGGAACCTGAAAAATTATTCCTTTGGTGAATGCGTTACCCAAGGCAGTCTGGCTCTTTATCGGTGCAGTCTGTGCTGGAATTGCATGCGTTTAGGGTGAGCAGGAGCTTGTATATCACTGCAGTGGAATGAGGGTGTGTGTGTGCTGAGGGAGGCTGTGTGGATAAGGATATGTGTACATAACTAAGCAAGTTCAAATACTGTAATATGTGCTATGCAGAGTGCATGTTATCTTAAGGAGAGGGATTTCTGTGCGTGCAGGAGCCCCAGACAGCGCAGGTATGCATACCTGTGAATGTAACTGTGCCTATCTGGTGTTTGTGCCGTAGCGATTACGTGTGCGTATATTCATGCATGTATCTGATGTGAGATTGGTCGTCTTATGTCTGTGTGTGCACTGCCATGAACATGTATGTGTGAGTGCTCAGCTTGCCATTTACTTTCTGTAGCTTCGCCTCTGTCCGTGCTGTGATCAAAATGTGGGATCCCATCCGTGCCAGGTGATACGCCATCTGCTCTCCAATTCCAGTGCTTGCTCCGGTGACAATCACCCGCTTCCCTTTCAGCATCTCTGGGGACAAAGGCACAGCGATTTAGTCTATCCAAACTATTTAAAAATAAAATAAAATCCCCTAATGCCCCCGAGAGTAAGTAGTTAATTGGAAGCTAAGTGAGCCTGCAAGCGCGGCGTCCAGCACCAGGCTCGCTCTTCCATCTGCTGCAAAAAGCTGTGCTGAGAAGCAGCTGCCGCTCCTCACTGAATGCAGTGACACAGGGACAGCGGTCGACTCTTTCAGCAGTGTTTTTTTTTCCACAAGTCGGACACAGCTTATAAACACCCCAAATATTTTGTAATAAAAATCATCTAGTAAGTGCATGCTTCAAAACTTAAACCCCAACATTTAAAAGTCATGTTTGTTTATAAATTCTTTTGCTACACACTGGAAAATGGAGAGTTCAGAGCCCTCTCTGTCTCAGACCCCCTGCCTCACCTGCTCCTTCAGTATTTCTGCATATTACTTGCTCGTTTGATTTCAAATCTTTTAAAACAACTTTCCAGTATCAGCCACCACACAAAGGCTCAGACAGGGACTGGTCCAAGCTCTGTACAGTTTCTATGCAAAACACTCAAAAGTGGCTTTTCATATTTTTCCTTAAAGACAGATTCACTTTTAATACTTACCCGGTTTGAAATTCTCCCTCGCAGAATAAAACCAGAAGGCCAAAACCAATCCCAAAAAGGGAATGAGAATCTTTTGCAACCGACCCATACCACTGTGGAGTCAGGAAATAAAGCATGAAAGAGAAGGGGAAAAAAAAAAAAACCCCCAAAAAAAAACCCTCTGCAGAGCTGCTCCAGAGGGAAGCAGCAATGCCAGTCCTTTAAAACCTGTTAGCGAAGGAACTGCAACTTCCAAAGCACTGGAAAATCACGGGTGGATGGATAAGTGAAGCAAACCCTTTATTTTGCTCCCTGCTGGAGCTGGCGAACCTCGGCCTAACCGAGGGTGCTGCTTGGGTTCTGCCCGGCTCTTTTCATATTTCCTGTCCTACGTTAAAACGCAGAATTTTGCACAACACCCTGGAAGAGGTGTGTCTTTGCTGAGCAGCATCAAGTTTCACTTTGAGAACATCAGAGGCAGCCTAGTGCAGGTGGCTAAACATCGTCTTTTATTCCCACTGGCTCTGTCCGCGGGTGCGTGCAGAGGTGCAACCTGGATCTGATTGCTGCCGAAAGCCTCCCGGTGGGTCAGGCGCCAGGGGAGCGACCGGAGGCTGCTGTGCTGCGGGAGGACGTGCAGCAGGACTTGCAGCAAAGGTCCTGTGCTCCCCAGGGCATCTTTCCTCGGTGCCCCGAGGCAGCTGCCTGCCACCGGGATGCTGGGCAGTGGGGGAGCCCAGCAGGGCATACCGCTGCCAAACAGCTCCAAAAATACTTTGCTGATGCAGGGTTTATTTTTTCACGTCTACCTACATCTGTGAGCAGATGAGGGAGCAGGGGCTGAGCTGAACCCGTCACCGGGGGTGCTGCCGCCCCAGTGCCGAGGGGCTGTTCAGGCACAGGGAGGTTTGCAATGAAATACTGACTATTGTTTTCTGCAGAGAATTAAGGGTCCTTGCTGCTATGGTTCCTGCTTTGAGTTTTGCAAGAGCTTTGTTCCTAATTTTAAGCGAATATAGTTTGAGGAAGAACTACATAATGTCTGCTAGCTCCCTGAGTCTAGGCAGCAGCAAACTTGGTGTCATCAATCTTACGCAATAGGTATGAATTATGCTCCAGCTTTAGTCTGGTGCTGGAGCCTCACTGCAGAGTACCAGTACCTGCTGTGGTACGTGGGATGGGGACGCACTGCAGGAGCTTCGTGTCCTCCTGGACCGGCCTTGCTAGAGCCTCTGCTTTCTCAGCGGGGAGAGCTGTGTTTGCTGGGACAAGAGCCTCATCTGCAGTGCAGGGGCTGCACCGTGGTCTGATTTACATGGGCACAAGGCCGTGATTGTCCCTCTCAGACCCTTCCACCATAACCAGCCAGAAAGAATTATTTGAAGAAAACTTCCCCCCCCCCATTGCAACTTTAAAATAAAGATTATGTAATTTAATGATACACCTGGCTGGGCAATGGAGCTCTCTGGCATTGCTTCTGCTTTGTGGATTATTTTTTTTTCTTTTCTGCTTTTCTACTTCAGTCTCAACTTTCCCTCTGATAAGGAACACTCAACCCACACTTGGTCAGATAACACCAGTACAGTCACTCTGCCTCTTTCTGCCTCCCTTTGCTTTGAACTTGGGCTATGATCATGGGGCAACCACTTTGTTCCTTGGCTGGAAAAAAATGAACTAATTAACCTTACCTCAGCTGTCATCTTGTCTGTGTTACCGGTAGGGAGAGAGGGTCTTTTCAGACATTGTTGTTTATTACTAGCATTAGGATACTGCAGTAAAGCAATAACTGTCAACCTTTGTGCGCCATCTGCCCGCGTGTCGGGAAGGCATCGTGCTCTTTGCTCTCCGTCAGCCCAGGGAGACACAGGCCAGAGGCAGCCCGGTGGGTCGGAGCCGAACGCTGCCCTTGCCTCGCTGGTGTGGTGCTTAATGAGAGTCACAGGTTTGTCTGGGGTTTTTGCGTGAAACCAAGTAGCTGATAATAAAGAGCTAGATGCTGAATGTTTTGGATGTAACAAACTTTTTATAAAAAGAAAATTTGTGTATGTGCCATTTAGGGTGTCCTGTGTGGAAATGAAGGGGGGGGGGTTGCGGGCACGGTCCCCGGGAGGGCTGGGGGCTGTGGCGGCAGCAGGAGCTGCCGGATCCAGCCGCGCTTTGCTGCCCGCGTGGGTTTGCTCTTGGCCATCTGTCGCCCTTCCAGGGCGCTGCTGCTCCTCACTCCCACTCGCAGCTTTTTCTGGGTTTGTTTTCCTGTATGCAACTTAAGAACTTGTTTTTAACCTTTTCCTGGGGGTGGGGAGCGATGGAAGGGAGAGGAGGGCAGGAAGAGGTGACTGCACAGAAGCGTTTTCTGATCTCAGCCCACGAGGTCAGTCCTGGCCCTGCTGCTGCCAAACCTTTGTGCCTTGGCACGGTGAGATGCCAAGGAGGGGTTCATAAGGGGGGGAGCCCGGTGGCGTGTCCGGCCCTGGCCCAGTGAGATGGAGCCCCAGGAGCACGGGGGAGCCGCCTCTTGCTTCTGAAATGGCTTCACCTGAATTTTCCTGGATGTATCCCCCTACTGCACATCACTGCTGTATCACTTGTCTGTTTGAAGCCGTGTTTTTCAAGGGGTGATGCTCAGCGTTGTGCTAACCGCTCCGCACAGGGGAGGTTCTTCATTCAGTGCTGCCTGGAGCTCACTGGAAGGAAACGAAGACGTGAAGGAAACTTGTTCCAACAACAATTGTTCTGACAACAAACCGGCAGAGCAGCAGAGGGGAGCTGCTGGTGAGCCCCTGCCGTGCCCACAGCCCCACGCTGCCTGGAGGGAGCGTGTTCCAGGGGCAGGGCTGGGGCTCGGGCAGGTTTGTGCATGCAGCTCAGGGACTCAAAAGCACTTTGCAGGAATTGGGATACCACTCCCTTTTTTTTTTTTCTGTTTTGAGTGACATTTGGCTTTTTTCAACCCATTATCACATTTTTGTTAAATGCAGAGTATTTTCCTCCCCCCACCTTTCATTTGTCACGTAGGCATTGCAATGTTATTTGTCATACCCAGCTCTCCCAGCATATTTTACCGTCAACACAGATCTAATTCATTTCTTTACGGATAGCACCATTATAAAGGACTGCCCTCAGTTGTATTTGCGTTAGGCTGATGTGCATGCCAACATGATGCTACTGGGCCAAGACGGACACGTGTGTTTTTCGGCATGGCTGCACACCGCCTCGCCACGGCTCCTGGACACGGCCCGCGGGCAGTGCCGGCACCCTGCAAACACCATCGCTGTCATGGCTGCAACGCTCCCGAAAACTGCGCTCTCGGGTCCCACGGGAGACTTGAGATTATTGTAGGACTGGGTTTGGTTTGACGTGATATTTCTACTCCCTGCTGATTTAGAGAAAATACTGTGATGTTTAAGCCATGTCTAAGCACTAAATTTATTTTTTTCCTGCGTGACCAAATCAGGAATTGCTGCCTTGATATTTGATTGTAGGTACTGTGGCTGCTTTAAGTCTTGGCCGCTATCCATGTTCCCAATGCCTTTGGTGTTGGGTGGCAGAGGCTGATATACTTATCTGGGACCCTAATTTTAGCCTGGCAGCTCTTGAAACATCCACAGTCCAAACTGTAAATAGCAAGTGAGGACTCTCTAAAGACATTCGGCTCATGCCCTTGAAGCAATTGGCCTGTGAGGGACGGCTGCTGAGTTTTAGGTGGCCTTCAACTCCATGTGATGAAAGCCTGGTCGAGAGCTCCAAGCTGAAAGAAGATCTTTGAAGAGGTGTTGCAGGATGGGTACAGACAAATACTCACCAGATCTCGTGCCAGCTGCAACTTTCCTGAGGATTTAATGCACCACGAAAATGTCACGTTTACAGGTTAACGTAAACTGGGTTCAGGCAAGGCTTAAAAGAAAGAGAATAACAGAAATCAACCTCATGTGACGCTCAGCAATCTAACTCACAACTTGGACAATGTGTGGCACTCCTCAAGAGCTTATGCCTCAGGTTTAACTCGGTCTCAAATGTTCTTTAATGCTTCTACACTGCAGCTTGCCGGAGATGTCCTTACTAGTACTGACTGTACATTTATTCCATCTGGTTGCTCTCTGGTATATCCCAGTACTTAGAATTTCTCTTTGCAATTCACACATAGGCTTTTGGAATGACCCTGCTGTGCTCCGTTGCGGTGTGCGTGGATGCCGTTTGCTGGTTGCATGGGGTTGTATTTGTGGCAGTTGTATTGGCCAGGGCTTTCTGCGGTTTGTCTGGTGTTGAAATACAGATGTGAGAGGGCTCAGGAGATGGGGCTGGGACAGAGGCTGGTTTGGAGAGTTGTGCTGTGGTTTAAAGACAGGGAAGTTTGCTGAAGCCTTTTGATATACTGCATCTGGCAAGTTTGTCATTCGTCATAGTTAAAGTGATGTTAAATGGATTACTAAGTCTCCATGCACACTGAACTTATCATTGTGTGGCTTAAATAAGACTTTATGTAGTAATTGTGGTAAAACCAGCCATTAATATGTGTCTAATTCACCACTGTCCTGTCTAATATCAATGCAATCCGCTGTGGAAATGGTAATGCATAGGCTTCACCTCTCAGGCTGACCTTTCGGGGTAATATGCAGGAGGTAACGACCTCGGAGCTTGCAGTGCGTCAGGAGGCAGGAGATTGTCTTCTTCAGGACACGATTTTACCGAGTTGGCTCCAGAACCACCGGCGCAGCGCGTGGTTTAGCTGTCTAATCCCATTAGCTGTCTTAGGAGGAACTATTTTGATTGTTCCACAAACCTCTTTGCTTTAAGCTCATAAACCCTGTGGCTGGATAACTGTGGAGAGGAGGTGCGGGCAGCAGGGTGCTGGCACGATGCAAGGTGGCCACGTACGTGGCGTGAAGACAGCCTGAGGTCCAAACCCAGAAGTGGTGGAGGTCATCCGGCGTGGGCTTGCCTGGAGCGCCCTAGTCACCCCTTGACCTGCAAGTTGGGCTGCTTGAGACCAGTTCTATCTCCTCATTTTTAAAATTTTGCCTTTCCCATAGGGCAGGGTGAGACACCTGCAACTTGTAGGGAAGGGCTAATCTTGGGAACCGACGTGTGATTGACAGAGTTTGCAGCTGCCTTGGACAAAGACATGATTCTTACCTCAGTTTAATCCATTTATCAATTGTTTAGCTCTGCCGCAGCGGTGGTGCTTCTGAATTACAGTAACGTGTGAGAGCTAAGACCTGGCAATATTTTCATGCCGGACACAGCCACAGACACTCGGGTCCCTGGTTTATCCATGCACCAAGCATGCCACGGGGGAGTCAGGTCAGCCTTCACTGTCCCTGAGGCCATGCTGCAAACTTATAACCTGCTTAAAGCTGGAATTGGGGGGGGGATGACAGACACTCGTCAGCTGATGGCTTTCTTCAGGCCTGAATTCTCCTTTGATGTTTGCCCATGAAATTTCCATCGGTATCAATGTGGTGCTGGATTGTTCAACCTTGCCAGAGACCAAAATGCTTGGTTATGGGACTAAGTAAGTATTTCTCAAAGGCTGTTTTTAATTTAATTGGACTCTGCTCTTTTCCCTGTGAGGAAAAGGTATTCTGTACTTGACTCGAAGCTTGAACAGAGTTTTTGTGCAGGCTTGGTAGGATTCCTCCTCCACAATGTGCTGTGGGTTTTTTTGACAGAAATAATTGTCAACAAAATGAATTGTATGGTTATCTATTATGAAAATGTAAAGGTGAACTTCAGCTGCCTTCTTGTATTTTCAGATTCTGATCTTAACTTGTGCAGCTCTGGGAGGAGCCATATGCTTGGCACTGGTGTCAGGCTGCACTTTTTCATTCCCCATAATCTCCTGCAGTTTCTATCAATTGTTTAGCCTTTAGCTAGACAGTGGCACATCACTGGTACATCTCCCAGTTCCTGTGCAAGGTGTGTAGCCTGCTCCCACCTCTGCCCCGCTGGCCGTGTCTTTGCCATTGAGCAGATAAAGAGGGATTTTTTTTCCCCAGTCATGACTGGCAGGGACTATTTCCCTCCCCTCCCTTCTGTGGCGTGGTCAGGATCTTTCAGCTGTGGCTGTCTGGAGGGTTTATTTAACTAACATACATAGTCCTGAATGCAAGATTCTTACTAAGGTCAGGAAAGAGGTTTGTTTTAAATAGGTGAAAGTCCTCCAACAAGTCTGGCAGTGCCCTGGGGACAGCCCTGAAGCTTGGATCCCTGTTCCCACACCCCCCAGGCTGACCATGCTGTCTGTATCTCCATGCTTCAGTCTTTCATTCTGTGACATCCCTGTAATACTAGAAGCTAATAGTATTCTGCACGATTAGGTGGCTGTGGCGGGTTTGTGAAGGAGCCCAGGAAAGGTAGATTATTTTTTTTTTTTTAAGCTTTTTTAGCTGTGCAGCAGCCACAGCCTGTTAGAGGATTGCTGGGGAATGGACAGGGGTTTTTTTAAACAGTTCTGGGCATGCATGGGACAGGAATCTGTGCCATTAAACCCAGATAACCCCATGAAGTACAACCCTACTTCCAACTGTCTGTCACCCATGTGAGACACATGCCACTGCCTCCTCTCCCCCCCCTCCCCCCCAGCCAGTTGGCCCATTTTGGAGGTATGGAAACGCCACCCCCCTTGGTCCCAGAGCAGCCTCAGGGAGGGAGGAGGCTTTATCGGAGGGTGCAGCCACCACCCTCAGCTGTTCCCTGGGTCCCCCCAGCTACCCCCCGAGAGAAGCCAGAGGCGCAAGTGAAACCTATTTGCAGATCTGCAAGAGAAGGGTTTGAAATGAATGCAGCTAGAGAGCACTGGTACCATATAAAATATTTATTGATTTTGCAAAATGTTGTAAAATGCATCCGTAATAAAAATAAGAAACCATGCTGTGCATCTTGCACATTTTTATACCAACAAAAGGTATTTTTTCCCACTGCTGCACAGCAGCAAATATAACCGTTCACTTCTTTCAAGTCTTGCACTTGCAGTCTCCTCCTTCTGCCAACGCTTCTCTCTTCTTGCTGGAACCACCACCAGGTACAACAGGACAGCAGAGTCTCTTGTGCTCGGTTGCTCAGCAGGCACCTCTCCAGTTGCGGGGCTCTTAGGAGGCGTGTTGTCTGGTCACCAGGGCCCTCTGCATCACCACCGGCTTCTTGCTCTTTTCCAAGATCAAATCCTCCTGTTTCTGAGGAAGCACTTGCTCTCGTGTTGGGGCAGGTTTCTTCTCCTCCTCCTCCTCTAGCCTCCCTTCAGAGGTGAAAGGACTGCACACTGTCTCCACCAGACCAATGACCACACCAAAGAAAGCCAGCACGCTGCCCAGCACGTACAGCTTGACCATCTTCCTGTTGGGCTTCTGGCTGAGCATTTCCTTGGCAAAGGGGATCAGCTCATGCATGGTTTCCATTTTTATTTTTAATTTTTTTTTTCAGCAGCAGATTTGGAAGATGTCAGTTCTACAAGAGAAGAGGGAGGGAGAGGGACGTTAGTTAAATCCAGCTGCTTTTCCCCATAGCGGTCAGAGCCCTCCAGGCAGTCCAAGCTCACCGCAGACACCCCAGCCCTGCTTTAAGCGGGGATTTCTGATTTTTGCTAGAGGCTCGCGTGAGGAAAACGCACCCAGCCCATCGCCCCGGTATCGGGGCAGCTCGAGGAGGGAACTGCCCGGCAGAGCAGACCCTTCGCAGCCGGAGCCGGGCTGCGGCAAGGCGGGGGATCCAGCCGGACCCCCCCCCCGGCTCACCCCCGCGTTTTGCACAGCATCCCCTTGCGCCCCCCGCACCCCCCCATCGCACCCCCTTACCCAGAGGCGGCGGCGGTGAGCGCTGCGGGCCGGGCTCGGCGGGGCTGGGCCGGGCTCGGCTGGGCTGGGCTCAGCTGGGTTGGGCTCAGCCGGGCTCGGCTCCGCTCGGCAGCTGCTGCCGGCCGCTCGCCGCTGCCGCCTTATATCGCCGCCGGGGCGGGCGGGGCCGGGGCGGGCACGGTGCCCCCAGCACGGGCCGCCCCCCCGCGCCTTGGCAGCTCCGGCCCCTAATCCGGCCAGCCTAAAATAAACCACCTTTTTTTTTTTTTTTTTTTTTTTTTTTTAACAAAACTTGTTCGTGTTCCCCATCCCCCCAAAAACCCAAAAAAAACCCCAAACAAACCCGACCAAAATTATCCTGACGGCTGATTTCACAGCCAGAGATCTTATGCACGGCTTGCAATGCAGCTCCGTGGCTGCTTCTGTAAGAAATGTTTGATATATTAGGAGGAGCTTTACTGAGCTGGTAAGGGAGACAATCCGTGTCCATAGCTTGTAAAATATTACAGTGTTTGGATCTAGGGCTTTGATTTGTGCAAAGTCAAATTCAGCAAAACAGATGTTTTCACCTCGCTGCCCTTTCTTGTAGTGAAGTGGGTAAAAAAAAGCCTTAGAGAAGCGTGACAATGGTGGTACCCAGGACAAGGGCTGAAGACATTTGCTAAAGGTTTCTGTAGGTGGCTCACGGCAAGGGGAACCATTAGAAAGTGGATAGATGCAGCGTGTGACAGCGCCTTGATTGCTTGGAAGTAAGAGAATAACGGGAAATTCCTAAGTTAGCGAAAGTTACAGGCAACCTCTTAAGACCCTGTTTTTCACTTTTCCTACACTTGATGCTGAAACTCTGTAACACCCCATTCTAAGTCACTCCTTGTGATTCACATAAAGGACAGCGTATTTCCTTTTTGGGGAAAAACAGAAGGCAGCAGCACTGTCACTCTGCTTCCCTGGCTTGCTGCTGCAGAGCATTGCATCACTAACACGCTGCGGGTTACATCATCTGCTTCCGCTGGTGGCTCCATCGGTGCACGCATACTGCTCTGGCTGTGGAAGAACCATATACGTTTCAGTGGCTGCTGGCCTTACAGAAGTTGCTAAAGCCACAAGAAGTTGTTGGGGTTTACAACTTCTGATTTCGCAGAGCAGATGATGGCGTCTGGGCAGATTTCTCATCTGATCCATATCGCTGCGATGATGCGAATTGCTCTGCTAGGGCAGTATATAAAAATTACAGTCCAGGGTGTGAGTTGATAGGATAGCAGCGCTTTTAAGGAGCGGTTGGTATATGTGGAAAGGGATAAAGCTCAGAGGGAGCCTTCGAAAGATGCTGTAAAGGAGGCTGCTGCCTGATGGCTCCCCAGGCTGACTCTCCTGGAGGGGGCACCCTGGGGTGTTTGTAAACCCCAGCGAGGCGCAGCCCAAAGGGTTGGCAGGCAGCCCCCAAAGCAAGCTGGAGCTGAAGGGGGCTTGTCCTCAACCCACGGAGGGAAAAAGGGGTTTTCTCTTACTCCCTGTCTCCAACGCGTGGAAAAGAGGGACTGTGGCACAGGGAATGGGGGTTTGATGCCCCTGAGGTGGGTTTTATTGCAGCCCACCCATCGCTCTGTGACGTGAATAACTTGCGATGTGGATAGCTGGTGCCGTGCTTCCCTTTCCTGCCCCTGCGGCATCACCGGTGCCACAGCCGGCATATCGTCATGCGTGGCACAGCCGCGCACCAGTTTTGTCTCTGAGTGTGGGAAAGGGGCAGAAGAAAGCTCTGAGAAATGTGGGAACTGCTGGAGCATGTGTTAGTTAGCCGGGGCCCTTTTTTCTTTTGTTGGAGGATTTAAACACCTTCCCTTCTGAAAAAACAGCCTGCGAGGTAATACTGCCCAAATTCTGCCCTAAAATCACTGAACTGGCTCATGAGGTTTGGACTGGATGATCTTTAAGGTCCCTTCCAACCCAAACCATTCTCTGATTCTATAATTAAAACCAGCCTAAAGTCTGGCTTGTGTGGGGGTTGCAATTGCAAACTCTCATTTGCAGCCCTCCGGGCGAGGACAGTGCTGTCTTCCTCCCCTCTTCTCCTGCCCTCCCTGGGCTGCAGGCATCGACGCTCCGCACGCTGCTCAGCTCCTGACCGCGGGAGCGTGGGCAGTGGCCGGCCCGCCTCGCGAAGAGGTGTGCTGCTTGAATTTGTTGGGTTTTGGGTTGGTTGTTTTTTTCTCCCCTTCCTTGCTGAGTTTTGCCGTGGGCATGTGAGGAGCAGTGAGTCACCCCTCGCTCCTCACATCCCTCACGTCCTTGTGGTCGGGAGGCTGGAGGCTTTCCCCACCGCCGCCCCTCCTGCCCCCCGCAGCACCCGTGCCGGGCGGGAGGGCGTTCACAGCAAGCAGAGCGCTCCAAGGAAACTCTGCCAGGGAAAACTTGGGGGTTTTTTTGCAAGTTTTTGAATGTGCTTAGGAAATTGTATTGCAAGACTGGCTGTAAAAGTTGCTAAAGACTTGTCTATCCTCCTCAGTGTCTGGGTTTTTTTCTTTAAATAAAAGGTCCTTATCTTCTCTGCCAACTTGGCAGCAAAGGTTGCAGCTGATTCCTGCATTCAAGCTATGTTTTTCTCTTCTGCAACGCTTTGAAAAATGACCATTGCGGAAAAGATAGCTGGAGGAGACAGCGATTAGACAGGGAAAGTTCAAGGTCACCATACCTCCAGCCAGGGCTGGCTGCGTGGCGACGCAGCTGGCTCCTCACGGTGTAAGAGGTGCTCTCTCCCTCCAGCCCCGGAGAGCGATGGGCAGTGCGAGCTGGTCAGGCCCTGCACAAACACCAGAAAGCAGCGTGTCTGTGCAGTACGCAATCCCAGAAGCAAAGGTCAGTGTGGAGTGTTGGAATCATGACATTTTGCCTAAAAAGAGGGTTTTTTTGAGGCAGGATTTTCTTTGCCTCCTGAACCTTTTATTTGAAAGTCTCTTTTCCAACCTGAGGGCTAGGAAGGATACTTTTTATTCATTAAATATAGTTAGAGATGCCTATGCCATCCCAAAATACTAAGAGCCTGAGCGGTAGGGAGAGCCCAGAGCCCAGGATAATTTCGAGGGTTAACCAAGCAGCTGATAATCATCTGTGGCAAATGCCTCTTACAGCAGCACTCAGATTGTGTTGATTTAATTAAATAATATTTAATTCAATTTTGTTTTAAATTTGAGTAACAAAGTCTGTCCAAGCTCGTTGTGTGGACTTTTAAATTGGATTAAGAGTGGATAAAAGGATTAATGATTAACACTAAATTAGACTAATTTTAGCTGTTCCTAATCTTATTTAGGAGAGTCTGCACAAGGAAGTTGTCAGGTTTGATTGCAACTTTGATTAAACCAGGCTTTGTAGCTGGGAAAACTGTATAAGTTTAACGTCATCTGGAAGAAGGGCTCTGCCTGAATTTGCAAAGCAGCGTAAGCACCTGAGGCTTAACCTGAATATTGCCGGCCAGGGGAAGGCCGAGATGTGTGACTGCTCAGAGTGGCTCAGGGAGATGATGCTCCGCAACCCGGCTCCACTCACCAGCTTTGCACGTGCTGAGTTCGGCCGGCACCCAGTGCACAGCGCCGGAGCCGCCAGCTCGGGTAAAGCGGCTTTGAAATTGCTTTGGAGGGTGCAGGTGAAGCCGTGCTGCAACCGCTGCAACCACTGCTGCTCTGGGGCAGCTCTGCCTGCAGGAGCCCAGATTTAACTCTTTTGCTGGCGTGGCTCGATAACGTGCATGGGGATAACCTTGGTGATGCTTTCAGGAATGGGAGCACCGGGAGCAAGAGCTCTGCCCTTGCTGTGGGTGGATGTGCTTGAGGAGAGGAGCGGGTGAGCGTTCCCAGCTCTGCAGAAGGGCTGGAGAGGGGTCAGGTCCCCAGGCTGGTGAGCCGCAGGGCTCGCGAGTGGCTCGGCTCCGGTTTCAGCTGTGTCCCCTGGCCGGCACACAGCTCCGTGCTGGCAGTGGGGCCACGGGCAGCTGCCCGTCCCAGGCAGGAGCACGGCAGGCGCTGCGCACGCTGCGGGTGCGTGCTGGTGGCTCGGGGGGGAGAGCACAGGGTGAGGACAGGTAAACGCGGAGTGCGAGATGGCCACGTGGCTCAGCTGCAGTGACCCGGCTGATTTGTGGCCGTCCTCTGCTGTGGCATCTCGAGGAGTCATAGCTGCCTCCTGGAGAGGAGGAGCTCGCAGAGGAACAGCTGCAGGGGCTTTGGTGCACCTAACATTGCCCCCGTTGCATGCAGCTTTGCACCTGGGTGCTCTTCGAGCTGACCTGCCATAGGCCTGGCCAGGTTGGGTTCTCTGAACCCAAATTCTGACTCCAAATTTTATTTTCTTGTTTATTATTATTTGTCATGGAGGGAGATGTTAATGCATAATTAACCCAATGCTTTTGTGCAAGAACTGAGTCTGTGGGCCTGCCCTGACCTAGCCGGGAGGCCAGCCCCATGCTGAGCAGCACCTTGGCCTCGACGGCTGCTGGAGGTTCCTCCCCACCAGCCCAGGCCATGGCTCTGGGTTTTGCGGAGTCGTGGGGGGGAACTTGAGACAAAATGCCAAGGTGACATCTCCCTTTTGGTGACATTTCCCAAAATCTGGCATAGCATCGTCTTAGCAGGAGCACTGCTGAGGTGGAAAGATGTGTTGCCTCATCTTCCAAACGTCCATGCACGGACAAGGGTCGGGCACTGCTGGACTTTGTCCGTAATGAGCACGAGCTCCGCGGCGTGCACAGGGCAGCACTTGTACGCTGGCCATGCCTGGAGAAAGCGGAAGCCGAGGAGCGGTCTGGGACACGCAGGGCTGTGCTCGCCTGCTCCAGCCCACTGTGCCGCCTGGGGAGGGGAGCAAAGGTGGGGGGAGGAACGAGCGGGCAACCAGGAGCAGAAAACGCTGCGACCTCCATTTCAGTCATCACTCGCAGTGTCAGGGAGGATATGTGGCTTAAAGGGGGCTCCTAAACACCCTGTTAGTTTAAACTTTCTGCCGTTGATGGTTGCAGGTGGAGGCAAGGTTGCTGTGCTGTGCTGAGGGGCTCGCTGGCTGGCAGCAGTGGGGGCGTAGAGACCCCCTTCCTGCTCCATCACCACAGCCTGGAAAAGCCGAAATCCTCCAGACGGCAGCCGGACACTTCCCTAATGGAATATTTTCTCCTTTAGAAAATGGAGACGTGACAAAAATAAGGATGTTCCCCTGCAAGGATAATTTTATCAAACCTCCCTGTGGAAAGCAGGCAGGCTTCCCAGCCCACTGACCCTGCCAGCTTTGCTGCCTGTCCTGGCATGTGCCTGGGGAGGGCTGTGCTGCGGGAGGTGGGCAGCCGCAGACCGACCGGCTCTGCGCGGGGTCTTGTGCCAGCCCTGTGTGTGTCTGGGCGTGTGAAACTCCGCTGGATGTAGAAAGGAGCTAGGGGACAGAAAGGGAAAAGTCCGACTTTATGGGCAGATACTGACAGCCTTTGCTTTAGCTTTAGCCTAAAGCTCATGCATCGCTCCTGAAGGAGAGCTGGTCCTGCCTTTACCTTTACTGGGCTTTGGGACAATTGCTGTGCACGGATCAGCTGCCCTCTGGCATTTGGCCGGTTGCAGCCAGTACGTAGCGGGTCCCGCGCTGCTGTGCCAGGGAGGACCCGCCGCCTCCGAGGCAGTGCGCAGCCCGTGTCCTGGACCTGCCTGCCTGCAGCCAGCACCAGGCACATGCCGTAGCGGGGCTGCAAAGGGAGACAGCAGCCTGAGTCAGAGGGGCACTGCCCTCCCGAGCCAGCTCCCAGGGTAACTTGAATTTAAACCTAAACTGGGTCAGCTGGCTTTTGGTTCAAAGTTTTATTTGCTTTCAGAGCAGGTGTAGGGTTTCCAGGACACAAATGGGAATTTCATTAGAAATTCTTGAAATGCTTTTGAAAGAAAACATGACAATTAGCAAAGATGGTGTTTTAACTCATCTGCATGTGCTGGGTTGAGGAGGTGGCTTGCTAGTCAGGTTTTAATTAAACAGAATCTCTTACTCCTGTAAACATCTTCCCAAGTTTCCCTCTCCCCATGCAGCTTCAGTGCTTCCAGCTCCAGGTCTTGTACCTCCTTCCAGGTTTTTGCCATGAACATTTGCATGCGGCCAACAAGACGCAAACGGGCTGTACCCGGCCTAACGATGCAGAGCATTTGTGGTTTCATCCCAGCTCTGGGAAGGCAGGGGCTGGGACTCTGGAGGCTGTCCACCCCTGTGCCAGGATCCTGGTCGGCATCAGTAAGCAAATCACCCCTCTGCCTTATTTTTCCGTTTGCAGTAGCAGCTGTCCGTATAGCAAATGTGCTTTCAGGAATTGTGTTCCAGGCATTTATTAATCCTTCAGTGAAAAATGCAACAGCAGCATTAAGAGAGAGCTACCAAGATGCTCAGGGGACTGGAGCATCTCTCTTATGAGGAAAGGCTGAGAGACCTGGGGTTGTTCAGCCTGGAGGAGAGAAGACTGAGGGGGGCTCTCATCAATGCTTATAAATATCTGAAGGGCGGGTGTCAAGAGGATGGGCCGGACTCTTTTCAGTGGTGCCCAACGACAGGACAAGGGGCAATGGGCACAAGCTGGAACACGGGAAGTTCCACCTGAATATGAGGAAGAACTTCACTTTAAGGGTGCCAGAGCAGTGGGACAGGCTGCCCAGAGAGGCTGTGGGGTCTCCTTCCCTGGAGACATTCAAACCCCGCCTGGATGCAGTGCTGTGCCCCCTGCTCTGGGTGTCCTGGCTCAAGCAGGGGGGTTGGACGGGGTGATCTCCAGAGGTCCCTTCCAAGCCCCGCCATTCTGGGATTCTGTGATTAAGTATTGTTTATTGTTGATATGCTCAAGCTATAAAATTATACTCAATTAGCATCCTTTTTCCTTAATGGAGGTTTTAAATTTCAAGAGATTAAGTGTTCTTGCATGCAGTGCTCTGCCCCTGATTTCCAGTTCATTTGTGTTCCTCTGAACTCCAGAGAGAGGTTAAAAACTAATTGAACGCAATCGTTCCCAACTGGTCAGGGCTGACTAACTAGTATCACACTTCAACTGAATCGAAAGCTACTGGACTCGGATGGCATCCTTGGAAAGGCTCCCAAAGGAGTAAAGTACTTGTGTGCCTTTAATCCAAACAGAAATCAAGTGACAGATCAGAGGAAGTAAAACACAGCTACTCATGCAGGAGTCACATCCTTTTCAACTTTGCCTGGCACCGCCTGAGTGTGTTCATTACCGAGTTCACTCTGGGTGCAGCACCCAGGGATAACCCACGGTGCCTCCCTCCATCGCGGCTCATCCTGCTCTGTCACCGATGTCAGAGCCTAGAAAGAGTGCGGGGAATCTGACTGCACGTGGCAGCAGGGCTCTGGCTGCCTAGCTGGCTAAGGACCCTAATTATAAAGGCAGAAGCTTGGCGGGTATTAGCCATTGCAGAATGTGAGCTCGTGACACTGAGTGACACACGTGTCCCCAGCTGGCAAGGCTGTTCTGCACCCTTCCTCGTTTTTAGGGGGAGATCAGCTTTTAAACAGCTGGCTGTAATGCATTTCTTTTCTCAGTGCTGTGACCTCTTTCCACCTGAAACTTAAAACCAGCCCAGCAGCATCTTTCTTGGTTACTGGCAGTGTGGAAGGGACAGGGTCCTCTAAAGCGTGTCCCCTTCAGCCCACCGCTGGCACTAAGGTCTTCTGATGCCAGCCCATTGCCATGGGTACAGGATCGCATGATGTGGAGCTTTTCTGCCTCCGACAAGCACCTCCGGAATAGGGTAGAGAAGCTGCTTAGCAGATCACACACGTGCACTGCAGAGCAGGAGCTCAAGTTATCCTGCCCACATGAACATTGCCGGGTGCAAGGAGGCAGTGGCTCCGTGATGGTGGGGAGTGGGAGCTCCTCAGGAGCTGGTCGCACATCTCGTCCTGGAGACGATGCTTCCAGCAGAGTAGTGTCCCCTAACACTGTGCTAGGGCAGGGTATGTCCCGTGATTCAGAGCACAATTTCCTGCAGGAGCTAGTTTTATTTGTTTTCTAGGGAATGTCTTACCCAGCCCTCTGAGGCTTGTGGGCTCTGACACAGCTTGGCACGGATGAGTGCAGCTGTAGGCTGAACTGAAAAGGTGCTGGGAAGTCCTGGGAGCATCTTTCTTGTCATTCCCACTGATCGCAGAGGATTGCTCCAACATTTGTATTTTATTTTTTGTGGTGCATTTTTACCATTATGTCTCTTCTGGTTTTAGCCAGCCCTGCTGTCTTGATGTGTCTCAATCTGTAGCACATCTTCGCTCCCTGCTACTCCGGACAACGCTGCCGTCTGTACGTGGTGAAGTGGGCAGTGTACAGCCTGGAGCAGCGTTCGCGCCTGAATCTCCCATCAGGGGCACAGGGCTGTGTCTGGGATCCCCTGTGCCAAGCCACACATCCCTGAGCACCTGGCTGATCACAGCTCCTTTTTTTTCTTTTGTGCTTTCATTGATTCGCAGTAGATATTCCGTAAATGGGACTATTCCTTGCTTTTGTTCTTGTTTGAACTTGCAGAGCCTGAAATTCCAGGTGATGGTTTACCTTGTTTGGCAAGGCGCTGGGGGCAGGCTGGAGGAGGAAAGGATGGATTGAGGTGTTTTGGATAATTCATTTGAATAGCTTGTGGCTGAGGTAGCATTTTCCAGTCGTACCCTTGTTTGTGTGGCAGAACTGCAATGTCCCGTACATTACAGTAATTTGGGGTGGAGCATCACCATTTCAGGGCATATTAATGCTCAGCATGGCTGGCTGGATCAATAGGTGGCATTTACAGTCTTTCCAAGAGCAGCTTCAGCCTCCTGGTTTGAAGACCAGTGCTTTAGGGTATGGCTTTAAACCAGGCAGAACAGGCGCCCAGCAGTGGATGGTTAGCCAAGGCTTGCAAGAGTGCCACGTCCAGCATCACCAGCAGCCCCGCAGAAACCCAGATCGGTCGGACCTTCCTCTCCTTTGCCTTCTCCAGCATAGTCACTCCACCAGAGGAGGAAGTTAGAGAGTTTGATGCGATTTCTCGCAGAGCCTGGGGTAGGTGGTCCGCACTTTAGTGCACGAGGTTACGCTGTTGATGGGTTTGACTGCGCAGGGGTCCACTCACAGCCAGCGCGCGGGAATGGTGTCGGCAGCTTGTGGCACATCTCATCCCTCGCTGTCTCTGTACAACGTTCCGGTGTTTCTTCCCGCTTGCTTTTTGCTGCCAGCTGAGGTGGGGAGGAGGCATCCTCACTGCAGGAGGAGGAATGTGGTGTTACCGCATTGCTGAGCGGTATCAGGGTAAGGGCAGGCGCACCCAGCGCTGCGGGCACACCTCAGCGGAGGCAGAAGCTGAGCCAATGTTTCACATACTGTAGCCTAAGGGACAAGATTTTCTTTTTCCAGCTCTGTGTGTACCCTCTTTCTGAGCTCCTGATCCTCAGCTTGCACACGCCCGTGTCGCTCGGCGTGAGGACGGGGAGGTAGGTAGCACACACAGCAAAGCAAGAGCAGCAAAGATCCAGAGTCGTCTGACGTGGTCTCCTGAGGCCCCCCCCGCCACCAGCAGGGCAGAGGATGCGATTTTGGGGTTGTTTTAGTAACGTAAATGGAAAAGGCTTGATGTAAGTTTTTCTGAGGATGAAAAACTGTGTTTTAGCTGAAACGCAGCACGTGAGTGGTGCCCGGGAGCCCTGTGCGTGGCGCAGGGGGTGATGGTGGCTGTGTGTGCAAGCTGCTGAGCTGCACTCACGGAACAGCCCTCAGTTTAAACAGATTTGTTAAAAAATCATTACTTTGCTGGCACAGTAAAGAAAAAAAAAAAACCCACCCAAAAACCAAAATCAAAACCAACTACTTATGATGCTGTTTTCTTTACTGCTAATGTAAAGCAACAGTGACTAATGAAAAGTGTCAAGAGAGCTCTGAATTAGGTCTGAAGTAGAGGAGAAAGGGTCCTGATGAGCTGGGGGTCTGGCTCGTCCACATACTCCCAGGCCATTAGAAACCATCCTGGTGTGATAAATGATAAATGATTTTGGAAATCTTGGCACCTTTCTAGGTACCTAGACAAGAATTATGTTTCTTAAAAAAATTTGGTGACTCTTTGACTTTTTTCACAGCTGGTGAGTGCACAGGATTGCGTTTTGTAGATAACCCTCAAGATCAACTTGAGGAATTCCAGTAGTGCAGACAGGAGAGGGGCTGTGTGACCGCGTCCGCCTGTAAAGCCCAGTCGTTGCGCTCAAGGTTGCCTTCAGGCTGAATACACAGTGTAATTATAACTCACGTGGACATCCCTAATTAGGCTTTAAATGATCAAGTTTAGGCGCTGATAGCGGTGCCGCCTTGTCATCACGATGCTAAGCACGACATGCAAAACCTGTCTGAGAGCGTGGGTAAGCGTTTGGGTATATCGCCCGATGCCACGCCGTGCAGCGGCTCTGGAGGGAGCTGGTTTCAGGGTGACTTGCCGACGTCCCGGCGGCGGCTACGCGACCCACAGGTGGGGTTACCTACAGATGGGCTTTCACTTGCCGGTTACCTGCGGAGCAGCTGGTTCACGCTGCCGTCATCCTCATCCGAAGTGATTTATGTCTGCGGCCGTGCACCCCGTCTAGGAGCTGTCATGAGTTATACGGTAACTGGGTGTGTGTGTCTGAAGATCCCTGAATCACTCCCTTTATCATTACTGCACCCACAGGCACCTTCTCTCCCAGGTGAGGCAGCTGCGTGTTAAAAGCCGGGAGAGGAGAGAGCCAGCGCTTAGAGGGCTCTTGCGGTTGCAGATCGGCTGCCGGGTGGCGCAGGGGGAGAGAGCCCTTGCTGTGAGCCAGGAAGGCGTGGGACACCGCGGGGACGAGGGACGGTGCTCCCGCTGACGCAGGGAAGAGGGCAGGTGAGGTTTCTGGGTGCTGGGGGTGGCTCTGACAGCAGTGCTGGCAGCTCTGCCTCCCCTGGGCTCTCCCGCAGAGACCCTGCAGGAGACGCTTATTCTGCAGCGATTTCTATGTGTTTCTTCTTTTCGTAGAACAAGACTTCGGGCCATCGTGTGCGTTGGTGAATTTTGATCTGGAATTCATTCTGGAAGTGCAGGGCAAAGGGTGGGGTTGGAGAGCAGAAAGCGCAGCGTGCCCGGGAAGAGGTGGCTGTGGGGGCGCGTACGGGGGGGGGGGTGTGTGCACGCGCGTGTGTGCACACTCGTTCCGGCATCGTTTCTCGGCATGCGTTGCGACCTGGCGTTGGTGCCGGCTCCCTGCCCGCTGCGGATCACGGTGCTGAGGGCTGCGGCTTCTCGATGTTCCCGGGAGCTGGGCAGTCAGAAATTACAGCTCTGCTGAGGGCGAGGTGCTGTGCTGGTACCTGTGGTTCACCTCAGCAATAATGTTAAGATCCAAAGATAGTGTTTGGGGAAGGGGGCAATCTCTTGCACACTTTAGGAGAATCTTGTGCATGCTTCATGAGTTAGATGAAAAGCTGGGTTTCTTTGTACATTAAAAACAAACACAATCTGAGCATCTGATTTCCCTCTTCATTATTCTTGAGTTTTCACCCATGTTATTCTGTTGTAGATCAATCAAAATTATCTTCCTGTAAACTGAGGAAGAATGTGAAGGACCTGGGCTGAGCTTTGGATCGGCATTTTCTGCTCATTTTCGCTCATGCTGCAAATTCTTCCCTAGGCGTGTCCTTGGCGGTATGGAGTCTCGCTGCCAGCTTTGGCCATGGGCATTATTTGTCCTCCTGGGTAAGGCTCACTGTACAGTGTTTCTAAAAGGATATGGGGGAAGCTGATTAAATAGAAACACTGCTAATGTTAGCTTTGTATTAATAGCGGTGTTGTGGCAGCAGCTGGGAGACTGGTGTTTGATAATAGTGCTGCTGTTGGGCAAAAGGCTGCTCTCTGTCCTGAGCAACCGGCTATAGGGCTGGCTATATAGGTAAACAGGGGACACCAAACAGGGCTGTTCGGTACGATGGGCAGGGAACTGAGCATCCGTGCAGCCCAGACACCAGGGTCATGGCAAAGAGGAGTTTCAGAAATAACTTAGTACAAAGGACTTTAAAAGTGCCTTTTTCTTATTAAAAATAAAGGCAATTCAGGGGCAAAATACCTTTGTCCTTTTCAGCACATACATTTTGCAGGTTTGTCCCAAGCATGACAGTAGGTGGTCTGTCGTAGAAAACAGTAGACATGCCGCTTGATGACTGTGTGCCACCCTGACACAACCCCACGTCCTGTTCTCCTGCTCTTCCAGCTGCCCCGCGGGTGCTGGGCGCACAGCGAGCCTGCTCGCAGGGAGCCTGCTTCCCGCCGGCCGGAGACCTCCTGCTGGGACGAGCCCATCGCCTGAGAGCCTCCTCCACCTGCGGCCTCACCAAGCCCGAGACCTACTGCACGCCCCACGGAGAGGTACGCTCACCTCCTCCCTCCGCGCTCCTGAACCTCACGTAGGGATGCTAATGCCCTTACCTGTCCTAGCCTTCCTACCCTTCTACAGGGATGTGTTTAACCTATTTCAGTATTTATGCCCCTTCCAACCGTGTTGGGTCATTGCACCATCTGTGGTGTCCCCTCGAGCCCTTCTCTACCATCCCCATGGTCGAGAAGAGGAGCTGAGCACAAATGTGGTGGAAGGGAAAGGGCAGCAAAGCTCTGGCGTGAAGCACTGGAGGCAAAACAGAAGCTTTTGCATCCAAAGTATCCCAAACCTTCCTATCCCCGGACTTTTTAATTATAAAGTGAACTCGCATTTCACTTGTCAAAAACGGGACCGTTTCAGGTCTTTCACAAAGTCTTGGAAAAGCTTCTGAACCGAACAACTGTTTTCAATTACGCTGGTTGTGCGGGGGCGGGAGATCATCGTGCTCGGGGGGATAATGTTACAGCCAGCTGCGGATTCCCAGGCTCCGAAGCTGCCACAAATCAGAGTAAGAGTTTGAGGATAAGTCTGCCTGCGCACAGAGCTTAAAACGCTACAGGGGTGATGTCCCTGATGTGAGCACTTTCTGAAGCCTTTCTCTGTCAGTCTGGCAATATGAACCCCATAACTGCTGTGGGAGGAGCTCAAAAGGGAGTGGGTTCAATGCAGGACAGGCAAAAAGGGCCTTGGAAGAGATGCTTGAGAGGAAAGGAAATGGCAGACCTCTGGTGAGGCTGTGTTTTCTACAGTGAAATCCAGCTCGAGTGAGTCAGCATTCTTCTGGTTTTAATTCCCCTTCAAGTCGAAGGCCAAGATGTAGCAGTAAGTGCATGTGTTACAGAGCCAGTGTTCTCGCTGGGATGGAGGGATTTCGCTCCTCTGTGGGCTCAGGGATGGCTGGGAGCTGTTGGTTGGTGTGAAACTGGGGCAGCTCCCTGGCCCGGACGGCTGCGAGCATCACGTCCTCCTGGACGCTGGGCTGGCTGCAGCGTCTGCCCTTTGTCAGGTCGTTTTCCAGGCTGACAGTTGCGGTCAGGTGTTTTCTCCGTTCAGGCTCCCACTCACTTTTTTTGGAGCCGTTTTGCCGCTCCCAGGGAGCGGGGCTTTTTGCTCGCCTCCCCAGCAAACCCCCGCTGCTTCTCAAGGGTGCTGTGGCCCATGGACAGGAAAAGAGCAAGCAATTATTTCTGCTCTGGCTTAAGTTTTTTTTTCCTCCCGATTTCTGTTTATACTTGAGGAAAATTGTACATAAATGTACTTCTGAAATCTTCATTTAACACTGACTTTTGACAGTGACTTTTGCTTGAAGAGGAGGCTTGTACTATGGGAAGTGAGTATCTGCAAAACCTCGATTAAGCTAGTCGTCCTTGTACCAGCTGGAGTGGGCTTGTTATTCCCTTTGCCTGACCTTGAGAGATCACTCTGAAGGGCCTTCAGTGGTGATCATCCGCATCACTTCTAATCTTTGAAGTGGAGACTGGGTGTCTCTCTGACGGCTGCGATATACCTTGCGCAGAAATGATCCGTTCGGTGCAGAATTAGTGCCTCATGGCAGTACTGTGGAGGAAAGCAGACAGCAAGACTGCAGCAGTCTCTTCTAGTCTTCCAGACCCTAAACTATGCAGTTTTCATATTCCTTATACCTTGCCTTAGGAGTACCAGGGTTAAAAGGGATATGGAACATTTAACACTGATGTCTTCAGTTGGATTCTCCAGTTCTAGCTTTGGGAATGGGATCTTTGCTTCCTTACTGCCTACATAGGTGTGATCCTTTCCTTTACTGAAATGAGAAATGTGTCGTTACTGCTAGCAAATTCCTCAAAGACCCTTATTTCTGTTCTGCAGCTGCAATGGCTAATGGGAGTTACAAGTATACCAGCTCCTATCTTTGTAGGAGAAATCCCTATGCGATGCGCATTTCCTAATTTTTTCCTCCCTTTTTCTACTTCCCTAATTTAAGCAAAAATTAATTCCCTCAACTCAGTTTTCCTATTCCCATCACATAAAAAGTAAGCACATTTAATTTATTGACTCATGACTTTTTTTTTGTTACAAGTCTTGCTCTTGTTTTGTTGCCAAATAGGTACAAATTTGGAGTCTGTTTTGCAATCTCAGCAGAGGGCATGGGATGAGGGGTTGCTCTCGCTGGCTGCTGGTGCCCCTGTGCCAGCTGGCGGGCCCCCGCTGTCTGGCCCCGCTGCCAGCCCACGCTGGCCCCAGGGTCCTCTTTTGCAATTCTGGTGGGTCACTTGCTGTGGGCATCGATTTCAGCCTCTGCTCCATTGTCTGCTCTGGCTCCAAATCCCTCTAACCTTTATACTTTGCACTACTGATTGCTCCATTCCTTGGCTGTAGGCTCAGTCTAGTGAAATCCAAGAGGGACACTCAGCATTGCCATTTATAGCGCAGGGGACTGCAGCGATGATTAGAAAAGTGATTGGGGGGTGGAAACCAGGCAGACCAATGGTCTGGCTTGGAAATCACTTAGTGCTTGGGAAATGGCTGTTCGAGTCAACAGGGAAAGTAAAAGCAGGAAGGAAACTGAAAATAAAATGGAAAAATAAGTGAGCCTGGATTTGGAGTCGTAAAGGCGCTGATGTGTGTGGAAAGACTCTCATTGACTGAGGTGTGATTCAAGGACCAGTCAACTCATCTCTTTATTTAAATGCTAAGTATAGCGCTTTGATAGGAATATGGGGTAGCTCACACAGGGAATATGTGCAAGACTAATGCTTCAGTCTGCCTTATTGCTACCATCTGATGGTTACGTCTGCTTGCCCACCTGCATGAGTCGGTCAGGGAGCTCGGTACTGATCCAAAACCTGCTGCCTGCTGGGTACTTCAGCGGGCCCTAGGCGTGTTGGAACAGGGAAGAGCATGCTGGAAAGCCACTGTGCCTCCCAGCTCATTTGCTTTCCATACCCACGTCGTCAGTCAAACTTGAGTCTTTTACACAGAAAAATGCATCCACAAAGTCGTGAAATAATTGTGGTCGGATGGGACCGCAGGAGATCCGACCCCCTGCTCAAAGCAGGGCTTCTAGTTTTGGGTATTGCTTCATAATGTCGAGGGTTTGTGCCAAATAATTTGTATTCCAGACCTGTTGGAGGTAATATGGGGCTGCTCTGTGCTTATCTCATCTTATTCTGGCATTCAGACACACCCTGCTCTTTGCTGCGGGGATATGTCCCTACCTGTAATGAATGTGCAGGAGAAAAAGCCTATTTCCCATTATTTTTTTTTCTCCTCCTCCTCCCTTTTCTGTATCTTCTTTTGCCACAGGACTGCAAATTGACACATATGCTGGCAGACATCACGTTATTCCCTTGCAGACAAGTTGCAGAGGCAACAGGACCCCACGATGCGTGCGGGGTGTGAAGATAAGCTGGTGCAGTATGGGTTTTGCAGACTGTCATCCTGGCAGATTTTAAATGAAGTTTTGCTGAGGGGGGATGATGAGAACAGACAGGGTTGAGGAAAACAGGCACCCATGTGCTTGCTTTTAGGCAAGAAAAATGAACTTCATTTCCTTAAACCCTATACCTAGGATGTTTGTCCAGCTTGTGTCTTCTTCCCCATCTCTGCTGTCGCCTCTGAATTTGGGGGTCACTGGTAAAACCAAGAAGGCAGAGCCCTCTATTTGTGTTTTGAGCATAACCTGAGAGCTCGCTGCCCGGTGTTGCTTCTGACTGGCCAAGCAAGGATGTGACATTAGATGTTATGGCTAAGAGATATATCTATGGTTTGAAATTAAAGCACAGTCCCGCTTAGCAAATATCAGTTGCTCACTGAGGAGTTTAACCACGCCAACATAACCATGGGTAACTTCTACCATGTTTTCCCATGGAAAATGTATAGAGTACTTCACAGGCAAGATGAGCCCTGCTCTGCGAGCCTGGCGTAGCGATGTCCTACAGCTAGTGTTAACAGGGGATGAAAATGGGTTGGACTAGAGAATTGCATAACTTGGCTCTAACAGGTGCCTTTGTTCCCAAGGTAATTTATTCTTGCTGCCCACCCTATTTCTTAGTAGCCCTCAATCTCTCTGTATACATATAAATTCCCACTGCCTTCCGGATTGTCCCCAAATAAACTGGGAACAGTAATTACTGTCCCTATACAATATTAGTTGTGCAAGACCACGCGAGGCGCTCATATGGGAGGCTGTGTGCCAGGAGCCCGACTGACACAGCGCCTCTCACCGACACGGAGCTGGGTCAAGCGCAGGGCCACCAAGGTCTCTGTAGCTATGAAAGGTCTTTATTTCATGACTGGAGAGAAGCAGCTTCCTGTTTTTTGCTGATGAATAACTTCAGTTTATTTTGGGCTGTGCACCTATGCCAGGAGGTTTTATTTCAAGGGCTCTCTACTCATATTAAAATGGCAGCTAGAGCTACTTAAAATACTTTGGTCTGAGTCCATCAGCTTAAAATTGTTTGCGGTTTTCTGCCCCTGCGTGAGTGGGGAAGCATGGGAGGCTGACCAGCAACTGGTTCACAAGGTCAGAGCGGGAGGAGAGCTGCAAAAACCCGCAGCGGAGCTGCGGAGAGCGCACAGGCGAGGGCTGCGTCCCTGCACGCGCCGCGCAGAAGTGTCCCAGGCGCGTGACGTAACGTACGGGCGTTTTTACAATACCTGCTGGTTCTTCTACACGGATTTCTTTTTTTCCCCTCCACCATTTATTTCTGAAACATGAATCTGTTTATTCTCAGCACACTAGCTTTTTCCTCTAAAACGACTGCCTTCTGAATTACATTTCAGAAGGCTGGAAGGAATTTCCTTTCACCTCTGAACCTCCATAACCTGTATTTTGAGTGACTCTTAAGAGTAGCTTGGAGGCACGGAGCGGCGGTTAGTGATTTCCATGCAGACCTACAACTTCTTTTCCTTTCCTACGGGCCTTTTCAGCCCCAATCCCATACCTTCTCAAACACGTACGGATCCTCTTTTGCTGCAGTAGCACGGGCTGGGGCCTTTGGAGCCAGGCAGGGAGCGGACGATGTGCTGGAGAGCCAGGGCTGGGGCTGCCTCAGGGGTCAGTGACCCAGCTTAGACCGTGAGCTCTTCATTTCCAATCGTCACGTACTCCTGCAGCCCTGGTCTATTCCTGGCAAGCCCAGCTCTGAGGGGTCTATGGAGTCTGTTGCTATGCTGGTAAAAAAAGGAGAGAGCTGGGGAAAGGTGTGCGCTTGGTGAACCTCCCCTCAGCCCGGCGCTGGACTGTCATTTTTGGTAATTCCGTCTGTCCCGAGGAACTTTGAGACACATAGTCGCAGTCAGTAATAGCAAATCCTCCTGTTGTGCAATAGAGGGGTTTCACAATTTGATCCAAGGACGTGAAATTTTGTTCCCAGTGTTAATTTTTTAATTTTTAATTTTTTAAATTAAATTTGATTTTTAATTTTTTAATTAAAAAGCTGGGGGGGGGGAAGGAAAAAATAGGCAAAGATTTTTGCACTGAGCACAGCCCCCAGGGCTGCATGGGGAGGGTCTGTTTCACACAGACAGTTTAAGCTTCATTTTTACTTAACACCACATTTTAAGTGTGGTTGTAGCTTCATTGCCAACATTGCATTGTAGCTACTAGGAGGCATTTAGGTCTCTGCCTGTGTGAATGGTCTAATAAGTATGCATGAATCACTCTTAATGAATAATTTAGCCGAGATTAACCTTTCCCCTTGCAGAAAGCCTTCCTCTCCCTTTGCTAATCAGTCAGAACTGTTGTGAAGTTTAATCATTATTGGGAATTGTTCACTAGATTATATATGTGGATAATTCCTGTAGCTTTCTGACAATTTGCTGCTAGTAGTCATTATCTGAAATGAGTTCTGCCTGGACCTGATTATATTAATTCTGGTTCTTACTGGCAGAGCCAGGAGGAGTTGGTAGAGCCAGGGAAACTGCATGATTACATATTTTTCATTCTCTGTTTGCTTACTCTGCAATATTGTTATAAATACTGTAGTTAGCCAACTCCTGTTCTGGGATATTTATAGACAGAGAACATAAAGACTGTGGAAAATATTATGGAAGCAGATCAGTTTTAAGTGAGGATCTCTCCTCAATATCCGCCCAACTGCTGAAAGGTTCCCAGGTCCGGGGGCAGAGCAGAGTCAGGTCTGGACTTTGTTAGGAACGAAACCAGCCCAGGATCTGAGCTCACCTCGGCTGCTGCCCGGCCGCCTCGCCGTGTGCCATCCGCTCCCGGGCTTTGTATCTGGTGTGCAGTTAGTGCTTTCTGTTCAAAGCCAGGCTATGCCTTGTGTGGGGTTGTGTGCGAGCGAGCAAAAAGGTAACTCTGGACAAAGTTTTCCATGAATTTTTCTTTAAAAAAAAAATAAATAAAAAAGGTAGTTCTTATGAAGCTGAGCCTTTTTTTGTAGAAATAAGAGACTTGGCTGACTTAGGTGAGCCTGTTTCAGGAGTAAGGAAATATGTGTAAACTGTGAATTAATCTTTTAAAGGGGAAACCAGAAATCTTGGTGCCACCGTGCCCCCCTGGCAACCACCTCCTGCTGCCTTTCTGAGGCACAGATCTCTCCCAACCCGAGCTCATGCATAGGGTCGTGTTTGGTTTGGAATTGGCTCATTTGTTTAAGCATCAGATGGGGAGATTTCAGCACAGAGGTGGATGTAAAGTGCTTCTTGTCACCCAATGTCTCTGCTCAGCCACTGAAAGCTGATCTCATCACTGGGGGCCCAAACATGCCCATGCCTCTGCTGTCATCTTATGCCACCTCACACCTCACAGCAGGGTGTCTCGTTGCCTTCCCAGTGTCAGCTGTTAGACCCTGTGCCAGACACACTCCCCTTCTCTTCCCCAAAACCACTTTCCTCCCAGGACAACCTTTCTGAGCCGTCCTGCCCCGCGCCGCCAAGGCCAGCGCCTGCCATCACTGGCAAACACTGTTCTTAATCTCCCCCGGTTTCTCGGGCTTTGGGATGTGTCGGTGTGAAGCGCCTATCCCACTGCTCCATTTGGGAGGCTACTTTACTGCTCGGGCCACTGATAACTTCAATATCTAGTTGGAATGTTTCACGTCACTTTTGCTTTTGGGACAGCGTTATCGGCAGCCCCTTGCGTTTGCTCTGCTCTGAGCATGGCTGGTACCGAGCGCCTTGGATGGGGCCTCCCCGTGTCCCCCGTGGGATGCTGCTGCGGGCTCTGTCATCATCTGCTATTTTAACATCCCTCTGGGACCTGCCCTTCCCCACCTTGGCCTCACCTGGATGCCTCCTGCCTTGTTTTGCGGTGGCCCTCGCCCAGCCTGCTTGCCCACCCCGTGCCCGCCTCTCCTCTTGGCCCATGTCCGGACCTTCCCCGCTCCCCGTCCCTTGCTCAATCCCCTTCCTGCTGCTTTCTACACATTTCTTAGCCTACTCATGTGCGGCACGCACCCGGCGGCCCCACGTTAGTGGCTGCATGGAGCGTTGCTGGGTTAGTCAAAATTTGGGTATTTGTTTGCTCCTCAGGGACCCCGTTCTCTCCCGTCCCCGTGTTCCCCGTGCTACATCTCTGTTTGCTCCTTGAATTACTTGCTCAAGTGAAGGGCTGAACTTTGAGCCACTCAACTTCCCACCCGCTGACTTCTCACCCGCTGAGCTGTTTGCTCCTGCTCTGCTCCCAGGGGAGAGCGCAGGGGGGCCGAGCATCGCCAGGGGCTTTTGGATGTGAGAGAAAGGCCCTTCTGTTCACCCAAACAAACAGCTCCTCGACTGTGTGGAAAAGGCAAACTGGTCCTGAAAAGCTGCAAAGAACCTTCTATCAGGTGTTGCCATTGTGGAAAACAGGGGGTTTGCTTAAAAAAAAGGCATTTTTGATGTTTTGCCAAAAACGTGTTTTAGTCGGAAGTGTTTTGGTTTTAGTTTTCAGTGCATAAAACCATGATTGTGGTTTTTAATGGGGTGTGAAGGGGACTGCTTGAGTCCTGCATATCATTAGCCTTATTGATCATGGTTCTTCAGGTCTCTAATAAACCAGCTTTACTGATGCCATTTGTTCCTTGTCGAGTCCACGCTGCGCTTGGGCCCCTCGCCTCTGGGGTCTGCAGCGGGGTCTTTCCCTCCGGCCAAGCCGGGACGGTCGCTTCCACCTGCCCTTTCTCTTCCAGTGGAGCATGAAATGCTGCAGGTGCGACTCGCGGCTGCCGCACGCCTACAATGGCCACCGCGTGGAGAACGTCCTGTCCTCCGCCGGGCACGCGCGCTGGTGGCAGTCCCAGAATGGTGAGTACCAGCCGGGCGCCTTGGGGTCCTCCCGGGACACCGCAGCTCTGGGCCCCCTACAATAAATGGCATGAGAGGAAGAGGAGGAGGTGTTGCATCCAGTAGATTTGAAGGAAAGAAGGAAATAAATCACTTGGCTCAGGCAGCTAAGCGGTTTATTTTCCGGAAGTCTGCAGTCTGCATCTCTGAAGTTGCCTCTCTTTGCCCGCAGGCATCGAGCGCGTCTTTCTGCAGCTGGACTTGGACCAGGCATTCCAGCTCAGCAGCATCCTGCTTCACTTCAGGGTTTGTGTGCATCATCCCTACTCACGAGGAGGTTGCAGATGATGGCGGATGGGCCCCACTGGATGTGGGGATCTCGGCGCACATCTCACTCTGGGCCCCCGATAGGAAGCACGCCAGGGATTGTGCCCGCATCCCTCCATTTCCCCTGTTTCCATGGCCATCCCCCCGGGCATTTGAGAGGAGCAGAGCAGGGCAGTGGGTTCTCATCCCATGACTGTCTGCCAGAAAATCTCCTCGGTGCAGACGTGTACTTCGTGGCTGCGAGTGTGGGGCTGCAGCAACGCTGGCCGCGGGGAGGGGGGAACGCAGAGGTTGTTGGTAACCTGTAAGGGAGGGGGTTGCTCCAGCAGCCTGCGGAGACCTGAGCCTGGAGGGAAGAGGAGGAGGAGGACAGGCATCCCCGGGCCCCAGGGCGGGAGCTGGCTGGGGAGCACGACGTTACAGACGCGCCTCTTTCCCCTCTCTGCAGTCGCCGCTGCCTGCTGCAATGCTGATTGAGCGCTCCACCGACTTCGGCAAGACCTGGGAGGCGTACCAGTACTTGGCCTCCGACTGCGCCGCTGCCTTCCCCCACATCCCCCGGGGCTCCCCCGAGAGCTGGCAGGATACCCGGTGCCAGGCGCTGCAGGGGTACCCTTTGCATGGGGGCAAGGTAGGATTTGTGGGGTTTTGCGGCAGGAACCCCCGCATGTGCCATGACCCTGGGTTTGGGGCGGGTGGCCTGCACAACACCGCAGAAACGCGTGGTGGCCTGGAAGCCTTTACACGTATTGCACCTGGCAAGGGATGGAGCCCACGGACATCCAGCACTGCTGAGGGGAGTCCTCAGGAGGATTCTTGCTCCTCTGGGAGGACAGCCCTCGCTGCTTTGTGACAAGCGAGGTGTTATATTGGTCTTCCTGTAAAACCTTCTGCAGCTCTGAAGTCTTTTCCCTGTCTTACGTGATGTTCTGCAGAGGCAGGACCAGAGCACACGCTGCCTACAGCGTGAGTAGAAAGCACCTTGTGTTTCCTGCTTTTTGACTTTTTTTTTTTTTTCCCTTATCAGGTGAGATTCAGTGTCCAAGACCTGGCATCTACCATCACCACCTCTTACAGCCAGACTGTCGATAGTAAGTGAATGGCCTCTTTTATATCTGAGAAAGGGAGAGGGGGATGGTGCACCTCGTGGTTCTTCCTACATGTGATGGAGAGCGCTGAGCCGGGGTAACCCCACGGGGGAGCAGGTCCTTGGCAAACAAGGCCTTGAGCTGCGTGTTAGACTGCTGCCCTGGTGCCTCCAGGTGTCAAGCTGCAGCATTTGGCCTTCGCTGATGACTCAGCTGCTGCTCTTCGTGCCGATGCCTCTTGCTCCGAGCCCTCCACGCAAATCGCAGTGCCGTTCTGCAGCTGGTGCCGGGGTGCCTGCTGCCCCCTCACACCTCTCCTCCATCCCCAACAGAGCTGGGGCAGTTCACCAACCTGCGGATCAACTTCACCGGGCTCCCCCACATTGCGTACCAGGGCTACCACTCCCCCAGCACCTTCTACGCCGTGACGGAGATGCGGGTGCTGGGGAGCTGCTTCTGCCACGGACACGCTGACCGCTGCGCCCCTTCGGGAGACCTGCAAGCCGCGGTGAGTGTCGGGGCGAAGCGAAAAGCCCATAGATGAGCTCTGTGGTATCAGACCACCCCTGAACCCCAGCAAGAACAACAGGCTCCACCACAGGCCCAGGAATGCTCCTCGGGAGGCCTTGGCCAGGATGAAGAGCAACGGGGTGTGGGACTCTTTCCCCTGGCAGGGGCTGCTCGTAATCAGGGGAAACAATGCCCCGTTTTGCCTGCAGCAATGGGGTGGTGGCTGCGAGACAGCAGCCTGTGGTACCCCCACATAAAGCCCCTTTTTGTGTCGGGAAGAAGTTCGAGGGGCTTTATAAGGACTTACGAAGCTCAGTGGCTGTGGGAGGTCATGCTCTGGGGGGAACTGCTCCTGCCAGCACTGCGTCTCTCGGCTGGGTAGGGGACACGCAAAAGGTTTCAGCAGGCTCCTACATGCCCAGAAGGATTTGCCAGCAAGGGTTTTTTGCTGTTGTGGGATTCTCTTGTCCCCAGCTTATGCTTGTCCACTTTGCCTTGAGCATGGTTGTCCTCGGGTGGGTGGAAGAGGTGGTGGGAATTGCTGCGGGTGAGGAGCAGCCTGTCCCTGATGCTGCAGCAGTGCTGTCTGGGTGCTGGAGCTTCACCTCTGTGCGGGGAATGGGGGGGTGTGGGGCAGGAGCAGGCCAGGGCTGTGCTGGAGAGGCACAGGAGGATAAAGCTCTGAACCGAGCAGCTACCATCCAGGAGGGGTAGAGCATTGTCTCTGCAGCAGGTCCACGGGCACTGCGTTTGTCAGCACAACACCGCCGGTCCCAACTGCGATCGCTGTGCTGCCCTCTACAACGACCGGCCGTGGGCACCTGCGGAGGATGACGATCCCCACGAGTGCCAGAGTACGGCGAGTGCCTTTCCCTCTCCCTTCCTGAGACCTTCCCTAAATCCTTCCTAGCCATGAGTGATGCAACTGGGAGCGAGCTCAGAGACCTTTTACCGGGACACTTTGTGGGGTTGGATGTTAACATCCACGTCTCTGCAAAAGGCTCCCTGACACGTTTGCACGCCGGGCTTTGCTCCACGGGACTGCGGCCGGCCGATGCCCCTGGCTGCACCAGCCCTTGGCTACGCTGTCCGGCTGGTGCCAGCTTGGTCCTGGGATGGTTAGTGGGTGTCACCATGTCACGCAGGGACTCGGGCACCCTCTAGTGCTGGAGCTGCCGCTGCTGGAGGAGTTTGCACGGTTGCAGCACTAGCTGGGCCGTTTTGTTGGGTTTTTTTAGGGTGCAACTGCAATGGTCACTCGGCCTCGTGCCACTTCGACCCGGAGCTGTACCGTGCCAGCGGAGGGGCGAGTGGGGGCGTCTGTGACGACTGCCAGCACAACACCGCAGGCAACAACTGCGAGCGCTGCAAAACTAACTATTTTCGCAACCAGCGGCAAGATCTCACCCATCCAGAAGCCTGTCTGCGTGAGTGCCCAGTTACCCCCCCGTAGCACCTTCCCCAGACCCCCCCCGTCCACCCCTCGTGCCCCTCAGCAGTGCCGTTTCTTGCATGTTTCCAGCCTGTGAATGCGACCCGGACGGCACCGTGCCAGGCTCCATCTGCGACCCGCTGACAGGGCGCTGTGCCTGCAAGGAGAACGTGCAGGGGGACCGCTGCCACCTCTGCAAGCCGGGCTTTACCCAGCTGGCCAACGCCAACCCCGTAGGGTGCCGCAGTGAGTACACCCTAAGACATCCCCTGCTTCCTGGGGTGCTCCCACGCCACCTCTGTGCTCAGCATCCTCAGTGGCTCTGAAAGGGACCTGGTTCCTGGCCAGCTTTGATCTGGGGCTTCCAAGCCAAAGGCACGTTTTGCAAAGGCTTATAAAACCTCCTTGCTCAGGCTGTGAACTGTCTCAGGTATAAGTTTGGCCAAAAGCACAGGGAAAGCAGAGTTTGGGGCCTGTCTAGGGTTGTATCCGCTTCCCACGCGCCTCCCCAGGAGCGCAGAGCTCGGGAAGCCGCAGGGGATGCTGCAGGCAATGCTGTGCGGGCGAGCGGAGCTGTGCGCAGCAGAGGGCAGCCGTAGCTCGGGTCAGCGTCGCGTGTGCGGCTGGGCTGGAGGGATGCTGAGGCCTCTCGGGCTGCCGAGCCCTGCTGCAGCACTTGAGGAGGCAGCGCTTTGTTAGAGCAGGGGTGTGGGGCCCTTGTGCCGAGCTCAGGTGTGAAGGGAGAGACAGGAGAGCTTGTCTTTGGGTGGCTGCAAGGTCATTCTGTGGCCCTGGCTTCATGGGAAGCCGGGCTGGTGCTCTGCACCCATTTTTAATATGACACAACCCTCCCCATTTCAGGATGCACCTGCAATGCGTTGGGAACGCGGCAGGACATGCCCTGCGACGACGAGACGGGGAGGTGCTTCTGCCTGCCCAACGTGGTGGGGAACAACTGCGACCAGTGTGCGGCCGAGCACTGGGAGATGGGGAGCGGCCGGGGCTGCCAGCCCTGCGGCTGCCACCCACACGGCTCCCGCAGCCCCCACTGCAACCAGGTACCACCCAGCCCACCCTGAGCATCCTCAGGGCAGATTCAGCCTATTTCAGCAATATTTCTCTTTCCTCCTTGCATGCATGCACCTGCAAACTTGCTCACAGCTCACATTTTTTTTCCTTTCCCAACTCTGCAAACGCTGCTGTGAGGGGCTGCCCGGGGGCAGCAGGGGGTCGAGCTGCACAGCCGAGAGTGCCACTGCAATGGAGCTGTGTCCCTGCGGGGCAGCACCGCACCGGTGGCTGCTCAGAGCATCAAAAGCACCTGTTGGGTGGCTCCGTTGTCCCGTCCCATCCGTGGGAGCCTCCACAAAAGGGCCGTGCATTCCCTAGTGCATCCTGCTCTTATTTTTCTTTTCCTATTTCCTAGAAAACACTATGACAGGCTATTCAGGAAAATGAAGGAAGGTTGTAATTATCAAGGCAAGATTAGGCCATTTTAAAAGGCCTGGTATTTAGTAAGGAAGTCCTAATAAGAGATCTTCACACAGAGGCAAGTTAATTATCCTCATTTGTCAATGAAAAGCACGTGTGTCACTTCAGGCTTAAGAGACAACTGGGAAAATTAAAGTTAAATGGATAAAAACCCCATGACAGATTCTAAGAGCCAAAGGTAGGTCCCAGATGAGCTCAGTGCAGGGAAGGAGACCTGAGATGGCAAATGCCTGCTTGTGGGCGATTCCTTTGTCTTTGAAACAAAGCTTAAAACTCTGCTTTGCAATGCTTGGGCTGTTTGGAGACTGTTTGCATCGCCATAGCTGAGCCTGCAGCCTGGCAGGAGCAGCGTGGGCTTGTCCTGGGACACAGACTGAGTAGAGAAGATCGTCCACGGTGCTGGCTTTAGTGCTCAAGAGCAGTCGAGGTGGGGCTTTCCCAGGAAGGCGTCTAGAGCCGGGTCTCCCTGATGTATTTCTCTTTCGTCAGTTCACAGGACAGTGTCCGTGCAGAGAAGGCTTCACGGGACGGACGTGCTCTGCCACACAGGAGCAGGTTTGCCCAGATAGGCACTATGGAGACGTCCGGGTAGGGTGCACAGGTAGGGAGCATCCATTTTGTTTTGGCTTGGTGTGAAATCATGGGTTATCTGGGAAAGAGCACCTGGCCCGTGTCCTGACATCAGCATTTCCCACACTATTTTGCAAGAGAAGTTTCCTCTCTGGAACAGCTTCCTAGTTAATCCCTGTTGCTCTGCCCCATCTCCAGGTATCCACCAGTCCCCTCCCAGCAGCCTTGGGCAAGACCCTCGGCCGTGCCTGTCTGGTCCTGCAGTGTCAGGGGCTGGGTGGGCGACTGGGCTTGGGGGTTCTTCCTGTTCCACTGCCCGTGCCACCTCCTTCCCAGATGCTGCAGGGGCTGACAAGCGGGGTTGGACTTCAGATTGTGTTGGCATCCCATCAACAGGGTGTGACTTTGTGTGTATATATATAAAAATTTATTTTTCTCCCCCTTTTGGTGGGCTTCACCTCTATTTCTCTCTACCTTTCCATCGCTCAGAGTGTGACTGCGACTTCCAGGGCACGGAGGACGTGGGGTGCGACAAGACCACGGGCCAATGCCTCTGCCGCCCGGGTGTCACGGGCTCCCGCTGCGACCAGTGCCAGCGGGGCCACTGCAACACGTACCCCGGCTGCGAGCTGTGCCACCCCTGCTTCCGCGCCTACGACGGGGACATCCAGCGCCTGCGCCTGCGCCAGGCTGGCCTCAGCAACTCCACCTCATGGCTGCCCCTCGGGAGCGGGGGCTCCCGCCTCGGCCCCCGCCTCTCGCAGGCGGAGGGCAACGTGCAGCAGGCGCAGGGCATCCTCGGCCGCTCTTCTGTGACGGAGCAAAGCCTGGCCCAGGTGGGCGGCATGCTCGCTGCTATGAGGTGAGGGATGGATGCTGCTAACGGGGTGCATCCCTTAGCCGGGAGGGAATGCTGGCTTGTTTCTGTGTGCTCACTCCACTTGTCACACTGAGCCGCTTGCACATGTTTTGCTTTGTTTCTGTAACTAAAAATCTTGCTCCGTTCACGCGGTGACCAGGGATGCAGGAGAGCAGTGCTTCTACGTGTGCCTGTCCTGTGCAAAATGCTCCAAAGGCAGGAGGCTGGTGGACAGGCTCCGGGCGGTCAGCAGCTTGCCCGGTCCCTGCGTGGGCATGGCTCTGTGAGCTGTAGCTCAGCCCCGCTTTCTGCTGCCTCTGCAAACCTGCGAGGCCATGGTGCGTCCTTGGCCATCAGCTCTTTGGGCTCAGAAGTGCCTCTTCACGGGGTATTGGCAGCATCCCAGCATGAGAGCACCCTGCTCTGACTACAGGTGCTTTGCTCTCTACTTGAATTCATGTTTTCTGCTTTTTTTCTCCCAGAGAGCAGGTCCAAGGTATAAATCCTGACCTTCGTTTTCTGGAAGAGACTGCCTCTCTGTCAAGGGAGCTTGAAGCCCTCAACAGCAGCTTGCTTATCACTAACACCCAGTATCAGAGCAAGAAGACCCAGTTTGAAACCAGACGCAGCACAGATCTGTCAGGTATGGTGCTGCAGCTGTAATACCTCTTAATTTGCAGCTGTTAATTTACCTCAATGTGACCGTACCTGGTGGTTTCCCACCGGCCCAGGTGGATGAGATGGAGTTTTTAACCTGCTGTCAGCTTAGGAACAGCAAATACATCCTCCCTCCCCAACTAGAGGAATGCTTTCTACCCAGCCCCTGGTCCGTGACCGAGGATTTCACGCTATTGGGTTATTTGCTCCAGCGTTTTGGGGCTGGGTGGCTCGCTCCATGGGCACCGCGTTCCCATGCCCTGGCCAGCACAAAGTCTGCTGCCGGGGCACAGCGGCAGCGGTGGGAAGTGGGGAGCCCCACTGGGAGCGTGTCACCAAACCTGGGAGGAAGCTGAGATAATGAAGGTTGTGCACAGATGGAAGGGATGGAGGGGCGGGGAAGAGAGCCAGGCGGCTGTCAGGTGCTTAGGAGAAGAGCTAATTAAGCCCTGTGATGAAGCTGGTGGTAGGCTGCTATTATATCCCTGCTACAGTTAATTCTCTCCAAGTGTCTCATTGCTGCCTCCCCCTCCCCGCTGCAGCACATGGCTCAGCAGGCCAAGGGTGTGCGAGCTGCATCGAGCAGCCACTGCCTGGGCAGGTTCGCTCTGCACCTCGCCGTCCGAGCAGGGCTTAGAGGTCCATGTCCCTGACTGCTCTCTTTCCGGGCTGTGCTGGAGGGGAATGGCGGGGCCGGCTCGGGAGCCAGGGAAAGGGCTCTGAAAGAGCCTTGTCCCGCCCCGCCAAAGCCCTTCTGGGCTGGATGGAGCAAAGCCCGGGATCAGCATGTGCACGTCGTCTTGCTTTAGTTTTGTTTCAATCTTTTAGCCCCAACCCAGAGTTCAGTCCTTCAGGAAAGCTCTGTAGCTCACTGAAGGAATGGCTGAAAGGCATCTGGAAATAAAGGGAGCTTTTTCATTGTGCCGTAGTGACTAATCACTCTGGCTGTGTCTCCCTCCTCTCTGTGCACGCATCCACTCGCAGGGTATAGTTAATGCCTTCGTTTCGGTAGTTATGCTGCATTTATGAGTCACGGAGTCATTTGTGTCATTTATTGGTTTTATTCCTGCAGGAGCCTTCAAGACAATCAGATCTGCTTACCAGACATCCACCAATGCTGGCAGCCTTGTCACCGGCGCCTCCGGCCTGCTGGCCGAGTCCCGGGAGAGCCGCAGGAGCGCCGCGGGGCTGGAGGGGGGGCTTGCAGAGTTCACCTCCAAGCTGCTGACCCTGAAGGGCGAGATAGCCTCATCTCCCAACCTGACCCCCGTCATAAATCAGGTGAAGATACAAAGTGGTTTTACGACTTCCCTACTGTGCACACCTAGTTTTCAGGAGGGCCCTGTAGTGCTCAGGAGGCAGAATTCTCATCCTGTAGCCATGCGTCTTTCCTCAAACAGTCCAGCATGGCACAAGACAAAGTCTCTGTCCAGAGAGACTCATAAATGGCATCCAAGCAACCTGCTGCTCTGGGACGTCAGTGGAGAATTGTCTGAGCATCCCTTGCCTGGGGATCACAGACACCGAAGCATTGCCCACCACCCCCTCCCACACACACACTTTTTCCTCCAAGGACTCTCTCATGTGTCAGTTCTCGTATCTCAAAGACCCACTTAATTTCTGGATGAGGTTTCTTTTATTTCTCCTTCGCTGCTTTGTTATTGCCATGGAGATCCATTTTGGTGTCTCCTAATTCACGGTTGCTGTGGAGACCACCAGCCTCCCCTCTCTGCTTTTCAGGGCAGCAATATATTCCCAAGCGACCAGCCTGTGCTGGTGCTTGCGCTGGCTCTGGGTTTGCATGTGCCCCTGCTGCAGTGTGCTCTTTGGTGGGTGGTAACTCTGCAAGATGCTGTGCAATTAAAACCACTGATGTCCAGGCAAGAGGGCAGGGTCTTCTCATCCCGTTCTCCCTCCCAAAGCAAATTGCACAGGTTGGACAGGGTTCCCCTGCTGCAAGGGGAAGAGTTGCTGTCCTGAGAGTAAATGAGACGTTTGCTCCACGCAGACACGTTCGGTTACTTTTTGTGAGCCGCTGGGGTTCAGCTCCTGCTTTGCTCTCGTTTATGCTCCAGCTTGGGGTGGTGAGGAGATGCAGACCTTGCGTTGCTGTCTCAGGTGTGGGCATTCAGCGCTGCTGTACATGTGTGTAGCTCTGGCTGCCCTTCTCCTACCCAGTCATGGTCTCTGGTCATTTGGGCTGTGCAGCGTGCATCACTGTCAGCCCCATCGGGAGGGCTGGCTCCGTCCCTGTTGCCATGCGGAGCCCTGCTGCATGAGCCCAGCAAGTTCCCCAGCTCCCTTGGCGAGGGTCTGTCAAAACTTTGGCCCCTGTGATGTGCTGCTTTGCCTCCCGGAGGGCACTGAGGTCTCGCCAGTGAGGTGAGTGCCCTCACTGCCCCACCGCTCTCTCCGTCTCCAGATCTGCGGTGGCTTCCGAGGGGAGACGTGCACGCCTGCCCGCTGCGAGGGGCTGCTCTGCCCGCGAGACAACAGCACTGCCTGCGGGGCCGGCCGCCCCTGCCACGGCATCTTCCCGCTGTCGAGCGGGGCCCTCGCCGCGGCCGGGGAAGCTGCCAGGGAGTTTCGCAGCCTGAGCGCCCGGCTCCAGGAGACGGCACAGCTGGTGAGTGCAGGCAGCGCTGCCTGTCCCGCGGCCGAGCCCCGCGCTCGGTCCTTCGGTGTCAAGAAGCAGAGCCTGGTGGGACAGCTGCGAAAAGAAGCAGCTGTGATAAAATAGCTAACCTCAAACTCGATTTGAGGCTTGATCTTTTGGACAGCTGCAGGAATTCAGGAATTTTTGAGTGGGAGACTTCCTGCTGCGTGCGTGGGTCCTGCCTCCCCCCAGCACAGGAGCCACAGAGCTGACGGCATGCGAGCGGCTCTGGAAATGTCACAAGGAAGCCTGTCCTCCTCCTGGTTTAGGATTAGTGTGGCAGAAGGGGTGGGGATGTGGAAAACTCTCTGAATCTGCAGGTGTATCTGCTCTAACATTTGATGCAATCTAGAGTGCATGTGTTAGTGCTCTTGCAGCTTCTTTCTACGGCCTCTTGGGTGCTTGCAAAGATAAAGTGAGTTTTCAAACTCATTCAAAATCCATTTCAAAGGTGCTTTAAAAGGCTGAACAGTACTGCTCCTGTTTGAGAGCTTCCTTTGCAAAGCCAACCCTCAACCTTTAACATTTACGATCCTTTAAAGCAGTGGCATATTAAGAATGGGGAATAGCATAATTTCAAAGTGCCTTGCCCAGTTCACTCAGAGTTGAGGTAGGGCTGCTGGGATTCCAGGTCAAGAAGAAACGGCTCCATCAGGATATTGTTGTTTGCAGATTAAAACAACAGAGATGTCTGCAAACCAGATTCAAAGCAATACTCGGCGGCTTGTGGACCAGATGAGCCTAACAAGGACCCAGATAGAAGGAGATGTGCGGCGCATCCAGCAGTTCATCCAGCAAGTCCAAAACTTCTTGTCAGGTAGCGCTCCGCAAGCTGTAAAGTATGTCTTTGCAGGTTGATTTGTGCACGGAAAAAACTAATTTTTACAGTGATATTTTGTATGAGAGTACAGCAGAAGGGAGTCAGCTGTATAGCTCACCCCAGTTTATCTGCATATGGGTATTTACGTAGCAAAGGTAACGCACATTCTCTGGGACGACAAGGCAGGCTTGGATAGTGTTTTCTGAAAAAGGGAGGTGTTTCAGTAGTATAAAAGTCCATGATTTTGTCAGGAGTTGCAGTTTGGCCGGCCAGCTTGCTCAGGCTTGACTGTGCTGTTCAGATTGACCCAAATTAATCCCGGCTGTCTTATCTGTGTCAACTGCCCTGGGATGTCACCAGGGCAGACCCTGCCTGCTTCCTTCTGGGGATGTTTGGGGGCCGTCCGTGAGGTCCATGGGGCAGGAGGTACTGCACAGCCTCGACCTTCTGTGCGCAGGGCTTTTGTGAAGTCTTGCGACATCCCCCCATGAACAGCTCTCAAATATTACCTCTAAAACAATGAACTGAATTAACATAAGTGAAAAGCTGTGGAGGGAGGTGGTCTTTTGTCTGTAGCACAGACAACAGCTTGCTTTGGGTCCCGTGCTCTGCTGCAGAGCCTTGAGCCATCTCTGGGGCTCGAGGACAAACCCTTCCCCGTGGCTGGTGCTCTCCGAGGATTTGCAGTCGACGTTGACCCAATGCAGAAAAGTTTACCGGCAACACTCACTGACCGGAGATAAACAGGCAAATCTCTGGAGCAGACTGTTAATCAGAGAGGAATTCCTCGTTGTCCTATAAACCAATGGGATGACTTATTGTTTGCAGACAGATTGTAATAACATAATGAGCCTCATGAGCATTAGCTGAATAAGAAAATCAGGTCATTTGGTGCTGCCTGGTGTTAATGATGAGTGAAGATATTTCTGCGCTAATCGCTGGGCTAATGTCCCTTGGGCTTTGCCTGCCTCTGATTCCTCAGTTTTATTAACTTTTACTTGTGAAATAAAAAAAGGCTTGTTTTGAAACACAGCCTCATCTGCTCAGTGAGGTCCACCTGACTCTGCTCTGGGCTTAGCCATGGTGTTCTCGTCACCAAATTAAAGGTATCATTTCAGTACTTTCCTGAGAGTTTTGCTGATATGAATGAGAAGTACGTTAAATTCAAGGGGACTAAATTCAGGGCGGATCCTGGCAGCTGTCTGAAATGAAGAGACTGCATACATGAGAGCGTGCGTGGCTGGATGCCTGCCCTCATCCTCCCTTGCATTTGCGCTCCCACCTTTCTCCTCTCCCGTTTCTGACACTGTCTGTTTGCTCAGTAGACAAGGACACGGACCCTGCCACTATCCAGGAGATCAGCGAGTCTGTTCTCTCCCTACGTCTCCCCACGGATGCAGCCGCAGTCCTGAGAAAAATGTCCGAGATCCAAAGTCTGGCAACTAAGCTGAAGTGCCCGGAGAGCATACTTGACCAGACGGCCGAGGACATCGCTAAGGCCAAGCAGCTTCAGCAGAAGGCAGAACAAGCCAGGTTGGTTGGAGTTCAAGGGCTTTCAGCAGCTGAGGGTCACTCAGATGGAGTGAGTGTGGTGGTTCTCAGCTGGGTTGAAATCTCACTCTTCAGGAGCTGTACCGACTTGCACAATGTGAAGTTTTAGCCCAGAATCTTCTATGTCTGTACAGTGCCTAAAAGAATGAGTCTGCAATCTCTGCAGACACCTCCCTGGTGCCCCAATACAAATAAGAAATCTGGCTGCCAAGAATAGATCTTGTTATAGGTACTAGAACAAGCAGGTCTTTACCAAAAGTAATGGAGGCGTTTCTCTCTCTCTTGAGTCCCTGCAATGGGAGGTGACAGGGTTGCCCTGGTATTGCTTGATATTGGTGACCTACATCCTAATTGCACAAGAGAGCATGAGGAGATTAAATGGGCTATTTGTTTTCTGGGTGAAAGGTGGGAGGATTATCCCATGGTCCCTTAAAAAGTAATTACAGTGTGTCCTTGCAAATTTGGAGCATCTACTTTGTCACATGTTGACTTGCAGCAATATCCCAGCGAGAAGGTCAGTGGGATAAGTATGTAAACTCCTTGACAGTGTCTGACACCTGCTTAACCTGCTGGGAGCGATGAGACAAGGGAGTCTGGCTTTCTTTGGGGAGCTCTATCACCCAACCTGAATAAGTCCCACTGCAAGCAGAAAAGTATTCATCGAAACTGGTTCCCTGGTTATTGCCTTCCCTTCAATACTTTTTCTTGCATTACTTACAAAATAAATGTTTCTAACTAGTTTAAAGGAAGGCTTTTCTCTCCCCTTCTCAGTTCGTCTCCTCTGCTTGGGAGTGTGAAATGGAAGTAACACTTCTCTCAAAAGGAAACCTGCTGGAGAGCAGTACGTCCAGATGTGTGGCTTTTGGGGGAGGGAGATTGCAACCTTCTCAGTAACAATCCTGTCTTGCTTCTCAAGCTTCCTTATTTAGCCTTTGCAACTTTGACTTCCAGCCCATGCAATTATCTTCCCACATTTCCCCAGGAACCGGGCGAATGCCGTGGAGGGCAACGTGGAAGAGGTGCTCGGGAATCTGCGACGAGCAAACACGGTGCTCCTGGAGGCCCAGGGTGCTATCAGGGGCTCTGGCTCTTCCCTCCGGTTCATCGAGGAGCGTGTTGATGAAGTAAGTGATGTGTGGTGACTTCCCAAATATCGATACCGTGCCCTGCTCAACGCTCCTTTGAAACTTCACCACTTGGTAGAGTCCTGCACCAGCGCAGCTGGGAAATGGGATCTGGTGAAGCTTTTGCTGTAAAAATCTCTTCTTTCTGCTGTGGCTCACTTGTGTGCTTCTCCAAACTCCAGTCACGGTCCCTGCCGGAGCCCCCTGAGAGAAGCCCCGGGGCTGCCGCACTCAGCTGCACAGGGAGCAGTCTCCGCTCCCTGCCGAAACCCCGCTTCTGCGATGCGCCTGTCGAGCAGCGTAGCTGGTCCCTGCACAGAGGGAAAAAACCAGGAGTGGGGTTTGGATGCGATTTCCTTCTTAATGTGGAGCACTCTGATTTTTAGATTGAGGCTGTTCTTGGTCCAGCCGAGAAGAACGTGAAGTCCATTGGGGGCCAGCTGGACGGGCTGATGGAGAGACTGTCGCAGCTGCAGCGTGGAGTGGACCAGAACCGCCTGCGGGCCACCGACACGCAGCAGACGGCCGGGGAGGCGGGCGAGCAGGCCAGGAGCGCGCAGCAGGTACCAGGCTCCAGCACGCTGCTGGCCAGGGCGGTCACAGCCGTGCTCCGCTTCCCTCTGTCATTAGGCAGCAAAGCCAGCTGTGTCCTGGCACGTTTTTGGATGAGGCAAGGAGGCTTTCCTGTTCAGGCCACGGCTTGTGCGTAGTCATGTCACTTCTTGTTAATCTGATGTAGTATCCCACTACTGAATTTTTCCAGGACCTTTCTCAATCCTAATGCTTTTTGCTGGAAACTTATCTCTGCTGTGTCTCCTGCCTGAGGCAGAGTAGCCTATACAGCTGTCAGTCAGCATCTTTTGGAGTGCATCACAAACTGTTACGCATTTGCATGATAATGTCGTGGCAAAGCTCTAGTGCAGTATCCATTTAATATTTAAAATTAATTCAACATTGGAAAATCCCCTTTCCCCCAGTCTATTTGCTTCATCCTACCTGCACTGCTTATTTGCTTTTCCACAGGGTTTTGAACAAGTGAAACAAATGTACACTGAGCTGAAGAGAAGGATGGAGCAGAGCCCGGCTCTGGGAGAGCAGGGCAGCAGGGTGCAAAGCATAGACCTGGAGGCACGGGTTCTCTTTGAGGAAACTTTGGCCACGATGCTCAGGATGGAAAGTAAGACTCTTTGTGAACTCAGTGTAATAATCTCACGCACTGGGGAAGAGCTTTTGACTCCCAGTGGGGTGAGGGAAAGAAATTATGAGAAAGTCAACATACTTTTGGCAGTGAGATGGTGCAGATTTGGGCTGCGTGTGTTGGTGCTTTGCCAGTAAATATAGAATTTGCAAAGGGGTGTGTGGGTGGCTGTGGCAGGGACGCCCTGCCTGTGATGCCAATGTGTCCCCATTTTCCTCCACATGCTCACTTTCATTTTTAAGCCTTCGAATGTAATGGCTTTGTTCGGAGCAGCTGTGTTGGGGTTTTTTGAGGGGGAGAAGAGGAATGCAGGAGGAGGAGGAGGCAATATTTGTTTCCCTTGCCCCACCAGAGCTATGCAGGAGGGAGGTGGAGGCTCAGCCCAACCTGCCGGGGAGGGCAATGGCCATGATGCCTTCCTCCTGTCCGATCATCTCATTGCCTAACCCTTTCCTGCCCTCTCTCCTCAGTTTTAGAGACAGAAATTCGGGAAAGCAACAAGGCTTTGATGTCCAAGTCATCCAGGCTGGTGGGCCTGGAGGAGCAGGTGAGAAGGATCCGGGATGCCATCAACAAGCGAGTCGCCTACTACGAGAGCTGCTCCTGAGTGAGCTGCCCGTGCACCAACAGCATCGCCTTCCTCCTCTGCAGACACTGACTTGTGTATTTATTCCCATTTTCCATCTGGAGTTCTCATGTGCCTAATGTGCCTATTTTTAGCAAATTGAGTTTCCGTACCTCTGGAAAATAGCTGCACTGAGCCAAAGGAGCAGCCCCCTGGAGAGGGCTAACCTTGGTCGGACTGGCTGAAGCTGCCTGGTGGTCGGAGAAAAAAGGGGGAGAGACATTGTTCTTCCATGGCAAATAAAAACATCCCCAAAGCTGTTATTTCCAGAGGGATTTATAAACCAAGACATTTTTTCATTTTCTTGTTTTAGCCAATTCAAGCTCTTTTAGCTGAATATCACTGTTCAAATTAAAACCCTCATGTGGGGCTTTTTAAAACCTTTTATCTACGCTGCAGTTAATCCTTAAAACTTGCCGTGGCTTCAGTACTTCCCTCCTAGATCTTTCTTCAAAGAACGAGATCACAGAAATGGAGAATTTTATCTCCATCACATCTATACAACCTGCCTATATTTATACAAATAAGAGAAATGTGACCTCATACTGAAAGGTGAAGTCAAATGTCTTGTTTGACTTTCTGCCACAATCTGCTTATTTACCATGTGACGCTTTGCCAGAAAAATACCAGAGGGAGCAGGTCTGCAGATGCACGGGGGATGCTTTAGAAGGGACTTAATAGACTGTTTCCACATCAAATTTCGATGAATAACCAACAGGCACTTTACAAAACAAAACTCAGCTTTATTAAGCAAGTATTTATTGTGCAATTACAGACTTGGAAGCAGGGAGTTTAGACCTTGCTGTGAGAAGGTCTGTGCCTATCAGACATATGGAGGTTGCTAGCAGGTTGTCTCTCCATTTGTAGCTGAAGTGAGAACTGCACAGCCTGGGCAGCTGGTTGATGCTGAACTTCAGAGTGCCAAAGCCTGGGATGAACCAAAATCCAAGGAGTGGATAGGATGCAGATCATAAAAATAACTGAGCTGCCGCCGAGTGAAACTCTGCATGACTTTGGTTTATAGGATTTACGTTGTGCAGTGCACTTAATTATGCATTGGACAACTAAACAGTATACAGAAAAGAAAAGCTTATAGCATTGAGCGATGTATGGATAATATACACTGAGTATGCCAGCAGTAGCCTCAGACTTTCCCTTGCTAAAGTGCCTTCTTCCAGCTTTAACGATCCAGAAACACCCTGAGGTCACTGCATTGATGGATTCTTGGGACTAAGGTGCTGCTCGTCACCCGTCGGTCGCTGCTCTCTGAGATGCTGCTGCCCGTCTGCTCCTGGCGGGACACAACCTCCTTTCTTGCTTGCACTGTTGATGTCTGGCTTTGAAGTGCAGAAAAGAGTAAAACAGCCCTTCTGTTTCTGCAAGAGAGAATTTCAGTTGAGGATTGAATTTTGTTTCACTAGAGTGCTGCCTTCAAAATGTGCTCTGTTAATAAGCAGTAGCATGGGGGTTAGGAACAGCTTAGATCCCTTTGTGTACCTTATCTATAAAGGGTTTTATATGACTGATCGTTGGAATGGACCTTTTTGGAGCCTGTAGTAGATCTCACTTGCATTTGTCTCTTCTATTAATCCTTTGTATGTTACAGTGCTGTTCATATAATCTAATCAGTAGAGAGTGTCATAAAAGATGATAGGATGTAGCTCACTTTATGTGGCTTTTGTGGAGAGCTATGCTGGCATACGCTCACCTTTGAGGAACATTCTTTATTGCTCACCTTTGAGGAACATTCTTTATTGCAGCAATACTTCTTACTGCTCATGGTGCCAATGGTAACAATTTAGCTAGTCCAGAATTAATCCAAGCTAGGGTCAAACAGGATAAAACTTCCATGACTGTACTCTGCTCACCTACAAAATTAACATCTCCATGCTCTGCTCTCTGGTAAGAAAGCAACTTAAACTGACCAGTTTGGACCAAATCTGAGAAAGGGAATGGCTCTTCAGGCTGCAGAGATGTCCTGTCTACGCTTGGCCCTGGACCAGCAGCCTGTTGTCAGCCCTTTGCTCATGGGTCACAGCTGAGACCCAGCTGAAAAGCCCTAATCCCAGCTGATGAAGCTGTTTGGTTCCAGAGTGGTTCCCCCTGAGCAGCTTTGAATAATTGTAGAGTTTGATATGACGGGTCCGTGCTTGGCTTCCTTTCACATGCTACTTGGGCAACCCTGTTGTAATTGTAAAAGTTGGATTCAGAGTCACTGGACTGACCTTAATGGAAGCTGGAAGATTATTTCTTCCTTGAAATATGGTTTAGTTAAGGCTTTTTCTGTTGCAAAAAACCTGTGAGTCAATTTATTTCACGTACAATTGCTTTGCTATTTGTGCCTTTCCCTTTTTCATGCCGTAATGGGATTAATTAAAAGCAGCTAGTGATGGGATTGCGGAGCACTTACCGCTGGCAATGTGGGGAGCCCGGTGGCTGCCTCCTCATCACATGATCAAACAAACTCCAGTTTGCCCATTGCCACAATGAGAAGAGTGTTTACTGGTTTTCATTGGAACGAGAACTTCTGATTTGAAATGACTGGTTGGAAATGGAAGAATCAGAAGAGAAAGAAGGAAGAAGAGAAATATAAATATTTATGATCATTCTGTGGGTGAATTGAAGTTGTGTTTTTAATATAAAGAACATCAGCTGCTGAGAGCAAAGCAGAGCTGGGTGCGAGTCAACGCTGCAGCAAAGGCAGGGTCCGGTCACTCAGCACCAGCTGAGTAATTGGTATCAGCAGCTTTAACCACAGGCAGTTGCAGTTTCTGGAAAGCAAATGTGCTCAAGTCAATGGAGTGTGGCAGCTGAGCACTGCTGCCTCAGCTCACTGCGAGCTTTGCCAGCAGCCTGGGCAATGTGCCTCACCTGATGCTCCTACAGGCATGGAAGGCACCTGGCTGGGTACCGCTATCCAGCCAGTCAAAATGTTTGCTTCTGTCCTTATTCCTCCCTTCTTTCTACCTCCACCTGGGGCTGGCAACTTAAGTGCCAGGCAAGTACTTCCAGAGATGGTTATTCCCATATACTTTGTTGGAAATCATGGCTAATGACTTGGATACCTACTGGGATTTTGCAGATTTTTTAAGCAGCACTGTCTCGGAGCAGAAGGATGTCTTCGTTTTCTCATGCCCAATGCAGGCTGGACTGCACCCACAAGAAGTTCTGGTTGGCGGGCTATGGTTATCGGGCAGGACCAGGCTGCTGCCTGTGGGCAGCGGTCCGTTCTCCGAGTGGCTTTGCAGCTTTCCCTCTCTCATTCCTGTGTCTTGCTCCAGCTGAGTGGGAGGGTTTGGACAGCCCTGCGGGGGGACCAGAGGGAGCGACGTGTCCTTGTCTTCGTTTGGCGTTGCTGGCCGGGTGGCCGCCATGGGTGTGTTGGGTCTGGATGTCTCCGAGACTTGTATAACGGGGTGGGTGCTTTCAGCCGCTGCGTGACCGTTCATGTGGAGCTTCTTCATGTGGTGCACAACGGCTGCGGCGTTGAAGGCTTGCTGGGGAAGAAGACAAAAACCACGTGGTGAGCACCTAGTGACGCCAGGCTGGGTGGGTGCTGCGGGACAAACGGACTGTCCCCCTTAGGTAACGACTGCGCGCGCAGGGCGGGCAGCGCCGTGCAGGTCAGCACTGACTGTCTGTCTGCACAATATGTGGCAAGTGGGACGTGCTCGTTCCTGGTGTAAACACCGTGGTTTCCGTTGAGTGCAAACTGCGGATGGTTTTGAAGACTACAACCACTTCTACATGAGGAAATCGGGGGAACAGCTGTAAATTACCTCGCAGTGTGAAACGGAGGCTAGAGCTGAATTTTGAATGAAGTACTTGGAACGCTATCGTACACGTGGTTCCTATGGTGTTCCTCTCTCCACCTAAATTCTTACTAAAACTCTTGATATAAATGAAGTACCAATTTATCTTTAAGGCTGAGAGGAGGAAAAGCTGGATTAAGCTCCCAAAAAGATCTGCTGATGGAGCACCAATTTCACTCCCTCAGTATAAAAGCAATAATCCTTTCCCTCTCCCTTTACTTTCTTGGCGAGGCCACTGTAGCGCAATGTTTGTGGTAAATCCACCAGTATGCATTGCAGCAGGGAATATTGGTCCAAACATACTATAAACAGTAACTGCATACAATTTTCAGGCGGCCTTTGGAGAATCTCAGCTTTTGGGTTCTTACCCACACAACTGAAGCCTTGCTTATTGCTAGATGGCAGCAACTGGCATTTGTTAGTGAAATGGCTCTAGGCTCCCACCAGCAGACGACTTACCCTCCATTTGCTCTTTGCAAAGTTTTTCTGAATCTGAGCACTGACAGATGGGTATATGTCACGGTGAAGGGCTGTATTTCCATTAATCCTGCAGATGGGGAGAGAAGAAAATGGGCTCGTAGGCAGATGGCATTTGTAAGGCATTCCACATTCTGGAGGCAACTAACTGCTTTGTACATTCAATCAGCAATAATTAAACCCAAAGGAAAAACAGCAACAAAATGTAACACAAACACGCACTTCAAAGCTTGGAAAAGCTCAGGATGGGATTTCTTCTTTGCCTCTGTTTATGGAGGCAAATACGCACAAATTGCATCTTTAATTATTCATCATTTTCTTTCTTCGCACACAAAAAAGAAACACCCAGGGCCACGCGAAGGCAGACAGTGATATTAATAACGGGGGCTGGGGAGACAGCCCTGTTCTCAGCTACCACCGAGCACATGGAGTGAGACACGGAGGCTGGTAAATAAATCCCCATGGCCACCAGCTACCACCGGGGCCCCAGTCCTCTCACCATGGGTGCCGCAGGGCTTCTTCACAGGTAAACCTTGTGTTCGGGTTTTTCTCCAGTAAATGTCTGATGAAATCCTTGGCTGTTTGGGAGGGGAGGAGAAGCAGAGAGAAAAGGTTATTTTCTTTTTGTTCCAAGATACAATCTTAATAGGGCATGGCAAACCCTAGTGGGTAAACACCGCAAAGCTCAGCCTGGGAAGGAGGCGTTCGTACCGCTTCATTGCTCCATTAAAGGGAGACGTTTGGAGTGAAGGGCTCCAGAGGAAAAAGATGTTAACTGGGGACATACCAAACTTCATGGTACGCTTAGATTATGTGAATTTGGGTTGAATTATTCAGCTAAAAAATAACTCTAAAAAACATAAGTGCAAACTGAGCAGATTTAGAGATTGCCCTAAAGAGCAGTTACATCCCTCCCTTTTTTATCTCTTTTTGCAGGGAGGGTGGCCCTGTTTGTTATTAAGTCCAAGTTTTTTTTGTATGTATCAAAGATTGATGTTCAAAATATGCTGCTAAGATGCTGGCTCCAGTAAACTGCGCAGGCGAGCTCCACAAGCAGGTTAGTGCGGTGGAAGGATGCAGTGGTGGCTGACATGGTTTGCTGCGTTGCTGTAAGGAAACGTGACCTGATGGGAAGAAAAGCAATGGGGGAAAGAGAAAAGAAAACCCAACCCAAAACCCAACAACGAAAGCCCAGAAAAACAAGGTGAAAAAAGCCTGGAGTTTCCCCTGCTTCCAAGGGAAACCTAAGCCCACTCTGAGCTCGCTAATTGTTTGTGAGAATCAGGGTTACGTTAACAGAGGCTTCAGCTGAGGATGCTGCGTTACAGCAGGATGCAAAGTGCCCCAAGCTCTGCCAGCGCAGCTTGGCTTTAGCGTCGTCACCCCTGCTGCTGCCGTGCTGGGAGCCTCTGCAGGCACTGCCCACGTCTGGGGGTTTGCTGCTGTGTGAGTGACTCAGTTCAATGCTTCATCCTCTCCCGTCCCTGCCGAGGCAAGCGAAGGGCGTCTGGGGGTGTGTGGGGGCTCGGCTGGTGCAGGCTCGTGCCTGCGGGTTGCAGGGCTCTGGATTGCAGCTCCTGGGAGGGAGCGCGGTGCTTCCCAGTGCCGGAGCTTTACCTGACTCGGAGATGTCGTCCCAAAACGGAGACTCAAACTCATAGTAGCCTTCTTTAATCTTTTCAAACAGCTTGGATTCAGTCTCTTCATAGAACGGAGGATACCCGCACAGCCTGGAACAGAGCAGAAAGCCAGCGGTCCTTCAGCGCCGCCGTCCACGTCTGCACAGGCTCCTCCGCAGCCCGGCCAGGCTGGGCATGCACGGGCAACACGAGGGAGTGAGTAACAGAGGAGGCTGCTCTATCCATCCATTTGTCCCTCGCATCTAAGTGTATTGGTAAAGCTGCAGAAAAGAGTTAAAAACTTAACTGCAGCAGCGAAAGGACAAGGCCACAGCTGGTACATAGCTGTATGGTGTGGGAGGAAATGAAACAAAAAGTACCGAGGAAGATTCAATGGTATTTGTAGGCAACTGAAAAAAAAACCCAAAGCATAGGATGAGGCACATAATTGAGAAAATGTGATTCCTTTCTTCTCCGCTCCAGTACTTGGTTCCTCGCATCCCTTTCATTTCTACGGTCTAATGAATCTGTGCAAAGGAAGAATACACCGCTGCCGTATTCCCGCAGCAAAACGGCAGGTCTGGCATCGCCTCCGTTTGCACTGCCACTCTGCAGAGGTGTCTGAAGTGACGGAGGAGTTGGGAAACTCATGGAAAAATAAGTGGGATGCTGCTTGCTCTTACTCACAGGATATAGGTGATGACTCCAATGGACCAGCAGTCTACAGCCTTGCTGTATGGTTTCTGGGCGAGGACTTCGGGGGCTGCGGAATAGCAAAACCAAATGAAAATTCTAAGCACTAATAAATTACTCAATACTGGGAAAAGCAGTATTCTTGTACACTTGGCCTCTGAGGTGTCAGTGCAGGAGAACGAGCCAGTAACAGTCCCATTAACCAGCTGGATTGGTCTGTGCTTCTTGTATCTATTTTATGCTATTGAATAGAAAGAACCACTGACAATTTCTGCCTGCATCCTGAGGTTTTAACCAGTAAGCTGTGGATCAAGCTAGTGCGGTCTGGACATCAAACAAAATCCCGTTGTGTTAAAATTTCAATAAATACATGACTAATGCTGAAATATTTTTTATCCTTTTCTTTGCACTTTTAAACATTCTGGGATTTTGCAGTCTTTACACTCATCTGTAGTCTAGTCTTTATGCGGTCCACGCAGTGCATCTGTGAGTAGCATGTTGTTGTTAACGTAATTATGTATTTTTTTCCTTTCTGCTAGGCAACGTACTGTACATGCACAACTTTTTCCGCAAACAGTCCACCAGCACAAGCCCGTTCCTGATCCTTGGCTTACCGACATATCCTGGAGTCCCACAGGCAGTGGACATGATGCCGTTCTGTTCCATTTTAGACAAGCCAAAGTCCGTGATCATGATTTTGGAGTTCTCTTCAGGAGTAAGGTAAAGAAGGTTTTCAGGCTGTGGACACAGAGTGGTCAGAGGTTGAAATTTGTGTAGAAAAATGGAAAGGAACAACAGATAGTCACGGGGCAGAGCGGATACGGCCTGCAGTCACGCCAGCTCCCCGAGGCACTGCTGCTGCTGGGGGACAGGTCTCACCTTCAAGTCGCGGTGAACTATTCCGTTTTCATGGAGGTACTTCACTGCTGTCAGGACCTGGTGGATCACCACGCTCGCATCTTTCTCGGTGTAAACTCCCCGTTCCAAAATTCGGTCAAATAGCTCTCCCCCAGATACCCTGTGGAAATGGTAGTTCAGAAGGAAAAAGAAAGAAAAGAAAATTAAACAAAGCTAATTGTGCTTTCGTGTCAGGCAAGCTAACTTTCTGGTCCTTTTACAACCACCTACAGCAGAAACTGTTCCTTGGGCAGCAGTTTTTGTGAGGCTGAGAGGCCGATGGACACTTGTGAGTGCGATTTGAGGGGGCCAGTAAGCATTACTGGTAAACCTAAGGATTTTGGGTAAGGTTATGATGCAACTCCCAGCAGGTCTGAGCCACTGGCAACCAGCACCATGGGCAGGATTGCCTCCAGGCTCTGCTACACAAGCAGATAGAGGTTTTTGTGTGATTGCTTCCTTTTAGCTAAATTTGCAAGTTAGCAGTAGCAGCCGGGTGCTCAGAGCTGATGCCCACAGCGACCTGCTTTCTCTGCAGCTGACACGTTGCCCATTTTCAATTCTAGAAACCCTGCATGGCACAGCTTTAATTAGAAATACTTCTGTCTCTGCCCTGCTAAACTGTGATGAATTAATTTGCATAAATAGTTCCTAATCTTGGTTTAGAAACTTGCTGCTAAAATGAACATGGGCCAAGACATCATGAGAAGTGTCCGGGTAAGCTCAAACCATGCGGCTCTCGCTTCTTAGCGAGGGGTGTTTGAATGGCTCTTGTGCAGGCAGCTTTTACACGTGAGGGACTCTGGTGTGTAGGTGCTGAAATACGGTCCATCACCCTGGTCCTGCCGCTCTTCCTCCTCTGCGGCCCACAAAGAAATGGCTCTGCTGATACTTACAGCTGCATGACCAGGTAGAAGTGGGTTGTGCTCTCATAAATGTCTTCTAAAGTCACGATGTTTTCGTGCTTTATTCTGCAAAGATAAATGAGGGTCAGAAACAAGCCTGGCAAGGCCAAAGCAGCTCCTCAAGTGGAAAACCCAACAGTCATCTTGCTTTGATCACCAGTGAAAGTACACTGGGCTGTTTTGTGGCTGATCTCCCCTGCCCGCAGTGGCAGAGGATTGTTGATGCCGCTGCAAACTCCCTCTGGAGCACCAGGCACCAACTGTGGAGGACCAGGCCGTTCGTTTTTGAGCAGCTGCCTGCTCTGCATCAGGCGTCGTAACTTGGACTGCAAAAGCATGAACTCTGGTTCTCCTTTCCCTGAGCGCTGCTTTGCTTCATCTCTTGGCTTCCACAGGTCTGGGGCCGTACGGCTTTGGGGTTACAAGTCCAGCCCAGGAATGAGAGAAGAAACTTTACTAATCTACTAATTCATAGTAATATTTATGTATTCTTTAAAAATAAATTCTTATTTCTTTATATTATTCTTACTGTAGAGCCACATATCTTAGGAAAGGATATTTGTTCTACTTTACATTACAATGTCTATATACTCACTTTTTCAACACTGCTATTTCATTCTCCAAGCTGCTATCCCTTGTGAGAGGGGACTTCTTGATGCATTTCAGAGCAAAGAGTTTGCCAGTGCTTCTTTGCTTCACTAGGAAAACTTCTGAAAAGGCACCTCTGCAGAGAGAAGAAGTTGTACTTCAGTAGATGCTGCTGCTGTGAACTGGAAGGATACTTACAGAGAGAAAGATGAAATAGCAAGAACAAGCCATATGGTAGTAATTTAACTCTAAGTGGATGCTGATTGTAAAGCTAAAACTACATCTCCAGCAGCCCCAAACTTAGGATATTCAATGCAAATTATGGAATTCATAGAAACCCCCCCACAATTTTCTCTGTAGAGGAAGGGTTATTTTTGCATAGTTCATCATGAAGCTGTGTTGAGGTAGTGGACAAAAAAGATTCCTGCAATGAAATTAAATCACATTCTTCAGGACTGTCTGTAAAGACAGTCACGTGTTTTGCTCCTGCGTGCGCCAGGCTATGGGTGAACTTCAGCCGTGTTCAGCCGTTCAGAGCACACCTCCGGGGAGGCAGATGGCAACCATGGTGTTCAGCACGTGCCTTGGGGGTGGGTGTAGGAGGAGGCACCGTCCATGGTCTCGCAGCTCGCTGCCTTTCAAGGAACCTTTGTACTTGAATCCATTGGGGCTGGGGGGGAATTTCCTGGGCTAAGTGCAAGCCCAGCCGAGGGGCTGTTATTGATAACACCTCGCTAACGGGGCAGTCTGCAGTTGGGTTCTCGTTGCGGTTAACAACCCCCCATGGAAAGATCTCAACAGCCTCCACTCTAAGAGGGCTAAATTCCTGCTTAATACAAATCATGTGTCCTTAAAGCCCCCACCGTCTTAAAGTAGTCCTTCACTTTCCCTGGTCAGCATTGCCCTGAGGACTGAGATAGCTGAACTGCCGTGAGGAGAGCCCAATTATGTTCCAGTTTGGGTAAATCAATCAACGTTTTGTGTATCTGAAGTGCAAAACAACTGGATAACCTCAGTTAATACTTTCATTCAGTATCCGATGTGTTTTCCTTTCTGCAGACACTGCTAATACCTGTGTACGTTTAGTGAAAATGAGTCTCGTTTGCATTCCTGAAACGGGTTCAGCCCAGTGCAGCGATGAGCAGTTATTTATTACATGCCTAATGCTCTCAATCCTGTTAAAGGTTTGTCTTAGGCAGCTGAACATGTGTCTTGGGGGTAGTGACAGTGCATACTTTGCCAGGGCAGTCCTCAATAATCCTCATCAAATGAGCAACAGGTTAATTGATGGTAGTTAAATGGAACTTGCCACCGAGTCTGCAGAGCGCTGCGGGGAGCTGGGGGGCAGAGCGAGGCAGGTGGAAGCACCTTCTTGGTTGGGATGCTATTGCAGCAAACCCAATAAACAAGGGCAGAAAACACGCATCTCCTGTAATCCACTAAAAGAATCCAGCACACTGTGCAGCTCGGTTGGCTGAGCACGGAGCTGTACCCATCTGGCACGCGGCGCTTTGCTGCTGTGTCTTTGTTAGCGACTGGCAGCCGGCGATGATGAAGGGGGGAGTGGGAGCCTAAGGCAGCTCTGCGCTCGCCTCAGCTTTCCTGCTCCTCCAGCGGGCCCCTGCGAGCTGCTGAAACAATGTGCAAGACCATTGGGGTTGTGAGGAATTGGGCTGCGCCAGGACTGGTTCCTAGCAAGGATTAAAAAAAAACCCAACCCCTCCCCCCTCCAAAAAACCCCCAAACAAAAATTCCCATAAGTTTTTGGGAAGGCATCCCAACAGATGAATTTGAATCTTGGTTTCACTCAGTAAATTATATGAGATGGTGGTCTCTCTTCTGGCCCCGAAAGCAGGACCTTTTCTGTGTTTCACAAGTTTTTCTCCTTTTATCCACTGGAGCTCTGAAGGCTGTTCCGCGGAAATGCCTGTCAAGTTCCTGAGAGCTCTCAGGGAACAGGCAGGGACGTCCTTGCTAGGCTCCCTCATCCAACAGTTGTTGTTTTTGGGGAAGTAAGTTTCCAGGTAATTTTAGGTCCCAGATCTTCATTTATATTCTTCAGCTAGCTGAAGCGGTGCATGTGGAAAAAAATCCCAATTTCTAACGCTAAATTTTCCTATTAATGTAGTAATAGGAAATGAACAACCTACAAATCAGATGCTGGGGCATCTGTTCTATATATCTGTCCCAAACAGTTTATAATAATTATGCCCCTTATTAAAAAATGATGAATCAACAAGTTGGCTAGGAGAGAATAAAGCTTTTTCTAACCTCATTCCTTTAGAGAAAGCTGCTGGGTAATTTAACTAATTTCTGAGGCTGACCAGGAACACGATAATTTAAAATGTCGCCCAGCTCTGGAGTAGCTGTTTTGTGGGAGCTTTGCCGTGGGTTCTAAAGTCGCAGAAAATTTGGCTGTGACAGAACTCGCTGGTGGAGGTAACTCAATTCCTCCTCCACCACCTTGGAAATGTTTTTTTTTGTCTCATTTGCATGAATAGGCAAATTAAGCCGTTAACTCACAGAGAAGTATCGTACAACTTGAACATTCTTGTTCTTGTTTCACCTCTCAGTTGAGTCAGGGTTTATGAGCTAAATATATGACTTATTATAATACCTCTCCCAGAGCCATCGCTTGACCTTGTAACAGCAGCAGACCAGCGTACTCAGCTGGAAAAGAGCAAAAACTTTAACTAAGCTGCTACGTAGGCTTAGAGGGAAAGGAGGAAGGGGCAGAGCTGACCCGGAGCCGTGCCGCAGGGCTGGGTGGGAAAGAGCTGCTTAGGTGCTGGTTGGCAAGTGCGAGCCATGGATCAGAGCGCCAGCAGTGATGGGGCGCCCACCCCTCGCCTGGAGACGGGTGCCTGTCTCAGAGGGAGCCGTTTCCTTGTGATGTTGGCCGGTGCCGGGGGGGAGTCGCTGCCCTGGGCTGGGAAGCCGCTATCTAGAGGTGGCTCTGTCTGGAGAGCAGCTGCGGTACTTACGATCCCAGGGCCTCCATGAAAATGAATGTTTTTCGGATGTTGCTCGTCTGTTTCTTCCAGGAGCTGCTGTCGTCCTCTTCTTTGCGACCCATCTCGTCCAGAGTGGAAGCAGGGAACGCTGTGAGGAAGAGGAGGAAGAGAGAGGTGACTGATGTGGCAGGCACTCGCATGAAGAACAGGACTACCCAGGAGCTAGCTGGATTCGGGATGCCGTGAACGGTGTTTGCTTGGTCAGAGGAGTCACACTTTTCAAGCATGTGAAATTTTGTTCTGGTTCTGCTACTCACCAATGTTCGTGCTGACCATGTCCCTGCCGTTACGTCCCGCTCCAGCCGCCAGTGCAGCGTAATACCAGATCAGCTGGGTAGGAGTCAGTGACCATATGGTAATACTCTCTTGTCAGTATACTTGTTTAGTGTATGTTGGCAATTACAAATGTTTATATTGTGCTTCATATTTAGTGGTTAAAATAGCCCTGCTGAATGGTTGCTAATTTTATCTAAAGCATCTGTGACTTAATGGATTAAAAGTTAGGTACAACTAGTGATGGAGATGGATTATACTTGAGCTGCTTTATCGCTCAAATAATAAATAGTTTAAAGAGCTCATGGCTGCAGGGAGGGGAATTGATATAAAACATTTTGTTGATCTGTCTCGTACAGTTTGTGCTGCTGTCGTCTTTAATTTTTGTTAATTGACGGATTGCTTTTGCTCTGAGTCACAACCTTCCCGTTGCCTTTTCTCGCAGAGCTACGATGCCACGGTGCTGGCTGGTGGGAGGCCGCTGACGTGGCGAAGGGGTGCCCAGCTTTTAGCCTCGATGGAGTGTCTCTGTGCTGCAGACGTGGAGCAAGCGGTCCCCGCCGGCAGCCCCCGACTCGGCGTGCGGGGGGGGTGGCGAGAACAGCTCACAGAAAACGCAGCTTTCTGGAGTCGCCCCTGCTCTGCGAGGCGGTGGTTGAGCCCCTGGTATCGGCGTTGGAGGATGTAACTGCAGGAAATCTGGTCTGTCGGTAAAAGCAGCCGTGGGACTCCCGGCTGATCCGTGCAGCTGAAACACGCACTGCTGTTCACGGACGGCTTGACCTTGGTCAGGTCCCAGTCCCCCACCTCCCCCTCTCCGATAAGCTCTTTAGAGCGCGGGCTGGGCAGCACCGCTGGAATACAGAAAGTAATGCTGTCAGCCTGGGGGGAGCTCAGCGGAGCCGTGGGAGAATTAGTTAGAGCTTGCATGAGGTCCAGAAGGCGTGAAATGTTATACAAACATCGAGACACTCTTAATTAGATCAGGTCTAACATTACAGAACTGGAAATATGCTGGAAGGTGATAAAAAAGCCCTGAGACTGGAAAAAAAAAATTTAAAAAAGTGGCTTGTCCACACTATCAGGATACAAAAGAAATGCACTGAAAATATCCCCAGGCAGCATGGGCTTGGGTGCTGACGGCAGCACCCTTGGCACGTGGAGCATCCCCTTGGCACGTGGAGCATCGCTCTTCTCGAGAGCAGGAACGGCTGCCCGAAAGCCTGTGAGACCCAGCTGAGCCTTCGAAAGACAAAGCACAATCTTTTGTGTAAAAATAAGCATTTGGAAAAGGCAGAAATATTAAAGCAGAGAAAAAGCTGAAAGATCTTGTTTTGTGACAGACAGCTTAGATATTGAATTCCTCCTGAACCTACTTTATCTCCTTAATTAGCCCGGTTTCAGGGTTTTGAGCTCCTTGACACAATTTTTTAAAGGTTAATTTAACATTATTGAAAACAAAATGACTCAGTTGTAACAGTCAAAGTCTTCAGTCCATAAAATCACCGAAGGCCAGCGTGCACTTGACCTTTATTTACCTTCTGGATTCTGATGCACATGTAACTCCTAGAAATACAACTCCTTATAAAAACCAGCCATATCTTGCTGTTTAGAATCAATGAGGGTCAAAAGTTCTTCCCAAAAACTCTGATCAATTAGTAGAAGCTTTCTGCCAATATTTTGAGCCCCCACATGAAGTTTTCATTCGGAGCCATCCACTCATCCCAAATCTCTAGAGAACTGGAATGTCACAAAAAGAGATTTCTCAGCAGACACCTTTAGCTGCTGGTGGAAGGTGAGTTTTATACGTTTTAACCAAATACCAAATGCATGATGCCAGTGTAATGTTGAACGACGCGTAAAATCCAGATGACCTCTCTGTTTCTTTCCCAGCCTACTCTCAAACAAAGAATATGAAGCGGGGGGGAAGTAGGTCAGCCTGGCCCCGGGGACAAACAGTATTTTAGTCTACGTCCCCGCGCAGCCCGTGCGCTGAAGCACAGCCCAGTTGGCACAAGCTCCTTGGGGCAGCCCGACAGCGGCGTGGTGCAGAGGAGTCACTCCTGGGGAGGCTGGACCGTGCCGCAGGCACCAGGGCGGAGGTGACTGTCCCCCCGCCGCGGCAGGAGGTGACAGCGGAGCCGTGTACACGTGCTTCTATTTGGCCCCTTCGAGCACAAGTGTCAGATTTGCCCAACGTTTGCTCATTTAAGCGCGATTCCCTTAGTATTCTCATGTTTAATTCCTTGTGAATTCAATAAGTTTCTTTTTAAAATGGATTTTGCTTCTAAAGGAAGGTAGTACCGTGTTTTCTTTAGTCTCCTGTGAATCATCTGTTCATCTTATAGTTCCTCCTTCTGTCACTCTGTGTACGGCATTTGGTTTCGCTGATATCTGAAGGGAAGGCTGGATGAATAGCTCTGACTCCCTACACGTGTATTTGATTTCCTGCTTTCTCAGTTTTTCTCTGCCATCATGAGCAAGTCATTTCCTGCCTCCCCTCGCCGCTCTGCGAGGAAGGGGAGTAAGCGCTGCTATTTTGAGAGCAAAATAATGAAATGTTTGAATTGCCTGAAATGTAAAGCTGCATATGTGCTCGGGTGATGAATGCTTGCCCACCTTCCTCCTTCCTCACGTTGGATCATATTATTCTCCTGTTATTTTTCCATATTGTTTTCCCTCTTTTGATACATGGGAAAGTGTTTGCAAAGGGGCTTGGTGCAGGACGCAGAGGCCTCGCGGTCCAGCAGTGGTTACAGGGTTATGAGACCTGTGACTTTCCTGATGTCTGGGAACTTATCTTTACTTTGTCTCTTAGTCTGGTTAAGCCACTTGTTGCACTTCACAGCAGTTTGCAAGAATACAGCATTTGATATATTGGTTGTCTGGTTTTTATTACTTATTCAGGCTCTGGCCCAACAGCGTCCTGACCTTTCTCGGTGCTAGCACACAGCATATGGGTAAATGGTGTTTAATGTGTCTGCTTGCTTAGCTGAAGAAGCATTACTTTCCACAGGAATAGAAAACATCATAACAAAAGTTGAGCAAACAGACTTTGTGCTTGGACTGGCACGTTTTCCTGCCATATGATGTGTCTGTCTGTGCACTTCCATCCCACTCCTGACACACTTCGTTTGTCAGACCCATCCTGACACCCCGTTCACATCTGCATCATCCCCTGGCTTGGTGGGCATGTCTTCCAGCCACAGCAGTGGGATGCGTGGACAGAGAACGCCCAATAGGCACTTGAAAAATGCATTATTTTAAACGCCTAATCTAGTGAAGGGTCAGCGTTCGCCGTTTTGCCCATTCACTTTTTGACAGTGCAAGAACAGTGGTGTGTTAAGATTGCATAATAAAATGGAAATGCTCATTAATTAATGTAAGTAAAGACCTTTGGTGATTAAAATGAAGTACATAACGTTGCTTTAATTTGTTTAGCTTCCCTCTTCCCCATCATAACAAATTAAGCAATGTGCAGTACTTCAGTCTGATGAGTATATGCTGAAAGTTGTAAATAGTTTCAATATTAATGTCTAACCTTTGGGCTCTTCTACAGACTAAGTCAATAAACCTGACTGCTGCTATACTCTGTCTGATCCACCAGATGACACATCGTTGCTTAGAATGTAATGAATGTTATTATGACCTTGCTTAAATAGTTCCTGAAGAAATTTGTTCCGCTTTCATATCTCGCAGTAACAAATCCATCTGCAGACAGACACTCTGCTTCTGAATGGATATACTGCATTAGCAAAATTATTGTAAGACATGATTAATAGTCTTGTGACAAAGTTACATATGGAGGGGGAAGATACATGCTGCTTTCATGATTTTGCCTTTAGAATTATAAAGAAGTTTACAGAAAAAAAAGAGAACACAAAGTCAAAGGGCTTTGCTTCAAAAAATACACCAAAACGAGCGATCTGCATGTGAATGAATTAACTGCCAGGCCAGCCTCTGTGTTCAGGGACAAAAGAACGAGAAATTGAAAACATGAGCTCGCCATTAAAAACAAATCCACGTTAAACATCTTGTGTCCATCCCACATCTCCATCGATTCAAAAGCAGTGCGTTAACTTAGTAGTCCTTGATGAACACTTGCAGAATCACAATTTTCATTATAAATATTTACTTTTGAAGTAAAATGTCAGAAGGCAGCTTTCTATGAAATTGCTAAATATGACATGAGTGCTGTAGGATACTAGACTAACCGTTTGCGCAGGGAAGTCCTCTGGTATTTTCCTGTTACTAGATAAAATTCATTTTAAAAAAACAGGTTAGCCAGAATCCCACCTGCTTCACTGCACAGAACAGACAGGAAAAGCAAATGGTTATTGAGGAAATAATATTTTGCTTACCCAAGACAGCACAAACAAAGCAACTCCTGCTCGCTGCTGCTCCGGCTCGGCTCCCGCGGTCTGCGGGGATTAGAGCCCGCCTGGGTGCTCACCGGCAGCGGGGAGGAGGAGGTGGCTCTGCCGTGATGGTAACCAGGCAGCACTTCACCGGGAGTAAATTGCCACGAGCACGAGCTGCCTGTGGGTGTGCGTGTGCGTGCACGTCGCTGTCAATAACGGCACCTGGCAGCGCCGACACGGGAACCCGAGCGCTTTGCCGGCAGGAATTGATTCAGCTGCTCTGCTGCCAGGAGAAATGGTGCACGGTGTGCAGCAGCAGCCGCTCCCCGCAAGCACCGAATTTGTATTGAAATATTCCGGGGTGGAACGCAAATGTAATTTGCCTTAATCAAACAAATGACTTCTCAGTCTTAAAAAACCACCCCATTTTCTTTTGTAGAATGTTGGGAGGTCCGTGGGGCCACACAGCGTGGAGTGGGACTGGACCGGGATGGGGTTTCCCGTCCGGATGCTCCGGCACCCCAGGCCTGTCATCTCTAACACTGGGAAGGTGATGCTCTCTGCCTTTTAGATGGTACAAAACCATGGAGAAAAGGCATTGCAGCAGAGATTAATCTCTGTTGCCAGAGTTTTGGCCTATTTTAAACCATGCAATGGCTCTGTTTGGACTTTCAACACCTCTCTGTGTGTGCCTTCCCAAGAAGCACAGCACATAAGAGTATAGGAAATAATAATTCTTTGAATCTTTTCTATACTGTCAGATTTTCAGAGATGGCAATAACACCTTTACTGACTGCACTCACAATTGATTTACACTGCCATCTAGAATAATGCACGAAGAAGGTACATATCATTGCAAAGTTTAGTTTTATATCAGCAATAAATCAACTCTGAGGCAATACTAGAAAATCACATTATTTTGCTTAATATTTTTTTCTTCAGTAGCTTAGTTCCAAGGCAAAGGCAGTTAGTATTCTCCCTTGCTTTGTTGGCTGGACTCCATCACTGTGAACCGGATAGTGTCGGGGATTTTGGTCAGAATTTCTGGGTGTGGATTGGAATGTTAAGGTTTTGTTTAGCACTAGGTTTTGGTGGAATTTGCATTGATCTGATTTTGAAACCCTTGTAAATCTTCACCTATTTCTCCCTTTAATGTCTTCCATGTGGGCTCATTTGTACCTCCCCTGGAGCGAGGGGGAGCCAGTCCCACTGCTGGCATCACAGGTGAGACACCAAAATCAGAGTAACATGAGGCCATTTATTAGGATATCTACACACACCACACATATAGATATATGCCCTAATACGTACGTATGTATAAATATGGATGTGCAGGTCAATCCCTCCGGTCCTGCTGCAGCACAGACGTTTCCATTTGTGCGCCGGTGTAAAACCCGCAGCTGCTGGCAGAGAGCAGAAACCCTCGCAGGGAGGCACGGCGCCTGCCCCGGCCGCTGGACGTGCGTGCCCGCGGTGCCCGGTGCCCTCCTGCGCCCGGCCGGGGCTGCTCCGCCGCCGTGCCCTGGGACAGACCTGGAGCGAGAAACGTGCTGGCCGCTTCTGCCTCTTGCTCTTTCATTCCCATCTATTAATTCCAGCTTTCAAACAGAAGAACAATTTAATGCTTTCAGTAGTACTGTCTTTGTGATATCCAGTTCTTGGCTCATTTCTTATTCTTTTATAAGATTTGGGCATTTCTTATTAACTTTTACTTTCTCAAAAGCTATCAGCAATCATACCCGAACTAGAAATTTAATAGTTAAAACTCGTGTTGTGAGACAACACAGAAGCAAAGGACATCCTGGACCATGGAGGGCATTTGAAGATAGAATCAGTTAAAGGAACCTACATACCCGCAGCAGAGCCCAGTGCTGCCCGCCGGTGCTGGCGAGGCGGCTGGTAGATGTGCACAGGGGAGGCAGAGCAGGAAAGCACCAAGCCCTTTACTGAAGTAGGTTCACGATGATGATAATTCCAAACAGAGTGCCAATAAGGAGAACAAACTGGCTTCAATGCACGAGCATCTATCTGTCTTCCCTGTGATGCTGGTGTCTGACCCCCGGGTTTTGCCTGCCTTGCACGGAGGAGCGCTCGCCGGCCCTGGGCGGGGGGACACCGAGTCAGGCCAGGCTGGGTTAGCTGTAGGGGGATTGAGGGGAAATGAAATTAAAAATGACACGATTTGCAATAATGCGATTGCTTTGGGAGAAGTTTAAGGCAGAGATAATGAGAGCAAAAGGGAGGCATTTACTGTGCTCCAGTCCTTGGAGTTTGCGTGGTGTTATTAGTTGTGTTGAAGAGGAGGTGGCTGTGATAAACTGGAGTGGGTACGCACGCCTTGTCTTGCTCTTGTAGCACTTGCTGTAAATGTATTATAAATCTTACGGAAAGAGCGTGACTGCAGCAGGGCGCTGCTAGGGACAGCCATCAGTTAGAAGTAGGAAGAAACTTGCCTGAAAAAAAGGAAAGCAGAGCAGGGCTCTTCAGTATGTGAGAGCTGCACCGTTCCCCACATCAACAGTGTTCAGAGTCTGGCCTTCAGAAACATGCTGAGAAAAACACCAACAACCCAGTGGGAGCAAGAGGGAAAAGCTCCCTTGTGTGCTGTGCTGTGGAAGGAATCAATCGAGATGGTGGCTCTTGACCTTGCCTGATAGAAATCTAGGACAACAGGCAATTCAGTTCAGGGACTTTTGCTGAGCTCTCAGTGGGCTCGAGTTAAAAATAGCAGTTATTAACCAACGACACTCAGAGCGAGCGACAATCTAGTTTTTAACAATCTAGGCATGAATCAGAAGTGAGGAGGTGTGATGGAAACCAACAGCGCAATGTGCAAATTGCAGCAGCCTGTTTGCAGAGGTGTTGGAAAGGCGCTGTTAGCCCAGTCCCTGTGGGCTCTGCCGGGGGCGGGGGCAGGTGACTACGCGCAATGGGGATTTTCAAGAAAATCAAGTCCGATCTTTGATCCTGGTCCTGGGTGCTGTTCATCAGACCATGCCAGAGACCTTTGCCTTGGAAATGGACAAAATGGTGGGACTTACCTCAGGTATCTTCTGATGAGAAGGGACCTGGAGCACTTCTCTGTGTTTTTGTAAAGAACTGAGAAAAGAAAATATCTCCTGAATATTACCGGTGAGGGAGCAGACGGGGCCATTTCTCAGGAGGCGCACGCACAGGGCTTCTCAAGCAGAGAAGTTTTGAGACGTGACACTCTGAATGTAAATACAAACTCAGAAACCGGACACAAAGTACCAGTGTTGGCGATCTCAGGGTTTCCCAGGAGCTTGACTCATGGGTTGTAAACCCTTGGGCCTGGCAGCCGCAGAAGTGCAACCCCCCGAGGACAGGCTCAGGGGTGTGACAGCCTTGTCGCTGCCTTTGCTCGGCTGTAGCATCCCCGGAACTCCCAGGCTGGTGCCAGCAGAGAGCACTGCAGCACAGCCAATGGCAACAACATGGACTTCGGAGCAAAAATAAGTAAATAAGGACTTTTATAAGCAATGCAGCTGGGATTTCTGAGCAGTTGGTCGGGGAAGGGTGTTATTCTAGATGATCTGCTTGAAATAACATGCAATTCAATAACATATTCTTCTCCATAAGCATTACTTGCTTTCCTTTGTTGCCTCTGTGTTTACAGACACTGACTAAAGCAAAGAGGTTCCTTCATTTATAGCCTGACTGGGAATGAGTTCACGTGGAACTAGATGCTGCTTCTTTGAGTCTGTACTGTCTCTGCTGGAAAGTGTTGCTCTTTTCTATAGGCTTTATTTTTATAAATAAAGTGGTTAAACTGGTAACCGAGTTATCCAAAAACTTAGCTGTAGGTTTTGCACATTCTTCTTGGTAATTATGGTCCCGGGAACTAAGTGGTAACCATTCATTTTAAAATGGTAAAGAATCATGTAATTAGCTCCTGATTGGCATGTGCTGTTAATTAAGCTGTTAGCGGTACATTTACTGTGCAGCTTGCTTATCTGTCGCTAAATCATTCCAGCTAGCAGGTCTCGTATTGCCATTGGTTTCATAGAAAACTCTTTCCCGGACATGTCCTGACCAACTCTACAAACCACCATCCCAAAATCTACAACCACCCCGTGACCTAAAGATGAAACGTTGTGGGTTTGGGTTGGAGGCTGAATTTCTTCAACTGAAGAATGGCTACTTTTGAACCGCGTTTAGTCTGTATTGCACAACGACGGTCCACATGAGGTGGATTTGACGATGCCCCCGGATGCTTGGCTGTCCTGCTTGTCAGCTTTCAGCCTCACATTCCTGGTCCGCACAGTTCCTGTCATATAGCCCATTTCCCATGTTGATAGTTCATACTCAGTGTTGACTGATAGGAAGTAGCAGCCAATTAGGAACCTAAAAGGGCCTTTCATTAGCTTTTTGAAAAATTAAGTACTAATTGTGTAGATTTGAATGGGTGTTTACTCAAGGGGTTAATTATGCATCCATAAAAAGCAAAACTTAATTTTGGCGGGGAGAGGCTCAGGAAATCACAGGGATGGCTGGCTGGTGATGCACGTGAAGCCTGGGGATGTTCATCCTTTCCAACCGCTGCCGCGACCGCTCGTCGCTTTGGAGAGCTGCAGGGGGAGCGACCCTCTCCCGCGGGAAGGACGGAGCGACCCGATGCGAGGTGCAGCCGAGGCCAGCCCAGGTGCGCCTTTCGCTCCGTTGCCCATGCCCTTACCCCAGGAGTGCTGTGGGTGCACCAAGGGCTGGTTCCACCGCAGGAGCTCTGGCGTCTGCCCCGGGAGCTTCGGCCTGCCCAGAGCCAGGGACCTGGACCGCGGCAGGGAGCAGCCTTCGGCCTCAGCGGTGCGTCTGACGGCACCCTCTCGAAGTCATCAGCGACGTGCCTGTTCTAGAGTGGGAAACTGGCTGCCTTTGAATGGCAGGGCACCTCCCTGCTACGTCACCCTGGTGGGAGAAGATTAAATAATATATGAGTCGTTACAGGGGAAAAAGGGATAACAGAAGCAATAAAATTCAGAATTTCCAGAACAATTATTTTTACACCATGTGATGGCTGTTAAAAAACAAAACTATTAAGGCATTCACAGTAAAAATATAGCTTTCTTTTTTCAGTTAAAAAAAGAAACCTTTCAAGATGCTGAAATCTGGCTGAAAGACTTTACTAAGAGCAATTTTTCTTTGTCTGCTTAGTACTGTGTGCAGTAAATAATCAAGGAAATAATGGCACTGTAGAATTTAGCTTAAGAAAATACAGTTAGATTCTTCTGGGCTCATATCGTACGGGATTATGTGTGTTTCTGTTAAGATTTTTTTTCTCTTGGGCCAGATAGCAGCTTCAAATCTTTTTTTTCTGTTTTATCTGTGATTAGAGGCGCAAGAACAAGAAGAAGAAACCCCTCCCGTAAGTGATACACCAACACCACCTCCCGATCTGCTCCGCGGTCTGGGAGGAGGATGGAGACAGCCTTGGACAGCCTTGACCTGGGTTTCCATTCCCTCCCTTGCTGCTGCCAGTCATGCAGGCGGTCACACCCCGGCTCTACGTGTGCCTGGGGAACACAGCAAAACACCGGGAAGGACAGCTAAGGTATGAGGAGAAGATGCTGAAAAACTGCATACGTCTCTTCTGGAGAAGTGTGTGGAAGTCCTGCCAAACCAGCTCCGTGTTTTGGAGTATCCCAGGAGAAACATCATGATGTTTGGAGAGCACGTTGTAGTGTCAGGAAGAAAATGGGCATTTGTAATAAACTGATATCCTGGCTGCTTTTGTGTAATGCAGAGCTTGTAGGTGGCTCCGCGTACCTGTAAAATACCCACTGCGAGGTAGAGGAACTCACAGTGAAAATACTGACAAACACACTGACTAGGAAGTTACTCATAAAATCATTTTTCATTACTCTCTCTGGATTACCTTTCGGTCCCAGGTGCAGTACGATGGCATTTTAGATATTTTTTACAAGTGGCGTCTTCAGCATAATTGCCACATAGACTGATTTACACAATATCCTGGGCTCACTGTCACTGCTTCTCTGGCGCTTTACAGCAAATTTTAAAGAACGTGGCACCGGGCTATGGACCAAAAAGAACTGTCGTCCACGGGGGAGATGGAGCAAGCACGTGGTGAGGCACAGCAGCAGGACACGAGGGCTCAGTTTTGCAGGAGCAGGAGTGTTTGTTTTGCTTTATGAGTGATGACAAGTGAGCAAACAAGATCTGAATTTCACATCTGCTCCAAAGACTTCTCTTACTCTCTGTAAGTAGCCAAAACATATCAGGAGTTGGTAAGACAACGTGTCTGATGGATTTATGCTTTTTTTTTCATCAGCTTGCTGAAAAGTGGAAGCTAGATGACAAAATATTTCATAAGCAGTCACAGAGTCCATCTCTCGGCATGTGGGAGTACTGATAAAAGCCGGCTTTGCCTGAAATTGTAAACTGCACTTTAGTACCCTTGATTGGAGCTCTGTAAAATGGTCCTCACGTTTCCCACGAGACCTGGCTGACCGTCACCACTTGGAAGTGGGAAGTGGAAGCACACCAACACACTTGGAAGTGTTTGCTTTACTCACCTACGCGGAAGATGACCAGAGATAGAGTTTAGTATAATTTCCCGAGGTGCTGTTACTCATAACGGGCCATTACCCCGGTTCGGTGATGTTTGGAGGAATTTTTATCTGCCTGGATCCTGCTAGAAGTAATTATTCAGAATATCTGTTTTCTGACCATTTGAAAATAACTGTGGGATGGGTGCTGGCAGCTAACATGTCTGCTATGACACAGGGAATATATCCAGACCTATTTAAATAATCTTTTCTCTGTTCTGTTTAAAGAGATGGCAGTTATCCTTACGGGTAAATAGACTACCTTCCAGGTACTCTGTCATCTTTAGACACGCTATGCAGTTCATTATAGTAGCACTAAATCAAAACCATTGCTTGTCAGAAGGAACCTTCCCACCTCCTTCCTATGAAATTTGACAGTGTACATGGCAGATAATGGCTTTCCTGCTCAGGTGACCCACTGGTCCGTCTCAGCCGTGCCGCCTAAGTGGGTAATTGAGATGGTGATATAGTCTCTTTTTTTTTCCCCCAGAAGTAAGAGTTTTCTAAGCACGATAACGAATAAGGCTAGGATAGTGGAGTAAAGGAATGGATAAATTACTCAAATATGTGCTGAATGTCCCTGGGATTTTGCATGCTGGTTAGGAAAACCACAGAAGGTGGCGAGGGAATAGAGCCGACGTGCCCGGAGAGCTGCTAGCTGTCAGCAGGCAGACGAGCACACACCCGTTCGCAGCCTTTATTTAGCTAAGCCCTTTTCGCAGTTGTTTCAGGCAGGGGCGGTTTCCAAACACGCAGTCTCTGCTCCTCACACAACCACAAAAGCGCAGCGCCTGCGGCGGGGGCGTCCTCTCGCCGGCACCCCACGGGTCCCCCCGTCCCGCACAGGCACACACGTACGGACATTGTGGACTGCACGGCAGTGATGAAAGAGGTGCTTAGATATCAGTGTAGTGAAAAATAATTATTTATTATTAAGGTCTAAAATCGAGTCAAGCTACTTAGGTGGGCAAGTGGAAAAAGGTGATTTTTAAGACCATTTTTCCCACTCTCAAATATCCATTTTTTTTTAGTGAAATTGGCAGCAAGAGACTTGTCCCCCAATGAATGACAATGGTTTCGGGTACAGTGATGAACACAAACCACAAAGTTAGAGCGGTGCAGGTGTGTTCCTTAGCCCAGCCCTTTGACAAAGTTTTTTGTATTAGACCAGAATTATGTCAATGCTTAAAACCAGCATGAAAAGTGCCGCAGCTTCTAGCATCTGAGATTTATATTGATGGGTTTTGTACCAGAGCCACCTCCCTCCTCATAAAGCTGCACATCAGCTTTGAGGTGCCAGACAAGAGACCACCTGCCTTTCTCCTGATTTATTACGAGAGTCATCTGGTGCCATTTGATTCCTCCCAGTATGAAACCATTCATTATTTATGTTGCGAAGAACTAGAAATAGCTGTCAGGTGTCCAATTTTAGGTTGGGGTTGGCAGAGAGGAATGCAGCGTATTCTGAGCAGCCCTACCAATGTGCAAGATATAAAAGAGAAACTGCCCTGAGGTTGCCTTAGAAGGAGCAAAATGAGGAATGAAAGTGTTATTTGTATGTGAGATGCTGCTTGGGACTCCCGTGCTGGCGAGCAGAGTACCAACACGCTGTGGGGAGAGGCACGTCCTGCTTACCACCACCCGTACGCTCACTAACAGCTCTAGGCAGCATGGAGAGGGCCTAGTACTTTTTTTCTTTCTGCTTCAACCAGTCAGTATGTTTTGAGCTCCACTGATCTTGGTCTGTCAGGTTCTCCTGAGTTTAAACAGCTGTTTTGGTTTTGCTTGGTAAATAGGTTTCTTGGTTGTGATCCTTATTGTTTTACATCTTAAAGTTTCATTTCAAGCTTCTGGTTCATAATAATCTCAGAGCTCAAATCGCAACAAAAGCTCTAAGCATCTCTCACGAGGGTATGGTGGGAAATCGCAGAAAGAGGTTAAGTATGAGATGGTGACAGCACACCAGAGCTGCCACCACACAAGGTGAAGGTGGATGTAATATGAAGGCTTCATGGCTACAGCGTCCAATTTTTTATTTCTTGTATTCACGTGGGTGATTTGATCAGTGCTGCCTTCCCTTGAGTTACAGTGTAGAACCAGATTTGGAAAAAAAGAAAGGCGAAAGGACAGACAGGATGGGAGCTGGAAGGAGGCATGGGATTCAGAGCCAGGAAAATCTGGCTTCTTAGGAAAAGGTGGTCCTTTCGGAAGAGAAGGGCCTCTGTAGATGCAAATGCAGAATCGAAATCATTCTCATGCGGTGTTTCACTGAATTAAAATGTTAGTATTTTCTGCAGATAATTAATAGAGAAGCAGATGAACAGCAAAGACCAGTCTACCAGATACTTCCTAGCAAAGCATTTTCTCCTTATTATTTTCTATTGCCTTCCTACTCTGCTTAAAAAAATGTATCTAGTCACAGATGATGTATTAGTGCAGACCACTGCCAGCGTAAGGAGCCAAACAGTGAGTATCCTGGAGGATGCGGATGCCAGCTCCTCAGGGGACAAGAGGGACACTTGCCAAAAGGAAGATAGTTTCCAGAATTTAATAATGAATTTGCAGAGATATCCCAAAATTATATGTCCAGGCATTTCACTAGTATGAAAACTACTTATTCATCATGTTTTTATTTTGTGCTCTTGGTCAGCACAAAACACTTCATTATTTGATTTCTTGAACCCAAATGAACAATTTCACCAGCACTGGGGGGCACCAGTCACAGGTGGGCCATGGGATGGGCAGATCTTACCAGCTTTTCGGTCCTGCTGAGCAGCTACTCTTGACGCTGCTGTTGGCAGGATGACACGCTTCCCTTTAGATGACTTTTAATTGCTGCCCTTTCCTCTTCGTTGTCTTTTTAATGTATTTTGGATGCACCTTTAGCAGACAGTGATGATTCTCTGCAAACCTCTCTCTGGGTACCTTTTATCTGAAGCAGACTGCAGGGTGCTGCTGCTCTCTGCCTCTTCCTGTGGAAACGGACTTTCACAGGGACCATGTGCAATAGTGGATGTTCTAGTCCATCAACATGCTGTTGATTTGCAAAATATTTACACCTTGAGCAAAGGTTTTGCCACAGAATGGCTTTTGCTGTCAGGAGAGAGCAGAATGTGGGATAGTTTGCCAGGATACTAAGGAATAAGATTTCAACCCGCTGCTTGCCGTATGGCTCGCTGGGAGCCAGTACAGTCTGGCAGGCTGGGCTGGCACTGTGGTCAGGTCACCACCCCTCCCCGTGCTTCACATTCTGCCAATGAAATCCTGTTTATCAGCAATAGTTCATTTGATCATTATTAATCTTTGAAACTTGATATTTATTTGCTTCCCTCCCCATACTGCAGAAGCCTATGCTCGCTTCTCTCCCTTAGGAAAAATAAATTAAAAAACTTTTTGTGCAAGAGAAGGAAGAGGAAATCAGACCATTTTCCTGAGGCCACAGAATTTCACAGATATCCATTTCAAGGTGTTTACTACAGCCTTTCATCCCATCCCCTGACTGTTGAGACTAAATTCCCTGCCTGGCAACAGATGGGATGCCAATTTATTTTTAGCAGTTTGTTTGCTTTGATTGAACCCTTAAACAGTATCCTGCTTTTAAGTCCTTGAATTACCTTGGGGGCTAACAAGCTAGGCTGAGCTCCTCTGCACAAGGAAATTCAAGAGAGAAACTACCTGTGACGAGGACCTATCCCGGCTGCATAAAAGCAGTGTTTTACTCTTCATCTGGGGGACCTGGAGTATGTTGTAATATTAACTGGCACACCGAGCAGCGAGTTATTAATTTTATTTTACAGAAAGGAAAACAGCAGAGATTAGTGCCACCTCAGTAAGGGCTGGATGAGTGTGTAAGGTCATCTTCGGTCTTAGTTCTCCACGAATCTGACAAAAGACGTATAAATGGGTCAAATGGCCTTAAGACAGGCACGTCGCCCCTGTTTGCATGATCCTGTGCACACAATTTTTTCTGAGAAAGCAACAGTTACATACAAACCTTCTCATTTCTTTTGCCTGAACGAGGAGAGCCATGGACACCAAGAACCTCCTTGCAATTTAGAAGGAAAATAAAGGAAGTAAGATAAATTTCTCCTTCCTCTGTGCTTTTCAGACTTTTGAACCTACCGCTGCCATTATTTGTACGAGACATTAGGTGTGTTGGCAGTGGACTGGCCTGTTGGCCTTGCTAATCTAATAAACCCCCTGGATTAAAAATGTTCCTGTGGCCAGTGGCTGGCTGGAGCCCAGCCGTGAATCCATCCCAGCACCCCTGTGCGATCCCAAGTGCAGCCCCTTCCTGCAGAGGTGGAGAGAGGCGATGGGTCAGCGAGACAGAGCCGTTGGAGAACAGGGATGCAGACAGATAATTTTTGCATCAAAATTAGAATATCCCGCTGTGCCGGAATCTATTACATGTTTGGAAGGGGTTACTCCTGCTAAATACATTCACATGTAAATAAAGTAATATTTGTCCTCTGCCTTATGAATTTGTGAAAAGCTAAAGCAGGGCGAGGAAAGAGGCATACTTCTGGGAACAAGGCTCTGCTCAGGTGGGATGGAATACAGCACCTCCGCCAGCCCCTGGCATCTGCTTCCTTGCTCTTGGCTCTGCAGAGAGGCCAACCGCCCCAAGCTGCAAATATCTAGTCATCGTTTTTTGGCTGAACAAACAAAGCCAAATCCCATTCTCACTCATTAACTCAAGCATTCAGCAGCAAGACTTGCTTTCTTCCTCTCCAGGCTGGGAGGTACACGTATGGATGCACAAATCCATGTGAAAACTCTTCGGAGGACTTTTTAATGCTTTCTATAATGAATATAACAGGGATCATTTCTTTTAATCGGCCAACGTCTCTGCAAGCTGTCAGCCACTGCTGCACAGAGAACAAAGCGTCTCCCTTGCGTTCCACTGAAAAGGTCTTAATGAAGCTCTGCCCATTTCTGAGAAGCCTAAAAATCTTTGTGCTCGTTCCAGCATAGAGCTGTATACAAAATATGAGAGTTACCAACTCTCTCTCTTGGGGCCTGGCTAGAAAATGAATTGCTTTTATTGAAAATACTTTACTTCTCATCTCCTTTCACCTATTTGTTCAGTTCTTTGCTAAAATTATCCTTTGAGTCATAAAGAGCTCTTTTAGACCCCCTCATTTTGGTTTTTCCGCTCAAAATTGCTTTTAGTAATTAAGTGTAATGGAGAAGCTTTGATTGGATTCCTCACTCAGATGGTTAATTAGGTATATCTAAATAAGTTACAAAATGTATTCCTTTGGACTCAATTCCTTTCCCTTTATCCAAACTAAAATACACTGTTCTCCAGAGAGTTCTTGTTTGAGAATTGACTGGAGGTAATTATTTCAGATAATTAAGATCACTAAGCAAAGTAATTTCATTTTCTTCCCTGCCTCTTCCTCCCTCCAAGAAATGTAAATGTCTGTGTAACGCTCGATCAATAAAAAAACCTTTTCAAAGGTTAAGTTGGCCAAGTATGCTGTTAAGTTAGGAGAGGCTAGCATGAAGTGAAATCCAGTAGAGATGTTTAGAAAAGTAATGCAATTTCCAACTGAATGATTTCCCCCCCCAAGTATTTTTTTTATGTTTTTTTGTTTGTTTGTTTGTTTGTTTGTTTTTGTTTGTTTGTTTTTTTGTTTTTTTTTGTGGGATTTTTTTAGTCCTGCATCTTTACAGAGCAGGGACAGCAGGTACAAAGATATGAACCCCTATGGCCAAATGAGTTGTACTGAAATCAGCTGCTGTGAGGCAGGGTTGGCCTGGCTGAGACCCAGCAGGTGGAGATGCAGAATCACGAGAGAAAGGTGAATTGCATTGAAATGACGAGGCTCCATATCTGCAGCAATCCCTATTTAGCAAGGACTGTGGTGGGGTAGCAAAAGAGAAATGGAAGTTTAGGGCTTTGAAAGACTGAAAAAGCTAAGGAAAAAAAAAAAAGTATTTGGGTTTCTTACTTTCTTTTTCTTTCTTGTTTTCTTGCTTTTTCATTATTTCTGAGTGTTTGGTTGCTGCATAAATTAGATATAATGTGTGGTTAGGGAAGTCTTGATGAAATTTGCTCCAACTTTTTTGTTGGAATGAGTAATCAGAGGAAGAGAGGATTGATTTTCTCTAAATCACAACATTTTTTGTGTTTACTAACCTTCCTGTTTAAAGCTAGAGAAGGGATGAATTTGGGAACTCTTTCCTTTTGTGCTTGGTCTTGGGACTATGAGAAAGGAGCCTGTTTACCAAACTTGTTTTATGTAACCAAAGAAACTCCAAAGCAATGAGGTTTCTCTTTGTTCAGTGAGGTCCTGAGTCATTCTAATTAGTGCTAGTTTAACCCATTTCTTGTTTCTCTTTCTCTTTGCACATATTTCTTCTTGTCTTAACTCTATCTCACCTCTGTCCCGTGCTGCCTGTGATATTGGTGATATTTATATAAACAGCATCTCTTATAGTTCCTTTTCCCTGTAACTCTGTGGTATCTCAAACTGCAAGTTCAGGAAGTGCTTAGTCTCTCATCAGTGCAGTATGTCTGGGTACAGACAAGCAAAAAATAGCAATACTAAGTCTTAAGCAGCTTTTAGGATTTAAACTTTATTCAATCCTGTATCCTGGGCTGTGCCTTAAGCTCAAACAGCATCTACAGCTGGGTCAAACCTTCCTGACCTCGTTAGTGTTGCCTGAACCCAAAAGCCTTGGGCTGTGTTGGGGGAGTTCAGCTCCTGCCCATGTAGCCCTGTTCCAGGTGTGTGGGCAAGGAGGGGTCGCTGACAGGAGACTGGTGATCTTCCTGGAGTGGAAAAAATCTCTCGCTGCTGCAAAAGCTTGCGCTGGACTTGCTAAGAAATGAGCTGGATACTAAAACATAGGGGATGTGTCTGCGTGTCTGAAGTACTTCTAAAAATCACTTTAGCTCAGAGAGGACAAGCTCCCTACCTTAAACTGCTTTGCCTTCTCCTCTCAGAGTCTGTTGGAAGGCATTGCTGCTTTTAAGGTCGTTTGTAATATGATGCGTACTGCAGAGAAGCAAAAGGTCTGGAGCCATTTGAATGTGGCTTTGTAGAAAGGACAGATCCTGGACAGAGCGTCCAGGTCTGTAACAAGTGCCTGCAGAGTGTTTGGGAACAGTAGCTACTTTCCATACCACCAGGCTTCCCACCCAGAACTGCAAGCTTCCCACCTGTTAATTTCCGAACCTTAGCTCAGATTTTTTTAGTTCCAGTCACTTTGCAAGGACTGCATGCCTTTAATAAAGGTTCCTGTGGCGTGTTCGTTATAATTTCTGTTTTACAAGGGCCACTCACTGAAATGCATAAACACTTCAGCAACCTGTCAGTGCTCGGCTTTGAAGGTAGCGTAAAGGTGAATACCAAAGATCTGCTATCTTAATTAGTACAAGAGGTTACAGAGATGTTAATACCTGATCTTGCAGGGCTGACAGAAAGGATTAAAGGTTGTGGAATCAGATGCCTGTAAAACAGAGGGTTCTGGGCACTATTGTCTTTCCTGAGCTCAAGTTAGCAGATTGCAGCTTTGCTTGGTTGGGTGAACATGCTTGTTGGTGTGAGTCTGAGTTGGAGCATATGGAGACACATGGCTTGTACTTGGGCCAAGGGTGGGAACTGCCAGGAAGGTCTTAATTCCTTCAAACTTTGATGGTATCAAACTCTGTCAGAAATACTTGAAATAATGCCTACAGCTTGTGGCTATTAAATATGATCTTTCAATTTGTGTGTTCTCTAAAGAGATTTGCTGCTGTGGTTAGGAAGCTTTGTGGGGTGCAGGCATGTGGTGTGCATTTTATCAGCACCTCTTCCTACAAACTCTCATGACCTGAGGCCAGCAGGGCCCCGGTGATGTGACTGCTGCCCACAGCACCTGCACAAGGTCCACTAGACAGCAGCCAGGAACACATTTTTTTTCCACCACAGTGACAAACAGGAATATTTTTTCCATAGTGCCAGGATGTGAGGGTCAGCAGCAAGGAAGAGGCGCCTTGGGAACGCAGCCTGCTCCAGGGCTGTGCGTGGGGAGGTTACACCAAGGAAAAGGTCACTCCAGCAGGTATTTGTGGCAATTAATGGACATCAGATACTGGACATGATGTACCTTTTGCAGACCTGTTCTCCCTGGCCTTGCCCAATCTATTCTTGTGGCTCATGTGATGAGATGCCCAATATGCAGACGGTCCTCTGTAACAGCTAGAAGCCCTGCTTGAATTCCTAAAGCAGCCACTTTGTGGGCATGGAGTAACAGCGATGCTTCAGTCTTATTTGTAGCTCCTGAGATTCTGTGTTGCAATAGGGTGTTGGAGCTCTTTGCCCACGTTGCTTTCCAGAGTCCTTACCATGAAATGTTTCTAGTTTCAGGCCCTGATTCTGCAGTAAGGTGGTTTTGGCTGAATCTTTCAGGATATCTGTATGTGACAAGTAATACTCTGTCCAAAGGTGGTAAAAATCATGCTGTAATTAATTAACTTATTGTATTTTATGATGCTTGGTGTGCCTCCTTGGCACCCAGAGGATCTCAGATCTTTGATCCAGAGGGTGTGATTTATTAGGCAATTATACATCTACACACCATCACTCATGCTGGAAAGAGGCCCTGTGATCTCACCAGTCTGGGAGAACGTGATGTGGAAGAACTTTTATCAAATGAGGCGGGGCTGATGGATGGAGAAGTCGAGGAAGTATTGATTCAAGCCAATATATTATTTTCTACGTTAATATTGTGCAGACAGTAGCAAATAGAGACCCTGCACTAGCGTTAGTGTGTTTTCCATGATGAAGAATTGCCCTTCCGTGAAGTTTCATCTCAATGAGGAATGATGTTTTGGGACATTAAATGATTTCTGGGGAAATGTTAGTTCTTTCATTACACAAAGAAAGAGGCAAAATGCACAATTATTTTTCCTTGCGCTATCAGGAAGAAATGGTGTGAGGTGAATCCTCTTGGGAATATGGTATGGGAGAAGAGTCTTCTGTATGTGCTGCTCGGTTTTGGGGGATGCCTCGGAAAATAGCGTACTGTGGGCCCTAGCATGGGTATGTGACTTTTGGAGCCCATCTGCATTAGCACAACCATTGATAGCTGTGGGTATTTTGTCTCTCCAAGAACAACAAGCTTCAAAGTATGTTTCTATAGGTGCATTAAAAGGAATGGTGGTCCAGGACATCCGCTTGTAGATAAACTTTGTTGCAGGTCTTAGGCCCAGATGGTGGCTATGGAAAGGTGAGACCAGGAGAAGATTTTCAATACGTTTAGTCCTGTTGACTTTCCAAATGGCAAATGGCTCCTGAATCAGGACCAGAATATGCATTACGTGACACAGGTCTGCCCCTTCTGTTACTGTTCCTTTTTAATTTGAAGGTCATTCTGCTGAGTTTAGCAGAGGCTTTTTCTGCCGATGACTAATGCATTCCTCCTGCTATCTGTTCTACCTTGTAATACTGGATTTATTAACGTATCAACAGAGTTCTTCCCATATTCATCAGGGCCAGATGGTGATAAGAAGGACTTCTGCTGTAAAAATTACCTTCCTCCTTTTCTTCCCTGGTCCCCACCAACAAAAGAAAGGGAGGGGATTAATCTTAGACTAAAAGTGTTTCAGTTGATGCCTGCCTCCAGAAGTCGTTAGTGAGATAACCAGGTAATGAGACTAATGTAAGAGACCTTGACTTGTGTTGACAGAAGAGAGGGTGAACCACCCTATGTAGCATTTTTGTTTTCGCTGGGATCAGGCTGCTTCGTACAAGATATGGCACAGCCTTACGACAGCAGCTGCTGGTGGACATGATCTTTGCTGTGCAGACCATGCATGTTCCATAACTTTGGCACAGATAACCCACCCCCACTAGAGAGATTCAAGAGGTTAATGTGTCTTTGTAGGCTTCTTATGGCTTGTATTTCTTGAGATACTAAAAATTTAGGGTAAAACAATTGAAGATGCTGTATCAGTGTGCACAAGTTGAAGAATTCTGAACTTAGACCATAATGGTGAGCTTATTTGCAAATAAAGTGTCCCTATTTCCAAGTAGATGAATGCTCTTGAGCTGAAAGGAGTCAATGCTGCTTTACTCCTGGCATCAAGCATCTAGTTGTTTCATGTGCTTTCCATGCAGGTTGACTCAGGTTGATTTCTTGTGTTTTCTGTGTCCCATGAAGACGTGAACTCAGGCTTAGAGAGCAGCAAGGTCTCTGTGTGATTCCCCTCCCATCTTACCCTGGTGTCAGAACAATGAAGACTTTCAGCTGAGTTGATTACATGTTAGAGGGATGTGAAGGTTAGTTTGAACTTATTTGGATAAAAAGGGCGGGGAGGATATCTCGGACCACTTGGCCCGCTTGTTCACCAGGCCATAAAACTGGGCAGCCTCTGCACGGGCATCTCAGCCCAGCTGTTGTTGCTCCAGGTTTTGCCAGGTTCTGCTACACCACGCAGAGGATGGGTGTATTTCCCCCTGGTCCCCACTGGAGGTCACTGGAACATTGTTTACCATTGTCCGTTAGAACAAAGGAATTGCAAAACTGCCGTTTCATGAAATGAATGTTTTTAAATTTTCAGAGATTTTATCAATTTTACGTATGAAAATAAACCTCCACGTTGCTCATAATTCCTGTGTGATAGGTATTTTATGAACATTTCTTATGCCCTGAGGAGACATCAGCAGCATTTTATTTTACAAAAGTATGAATCAACTGATAGGAATTTTGAGAAAGGCTCCTGTAATGTGTTCTCTGTGCTCCAGCTTTCTTTGTCATACCCTGATGGACATGTTCTAAGTGCAAAAACATACCTTAAGCCATTCCATGTTTATCAGGAGGAAACCAAAATGTTGCTGTTGCCAATCATTTTATTGCATATATGTTGTTATATATGCTGGAAAGAAGAGGAGCAGTTTGGTGTTCCGAAAGGTCCTCTTATTTAACTTGGTTCAGACCAAGGAGGCAAAGAATGTCTCCCCCCACCCTTGTGCAGGCAGCAGTTCCTGCCTACTCAAATTTTTGGGAATTCTGCTCTGATACCCCTCCTGTCCTAGATATAGATGCCCCTCATGCATGAGGAGCCCTCTGCACTTGGTGCTGGAGCAGAAGCAGATGCACGACTAACAGGATCTAATTATCAGTAATAAGAAAAGTTTTTGGCAACTAGTCACAGAATCAGCAATAAAAAAAAGAAAACACCAAAAAAAAAAAACCAAACCCCACAAAGCTGCTTCTCAACCCATCTATCAAAGAGTGTGCGGTTGCTGTTAATGATAGGCTGAATAATAATTAGTATTAGCTAAAAGGATCCTTTTATATTTCCCAGTGATATTAAAAGCAAAGAAATAGACTCCTGACTTCTGGGTGATACCCAGTTTCAATATAGCACTGGGATTTATATTTTAGTCTGTATAAATAAAGTGTACTTGTGAAATGTATCAGCTTATGGGAAATTAGGTGCCATTTGCTGTAAGATATTTTGACTGCAAGAGTCCACACAGTCGACCAACTAGAGCAGTGCTTGGCCTCTGTCGAAAATATGTGGGAGCAGTTGGGGATTTCCATTTCAGATGTAGGTACTTCCTTTAAATCTGTTCTCACAGACAGCTGATGGATCCAAAAACCCTGCTGGAGTATTTATCAAATAGATAGATATGCATACGTGAAAAATCTGAGTGCAACACTCTCCATAAACATTTCTGTTAGAGAAATGCAATTTGCTGTTACAAAATTTTCAGCAGAAGTTTAAACTGCTTGCAAGTCTACAGGCAACTTGGATTTGGGGCAAGGAGGGAGCAGGTTCAGTCTGAGCAGTCTCTCTTGGCAGGTGCTGCATAGGTCATTTGCTGCTGCCTTTTCCTGATGCCATAACCAAATACATCAGGTAGAGTCTGCCTGGTGAATTAAGGTAATACATCTCTTGGCCTCTGACAGTCATCAGAAGCCTCATGGGAAAGTTTGTTATTTTTCTTTTTTTTTTTAACAGCCCGCAACATGTTTTTCTGTTCTCTTACACAGCCCCCTCCAAGCTCCCCATCGCGAAAAAGATGCGTACGGAAAACTCCAGTTTCCGTTCTGCTGGGTGTTGGAGCAGAGGCTGTGCTACTGCAGTGGCATTGCAGCTGCCCCACGGCAGTGTGCGTGGGAGCACGGTGCAGCAGGATTGTGGGGTTTTGAAGGGGCCTCTAGCAGACAGAAAATGTTAAAATTGTTCTAATGGCCTGGCTTCAGATGTGCACTCCAGGTGAAAGAGTTGAACTGAAGTGAGATAGTCTTACTAGTGGCTCTTAAGATGCTTGCCCTGTCTCTGCTACCTGCCCTGGGCTGTTGCTCTGTGAGGGCACAGCAGTGGCTGCAGGAGGACCAGGAGAAGGGATGTCTGCTGTCGGGCTCTTAACAATGGAAACGCTTATGAAGACTTCAGAAAAGTAATGCTTGATTGTGTTTAGCAAGTGATTTTCTGAATCTAAATAATAGGTTCATCTCAAATTGATGATGAATGCAGGGACTTCAGTCCTAAGCCATGGAGATTTGATTAACGCATTAAAATGATGAGGAACTCAGTTGGAATAAGAATGTACTTGCCTATAAGCTCTCCGTAATATACTGTGCTTGAGAGATCCACACTGGATTTTGGTGAACACAGTGCTTTTTTGTAGATCCAAATGGGGCAGCCATCTCCTGAAATGTTACTTTTGGGTATTAAATTCTAGAGCTGGAGGTCTCCGGTCCTGCCCTTGTTCGAAGCTTTTGGCAAATGTGGGGGACAAGAAGGCTGGCATGACGTAAGCTGCCAATAACTTGTTATCCAAGAACGTGGCTAAGAACTATCCCTTTATTTGTCAAATTCATGAGCCTCCAAGAGGTTCAGAATGGCCTTGTGGGATGTGCAGGTATCCAAGCAAGCCAGGAGGAGAGAGAGCTCCGTTTGCACCACAGCACCAAATCTGAGTCAGGGCTGGGTCTGGAGCAGTACTTCTGCTTTTGCTTCATTTAAAAGCTTATCCTTAAATGTTTGTACTAAAGCCCTGGAGCCCTAAGAAAGAAGATGCAAATAACTTGACTCTTTTCCCATGGAAGCAATTAAGGAACTGTGTTAATAAGAAACACAGTTTGTAAATTGTTTGTAAATTTTAATGGTTTAAAAGATGCCCTAGGGAAATCACAAACAAATAGGACACTGTTTGATGCGGAGTTTTGCTAGCCAAGCAGCTCCACCTATGTTGTAGATGTGATCAATTAAAAATTATCAGGAGAAAATGGCTCATTCTTTGAATTTAATGTGTTTAGCCAGAAGGATTTTCTAACATAATGATTAGAGGCTAGAACGAGAGTGACATTTTGTTTTACTTCCTTCCCATTTAAGAAAAAGGGAAACCATGCTGCATCTTGCTATAGGCTGGCTGGGAATGCTTGGAGCCAAATCAGTGGGAAATTGCATTAACATTGCATGCAATGACCAAAAATGGATTTACCAGAGTGCTGGTAGGCAAATGGCATAACCTGCATTTATTTGAATATCAGGACCTGTCTCTGGTGTGGGTTTGACATTTGCTGGTGTCACCCAGTGCTGCAGGGACAGGTGGATTTGGGGGATCCTCGGTGGGACACCACACCAAGTTGTTGTTACCATCAAGTGTTATTTTACCCCGTCTCTCTGCGTTTTGGGTCGCTTTAACCCATTAGCCCTGTAACCGGGGCCCACAGCACAGGGAGGGATCCCCTGAGGCAGCAGCCGGCGGCGGGAACCCCTGGCTTTGCAGCTGCCCCGGTACCAGCAGCATCGCCGCATGCGCGTCCCGCTCCCGCCATGCACGCTGCCCTGACTGGCCCGGGCAGAGCGGGGACGTGACCCACCAGCCGCGGCCCACGGCGGAGCGGGGCCCCAACACCGGGGAAGAACAGCTGGGGTGAGACCCATCAGCTGTGGCGCGAGTCCCTGCACAGCCTCCCAAGTGAAGGTAGAGGCGGTGTCTCCAACAGGGTGGAGGTGCAAGTTTTAAAACATGGTGCTGGGAGGTGCTGCTCCTCCTCTGCTGACTTCCCTTCCCCGATTATTTTAGGCAGGCAGCTGGCATCTCCTTCCAGGTGGGGTTAACCCTCTTTTCACAGCCTCACTGCAGGGGTGTCTTGCTCCCTGTGCTGAAGACAGCTTTGCTGGGTGCTTGCCAGGCAGCACCCGGGCCCTGTGGTGGAGCGGGACTAGGAGGTGGCAGAGTACGGCACCGTCCCGCTGTGCATTCCTTTGGGAGCGTCCATGCTGTTTTATGCCTCTGTTTGGTGCTTGATTCATCCGTGAGAGTTCATCTTTTTGTGAACTCTTTCACACACAACCTGCTTGCTGACACCAGTTATTACTGGTACGCAGTGGGCTGAGAAAATGTGAGTGCAGGTGGCAGTTTAAAAGCAAAAAAAAAAATCCCCATTAAAACATCAAATTTATTTCTTCTTTCAATTCCATGATTGCAAAGCCCATTTCATTATTTTGAGGCCCAGCTTGTGCTTTGCATAGCATCAGGGTTGGCAGCACTGCAGAATTCTACTGTGGCTTGGAAACGGTCCTGCAAAGAAGTCCTCTTGGTTTCTAAACGTGCTAATATCTGACATATGTGAAGAGTATGAGCGGAGGCTTTCATACTGCCTCGGTAGCTGAGGAAAATATTAATGTGACAGGAATAGAAGATGGAGCTTAAGGCACAATACTTGTATTTGAGGCAGGTGAGAAACAGGGGAGTGACTAAGTGACAACTGTGCTTACTGCTGCTTGGGTGTGTGATATGTATGTGGTCTCCATAGGGCTGAATTATTGTGATTTATAAGAAGTTCATGGAACTACATTTAGTTTTATGTAATGTATGTCTACACATACACGAAAATCAACAGAAGGTTTCATTATTGCTGTGACATGTTCCTTCCAACTTGTTCACTCCTATGATTATTGCAATTTGTTTTTCCTGAAATTTCTGTAAGGCATGACAAGACACCAAAGTTATGGTGAGTTACACAAAGGACTCCTTTGCATATTAAAGACTTTGTATTGTCACTTGACTAAATTTGGGAAAACATCTACCACTGTGAGTGTCATTAGAGAGAGATGAATTCCAGTGCTCGTTACTGGGGTGCTGTGACAAATAGGTGGAGGAAGGACTATAAAGTGGCAATGCGCTTTTTTCCCCAAGCCTTGTCGAGGCTCATTTTACTTTTCTCCATCTCTAGCAGTCTCAATCCCTCGATAATAAATGCAGCTCGCATATGAACAACCCCCCAGACTGATTTCTTTCCACGGGAAGGAGTGATTTAAAAGAAGACGAAAAAAGACATTGAATGTGTTCATTATTGATAATCTTAAAGATTTACTGTGGGCTTTCAGAAAAGCTGCTGCCTTAAAGCAAACTGCCTTTATCTCCTTTTTGTTTGCTTAGTTGGCTTTTGTGGGTTTTGTGGTTTTTTCGTTCAGTAGCTCATGTAGATAGAAGCTTGATTTCCCTGCCCCCCCTCCTGAGAGGACATTTTCCAGCCCCTGCTAGCAGTGGGAGAGCTCAGTGGGAACTGCATGAGGGTGTGTTTTGCCAGTAGAGCGGTGCGTGGAGTACATCAGACCTGGCTTTAAGTGCCTGTGGCCACTCAAGGCAGCTGGCTCTGTCCATGCTGGGGAGCATCGCAGTGTTACTAGTACAGCAGCTGAGTGCCCTGGTCTTTGAGAAAGACCTAGGATCCTACCCTTGGCATCAGGTTTCTTTACAATTAATGTCTAATTCAGAATGCTTTAAATAGTTAAAAAACAGCAACAAAAAAACTTTGGCAAAATAATGGAGAAATCTATTCAGCAACTGAAACTGTTTCCAGTCTGGTCCTTCTGAGCCCACATGGTAACACCTGATCTCCATTCTTGCTTGTGTTCCCCTGTACCATTTCAGAGCACCTGTGTTGGGCTTAGGGCTAAAATGTTCTTCACATGGTATATAATTGCATTAGAGTGCAAGAAGCCAAGAGTAAATGGAAGAGGAAGGGGGAGTTTAACTCGGATGAATCCCCAACTGCTCCTCTGTGCTAGCTCAAGGAAAGATGTCGACAAGGTGATTATCACAATGTTTTGTGTTTTGTTGCTTCCAGCTTTCTCTTTGAGGGAACAGAAACAGCTGGTGCAGTGCAAGAGATGGGATGGCAGATGGGAGCCAGGTGCATACTGACTAAGCCCCAACACAGGGAACTGGGAGAATGAGAATCCATACTAAAAAGCCCAAGAACAGTGGGTTTTTCCATTGGGTTCTGACCTTTCTCAGTGCACATCAAAGGGCAGAGGCAGTCACCCTGTGCTCAGAATCGTTAGATATTAGAGATGTTTAAAGTACAACATATCGAGCCGGGAGGCATAGACCAGATGTGCTCATTCACCTCTTTGCCCTTCAGTCTCCAGAAGTTCCAGAATCTCTAATTAAAGCCAAAAATAGGTTCAGGGAGGAGCATTAGGAATTGGGAGGTGTGAATGAGCTGCCATGGGGATATGAACTTTTCACCCACGTAACCTCTTGATGGGCCCGGCGAGAGCACTGTGTGGTCCTGAAACTGCCGTCTTTTAAGAAGGTCACTGCTGGAGCCAGACAAGGAGGTGGTAGAGAGTATCACGGGGAGAGCGGATGGGTCGCAAGCTTCCACTTGGTTCTGTGCAAAGCATCCTCATTATTTCAGAGTGATTGTTTCCTACCTGGATGACTGTTGGGAAGCAAGGAGCACTGACCCAAAGGTCCGTGAGATTGAGAGAAGCAGCAGGCACTCAATACCTTGAAAATCAGGACTTCAACTAGAAGTTTGTTGACATCTTTTCCTTATGGCTGAAGCTAAGCACCCCTGAACTTCAGAGTATTTGTAAACGAACACAAACTCTCGGGAATTTAAATCCCAAAACAAAAGGGGAGTGTCCAAACCATTGTGTGCGGTGGGGAAGGAGCAAAGACAACCTGGTAATATCTTAGTTAAGATGAGTTGTACAGATGGATACTATAAAAGCAGAGCAGGAAAAATTCTGCCCTGATGTTAAAGCAAGGAAATAGTTTTGCTATCCACTTGTCTGGGGACTCTTGGCATGTCGTCTTTTGCAGAGTGTGCTTTCCTCAGTAATACGATGCAGGATCTTGGGAGGAAAGTGCCATGTAATAGCTTTTCAGCACAGAAGGCATAATTGGCTGGTTGAACTCACAGGCATTTAGAGGCCTGTGGCTTAAACAGGTTTGCAGGGTTCAAAGTAAAAAAGCTGGATAACATTTACCACAATACTAATAGGAAATACAGAGAATTTGGTGTGTTTTCTTGTCCGATTCAGTAGAGTGCATCTTTGTAACTAAGTCCCTATGGCTTAGGGTTTTCCTGCATACGTAAGTGAAAGCTTACCAGGCAGATGTAAATTTGGTGATGTCTGGGAGCAAAAGGAGAACTGAATGAACTTTGGTTTTTTCCTAAGTGGTTAGAAGAGCCAGGTAACTTGTGCAGAAATTGGTCGGTTGTGTGCTCTCATCTGCTGTTTCCTAGAGTGCCTCTGCCTTCTGCATTGTGGTATTTGCTTCTGAAGCAAGAGATATTTCCCAAAGGTCTCTGAGCATGTGTAGCTGTATTTCATCCCCATAGTTAATTCAACAAAGAATACTGGAATACAGTATCAGAAAACATTTTCTCTGTGTTCAGAAAGCAAAACCATATGCTCAAACCCTGTCATCAGTTCAGAGGCGTTTAATAACCTCATACTTCACCAATCAGAATAATTAAACAGGCTCATTATTTTAAATATTCATTGTGTCCAGATTCCATGTTTGGTTTTCTTGGTCAATTTGGTTCTTGCTAATCTGGGGGAAGGAAAGAATGTTCTCTAGTGCTTAATTTGCATTAAAAACACTATAATTTGTAAGTAAATTGGAAAGCTTTTAAGTGAAGAGGAACATCAGTGACTTGACAGTCAAAGCTCTCCTTTGTTTTTCAAGCATAATGTTCCAGAAAGATGGTCTTCCTTTCTTGGAGCTACATGGCGGTAAGAATGAAGCCTTGTAATTGTTCATTAACCCATGGTTATTAGGAGACTGGTGGAAGAAAGCAACAGAAAAGAAAAACAAACCCAAAGCGGGTAGTATCTTGCCTGTGATACCTCTACTAGAAAATTGATTTTAAATGCCTTAAGTTATTTAAGGGGGATAAATTATTGTCAGAAGAGCAGTTGCTGGCCTGCATGGTGGGGGCTGGGGAGATGGAAGAAGGGCGCTGCCTCTCTGCAGAGTGCAGCAAGACCTCTCCCTGCCCGCTCCTGTGCTAAGCCAGTCCGGCTGTGCAGCCTTGTTTCTTGGATCCAATTTTTTTCCCTTCCACTACTCCCAGTTATGCTAGACTTCCATTTACTGGTGAGCTGATGAGTTGCTCACGAGGAATAATAACTGAAACTTGGCCAAAAGGAGTAAAAAGATATAAAGACATGTCACCGTGGCTAAATAGCGTGTGTGTGTGTGTGAAGTTTCTGCTATTGTCTTACTTGACCAACCTGATACAAAGAAAATATCTTAACTGGTTTGATTTTAGAAAGTACCCAAACAGACAGAATCTACTTTTCTTCCTCTTTTTGGTATATGATTGCATGGATATTTCTTGAAAAAAAATCTTTCTCTGTTCTATTAAAGATGTTGCTTTCACCTCTTTATTTAGGAGGAGGAGGGGAGAGGAGTGAGAAATGCAGTGGAGAGGCTTATTTCAATGCAAATGTGTTGTTGATAATTGCAGTTTTAAAATCTTCTCAACCTTCAGATGAACAATGATAAAAGAATAATGGCTGTGAATTATTAGCTGTTCCACTTACCTTCAAAATAATTCTTACATTGTTGTGATACTTGAATGTATTTATTTTTGTACTTTTCTTTTTTTAATGTGTGTGTGGTTCCTGTGGCCTTTGTTTTCTTTAGGACCTCTGATAATTCTGCAGCCAAGTTCTTGTTATGGATATATAGGGCTAAAATAAATCAAAAATCTCTACTTTATTCCATGCTTCCAAAGTAATCAGATCCATTTTTCCATTATTCTGTTTCTAGGCCAGGATGATGCAACAAATATCAGTATAAAAATGCAGCAATCTAGGGAAGTTGAACGAGCTAGTTTTGTACTGCTTTGACCCTTTTCTGTAGGTATTTGAAGAGGGGCACTCAACTGAGCTGTTAAGGTGTTTGCCGTCATCGAAGTCCAGATCTCTGCCAGCTGTGGCGCTCGCACAATGAGTGCAGGGGAGTACAGAAGGTGACTGGAGTGGGGCACAGCATTTTCCACCCATTATGTGTTTCTTCCACATACAAATGACCCCCCAGGTTATGGGGTGTAGGGAATCCAGCCCAAGGGATTCTTACCTTATGTATGTGGATGTCCGACTGTATTAACTCAGAGCAGAGCGTACCTGTTCATTTTTATTCAATTTTCTGATTACTTGATTTTTTTAATGTTTATGATTTAATGGCAGCCATGAAAATTTCTCAGAAGAAAAGGGAGAGGAGATTTGAATAGCAGTAAATAATAACAGAAAGAGCTAAGGCTCCTAAATACGTATTCTTAAAACCACAAATCTACGAGCTTTGCTTTCTTCCAGGCTTAGGGTTAAACACTTCTCCCTCCAAATCATGGAGACTTGCTTGTAGCAAGCAGGTGTTATAACTGATGATTGTGTTTATCTGCTGTGGCAAAAGAATGACAAATCAAGATGGATATGTTTCCACCTGTCTGAACTGACAATTTATCACCTTAATTCCTAATGGATCAAGCGTTTGCTAAAAGAAGGTAATTGTTTGGATGTGAAACTTGGCTTTCTGATGCAAGGGATTTATGATGTGTCAGGTTCTGGACATAAAGTATAACATCAGATTATGCTAATTCTTGTCATGCTTATGCATGTCATATGACGGTGTAAGACAATGTGACTATCTAATCTGTAAAAGTATCAAGTGTCTCTGAAATGGGGAATGCCCTCTATGAATTCAGAGGGTGAGGGGCGTACGGAGACACAATCTGAAGTAGAACAACTGTATTAAGAGAACCATTGAACTGTGGTGGAGTGCTGGGCTGTTCTGCCTCCATGCCCAGAGCTAGCTCTTGGTATGGCAGACTCTAAGCTATGGAGCTCTTGCACAGAAAAAGTGCTGTCTGGTTTATGTGTGGAAATGATCTCCATTTCCCCAAAAAAGGCATTGTGGATTTTCTTTGGAAGTACATGAACAATATGAGAAGGTAGCGTTTTCCTTAGCAGGAGGCATTTGTGAGAGGAACACCAAAGTTCCCAGTGACTTGATGAGAATGACATTAAGGACAAAACTAATAACAAGCAGATGACGGGAGCTCTGCCTTGGTAGAATAGCTTTCATCACTTGCCAAGGTAGCAAAGAGATGTCTGATCTCCAAGAAGGTAGGACCAGACTGCTAATGTATAAGTTGGAAGATAAATTATCAATCTAAGGGGCAGGATCATCTTCTGAAAACCTGTAGTTCAGCATGTTCTCATCATTAAGCCTTTTAATCAGCCATCTGGATGGGGCGGACTGGCTTTGGAGAGTAAGAAAAGCCTGGTTTATCATGGAAGGTATTACACCCATAAAATTCTTGCACCTTTGATTGGAAGCTGCTGCTGGCATCTGTTATCCATGGCTGTTGAACACATTTGATTCAGAGGACAAACATGGAGTTGTCAAGGATGTGATTGTTTTCCTCAGCTGCCTGAGGAGTGTTAGACCCTATTGTTTTTGACAATGCACCTCAATTAGGTCTTAAAAATAAAATTGGTAGTACATGCTCTGTGAAATTGGAGGAGCTGTGGTGGATTCCTTGGAGAACTGAGCTGCTTGATTTAGGTTTAAGGATGATGTTTCTCCACAAGGGAGTCACCAGTCACAATAATTACATTGCTGTCTTCTCATGATATGATTTATTTAGATGTTGCTGTATGAATTAATTCTCTCTAATTGCTGCTCTTCTCACTGTAAATCAAGGTTTCTTGCTTTCTGGAGAGTAGTGAACATGATCCTACACTGAAGTAATTAGTCCAATTAGAAAGGAAAGCAGATGTGGAAAACCAATTACTTTCAGGAATATGTCTGTTCCTATGCAGTCCAAATGCTATTCAATCAAAATGTAATAGTAGTTTATTAAAACATTGTTTTATTCATAAACACTATCCAGCATTGAGACTACACCAGCTCTTTTGGAGAAGCCAGTCTGGGCTAGCTTTGCGGCTGGTGAGCTTTCTGCTGACTTGCTCCTAGTTCGCACAACTCCAGTGAGAGGAAGCGCGTGGGGATCGCTGCGAGCGAGGACAGGATGCCCTTCCTTGTCAGAGACGCTGCCCTGCAGTGAGAATGAAATGGGCTGCTGCCCTTGCTGTTAGTGCACTTGCCAAGAAGACATCCAGCAGGGAGACTAACCAGCAGAGGTGGAAATGGGTTGTTATCGTTGCACCCCGGCATTTTGGGTGGCGAGTCCCATCACGGGCTTCGCTTGCGGTTAAAACCGTATCAAAGGGAGGAGAGAGAGGGTGCCCCAGCCTGCCCGGGGCGGGAAGGAGTGAGCCCCTGAGGAGTGGTGGCTCTGACCGGCCGCGTGCGGGGACACGAGTGGTGGCGGCCGAGCCCCCCTCACGCGCACGAGCAGCCCGTGGCGGGGTGGTTTGCACGGGCAGGGTGCAGCCCCCCTCCTGGCTCTGAGGGGTAACTCCGCGAGTGGCCGTCGCCCCCCTGAGGGGCCCTGGCGGTGGTGTCCACTCGCCCCAAGGCCATCGCCAGAAGGAACGCGGCGAGCCAGGCGCAGCCCCCACGCGAACACGCGGCCGCCCAGCCCTGCGGCCGCAGGGAGCGCCCGGGCCTGGCCCTCGTACCGCGGGGCGGCGGGGACAGCAGCTGCCTGCACCGTGCCCGGGTGGACGATGTGCTCGGCCGGGTGGCGGAGCGGAGGGGGGAACGGAGAGGGCAAGGAGTGTCAGGGAGCGTGAGAGGGACATAGCTTGGCGGAGCTCCACGCTGCCGTCCCTGGGCCAAGGCAGCGGGAGGAGGCTCCGCAAGAGGCTCCACAAGGAGCGGAGGGTCCCCTGCCCTCTTGCCACCCAGCAGAAGGACGGGACCTAAGGGATGGGGGGAACGGACACACGTCCCTGCTCGGGGCGGCAGGCGAATCCCCTCCCTCAGCGCCCCAGCTGCCCGTACGCAACAGATGTGGGGCTCTGGAACTTGAGGGCGGGCAAGCGAGGACGTAGGCGAAGGCCCATCCGGGGGTTTCCTAGGGAGAGTCAGTCAGCCCCACGCATTACAACCGTCTCTGTTAAGAGGAAAAGGAGGGTCATTGTTGTAGATGATTCCCTTCTGAGGGGAACAGGGCCCAATATGCCGACCAGACCCATCCCACAGGGAAGCCTGCTGCCTCCCTGGGGCCCGGGTCAGAGATGTTACGAGGAAACTCCCTGGTCTGGTACGGCCCTCTGGTTCTTACCTGCTCTTGGTTATGCAGGTGGGCAGTGAGGAGGTTGCAGAGAGGAGCCCAACAGCGATCAAAAGGGACTTCAGGGCACTGGGGCGATTGGTTGAAGGAGCGGGAGCACAGGTAGTGTTTTCTTCAATCCTGTCAGTGGAAGCAAAGAATACTGAAAGGAATGGGAAAATTCACCTGATTAACACGTGGCTCAGAGGCTGGTGCCATCAGTGGAACTTTGGTTTTTTTGGTCATGGGGAGTTCTACACAATGATCTGGATGAGGGGATCGAGTGCACCCTCAGAAAATTTGCAGATGACTCCATTTGCGGGACTGTCGATCTGCTCGAGGGCAGGAAGGCTCTGCAGAGGGGTCTGGGCAGGCTGGATCCATGGGCTGAGGTCAAGTGTATGAGGTTTAACAAGGCCAAGTGCTGGGTCCTGCCCTTGGGTCACAACAACCCCAGGCAACGCTCCAGGCTTGGGGAAGAGTGGCTGGAAAGCTGCCCGGCGGAGAAGGCCCTGGGGGTGCTGGCTGACAGCCGGCTGGACACGAGCCAGCAGCGTGCCCAGGTGGCCAAGGAGGCCAACGGCATCCTGGCTTGTATCAGCAATGGTGTGGCCAGCAGGAGCAGGGCAGGGATGGTGCCCCTGTGCTTGGCACTGGTGAGGCCGCCCCTCGCATGCTGTGTTCAGTTTTGGGCCCCTCGGGACAAGAAGGACATGGAGGTGCTGGAGCGTGTCCAGAGAAAGGCAGCGGAGCTGGGGAAGGGTCTGGAGCACAAGTGTGATGGGGAGCGGCTGAGGGAGCTGGGGGGGTTTAGCCTGGAGAAGAGGAGGCTGAGGGGAGACCTTATCGCTCTCTGCAACTGCCTGAAAGGAGGTTGTGGTGAGGTGGGGGTTGGTCTCTTCTCCCAAGTCACAGTGATGGGACGAGAGGAAATGGCCTCAGGCTGTGCCAGGGGAGGTTTAGATTGGGTATTAGGGAAAATGTCTTCACTGACAGAGCGGTCAGGCACTGGAACAGGCTGCCCAGAGAGGTGGTGGAGTCACCATCCCTGGAGGTGTTCAAAAACCGTGCAGACGTGGCCCTTGGGGACATGGTTTAGGAGGCCGGGAGGGGGTTGGGTTGGCGGTTGGACTTGATGATCCTGGAGGTCTTTTCCAACCTTAATGATTCTATGATTCTATGAAATCGGAGGGAGTGTGTGGCTCTGTCCAGCCCCGCAGGTGCTTCCCAGAGCTGTGTCAGTGCTCACTGCTCTCCAGTCATCTGGGACGTGGGCACAAACTGGTCAGCAAATGCCCATCAGCATCCAGGTCATGTCCTGACCCACATAACTTAAGAGCTGCTGTTAAAAAGGAAACACAAAAGACCAACAGTTGTTATGCTGGTGGTGCGAGAGCCCACAATCCCTGCAAGATCTGACTGGAAAGCTTTCAGTGAAACTTTTTGTGGTATGTCACTGGTGTGCATGGTGCAAGTCAGACTTGCTTAACCGTACCAGTGGGGTTGCAGTGATTGATGCTGGTGGAGAATTTAAACCTCTGAAGCTCAAGATACTTCACAAAACTAAATAAGTCTAGAGGAGGAGGAATGCAGGTACCAAAGTGAGAGGAAGCATGGTGTTCAGCAGAGATCTGAAAGGAAATTGAGAGTTGACAGCAGTGTTGCAGGAGTTTGAGGATAAACTGTGCTGCTCAGCCGAGAGTCTGTGGGGAGAGAACTGAACTTGAAAAAGTGTGAGGAGCAAGAGGAAAAGGGAGAGCACAGAAAATCCTAATACATGTTGCAGAACTGAAAATGTGAGCAAAACCTAGTGTTCTTTATGCAGTGCACTCGTTTGCCACCACTGTTGGAGCAGAATGAACTTGTACTTGCCAGCAGCAGCACTGCAGGTGGGGCTGGACCCATCGGTCTCCCTCTCATGCTCTCCTTTTACATATGAGTTCTGCAGTATTTATCAGCAGTGATTTCTCAAATTTACAAGCAGCAGCAAGGTTACCCAGTCTCTTCCACTCAATGTAGTTGTCAAATCCAGCATTTGTGCCCAGCCTGATATAGCGTATTGTTTCCGGGAGAGAATGGCCACCACACTGCAGCCAGCACTTGCAATTGTATTTCATCAAAGCAATTCTGCAAAGTTTTAGTCTAACAAAGATTTGCATTAGACAAGCAGGAGCTTGTGTAGTCGGAAGAGGTGGTTTTGTGTTCATATGCCCATCATGGCTCTCCCGGTTTGGAAACAGGATTTATTTTACAAAGGATGCACTTTGTTTAGCATACAGAAGTAATCGATAAAACATCAAACGCAGGAAATGAAGGGAGGCAAATGCCCAGCACTTTCCCCTGTAATTAATTTCACAGTGTGGTTCTCGGAGTGGTGGCTGTCACAGCCCTGCACCAGGAGGGGCGCGACCAGAGAGCAGAGCAAACACAGCTCGTCTATCCGCAGTGTGAGCCAAACAAAATCAGAATGGCCTCTTTGGGATTTGTTTTTTAAGCTCTTCATTAAAATACCTGCAGAGGAGTTTTGCACTGGAGGTTCACCCATCTATTTTCTTCTATCTACTGCACAGAAGACAAGTGTTCTCATAATTGGGCCATTAAAGGAGGTGTTGAAATGTTACTAATTGTCAAAGGCAATTAAGTGTAGCAACATGTCACAGGTAAATTAACGAGACTCCAGGTGTTTGGAGCAAATTGCATTTATGTGGCTGTGAAACAATTCCGATTGTCTGTGCTGGTTCTCTGTACAGTTTCGGTGTGCTCTGGGGGTGTGTGTGTGGTTTTTTTTTTTTAGTAATGTAGCTATGGATCAGTGCCTGAGCTGGCTGTAATTTATATGGTCTCTGTGCTACATATTGTATAATCCTGACTTTAGAGAAGCTTAAAATCCATAGCTACTATTTTCTGGAAGATGTTCCTTTTTTGAACCAGGCCTGCATATCCAGACTGTCTTCAGGAGGCTTGCTCTGATCCAACAGAAGCAGAGATTGTGCCAGTTTCTGTGACTTTCCCAGACTAAGAGGTGCTTCAGAGGGAGATCCAGCTATTGAGGCAGTAAATTCCTGCCATTCCCTCGTGTCCTAGGGAGTTATGAAGATGTGCCAGGGGAGGTTTAGGTTGGGTATTAGGAGAAGGTTCTTCCCCCAGAGGGTGGTGGAGCACTGGAACAGGCTCCCCAGGGAGGCATCATGGCGCCAAGCCTGGCAATATTCAGGAAGCACTTGGACAACGCCCTCAGAGCCATGGTGTGAATTTGGGGTTGTCCTGTGCAGGGACAGGAGTTGGACTCGATGATCCTTGTGGGTCTTTTCCAACTCAGGGCATTCTGTGATTCTATGAACTTGTAACCAGTGTTCCAACAAGTTTAATTTTCTCTCTCTCTCCGTCTTTGTCAGTCCTTAATTCATAGAGAGTTTTGGTGCCTCTCTATCGTGGCCTTTACCGAGATGTGTGAGCAGCTGCTGCATGTGCCTTGGTGTGAAGAGGATTTGGAGGCAGGAAACCCGGTTGTAAATACCATTGCAGCCTCTGTGCCTTGCAATAGACATCCTCCTCTTTTCATTCCACTTGTCATCATTCAACTTCCCTTTGATCCTTGCATCTTGATGCCTTGTTGCCTTTCACTTGGTGCTCAGCTGCTGCCTTTTCCCATCCCTAACTCAGAGGTCTTGCTGCTGCAGTGGGGGGCGGCTCTGGCCTCGCCTGTACAGCACATACTGGTCACTGCATCTGTGATTCCCTTCCTGTAACTGACCTGACACTACTGCCCTCCTCTTGTGCCTCTGAACAGACTTGTGGAGCTCTACTGGTCAGCATATCAACAGGCACGACGTGGTGCAGGGGAAGAAAGTCACCTCCTCGACACCTCAAGCAGAGGTGTGCATAGCTGTATGTGAGTAGGAGTGTGCAGCCAGACAGCACGGGGCTGTGGGATGACCCTAAAAAAAACTTCCTGGGGAGCACTGCTGTAAGAATATTATCTTCAATTATTCCTCCTTTGGTCAATAGCCCAGGACTTGGCTCTAGTTCTACCACAGACCTTGTAGGTGACCTGAGCTGACCACTGGCCAGGAAATCTTTCTAAGACCCAGATGAGAATTATAGGTCAGTTAGTCTCTGTGCTTGGATCCTCAGCAGGAATAATAGAGCTACTGCTTGGAAATGTAGTGAGGATAAACGTGCTGATGATACTGTGATTCCCACAATGATTCGCATGCAGCAGTAGTGGAAGTATCTCTAATACCCCACAGCCACTCATTTTTATTGACTAGCACACCTAGTTAATAACAAGATTTTGTAAATGTTACTTTATTGGTAAAAATACTATGAGGAAAAAAATGCATGCATCCAGACAGTGTCTGCTTATTTGTGCATCATATGCACTATACATACAAGCTATTGCAGCATGGGTTTAAGTTTTGTGTTCACTAAAATACTAATTTCCCTATTGAGAAGTATAGGAGCCATAATCACAAAGTTCCTGCAGACTCTTCGTATTACAAACAGTAACAATGCTGTTATCTTTGCTCCATGCATAGCTATTTTCAGGAAGACCTGCAGTGACCCAAGATCACTGCTGAGAATATTCAGAGTTTTAACCTTTGAACAAATAAAACCCATGATATTTCTGGTTACAATTTTAACATACAAAATCTGGAGTTGCTAAATTGAGAGTGGCCAGCAGCTGTATTGCTCCTGCCAAAACCGATGGCATACTGCCCTCCCCCTGCAGCTCACAATACTGTAGATATTAGGAGAGACCACAAAAGGGTGGAACTGTCACATGGTCCCATAATTATCACTCTTTGTTTCTTTTCTGTTCCTGATGTATTAGATGCCCTCCCTGCGATGAGATTTGTGATTGTGTGTATGTGCACATGCGTGTTTGAGGGTGGGTGAAACCCTAATTGTATATTATTAAAATATTATGATTTTTCCCCTTCCAAGCTGTAGCAATATGCATCACCTCCCTGATGTCTTGTGCAGCTGGCTTTGACTGGCACTTGCAAGGTTGTCCTCCAGGTGTTGCATCAGAAATCTTTTGACACAGTGTCAGTAATTAAGTGTACAATTAAGAGAATGTCTGCAATTAAGTTCAATCAGTCAGTCAATCAAATCTACATTTGTAAAGGGTTTCTAAAGGGCCTCTTATCCAAGCCTCCCCTCTGCTTCAGAGCTCTGCAAAGTTAACACCAGACAGACGCAAGGCAACATTTATTTGAAGCAACCCAAAGAAAGGGCTGTAAGGTTTGTATTGAGAGGATATTTGCGGCCTAGCTGTCTACCAAGTAAAAACTGACTTTAGGTAAGGAATTTAGGCACAACACTGAAACGTAGCTATTAAAGGTTGAAAAATTCTGGCTTTTCTAGGTGTCTGTCTCCCTGGGCATTCAGCTCAATGGTATTATTTCTTAACTTTCCTATGGGAAAGAATCAAAAAGCACAGATATTTTTGCTGGTATAAGCTAGCCTGGTTTTGTGCCTTTTTCAGGCATCTTTCAGCTCATGGCAGTTTTAGTTTTTGACAGAGAAGTGGGATTGGCTGTGCACTTGCTGCTCTTCTGCTGCCCAGTACATGAATCTTGAGTGAAAGCACTGTCCTGCTCGGGGTAGTTATTTGTAATAATTTTCCTCAACTATACCAGTTATAGCCTGTACCGTGCTTGAGGTTTCTTTAATGCACCTCAATACAGCAAATGACTTGCACGTGCAGAGGATTGTGCCGTGGTTTCCGTGCCAAAGCGCTTTCTGGGAGTGGAGCAGCTCACAGGTTACAAAGCGTGTGGTGAAAGCTGCCAGTGTCAAAGTGCTCGTTCGTGGCTTGTGTGTCTTTGTCATGGGAGTCTAAGAAATGCCATCTTTGAAGTCAAAGCAGTTGGCATGGCTCCTGTTCTTGCTAATGTGCCCTTTTCCAGAAAGAGGCCTCTCTTGATAGGCTCAGCTCCCATGTTTGGCTGGCTTGTATTCTGTACTCTGTGAAGTTGATACTGAGGCTGTTGGTAACCAACACTTCAGATGAATATGTCCCACATCAGCCCACTTCAGCAGGGTTCTCCAGTTCCCCCTCACCAAGTTGCAGTGACAGATGCTATTCAGGACCTGGTATTCACAAATAGCAGCAGGAAAGGGCACCAGGTTTTAAGTGGTTCTATGCATGTAGCTAAACCTTGTGTCACTGAGTGAGCCTGCAAATAGGAAAGCGTGTGCGTGGGCTGCATCTAGAAAAGGGCTGTGCTCTTCTGTGTGGATGTACCTGGTGTTAATAAGGCCCGTTGGTAAGTATAGGTTTAACATAATGTCCCAAGTACCAATGCTGGCAACACTAAGAAGCAGCTTCCAAATGTGTGAGCCAAGACTAGTGGCTGGTACTTTTTTGACTGTTTTGCTTCAATCTCATTCCTTTTGCCTGAAAGTAAGTTTTTCTTCTCTGAATTGCCACATCTATGTCATCACTTGCTTTGTAAGGTCTGGAAATACTCAGTCTTTAGACTGCAATACTCAGTCTTTAGACTGCACACGTTACTCCAAAGAGTAACTTGAGGATTTTTCTTTTCTCTGGTGCTACATCAATGTGGGCAACAACCCGTGGTTTCTTTGATAACAAGCTTGCATTACATAGCACTTGTCATCTCTTAAAGGAGTTTTACTAACTGTAGAGTGTATTGACTTGTCCATAGCAATGCGTGTCGCTGGCAGTTTGTATGCTGTCTCATTATATCCATTTCTTTAATGTATGGAAAGCTGTTAGCCAAAATGCCCTTCATATGGGGCGGGGAGGGATAACAAATGGCTAACTAAGATATTAATGGTAGTACTGTAGATATTCCTTAGCATATCATTAATACCCAACTATATTTCTGTCTTCATCCATAGAGCTCTCAGTGCCCTACAGATGAAGGCCTCTTACGCCTGGGAAGCTGAAGCCAGCTGGGGAGGAAGAGCGAGAAGGCAGCGAGTGCAGCATTGTGCTTCAATGGATCTTCAGCAGAACCGAGCAGTTTCCCAGCAGAGGGTCCTGCCCTCTGGACCTGTTGCTGCCCAGGTAGTGGGAAGGTAGGTACCCTTATTTTATTACCCTTAATTGGTAAATAACCAAACTTGTGCATTTTTCATCTGCTTATGCTTGACATGTGATACTTACCTTCTTGCACTTTCACTCTTTGTCTCACTAAAAAGATAAGAGGGAAAACCCCCAATTTGTTGTCAGTGTTCTTGTTACCCTCCACCATTAATCACTACCCTAAGGAATGGCTTGTTAAGGACTTGGTTGTTCTGGGATGCCCTGAAGAAAATATTTCAGGAAGAGATATCAAGATCTCTTTTTGGTTGTTATGTATTTCAAGATGGCTCCAGAGATGGAGTATTAGATGGATAAGGGAAATATAGAAACGTGAAACAGTATAGGTTTGGCTAGATTCTGGTTTGAAAATTTGTTGTGGTCCTGTTAGTATAATGAATTGATTTGAAACTTTAATTAACACTAAGCAGGGAAGTCAGTTTTTGTGAGATATCCAACACAGGGCGAATGCTTAAGAATGAGCCTGGAAATAAATGTTTGAAGATTTGACAACTTGCACTGCTGACTGGAAGAGCTCAGCACCACTGTATGTGGAAGCTGGCTGGCTGTTGGCTTTCCAGGGAGCAAACCCTTCAGTGGTCTGCATTTGTAAGAAAAGCCATCAGCAAGTAGTTTTTGAATGCTTCTAAAGTCAGTCAGATAGAAGGGGGAGGGGGAAAGAAGGATTAGGCAGGCAGATGAGAAATAATACAGGACAATAAATTCTTGAAATCTGGTACTAAATCTATCAAAGCAAATAATATGTCCTGATTGTAGGGGGACATTTATTTGTTTTTTTGTTTTAAATTTGCCAGACCTCATTTTTTGGAGCATTTGTCTCAGGGAGGCGAGGACTTTGAAAAGGCAATTACAACTGGTGAATGATTAGTGTTAGATGTGACACTTTTATGCATCAAATATGTTTAACTGCATTAACCTTTGAGGAATTCACACTGACACCTTAAAAGATCTATCTTGTGCTCAGCCTGAAAAATCTAAATTCTCCCTCAACTTAAATCTTATTTACATTCATTTTATTACAAAATAAATGGGTCTAAAATTTTAATGGAGTTTTGCCAGATTCTGAAGGCATTGTGGCAGGAGAGTTGGAAGGAAGCAGGTGCTGCTGGGGTGCGTCTTTAGAGAAAGGTCCTCAAGGGAATGCAGAGTGGGGCGTGTGCACTGAAGCAAGATTACATTCTGGTTTCTTTACTGGATATACCATCCTAGAGGGAAAAGGACTGAAAGCGATGAGGTTACACATCTAATTTATCCACATTAGGGTTTAATTTCCTGCTAATAAGGTATTTAAGCCTTCCAGAAAGCAGCTTGTGGTCTTTGTAGACTTTTAATCTTTACATACTATGCAGAAAGTAAGTACATTCTCAAAATGGGTTCTTACTGGAGACTTTCAAGAAATATTCAGGTTATTAAAATGCTCCGTGTACTGCTCGTCTCCGTTTCCCAGCACGCTCGATCTCTGTTTGGATGCCTGGTTGTATCCAAATTTCCATGCAGTTTCCCTTCTCTGTCAGTGGGAAGCAGTTCCTCTTGTTGCTGATTCATCTCCATGTCTCTTGTGCTTCACTCCACTGAAATCTGGTTAGGTATGAGACAGACTCCGGTGGAATGAAGGACAACAGAACCCATGGATCATCCTTATTTCACTCGGGAAAATGCAGGCGAGTTTATCGCATGTTAACGTACCTTTTAGGGAAGCACATCTGATACACCTGCGAGGTTTGAATCGTATGTAGGAGGCATGAAACTCTACAGTCGGTGCTTATGGGGATCCTATGGGCTGAAACTTTCATTTGCTCTTTTTTCTTTTTCCCCATAGCCCTGTTTTTCATTCACTTTAAATTTAGCCTGTAACAAAGTAGCCAGGTATGCTTCCTAATGTTAACTGTGGGAACAACTTACCAAAGGATAGGACAATTCTCCATCTCTTGAAGGTCCTAAACTACCAGGAGTTTCTCCAAATTAAACGCTCAAGGGTTTGAGCTTTTATGGCTTTTACAAGGGAGGTCCAACAAGATAATCTCCACAGTCCCTTCTGGCCTTAAACCCCTGAATTTGCAAAATCCAGAGAATGCCAGTAGGCAATTTTCTTCTACGTGCTAGTTCTTTTTAAAGACCTTTGGCAATAATGAGAATGTGTTAAGCTACTACTTCCCTTTAGCCTAGGTAGGGGAGAAATAATTTTACTTAGTCACAGCCCCACGTGATATGGTAATTGGAGTCTGCTTGCTTCAGGCTTCTTGTAAAGCATGGGCAGATAGCTGAGCAAGGAACACATCACTTGTCCCAACATGGCATTGCTGGGCTGCCATTGCTCATGCACACCCCTTACTGCATCTGTGAAATGGATTATGTATATTATGGGATTGCCCTAAGGCACTATGACGATTCAAATAGTTAAGCTAAGCACTGTCCAAACCCTCTAAAAGATGGGTAGCCTTTTCCAAAGAACTTCCAATCTGTGAAAGAGACAAAAATAAAGAAAATTAAGACTGTTAGAAATACTTCCCCCCAAAAAAACCAATCCAACCCATCCCTGCATCTGTGCAGTAAAGATGTTTGAGATTCTTGCAAAGGAATCTGATTATAGATTGAAATATTTTACTCTTCTTAGATATGTCCTGTTTTTACCTGTAAAATTAATACTGAAGTCTGAATATAATGCACATACTTTGCATTGCATGTTGTTTCTTACCTAAAGAATCAAAAACATTAAAAAAATCTACCCTGAAATACACAAATCCCATGAGTGAAATGAAAGTTCACCATATCGCAGCAAGGAATGGCAAATATTGTTTCCACTCTGGGTGGCTTTGCTTCACAGTGACATGAAACCAGATTAAGGGACCCAGGCCACAGTTCCTGCCTCCTTGATACCTGGGAAAACTGGGACTTTCAAAGTGCCTAGTGAAATGAAGGGTCCAGTTCTGAGTAGCAACATGTGTTGGCAACTCTCCCATGCACTTGGATGACTTAAGATTTTAACTTTTAATTTGCTTGTACTTTGCAGCTTGGCAAAAGATAGACTGGAATGCAAAAACTTGACTTGAAGGTGAACTGAAATGCTTGCCTGTACTTAACAAAAAAAAAAAGCCAACCCACAAAACCCTCACTATGGAGGTGCTGATAGAGGATTTAACAGAACAAATAGCTTAGGGTGTTTCTCTCTCACTTTTGCTTTTAAATATAAACTTGCTGTCTGTTGCTGCATTGAAGCCTCTCCCTTCATTTTGTCAAGACATGTTAAAAGCATTTGGGTAAGTCCTGAGAAAGGGTGGCCTAGGCAGGAACCCATCAACTGAAATTCCTCTATGCAATCCTGGCTTATTTGAAATGCCTTTTATCAGGCAAGTTACGACGGGCTTTAGCACCATAAGTGCCTAATGCACAGCTTCCAGCTATTAACCACTTCATGCCTGGAATTCACAAAGCCAGTATGCCCAGGAAAGAAAATAGGCAGCTGCAAGGCTGGCTTTGGCTTCAGCTTCCTTGAGGAACAGCTCAGATTATTAAGCTTATCAACAAAATCTTACATTAAAACAATGGTAATAAAAACTTGAAATACAAGCTCCAGGGATCCACCTCCAACAGTTAACTACCGCTCAATCTTGAACAACCAATTTAAAGTAAATTAAAGGTTACCAGTATGGGGTTTTTTCAAACTTTTAATGAGATACCACTTGGTTTTTGCTTCTCCCTGGGGAGAAGTCTTGAGTCAGGCTGCAGCCTTTTTGCATCTCCCTGAGCAGTAGCAAAGATCTGCTGCATCCTCAGAAGTGGCAAACCTTTAACTAAAGGTCAGACAAAATTGTCCTGGTCTTCTCTGAACTTTAAAGTGAGCAAATGTTTCTATATTTCTTTGTCTATAGTGGAACTAAGAGATAAAGATAGATGCTCTGAGCCAAGGCTCATCGCATTTGTTACATTAAATCGACTTCGCATTAGGCCCGGTGATTGCAAGCCCTTGAAATTTTTGGTGTGATGCCCTGCGTGCTCTCAAAAGTCCCAGTCGCTCTAATACTGGTTAGAAAAGTATATAACAGTTTGTTTCACTGTAGCATAAGCTTGTATTTAAAATTAAGCATAAGTGAAAACTGCTTTCTGAAGCTCAGATCTGACACTGCGTGACTTCCAGAGGCAACACTCTTCTGCAACCCCTACCTGATCCAGGTGTTATGTCTGAATGACCTTTGCCTGGGCCTTTTCTAGGAAATGTTGCTACTCAAAGCAGGTTCTGCTGCTCATTCAGGCTTTCTATTTTTCTGCCTTACTCTGGTGTTACCCTCACAGTTTTCCAAAGCCTTTGCTTGAAATTGGCTGCTATTTGTTTTTGAAGGGAAAACGGCTCTGCATTTCTCTTGATTTTGAGCAAGTTTTACAACATAGTAATAAGTGGTTGGCTGTAGTTGGCTTTACCACTGTGCATTGCTCTTGGAGAAGAACCTGATTTTACAGCAGTAGCTGAAGTAATTTACAAAGCTCATGATTGTCTGTTTTAAAAGTGAATGAGAAGGCCTTTAGACTCTTCTCTTTTGCTGGTATGCAACAGAGAGCATAAACAACGACATCCATGGAAGGGGGAGAAAGCAACCTGAGCCCACTGGCTCCTCTGATCCCAGAGATAACCTCTGCCTCTTCAGGAGAGAGCTCACCTAGCCCAATAAGTACTTCAGCATCCATAACGCCACACAGCAAGACAGAACTTTTGCACTTCAAAGTACTTAGCAAACTTGTCAAACTAATGCAAGTTAAAACTTTCTCTATAAAGAAAAATAACAAACATGACTACTTTTGTAAATATTTTGCTTTTTCATGATATCTCTGGATAGGTAAGAAAACATTTTTTCAAGTGATTTGCATAGAAAATCAAGAGAAGAATCAACTGATTGAAACTAAGCTAAATTCTTACAAATACTAGTTTAGATGGCTGCTCAAATCTGGTATTTGTTGCACTAGTGTAAATCCAGAAAAAATCCATGGGTTCTAATTGAATTACTTTGTTCTTAAAGGCCAGTGATAACCACACAATTCTTGCCAGTTTAGGAAATAGGGAATCTCTCCCTGTATCATCACTTGCTGCTTTGAGTAACTTTGCTGTAATTTATGACTTAAAATACCCATAGGAAGTGTTTAAGAAGTTTGCATTTTTCCTTTTCATATCTGTTTCCTGGCCTCAGTTTGCAAACAGCAAAGCGTGGCTGCGTTGATGCCCATAGGGAATGAGCAGCGCTTCTGCTGTGGGAATGGTATTAATACACCTGGTTACAGCACCCTGCATCCTCTCTCCAGCGCAGCAGCCTTCCGGAGAAACCACCTCTATACAAAGTGACTCCCAGCCACGACACTCCCCCAGTTCACAACAGATTTACACAATACATAAGAACACATGGTTGTACCGTTCACTCACCTGTCTTGGTTAACTAGGTACCAATCCCGTCTTGCAACTGCTTTACTTAACTTTAAACCAAAATAAAAAAAAGACTAAGAAGACAGGAAACTAAAATAAAAGAGCTGGTAAATAAATAAATTCAGGGACTATTTCTTTTCTTCTTTTTTGTCCTTCTTTTGAACAGAATCCCAGAGAAGGTGAAACAGAAGAAAACGAATTGTCCTTTATTCGGGTGGCACTAAGCGTTGGGATGTCCGGTCCAGCTGGGCGGACTGGCAGCAAGGGAGAGGATGCAGCGGGGAGAGTTTTTCTAGGGGAGGAGAGATAGGGAGAGGAGCAGAAAGGCACGCAGGGCACTCCTCGTGAAAGAAAAAAAAAAAAAAGTGCAGGGGATCTTATAAAAAAGTGGTGGAGCGCAGAGGAGAAGCTCTGCCCCCTTCCAGGTGGTGTCGGCAGGTGCAGTCTTTATTTGCGCGCCTGCTCAGGAGGCCGCGCTTACCCGCGGGCGCAGCCAATGGAGAGGGCAGCGGGCGCCGGCTCCTCCCCGGGCCCTGGGGCCCGCACCCCATGGAGGCGAAGGCTGGGACCCCACTGCTGGGTGGGGAGGCCGTGGCCACGTCTTGATCCGCCTTCCTTCCCCCCCAGATTGGTCGGCTTTGCAAAAACCACTGAAACGTTCGAACAGGAGCGGGCTGCTTTGCTTTTACGTCTCCAAAGTGAATGTTTCCAGGCGGGCTTGTGCTCTCAAAGGACTTACTTTTAAAAGCATTAATAGTCCAAGTGACCAGTTTGAAAGAAAACGTCCTAAATTTTTGTCAGATCAAATTGCCTAACTTTTTGTATTTGCTTTTCTGTGTAAGAAATATTTCACTTTGCTTTTCCAGAGCTGCTAAGGAACTGCAAAACCTACTCCAGAGCTACCTCTGGAGCATGCGATGAGTTGTGAGATTTGGGCTGTAATGGAATTCCTCTAAACTAGTAATTCAAGTGGCAAAAATGTGCTGTGGGGGTATCTCCTTGCCAAGAATCTGGATAGAACTTTGTGAAGTGTAGGGATGCTCTGTCAGAGGCCTTCAATGCAGTGGTTTTATTTCCAGCTCTAAAGAAAGTCAGTTTATAGTGAGACTACTAGAGTTGCATTGTGCATTATGTGAATCTGTTGAGTCTGGATTCCCCCCCTCCCCCTTTAAACCTTTCTTTTTGCCCTCCTTTTCCACAGGGTGCAGGGGTGGAAGGTGCCCAACCACCTGACTGACGCTGGTGGTGCCACGTGGGAGTGGGCACGGTGCTTCCAGAGCAGGGTCTGCCCTTCAGCCTCCCAAACCATTGCTGTGGGAGAGCTCTGCAGGCCAGGCTTGAGGTGCCTGTACTTTGCATTTAGCAAAAATATTCTGGGAGGCAGATTACTTCTGGATCTTTTAACTCTATTAATCTGCACAAATCAAAATATTTCAGTTAGTTCTGCCTTTCCTGTGGAGTAGGGTGTAGGTAACAAAGTAAACAATAACAAAAAAATTAAATTTAACTTCTTTATTTCTTTTTGTAGTGCTAACAACTTACTACCATTCCTCCACACTGCCTTCCATGTAAGGACTGCACACGAATCCTGCTTTTCCACTTGTTCATTGGGTAAAGCAGAGATTTTAAATTCAGGCTGCTTTGGTCACAAGGTTGGCTGCTTTAATGTTGATTGTGCTGAATTGCACTGAGCAGCAGTGTCCATGGTGACTACCCACAACTATGAATTGAATGTTCTGATTTTTTTTTTGCCACACAGTTTAAACGTGGAGGTGAACGTATCAGTCTAAATCTGTCTGCTGGAATACTTTTAGAGCAAAGGAAGTCGGTGTTTTTCATATGAGAAATATGTACTGAAGGTTTTCACTATTCATGGCTCACTTTTATTTTCTTAGGGCTGTGTGAAACAATAAGCCACACTCTACACGATTTTGCACTACTGTGCAGTTTGAAGCCGGGGCAGTAGTTCTTTTAGATACAAATCAGTTCTTTGTTTTATTTGCTACTGCAAAACAACAAATACCTTTAAAGTTTACTACTACTACTGTCAAAGATGTGTATTGGGACTGGCTGTGGCATGGATAGCTGGGTAGGAATGTAATGTTGTTCCATAATACCGAATCATTTCAACTATCAGTTCCCTTAAACTTTCAACACGTACCCGTTAGGTGGAAAAAGCTGCTAACACATCATAAAACTGCTGCTGCAAGCTCTCAAACCCTGCTGATGGAAATGTGTCAGGGGATGAAGGCTCTTCCCTGCAGTATCTGAAAGGCACATTCCACCGTTTGCCTTCCAAGGAGGAAACCTGTGTGGTCTTGAAGGCTTGTCAGCTTTGACCTCTAAATTTGTCCAATAAATGGAATCAAATTATTTACTTGGTCTGCAGGTTTGAGACATCAAACACAGCAGAGAAAAGCTCAGGGCCACGTCTCCTGAAATTGCCCACTGTAAATTCAGTCCACAAGCAGGTGGAGAATAATTACTTGAGGGTTTTCCCCCGTTTGCCTCCAAAGTTTATTTATGATTGTGAAAAACATCTTTATAAAACAACTGCCTACATAGGAGTAAGGATTAAATGGAGCCCACAGACTATGCATTCTTAATATTTCCCATCACAGAAAAATGAACCACAGAGTAACGCTGTTTCACTTTTATTTTGCATGGTTTCTTTGACTCCGCTGCGCTGCAGCATAACCAGCCTTCCTGCACCCTTTCCCTGTGCAACACTTGCTCTCCCACATGCATAAAAGGAAAACCATCTTGTAACCTTTCTGAAGTGAAGCCAAAAAACCTTGTTTGATCACAGGGAGTCATCTTCCCCACTCTGTTCTCCTGCAGTCTTCTCAAACCGTAGCTGTGGTGAGACCGGTAGTGTTTGCAAGTCGTCTGTGGGAGCACAGTTCAGTCTTGCTCAACACTGACACGAGCATGTGCATTAGTCAGTCCATTTCAAGTGCTCCTGTCTCTGTGGAGATGGGCATGAGCTGAAGCTTATTGCTGTGAATAGCCAGAAATACTTGTTACAAAATTAAGACTTAAAGCTTGTAAAGAAGTCTTTGTATTCCAGAACAATAGAGAAAAGGAGAAAGATTGAGACTTCCCTAGGTTTCTTTGAGATTTATTCCTTTACCATTGCCGAACCACTTGTTTGAGACTACAGCTCTATGATTTGAATTACCAATTACTGTTACTTCTTTTTAAAGCCTGCTTCACAGGTATTCTTGCTTTCTGATGGTAGCTGCTCAGAAATGTATGTTCTCATTTCCATCACAGCAATACTGGAAACTTGTAGTGTTTCACCTTTCAGATGAGTTCTGCTCATCCCTGACAAGCAGATGTCTCTGAGGTGGAATAGGGCACCTACAGCAGCTTTAAGACTGCATCTACTGGAACTTGCAAGGAAGAAGGCAGAACATGCCAGAATGTTTCCGGGGCACTAGTCCTGATGAATTCATGTCTGTGCTAAGTGGCATTAGATCCTTAATGGCTTGATATAGTCAAGACTCTAATCATACTTGTCATTCAACATAACATCTGTACAGAGGTCAATCAACTGGTGACAGGTTCCACTAATTTTATTTCAAATATTCTCAGCCATAATTGCTCATTTGCAACTTGCAAAGAGAAAACTGATTACACCAACCTCTCTTGTCATCTTCACCCCATCCCCAGGCTCCATGCAAGCTTACTTTCTCCCTTTCACTTCCAAACTTTAAAAGAAAACACTGCCTCTGTTCTGTTCCCATTCCCCCTTTGGTAAGGAGTTGGCATGAGCCAGCACACCTGGTTCTGCAGTGTAGTTAAGTATCTGGCTCTTCCACATGCATACGTTTGGCTCTCTTCTTCTTTTAGAGGCATCTGATTTAATGGCAGTATGTATCCTCGGCAGTCCTGTGCATCTTTCCTGAGAGTTCAGGATTAATGAGCCTGCAGCAGAGCAGGAAGGCTCCCAGCTCCTCCTTGCTATGATATCTGGGGAACGGGACATCTTCCATGCTCAGACTCTTGCAACCTCTGGTTGTGGGGAGTATACAGCAAAGCAAGCCAGAGCGGGTAGGGTCAGTGGCTACTCTGAGTGAAGTCCAAGAGTGCAACAAATAGCAGGTAGCGTTTCCAATGTAGAGAAGTCACAAAAAAGGTGCCTGCGGGTGCTAGGGCAGGATAACTCATGGAGTCTGCGCTCTCTGCAGAGCTCCCTGCACAGAGGTAGAAGTCTTGCCCTGTTTTCAGCAGAGCTCCTCTCAAACTGAACCAGTGTGCAAAGAAATACATGGTAGTGTAACAGAGCATTGGGCTTTTCATTCCGTCATGACTTCTGAAAAAACCCCAAAATTCAGACTTTAGAATCTTTTTGTCCAAGTTTGGTTTTGCCATTTTCCCCTTGTTCTCCTCTGTTATCACTAAAGTAAAGCAAAAAAATAAGCAGAGGAAGAAAACCATTTTCTAGGAGATTTAATTCTGTCTTTGCAGCAGGAAACATGTCCATGAAAATATTTGCTTCTTTTAAAAGAAGTTTTTTAGGGAAAGTTATTTGTATGTATTTCTTTCGCTCAGCTTCACTTGATTGCTTCAGAAGATACCATTCATTTAAGACACCACTGAAAAGAGCCAGCAAGCTGTAACCTGCTCTCCTGCACTGTTACTTCTGGGCGCCACATCCGTGTTTCAACACAGCGCTCAGGGCTTATAGAAGGATGCTGGTGACACATCACATTAGCTCTGTATTTCCCACCAGTGTTTATGGGATGGCAAACTAAGGCTGAGTTTAAGAGCATGCCCGCGGGTGCTAAGACAGTGCAAAGGATCTTTCTGCCTTTCCAGTAAAGTAGAAAATTGGAAACCTCGCTGTTTCTTCCATAGTGTTTTTCATTTTGCTGTTTCAGACTTGCACATTCTCGGAGGTATCAAGTATTAACCTGCTAAATCCTGATGCATTAAACCAGGAAAAAGAAGGAAGCACAACCTTTAACTGTAGATAAGATGGTCTTTTCTGCTCTTTCAGTAATGAGAAAAATAACAGCCTCCAAACAGTGTTCACGTGATGCAGGTTTGTGTCGGGGGCGGGGGGGGGAAGTGACTTTTGACAGGAACAGCTGAAAAAGTACATAAATTTGAGCATTAACAAAACGCCAAGTCTAAAGCCGTTGATGGTGCAGGTGTCAGGATGCAATTGTGTTAAAGTGAGCTAATGTGGACATTAAACTCATTGGGAAGACAATGCGGCATCTCCGTGCCAACAGATCTGCTCTTGCTAGATGATCTGCTGCTGTGTATTAATTTCTGAGTAAAACCCGTGCTCTGCCAACACGGCTGCACCGATACAAGATCTGTGCAGGGACCAAAGCTGCAGCCTGGCGGTGTCGGCTCATGCCACTGCTCCAGAGCACCTTTGGTGCGGAGGAGGAGACTCGGCAGCTGCTGCCCCATCTCTGCTAAGGCTTTCCGAAGGGGCTGTCATAAGGGAAGGGCTTAAATAACCTTCAAACGAGATAATTGAAGATTGATGATACCTTAATTGTAAAAGAGTATCCCAAGGCTCTAAAGGTAGCAGGCCTTTTCTCCTCTGTCTTTGAAGATAAGACAGAATGTCTGTGTTTTAATTACTGAAAGGTTACTTGCATTTTCTGTGTCTTGCAAGAGGTCAAAACCTGAAATTAATAGAATTCTTGAATTTCTACTTTAGAACATAACTATATGCTATTAAATTTTTGGTTGGTCTTTAGATCTGGGTTTAGAAACAGCAGCATTAGAAGAATAAAATGCAAGCTTTGGTTCTCAGTTTATCTCTTCCTGCATTTATTACAGTTCTGCAATAATGCATCACTCCCTGGCTGGCATTTGTGAGTAACCCCAAAAGCCGAACTGCTTTATGCATGGTGCAACGGATTAGTGTGTGAGACAACTTCCACGAACCACACGTGGGTAACTGATCAGACCAACAAACAACCTTAACATAGCGTTTTGGCTGGGGTAGCTCAGACTTGTTACTTTCAGTGAAAGACCGAAAAATCTGTCTAAACCTTATTGAACAAAGGTGTTTGTGCTGAGAAGCGTGTTACAGGCCTGCACACCGCAGAGCCATCAGGCAAAATAGACTCTGCAGTCACAGGTCACTTCGGAATTAAAACTCTGTGCCCAGTTGGGTCTGCACGCTTGGTTTGATAGCAAGAAGGCAGAATGTATCATCCTGCTGACAAGACTAATGCAAGAGTAAGTTAAAAATAAACCTTTTAAGCTGATGTTTGTGGCCTAAAGCCACCAGAGCACTGCTGAGGAGTATACTTTTCAGGTTTTTTTAAAAAAAAAAAGTAAGAAAAAAGTCTTGGCATCTACCCTCACAGGGAATGAACTTTTAAGCAGAAAAGATGGAATTTCTGACTTCTCTATGAATTTTAATGCCTTAGTGCCCTTTTACTGCCCTGAAAGAAACATTTGGTATTGTTTTAGCTGTCAGTCTGTGGAGGTCTCTACCTCTCTGTACACAGCTGTGTTCTAAGAGCCCTATTAGCCAGCTCCCAGGCTGGAGACTTGCTTGCTGCATGCTCCTAAGCAAACGAAAAAACTCAGAAACTCAGGACTAAGGAGGGAACATATCAGGAAGCTGATATAACTGAATCACAGATATATGTCTATAGAGATTTTTGTAATTTATGATCTAAAAATGTCCAGAGAAACATAGCACAGGGTAGAAAATTAAATTACGCAGAAACCTATTTCCTGGAAAATACGGAGCTAATGTTATTCCTTCTGCTCTGTAGTTTAGAGCAACACTAAAAGTTACATTCCACAATAACAGGCATTTTAAAGAATCTGATAACGCTTGTGGGTGGGAGGGACAGAGGACAGCTTGTTTTCCAAGGAATCTGTGGACTGCAAGCGTGATTTTTTTTTTAAACTTGGTAAAGCTATAAACAATAAAGCCAAGCCTCTTTGAAAGCACTTTGGGTAGACATCTGTAGCAGCATGAACTGTAAGTCAGTAGTATGTCTGAGAAAGGTAAATGAATTACATTGCTGTAAACACACTATAATAGAAGATTCAGGCCCAAAAAATACACAAAGCCCCCACCCTCAGGAAGGAGTTGGTATCTTAGTTGTTACACCTAAATGAAATGCACTGCCTGCTCTTTTAGAAAGCTTTTCCTGAAAGTTGTTGGGTTTTAGTTTCATTCCTGTTACCTGGCTCAAACAGGCCATTCCTGGGAAGCTCTGTCAGTGTGCAAACAGAAGAAAAGAATATTAGATTTCACAATTCAGGAAACAAAGCAGCGTGAAGGCAGTTTTGCAGCTGACAGGCTAATGCTTGAGCATGAGAGCACGTTAGTAAGCGGGGTGTTGCAATGTGCGAGGCTGATCTTATGGTTTCAGAAGCAGCTAAGTCTGACTTCTACCATCTTCATACGTAGGGCATGGATGGGAATGCTACTGGCAGGTCTGACATTATTTGCAGATACTGTTTTCTCCCAGTTCTTGCAATTAATCTGTTTGTAATTCCATGCAGGCTGGGTTTTGTTTCCTGTGGTGACACTTTGGTTACCTTTAGCATGCGCCAGCATGTTCCTTCTAAAAAGGAGCCTAGAGAGCCGTGGCCGTGCCCTTTCTGCACCAGTTTCTAAATAAGAGATTTGGTCACAGGCATCTTTCAGACCCCTAACCTTGGGTTTTTGTCTCTTGGTGGAGCACGAGCTCAGGGGGAAATCATAAGCTTTGCTGTGCCGTTCTATACAAAGGGGTACGCCAGCCTTTAGTGAAAAACTACCTGCACTGGTGAAAAATGTTTATCCCTCAGTCTGTATGAAACAATTATTAGATAAAGCAGTGTTATTTTGTACTTGTGCCGTCACGATTGTTTTCTGGGAAACTTAAGGTTTCTTGTGAAATGGTGTGCACTGCTGCACTGGGATTATGCAATCCCTGCTTATGAGTACATATGTGTTCACAGAGCAAAAATACCAGTGGTTGTTCTGACTTTGTCCTTATAAAACTACAAGTGCTGACAAAGCTGAGTTTCAAAATGTAGTAGTGAAAAATTTGAGTTTAGTTTGGATAAGTAACCTTGGCTTCTGGAGGCTTTTTCATAATGTTCTAGCCTTTTCTGACATTTTTTCTAAATCCATTTACTGATAACGTTAAGAAGTCAGGATGTGGCAAAGTGATTTTTTTTATGACTTGAGTGAAGCTGAAAATACTGAGAAATGTGTTTTCTGTTTTGGGTTCTTTTTGCATTTTTACTGACTAGAAGTAGGAAACAACTCTTCAAAAGTTTCTGCAGCCATTGACTGTGCATCTGCCTGTGACTGTGTCCTGGGGGAAAAGTCTCTCCTAGCATTTGACATGTGCAATGAAGAGAGATCCTCAGAGAAGTGGCCGTGTTGAGGGCAGACTTAGCAACACAGCTCCTGGTTCGACCCGCTCCCCCCTTTAACCCCTTCCCCATGACCTTGGTGCCCATCCCCAGCATCTGCTCCCCACCAAGCTGGCTTTGTGGGATGCGCACATTCCCCGTGCTCGTTTCCTGGTGGGTCAGAGACAGACCTTCCTGTAAGCTGGCTCCTGGGAGCTGTTCCAGCACGCCAAGCTGCAAGGCTCTGTCAACTCATTCCTGGCCTTTTGTCTGCAGCTTAGAGTGCAGTTTGTGAGTAACCCAAGCCCTTCCCCTTCCCGACATGAAGGTACATGCTGGCTTATCTGAGCAGCAGGTCCAGCCTGGGCCAAGGACACGCCTTTGGGAACGCTCTTTTCTTTAGCCTTATTCAGCTTTGCGTTGTCTCGACTTGTTCTGCGATGCTCTCTAGGCTAACAGCGCATCTGTGAGCGAACCCTACGTGTGAGCTTTCTGTGCCTGGTAATGCCTGCTCAAATGTGAAGAAAATGACTTAGCATCTGAGTGTAGCCACGCTTTGGTCGGTTGGTGTGCCATGTACGATGGCTTCTGAAAAGTTGGGGCAATCCAGACGCTGTTGTGGATAACGTGTACTCATGTGCATGTAACCCAGCTTTAGTTGGGTGTGTTAAAGTAACACCCAGATTCTTTTATATGGTGTCTAAATAAATAATTTTTAATTTGAGGCTTCATTCTTCTGACCAAGTCTAGTACCGGCAGCCTTTAGGAACATGCACATGGAGACTGGCAGCTGTTTAACACAGGCTGAAATTTGAAGCTTGGTGTGTTGAATGGAAATACAATAATTTCCATTTCTGTGTCTGTAAGTGACATCTCTAAAGGCAAAATCACTGTCTTTGGGGGGTGTGTGTGTCTTTGAAACTCTGGTTGAAGGGAGGCCCCATGCAAACCCTGTACCGTATCCCACCTGAAAATGCAAGGAAGAGGTGAAGTGCAGCCGGAGGCTGTACTGCAGGGTCAAAGGCAATGTGGTTCAGGAGGGGCTGGGGGTGAACTTGCAAGTCAGGGCTGTCAAAGGGGGTTCCTGCAGCTCCCTTCTGTCTTCCTGTGTGTGGGAACGATTGCACCTTTCTGTTCAGAGCTGTATATTGAAATAAGAGATGGATAATTTTAATCATTCTGCATAATAGCTGATGTTCTGATCTTTATGTAGATTGGGGGGAACAGAGGAGTATTTGTATATGTGTGGCTTTAGTTGAGCAGGAGATGAAAGGGTTCAGAGAAGTATTTAAAGTATATGCCTCAGCTTTGCTGGAAGTCACAAGGACTAAGGCCTAGCCAACACTAATAATGCTAATTTAATTATTTTGGTTAGAAGTGTGATGTTTTTATCAGGGCAGTTACTCAGACACATCCCCACAGGTGGTGAGTTGCAAGCCTGCCTCACTCCAGTGGAGCTCTGGGTTGACAAAACCGAGACGTGTTAGAAATAGCATCAGTGTAACACCAAACCTGCACACACTGTGCACGGGCTTCACTGATTTCAGGCTGGGGTAGCTGGGGCAATAAAGAAGCTCTGTTGGCAAGGTCTGAAGCACGTGGTTTAAGTTGCATGGCTCTCAGTGCTTTGCTGAATCAGGACCGGGACGGCCTGTATGTGTTAGTAAGAGCCAAAGTGCCGATGTGCTGGCTGCCACTCTGGGGGCTTGTGGCTCCCACTTTGGCTTTTCCCGATGTCTTCTGCCTCTCCCAGTGTGGGATGCATAGCTTCAGGGCACACTGAGTCAATGAACATCGTCTACCCAAGTAACTTTGACCACACCTTGGGGAAAAAAAAATTAAGAACTGCAAGGTACTCTGCTTGCAAATGATGGTCTGTTATTACCTTCCAGCACCATGTAAGCAAAAGACATAAACCGGGTGCTATGTACTAATACTCTTCTCTTGCATTATTTACTGTTGCAATATGTATTCCCATGCTCTCCTGTCTCAGGTGACATCTCAGCTCTGGATTTTTGATGACGACAATTATAATGAGACAAAAGAAGAGAGTCAGCTCAGGTTTGATTTGGATCCTTTTGCCTTTTTAAAAATTGAAGATTTCTAACTCTCAGCAAAATCCCTACCACGTGAGACCACATTTTACATTCTACCTGTTTGCAGACCTGATATATAGGAGCTTTATGCAGAATCCCAGTATGTCGTTGTTCTATTAATGATTGAGTGAGGCGCTAGCTTGCCTTTCCTGATGCTATCTTGTATTTCATGTTCTGCGAGGGCATTTGTGGATGCATAAGTAACCAATGTTAAATATAAACATAGATGCTACTTTAGGGAATCTGTCTCATTCAGCCAAGAATGAAAGCTGTTTCACAGTTAGAAAGTCTTTTTTTGTTTATTTGTTTTCGGTTAACTTCATTTAATGAACAGTGAAAAAGTCTACACTAACTGCTGTAAAGATACAAATGATTTATCTTGACTCGGATGGACAGAAGGTAATTTTGCAGTCATTGTAGGTGTTCCCAGAAAAAAAACAAGACTCACTCCCCTCCACCCCATTGAGAAAAATGCAGAATTCTTCCTTTGCCCCTGCGAAACCGAGCCACAATGTGACCGTAAGAGGCGGTTGTGAGAGGAGAAGCACAATTTATCTCCTTGTCTGCGTGTGCCAGGGCCGGCGCGGCTGCAGAGTTTTATCTGACACCAGTCTGCCCCATTTAAGCTCCTTTATCTGAATACATTTTGAGGGAGTTATTCCAGATCTCTACTGGAACAAGGAAGTAGAAAGTCAAGCTGAAACTCTGCAAGTATTTCCATACCCTGCCTGTGCCTGAGGCTTTTCATGGCTGAATGTGGCATTAGCTGGGAGTAGGTCAAGTGGCATCTTTGGTTGAAACTGCAGAAAGTCGAGACAGAATCAGGATGGGTCGGGGCTGTCGGGCTCTTGGCAAGGGCTTAGACCTGATCACGGACGGTGTTTGCAGCGGGATCTGGCTGTGCACCCTCCCCGGATTGCGCTGTGTCACCCACGAGCTCTCGGGTGGAAGCAGTGGCTCTACTGCTGCTCATCTCACCTGACTTGAACAAGTGACATTCTTGTGTCAGGAGGTTTCTGCCTGTCTGTCTGCCCAGGTCAGACAAAAGTCCTCCTTAGTGCCATATCAGTGCCTGGTGCCCTGGTACCAGGCAGTCTGTCACCTGCCCTCGAGCCAGGTTAGTGACTTGAGAGGACCTGCTGCACGTGTGTATTTGAAGGTGACATAACAGGGTCCTTGGCTGGTCCTTGGCTTTGTTACCATTTTAGAGCATCTGCCACCGATTTCACAAGACCTCCTGTTTTCAAACAAACCTGAGTACAAGTGCTGCAGGTCCACAACTCGCACTTTGCAACAACTGTCCTTCACTAGGCATCCAGCAACAATACCACAGCTAAACTCTCATCCACTTTGAATTAATTTATTTTTTATCTAGGCAGCAAACGTGAAGCAACTTGCTTCATCAGTGTATTGCTCTGGAATTACTGTAGCAGAGGCATCAAGAAGCCAGGGGAGTCTGACATCAGTCACTGTCCTACAGGTATATTGTGTTTCTCAATCACATGCAAACTGTTCTTTGTCTGTACTTGCAAAACCTCGCAAAGCCACTGATTTTGAGAAGCTGGTATTCCCTTCTGCTGCAAAGCTAAAATAAACTAGACCCGCTGGATCCTATGTTCATGTTATTTATAGTATTTTCTTTCTCTGAGTAGTGCTGTATCTGCCTACAAGCGTGCAGTGAGCTGGTCTGCTTTCGGGGGCTCGCTGAGGAGCTCTGCACCGGGCTGCATGTCGGATGGTGGCATCCCCGAGGTGGTGGAGCAGTGTTTGGTGGCGGCTGCCTGGGCTCAGGTGACTGTTCTGAAAGACACAGCAGAGCTCAGCATGCACGTGCCTTACACTCCGATCTTGTTGACGTCGCAGGAAGGGGTATGTGTGATGTGTAAGCAACACATTGCAGATAAGCAACGACTCTTCCTTAGGGACGGTCTCTGCTCACGGCTGGCCTTGTTTACTCTCTGCTGACTCTCTTAAGAGTGTTATGCGAGTTGTTGAGGAGCAGTGGTATGGTTTCACCTTTGCTCTGTGTCTGTTCTGAGAGAAGTCTGGGAAGGGAATAAGAGATACTGATATTTGTGTCCCTGCTGTTCATTTATTCCTGTAGCTGGCATGCAGAGGTATGGAATACAATGTACAGAAATGTTCAGTATGTGCATACGTCTTTGGAGGCAGTGGGCAGGCAAGCAGGTGCCTAAGGTTTAGAGCAGTACACAGACCTGAGGGAAACAGTCCCTTTTAGTTTTGCATATATCCAAATACATAAAAAAAAAAAAAATGTTGGTCCAATAGGTGTTAGTGAAGGGATAAAAATCAGTACTTGAAACCCCACCAACCAAGAAAACTGGCCAGTATTTTCAGGTTTAGATATATACTTAAAAAAATCCCTCTGATGGGTAGTATCACCCATTGCCCCACAGACAGCACACCCTGGGGGATGATACACAGTAGTCTGGGAGCCTGTTTTTCCTCCTGAGTTCTGTGAGTGGAGAATGTTTTAAGGGGTTCGTGCTCATTTGTATTTTAAAGCTTCTTATTCTGAAGTGCAAGACCAGGGGCTACATCTTCAGCTGGCATAAATCTGCCTGGCTGCATGGAGATAAACTGATTTACGCTGGCTGAAGATCTGGCCCTGGATGTAAGAAATGGAAGCAGGTGGATGTAATTTCTCTAAATTTCCACTCAAGCTGCACATGCCTGGAGCACAAGAAATTGAACGGCACTTTCCCTAAGAGTAAAAAAGTTATTAGCTTCATATTTGTGTTAGTGCTTCACTGCCCTCCCTCTTGACCTGATCATCACCCGTAGCCATGGGCTGTCTCTGGCAATGACTCTGTCTCCCCAATAAAATTAAAAATCACTTTTGTTTCATATCTTTTTAATAAGATGTGTCCTTTTTAATAAAGGAGTCTGCTCTTTAATGGGTGATGCGCTGATGAACAGCAGGCTCAGAGATTATTGCATTTCCCTGATTTGAATGCCTCTTTCTGCATTTCAGCTTTAACAATAAAGCTAAGTAAAAATCCCCAAAGACTCTGCACATGCAGCACAAACACCATTTTGCTGCCACCGCTGGGTTGAAGTTGATACCCAATGCAAGTGGATGCATGGCTGTCGTGCAGTTAGGTGTAAGGAATAGATTTTATTCTTGAATGTACAATATAGGAAAGAAGAGAGGCAGAGGTTCAGGAACACATGGTCCAGGTCCACAACTTTCACCGAAGTTAATGGCATTCTGAGAGCTGAGGATCTCCCCCGTCACAAACAATTAATGCCTTTAGCGTAAGTGCTCATAAAAGAAATAAGGATAAGGTATAACGATGTGCAGGAGAGAAGGAAGTATTTCAGTGGCCACTGGCTGTGTACACAGAAATACAGGCATGCACAGCTGCTCATCACCATTCACTTTTTTGTTTTGCAGGATAAATGAAGTCTTTATTTTCTTAATTCTTTTTTCTCCCTTGTTCAGAATTCTTTTATCTGCAGTAAAGTGCTAGTCCTACAGCAAAATCAGAGCGAGCCTTTGGGTAGGACAGTCTCACAGGTTAGTTTTTACACCACCGCTGGTATTGCTCCAGCTGTTGTAACATCCCCTGGTATTTATGGTGCTTTCTATCCCAACCGTGGGTCACAGCTTTGGGCTGCAGATGGCCACTGAGGGTCTCAGAGTGGCAGCACACCTGGAACACAAAGAAACACTGGTGGGGTTTGTTCTGTCTTTCACATCTGGGCTGTTTGCACAGCTAGTCTCAAATCCTTGGTGCTGCCAGGCAGAAGACTGATCCAGGCTGTGAAAAACACCCGCTGCTTCCCAAGGGTTTCCCACCAAGGGGAGTGGAGCTGGGAGCAGGCGCCGTTTGAGAGTTTTTGGCAAAGTTTTCCCTTATCCCCTGATAAGAGAAGTCCGGTTTAATGGGCTGAAGAGGTCTTAACGACCTGAAAGTGATGAAGAGGATCAGATCCCTGGAGGCTCTAGGCTCAAGTGGCTCTCATTGCCCTCAGTGCATCCACAGACATGCCAGGCTAAAAAGTTGGGGTAGAATTAAGCAGTTTTCTTGTCTTTTAGCATAATATTTAAATATATTTAATACACTTCCCTTTAAAAAAAATGAAAACAAAGAACATTTCAAAAGAAAGTTAAAAAAAAATTTAAAAATAGTATTATTTTGATTTCTAAAATCTTGTCCAGAATTTTTTACAGGTTTCTATTTGATTTTTATTACAAAATCAGTCCAGTGGTGTTGAAATTAATTTGCAAACCTTTTGATGCTATTAAATTATACTGGGAACATCTTTGGTTAAAATTACATGTTCTATTCCTTAGCACAAAAGTCAGTAAGACTGTATCTCTAGCCCCAGAAAAAAAGACAAAGGTTAAATTCCAGGGATTTGCTGAGTATTAATTTTACTCAAATAATATATGCAGAGTTTCTGCCTCTGAATTGTTCCAAGTTTGAAGAATCAAACAAAACCAAATGCCTCTCTATGTTTAGCTTCTTATATTGATTCATTTATTCCTGGGATCATTTCAAACACAGACCTGAAATAACTTTATGAGCCAGATTTTTTTCAGAAGTGCACAATGAAACCTGAGGGGTTCAGGAGGCTTTGGAAACAGCATGTTTATATCTGTCCTGTAACATGTATAATCTGGATTTCCGGAGAATGACACTTCGGGGTGGTCGGCATCCACCTACCTGGAGGTAGATATTGACAGAGACCCATGGTCTGTATCGGGCTGGGATGTTGTGAGGGGCTCAACAAACGTGTACAGTCATTCCTGCTCTAGATGGGCAAAAATAACAATCCTGTTAATAGTAGGAAATGGGGCCAAAGGGGACGTTAGCCCTAGCAGATTAGAGAATAAAATATAAAAATAAGAAAGGCTGGGCTTGGGCACACATGGCTCTCGCGAGCTTTCCTTTCCATGCTCTTGGTTTCAGAGAGCGCACCAGAAGATGCGCATCGTTGGAGCAGGGATTCTCCTTCTCCCACAGCAGATTCTGTGCATGGGGGATAGATTTATTCACCTCTTGAGACAAACAAGGACAAATGCCAGCACTGTCAGATGCTGTCTGGGTGTAGGTCACTCCAGAGCCTGGTTCCCTTTACTCTTACACAGGTCTAACTTGAGGTAATTAAGATAACACAGTGCTAGCCTGTAACACTGTTGAGTTTCTCCTATGTTTGGGTGTATGTTCCTATTGCCCTGGTCTTTCGTCTTCCAGCTCTTCAGGGGGAACGAGACAAATGGGACACAGTGGAAGGATTTGTGCGGATTTTTAGTTTCTTAATCCTGTAAATTAGATATGATTTTCTTTAAACTGTATTGAGCAAACTAGGTCTGATGGTCTTCTAAAAAAAGTAGACAGGGGCAAAGGCTGAGAGCACGGTTGCCCTTCTCCCTTCAGGGCAGTTGCATCACCTGTTTGCAGGTTTAGCTAGGAGCAGAGAGCCTGACAGGCCCGGCTTTGGGTCAGGAGGCACTTGAACCCTTCCAAAAGCGAGCTCTGTGCTGCCCCTGCTCCTCTAGCCCAGAGAAGTCTGTAAGTGATAAACCCTTTCTTTCATTAAACCAGAACCTCCAGCTCTGCTGCTACTCGTGTGCTGTGGTTTCTGGGGTTTTCCAGTGCAGAAAGTATAACTGTGGGCTATGTTTTCAGGGGTGGCAGAGCAAAGGTGATACAGTTGCAGTCTTTTTGCATACTTCTAATTCTTAGGCTTTTCTGCGCGGATTCAATGCTGCACAAGTTAGAACAACTCCGGGCTCTCCTCTGCCCAAATCTACCCCAGGAGCTGCCAAGTTCAAGGGAAGGTGCTGGGGCTGGGGCTCCAGCCGGCTCCTGCCTTCCTGGTGCTATGACTGTCTTTACAGAAGTGCTCAGCTGTCTTAAAATCCAGGTGTGCAACAAGAAAAATTCAAAACAGAAAATAACCAGAAATAACTATCAGTGACTTCAACAGATTTTTCTTTTGCTCATCAGCCCCCTACGGCAAATTTGGCAGTGACACAAACTGATCATGGCAGCACTTTCACAGTTAATTCAAACAAGATAGGATAAGTTAGTGTTGACCTCTCGCACATTGAAGGATATCTTATTCAACTGCCCATCCTGCACCCAAGCCTTAGGTCTGAAAAGTTCTTAATAGTCAGACTAGTCCTGGCTTTGCAGCACTTGCTCCTTCTTTGTTCCGGGCACACAAATTTGTGCATTAATAGATGAAGGACCTGAGCATGGGGCTCTGTTGGAACACAGATGTGAAAACCAAGACGAAGGGTGGCTATGCTGCAGCACAGAGACGTGGGAAAGGCTGCCTACGCGGCAGAAACGCACCGATTACACTCAATGTGTAAATGATCCTAAACCAACCCTTGCAATTACAAAGCTCTGAACCAAAACACCTTTGTATTTTAAAAGGATTGTAGTGTCAGGCTTCCCAGGGTATTGTGAGCAGCTGGAAGGTCATTTTACATGTTCCCTTGCCCAGGTAAAATCTGTGGTGTTCTCCTTAAGCCTCATGGACTTGGTTGGCTCAGGGTGTAGGCAGAACTTGCTGGCACAATGAGCTGTACCCCTGGGGTGTTCAGCAGCTCTCCATGAACAGCACTTGCTGGGAGAGCTGGGTAGTAAATGCATATTTTAGCACTGGGTACGGAGCATTGCTAGATTGTCTCTCTAGCTGAGTGCCACCGCTTCTGGAGTGTCGCTGAAGCCTCTGCTGATTTTTAAAGTGGGAAACAATTTGTCTTTATTGTAGACTAGGACAACCAAACGGGAAGACAAGTTAACATTAATTTTTAAATTTCTGTGCAAGTTTAAAATGTTACGGGCATTCATCTTCTTGAGTAGCCTGTGGTCTTTCTGTAGTGGCTTTTCATGTCCTTCCTCCCACTATTTTTCTTTTTCCATGTTGGAGCAATGATGGAGAGGAGTGGATTCCAGGTGTGTGAGCCATGCGACGTTTACTGGTTAAGGTTCAGAAATTCCTACCCTGGGGTGGAGGGGGAAGTTAGAGGGAGGAGAAGAAAAAGAAGAGAAATGAGAAAATAAAGTAGGCTCCACCACCTGCCATGTAATGATCGGTTCTGGAGATAAGGCTGTTTTAAGGTGCATTCCAGACATATGGGTCCTGCCCAGACACAGCAGAAAAGAAAAGGAAGACTTAAAACAACAGCCAGCTCCTCCTCCCCCCGGATCAGGTGCGCACACACATAAGAGAATAGCTAACCCTAATAAAAACCTCTCTCCTGGCCGATGTCTTCTTACAGTTTTAATTCAAAGCCCCCTTTAAGCACACATGCACATACAGCCCCTCTAATCAAGTTGACGCCTGTCACTAGGTGTTAAATGCAGGGGATCTGAAGCCAATCCAAATATAATATCACCCCAGAGAAGCTGCTGGCAAGTGCTGCATGAGGACTGGAAAGTGCCCCATCCCCTTCAGTGATCGTTCCAAGGAGACTTGTTGTCTTTGTTAGAAAATGAAATTAAAAACAATTGCACATTTCTCCCTTGAAATGGAAAGATTCCCTACAGCTATCCTGGATGTGTGTGCGTGTCTCAAAATTAAAGCAGGATTAAACTTTAATGTTTCACCTCATGCAGCAATTAAGAAAAAAAGGGTCCTGATCCCGTTTTACGCTGATGAGACTCCTCTGCGGTGGTGTGAGATTGCAGTTTTCTAACGAGGGACGGGGGCATGAGCTATAGAGTTGGGAGCATGGTAAGAACAGCAAGATATGTCTTCATGTGGCAGTGCTAACCTCTCTGTAATTAGTCTTCCCCTGTGTTATCTTTATGCTCCTGTGGTTGTGAGCCATTCGCGACGGAGACAAGAATAAGGCCTTTATATATTTTTGAGATGCTGCCGGTGGCACTATAAATTTCCGTCTCGGCGGCATGCAGCATGTCTCTCACTATGACAAGGGTAATATAAAGTTGCTAATTCACTGGGATTTGCCCCGGTGAAAACTGAAGAAAGAACAATGGGTAGTTGTAACAGCATCTTAGGAAAATGCCAGTGTGATAAAACTGGAATCACCCAGTCAAAATGTGTCATAAAGCTCCTAAATTTCAGCCTCGCTTGTCACTTTATCTCTAAGCAAATTTGCTCTCTGTTGGACTGTAAAAATCAAGTGGTAGACACTGGCTTTTGATGCAAAAATAGGAACGTAACTCTGCAAGACAGAAGTTTTGTCTTGAATCTTAGATTTTTTTTTGTTGGTTTCTTTTGGAAAGGCAGTTATTTTTAGAAAGTAAGAGAACTACTACTTTAATTCCTTTCAACCTTCTCTAAAATTAATATTGGTGTGAATTTTAATAAGTGCAATAATAACAACTTGTAAGATCATGCCCTGTGCTTGTATAAGTGATAAAACAAACTAGAAGAAAGTATTTAAACAGTACCATAATCTCATTTCTGTTTTTCACTGTAGTTATGGTAAATGTGCTCTGGTTAATTCCAGCAAAGATAATTTGATTTATGTTTAATCAATGAATTATTTTTCTCTTAAGGACCTTATTAAAGTCTGACTGTGTTTGTGTTACGGGCCGTAATGCAACAGGGAAACGTGCGGTTCAGTGTGAGTGTGAACAGCAGAGCACCAGGCTGCTCCCGGAGGGCACGGCTCGTCCCGGGCGCGTGCAGGTTGTCGTGCAGGCAGGCGATGGGCTTCCCTGTAGAGCCCAGCTGAAGCTCCCAGACGTTACCAGGGGCGACACATACCTCCTTGCTGGGCTCCACTGCATCAGTTCTGCTGCTCCAGTGGCACAGAAATCCCTATTTCTTTTTAAACCTGCATCAGAGTTTGCTTGCTTAAATTCTGTGTAGTTCCTTCATCTGTGCCTTGCTTGTGTGATACCTGTTAACTCAAATGGAGGGTGACAGGAAATTTTAGATATGCTGACATTTTTTGTAGGAAATTAGGGTAATTTTTTTCCAGGTTTCACCTTTAACATGGGGGGAATTATTTGGAAAGAGTATAGCGGTACTGAGAAGAAGCTACGGACGGATGCAGCCACTAATGCTGTATTACTGCATAAATGTTCAATGCAAAAAGTAATGAAACAACAGAACTTAATAAGAATTAAAATCCCTGTTGCCATTTTCTGCTCCACTCCTGGCATTTCACCCTCAGTAACAGATGATCTCTCTTTACAAATAACCTGCTTTAAAATGAAATCCCTGTGAGCTTTCTTTTGCCCCTGAGTAAAAGGACTTTATTTTAGCTGCATCTTCAGAAGCCTGTGGTGAAAGAAGCTAAAGGACTTCAGAGCTGTTGGACAGTGGTGGGAAGCGTACGGAGGAGGTTGTTCAGGACCTGAACCTCTCGGAGTAGGCTGAAACGAGGCGTAGGTGTGGTGCTATGTTAGCCCTTGGCATAAGAGCAAATTTCAGCCATAGCACACTATTTACAAGGGCTGCCGCTTAGAAGGAGCTAGTGAAGGTGATCGCCTTTCTTCAATATAGGGATCAGTTGTCTTGATGCTACCAGCATAAGGCTCTGTAAAAGATTGTGCTGTTGAGCTGCTGTGTCTTCCATTAACAGCACTTTTCATGCCCGGGAGTGCCCAGCCAGCGTGGTGAGCGTCATGGTGTCTCTCCCTCCTCACCTCCTGCTTCGCTGTCCATTCACCCCCAGTCCCACACTGTTGTCTTTTGTGGGGACGATGTGATCTCAAGCAGCCTCTGCCTGTGCAGAACCTTGGAGGAAAAGCAGTGGCAATAGCAATAAGTCACTGCAGAATTTTGATGTGGAGAAGGACTCCTCCATGCAGTCTGCCTGAAGGGCACGGCTTCTGTCTCCCTTCAAATAACGAGGAAAGAAATCTTTCTTTTTTTTTAATAAAAAAGATGTGACAAGTAGTAATAAATGCTTGTGTGGACTGCTGAAGGCTACGTTCTTTATATCTATAGGTGATGACTCTTCAAGTAGTTGTATTCATAAAATTTTACCTTGATTTCTCTCATCTCCCAGAGTCACGCTCAGTCTGGCATTGGTTGCGCTGCTCGCTGGAGGTAGAGTAACCAGCGTCACTGGTGGTACTGTACTTTTGTACCTGTGTAATTGTTAACCCCCCCTAAATTGCTGCAGGTGCCCTGTGTGTAGGACTTTGATGGCATCTAATCATTTATTGTTTGCATTAGAGGAACTTGGAGGTGGTGCCCTTCTCTGTGCTGTCACCCGGGCTCAGGTCAGAGCCAGCGAGGCGGCTGTGCGGTAGGTGCAGGAGTCCCAGGCTGAATCTGAATGACAAATGGTCAAATTGGAAGAGAAAGCAATATTGTTTTTTTTGTTTTAAATATGAAGCTGAGAGCAGGGGATATGACTTCTTGAGACTGCTCAGAAGACTGCGTGCCTCTATCCACTGAATCGTTGTCTTTTTCTAGACATGGTTTTTCTTCACTTTCTCTGCAGCCTCTTACTTACTCTGACAGCATGTGCTCACTCCTATGGGGCAGCGCTAATTCTGTTCCTGAATTTCCTCTGGACAACTTCCATCCTGTGAGCTCATGCCCTGCCAGGTTTGACTTCTGGTGGATCCATGTGCTTAACTGTGCCATTTCCACTTATTCCAGAAGTACTTTGCCTCTGCTCATCCCTTCACATGAAGCCAAAATTTCCACCCAAATTTTGATTCTTGTCTCAATATTCATTCCCTCCCTCCCATTCCTGTGAGTATTTCAGTAGATTTGGCCAAAAACGGAGATGTTGGATTTTTATTAGAAATAAATGCGAAATTCAAATTAAGGTTAAAATGGAAAACATGTCTATAAATATTTGAAAAGATCTGAGCCTTCTTCCCCTTTGGGTCAAAGGCAGTGTTGATGTAAAAGGTATCTTGACACTTTTGAGCAGATATTTTTAAACAGCCTTTAAAATATATATTCGAATCAATTCAAAATGGGCTAAAGCCCACAGAAAGGTTAGACTATCTTTTTTTTTTTTAGTCATTTTCCAAATTTTAGTTTCCTTATCTTAATGCATTGTACAGCTTTCTGCCCATTCAGTCTATTTCTATTCAGCTTATAGAAGTTTCCTGATAATTACTTAGCCCCATCTAATTCCCTAATGCAAAAAGTCCTAAAATGTAAAACAATTATTCACAAGGCAGAGATTACTTTTTACAAGCTTTAAGAGGAAAAAAAAAAAAAAAAAGCATTAAAATGATGTGATCTAAGGTAGAATTTTGCTGCTGAACCATTTTCTACAAGACTTCATTTAGCAGATAGCAGATATGACGTGATTGCATGTAAGAGAGGGTTTGAGTTTCTCCTTGCTCATGCCAATACCAAATTACCTTTGGCATTAACAGGGCAAAGTCACGCAGGATGCAAACTGACGTTATTTCACTGAATTCAACATAACCTACGCAATCTGAGGACCCTACCGTAAGAGCTGTATCCCGATGTAAATGAGAAAACAATCAAGCCCAACGGGGTTCTGAATCCGTAGGCGTTAGGAAGAGGCATTTGTGTTTTATCTGTTGAAACACTTGCTCATCTGACATACTTTCCCCCTCACATATTTGTCATTGGGTCCAGGAGTTGCACCCCTTTTCAGCAATCAAAAAGCTAGTGTTCAATACTGTTGTACTGACCCTCTTCAATTCCCTTCATTTCCGTTGCCTTATCTACCAAATTGATAAAATGGTTTTCAAGTGCAAAACTTCTGAAGTTTCAATGAAAGGAATTCCTTTTCTGCAAGAAAAGAAAGAGAAAGCTTATTAACCAACCTGTACTGATGACATGGCACAACCTGTAAAAATCAATGGGTTTCTCTCCTACTGTATAGAGCAGCAATACGGTTAAAGGTAAAATTACGTTAACGCCAATTTCCGACATAGCACTTCATTCACACGGGTAAGTTGCTGTGCAGACATGGTGCCAGACTGCGAGGCCGGTGTATCTGCAGGAACTGGAAGGACCGCAGGGGATTTGCCTGGAGGGTTATTTACATTTTACTTGCTCTGACAAGCTCCGTGCCAGACCAGGGCTGTGCTGTGGGGCACATGCTGAAACAAGAGATCACTCACTACTGTGAGTAGTGTGCAGAGTAAACTGAGATGGATGGCTGGACGACCCCGCAGACCTCTGCAGAGTATGTGGAACATAGCTCCGAGAGCTTCCCTTTCCCTCGAAAGTGCAGAGCGAGGGAGTGGAACAGGCCTGGTTTTAGGAGAGCCTAAAGGCAAGTTATGTGGATATTTGAATTAACATTGTGACCACATTTGTCAGGAGCAAAAGGTGAGAAGGGAGAGGACATATCCTGGAAAGTTTGAACCCATGCTGCATGTTCTCTGAACCCATCCTGAGGATCAGTGCACCCAAAATGAGCTTTGGGGCATGACGAAACAGTGCTCTGGGTGTACACCATGTTGTCTTGCTCACATGATGTAAAAAAGGGCTTGTCTCCAGCTCCTTCAATCCTCTGGGCTTGTGAGAACCTTCATTTGTCACTGCAGAAAGGAATCTCAATATTTTATGAAAAAAGCATTTTACCACAGGACTTTGGTGAATATCAGCATAATTTAACTGTGATTTAACAGAACCTTTCATTGACTTTTTAAATTATGCCTCTCCATCATCTACCCTATGGGTTTCCTTGCTTTTCATCTTGCAAATCCCATTACTTATTAATTTCCCCATAATACATAATAGAGGCAGAAAAGCATATAGCATCCCATTCAGCAATGATTTACAAGTCTCTTAGTTCTGAAGCAACATAAGAAAGAGCAGACATTTTATGAGTTTCCTTTGTGCATGTTTTCTTTGGAAAAATGTATAAAGCAATGCATTCGAACCTAAGGCTTCTTTGGACATGATCTCATATCTACAGCTATTGCAGCTTTACAGAAGATGCAATCTGATGAAGGTTACAGAAGCACAGTCAGGGCAGAATTAGCAAGAAGATGGTGAGCAAGATTTACCTCATACTCATTATGGTAATATATGTAATATCCATGGAAATGCTGATGGGCTTTGCTTAGAGAGGAAGAACTGCAGGCAAAGAACAAATACACAAAACAGCATTATTTACCCATGTTCCCAATCAGGCTTTTGCTAGCATGTTAATCTTTCTACAGGGGGCCCATGAGAAACTTTGATTCCCTTGGCGTTTGGAGAAAATGACTAGCACATACCATGAATCAGAGGGGCTCATTTAGGAATGAAGAAACTACTCATCCTGCTCTGGCATGAATGAGCATCTGGCAGCATATTCTAAAATTCTGTGAAGACAACAGGAGGCAAAAGAAAAAAAAATTGAGCTCCAGTGCACCTCTTGTCAGCTCAGCAGGCAGCATATGAGAATTGGAAGGAGGTAGCACAAAGACAGATCTGCTGAACTGAGCCTTTATACGCCTGCTTTCTGTTCCCATCCATCTACTCTTTCCAGCTTTTTTTTTTTTTTTTTTTTTAGTACAAGCTGGGGATCCTAACAGAATACAGGAAGATAAATTCACCTGGTTAATTCTGCACCAGAACAGTCCTGGAAGTTGTTTTCCAGAAATTCACAGACTGCAGCAGTTCAGGGAGTCAGCGCTCCTGGTTGATGCTCTGGCCCCATTGAACCGTAGCTGGTGGAGTCCTGAGTTTAATCAGATTCGGTTATGTGTGCTTAGGTCCCTTATGGTATAGACAATGTACAGGAGAGTGAAGGTGCTGTATTCCCAGGAACAGACACAGAACAGTAAGCATCAGAATAATGAAGTGCTTATTGTTTTTTTGAGGTGCGACCCACATGTAGGTCAGTAGCTGATTAAAAATCGAGCAAAGTATCTCCCAACAGAGAAGCAGAGGGGTCTGTAGGAGTAGGAAATAAGTAGCAAAGTAGGAAATAAAGGCTCATTTTATTGTTTAATGATTGCATCCCATGACTGTTTACAACCGCTGTGTCATCTCCTCTGCTTCTTTATCTGTGTGCAGAGTTGAAACATAGACTGAGCAACCCATTGCACATATACATTGTTCTTTCTCCTACAAATGAATGTCACTGTGACCACTGATGGAAGCTGAGGTTACTCGGGGGGCCAGGACACTGTCCCACCTTGCTGCCCTAAAAGGCTCTGGCTTGCTCCTCCGCAGCTCCTGCCTTTACTGAAAATCAGAAGATGCTGCGTTGCTACTCCAGGATTTCTAAGGAGACCAGCTAACTGTAAAGTGCAGGGTTGGGGCCATGTTAGCAGCATATGTGTAATTTATTTCTTTTTGAAAAGCAGCAGAGCTGGAAGCCCCGTGTGCAGGGCGGGAGGGCGGTGGAATGTTCCTGGGGCTGCAGGGACTTGCCTTCACCGCAGGAATGCTCGCAAGACGCAGCATGCTGCCCTGGCTGCCGTCTGCATTCATTCACCCTCCAGGTGTAGGCAGCTGCTGATGCTGCTCTCAAAGTTTAATGTGACATTTTTCTCATTATTATTATTTCTTGCTGGCCTTCTTTTCTCTCTGCTGTATTTTTTCTTTTTTCTTGCTACTTTCCTACAGCCACTTTGCCTATATCATAACTGTCAGGCTTCCTGAAACAGGCATTACTACAGGCAAAAGCATATTGTCAAAACAACCCCATATTTGTATTTTTTCTTGTTTCCTCGTCATGACAAAACCTTCTTTTACAAAGGAGTCCTTTTCTCCTGTTCTCTTCCCCTAGGTGTTCTGTTGAATTGATTTCTCCTCTCATTTTACAGATGAGATATTCCAGGAACAATCGAACTAATATTAGTTCTGTCAAACTTAATCTAGGATACATTAATCTAGGATATGGGGGGGAATCAGACCCAGAAAACCTTGACTTCCTTTTTTATAGGAGAGCTGATAAAGTAGGAGGATGATGACCGGCTACTGAAATTTAAGCAACCAAGAACAGGAAATATATTTTATTCAATAGCTGGTATAAAACTTGATTTTCCAGAGGTTTCAAGGAGTACAGTCAAACAGGGGAGATGAAAGAAGACTAATTGATTTTCTTTTTATTTTTCAGAAGTAAATTAACAGGTTTGGTTTTTTTTTTTTTAGGCTGTCTCTGTACTTACCACAGGCGCATACATATTTCCTCGTCTAAAACCAGACATTAAGTCAGGAAAAGTCTGACCCCTCAAAACATCTGAAGTTAAAACCTTTCACCAAGGTCTCTGTATCAGCCAGGCAGGGCTGGGTATCCCAGGCTCTGCTTATACTCAACTGAGAGAGAGAGAGACGCTTCCAAAGGGCCCTTCATGGGACCAGTTTTAGATGTCTACCTTAGGAAGAGATGACTCACACCTTGCAAGTGCTGATTTCTCTTATCTCTCAAGGGAGCCTAAGGTGACTAGTTTAGATCCAGACCTTTAGACAGATGAACCACACCCTCAAGGCCATAGAGAAAATAATGAAAATTTGCAAGCCTAGGCCCAAATCTTTCGAGTCATCTTGAATAATTTGACTATTTTACTGAATTGAATGATCAAATGTCTTTAAATAGCTTCATGCTTTACTGGTAGAAAATGAAGATAAATAAATTTTCTCCCAGAACAAAAGTACCTTTTTTTTTTTTCCCCCTGAGACAGCATGGGCAATGGTGTTCCTTTCAGTAGGTACTTTCTTTAGTTGGCCTCTTTCTTTTGTAAATAAACACAAAATTTACCTCTATGTGCAGCCTCTGGAGCTCCTCATGCCTTCCTCTGAGTTGAAATTTCAAAGAGATTACCAGATCAGATTTACTTCTAAACCATCTGGTTTCTGTACTTCCTGTCAGGGTTTCCAAACTGCGTTGATGTTTCCCAAGCCTTCAATGGCTTGTTTCAAGATCTTCTTACCTTTGAAATGCATGTGTTCAAGTGTGAAGTTCTTACCCAGAAAACTCTTCTCCCTGTATAAGTAGGCAGTATAATGATAGTAGAAAGCCTCATTCTTCCAGGAGACCAGCTTAAGTGTGTTGTCCCTTGGGAACTAAAATCCACAGCGATAGACTGCCTCCTTCCACATCCCTTCTTAAAAGTAATTCGTGGTGCTGACAGGTCATTTAAAAACAGGGTAAGGAGACTAGAAAATGAGGGTATGGAAAATGATACTTTGTGAACTGGTCAGGATTGATTCAGTGCTTATCATTTCTTCCTTGTTGATTTCTTTGCTTGATACCTATTACTGAATCACCTTGTAAATGCTTTGTGATCTCTCTGAGCAGGGAGAGTTTTTTTCACAGAAAGGTCTAGCCCTCTGACTGAGCGCTGCGATGGCTGCCATAATAAGAAGTTAATATTACTAGAAGCAAGACATATTTTCTTGTACCTCCCCTTTGCAGAAAGGTATAAACCAAATACTGACTTCAAAGGATACATCTTTGTTCTAAATGTAATGCTCAAAAATGTTTTACAGTCAATTATTTGCAATTAGAATTAAAAGAGAAACCCCCTTCCCCAAACAACCTATAATTACAACTGATCCTTTCATGAAATATAAATCCAGTAATTAAGTAGTTTCAAAAGTTTTAATTCACTGGGCAATTAAAAAGAAAAATGCTGGGTGTTGAGACAGAGAACAATGCTGCTGTGTGTTTGGGGTCTTAAGTTATCAATGGAATTTTTAGCAGAAAGATTTTTCTATTGATCCTCATGGTTTTAAGAGGTAATCCTTCAGTGTACAATCATTACCAGTTTGCAATGACTTCTCTCATAAGCCACCACTGAAATGGTGATCAATAGGAACAAACTGACGGGCAGAGTTGGCTAGCTGGCACCTAGCTGAGGACCAGCCCCTGAAACTCTCCCTCCCCCAAACAGCCTTGTGTCACCAGCCTCTGAACTGAGTCCTGGTTATAGTGCATGGGGGAGTGAAATCCTTGTCTTCATTAAAGGATTAAGTCTAAGGGGAGGTTGTGCCAAAGATTTCACTGATTGAAAGTTGAGTTAACATGGCCTTCTCTTAACTAATTTTGGTCATATTTGCGAATGGTGATGTTTCGGTGCAGCTTATTCAGTAGACAAGACCGCTTTCTGAAACCATGCCCTCATTCTCATCTTCATGATATTTAAATAGTGTGTGTTTAAAATACCATTTGGCATGGTTCTGCGTAGTCATGTTGGGCGTAGTCATGTTGGGCATCAAGAAACACCAAGTGTTTCCTTCATAAGTTGATCTATAAAAATCCCATTTTTGGTTCATTCAGTCTTGTCTTTGATATGCTTATCCTTTGCACAAAGGGTAGGGGAAGAAGGTTTTAGTATGAGTTCCAGAAAAATAAATACTTCCCTTTTCTTTTCCGAGAATTTTATCTTTCTCAGCTGCTTAATGGTGTTTGAAGATATGGTCAGGAAAATAGATATTATTTTACAGACTTTTTAAGAAAATATATATCTATTCCTCAAGATATCTCTTGGCTGTACAACAATTTGGAATTCTAGTAAAATTATTAGCTTGCTGTTTAATGCTGAAAAGGCAGAGCTTGTAATAGGATTTATACAACCTGTGTCTGCCTCTCTTTACATCCCACTGGGAAAAAAAAGGAGCGGAGATTGTGAAAGCGTCAGGATCAAGTAAGTTTAAATTGTCTGTAGCAACTTTTTGGTTGTGCTGTTACTGTCAGAGAGCAGCAAAGGTGTTTGAAACATTGGAGGAAGCAGCAAAGAAAATGGATTTAAGATCAGTAAAGATAATACCAAATACACAGCTGTAAAAAGTCAATAAGATCTTGGACAAGTTTATCTGGCTGTTGATAGCAATAGATGTCAACATATTTGGCAGTTTAAGTACGTAAAACATTAATTACTAATAATAACTTGCTGAGGAAAGAAGCTAAGGCATGACGAGAGCTTAGGAATGTCTGTTATGTCTCCAACTGAGATTGTTTAGCTGCTGGAAAAGATGGTTGCTATACAGGGCTGTTACAAAGTCTAGCATTTTATATGAAAACAAAAATACAAACAATTATCTTAAAAGTAAATTACTGGATGAATTCTAGGATGAGTAATAAAGAAATGATTTATGGGGATGATCTAATAGAGAATTGATGGACATCATTGGACAGCTACATAAAATAAATATGTTGAAGCACTAAAACCTCAGACTAGCACAGTCTGATTAAACAGACATTCTATTTTCAGTAAGAACTGAACTAGAATGTAACTGAATTAGTACATGTGCAGCAGAATAAGAATTGCAAGTAATTAATTATTATGGAAAAAATAGTGGCTGAGTAATACATTTTCATGTTTTCCAATATGAAATTATTACATAGAAATATAATGGAAGTAAAAGCAAAATAGGTAATTTGAGTTTGTAAATGATCTTTCTCTGTTGTTATTTAATCCCATGATTTACATTTTCCCTCCAGGATGATTACGTTTTAGCTAGGGCTACATACTAAGCTGAGTTACTCAAATAGGACGTTCCAAGCATAATATCTGCTGTATTTCCATTAGACAACTTCAATCCCTCTCCTTGCCCTTTTTCCTGTAAGTGCATAACAAAATCCAAGAGGTGCCTGTAATCCAGACTCCCATGAGGTGTTATATTCACGTTTGGACACATACTTAGGATGGAGTCAGAATGGAAACCATAGGTCTCAATCATCTCTCCCAGGTCGTGGAGTTAGGAAGAGGAACAGAGTTACTGGAATGTTCATACTGTGAAGTTGGGACTTAAAGTTATTGACTTCATTGATTAAGAGAGGCCTATTTCTTTCTAGATATTTAGTGGTCTTTGGTAATACCTTATGTGTGAAATCCATTGGCAGCTGCATTAAGAGAAGGAGTGAGGTGAATCCCTAAGGTTCACAGATTCTTCCCATCTATGCTATTAGGTATTTTTTGTTTGGCTTCATGGTTTGTAATGCTACATGATGTATTTTTGACAATCCACTGTGCTGTCTGCGCTATACCCTGCCTATGTTCATGGTGGTGTGGTGAGTGGAAGTGCCACTCACAAGAAACAAACCAGAGAAGGCTCAGCTGCATTTCAACATTGTGGATGTAGAAATGTACCCGGAGAAGTGAAGGCAATACCCACAGAAATTTTGAAAATCAAATCCCATTTAACGTCCAGTAGTGACCTGTTTCCACTGAGAGATGGGACACCGCACCAACAGTGAAAGTAACCCAGCAGCTTCACAGTCCTTTTTGAGGGTCCTCATTCATCCGTGTCATTTTCCAAGATGGTGACAGATGCCACATCTGAAAAAAATGCATGAATGAAGAGAGGAATAAGAGAGCTGTGTGGTGTTTGCACTTCAGCCACCTGATGGAAACACTTAACTTTGACTCTGCTTGGTTCGATCACAGATCAAGTCTGATAAGCCAAATTTAGGGATACTCAAGCGTGTGGCCCTGAAGGAGGAGCTGTAACTCTTATCCTCTTAGATCATGCTCATGCGCTTTTCTGCAGGCACAACCGTAAAAAAATACTGGTTTGTTTTTTTTTTCCTTGCCATTTCGGTGTCTTTCAAGATATTTTTAGATGACCCTTCAACCAGACAGAGTCATACAGAGTTACCTCAATGGTAACTACGCATTTTTTCCAGAACAGGGAATATCTGTGTGCCTCCAACACATACAGTGTTTCACCCTTCTCCGAGTGTGAGGACAGCATTAGAATCACTTGGAATCATACTTTCAGGGGTACTGAACAGTCCAACTTTCCAGCAGCTTCAAATGGAGTTGCACATTCTCAGCATATCTGAAAATTAGGACACTCGCTTTTCTGCCTTGTCTGCACACTACAGTTTAAAATTGAGATGTCTGGTGCTTCCTGACTCTGTTCTTGCTAAAACTTTTCTTAAGGTGCTTGACTCTGATTTGGAGGAGAGTCTTCGACACCTTGCAGTGCTCTACGGAAGCTTTGTGCTAGAAACAGTTGGAAAGCCAGAGATCTTGTGTAAAACTGTAAAGTCTTTTCACCTTTCCCCTATTTGGTAATGCAGTTTTCTCATATGCTTTTTGACTTTCCACCCTCCCCCACTGCCTCTCCCCTTCCCTACCGTAGGTAACCACACATTTTGATGGAGGTTTAATCTCCTTTCTTCCTTCCTTTGCAAACCCACCTCCTCCCTTGCCCAAGGCGATCTGTCAACTCAAACGCATCACAAATCAACTTGACAGTGGAGATCTCCCCTTGAGCAACAGCACTGGGAGTTACACTCCTGCTGATTCTCAGATAGAGAGGGTGGGGTGCATTTTCCACATAAAACCCAGTTGCAGCTAAATGGAAGTAAATTTCCATTCCCCATTCCCTTTGTTTTGAACTTCTGCTTTCAACAAAGCGAATCTGCAACCTCAGGAGGATGCGCAGGAGAGTACATAAATGCAGCCAGGTTAGGAGAACTGCAGTGGCAGTCCTTGCACCTGTTGACTACATTTGACATCTGCTCATGTCTGTGTCACTGCCTTCTCTAGTACTGTTGAGCTGAGGATCTGAGGCTACTTCAAAAAGTTGAACTAAACTGCACAAATTGACCATTACTAGAGCACTCGTTATGCTGACGTGGAAGCCAAAGGTGAAAGAAAGTGAAAAAGATGTTCAAGATGCAACATAAGGAGTCATGTAATTTTCTTTTTTACTTCTTTCTCAGTGTTAGAGGCATGGAGAAGTCACACACGCTGAGTCCTGTCAGTAACACAAACCAGCCAAACTCTCTGGTTGCAGTTGGACCTAAATCAGCAACTCTACTGACCTTAGGCAAAGGGCTCATCCTTTGTTCAAGGAAAAAGACCATGTCTTCCTTGGTTTTACATGTATAATATTACTACTATTGCAAAGGAAAAAAGCTTGAAACTAGCCCTAGCTTGTGTTGCTTTGCCAGGACTTTTTCAGGTTGATAGGAGAGCCTGCTCATGCATTCTCATGAGAACAGGCTAGATACACCATGAAAATGTAAGCATCAACCTCCTGTCCTTCAAAGCCTTACTTTTATGTGTAAGTTGATGACAGTCTTTGCAAAAACATTTGCTAACCTAGCTAAAGTCAGAAAACCCCTCTTATTTTGTGTATGAGAACATATACATGGTATTTTTCTCAAAAATGTATCACCATCAATGCTCAGCTTCAGAAGTTGCTCCTGTCTTTATCAACAAAATAATGCACTCAGAGCAAGACACGAGAGAGAGGGGGAGAGAGAGAGAGAGGAAAAGAGGCCACTCTTGATCAGCTTCTTGTGATAAACTGTTTACTGTGAATCTTTGAACGCCAGTCTGACCAGACATTGCAAAATCTACTGCTGATTCAATGATTTTTGGAGGCAGATTTATTTCAAGTGCATAACCTCTCTGAGATTGGGGGAAGTGAAGCTGCACCTATTATCTAGATTTAGCCAGAAGTCGAGCACTTACCATGTTTGATTTATTAGTTTTATAAAATGGAAGGTCTTTAATGTTTAGTGCTTGGAGCACATTGTAATTTTAGCTATGTTATTACAGTTGTTGACCAATGCATGAATTATCTTCAAAGGTTTTGAGTTCCTCTTAGCAAGCTTTCCCACTCCAACTACCAAGTCAAAGGAAGCCAGGAAGGTCTGTTCTTTCAAGGAAAAAAGCAAAGTGTCTTAGGTTGAATGTGGATGAATGTTCTGGAAACACAATCAGCAGAAGCCCTGGAGAAAGCACAGGGATTATTTGCTAGCTCAGAAACTATGATCAGTGCTACTCACATAATTTTAATTTCTGTTGAATAGCTTCTTGGAAATAAATGATTAGTCTCAATGCTGGAAAAGAAGTTGCCATAAAACTATCCACCAGCTCTCCTCTTTGCTAAATTCATTGGACCGTGTAGGCTGAACTTGCATCTGAATGCAAGTGTCTCTCCAAGCCATGTCTGAAATGGCAGCACAGCAGAAGGGTGTTTGTGCTGCTTGCCCCTGCTTAGCCTCTCCTCTTGAGCACTTTGCCTTCAGGAACTGTCACAATGAAAACTATTCCCACCAGAATTAAATGCATTTAAACTCATTTTTGGGAATTGTCCGGGCACAGCCTACTGTAGAAATGAGATGGCACAGAACTGATTAAATGATGTTTATGCAAATACAAATGTTGTCAGGGCGTTGTTTTCTTATTCTTCAAGATCCAGCTTGTCAAAGACTTTTGGCTGTCAGGTTTATTGAGCTCAGCTGAGCTAGTAGGAGCTTGATTTAGGGTGGGCAATTGCCAGAACCCCACAGAAACTCTTCTCCAGTGCATGTTCTTCCCATCTCCAACCTCAGCGATCTGTGGGGCCTCCGGACTCTCCACCCATGTATCTTGCTGCTGACTTCTCATTAGTGCTCTGCTGACATCCTCGACTTCCACTTTTCACCTCCTCTTGTTCCTTCAAAGTCCTATGTTGTTCAGACACGGTGTCTATTACACAGTAACAGCTGCCCTGCTTTGATTTTACAGCATTTTGGTCCATCTAGTGCTCAAGTAGGTAGTTTACTTGTTAGAGGAATATTGGCATTGTTAAAGCCGTGATATTAGGAAATTACTGACAGGTGCTAAGAAGGCAGATGTTTGCAACAGCCTTGGGATACACAGATTCCTGCAGAGAGGAACTCAGAGGCTTTTAGATAAATTGGGCGATATAAGGAATAGTTTCCAAAGACATTAAAGTGACTTTCTAATCAGGTGGAAGATATTGGATTGAATCTTTGTAGAAATACTGATAAATCCTACAAGAACATCTCTCTCAAACTGTAGTGCTTTTTACTGATCTGTGTTATTTTCCACATGGTACATTCTAGACTCCTAGGCAGATGACTACCAAGTTCACAAATAGCATGAAAAGTCATTGGTGTCATTAGTCATGAGAGGAAATATTTGCGTAACTGCTCAGATGTGAGCATGTATTTGCCTGTGTTTTTATGACGCTTTGTCTGAATATTCTTTTAAACAACAGTTCATTTGTGCAAATACTCCAGGAGAGCGTACAAGAGATGTTATGGCTCGTGGGTGCTATTGAAACTAATTCCAAGCCTTCATTTGAACAAATGTTTGCAAATTCTTTTCTACAGTATTTACACAGTTCTGACCTAAGCTTCATTAGCTCAGCAGATTCATTTCTCTGCTCCAATACCTAGCTGGCCAGCTGGAACCACGGAATATTTTCATGTGGCATTTTCAAGGGGAACCTTGGGGAAAGTCAGCTACTCGCTGATAAGAAATACAGCACGGTGAAGCATGTGTCTTTTGGTGTTGTCTCTGCCGATGAGCCATATCTGAAAGGGTGGCTTCTCATGGTACTTCTGCCGAGAGCAGTTTTGCTCCCTTTTAAAATGCAGTTTGAAGTTACAAAACTAAGTCACCTTTTGTAGGTATATATAGATTTTATTGTACATAGAGTCTGTAACTGGTAGCATAACAGTCTTGGAGTGACAGCGGTGTGATCAGATAGACATTGAAAATGTCAAAATGACAAACGTGTTTTTCTGTGCAACTTGGAAGGATAGAAAGCAGCTATTGCACATGAACAGGTCATTTAGTGGGTCCCTCTGGACCCATAAAGTTTAGGTGAATTAAATAACAATGTGTTCTTCACCCCGCATTGTGTATGCGTCAGATTTAGATATTTCCGATGCTAGCTGGAAAACACAAATAGGTGATCATCCATGTAGTTGCTTTTTGCCATTTTAAAGTGGCTTTAGGTATTTGCCTGAGATAGCCACTCATAATGCAGAATGGCCTAGGGCTTGAAGCTGATCTCACCACAGTGATAGTTTTGCACTGGCAAAAGTCCATTGTCTCCTGTAGTGTTAATATTGGTTTTGGTTTTACCGTGCTGTGAATGAGATCAGAATATATGCCTGATGCTAGACTAGATAATGATATGAAATGGAAACTGAATGTGCTAAGGCTCTGATGGATGGACTCACCTGCGTAACTCCCAACGTGCACCTTTGCTAAATTCTGAATTGCCTTTACACAAGCGGATCTTCTGTGTAAGTCAATCTAGTAATAGAGTAGTGAGGTTGATCTGTTCAATCTTTATATGTTTTTACTGCTATGAGTTGTACTTCTCTGATGTCAGAATTTTATCACACAATTTTTCTATGAAATGAAAAACATATTTCAGGTGAATATTTGAATTGGTCTAGAACTGGCTAAATCAGAAAAGTGGAATGTAGTTTGTATAGTCATTTGTATTTGTCTTTTCCCTGAATATTTATGGTTTTGGCCAGTATTGGACACAGCAATGTATCCCAGAATGTGTTTCCTGTGTTATTTTGTCCACTTTAAACTTCTTGGTAGGTGTCGGACTCTCAGAATTTAGCTGGGATAGTACTGAATCCCAGTAGCATGGATCTGAATCTCATATCTTCTCTTCCCACTAAATAGTTGGTTCAGTTTTAAGCTTCAGGCTTTGGCCCTTCTCTGCCTTCTAAAAGCACACTTTAATCTCCTGAAAAACATGAGCCCGATAGCTCCTGGCTGCTTTAATTAAGTGAAATGAAAGACATTAATTTCCATAAATGGAAGAGCTTCCAGGAACAGCACAGGGCTCCAGCCCAGCCACCCACCCCGAGGTGCACGGTGAGAACCACCTCGGCCAGATCAGTGCTCCTGGAGGCGGGGAGCAAGTGGGGCTTGAACCTTATCCCCAAAGATGCTGCTGAAACGATAATGAGAGACAAAGAAGTCCAGGACTTGAGCACCCTGTCAATATGATAAAGACCAGGGAAGACCGAAAGCACTTCTTTCATCTACCCAACTGCTGGGGACTGGAGAGTTTCCCCTGCCTGGCTTTGGTGGCTCCCTTCAGTCAGGTCATGGTTTTGAGTCAAGACAGACACTTAGTGGCCAGGGACCTGGAACTTCCCCAAGCTTTGTTCCTTGGGGAGATTGACTTCTTGCACTATCTTCCCTTCCTTTTCCTTCATATTTATTTATTTGTTTATTTTAAGGAAGATGAAAGCAAGATCATAATAGTGATACTTATCTACGTGCTGCATTTCCTTTGGTCCTGATTCGCCTCGAGCTGTTCTTGAGCTTTATCGTGGGAACACTTCACTGAAAATTCAAGGCTATTTTCATAGGGATATAGATTCCCTTCTGGAAACTTGACGTCTCTGAAATAAATTTGTGCAAACTAGCAACTTTACCTGTGCTGAGGCAGTAAGGTTAAAAATTGCTTAAACCAAAACTGCTAAAAGAGGGGGACCCCCAAAAAAGAATGGAATGTGTTGTGAGACAACACAAATGATGAGATAATTCTAGAGAGAGTGCTCACAAAGAATTGTCCCAATAGCACCAGCAAAAACCAAGGCAGGAAGCTTCTTGTTCAGTTTGGTTGCTTCTAGTTTTGTCGTATCCAGCACAGCTGCCCCTGCCCCCCAAGAATGGACACCAAGGTTTATCTGTCCTCCTAAGCGGAAAAATAGGATTTTCACATTGATTGCTGTTAGCTCTGAAGTCCCAATGCGATGATGGGATTTTATTTTGGCAGCCAGCATAGCATCCTTGTTGCATACATTCGAGTTGTAAAATTAAACCATGCCACCTCTGCTACCTATGCAACAATACTTACTGTCTTTGGCAGCAGCGGAGGACACACTTGCTCTGCAGAATCCAGAATCCTTTGTTAATGGTGCTGAAGGCAACAACTGAATTTGGCAAAGGGTGCTCTGCCATTAAAATGCAGCAGATCAAAATCACAAATATTTTTCCCCCCACGCTGTAGAATGTTCTTCTAAGCTGGCATCCAGTTTGAATAGTAAAAACTTCCTGATTTGGCCATATTCACTGAGGTTGTCTCAAGGAAAGGGAGAAATTCATTAAGAGGATGAATCAAGCCCAGCAATGTGAAATCAGGGCTACAACTGAAGTATTGTAGCAGCATTAAAATTCTAAACTTAACACAATATCAAACCAGTTGGTAGAACAATTCCAGAAAATTTATTTTGTGGCCAGTAGTTATTTCTTTATGCTAATGAAACGGGCATTTTTCTTCAGTGAATTGAATCACAACTAACTGAGTAGAATCAGCACAGACCCCACGTTCAGGTAAATGTTGCCTTCCTAATGCTTTGTAGAAATGCAGAATCCATTAACTATCTTCACATGAGATTTTTTTTTTTTAATAAGTAGCATCTTAGCAAACCATTATGGACAGCATTTGTGCTGTCACAAAAAACTTTTCTGTTTGCTTAACGCTGGGAGGGGAAAATTATTTTCAATTAATTCAAGTGCTGATAGGGTTTACTGTTTGTTTTAAAACTCCAAAACTAAATATAATTTTCTGATTGGTGAGCAGGCCTGTCTTTGTGCAATTCATGCTTTTCTTTCTTGTGTCTTCAGAAGACAAGAAGTTACCCTCCTGATAATCTATCGATTCATCTCAATGAGCCTTAAGTGCTGGGAAACTTTTTTATTGCAAATCTGCCTTTGCTTTCACTTGCTGCCTTTACCTAAAAGCCAATGCGGAACCATTCAGCAGCACTAAAATTCCTCGTGAAAATACACCCTCTTTCTGTAATTCTTGATGCTCCTGAGCTTGATGATCCACATTAGCATTTCCTTCAGGTAACATCAAATTGCAGGGCTCAGACTATCTGCAAGCGCAGGGATGGGAGCCCATGCCCTCCCCATCTGCACTCAGGCCTTTGCATCCAATCCATACCGCCCCAGGACCACTGGGAGAGATACTTGAATTTATCTCTATGGCAACTTAAGAGAGCTCGCAAGGTAGCCAAAAAAAGGGGAGCGGGAAGGGGCAGGATGGAATCAGTGAATGAGAAATAAACAAAATGATGTGCTGATGCGTTGTAGAAGAATGGATTTATGGGTTATGACATTCCTAAAATATCTTTATTTAATAATGAAAACTTCATTATCCAGCCCTGTGCCGAAGTGTTGCCATGGGCCTGCTGCAACTCCCTGGAAAGATCTTTCATCTTGACAGAAGTTCTAAATTAGAGCATTAGTGCTCTATCGGAGAGGAAGTTATGGCCTATTTTGTCTGTCCAGGGAAATGAGACACACATTACTATGGAGTGGGTTATTGAAATCTAATCACTAAGAATATTAAAAAAGGGGTAGCAAAAAAAAATTTTTTCTGTGTGAGCACTGGGGATAAATTAAGTGATAAACCTTGAGTGTTTACCGGAGTTTCATTATTTTATTAAAAAGTAATTCATCTTTATTACAGTTGAGGCTATAATGTTTCACATCATTAAGAAAGCAATGCATGGAGACCCTAAAGCTAATTTTCAATCCAACTATCAGAATGCATTATGTTTTTATTTTTATCAGAGGTATTGAAACATCCTCTGTGGCTGCCTATGCTGACCTCCAGAAGTGTTTGATCTGTGATGTTTCGGAGACAGTGAGGTAAAACCAGCCTGTACTCACCGACTAATCATCAGCACTCCGTGCGCTTGAGCTCTGGTTCGGTTTCAGTCCTCATGTCCAGGTAGAAAGTCTGTTATGTGGATTAGAGCCGTGATGCTGGGCCTGGATGTGCAATCTCAGCTGAGCTGTCCTCTCTAACCACTTTAACCCAGTGGCTGAATGACTGGGAGAAAGACACTGCCTGTATTCATAAGCAATCTGGCAGCCAGACATGTGCAACGTGACTGAGAAAGTCCATTTCTGTTTTAGTTACTGTGGGTTTGCGTGAGTCCTTCTTCTGGTCTTCTGACACAGGCTGGTTTTTGCTTTGCATTTTGGGTTCAGGCAGAGCCAAACCCACCAGTTCCACACAAGTCCCAGGTGAGCATGTGCTGCTTTGTATCGAGCTGTATGAAAACTTTCCAAGACTTGTATTTTTGGGTCTGCAGAACCACCTGGAACCAGACAAGCTTCGCCTGGCTTCCTCCAGCTAGGAGAGCTTCCCTTGGTCCCTGTAGCTCATGGACAGTCGTACTCACGAAGGTTACTCCTCATTGCAAAGCAGAAGTAATATCATTGTGGAGTCAGATTACTACTTCTGTGAATGCTTATTGTAGCTTTTAAGCTGTTTGGCCAGGTCAGTGTCCCTGTGCCAAGAATATCACAATGAAGGTGTTCACTGGCAAAAGCCTTTGCTAAAAGGGCAGATTTTACATAAACACTGGAACACGTTCATAGGAAATGAACCCAGAATTTACAATTGTAAATATTCCCACCAAAATCTCCGCATTTGAGTGAGGCTTGCTGGCTCTGGATATGCATCACTGAGAAACTGATTCAGTATCCTGCACCTGTGTGTGTGTGTACAGTGTAAGGGGCCGTGCGTGAACTGGAAACGCTCAGGGCTCGTTGCTCAGCCCAGTAATTCAAATTCATTTTCTGACATGGGTACTACACAGGCTGATGGAGAGCAGCATTTTTTTTTTTTTTTTCACAGCACTTGTTTCTGAAACACGTTTCCTTGCCCGTGGGGTCACCTCTGCCGCCCAGCAGTTCCCGTGCCGCCCCTCAGCCCCCTGCTCTGGGACCCACTTCAGGCTCAGTTTTACTCTGCCATTTCATGACACAGCTGAGAGCAAGTGTCCTGGTTTTGGCTGGGATAGAGTTAATTTTCTTCCTAGTAGCTGGTACAGTGCTATTTTGGATTTAGTGTGAGAATAATGTTGATAACACACTGATGGTTTCGTTGCTGCTAAGTAGTGCTTACACAGATCAAGGACTTTTCAGCTTCTCACGCCCTGCCAGTGAGAAGCTGGGAGGGGGCACAGCCGGGACAGCTGACCCCAACTGGCCAAAGGGATATTCCCTACCGTGGGACGTCATGCTCAGTATAGGAACTGGGGGGAGTTGGCCAGGGGGCAGCGACCAGAGAGGTGCGAGCCCGGGGCGCGGAGCTGGGTGGGAGGAGAGCACCCTCCCACGCATGGCCTGGTAGGGCAGGGCTGAGGGCTGACTCACTGGGCAACCCTATTTCCATTGCCCCCATCTCCCTGCTGCCTCCGCCTGCAACGTGGGTGCAGGAAACCCCTTTAATTCGGTCTGTCAAATCAGCTTGTTCCCCTGCCGTCACTTTTGTTACCGTACAGTAAGTTCTGAATGCTTATGTAAGTTGTAATTCCAGCAGCTGGTAAAGGTCTTTGGGTTCAGGTAATTTTCTCCTCTGGAGGGTGGCTGCTAGGATGCCGACAAACAAATACCATTGTCTTTATGAGGAAACAAAAAAATGCTGCTATAATTCAGCAGGTATAGCGTGCCAAAATTGAGAGGAAAATGGCCATGTATCAACCCTCAGTGTCTGAAAGTAAAGCAGACAAAAGTTTTCTTTGATGGTTATGCTAATAAAAATACTAACTTAGAGTTGCACATATAGGAAGAGAGAACATACACTGTTCTTACACAGAGTGATAATTTGAAAGTAAACCCGTTGGCTCTAGGTCTTGTGTACACTCATGTAAATGAGTTTCAGCCAATTCAGTTAAAACTTTCCAGGTAAAACTACTTGTGTAAATGGCTTATTTTAATTTAATATAAGTTAAACATATTAATAGAAATATAGATGCATTAAATATTATAATATATTAACTTTTAAATACTTATTAATCCACTTCGAGTATGTCAAGGCTGAGAACTTAGGCTCTTCTAAACCACAGTAGCAGGACAGAAGCAAATCCCCATATTGACAAAAACACAGAATAATTCCATTGACTTTCTTCACTTCTGTTGAGTTATTCCCATTTATGGCAGCCCTGCTTAGGAGAAAATATAGGCTGGTGCCATCTGGCCATGCAAAACCGACGGCAGTGGTGGCAGTTTGTGAAACCTGTGGGTAGGGAGGAGGTTTGCTGAGGAAAGGCAGGGTTTGGTCTGGGCTCCCCTGCAGCAGCAGCCAGGAACGAGAGCCTTGCCCAAACCCGACCCCACGGCCCGGCCCGGGCCTGGCCTGTCGGTTTGCTCACGCTGCGAACGGACGGGGTGCGATGTGCTGCCTGCCGGGAGCAGGAGGAGCTGTGCGTGCAGCGCGGGGAGAAATCGCACAGAGGAGCATCGCCCGCACTGATTCTTTCCTGGGGTTTGAATTGGGCTTATTCAACCTGTGCAAAAAAGAAAAGTCTGATTTCAAGGTAAACGCAAGAATAAAATGTATCCTGTAATTGTGTTTTCTGAAGGAAAGCATACCTGAGTGTGTGTGTATCACAAAGAAATCTGGGTTTACTGCCAGGCCAAAGCTGCTCTCTGGTTATTACTTAGGGAGGGACATGAGCATGAGGAACATACCCTTGGGACAGCGGGAAAAGCAAAGCGTGTTGCTCCAAAGGCAGACTCTGAGTTACCTGCATGAGCACGAGTGGCCCAAAGAGCCATGGAGGTCTCATCTTGCAAAATGACTCTGTGTTTGGGAGCATGTCAGCCCAACTCCTGGTGCCAGGGAAATTGTAAGGTGTGCCCTATAGAAATGGTCTGTGTATAAGATGCACAACAGAGGCTGTCATGTAGATGTTAATGCATGTGTGTGTGTTGTGTGAGAGCATTTCTGAGGACAGGGATCTGCAGTTTAAGGTTGCTGCTGTTACCGTCAGGTAATACAGTGGCAATAGGGGATCAGCCTGAGAATTATCTGCTCATTTTATGCAGACCAAGAGGAAGTAATTGCTGGGAATGCCTCGCTCAGGATTTTGAAACAGATAACTATCACTACAATAAAATACAAATGCAGTAAAGAGAACAGACTGCTCCGGGTGTCTGGTTAATCAATGGACTGTGAAGAGACTGAGGTGATAAACTGACTATGCTCGGGGCTAATTTTATGCGATATAATATGTTCATAGGATTAGTCTATTTAAAAATAATTTTAATCAAACTTTTTTAAATGCAAAGCCATTCTGCACTACTCATTTTCAATATATGCCTTAAAACAGATGAGAAAGGCAGAAACATAGCCTTATTATACATGTATAATTTAAACAATATCATCAACTGAGTATTGATTGCTGACTAATGTGCTTATTAATTAATAGATGTCTTCCTGTTAAATACATTTCTCAGAGCTGTTCTGGGACCATTTAACAAGATAAATGGGGAGTTGTAGTACAGTACTTTGTCATTAAATGTGCAAGTCACATCAGAAAGAAATGTAAAGCCATGCCTCGCGTAGCTGTTTGCTGCAGTGAGCCACACGACGACTGCTCACAAAGGCTGCCCAAGCAGCAGTGCTGCAGTGGTGGAACCTGTATTTCAAACATCAGCTTCTGCCTCTTGGTTTTGCTTATCAAAAAAAAAAAACAAACAACAAAGCCCCTCTCTATTTTCTAAATTAGACCAAGCAAGCCTCCCAGTAACAAGCCAAGCCAGGAAGGGCCTTGCTCTGCTACTCTAATTTATCGAAATACTACACGTACAAATGCCACTACAAAACCAGTACAAAGAAAGAGATGAAGTGGAGTCCTAGAAAAAAATGCTTGCCATGGATCAGTAGTTTATTCCTGCGGTAGCGAGGATGCAGAGGAAACAGCCATAAAATCAGTGATCATTGTGAGCCCATTGCTCTTGACCTACAGCTTTTGTAAGCTCTGTAACAGTCTGTGAATCTCCTCTCCTCTCGCTCTCTATTCCCTGAGCAGGCCATATGCTCAGCCAGCAATTACCCTTTATTCTATCCGCAGTCAGCCACTGCTTTGTTATTATTGTCTTCTTGGTTTTATTTGCTCCTTAAAGGCAGGTTACAGCCCTTTGGCTGGCACCCAAATATCTTCAGTTCCTTTCTTGTGTAGATTATTTCCTGTCTTCCATTATTCCTACCAAAGTTGTTAAAACTTACTACTGACATTTCCTGTCTTTGGCAGTGAGAGAAACCGCCACATCAGTTTTGAGCCAAGCACCTGTTTGTGCCGTACTTCACCATCCCGCTCACATCCCGTTCACCAAACTGCCGTGCTTTACATACGAAGCAGATCGCTGAAGATTATGGATGATAGCTTGCACATCTCAGATGTACGCCGTATCCAATTTTCTTTACTCCTTCTACTCTCTTGTGTGCTGAGCAGACTTTTTAACTGACGGTTTGATTGATGGATATTCAAAAGGCACCTTTATGAGCCCTATAAATAACCCCTTAAAGGTTTTTCTTTTCTTCTTCCCCCCCAAGGGTGCCACTTAATCAGTTCTCCAAGGGATGGTCCTTGCCACACCTTTCAGCTTGCTTGCTGTTTGAGCAGCATCTGCTGTGCTCTGAACATACCTGGCACTCGTCTGCAGCCGCAGGGACTCGTGCCGGACAGCACTTTGGCATTTGGTGGGATTGGCCTCACTAGGCATTGCTTTGTGTTTTGTTCTCAAAAGCCTAACTTGGCTTTTTTTCATCAGCGGTTATTGGTATATAATTTAGGTACTTTGTGTTGGGGGGGTGGGGGGAGAATGAAGACAAATTTCCTACTCTGAAACTTGTTACAAATTATAATTGAAGTGAAAACTGAATTGTGAACAGCAGGTAGGCAGCCTGGTCAATAAGCTTTTTGCGTATGCATAAAAACACACAGAGCCATTTCCAACATCCAAAGCCGTCCACGCCTCTTGATTAAGAAAGTGCCACATTTTGCTAAACTAAAAGTGTTCTTGTGTTGCAGTAAAATAAGCATCGGAAGAACCCTCCCCAAACCCAAGGTCTCTCTGGGTTTTAAACAGCAGCAAAGTCAAGAGAAACCTGCCCCAGCTATTGTGCCACCTTGCAGGCAGGATGTAAACCCCCCCTTGACGGGTATGTGTACTATGTCCAGGAGCAAATGTCACTGCTCTGCTGAAGGCCACACGCAGGGAGGCTGCAAGGAGGGGACTGGGGACGTGCGAGCACCAGAGCTCTCCCCGCTCCTGCCCTGTGCTGCTCTCTGTGGCTCGGAGCAACCGACTGTCGAAATGACTCCAGTTTCCTTTTCAAACTCCAAGACTGTAATTCTAGATGACACAGTGTGAAGTTTCATTTTTTTCAATTACTGCATGATTTGTGGTGGGATCACTTTAAAAGAAACTTCCCTCCCTATGTTTTTATACCCACCGAGTTCATTGTTTGCAAGAAAAACTGCTGGGACAATAGAAGCAGCGGAATGCTGTCCTCTGAGCATTGTATTGGTCATGTGTTTTACAAGTACCTCACAACCTCTCTTCTGTCATGGCTTTGATTAATATCTGGCTTTTAAAAAATATGGGCTCTTTTCATAAGAGCCACTTTGTATGTCTGTTATTTGCCAGCTGACAATGAGAACTGGATCAAACTGGGCAGGTAGGAAACAGCAAGATGAATAAGAGACGGAGCAGGTACACATTAAATGTGACATCAGCTCTGACTACTGTTAGGGTAATTGAATGGAGATATATCCACAGTCCTGACATTCATTTACACCAGTGCTTCCTTACTCCAGTCAGCCACGTAAACAGGCCTTTGAAATGAGCATAAATGATTCCTACAGCGGTTTTAAGGGTGGTGTAAAGGGACTTTGCACCAGTGAGAATCAGTCTGTACATATTTAAAATAAATAGACGTGCACATAAAAAAATAACCCCTATTATTACACAAGGATGCAGTGGGAGTACCAGGGGAATGGCTAAAGTAACAAAACTTGACACCAGTGATAATAAAAGAGGCAACTAAAGCAAAGAGATCACCCCAGTCTGCTGGGTTTCGAGTGCTTAATCAAAACTGACTTCTACTACTGCAGCTGCAAAAGAAATGTTTCTAGCCTCCCATTAATTTCCATACAGTAACCCTCTAATGGGGGAGTTGCCGGGGAGAGGAGGGCGATCAATCTGCTGTAACGACACACTAGAGACTAAGGGAAAATGCAAACTTGGAGCAATTTCATGGCAGGTGCAACCTTGGAAAGTACAGCCATTTTTCTAAGTTAATTTGTTCCCCTGATATGTTTGAAATCCATATTTGTACTTTAAAGGTCTAAAATGCAAGATGATTAAAAAATATAACCAGATTTTTGTAAGCTTTTCAACTGTATCAGGTGATATATTAATGCCCCTCCTTGGAGCTAGGACAGCTGGATATCTTTTATCATTTGCTGCCAAAAAAAAGGAATAAGATTGTTTATTCTAGCGTTCACTTTCCGTCTCTAGCTTTCCCATTTACCTCCCTAGCCCAGTGCTCATTTGTTTCCTTGTTGAATTGATCCCTAATACTGTAGGAAGTAATAATAGTAATAATAATGGTAACTAATAGCAGTAATAATTATTATTCTTGTTATTGTTAGTAATAACAGTACTATATAATGCTAATGATTATTGTGGCTAAGAGTTTTAAAATGCTTAAATGAGTTAGCTCAATTTCTGATGCACTTTGGGCGCCTGCATCTTTTGGACATTTCTGAAAATTCTAGCTACAAATTGTAACAGGAGCAAACATCTTCACACAGGAACAGACATCAAGGCCCAGAACTCACTTCATTCTGGGTCTTGTCCCCAGTTGCCATTGTGATAAAATCCATGTTGTCTAGAGGTGCCTTGCACTCTCATAGCGGGGTGGAAGAGCTTTGGGGTAAATGAGAGCATTAGCCTTTCTGGGTCACCTTTCCTGGCACTGTGTGGTGGAAGCTGTTGGGAAAGACACGGAATTAGGGCACAGGGAGCGTCAGCCCAGGTTTTCACTGGACGTGTAAGGGGTAGTCCGCGGAGACTGGCTTCTTGCAGCTCACCGCCACGGAATGGAACGTTTTGAGCACCCCCATGTGGGCTTGGTGCACTTGTAATTCCCTGCTGCGCTTTTCCCACCTTTTTTGACAGCTGCTGAGTTTGGGAAGAGATACTTTTCCTTCTCCTCCTGCCTGTCCAGACCGGAGGCAGCACGGCTCTGGCATGGTGCAAAGGGAGCTCCCTGCGGGTGCCACAGAGCTGCCGGGGTGTCCCCTCGCAGCCAAGCGCTGCCAGAACCCAGAGAGTCCGGTCCCAGCATCCGCAGGGTCAGCCTCTTGCATCCCTTGTCAAGCTGTGACCCAGTCCTCCTTCCACCTTGTGATTTGGGCTTCTGAAAGCCAATCTCATTTATGCTGATTACTACTTTTTCTTTCTCAGTGCTTAAGAACAACAGCCAGAATCTTAAAAGTATTGAATTTTTGAGCTCTGGAAAGTGCAGGGACTTTGCATGAGAATTGGGTACCTGCTCCGCTCAGGTGCTTTTGTACTTTCCACTAAGTACCTATCTGCATCTTTAGATTTGTGTCTTTGTGATACGGCCCTTTGCGGCTAAAGTTAAGGTGTATGCTTTTTTGCATGAAAAGATGCTTATTATTCTACTGTGATGCTGCATTTTATGTGATGCTTGTGGCATCTGGAGAAGCTTGCTGTGACTATTCTTATGTTCTGTTTTAGATACCATTTTAAATACATACTCTTCCCCACGTGCCCCAGCTTAAAAATTCTGCTTCAGCTACACCTACAAACTTCACACTGGCTTAAGTGCCTTGGTTTTTTCCTGCTACCCTACTTGGCTCCCATTAGCATGTTTAAGTAGATAAACAAAATAATTGATCGTTTAAACAAGATTGCAGGATTCGTAAAGGTTCAATTATGTCTTCCTAAGTTTGATCTCAAGTCAATGTAATGAAGTACCTGCCTAGTTCTCAGTACATCATCAAAATCAATTTATTGGAATCAAATGCTACAAAGAAAGTAGCCAGAATGATTTGAAGTATGAAACAGCAGCTACAAGAGGACAGACTAAATACACTAGAGCTGAAATGTGGTGACAACCTCCTTTTCCGAGTTATTTCTCTGATGATTACATATATAAATTGAGGGCTATATGTTTTATCCCTAGGGCTTTTAAAAGCTTGGTTCTGACTTCCTTACTCTCACAGAGGAGTTCAGAAACACAGCTGACTTCAACAGAGCTGTCAGTTTTGGCTCAGTTTGGCTGTGCTTTCTCTCAAACGTCGATGTTGAAATCTCTGATGTTGAATAGCCCTTCACTCCTCTATCAGGTCCAAAGGGTAAAGCAGAGTGAGACAGGTGGGTTTTAAAGCTCTTTTAATGCAGTGAAAGTAGATGCTGTGAAACCTTATGTCTGAAGTTAGAAAAAATTAACTTGGAAATAAGACATGCTGTTTGATGAGGAGAACAGACTTCAGGAGTAAATTCCTAAGGGAATAGAGCAGACTCACCATCAGTTGCAACCTTTATATTCACATCATTCATCCTTCTAGGTAATTTGACAACAATTTGAGAGGGGGCATGGCATGGGATGTGTTGGTCTGCTATTCATGTGATCAAACTAGGACCTCAGCTCCTTACTGAAATAAAATGGGATTTGGGTACTTAATGTGCTTGCAACTGTTGAAAAACCTATTAGAGATTATAGGTTTTGAGAAACCTATTAGGTGATAAAGTTTGGCTGCTGTCTTTCTTACTTTATCCGTAGCACCAGTTCCATCAAACTACATTGGTTTTCTTCTGCAAAATCCAGATACTTCCACGTCAGACAGGTTCACTGTCAATACCTGACAGGCCAATGCAGAAAACAATTTGCGTTAAGAAAAGAGAGCTCGGGTTTGAACAGCACTGGAGGGTTGTGCAACACTTTCAGGTCCGTTCAAAGTTTTTCTGTCCACTGGCCTGTTTTCTCATTCTCTCTGGTGATTTAGGATGTGGATTTTTGCTCCTTGCCATCATGTATTTATGACTCTGTAGCACTGCTGATCGACAAAGCAAGGCGCATTCCTGCTGAAATTACAATGTGTCTGAAACTTCTTGGACCTCTTCAGTGGAGACCAAATAAGTAAGAGCTAGCTCTGAAATCCAGGCCCCCTGAGCTCATGGGGAACACCTTTAATCATGCAGCACAGTATCTTCTCTTTTGCTGGTTGGATTTAATCTTGTCTCCCATAAGATGACAAACCCTCTCACTGTCCATCCAAAGGTAAGGACCTGTAAAAGGCAATTCAGTTTCACAGACCATAAAGTTCTATGTCCGTTTCTTGCATTTCTTTCCTTTTTGTTTATGATTTCAGAAAAATCTCTAAGCGTGCAATCTAAATTTTGCCTCTGCACATCCATAATGCAAAGCTGGATTCCAGTCACTTGTTCACTGAGGAAAGCATCAGCAAAAAAGCTGCAGTGTGGCTTTCTGGAGGTGGGTGGCAGACGGGGAATTTGGGCTCTTTTCCCAACAGAGGCAGCTTGTGGTTATAGGCAGAGACACCAGCCTCGGGACCCCGCTCCCTATCCCTGCCATCAGTTCTGTACCACTGTTCAATAACTTCCTGAGTCATCTAGCAGCAGTAATGTTGCTGTTTTTAAAGCAGTATTTTTGTACATAGGAAGTGGTGGTTTTGAGAAAATCGAGATACCTACTGCTTCCTTTCTGCAATCAGGTCTGTAGTTTTCCCTTTGAACAACTCCTGTTTCCTCTTCGGAGAATGACTCTGTGCATAAACAAGGCCTAGATTAAATGCAGGAAAATACTGTGACATTTAAAAAAGATGTACATAGAATAACTCATTTCGCCATCTAGACGAGAGTCTCAGGTCTAACATGTACATGTGATTCTGTGGCTTGCTCATATCATTACTCTTCACCTCTGCTCATAAACCTCTGCCTGGAAAATAATGTAATTTAATTAGGAATGTGGAATTAGCCTATTGCAGTCATACTCGGTTAAGCTGAATCAGTTTGTAAATTCCATTGTCATTGGGGCTGAAAAAAAATATGTTACATTAGCAGCCTAATCTTAGGTGCATATTAGGAGAGGGATTGCAGGGGAAGCTGTTTGCAGCGCCTGGCCCCTGGAGTGGCCAACAGCGGCTGCGAGCCGCCCTGCCCTCCTGCCTGCGCGCATGGTGCGGTGGGGCGAACGCGAGGTGTGGGGGGAAGGAAGGTCCAAGGGGGAGGACGCAGCCCTAGCGGTCTGCCTCAGGAGGCAGGAAGGCAACGGAGAGAAAGACAACGAGTCTTTGCGCCAGTGACCCCCTGTCGCACGAGCTGGCTGTGGTGGGAGGGTGGAGAGTGGGGCACCACGTACCCGGGGGCTGATAGGATTTTGCATGAGAGAGACATCCATGTTGCAGGATGTTTGCACACCTTCTGCCGGCTCCTTCGGTTTATGTAGAGGTGGGGCAGAGGATCCTGCTCTGGCCAGTGTGGTTTCCAGGGCAGACATATGTGGCCAGTTGTGAGCTCCCACCAGAGCCAGAGGGATGAGAGCATCACCTGCCTCTCTCTGAAAAGATAAGGTGATCGTAGTTACAATCTAGGCAATAACTTCGAGGAAAAACTGAAATGCTTTCATTTTCTGGTCCTGTGGGGAGATGTCCATTGACACATTTGTGATTATGCATAATTTCATGACTGTAATTACATGTATGCACACACATAGATGCTTAGGAAAAGGAAAATTGTAGCACTTCTGTACGTCGCTGGTGGAACGCTGATCTTATTGTGATTCTTTACCACTCTCTTGTGATACTTGCAAAGGGAAAAGGCGTCTGATGCTGCCTTCCAAACCGGACTGCGGTAGTGTGCAGGAAGGAGCTGCTGCCCTCCCGAGCCCCTGGTTCTGCACTGCCTTCCTCTGAGCATGGTGGGGAGGGTTAACCTTTTTCTAAAGACCTCACAAAAGTACAAGGATTATAAAGATGACGTGTTCGATGGATCGAAAGTCTTACCTGAAATGGCAACCCCTCCTTATTTCTGGAGGCAACTTGTACATGACTCCAATTATTTTAATCTCTTTTATTTCCTTCTGTACAGGCTCATAATAATTTCATTAATTTGTTTGAAAATGCAGAAGGAGGCAACATCATGGTCTGGGAAAAGTAAAGGAGGAGGGAGATTCACAAAAATGGCTGGAATATCTCTTCTGTGTCTCTTGGCATCCTGGTGGAAGAGGGTACCAGGTTATCAGAAGGAAAAGCACTTCATCCTCAGTGCTGGTGACAGTCACCACTAGCTCACTGCAGTTCCGCAGTGCTTCAGACCCACCCAGACCATGTATTCGACCAAATACTGAACACAGACATTCTTAGTTCATAGAGTTTAACAGGAGACTCCCTGCATCATCCACCATATAGTCTTGTTTTATTTGCTCCTCTGTTCTCCAGCAGCTTCCATCCTTATCCACCACAACCTTTTTGTTTTTCTTTCTGAACCTCCCACATCTCCCTGCTTGTCTGCAGGACCTCCACTGTGGTGGGCCAGTTATGGCAGCTAGAGCAGCAATGCTAAAGGACTACAACCGGGCCATCCTTTCCCTTAACATGTTTCTGTATTATCAAAACAAAAAAAAATCATAAGGACACTTGTATCTTTAAAAAACGATATACAAATAAGCCATCTTGGTTTGAAGTTCACAAATATTTTCGAAGGCAAATGGGGTAGGAAGAGTTTAGCCTGCAAACACTTATTTGTCATTGTCTGACTAGTGCTTTTCAACGTGCTTTGATCCTCTTCTTTTTTTTGGCCCAGGCATTAGATAATGCTTTAGAAGCCATTAGAAAAAACTGTGACAATTGAAATGCTTTGAAAAATGACAGTTTGATAGTCTAATAATAGCCCCTACACTGATCTGGAGGTTTTATTTTCTTTTTTGTGTTCATTATGTACAGTACATTTCAAAATGTCCTTTTCTCCCCAACAAATAATTTAACCCTTTCATGACCTGCAGTCCTGGAAATGTGAAACACGTAGATGCTAATATATGCATATATAACACGGGTGTGTATTTAAAGAGGTATGTACACTATAAAAAGCTGTTAAAAGGTACATGACACTGAGAGAAGAAGAAATGAAGAAGAGGATAACATCTTTGGTTGTGTTCTTTGAGTAGAAGAGAGCTGAAAAAGGCTGACCATGCAGAGTTCTGCTCTTAAGGAGGGACCATTACCGCATGGTCCCCAGGAAGATTTTCTGTAGGGAGAAAAACATATCTTGGAGAGTGAGGTGGATGGGAGCCTACATTTCATTGCAAGATCTTGTTTTTGCAAGATCTTATTTGGCAGCGATAAATGAGCAACTTACCAGCCTCAGAAGTGATTAATTTCTCACTGGAGCTGTCTCTGAGGCTGTCACAGCCTGACAATCCTGACATAAGTGTCATTTATAATGTCACAAGTCTATTACACATAAATGTCATTACACAATTACTCTGAGGATGAAGAAAGGTTCACTGGGGGAAGAGCGTCTGATATTAAGTCAATTATATATCTTAATGTTATTGTTCGGTTGTCCCCCCTCACACAATTACATTGTGTCTCATTTGTTCATTTTGTGCAAATGAGCAGTTATTTATTGCAATGATACTTCTAGGCAACCCAGGTAGGGTTGGTGTTATTAAAACTCTGGCACAACCTTGCGTGTGTTGCCATGATTGATATCAACGTGAGGATCATGGTGTTTTGATAATTAGCCCTCTTGAAATGAGGGCTCCATACTCGGTCTCCCCCCACTTTTTTTCTGCATCTCTCTGAAAGGCACCAACATATGGGTGAGACGATAAATCCTCCATGTGGTTTTGATAAAGATGGCTTGTTTTAATGAGGGTGACTTTTTGTGCTGCCTTACAAAAGAGGCTCTTTCTTGTTAGAAGGACAGAGGAGTTCAGCAAATTCCCCTGCGCTGCACCTCAATTATTCCTTAAAATTGGCATAAATGTAGCCTTCGTTTAGTTCTAACAGGCTTTCATCCTCCTTGGCCCAGACACAAACAAGACTTACACTGGGGCTCGGTGTACTGACGAGATTTGAATGCATTATGCATAAGGAGGTGCGGTAATGGAGCTGCCTGGCTGACTAGGAGGGAGAAAGAGATATCTGGGGTAGTGCTACAATGCCCGTCTCTCCCTGGACACTTACGGGAGCAGAGCTGTCGGTTTGATTAGAGGTCACCTGAATTCAGCTCAATTTTGTGATGAATGAAATGAAACTGCCTGTTAGGATATAGGCAAACACTTGGTTCTGAAGGCACTGAACATTTTTGTCCTGGCTTCAGCAAAGTGGAGCATTCTCGTACCACTGTCTGAGCTGACTTAAAAACGTGTAAATACAGAAAAAGGCCAGGAGTTTCCATGATAATCCTCCAGATTTCTACCAAGACAACTGAGATGAGAATCAGGCCTTTTAAATTGCTCCCTTTGCCTGTTTGCTATTCTGGGAAGCTATTGTTCTCAAAGGGACATCTTTAAAGCAAAAGCTGGTAGAATAATTTATTTGCGAATAATTTATTCAGTGATTGATGGGAAAAGCTGCTGAATAAATAATTCACTGAATGCTAATGGAACATCAGAGATGGTCGAATAATGAAAATGTTTATTTCAAATAATTTATTCAAAGAAAAATGCTGAAATGTATCAGCTCAATTATTCTTGGTGAATAATCCAGCCATTCCTACCCAGCCTGCTGTGACATGTTGTACAAAGATGGTTTTTTCAACAAAATGAAAACTCCACGTAGCTAACCCATGTTTGCTCCAAGTGAGGAACTCTGATCTTCTGCTCTCTGGCAAGAGCAGTCATGAGAAGAAGTTTGGATAAGAAAGTCCTCAAACTTGAGCTCAAACTGAAGGTTGAGTCCTAACTCTAACTGTGATGGCAGTTTCATATCGTAGTCCTTTTTCACCCCTTATTTATTGTTATTATTAGCAGCAGCTTTATCATCTGAAATCCTCTTTATAGGTCTAAGCTCTGCCCTTTTTTTCTGAACAGCGAAGGAGGTAGCCCTCTGTCCTCCCTCTGGGGCAGCAGTGCTGTTGTTCCTGAGGAGCCCGGTCCCCATGCTGGGGTTGCTGGGGTAGCGGAGGGGTGTCCTCCGATGACAGACCTGGAGCACTGGGCAGCTCCGGGTTGTCCCTCTGAGAATTCAAATGATCAGAAGCTGATCAGGAGGCAATGCAGAGTTTATAAAGGCATAGTCTTGGGAGAGAGTCCTCATGTTTCACAGCACCATGTGGGTGATAAGGAAACATGGCATCAGCGCCAGTCATTGCGCATCTTTCTCTAGTCTGGATCACTGGGCTCTTTGAGACCTACCAGTGATTAACTGGTCATTTGGCACAGACTTCACCCTCAGGGAACTGGGGAGATTTTTAAAAGATGTGCTCTGAAGACTAAATTCTAAATCTGCCCTAACTACAGCAAAAATAAACAAATTAACCAAAGCCAAACTCCCCAGCAGAACTTTTGTCACTAATCCCTCTTGTTTGGCAGATGTTTGGAGAGCGCAAGCTCGCTGGCCCCAGGCAGGAGACCCTGCGTGGGGCAGGTACTGCGGGCGTCGTGGTCCTCAGCTGTTCCATTTGCCAGAGGAGATCTTTCCTGCTTGCATGCAGCTGTACAGTGGGTCTCAGGTGCTCCTGGAAAATTGAAGTGATTTTGTGCTGATACTGGAGCTAATACCAGAAAAATCTAAATTACTTTTTAAAAGGAATCTACCCTTTTATCTTTTAACCTTAGGCCTCTCCCTCTCATGCAGAAAAATCAGTCTTGACTAATCCACTGATGAAGTAAAAGTAAAAAGAGGAGCACATATAAACATGTACTTTATCTTTAAAATATTTTCCACAGAGAAGCTCAGCGAAACATCCAAAGCTTCCTCATAGGTCTTAGGATAAAACCCCATTGTTTTGAAAGGATCCATCATTACTGTTGAGGGAGAGTTTTGGGAAAAAACAGTAGATAGACCCTCCCCAGCTGTCTAGGTGTTTAAGAAAACCCTGCAGCAAGGACTCCACCTAACAGCTCTACCTACTCTCCAATGAGAGCTGGATTCCTAAAGTCCTGCTAAAGACACAGCTGCAGCAAATTAGCAAGTGGGCCCTTACCTGCGTCCAGGGAGCAGATAATCCCAGCAACCTGGGCCACCCCTCTGCTTGCTGGAGGGATTGGTATGAGCTGCAGGAAAAGGTGTTATCCTTACTTTATTTTTTTTTTTATGATTTCTCTATTTTTAACTCTAGTGGCTAGCACTCATGGTAGGAAAAACTCTTTCAGCAGAAACTCTGTAACCAGTAACCTGGGCTTTGTCAGAAGCCACCAGGGATATGGCTTCATCAGAAAGGAAGACACAGTCTGTGAAAAAGCAGTGCAAAGGGAAGCTTTACTCAGAAACCTGTCTTCCAGAAATCCTCTGTTTTTCTGATGCGTTTTTCCTGTTTCTTGTATCTTTTCTCCTCTGGTTTTGTTAGCATTAGGCAGGGCTTATAACCAGGAAAATACACAACCCTCTAAGAGTGTAACTCTTTGGCAGTGTTCTCCTGCCCTTTCTGGATTAAGAAGGAAGGTTGGGAACAATTTGAATTTTTGGCTTTGCTTTTTATTTTTAAAGCTTTTCTTAACTTCTAATTGAATGTAGAGTCAGGCCTTGGGCCGAGACTAGTGTTGTTGTATCTCTTGTCCAAAGTGTGTTCTGCTTGTGCCTGGCTTTCATAGTTCAAAAAAAAACCCCTCCATTTACATTAACTGCACAGTACTGCAATCTTAGGTGCAGATCAGGTCATCTTGCCCATCCCTCACTGCTTTATCATCTTGTTTTCTCCATTTCCTCCTGTGATATATTGAAGTAAGCGACATTTTCAAGAGCAGGAGCACTAAATCATGTATGCTCTGTGTATGCATAATCTGGAGTATCTGGTCCAGAATGCTAATGAGGGCATGCTGGCAAAAAGAAATAGCAAGAGAGACCTTGGAGTCTGCTGGGACATACTGAGCAAGAAGCAGGAGAAATCACGCTGTTTTCCCTTAGTAATGGTAGTCCATTTGCTCCTCTGAATAACTTAGTTCCCTCTCCATGCAGCCAGATTAATCAGCCAGAGATCAGGGTCTCGCATAGTTGAGGGGCTGAAAAACTCTCAGTGGAGATGAGTTAAGCTCCAGGTGACTTATGGGCAAGGCACGGTAGGGCAGAGAGTAATAAAAAAAAAAAAAACCCAAATCCCAAATGATGTGTAGATGTGAAGTCTTATGGATAATAATCAAAAATACCAGTGGCTGAACTGTAGAGACTTTAGATCTCATGACACTCATGTCAGAGCCTAGCTTGTGAGTCCTTGCTACCTTTCACAAGTCTTTTTGATCACCCAGGGCTGCTGGGTGCTTCAGCTGTGGAAATAGCATTCATCCAGCATGCTGGAGGCAGGTGAAAAAGGCCTGTGTCTGCGCATTGGCTCTACGGCTCCCCTGAGAATCTATAGCAAACTTAATTTTGAGCCAGATTTCCATCATCTTTGCACTACCCTACCTAGATCTAAAAATAACGTAGCTGTGCTAAGAACCTGCTATTATATTTTCTTTGTGATTACACCCATCCACATCAGAACCAGTTCAGAGTTGTTTTATTCTCCAAATTTCTGGCTGTATTAGCACTGTCAGAATCCCTGATGTATCACCTTGCAGGGAGTCTAAATGCTTGTCAGTGCCTTACTTTGCATTTTTGTTCTGGGTTCAAAGCTGAAAGCACAGCTGAACTGAAATCTTTTCTCTGGATGCTGATAGAAATGTAAGAGAAATCTCATTTCTAAAAAGTATGAAAGGACCATAAAAATAAGTCTTTCACGAAGCTGATCAACTCAGCCTTTTTATACCAAAAAGAATTCAGAGTGAGAAGCTGATAATACAGGCTTTAGTTTGTGGGAAGTGAATTAGAAAGACGGTATTTGAAAGAAGTATTTCATTTAGGTATTTCACTGGCATATAACGAGCTACTATAGTTATACTGCAGCAAGCTAAAATATTATTTAAAAGTTAATTCATATTTTTAGCATATAATTTCTAATTAACTTGCCGTAGTTATCTTGTTAAATGTCAATTAAATCTCGGAGCATTTCTCAAAGGTTTCCTGTATTCATAAAATGTAATTATACAGCTATTGCTCGTGTAGCCCTTATTACTAGTATAATCTACAGCTAAATATATCTTTTACATACTAATTATACATCACTAAGTGCTATATTGATAATCAGTAATTGATTTAGCACAATGAATTGTCATGTTACCTCTTTAAATGTCAACTCTAAGTATTTGGAATTAAAAGTTCTGGTCACAACTTCTGGTTGTAGATGAGGTTTGTGGCCACGCTTGTACACGGGTAGGAGGGTTGACCCGCCAAAGCTGCGGTACCGGAGGGCAGCACCCGCCTGAACGTGCTCCCGATGGCCGCGATGAGACTCCCCTCCGGTGCGAGGTCTTTGCAGCTGAGGGCGCTGATGCTGCGGGGTGCAGCGCTGGGGCGCAGCGCTGGCTTGGATGGCGCGCAGCGGGGTGTGCTGGCGTGTTGGATGCACGCTGCGTCATGCAAAATGCAGGGTATTTCAGAAAAGCTAGGATGGCTCTGCTGGCAAGAAATGAGGGCAAAATGGGCTGAAAAGTCATTTGTCATCAAAAAAAAAAATGAAGAAAAAAGGAGAAGACTTTAAAATTTTATCCCCAAACTTCCTAAAGGGGAGCATAGTCAAACTTCTTTTGAAAGAAAACCCTCCCAGACAATCTAGTGTAGGATTACCATCCTTTTTTTACACTGATACAAGAATAAAAGGCAAAGGTTGGAGTATTCATTTCTGCATATAATTTCTCCTTCTCCCCAGTTTTGTTTTTGTACTAGCTTGTGTCTGTGGGACTGTGTGGAGCAGGGTTCTGTTGTGCTTGCAAGGCACGGTGGGGCGCCTCGTCACATCTTCCAAAGCACCAGCTCAGCCCCATGGCTGAGCAGAACCAGCCTCCCTCTTCTGAGGCAGGATTAATTACACCAAAATAATTAGCAGAAAATACCTGAAACCCCAGTTCACTGTGATCTATAACTGTGATGATCCAGATGGAAAAAGGGAGAGAAAAGAAGAAGAAAAGAAAAAAAGACAGAAGCTGGGAAAGCCTTAATTAGATTTGGACATTTACTGCACACCAGTAACTTGGAGCAAATATTATTCCTGGTCTCTCCCAGCCTGTCTCCAGTCCCAGCTAGCCTCTGCTCCTCTTCCCTTCCCCCTCGCTGTCTGGATAATATTTACTGGTACATCAATGTTTTTCAGAGTTTGGATGGTCCATGTCCCTTGCCAGATTCATATGTGTCTGTGTTGATATTGATGTTATTCAAACAGTGATCGTCTCCTTCCCTTGTCAGTTTATATTGTGTGTTTCACGTAGCACAATTTTAGCAAACAAGTACCATCCTCTGCTTTTTTTCCCCCCATTTGTGTTTTTTTTCCTTTTGCTAGAAGTGGTATTTAAATTAAACTGTGCATTGTTTTTCCCTTCACTCTTGTGTTTCCTAAGACAACAAAGATTATGGATCTGGGAAATAGAATCAATATGAAGTTGGATTGTCCTTACGAGATCCTCTTAATATCCCAGGAGGCCAGGCATTGTACATCAGGACTAAGAAAAGGGAAAATTACTGAGGGCAGGATTCTTCGGAGGGCTGTTTGTGTGCACATCATGGACAAATATTGAAATGTGGAAAACATAATCCAAGGGTTTGTGTAGCTTTAATCGAAACCATTTGTAACCTTCATTCTCTCCGATCGTAAATGATGTTTTTATCTTCCTTGAGTTCATATGGTGGGTTCTACTGCATCTTGAATTCATAAAGTATACAAAAATTCAGTGTTCTTAGGAGAGAATTCATATCCAGTGTTGGGGGAGAGATGGCAATCTAAATGATAACACTGGGTGATATAAAAGTGAACCTATTATTCAGAATGTTAAAGCTTTCAAAAAAGCTGTGTGGCCACTACCAGGTAATTTACATTTTGTATGAAGGTACTCCAAAAGTAGATGAAAGACTTTCTTAATTCTGAGTAACTCTTTTTATTGCTATATTGAAGACATAATTTTCTGGCTCACTCACACTATTTCCTGTCTGGGGGAATGTGTTTCCTTCAGACGGGCTCACAATTATTCCATGATCCTGTTGGTTTCATAACTGAGGTCTTCACCAGAGTTCATTAGAAAAAAAAACTTAATTGAATTAGGGCAGTTACCCATGCGGGAGCAATTGGAAGTGGCAGAAATAGTCTTTCCAAGGAGACAGTTTTGCTTATTCTCCAGGAGCGAGGGAGCTCTCCCTGCCCAGTTGCTCACCACGGGCGCTCCTGCTGCCCTGCCAGTTTGTTGCTCCAATTTTTCTGTTGATTCTCCTCTGTTCCCTTCTCCCTTTGCATTCAGTCAGCCTCCTATTTTTGAACTTGATGGTTGTTTTTCTTTTTCCTCTGGCAAACTGCTTCATCAACCGAATTGCTATTGCTTTTATGCTGTAATTTTCATTATGTCAGTGGCTGGCTTCACCTCCCCTGTCAGTTTGTGTCACTTCTGCTGGGTGGACGGGCTTGCTGCAGCAGCGCTGCTCGCCTTTCCTCATCAGCTTGTATCACTTCCTTGCAAATATTGATCTATTGTGAGCAGCAGTCTCCCAATTTTCTGTCCAATTGTTCCATAGCTTAGTCTTTAATATTAAAGCATTTGCAGTGTTTTCAGTGAAATTAGTTGCAGTTTACATCAGCATGGCGAGTGCTCTTTGTGTGAAGCAGGAACATCCTGAGTCAAGATGAGGCCTCGTCTTTAGGATTAGTATTCGTAGAAGACTGTTCTCATCTCCTTTTAAAATACTCCAGTATTCCCACAAAAGGCCTTTCACCAGGGCAATATATCTCCTTGTTAGCTCCTTAGATACAGCAGAAATCTGCAGTACGGACCAGTGGAAGAAGAGACAAGGGTGTGTGTGGGGACCTATGTAGACTGAGATGAAGTGATGGGGAATCTGGAGATAAGGATTTAGAGTAGAAAGACTGGAAAGAAGGGACAGGACTGAGGATGATGAAGATCAAGTATCTAAGATTAGAGCTCTAGGAATTCTCTCTCTGCAGGATGTGGTTGAATTTTACCCAATTTGCAGTCTTGGCATTTTCTTTTCTTTTTATATATGCTCATCTATTTACTGAGCTCTAGGAAAAAAAGAAAATGGAAGTTATATAGATTCAGTGTGCATAACAAAAATGTGATACGACATATTCCCTCTGAGTATTTTCAGAACAAAAAGGCAGAGAGAAATCAGATAAATGCATCAATAGGAGTCAGCTGTCTGCCAAAGCTTGTTTTAAATATCAAATTAGAACATAACAGTATGCATAGTTTCCATACCAAATTATGACATTATTGGCAGAGACTACAAGGTGACACAACTCAGTCCTCCTACATCCCTGGATAACAGATGAAACGGTCTTAAATGGAATGCAAAGCAATTTTGTAATAAAATGCAGGCTTACACGGGCATTTGTGTGGTTCAGACAAGGGAAATAGAAACGTAGGGAAATTAATGCTTTTAATATACTTTTTTTTTATGCTACGGTGAATGCCCAGACTGAGGGATACAGGGATAGAAATCTGCTTACGTAAATAATGTAGGTGGCTATGGGCAGGTACTCCACTCCCCTTGCTTCTTTGTGTTTGTTTTTTTTTTTTTTTCTCTTTCCTGTGGGAAGTGCCATAGTTGGGTGGGAGACACAAAGTGGGGAATCTGAGAGTATTTCCACCAGGGCAGCAGGGACTTCTGCTGGTCAGTGACACCTCTCTCTGTTGGGGGAAAAATGCGAGGTTGTTTTCCTCCCAGAGGTATAAGGAGACCATGAGCTGTAGTTCAGCTGGCTGAACTGTACAGAGCATCCTTGTTCAGGAAGTATTTCAGGGGCACAAGAATTCTTGGGTTCTAGAATGAAATTAACTGTTAATGAGGCATCACCAATGTCCTCTAGAGGCCTCTGGTGTTCACCAGCAGCAGAGATCCCCAGGACAAGCAGGTGGGAGCATCTCTGAGCACTGAAGGAGCTTGCTTTAGGATATTTTTTCTGTTGATAGTTGCTTTCTCTGACTTGAAACTGGGCAGAAGAGGAATATTTATAGCAGTAAATAAAAAGTGTCAGCGTCAACAGAATGATTCCTCCAGGTGGTGGTGGCTAGCTCATATCCCCCGTGGACTGGCCGTTACAGGAGATGTATTGCTCAGAGCAATGGGCTGGCCCTACCACTGCCGCTCGTGTACCTTGTGTGCGGGCAGAAGGATTCGGTTCAGCCCGAGGATGTTTCCTTGTTGCATTCTGGCAGCTCTTAAACCCAAATTTCATTTCAGTAATTGTGCAAAAAATAACGTACTTGTCTCTCATAGGATACTCCCACCAGACAACAGCATGTAGATGAGTGTCAGAGTAGATTATATATTTAATATATCACATACTGTTGACTTTAAGTAATAAAGCAATAATGAAAGCGAGTACATCTGGAAGCATGCTGTGAAACAGTTATTCTTTAAATATTGATGATCTGGTTTTGTAACCATCACAGTTAAAACACACAGATGGAGTTCAGAGCTTTAGCTGGACCACTCAGCTTAGGCAATGTGGCAAAATCATAAGCAACAAGAGGAAAGAAGACGACTGCAGTAATCCCAGTCGGATGTGCCTTTTTCTCAGAAGCATGGTAACATCCTCCCATTTCTCTTGGTAATGTTCTCTCATGGAAGATATGTAGTGACCGGCACAGCAGTTCAACGAAGACCACTGAGAAAAATCTCACTGTCTTGCGTGCTCCAGAAGATAAAGGTGGGCAGGTTGGGCAGTGATTTCCGAGTGTGATGAGACAATTCTTGAGGAGGAGGTGATTTCCACGGTTTTCCCTGCACACAACAGTGGTTTAGGTGCAGTTCAATGTTGCGGCTCCCCCAGACATAGGGGGAAAGACAAGGAAAGAGGAAATATTTTTTCCAAGCTGAAGATATATTGCTCTAATATTTCATTTTACTTTTGCTTCTATTCCCTCTTGACAGTTCCATCTCTTCATGTAGCTATAGGCTGTCTGTCAGTGCCTCTCATACACACACATGGAATATTTGTTAACTACAACTATTTGAGGCGAAACAGTGAGGTTCTGTGCTGAAGAAGAGTTTTTCAGATAACTGCCTGAGGCACCAGACATTTTAGAATCAAAATCTGGAAACTAGAGTCATTATTTCTGTTGTTTTAGTGCCTGCTTTTAGTCTCTTATTGACAAATGTTCCATAACCCATATTGCTGTGGGTGGTTTTTTTCACATTTGCACTATACAGAACTGTTTAAAAAAAAAAAAAAAGACTCTTTATTTAACCATCTTTGCAATGTCTCCTACTTTGTATTCAATCACTCCTTCCTGTCTCCTTTTTTGACTGCAATCTATGGACATAGATTCTGAAGTCTGTAACTTTCCACATGAGATGTGAATGGAAAATGTCTGGAACAAATCAGAGCAGAAGAAGAAAAGTCCCCTTCAGCTCTCTGTGGCGAAGTGTCAGACAAATCCCAGCGTTACAAACTACCTTGTTCAAGAAGGTGCACAGCCGTCTTCCTTGCTGGCTTGTACGGCTGATGCAAGTTGTACAAATAACTGGTGTGACCTCTGTAACAGCTGAAATCAATGGATCTTCCAGGAGATGAATGCTTCCAAGTACAAAAGCAGATCTGGGTCTTTATTATGCACATAAAGCCCCACTGGGGAGAAAAAAGAAAAAAAAAAAACCAACCAAAACAAAAAAAACAAACAACAAACCACACCAGGGACCTGAGAGTCTGGTGGAGGGACAACTCTAAATTGCAGATTTGGCATCTGTGTCCTTGTAGTTAGCTTCAGACAACTGCTCATGCTTCTCCAAGCCCTGGGAGGGGATTGGTGGCATCATGATACTTAGGCCCTCCTTCAATGATGAGCCACTTACATGACTGGTTCCAGTGCAGCTTACCTTTACACCTGGTGATATGCTGTGACACGAAGATACCAGTGTTAATATTGTTCAGTGCAAGGGAGATGCCCTGCAGGCTAGATCCAAGGCTGCCGAATGACAGCTACGAAGTGTGTGCGCTTGTAGGGACCATCGGAAGAGATGACTATCCCCGTCAGCGAGGTCAGCGACCGAGAGCGTGCTCTGTCTGCGTCTTTGCTCTGAAGCTCTGGTTTGTTCCCCGCAAGGTCAATGCGATGGGGTATGGATGTGGTGGAAGGCAGAGCACTCAAAACCCATTTCAGATGCAGAAATATCTGCTTCATCCCTGGTGATGGTGTGAGTTTAGTGGAGTCGTGTCTCAGGGCTCAGGTCAGGGCCTTGTTGTAGTCTGTTAAAGCAAAGCACTAAGCTTCTGCTGCTGAGAGGTTACATTTTAGTATGTAGACAACAGGTAGTAAGTAAACAAAGTGCCATAAAAATAAGGAGAAAAGATAGAGAGGACAAGATGACGGCGCTGTGGTTGCACAAGTCGTTTGTCCTAATGACCTCTACGGGTCTCAGGTGTCTGTTTAAGAAATTAATAGTTATTCATTGGCATAATGGTAAAGAAAAAAGTTTGGATGTGAGACTCGGAGTATAAAATATTTTCTTCCAGCAGCAGAATAAGAGGAGAAATCATAACCTGATCCTTCCCTTCTCAGCAGTTTGAAGCCTTGATCCTTTTGTGAGCCTCACAAATCAAAAGGACAGTTTGTCTGAGCGCATGGTGAGGTTTTTGCATGTGCTGTGATGAGGGCAGGGATGGAGAACACTCTTGGGACCAGCTCTTCTCAGCTGAAGAGTCTCTGAGAAAGTCCTGAGGAAGGAAGGGTTTTTGGGGAGAGATAAATTTTTTTTTTATTAGCTCTACTAGAAACACACAGGCAAGTTTTTTGGTTAGACAGCCCTCTTAAGGCATCTTTCACTAGTTGCAGGAGTGCCAGCTATTACGTCGCTTGCTACTGTGGGCCACAAAAAAGGATCCTAAATGTGAAAAGCAGAAGTCTAGGGCGGTTTCTTGTCACTGCTCCACGAATTCAAGAGCTGACAGTACTGAGCCATTGCACTGCTGTCCCTGTACGTAGTGCCTCTGCCTCCTTTTGGGAACGTCTTGATGGAGGTTAAGATCTGGGGGTTGAGCAACTGTTGTGAAGGACCTGGAGTGCACAAGGACTGCAGCCCCCACCCCTGTGCTGAGGAGCAGAGGTCTGTACTGCTGACCGTCTCGTTAGAGAAATTGGGGAGGCAGCAGAGCCTGAGTTAACTCTGGGGCATAGCAAGCGAGGTGCTTGTTCAACCCGAGCGAGTGGATGTGGGAAAGACCTCATGGAAGAGGTCTTGCGGAGAGGCCTCTTGGCCTCAGTGCTCTTCCCCTGGAAGACACAATTTCCCTGGTTATTTTTATTATAATTGTATTTTATTTTTACATTTCGTTTTCTTGGTACAGATATACAGATATATTCTTTCTTGGTATGGATACTCGATAAGTTTAAATCACACTCAGTTGTTTCCTCGGTGGGTCCTTAAACCTGCGTTATATTCTGTTGCAGATACGCTGTGGCTTAAATAGCTTTTATGAGCTAAATATAATTTACTGTGTGAGGCTCAAAAAACCCCCTTACAGTTTTATAAAAACACGAAAGTGTGATCTGGTAACAGAAATACTTCTAGGTCCTAAAGTCATTCCTTTCATTTGATAAGTCAGATAAGTCTATCTGCAAATATTCATTGCAGCATTTTATTTACATTTTTAAACATGTTTGATTAACCTGCCTTTGGACTGCAGAGCTGAACATCTAGTCTGACAGATGAACTGCATTGGAAAATTAAGGATATGAACCTGTTTACCAAGATTGGGTGGAATCTTTACAGTTCTCTCTGCAGTCTTTCCAAATGAGATTTAGCCTATATAATGACGCTGAAGATCTTTATCTAATTTCTTGGCATGTCAGATAGCAAGAGGTCTCGAAGCAGGGGTCTGTCGTGCACAGCCCCGCACGCCGTGCAAACTAGCTGACTCTGAACTCCCCTTAAATTTTTTCCCCTCTCCTGACAATAGCCATAAATAATAACACGGTTGCACAGAAATCATTCTAACAGCACAGAAACAAATAAATACACGAAGCCCGACAGCTTCACTGTACAGGGCGTTTGTCCGGCGGGGAGCCGCGCTAGAGGGGGCTCTCCGACAGCGCAGCGCCCGCTCTCCCGCTTGCCTTATCCTGCAGATTTTAGCAACACTCCTTTAATCGTGTTTTAACGCTGCCATCAAATATTTCAGTTAAAAATTTAGGTTTAAAATCTCGGTTTCTTCTTGTCTTTATGTAGCCACTGGCAGAAAAAAGCAGATAAAGATGTTAGCAAACGGGTTCCTGCATTTTCTTGTGATGGGTTTCCCCGACGCTTACTGTGTGGTTCAGCAGGTGCTGCATCTGTCCATTTCTGGAGCGAACCAAGCCATTCATGTGGCTCTTAAGAGGTTAGTTTTGCTGTGGCAAGTTAGGTGATTACAGAAATTTAGTTGCAATAATCATTGTAACTAATGAAGATGCTTACTGGCAGCCTTTCATCATATGGTGTCCTAAACCACTTCCCAGATCTGAAAACTTAAGTAAATGCAAATTGGCTGATGCATCCTAGGAATTGAAATCAGAAACAAGTTCTGCTTGCAGCGGTGCACAGACCAGAACTATGTTAAAGTCGAACACGAGCAGAAATACTGTGGCTATTGGAGAGCACGTGCAGGATTTTAGCTGGGGTTTCTCCGGGATGCTGTGGGCAGGCCGAAACACTTCATCGCTCTCGCTGTGCCATCGCGCTTCCCTCTGCCCCAGAGTCCTGTCAGTTCACCTGGCTGCACCAATGTGACTTAGGAAATGAATTCACTTTGTACTTAGCCCTGCTCTTCAATCCGGGGGGATAGAGCTGGTTTGTGGCTCATGTATGAGCCCAAGAGCCGGTTATGAGGTTTTCCATAGTGTGGGTGTGTTTGTAATAAGTTACTCTTCCGTATAGAAAAGAAATAGAGATGCTTGCTATTTCCGTGAGGCTCCATCCCTCGGGTAGGGGGGTGCACCCCTCCCCAGGTTGCCGCACTGCTTGCAGCCTCGCTGGGTTTCTCACTGTTTCGCCAAAACCGCTGTGAGATCCTCAAAAGGAGAGTTTGCTTTAAGTGCAGACAGGGCTGCACCAAAAGCTTGCTGCATCAGTATTGCCACGTGTTTACATGTTTCGAGGAGTATTCGCTCTTTGACAGCACATCACAAGGCAGCAGATCAAAAAGGTCCATCTACTTCTCAGATTGTTTTTCAACCCACTTTGCGCTGCGTGAGTCACAGCGCCCAGGAGGAGCAGGGAGGGGTGGTGGCATTTCATTGCGAGCGAGCTATGCAAACCCCCAACACAATCAGCTCAACAGAAAAGGCTTTTTTTAGGCATGAAAAAGGGACAGGTAAAATAGGAGTGAGGATTTCTGGCAAAGCCTACAGGGAGGCTATGGGCCAAATGGGAAATCAGAGCAGAGGGGAGAGGCCTGGGCAATTTGGGAGCCAGAGGCTACACCTCTGTCGCTCATCCGGGCAGTGCTCACAGCCCTCCATGTCACGGGTCCCAACACTGACTTTAATCTGATGTAGGAAAAGAGTGAGTTTTAATTGCTAGCTTATAATAAACTGTGTATGGCATGTAAATATTGTATGTGTCAAAAGTTTCCAAAATCATAGCAGCAAACTTATCTTGTTGTTTTTATCATATGTGACGATGAGCTGTTTTTTTCCAACTGGATAGCTACTGTAATAGAAATATTATACTGACAGCCAAGCTTACTCCCAAACCTAATGCATTTTCAACTTTTTTTATGCTGATTTCAGGAAGTACGGCTCCTGTAATTTGCATCCAGATATCGGGAAGCGATGCGTTATGAGAACATCGCATCTACTGCCAGGGATGAACCTGTAGAAATCACTTATACCAACAGATTTACAGGTAAAAGTGTTTTTATTTTAAGACTGCTATGGAAATAGCAATTTTCTGCTTTAGCCTATGAATTAAGAACACTGGGAATTTCAAACTCTTCTGCTGGACCTCCTGGTAAACAGGGGAATGGTGCAAAGGGAGACACAGGATCACAGAGCAGTGATGAGTTTTCCAGCCTTATCTTCACCATCTCCAGGAATACAATAAAGGTCTCTTTGGTACTAGTGAATGAAGTCGGAGCACTGTAAAATCAACCCAAACAGGAATTTTTCATTGCCGTTGGAATGCAACAAATACCTGTGCATTGTGGATTTACATTAAACGAGCTTTTACAGCTAGAGCAGTGGCTTTTTGGAGGACTTGGTCTTCCAAGAGACTTAAGTGTTTATTATATTCTGTTTTCATTTGTATGCAGCCTCATGGACTTTGAGCAGATTGGTTGTGAAATTTTCATCAATTGTTCATTACTGGACTGTCAATTTATGGTTCTGGCTGTGTCTTTCACAAACACTTCCACAAGTAGTGAGTTTGAAGAAAGAAAATCAAGGGCAGGACTGGAGTATGGGTTCACAATCCTTCTGGGTGGTGGTCCCAGGTCAAGTTTGGATTCATTATTAGGGAAAGAGATCACATGCCTGTGTTGTTGCGAGTTGTTGCTTCTTTTTCTTGCATAAATGGAAAACATACAGTTTTCAGAGCTGTCAGTCTGGGATCTACAACAAGCAGTAAAAATATAAAGTAAAGCTCAAGCAATTGGAAAAGATGGTGCTTTGATACTGTTTTCTCAAGCCAACTTGCAGCCTAAGCAAAATTATACACAGCTTTTGCCAAGCTTAAGATTTCGAAAATGCTTTGATTTCCCCTTCTTCTCCCTGCATTGTTTGGCACTTTGCTTTCAGTGTGCAACCACAGCAGGCGTCACAAATGTAACATGCATGTAAGAACAGGGGATTTTAAACAGTAACATGACAGAGACATAGCTAGGTTTTCAAGGAAATCGAACGTGGGATGGGGAAAATAATCCAGTACTGCAGTAGGCTTACAGGCTTGATAAAGTCAGAGGTGCTTTGCAAGCAGTATTATTCACCAGTGGTATTGCTGAGTCAGAGAAGAAAGATCTACATAAAAAGAGCTGCTTTTGGATCACGTCTTAAGGCAGAAATTTCCTCCTGTTTTTTTTTTTACTGGTGCTCAAGCAACATTACTGGTGAAGCTACAGAAGTTCACATAGGAAATGCAATGATGAAATTATTTCAGTTATGAAGTCTTCACAATAGTAACTTGTTTTGCATAGAGGGTTCTCAGTGCCCAGCTGGGACTTTCCCTACCATAAAAATAATGTTTATTTGGGCCTTGATTTTTCAGGATGGGTTAGGATGCAGAACTAGTATCATGTGAGCTCCAGGTAGTTGGCTGATATGACTTTCTCCCTGGGTTTGTCCTTTCACTCTTTAGAGGCCTTTACAAGTTAGAAGAGTGCACCCAGAGCCTCCCCCAAAGCTAACACCTTCTCTCCCGAGTAATGGTCTTTAGGTGCTGTAGTGTCATCGCAGAGCATTCTGTAACAAAACGCACAACTTTGCTTGTAGAGCCACGCGGTCTTCTCATTTACGTGGGGTGCACCTGTCCTGGCTATATCACTTATAAATAGCATAAATATGTACATAGGTAACCAGCCTGCACGCGGAGAAGTTCTTATCCACACGTATGGTTTCGTACCATGCTACGCTCCCGGAGCGTGGTCTATAGCGAGCTCCCCAGGCAGGGCTCTGCATAGCTGCCCGCACAGCCCAAGTGCAAGGCTAGCCTTTTTGCCTTGCACCTTCTCATTCACCCGCACTTATGTTGCTGGGTTCTGGGGCACCTTTTGGAAACATGTTTGTTATCCTGCTTCTTTACCAGAGGAAATGATAGAAAAATGCCAAATTACCAGATTAATCCTCCTTGGCAGGTAGCAAAAGCTATCTTCTTTTTTTCTGAATCACTCAGCAGAGATGAGTTCTTGTTTTTAAGGGAGACATGAAGAAATCATTGCAGTACAGGATCCAGCACTCAGGTCCTTTATTTGATTAAATTCTTCACTTAGTAACATATTAAGTCTTGGCTTTCTGCTATACAGGGGATGACAAATGAAGCATCAGAGATGGGAATCAAATGATTAGGACTTGTGAAACCCTCATTTTGTTTTGCTGTCTCATCGCATTACAAGAAAACAATCACCCTTCCTGTATTTGCCTTTTTTTCCTTTTTTTTTTTTCCTCCTCACAGATTAGTCTGGTACTTGCACTGGAAAGAAAACAGGGAAAAAAGTTGTACCTTTTGTCTTCCTATTTCTGTTACAATTAATCTGATTTGTGTTCAGGCAATAGTCGTTCCCACTTGCAGTACATACAATTCACCAACCTTGCAACTACAGTTCCTTCTACATAAATCAATCTCTGCTTAATTTTATCCTGTACTGAATTTGACCAAACCCTCAGGAATTGGTTATAAAACTGTACAAGTTCAGCTTTTTATTTTGATCAATTCTGAGGGCTGTAGGCAGGTATTCTGTAACATAATTGTTGCTCATGGAAAGCTGAAGTGTAGCACAATAATTTTTATGTTGAAAATCAGACAACAAATTTTTAGTCGTCTGTGCTGTCTGCGTTGTTCCCAATTTTTGAAATACCAAGTAACTTGTAAGTTAAAAGCACTGAGTATAAAAGTTTTTGAGACTGCAAACAAGGCTCTTATTTTAAAATACTAATTTTTAAATCATTTGTCATTTGATTTCCATATGGCTGTAGTGTAGTATGGCTACATCATATATGGACATCTAATAACAACTTTAATTGGCCTTTAACAAGGAAAATGTTTTTTCTACATGTATAAACGTATGATTCTGCACTGGTCTTCCAGCCACGTTAGAATAAAAATAAGGGAGTTCATCAACCCAACCAGCTTAGAGAAAAGCACCCGAGACCTTCCAAAACTGGTTGTAGGCTTCGTTTCTCTGCAAGAGATCCTCTGGTGTTGTGCGGGTAGAACAAACATCTGAGGGCATGAATGTCCTTCACCCCAAGTCTTGCAAAATGCTCTAATTGTAAAGTCATGAAACCTTCCTTGAGGAGTGACACTGGACGAGGTGTGAGAGGCTCCGGGGTGGGGGGACCACTTGTGACCGATTTGTTCCCCACAGCTCTGCTCCTGGGCTTCCTTTCTAACTGTCCTGAGCATGGGCTTAGAAAAATCGTAGAGGAAGAGCAAGCATGCACAGAGCCTGTGAGAACAGGGGACCTTTCTTCAGTAAGCCTGAGGGGGAGTTTGGGTCTGTGCCTTTATTTGCCGCTTCCCCAGTGATGTGCAGCTCTTGGGGCAGTGTTGAGACCTTTTCCTGTGAAATGTGCTCTGAACTGTTCCAACGCCTTTGCTACAATTGCCTCCTTTCACCCAGGTCTGTCAGGAAGCACTTTCACATCCTTGGGGAACACGTCCAAGTGCCAGCTTTGCAAAGGCTGGCTGATGGAGGCCCTTTGGTGTGTGTGGCTGGGGGGAGGTAAGATAGTTGGAGGACCAACTAGCCTCAACTTCAAGAGATACAAAAGTCTAAAAAAAAAAAAAAAAACCAAAAAAAAAAAACCCCAAACTGTAAGACTTTTTCATTTCTTGATGAAATTGAGGATTTTGTTTTTTCCAAGTCTTCTCCTACCTGATAGTAAACGAGTCCAAAAAAGAATTCTGTCATGTTACAATAGAAAACGAGACAGATTGCACCATTGCTTCAGCTTTCATTTTAATACCTGCCAATACCATTTTACAAATCCTGGAGTGTAATATTAAAAAAAAAAAAGTGTAGCTAACATGAGGTTAAAAAATGTCTTTAGTGTGTAAAATATGAAGCTGGATGACACATAGGCAGCTGCAGATGCACTAATTTGATTTCATGCCTTAGAATCAACTGTTCTCCTGCACTGAAAGGCACATTTACATCCATCTGTCAAAGTCGGTTCCTTGTCTTTTCAGAGTTCCTCTGCTCTTGTTTCATCCCATGCTCTGTTCATGGGGGCGAGTTTGGAGCAGACTTTTCCAGCCCACCCATGTTTTTCAGGAACTTACAGCAAAAATCTTTTTTTTTTCCTTTATTTGTTTTCATCCCTTTATTTTCTTTCCCCTTCTGAGTCTTAGGGAGGTATTATTACAGGATTATTAGACACAGAACGTAGGATCTGAGTGTTTAAGCTTTAATCCTCATAAGCCAAAGCCCTGGCTACAAGGCTGGGTTCATGACATTCAAAAATCATTTGATGTCCAGCAGCAGAGAGTTTGGCATCAGTGAGGAGCAGCACCTGGGCCGGTGCCGCGGTGGCTCGGGAGGCAAGTGGTGCGGGAGGTGGTGTCACCTGCAACGGCCGCGCTGGGCGAGCGCGGGGTGTTCGGCGTGTGGCGGTGATGGCTGCGTGCCCCGTGGGAGAGGAGGGGATGGCTGAGGGGAAGCGGGGCTCGGCAGAGAGGCAATGGGCCAGCTGAAGGACTAGTGTCTGGCTGTGGTGCAGTCCTGCGTGACCTTGTGCTAATCTTAGAGCTGCGTTTTTGGGTGGTCACCACATCCTCTGGAAAGCAGGCCACCAGAGTTGTGCCAGCAGAGGAGTCCTCGATAACTGGCCTTAACAGCAGCAGTCTGGAGCTCAGGTTATATAGTCTGGAAAAAAAAAAAAAACAACCCAAAACCAACAAAAAAAAAAAAAAAAAACCCAAACAAAAAAAAACACCAACCCAAAACAAACAAACAAAAAAAACCCCAAAGAGAAAAGGGGAGTAAACCCCCTTCTGCAGTGTTCTTTTCTTGCTTGTGGAAACTTCCAGGGCCAGCACTAGGCCTATTCCTATAGGCACTGTGCACATACGGCCCAGCAGGCGCTGTGTACTTACAGCACCAGGTCAGTTGGTGCCTTCAGGTGTTACTGCAATGTCTGGGATAAAGATTAATGTCCGTAGGGGTGGGCTTTTCTGTTGTTTTTAATTTGCCTTACTGCATAGTGCATTGGGTAACTGAAATCAAATTTAGATCTTGTCCTGCATCATAGGTATGAGCAAAATGAGTATCTTACATATTCTCACCACAGCATGAAATTCTGAAGGTGGAAATTAAAGGTGTCTGAGAAGCTGCTAAGTCAGCGAAGCCCTCTCCTCTCTTTTTTTTCACTTAGTTTGTAGTGAGTGACTCAAGTTTATCAAAAGATGAAATTGTTTTATGATTTAATTTGCCCATTTAGATACAGTTGCCATCAAGAATCCATCACACCTCAGATATTCCCTTACAGTATTTTGCTAATGGTGGCTGGACCCGTTGTTCACATTAGACTACAATATGCTTTAAAACAAAACCCGAATGGAAAGATTGTGTGAGGAGAAAATATTAGTGAGCTGTTAAGACTGCAGTGCTGATGGGTGAAAAAATTTTGCTGCCGCAAGAGGCGATGAGTTTTCTGATGCTTTTTCCTTGTTGTCAGGGTAGAGTCAGCCCTTAGTAGTAGAACCTGTAACAAATTCTTGGCAAAGAGAAAGAAAAAAGAGGTCAGTGCTGAAGCTGCATGAAGCTTATTAATTTTTGCTTCATGAATTTTCATAGTGCTAAATTAACTTTAAAGTGAAAAGGCAATTGTCATGTCTTTACCCAACGTATAATTACACAAACTTACTGCCGAAAGATACAGCAAAGATAAAATGTTCGGAACTGGATTGTGCAACTCTTACTTCTGTTGGCAAGTACTTGGTTATGCTCCTGGGAGGTTTCAAACCAACAGTTGCTGTATAAAACGGGACGCACAAAATTACTTGGGTTCCAGCATGGCTCTGTATTCTCATCCTTAGCAATTTTTAAATTATTTTTTAAGCAGTGGCCAGGGCAAGAACTGTGAGTGTGATTTCCTTGAAGAATCAGGACTGATAAGATGATTGGGGTCAGGCAGTAGTTTATTTCTGTGGAAAAGAAACCAGGTATTTAGTGGCATTGTGATACATCGGTAATCTTGAAGCACCTTGATTTTTCTGACACAGCTAAAACAGTTGAAGCCTTCAATATGCTTGAAAAAACTGATTTCTGTTGTTTACGGGTCTGCTTAAGAAAGATGCACAAAAGTGTATGTTACATTTTAGATTATCTGTTCTGATGTGTGAGTAAAACTCCTACGCTCTTATGAAGAGAGATGGTATAAAGTACTTCTTGTCAGAGCAGGAATTATGGCTCTGGGAGTACTTGGCTCTCTGAGGGCTTTTGCTGGGGCAGAGCTGCAGAATAAGGCATTTTGGTCAGGGGGTTGGAAAAAACTAGCCTGGCTCCTGGTGATTGACTGTGTCTGGGCTCTGAGCCCTCAACGGTTGAGAGCGAGCATTGTGCTAGTAAGAGCTGCATGCTCAGGTACTTCTTGCAGTAGGATTTTTCTGTTTGTTTTCTTGGTACTGCCAGATGAAATATAAGAGAGAGAATCTCCTCATTCTCTTTTAATTTCAGATCTTCCAGTCTGAAAATTGAAACTGCTTTCTCAGTGGGACCTTTACCTTTTACATCACATAGCTTCATCCGCCCCCTCCCACTTCCCAACACTTAATGGGCTGTAGGCAGCTAAACCATGAGACCGCGAGAAGAGCGAAATGATAATTCATTCAGGATAGAAGCAGGAGGCAAAATGTAATCCATCATATCTGCTCTATCTCATTATGGAGGTGAGATACAAGAGAGGGCAAGCTGTTAATAAACTGGTGGATGAAGTTATTCTACCAATCTGTTACAGCAAGTGGGGACAGACAGGGGTAGAAGTGCATTATTCACACCTTTTCCTAATCCTTTTGTTCCTTATTCTGTGGAAATGCCTTTGCAAAGCAGTCTGGCTTAGGGAGCTGACATCCGACCCCTCACACCTCGTACTTTCCTGTTTTACTGCATCTCGGTAAATAACCCTTTCAGGAGCTGCAGGAGGGCATCGCAGCAGGGGTGTGAGAGCTTCCCGGGCTGGAGAGGTGGCAGGGTTCATGACGGCTTCTGCGGAACCGTTCTTTGTCACGGCCATAGCGGATTTCCTCGCTCCTTAAAGCAAAGCTGCTCCCCAGGAATTGTGCTACCTTCTCCCACGAGCAATGGGTCCCTGCGAGCTGCCCCTGCTGCTCACTGCCATCCCTCCAGGCTGATGTGAGTGGGCTGAAGTCAGCCTGTAGCTCAGGGAGCTAAACTGAGAAATATTTTGGGCAAGCCTTGAATACTCCTGATATCACTGCTCCTTGTGCATGTGCAGCAAGAACGCCCCGGCAGCGCAGGGGTACCAGTGTGCACCTGCGTGCTGCACCGTGCAGGGCTGAAGCTTGCAGATGCGTGGAGCTGTTGCCGGTATCAGCACCACTGGTGTGATGGGGAGCCGGGGTCTGAAGGGCTGGAGTGTCACACCACATAAAATACTTCTACCATTTCTTTTCTTCATATGCAAATGCTTCAGTAGAGGTTGAATCCGGTCAAGTTTAAAAGCTGCCTCTTACGGAACAATAGAGGCATGTGGATAACGCACTTCAGCAGCCCTGTGGAATTACTTGTTTTGCCCTTTCTTTCCCTACCCACAAAACTACTACTTTCTCTTCTGCTGTTTTTCATCTTGTAGTGTCTCTCTGACAAGGATGAGACCTTATTCTGGAGCCTTACTCTGTGCAGATTTGTAACGTGGCTCTACTAACAAGGTTTCCGTTTCAAGGCTGTCATTTTAGCGGTGAGCTGGACTGCTGCACATTATAATAATTGTGGTTTGTGTGCATTAGAGCCCGCAGAAGTAAAATTTCAGAAGAAAAATATTTTCATACATCCAAAATTTATGTAAGATAGTTAATGAATGAAGAGGAAAGATAGCTAACTACATAAATGTGCTAAGAATGTTTTTCTTTTTTTTTCTAAAAAAAAAAGAAAAACCCAACCAAAACAAAAAACCACCCCAAAACAAAACCCAAGACCCTGTACGTGCAGGCATCCATCCTTTCTTCACTTTTTTGTTACTTGGTTGGGGTTTTCCACAAAATTGCCAACATCTTGTTCCTCACAATGCAGGCTGAAAAACTTTATTGAGAGTTTTTGAATTGAACTGGGAGGCGTGGGAATGCCCGTGGCTCTGAGTGGCCTCAGGCAAGATACATTTCTTGTTCTGCTCAGGCTATCTGCAGCACCTCCTGACCATTGGAGGCATGCTGAACTGTGTAATTTAGATCAGTAGGTGCTCTGAGTTATAAGGTGAAAGGTATAAATTATTATTATACGCATAAATATGGTTCCAAGGAAGGAGCTGTAACAAATGACCAAGCATCTCTCCATTTGTATTATGTTCCACTGTTAGAAAGTGCTTAGCTGTAGCAGGGGAGATATGAGGAAAACTAGGTCCTTAAATCTTGATCCCTTGAATTTATGCGTACTCGTGTTAATTCCTCACATCTTCCTCTGATCTGGCCTAAATGTAGGGTTCACCCCCTCCACTGACAAAGCCTTCTAATTCATTGGTGCCCTGACCGTTATTTGCCACCTTTGCTATACCCGATGTCTCAGTACGTGGGTAAACTTTAATGAAACTCTACTGATAACTCCCTTGCCATGAAAGCACTATTCCTTTCTCCTCTCCACCTTCCTTCTCAGCTGTCACTGCTCTGGCAAATAGTAGTAGTAATAATAACAACAGAATAACTTGCAGAAGATAAATGAGGTTCCTGAGTTGAAAAGACTCACTTACTCTGTTTGCACCAGGGAGGACTAGATTGAGACATAACCTTATTAGCATTTCTGTACGATCACAGTAGGGCTGCAGGGGTTGAGACTAAATGTTTTCCAATTCAAAGGAGAGGAGAGCAAATTTACAGATGATGACTTTATTAAATTTAAATTACTATAAAAATATCTAGGCAAGGCTTCAGTGATGACATGAAAATCTCTTTCAGGTTTTTCCTTCCCATTACACAGGATTTCAAGCAAGTTCCATGAGAAGAGAAGTGCTTGCATAGTTTCCCTCCCTTCATACTTGCTCTTGATTTTATACAATTTTTAACTGAATTTGTAAATATTAAAATTCTTCATTTTTGTATGTGCAGCAATGAAAAAGAAAAATAGCTTTGAAAACAGCCAGTAAGGGACTGCCTCGGAAGCGTTGCTAATGTTAGCTCCCTGCACTCAAAACTCCTAACCTGTAAGTTCAAGTCAACAAAAATCTAGAACTGAAACAAATGTTAGCAAATAACAAAATAATTAGTTTTGTTCTGTCTTTCGTATCATCCTGAGTGAGCCATAAATTGCCTAGAGCTGTTCTTGAGAAGAGAGTAGATTGTTGGTACTTCAGTATCTCTCACTCACAGGAAATGGCTCAAAGCATTATCAGAAATTCTAGTCTCACTTTCATTCTTCGAACAGAGATAATGGCCATATCCTAAAAGATGCTTTTACAGAAAGCACTAATTATTCCTTCTTTGTTGCAAGCCTCACCAGGGTTTGCTGACTGATAACCTCTCCTCTCCTTGGAAATTTCCTTTCCAAAACAGGACTCAAATACTTGAGAGCCAATTTGAGGAAGATGTCAGTGCCATGCTGAGCTAAATTCTGAATAAAGGATTTAATTTCCTAGAACTGCTGTCTGGCATCTTTCAGAAGCTCAAAGCTTGTCCTAAAAAGGAAGAACAGGAATGGGATGTGATGTGCATATTAGCCAGAAACAACTGGACCTGAAATGAACTCCAGTGCGTGGCAAGGAGAAGAGCACTTGTGATGGACCCAGGCCGTTGTTAGCAACACAGGCAATATCATTAATGAAAGAAGCAGGACTGCACATATTTGACAGGGAGTGTTTCATATCTCCTTGGAGCCCATACATCTCCTGAGTAATGCAAGCAATCTTATTCAAATTTTGAGTTCTTGATGACATGAAGAAGGCATACGCTACCAAAAAATTATGATAAATGCATATTATTACCATTTAAGCTATCCATCAGTAAGCACTTCCCTGAATAAGCTGGAGGAAGCACTCAAGCATGTTCCAAATCTGCTGGGTCCGTGGTCCTGAAGGGCTAGATTGCACATCTTGCCATGGACAGACGTTAATGAAGATAATTGAAGATGTTATTAGGAGAATGTGTTTTTTATCAGAGGTTGCTTATGGCATTATTACTCAGAGTTACACTTCATTAATATCCATTTTTCATAGCTTTGCTTTGCCGTTCATTAATTGCATGACCTTGTGTCACTGGAGGAAATGTCAGTGATAGAGTAAAGAATACGCACTTAGTCCTGTGCCATTCTCGCTTACCATGGTTTGTCAGTCTCCAGTTGAAACCCCTGTTTTCAAAGCTTTTATAGCTCAGCCATAAAAGTAAAGACAATCATCCCTAGGTCAGGAGCTGGGCATGCAAATGCTAAATTAGTGTTTGTGCAGTTGTAACGAATAACTTATTACCCCACTTGTAAAACCATCTCACAAATAAACAAGTAAAGATCAATTGATAGAGAAGAACGTGATAATCCTTCAGTTTTCCTTTTATAAAGTAAAAGTTGCTTCAAATTTGCTCGTACCCATTTTACAAGAAAATGTTTTACTGTATTGTTATTGGAAATGCTTGATGATAGTCTTCCATTAGAATCACTGTCGAATTTTTCCATACGATCACATTTTCTTACTGGAAGTTTTGTTCTGATAACTATGGCTTAGTCGGAAATGTTGAAATTATAACATTCAGAGAAATATGAAAATAAATTTGAAAATGCTGATTATATTGGACTTTGACACCCACAAATTTGTGGAAAAGTCCTTTTCAGAAAAAAGAAGTCTGCTTATATGTGATGATGGCAATGAAGTGTGTACATGGAGCATATGACACTTGGGAACTTGGAAAAACCTTCACGGGGCATGATTAAGAATCTGGACTTGGAAGACTGAAATTCAAGATTTCTCTGTTGTACTAATTGTCAACTCAGTGTAATTAAGGAACAGAGTTTTCATAAGAAAACAAAGCAATTAAATACCAAAGTAATCATCACACAAAGAATAACAAGACAGTCTTTGCCGAAGTGAACCAATCTATTCATTCATGACATCTGGAAGTAGGCAAGGGGCAGTGGAGCAGGATGCAGTGCTAATTGACAAAAGACATGGCCTTAAGTCATCAGTAAGATGATTATTTGGCAGGCTCGTGCTAATTTTATAATATCGACAGTTTGATTAATATGTTAATAATATTAATTTCCATATTGAGTTTTGTCACTTTAATTTGTTAACGTGCTGGCAGGACGAATATTGGCACTGTGAAATCTATATAAGAAGTAAATGGCCGAAATTCCAAACTAACGATGGCACGTTGGTCTGAATTTTCTTGTTTGCCCAGGCCCCTCCATGCAGCCAGCATGGTGTAAAGCAGCCATTCATGTGATTTAGTCTTGTTAGTTCTCTTACACTGCCAGAGAATCAGGTCTAGTATCTTTAATAACCATGTGTGTTGCTCAATTATCCTAAATTACTTTTACATCTTTGTTTCCCAACATATATATTGGTACAATGTTCTATTTATTCAGTACTAGGTGCTGTCTAGAAATTATGCTCTATTAAGTTTGACAGAGGGATAACTATAAAAAATTTAATGACGTGTCTTATAGAAGTTGATCTTGTGATGCATTCTGGGCTTAGAAGTATATCAGTATTTTCAGACAAGGTGCATGTCAGTGGTTCATAAAAAAATTATCAATATTAGTTTAAAACCCTTTAAGCAAGTATCTGAAAGCCTTACGGAATGCCTTCTGTTCCTTCCCATTTGAAAAATATTTATGGCTAATATCCTCAGATGAGATGTGAAAAATACAAGGGCCTTCTCCATCATTCCTATGTAGTCAACTGACAAAAGCCCTTGCCCGGAGCAGCAGCAGTTCCTTCTGGGTGTCTTGTGTTTGGTCATTCCCACAAGCTCCCACGCAGGGTTCAGCAGCTTTGGGGCTCCACGCCTCCAAATCTGCCTGACTCAGATTAAAAGCTCCCATGTCTGGACTCGCCAGTTCCATCTCCACGGCATTCACCTTTCCAGTGTCTTTGCTGCCTCACCCTTGTGTTTAGCAAATTTTCTTGAAACTGCAACTCTTCCCAGTACAACTTCTGCAGTAACTGGTGTACTCTGAATGGGGAACCATTTCCCTGAAAAACTCCCAACTGCCCTTCTTCTAGTCCTTATGTTTTCCTCCCAAAGAAATGTTCCTTCATGCTTTCCTTGCTGCCATCAGCGCAAAGAGGAACACAGCTTTATTCTTCTCTGCCATTTGTTTCTGCTTGCTGTTGTTTGTTTTTGAGAGCTGAATTCCAAGAGCATATCTGGTAAAGGGAGACCGTCTCTTTATTAATGCACTGTAATATCAAGTATATTAGCATCAAGTTCTCACTCAACTGTAAGTGTTACTTAGGGATATTAATCAACTGCTGCTTTATTTTAATGTGCTAATTTGGGATTAATGAACATAAAGGCTTGATTTAGAGAGAGATCTTTGATTTGTAGCTTCCATTGTACCTTCCCTTCCATTTTCTCTTACCACAGAACTCCAGACAGATTACAGTTCCACACTGAGTAGTATTAGTTACTTCTAAACATTAGTTACTCCTCTCTGGAAACATCTGTGTTCCTTTCGTCCATCCCATCAGAGGCATTACGGAGGACGTGTCCTCAGATCGTGGTGATGGCCCTTGGCCACTGCTTGGTTTCTGCATGGAGCAGAGTGCTGTGGCTGCTGCTGGAGGGAGTTTGGTGCTCAGAATTGAAAAGCCTTTTTAGGGGGAGCTGTCAGACCTGAGCAAAGCTGTGACAGCAAACTGGGAGACATACCTGCTGAGGCAGATTACTGGGGAACAAGAAAGTTTTCAGGCAGCAGTGTGGGACGCTTGTACAGACCCTGCCAGCTCACTGCAGCGTGGGCAGCGCCTGCAATGGCTCTGTCCTCACTGAAGGGGCAAGATCGATTCCTCAGAGGCTCTGCATCGCCTGGATTTTAGCTGTTCATTAAATTTGGTTGCTTATGTAAATAAACTCCAAAGGGTGCTGCTCATAAGCAAGGCAGACAGTTAGGGGGAGAAAGCAAGTGGTGTTGGCAGTATGACCTTTTAATAAGAACGTCATTAAGAAGGTCTGTCTGTCCCTCAACCAAAGTGGTTCAGAAATGCACTTTCCAGGACAGCAGCTGGGTTTAAAGGCTGTAGAAACACAGCAGAAGCAGACCTGCAGATGGTAAGGCACTTGGCCATTGTGGGGGTGCATTGCACAGGGCAAAGGAGTGCAACACATGGAGAGCTCAGCAGAGCTGAGCTTTTCCTGTTAACTGAAAGCATGCTCAAATGGCACTAGAGGTTTTTTTTGTGACTGGAAGGAGGTTAGAGGTCATACCTGAGATGTCACCTGTGCTTACCCTGCAGAAAAGCTTGTGAGGTGTTTGGGAAGTAGGCTAGTTTGGTGTTTGGAGCTGTGTAAGCTTTACAGTACAGAGTACTGCATTCCAAAGTGCCGTGTCCTTGGGACAGACGGTCCCTTCTGGCTCTTGGTCACAGGTCAGCACAATCTGCTGCTGATGGAAGTTCAGTTTATGTCTGGGTCAGGCCTGGTGAAAAGCTTAATTAGGATTGCTTCCCAGTGGGAATTATTTTGTCCTTTGTATAGAAAGCTTTCTTTTCAGTAGTTTTGACTGTGTTTCTTTTTTAATGTGGTTTTTGATCTAAACAGTTTTAGACGCGAAATTCTCATTACTGATTACCTAAAAATATAATTTAAAAAACCAGCCTCTTTTACAGTCTTTGACCAAAAAAAGACCCTTAACTCTTTCATTGACAGTGTTTTTGAATTGTTGAGGTCCTCAATGGGAAGTGAAGAAAACCATTTTCTAGTAAATGGTGATAAGGATGGGAGAGTCTCCCCTTTCCGACCTGTTAGCGTACCAGTGCTGGAATAACAGCTTCACTTCCAGCTTCCACACCAAGCTACTGGCAGGGAGAAAATGTTTACTCTTGGTATCCTTCACCCCAGGCAACTGTGCTGTTCGAGCCATTCAAGGTCTTATGGAGAGAACAACATTAAGTAACTCTAAGTTTGCATGCTTTTTGTAATAAAGTAGTGCAGAACGTGCCTGCAAGCACTAATTCAGCACCTCAGAGCGACGTGATGGGGTAGATAATTGTTTTGAATTCATAAAGACATGTACTGAGGTTAAGTGCCTTGCAGCAAGCAGCACACCCAGACCTGTCTCTTCCCATGCCCTGCCCTGATCACCAGCTCAACTCCTCCTGTAGGAGACTGGAGTTCAGGCGTTGTTCAAGGGGACTGTGATCATCTCGGATGGAGATAAAATTTCAGAAGTGCCTTTTCATGTTTTAATTATATTTCATTTATTCATCTTTCAACGTGATCTGATGAATAACTGTACCTGCCCTTTCTTAGTGTCTTTTATTATCATTAGTGTTTATGCTTTGTATAACTAAGAAAATAATTAAGCGTGCTGTTTTTTATTTGCAACAGAGTTTGCCAAGATGGTAGTGAGACGTGTACAGTATATCATAATTTTATGGCGTCTCTGTAGCCATACAAAAGCAGTAGAAGAAAAATGCCATATAAACAACTACTCAGACAGAGTTTGAATGATCCAGTAATTTTGATTTATACTTCGCATTTCATGGAACTGTATTAGCAGTTAAAGTCTATGGTTAAATGATTCCCAGCACAAAATGAGTCAGAAATACAAAAGAAGGCTTACAGTGTAGGATTTAGTGCTGTGGACTTTGTTTAAATCCAGAGTCTGCATGTAAATTATAGTCCTGGTTGTCACTTTTAACTAACAATCCCAATCAATACAGCATAGCTGGGTAATTTGTCCAGTATTTCTTTATGAGATGGTAAACTGCAGTTTAATTCTCATCTTTCTTCAAAGGCAGAGAAAACTCATCTCTCAGACATAAAGTAATAGTGTGACCTAACGCTTACTTCAAAATAAGCCTGGCTGCCACCTAATCATTATGCATAACACCAAGTCAAGATGCAACACTACGGGACTTCTATATATAGCAAGAACATACGGCAGGAGATAGTGAAAAATGACACGACTGCCAATGGGATTCTATAGTTAAAATGACTTGAAGAGGACAAATGGGGTTTATCCTTTCCTGGAGCAACTGCTTTTTCTACTTAAAACTTTGAAATTTTTGCTTGATATTTTCTACACCGTTGGCCAGCTTCCTTTGCCTACAGTTTTCACAGAGGAAAATAATACCCTCATATAAAGGGCAATGGCCCAGCCTAGAGCGGATAGAAATTAGTCTCTCTCTGTAGCAATTAATAGAACAATGTAGACTGGCCATAGAAGTAAACATTTTTATTGCTGTTTTTTTGGTTGTTGTTACAAGGGTCATTTTCCCAGAAGGAGTATGTAGTACAAGGTACAGTTGCTCCAAGATCAGCTCTGTTAGAGGAGAACAGTTGTTCAGATGTTTCGGTTATGTGTCTGCGTAGGACTCCTATTCAGGACAGCATTAGCTGCATGTTCTCTATTAGTTTGCTTACACATAGGACTTCAAATGCTTTAACACTCTAAATTTAAGCTCCCAAGATGCAGCAGTAAATTACTTTCTTGAAATCATCAGTTGAAATATAATTACTTTTGCCCCAATTGATCCTAAAGCACTGTGCAACCTGTACACCCTCACTGTCTATGAAAAAGAAAACTAACCAACTTTGAAACAGAACATACCATCTGTTTAACAGGATGCAACAGCACTAATAAACATCTTTGAGCAAGAAAAGGCTATGGAGTAGGCATTCATTTGAAAATACAGAGGACGTCTGGGTAGATATAACGTGGTTGCCAGTGCTGGAACTCAGCCAGGACACAAGGACGTGAACCCCGCTGCAATGGAAACCAGACGTGCTGCTCTGACTCTCAGTTCAGGGCTTTGCCCAATGATGCTACGAGCATCAACTTCGCTGAAGTGCTGCCTCTCCGGCCCAGCAGTCCTCAGCCAAGCACTAATTATCACAGAAGCCCGTAATGACTTTGAAGGAAAGTGAAGTGGCAATCGTCAGCAGATCTGGGTCCCTAATGGTGTATTGACACAGTCAACCATAAGGGCTCAAATGGGGGTAGTTAGGTCTGTTGTGTCCATGATCTCGGAATAATGCTGTTTCTGTCACCTTTATTTCCATGGAGATTGTAAGGGCTCTTTGGGGACGGTTGCGATTGCATTGGAAGGACTGTATTGATTCCAAACAGCTGTGCAATTAAACAAAACAAGTCATGCCAATCCATCCAAGGGGATTGATCGGCAGGGATTTGTTTTGCTGTCTTTTAGGTACAAGCATCCAGTTTTTCGAAGCAACCAACGTAGAGGGGAAGAGGAGTTCAGCAGCTCTAGAACTGAAACAGAGCCGTAATTTAATTCAAGTTAAAACTTCCCCCGTCAGGAGGTCTCTTGGATAGGAACAATTCCCTTGTACATGAACTCAGTCCTAGGACTGTGCTTCTTGGAGAGGAGAAGGCAATGCATCAGGAAATCGTGTTCTAGCCAAAATCACAGTAGATAAGGAAAATACTTAAGGTTGAGGGATCTAAGCTACTGCACTTATAAGGTACCAGAGCATCTCAGAAAAGTGTCATTTACTGATGTCTTGCAAGGAAAATGTTGATTCCTTTTTGTAAATTGCATTTTCCATCAAAACTCACTGAGACTGAAAAATTACTTGTGACTGACAGGCTTTATGTGTTCAAGTTTGATGTGAATGTTTTGGCCGGTAGAGCTAGACCATAGCCTAAGAATGGTTACATAGATGAACACGTTTGTTGGGTGACAGACAACATCTTCATTTTACGGATGAAGTTGCTTTAAGAATACTTTTTCTCCTGACTCTTGTCTCTTTCTTTCCATAATGGGATGTTTGCCACCTCTCGTTTCGCTGTGCTCCTTGGGGCTTGCTTTAGGACTGGACGCAACAACTTTGCCAGCACAAGAATGGTAGGACGCGGCCTCAGAAACTCCAACTCCACCTCCAGCCTTGCGCGTGGATGACCTTGGAGCCCTGGTTAACGCATCACCCAGTCTCCTTAAATTTCACAGCGCAACGCCTACTGTAAACAACTGACAGAACCCACATCACTTTGCAGCTCAGAGTGACCTGCCAGGGGAAAGAGGGAGCTGCCTAGGCCTCAGCCCTCCGCAGCTTGACAGCTGTGTCAGATACTCTAATTTCCTCTGCATGACTGTCACTGCCGCTAACAGCAGTGTGTTTGCAGTGACAGTGACGCTCTCGGATGCTCCCAGCTTCCTTGTCATTGCAGCTTCTGAAAGGCTGAAAACCACCCTGCTCTTCCCCAGCCCTGGAAAAAATCTTCTCGTCTTTCACAGGAGCAGAGCCCTTAGGGACGGGGGATATCCGTGGCTCTGCACAGCCCTTATGGACCAGGGTTATTCCTGATTCTGCTCCAGCTGGCACAAGGCAAATCTGGAGCACCTCTTTGGCATGGCTCGAGGAAAAGTAACAGCAAAACCAGTTTTGTACCGTCCAGGGTCTGGCCCCGCAGGCCTCCTGCCTTGCTCTTTGTGAATGTGTATTAGTGATCACCAAAACTTTTGAAATGCATCCCAGAGCTAATATGTTGCAAAGGAAGAATGGCAAGTTGGGGACTGAAGGGCGGAATAAAGACCTAAATATCTAACTTTAATATGCAGATGGTGGAGTTAATCCACTAGATTAGTGTAGCAGAAGAGAATAATGTTTAACATTAAGGGAGTTATTTCTTAGCCTGATTAATATTACCATGAAAGCATATGGGTCGGAAGAAACGTGCTCTAATGACTTGCTGATTCTTGTTTTGCACGGTTCCATAGAAATTGCAGACATGCAGAAATTATAGAGTCAACATATTACTGGGTAACAAAAAAAACCCCAGAAACGGTAATTTCCTCAGGTGGAAGGTATGTTTATGCATGTCACATCACAGCTGGCATCCTTGCAAATGCAATGGCTTTGATGGCAGTTGTCCGCTAAAATTAGGGGGTGGGTAGCGAGAGAATAGAGTTCAAAACTAAGTAGTCTGTGTGAGGGCACCACGGCAAGATCAAACATAAATCTCAGGAATACACGACAGGAGATGCCTGCGGAAGGGTGAGTTTCCTAACAGAGAGTATGGAGCAAATCCTGCTTCGGGTGCTGCATCTGGCAGGTATGGGCCGTTAATGCTTCCAAAAAACGTGGCCATTTTTCTGGTTCACCTTTCTCAGCTGATGACCACATAGTCTGTGTTTGGGGCTGACACAGCACTTATTCACCCCTGTGGTCTACCAGCTTCAGTGGGACAGTTCCAGATAGCATTTGCCAGACCTAGAAGTGAGTACTCGCAGACTATTGCCAGTCTGTGGTAAAAAGATTGGCTTCGTGCATTCTGGGAAACTCTGGAAGACTTTCAGCAGAAAATAAGGTAGGCTGAGAAGTGGAAGTAGGCTCAGGAGCTAGAAATAATTAAGGTAAATCCTGGAGCATTTCGGTTCCCCTTCTTCACTCTGTTTTCAAACAGAATATTCTGCATGATGAATTTAGAAAATGCAGCACATGCTGTGAGGTTTTAACTGTCTCCTCAGATCATAAAGGGAAAGAAAAGGAATCCTGGTATTGTTGATAGTTTAGGGGAAAGCTAAATACAGTACAGGAAGAAAAAGGCTATACCTTAAAAATTAATTGTTCAAGTACCAGGTCATTGTAGAGTAATGCACCGTGAAATTATGTTATTCTCCAGGAGAATTTCCATAATGTTTAACACTCCATGACACATTCTTTTTCTATTGAAGTTAGTTAAAAATAGTACATAAAAGTCCTCAGTGTGCGGAGACAGCGTAAGTCTCGCTTGAAACAAAGCATCAGCAGCAGGACCGCGCCGGGAGGGGGGGCGAGCCGGCTGCGCTGTGCTACCACGCAGACCCTGGCACCGCGGCAGAAGCCATAAAACCCTGCCCGAGCGATCTCACCGGGAGAGAGTGCTGAAGGAGCCATTAGTCTTGGTGTATTTTTACTGTTATTCACATTGGGATAATGAGATTATTGGAATATTTTCTTTTTTCTAATGAGAATGAGACAGAATACCTTGGTCGCTAAATGATTTAGTCACAGAGGAAAGCCATTAGTCTCCACTTGATTGCTGTCAAATGGTGGAAAATTGGAACATTATACTGATATTTCTTGTGATGGGCCATATTTTTCCCGCTTGTTCGGTGTCAAATGAGACGGTAGAAATATTTGTTGAAGATATGTGTTCTTCATAAGCTTCAGGAAAGGAAAACAGATGCAGGTCTAGGGCTGGCGGGTGGAGGCTGGCAGCTCTCCGCTCGCCTCCCAGGCCAGCCTCCTGCTGTGAGCACGGAGCGAGGCGGGATCTGCTTGCCTGGAATGTCCGCCTGATGGGAGCACCGTGGTGGTTTCCACAGGCCGGACTTGATGTAAATTCACAGCAGTATTGACTTCCAAAGGGCATTTCTAAAAAAAGCATTTGTTTATTTTGCAAAGCAGCACACCAGGCAAGCATCTGTTTATTTACATGTTTTATTTGTGTGACAAGTGGAGCCTCCTGGAGATTTGGAGGCCATTTGAATTGTATCTGAAGTGACGATTTTTCTTAAAAAATTCTTCTGGACTGACTCTGTAGGCGCTAAGCCTTGTGACGCTCCCATGAATAAATATTAGCTCCCAAGCTTTTATTGCCATGCGTGCCAAAGCCCACAAGGTTTTCAAGCAGTAAAATGGAAAGATGACTAAGTAAGAGGTTCTGATGGCCACAGGTAAGAAGAACCTTGGTTGAATGGTCAGCCTTCTCCTGGTAGAGGAATAAAATCTAAACAGAGAAGGAAATAGCCTTGCTTTGTATAATTAACATCTGGAATTTTTGCCTTTTTAAAAAAAGTCTTAAGTGACTGTGAAATAAAATGTTAAAAGTGCCTAAAGTGATTGATGGGCTCTTTTTAGGAGTTAGGCTTTCAAAATGATTGTGGTGCTCTTGGAAATACTGCCTTGCAGCTCTGAATGGGAGCAGAATGCTTCCGAGTACTACATTCCTCCTTTTTATTTCATTTTTACTCCTTTAAGCTCTGCAGATGCAGCAGTTTTCTGGCAGGAGATGACGGGCCAGAACTGCAAACCAGCTTCTAAATGCAAGAATAATTATAGGTTGGTTTTATACAAGGCACTGCTCAAGAAACTGTGGAACAGAGTTGCTGAGCGTCAGGGGTTGATCCACACTCTGGCTGTGGTTGCAGAGCCCCGGCTGGTCCATGGTCACGACGGGGACTGTCCAGCTCGCAGCCCATGGGCAGGGCTGCGGTGGGGCAGGGTGGGCTGCAGCCGCTGCCCCGACTGGGGCCAGGCGGGTCGGATCACGTCTCTGCAAAACACACGGATAGGAAAGGCAGCCTGGGCTACTCTGTGTATGGAGACTCAAATGCCTGTGCTAGTCAGCTGGCTGGCTTTTTATGGGAAATAATAGGCTGTCAGAAACAAAGAAATGTTCTCACCCAGAAGTTAGCAGAGCTTATGAGACCCGTGGCGTGGGAGAGCTGGTGCAGCTCTGTCTGGTGGGTGGGAGAAGGTCCCTTTTGGACCATGGCTGGTGGTTGATGTTGTCTGGTTTGTTGGCTTTTACAAAGCAGACTGTTAGGAAATCACTGTGACCGGTACAACTGTGAAACCCACAGCACTGTTGACAGCAGGCTCATGGTTTGCAGTGAAACTTCACTGTGGAAAGAAAATAAAACTCTGTGGGCTCACCCCGCTCAGCAACAGGAGAATCTGCTTATCATCACTGTGCATCGCCCCGGAGCACTGTCCTCCCTCGGCCTGGCCCTTGATAGCTTTGCTGTAAAACTGCATGGTAGCAACAAGAGGGAGAAAGGGAGAGGGAATGACAATATTGGTTTTGGAAGCAGCAAACCAACTTGAGCGTTGCAGATACAGCAGCAGGACCGTACAGCCCAGAGCCTGCTCGGCAGGGGAACGGGTCAGGGTGAGGAGGAGTGTTGTGCAGCCGCTGTCGGCGATGCAGACAGGCGGACATCTCGCCCCATTCTCTGTTTCACTCTCCAGACGGACTAGCTCCAGATTGTTTAGCAGAATTGATAAACCCTGGCTACCTCAGACTTCCTTATTTACCTTTGTTGCCTCTCTCCCTCCTTTCCCCTGCAATAAATGTCTGGTTTATTTATTCAAGGCTGCACCCCACTGCCCCTAAATCACCAAACTCTCATGTCGCACAACAACAAAGCAGAGCTGCTTGCAAAGACAATTTCCAGCTCAAGAGGACCATATGCTACAACAGCTGAATTTTAAATGAAGGGATATTTTTTTTTTCCCTTTTTCCCCCAACCTCTGTTGTCATTCTTCACTACTCTTTCGCCCTGGCAGGGAGTCATCACAAAGAGTTAGCGGTGAGGCTAAAAGGGAAGGCAGAGGGCTGCTTTACACCACCTTGGGCTGGTTCCCTGTAGCGCTCACCTCTTCGAAGTGTGTATCCTTTAGCAATGGTTTGCTATCAACTAATGGGAAAGAATTTGGGTTTAAGTCACTACTCTTTTTCCTCTCTGATTATAGCACTGTTATTGGATCTTCTATGAGCTGTGAAAAGTCTTAATGCTAGGACTTGGGGATGCTGGGAGGAAAAGCAGTAATGGGGGGCGGGGGGGAATAGTGTGACAAAACACTTCTGGTCCATTTTGGAATTAATGATTTTCAGAAGCTATCAATTACATCCCTTAACTGGGGAGCACAGATTATAAAGAGGAATATAATTAGTGGCAAATGCTGTGAGATATATAAAGACAAATAGGGGAGTGGGATGAATGGGAGCTCATAAATTTTATTGAGAACCACATTTGGATGTAATCATTTATTACTGGGGGTCCCTTGAAGTGCTTCCAAAATGCAGGTTGTGCACACTGGAGCAGGAGAGAGGTCACTCCCATTACTAAATCAAGTGTAAGAGATTATTGATTCACAAAGAAAAATTGGTGTGTTTTAAAAGTGGAAATAAATGGACTCAGTGCAGCGTTCCCTCTTTGCTATCAAGTGGCTCTTTATAGGTTTGCACTTGGTCCCCTGTGGTGCCCGTCGGTATGATTAAATAGCTTTCTCCCCCCGAGACTACACTTTCTACTTTTCCCTGGGTGAGGTTCAGGACGTGGGTAGAGGTTTGCTAGCAGGCAAGTGGGGACCTGCTGTAGATTATAAAAGGTGAAAATAAGTGAACCTTTGGATTTTCTTTCAGCTGTGGATCTCAAAACATTGTCAAAATAAGGTGTGTAAGTTTTCCTTGCTAGTTTACAGATGGCAGAGCAAAGGCGCAGAAGGATGTTGGGCGATAGCATTATGTTCATGTAGATCTGGAGAGCTCCAGCAAGGCCCTGTCCCCTCTTGCTAGCGCCAGCCCATCTCTCTGCATTGCCGGGACCTTTGCTGGGTGACTGATAGAGACACACTATCACTCCCAAACTGGCTTTTTTCCAAGCAATGTACCTAATCATTATTAATGACAAAAAGGTGACCTATAGGCTTCCAAATAGAATCCATTTTTAAATCTCCTATTTTCCCCCCAATCCTTCAATCTAATTAGGCTCACATCAGTATATTATTACAGAATGTAATCATTCCTTTCTTCTAATAACATTCATGGATAATTTTATTTCTCATTTTCAGCCTCCTACTCCTGTGGTGTAATTAGTGTCTCTGGCACCTCGTGACGCTCAGAATGAGTTGCAGCTGCTAATTGCTAATTGAAAAATTAGAAACTCAGTTAGAAAAAGGATCTAATTAAAATGAAATTAGATAAAATCCCTTCAAACTAGTTTCTTCCTCTTTGCTTTTTCCCCCAGTTTTGCGATCACAGAGCCATTAGCACTTGCCAATTACATTTAATTGTTAAACACAAATACATTTTTATTTGACTTCTTACAATAACCTTTTATTAGTGAGAGAAATGCACATTTATCAGGGAGGCTGTGAGTCTGTCCTGCTCTAAATTTCAGCAAATCACCTACTGATCTTTGCTGCCCTGTGTGCAGGTCGTGGCCTGGCAGCATCCTCCCCATCACTGGGCAGGATGGGACTGCCCCGGTCCTGCGGGGAAATCGGGCAAGAAATCCCTGTATGTACAAAAGATCTTTTAGCAAATGCCCAGCCTGTGCTTTGGGAGGTTCCTGTGGCACCTGATATCTTCCTGATATTAAACCAGGACGAAATAGGTTTCTGGTGCTGCTCTGGCGGTCCTGCTTTGTGTTTCTGCTCTCGTGCACCCACCCGTCCTCACTGTTCAGCCGGGCTCACAACTCGCAATGGGGGAGCGCTGCGCCAGCTCAGAGCCGGCCCGAACAAGGGACGTCAAGTGTTGGAAAGCAGCACTGTAACGTGGAGCAGTTATTGCTGTGGCAGGTGCAAAAAATAAAGATTTAACAGTAAATTTGCAGACAGTAAAATGTGGCCAGACCTATTTGCAGTGGAGAGAAATATTTTGTGGGCTGGAGCGTAGCCCAGGTAGGCGACTGGTAGCAGCCTGTAGCTGGCCTCGTGTTCTGACCTCGGTGTAACCGTCGGATCGTGACACAGAACCAAAGGGGGTTTTTCATAGTCCGGTGGCTGCGCATCATCATCCACCTCCCCAGCAGGGATGAGAAACTCTTCCCAATGTGTGCAGACCTATTGCTCTCTCTACTATTTACTGCGCCCATTTATAGCCATAGTCCTCTTCTTTGCTTGACTGGGAGGTCTGTATAATATTTGATAGCAGCAGTAGAGAGATGGAAACGTATGAACTGCCTTATTCTAACTACAGGGGAAGTGCCTCTCTGATTTGCCTCTGACATTGACTCAGAGAGGACTATACAGCGATCATAATTATTGATGGTAATGGGACTATTCACACGCTTAGAGTTAAGCACGCACATAAATCTTTTCATGGTCTGAGCGATACGATGTATACAGGGTAAGACCAGATTTGTAGGTAGAGGTAATATATTTTATTAGCCTAATGAGTGGTTAGGAAAAACTGGCAAGTGCTTGTGCACACAAGTCCTTTGCAGCGTGCGCAGTGCTCAGCACTGGTTATAGGTGTGCTCCTGTGGGAATCACTGGGAACAAAACCTCGGTGAGTATTTCAATTCGGTCCCTGCAGACTGACGTCTGTGCTGGGACTCCAATGCCACACAGATTCAGTGTGCAGTGAGCGCAGTGCTAGTGCTTACAGTGAAGTCTAAGTGCTCCTTGGGCTTCATGTGGGATTCAAGTTGTGATTTTAGGTGGGGGCCAAACCCAGCTGCCCAGCAGTGCCCTAAAATGGATCCTCCCAGCGCACGGAGCCTGCGTCTGGCACAGTCTGCTTCAGTGCAACCCAGCCAAAGTAATGAAGAATTGTAGCCTTCTGGCGGCTGCTGTTCTGATGAAAATGGAAGTATTTTCCTGTTGGTTTTGAGCACAAAACAAAACCATGTTTTCAGTGGGCTGTGCAGGATTGCTCTCTTGCCTCTCTCTCTACGCCTGGGAGGGCTCTGTTAATCCTTTGCGGCAGTGGGAGCCCCGGGGACTGTTAGGTGCTGCTGGGGCATCAGGCAGCTGAGGGTTTGGCTGCTGCTTGGCTGACTCCACCTTTGATTTCAGACTTTGTGCTAGCCTTACCTGGCTTCACCTACAGGCCTGTTTCCTTCTCCTTACTTTCAAGATTGCAAACTCCCCTTGTGTTTTGGAGCTTTCCCACTGTGTCCAGGTGTAAGGTGCCTGCTGTGGTGCTGAGTGCTTATCCACACTCTGATGTTTTCCTGAGAAGTTTAACAAATGGCTTAGAAAATCTAATGGAGATGCGGAAATCAATAATTTAAAGGCAGGAAACATAGAAATTGTGACCCAAAGGAGAATATAAAGATGCTGTGCTAATTGTCGCTGTGTCAAAAATGTCACCGGAGGTGGTTATAGAACTCGCAGTGAAAAGGAAGAAAAGGAAGGGTTAATCTAGTCCAGAACAGGGTTACTGATGGCAAATCTTTCTAGCCGTGGGCTAGTAAACTTCATCTAGATAGATGCTGTAACACTCTCATCTGGGAATCCTGCCCTTGACATAATTAATGCACAGACATGGTTGTCTTCTGTGCCAGTGTTCTCCATCTGTCGGTGCAGAAAAGCGCTTGCTCACAGAGAGGAGCGGGCCAGGAGGATAACAAGGTGTTTTCGCCGCAAGAGGAAGCAGAGGGGATTTTGGAGCACCAAGCCTAACTGGGAGACCTGACAGGAGATAATTTGCATTTTTGCTTTCTCCCCTCCCACACTGGTCATTTCTCTGAGAGTTAATACTAAACAAGCGTGTGGTCGTTAGGTATTTTCAGGCACCGACTGAATCAGGCTGTTTGGTGACAGCGAGTGCTTGGGGACTGTATTTTACGCTGTGTGTACCTGCTTCACTGAGGTGATAAAACGTGGCAGATGGAGAGGTCCAGGCACCAGAGAGCAAGTTCTTGGTGTAAACTGGACGGGAATAACATATTCTTGTACCAGAAGGAAGTTTTGCTCTGCCTGATACTGAGTCCGTCTGCCTCGCCAGGACACACTCCTCCTGATGTGCAAGGCTTCCGGGAGGTTTCAGGAAAGTCATTCTTTGGGTCTTCTGAGTCTTTGGGTGCTGCGAACAAGGAGGTCAAAATGTCAGATTTGCTTAGTGTGTTTCTAAGGCACTGATCCCTATCCACCAGCTCTGACTGGGGCTTTACCCAGCTGAGCTCAGACAGATCTCCCCCTGACCCCATGAGGTAGGGAGTTTCTAGTGTGCCTTTCCTCTTCCCTCTGCTGAGGGATAACTGGTACCTGAACAGGTATTTTGCAAAGTCAACAAGCAAATGCCAGCTATCTCATCACTAACATAAATGTAACATATGAAGTGGTACGCATTACATAGGGACGTCACTGGTGGGAGACTGGAATTGTGCCATCAGTGTCTGTTGTACCCCTAACAGTGATATAACGTAAATGCATAACATGCTAGTTTGATGGACAGTTTCTTTATCAATTCAAATGCCCTGTAAAAGTTTTCAATCTCCAGTATTTTTGCAGCTAAGACAAAGAGCACAAATGGCCACTGTATAAGCAGACAAACAAGCTTCATTCTGTGTAATACTTTCAGGGCTTCACCAAATGTACTCATTTTGCGTTATCTGATGTGAGAGGCACTGTCTGCGGCCAACGTATCAAGGAAAAGGAGGGCATGAAGGGCACAGATCTCGAAGGAGCGTGGCCCTAAGCTACTTCATACTGACGATCCTCTGTCTCAGTGCAGTGGGTCATTCTGCTAATTACAGACCTTGTCTCCCGTGTCAGTACAGCTTAGCAGGGAAAGGAACAGCACTTTGGTAGTGTGCTTCCCAAGGCTTTTTCAATTTCTTTTTTAAATATGGCAAACAAAATCTTAGAGAGCTGTTTCAAGGTTACAAGGGACTTGGGGATGAAACGACAGAGATACAGAATCAGAACAACATCTGGATTTTTATTGCCTTCGCATGTAGTTCTCATTTTACAGCTGGCATTTTTTATACCTTGTAGTATTTTACTACTTATTATATAACTGACTATTATATGCTTATTATATCATCTATCATATATACTATTATATTTAATTATTCTATTATTGATCTGCTCCATTTCCAGAATATAAGGACAGTACTTATGAAACACCAGTTTCGTGGGCTTAGGTACATATGATCACACAGAGGGTACCACCTTGCTGTCAAAATTGGAATTCAAACCTATGGTGTACCTGATGCGTGTTTTGTTTTCATCAAAAGGGGTTTACTTGATTTTTGGCCTAAATTTAGTGTAAAAATGGCTCCTTTGCCGTCAGTGGGAAAGTTCTCATCGGCATTAGTGGAGCTGGAGCTTGTAGCAAAAAAGAAAGCAAAGTGGCTAAAGTGTGTCCTGAACCCAAAGAAAAAAACATAATATAAAGGGATAGAAGAAAGAAAAAGAAAGATTTTTTTGGAGCCAGTAGATTTTGCTATGTGAAGCTTTACCTGCCCAAACATTCAGACTGAACAATCACAAGACAGAGTTAAGCATCAAACAATTTGCAGACAGAAAGCTTTGCAGGTTAGGTGATTCCTGGCTTTTGCAGAAGATAACCTGCCATACCAAATATTTGTAGCCTTCTGTGATCTGTGTAAGTCCGGAACAAAGTAAGCAAAGTAAACAGTTGCAAGAAGTGTGCAAACAATGGAATTCTTCATTACCATTTTAAAAAATACAGATATATAGATACATATATTCTACCGCTTTTATTTTTGTATGTGCGTATATATATAAACACATATAGAACATTGTTGTCACATTCAATTTGCAGTGCACTGGAGCTCTGTAATGGTGAATGGCAGTAAAAAGGAAAGGGGCAAGAAAGGTTGAAGAGATGTATATAATCGTGCTGAAAAAGACTTTTTAAAGCCCTGAGGCTTCTGCAATGGGATCAACACATGAAACGTGGTTGTGTATGTAGAGAGGATGGAATAAGGAGGGAAGAGCATGATTAAAAAGGACAGATCTTTTGTTAGAGGTTAGTGATCCACTGGAAAAGAAAGATTAGTTGGAAAAAAAGTGCCTAGAAGGGTTGAGTATATGAGCACTGCCCTCAACCCCACTCACATCCACTGTTCTTTTCAGTTAAGTTTTTGATTTTAATATTCAGGTGTTTTCAGTTGACTCTCATGGATCTGAACCATGCATTTCTGAGTAAATGACCACATGCAATCATTCCTGGAAACTGCTGTGCGTTAATTCCCACGCTCGCTCCCTGTCCGAGCTTGCGCGTGTGCGTGCTGACTCTCAGCAAGCTCTGGGTGCTAAGAGTGTATATAGATAATATTTCCTGCTCATTCACATGTTGTATAAACATTTCTAGGTGTACTAATATGTACACAAAGCTAATTCTTTCTTCTTAGTAGGTGCGGCAAGGTTGATTCAAGCCATATTCTTCCCCTACTAAGAAAGACTGTATATATAGAGGGATAGATAGATAGCTACTGCATAAAATGGCTTTGTCCTTAATAATTCTGAAATCTGATAAACACTTCACAGTACATCTTTCTGTACAGGGGAATCTGTGTATGTATATATGAATAATCAAAGTCTGTTGAAGACATGTCAACTTTCCCAGTTACTGTGGCCAAATAGTCCTTATTTGGCACTGATGGCAAAGGAAACATATCTGATAATTGATGATATTCAGAATCCCAAGCCAAGGGCTGTATACCAGCCTTAGTAAGGAAAGCATGCAGTAATGATCTCAATTAAGCAGAGGAACCAGGTAGAACTGGCAAAATGAGATTGCAGGCGGAAAGTCAGACTGATGAAGTCAAATGCTGACAAAATAAGTACAAATTGCAAAACTAATAATGAGAATTCATGCTCAAGCTGTCAGGAGGACACCAGCCACCCTACATTACCCCAGGAGTGCAAAATGAGCTGCTAAGGAGGTCACGCTGCTCTATAGCGGTTGTCTGTTATCGTGTGTCTCGGCTCAATTCTCCAGATGCAGAGATACTTCCCAAGTTCAAATGAGTTCTCAACTTCTGAATTTGCCCTTAGGCCTGTACCGAGAGAAAGCTGAAATTGTGGTGATGGCACGGCAGGGCTGCGTATGCCTTGGATTTGCAATCCTGACATACTCCTGTTCTATTAAGAAATACAGCCCTGAACAGATCAGCGTCTCCGGATGCACTCGAGCTTTTTGCTGTGCAAACAGTTCAAACCAAATCTATTATCTGTGAGGTTCAGAGGCACTGTGTGCATGGGGAGACTGTAGGATGTAGGAGAGCAAAAACAAACAAAGAAAAGGTATTTTAAGCATTCGAACCTCAGTTTCAACAAATGTAACTTATAAGTGTTTGAAAATTGCGTGGGGAGTTGGAATGTTGCCCTGGTGTGGAAAGCATCCCTCTCAAAGGGCAGCAGTAAAGCCAGGGTAACCCTCAACGATCCTATTCTTTTGCAGCTCTTCCTATAAAATAGCTTTCTCTTTTCCTTCCCTCTGTCCCACCAGATCCGCCTTCAGCGATCCAAACTCAGCAGAGGCTGGTGGCGTCTCCCTGCAGTTGTCAGCAGTGCAGCAGTGAGGTGGTACTCGGTGCACTAGCAATATTTGGCGTCAGAAGAGAGCAGCTCTGCTGCCTGATCTGTGTGTGGTTGTCAGTGGCAAAACAGACACACAACTTTCCCTGAGAAATATAGCGGTGGGCAAATGGTTAAAAATGGCTATTTTTGGCAGTAGAACTAAGAGCAATCATGCAGGTACCTTTTTTTTTTTTTTTTTTTTTTTCCTATTTAAGCTGTAAAGCAGATTGTATTGGGAATTGTGCTTCTGACTATTAAGCTCAGCTACAATGACAATAGAAGAGTAAATGTACCAGCAAATTGTTATCTCAACAAGAGTGCCACAAGGTGACATTTTCACAGGGCCGATATTTTGATAAAATATGACCTTTTAACGTTATGACAACCAATGGCTAGGTATTAAGGTACACATATAAACAAGACTTGAAGTGTTTCACTTGGAGACAGTCTTAAAAGTTGCCAGAGAAATCTAACTTGTAGATTTGATGGTGACTTCCCATAAAGTACAGCCAGGATCAGAGAGCACTGACTCCCAAGGTCCTTAAGGAAAAAGGATTAACATTGATTTTGAGTGCTTTGGCGTTTTCTGCTGGTGCTAGGTCTCCCTAGCAGCGTCCCTGTCTCAAAGATATTGCTTATCTAAGCTGGTCAGGGTCGCCACTACTTTCAAAGTAATTGATATTATAGTAATAATAGTAAAATAATAGAGCACACCGTAGGAATGCAACCAGCTTCCAGCACCTGGTTTTCTTTTTATTTTTTTTTTTTTAAATTAATACAGCTGAAAAACAATGTAGAAAGTAATGACTCTGCTGGCAGCATAAGACCTGAATAGGGGTAGTTCATCTGTTCTTTCAACTTTAATATGTAAAACTGTAGCCATTCCTGTTACTGACAATCAAAGAAATAGCCAAAGATGATTTAGCCACTATGATGTGTGAGAGATCTCACTAGGGATGGGGGGGGTAACTAGAGTCACTGGTGTGGAGGCAGAAACACTCTGCAGGGAGCAAAGTTTTTCTGGTTAAAGCAGCAGCCTTGCACTCTAGCTTCAGTTTTCTGTCCATATCTGTTCCCTGCCCGTTTGGCCTATCATGAGTTAAATGGTTTTTGCACATTGGGCCTGTTTCTTGGTGCAGTGTTTCCTGGCACAGGGGATTTCGATCTTCGCACAGGGGTTGGGAGATGAGAACGTGGGGTTCAAAGCACTGCTATACGCTAGGCTAATTTAATGACAGTCAGAATGTTCTTCAGTATTAATTCAATGAAATAACTCTTTTCACATAAGAACCCATGAATGTTTTACAAATATTTGGTAACTTAATTCCACGCTGTACCACAGTGGAAGTTCACGAGGATCATTTCAAACATCATCAGAGTACAGGCTGTCCTAGGAAGGCATTTATTAAGGACGTAGAACAACTCTGTGCTGCTGAAAAGCAGAAAGGAAAGACACCACCTTGTTCAGCTCTGTTGCAGAGTGAAGTCAAGTGAATTGTTGTAATTACCTCCACAGAAATCATAGATTTGTATTGAATGTGGGTATTGGTAGCTTTGATGAAGAGTTCACAGCATGCGTTCAAATCAAGCCTTTCTTTCTACGCCTTTATTTTTTCATTTTGGGGCTGTTGTTTCTCTAACAGTTGAATCTCACGTTACCTGTCGCTTCAACAGTAATTCATGCAGATGTATTTGTTGCCTATTACTACAGCTACAGAAAAGCTATCCTGCTCTTTGGGCAGCGCTACATATTTTTTTTCCTTATGATTCTTCTTTGACCTTTACTCCACTGAAACTTCGGAGTAGGTGCTATTCCTTGAGCACACTGTGCAGAATCAAGCCTTAGGTGAAGTCTGTGCCGGCGTGATACAGCAAGGCTGTGCAGTGGGAAGGTTAGGAGTGTTGTTCAAAGCACAGCAGAGGAATTATAAGATCCTAGGCTGGCTTCCAGCTTTAACATAAAGATGTCAATTTATCCTCATTTTCCCTAGGCTAGCTCAAAACTTGTAGCTTCAATAAACACAGGAGCAGTGCTGTTGTGTCTTTAGGCACTTAACATTAGATTCGGGTAGCTCTGTTCAAGCAAGAGTGCCTCGAACGCTGTACCAGCCAAGACATAAATTGCAAAACAGCATTTTGTTTATGGTGGGCAGTATCCGCTGCATCCTTCAGTGTGTTAGCTCTCTGGTTAGACAGGAAACAACGCTGTGTTGTTACATTTTGTCAAGCACGTTGGATAATAACACAAGATAACAGTGACGGAAGAGGTATCAGGCACAGACTCAGAAGATGGGCAGATGTGAGGAGTCTGTGCTGGAGAGGCGGATGCAGAATATCGCCGTACGAACAGAACAGAGAAAGTTATTTCAGTGGCCAGAGTTCTCCATTTTGATCATTTTGGCAGCTGTTCCCCTTCCCTGGAAGCTGCCTGCTTCTATTTCACTAAGTTTTAATAAACTGTAATTGGACAAACCTGATTTGACACAGAAGTTAGCCCCTCTTCGAGCAGGTGGTTGGACTAGATAATCCCCAGAGGTCCCTTCCAAGCTAAGTTTTTTATGATTCCATGAAACACATGATGTTGTTTGTGACTGAATTCTCAACTGTGCGTGAACATGCTCATGGATATGTATTTCTTTTTTCCGGAATATTTCTGCCTGACACTTAAAGTGCCTTTCTGGAATGTTTGCACAAGCAAATCCAATCCCAATAGCCACTTATAGGGAATGAAGAATAAAAGGGGAAAGGGCAGGGGCAATGAAAAGTTAATTTAAACGTGCAGACTAATATTTACAGAACAGCTGTTGCACTATTTACCCAGCCTTACTAATTATGGGCCAGAACCTGTCCCCGTCGCTGACAGTGAATTGCTCCCTGCATCCGCGTTGGTCCGATGGACTGTGCGGGCGGATGCTGCCGGGGTCAGGAGGCGCAGCGCTGGCTGCCCGCAGGGTCCTGCTCCGACCCCCGTGGAGGGAGCTAATGGGCTGCCGTGGATTTCGGTGGGCTGTGAACGATGTTTCTCTGAGCTGTTGTCACTGACCAGCACAAGCTAACTCCTGCTCACCTCTCTCTGGAGGATGCAATCCTTTATGTGTTGTGGTAATTTCCTTAAACAGTGACTCTGAGAGGAACGTACAAAATTCTGAAAACTTCAGCACTCGGGACGTTTTGAAAACCTGTTCCTAATTCTCAAATATGAACAGTTGGACGCGGTGATCTGATCTTGTCTGGCAGTCTGAGTGGGTATGGGAGAGTTGGTTTTGCTCCCCCCTTACATCCTCACTGACTGCGTGCAAGGAGGGGTTGGAAGTCTGGCTCTGAGGTGGAAATTCCCATCCTCAAAGGTGAAAGATACAGACCCTCGAGATTGAATGTGTGTTGCACATCCGGGAGTCCAGACGGTGACCGTTTGACCCGTTAGGCTCTGAATGGATGTGTATGTGGGTTTCTGTGCCTAGAGCATTGCACAGGACTTTTACACTCATGAATAAATAAATAATGAATAGCAGAGGCATATGGGAGAACTCACAGCACATCTCCTGTTTGATGTTCAAGAAAAAAATTGAAATATCAGAAGATAAAGATGGCAAGGGACCCCTGCAGGGAAAGCCTCTTTGTCTAGTGACCTTTCTAGGTCTATGATAGCAAATACAATAGCCAAACCTCATAAATCATAGTTCAGGAAAACATCCGGAGGGCACGCTTTGACACTGTTTGCATATTCAAATGTCACCCTGCTCATGAAAGAAAGACAAAATGTTTTTTTCTCTCAAAAATGTCAGCACAGGCTGGATTAGAAAAGATAATTCAGAAGTACTTCCAGAGAATAATTACCACTGTCACCTACCTGCAATGTAGTTAATGAATGGGAAGAGGGGGTTTTATTAGAAAAAAAATTATGATTATTAGAGTAATTAATCAGCTGCATGATGACAGCTTCCCTGAGAAAATAATCTCCAAAGGCCAAGTAGCTACAGTAGGGCATTTTGTTGATAAAGCACCAGAAGCGCAAAACATTCTTCTACCATTAGATGTGAAAGTGCTTATATGGGTGGAATTACATTATGTACTAAGTACCTATGGATCTACTGCACTTTGTGAGCTAAAAGATTCATTATCTCATTGGTTAAATGCAAGAAAATTTCATAACCTTCTGGTCTCCCCAAAATAAATAACACTTTCTTTTCTCCATCCTCTTTGTCTTATCTATTTAAGCCTCAGCACAGGAAAGCAATTAAGGATCTATTTGCGTCTGCAGATCTGTGCGCGTGGCTCAGCTCCCCCCATTAGCACAAAGGGATTTCTTCATACTGGAAAGCGAAGGCGTAAAGGACAAACGTATAGCCCCTGTGATCTGCTGAGGAAAGGTAAACAGAAACGAGCCATGGGCACAGCCAGGGTAGGAGCTTTCTGCAGACACGGAGATTTCCAGACCTTAGGAAGGCCAGAGCCCACCCTTCTTGGCTTCTCACTTTGAGACATGAAGGCAGCAAGCAGAAAAGAAAAATAGAAAAATGGAGAAGAATTTGACAAAACTGCTGCAGTTTGGCACAGGCAAATTTTAGCTGCTGGTGGTTCGCACTCGGGCTTCAGTTACAGATGCTGAGTTCAAATGCAGCAGCTCCCTCAAGCTCCTGTCTCTCGCAAGGACATGGACAGCAGTGACAGTCCCCAGAGCCTTCCCCTCTCTCCTGTTGCCCCTTGCGAGGCCTTGTCCCAGTGCCAGGAGCCAGAGGAGACTTTTTTCCTCCTTGGAGCTGGATGGAAATAGAAAGGGGCCTCCAAGGTGGGAGCTGACTGGAGTCCCCTGGGCAGGACACTCCGTGCTTAGAGACTTTGCTTTTTACATCAGCACCTGAAGTAAATGCCTGGAGCGAAGGTGCCGTGAGGAGTTTGGTTGAGTACTTGCACTTCTGCATTACGAGTGATACTCTCCCTCCTTTTCTATGGGTACGATTTCTGCATGGCACAGTTTTAATCTCTAGGCATCTCATCTACCCCCAGGTCACACCATGCCCTGAAGGATGAGCTTCTTCCCCCAAGACCCTGTGGCTGATTTTCCTAATCCCTGCTCTGACACATCCCCTGTCCTCTCTCAGCTCAGCTCTGCTCCCTGCCTGGTGCTGAGCTCCAGCCTGCTTCCCGTTGCCTGCACCCACTAATGGTCCCAGTCCCTGCAGGCAGCAAAGCTCAGGAGCCCCTAATGGGAAAGGCACTTAGGTGGCTGCAGGTATTGCAAGGGGCACAGTATGCAGTCACCAGATAAAATTCAGTGCAGGGCTCACTTAAATTCCCCTTCACCCTGTGGCAACATCACTGCATCTCAAGATCATCAGGTTTCCCTGCTTGTTGGAGTAATCAGGATTTATTTCTCAAGGACATGAACGATGCAAGGCCCAGTGCTGACCCTCTCTGCACGGGTAAATCGCACGTGCTGCCAGTGGAGTGCCTGGTTACGTTTGACCTCTGCTATTCTCCCGTTTCCTTTTGTCTCCTAATGTATTTTAAGCAGTACCTTCCGCATGCAATTGACAGCAAAGTGAGGAAAAGCACCCGCGACTCCGAGTACGGCAATGCCGTTCTGGGGCTCTGCTTAGATCGTGGATATTTCTTCCAACTAAAACAAGCATGTGTTCACAGCAGACTAACTACTGCAGAGGATAATGTATGAACAAATGCCAAAGGCAACAGCTCAGAGATATATTATTTACATATTTATTAGAAATTCAGTACTGCTTGTGAGAGCAAACCACTTCTGACTTCAATTCCAATAAGTAAACAACCCAATGGGCAAATAAAAGAAAAGGGAAACATCCACTACCGCAGTTTACACAAGCTAATACAGTAAACCAAAATATTCTGAACATGAAACTATTTTGCAAGATATGAAAAAAAAATCCTACCTTTATTCTCCTTCTTGGTTAAGCACTCAGAGAGTAATAATTGCAAAATAATTATATGTGATATCAGTTGCCTCACAGACTAACAGAAAGATAATTAATCCTTGTTTATCTAAACTACATTGTAGTTCAGTTTAAACTGCCCTGCAGCAATGAGCATTACTTCTGCTTTATCTGAACTTTTGCTGGCCTTTCTTTCACAATTTTTTTTCTTCTCTGGGTAGTTTAAGGGTGAAAAAATAACAATAGCTGCTAGCTGTTATCCAAGAAGGAGCCCTCTGACTGCGAGAGGAATGACAAACCCACGTGTAAGCCTTGCGCTAAGCTGAGTAGGTAGGATTTTATATCCAGGTCTGTCATGGACTCTGGAAACCCCCCTCAAGAAACATTTCAGAAGTACCGTAGAGACATAGGGAATGGTAGAGTTAAAAAAAATAAATCCAAATAGCTGTTAGATGTCTGGCTGCATGAACTCATTCTTTAAGTCATCTGAGGAGTACAGTCGTGATCTGGCTCGGCTCTGCCTGCCGGGCACGGGTAAAAGCGGTTCCTGCAAAGGCAATCCTGCCTGCACGAGCCTGGGCAAGCTCTGGGTTGCCAAACTTCCCAGCCCTTCCCTTGGTCCTGGGGTAAGGCCCAGGGCTGTGAAGGAGAGGGCAGAGGGAGCCTGCCCCACTGCTAAGAAGATGAAGAGCTCGGCTGGCATCAGTCTTGGGGTTTTGGTGCTGTTTAGGCTGCAGGATGTCTCTGCCTCTTTGAAAACGGAATCAAGTTGCTTATCTCTGGTAATGGTGAGTGAAGGTGCCTCTGAAGGCCTTCACTCCAAGCCCCTATCAGCAGCTTTGACCTGTAGGTAGAGATTTTTTAATGTAGACATACATTTATCAGGAAAAAAAAGTTATTTTTCAGCAAAATGGGAAATTTAATGGAAAATAGCTGTACTTGCCTAAATTTTCAGAATTTTAAAAGCTTAAAAATAATTTTTTTTTTTCAATTTAAGCTGTTAGACTATTTCCCTCCATACAAAAAAAAAGCTGAGAAGCTGAAGTTATTCTGATTTCATGGGTTCTTGTAGGTGAGAAAAAGCAATTCTATTGCCTGATCCATAATCTCTTCAGGAAACAGTTCACTTCTCGTGTCTCTTGTTGAGAAAGAACATTTGATACCAACAGTGATTCAGGACACAGTAAAAAGATACGTAGGCTTTCAGCATCTTTTCCAAATGCTTGTTTGAAATATTTCCAGGTAGATAGGGGTTATAAAATGATCACGAAGAGGAACAAAGGGTTTGTAAAGGTTATAATAAATGTAAAAATGTTTGGAAGTGTTAGCAGTGCTAAACCCCATTATTTAAATTCATCAGATGTCACTTTGAAGGAAGCTTTCAGAAACAGTCTTTGTATGTATTCTTTTCTAAGGGAAACTTGTAAGTAATTGTCAAATAAAGAGCACCCCAGGCCGTAGCCCCTACTAAATGTCAACCCTTCCAGACTAATAATGCCCTGCGGTGTTTCAAAATAGAAAGTGTAATGCAATAATAGTATGGGACTCCCACCAGTATGGAAACCCACAGCACTGCTCCTGAAGCACGGCCGTGCAGCCTGCACGCTCAACAGCCAAGGACATCAGAGCTCCCAGAGAAAAAGCTCCCAAGCTTTTCTTCTGGCAGCCAGATCTGGGCAGAGAAGGCATTGAAGCTAATTTAAAAGAGGCACTCGGTGTCAGTACAGGGCTCTACTGGGACTCCAGCTAACAACCTTTCGGGTATTGGGAAAAATGATTAACAGATGCGTCTTCCCATTTCCCAACATCTCTCTTTTGAATTGCAAAGTGGCCTCCTGCTTATTTTGAAGCACAATACGTCTAACCTTCCAGGCACAGCTTATTGCTAATTTCCTATGCCACTATGAATCTATGATTTATTTAACAAATTTCCACCCAGCAAATAAAACAACATTTGTTCTACCTGGAGGGTAGTTTCCAAATATCACAGCACAATCAGGCATGGCTGCAACAGTTGGCACAAGAACAGTGGTCAAAATGATGAGCGGAGTGTCTCACTTCAGATGGGAGAAAGTAAAATCATACGAGTAACCCCACAAAATAAAGCACTGCATCTTCAGCTATGATTCTCCTGGGCAGACACAATCATCAGGAAGCCATCACATTTTCAACTGTATTTGTATCATGTACATATATTGACTTAGAGTATAATACCAGATGTTTTCTGTACCAAAACGCTCTCAAAGAGCAAGCTCTAATGAGTCGGTGCTGAGTAAAGGCTGAGCAGGTTTGAATACAACAAAGTCACCTTGAACTTTCATCTAAGCTTCAAATTAGAAAAAAACCTAACATAATTATATTTTTCTCACCGAAGTTTGAAAAGTTCTGTTTCTTTGGAAGGGCTATTTATTTACTCCCTGTCTCCAACGCAGAATATAAATGCCCAAATCCTTAGTTGTTACGGACTTTCAGGTTTTTGTTTTAAAATACAGAATGCAAAGTCCTCCTGAGTTGCAGGCCAGTTTGTGCCCTGGGTGCAGCACTCGTGCCAGCACTGGAACCGGGGCTGGACCCTCGAAGAGATGATGTTCTAACAGTTTTTGCAATGGCAGGAGGCGTATGGAGGGGTGAGGGTGGTGTACTTCCTTTGGATCATTATTATTATTGTTGCTACAAACAACTTAGTAAAAAATTCCATGTCATGATTCGGGAATTAAAAATGTGAATTTATTGATTTGAGTTACATGATTGACTTACAAGTATAAATTAGGAACTAATTTAGACCCAGTGTAGAGCTTGGCTTATGTGAGCCAGTGGCAGACAGCAGGCTGCCATCCGGGTGGTGGTGATCTCCAATACTTTATAGCTTTTTCCAAGTGTGTTTAGAGTAGAGCGTGCGTGTAGCTGCACACAGGGTGCACAGCAGCCTGCGCAGCTGCAGACCCTCCCGTCTTTTCTCTTTGATAAGAAATAGGAATCTCTGGGGATGAAAGTGATGCGGAAGGACAGAACATGACTTTCTTTTCCAGTTAAGTTCAATTGCTGCATTTTGAGATGTCACAGTGGGTAGTAAAATATATTCCCTATAGTCAGAGCTGAAGAAAGAAGCTTCCCCAAAACAAACACAACTGAAAGGAATTTTCTTTGGTTTTTATTTACTCTGGGTTATTAACGTGACAAGTCTGTGCTATCCATGCAGTGCAGAGGATTATAAGGCTCCAAGGACGGAGCTCAGACCCCAGTGGGTGCTCAGCTTCCGCAGCACAACAAACACTTTTCTCTCCCTCCACATCTCTCGTGTTTGCTTTGTGGCAGGCAGACCTGCCGGGCAGGCTGAAAGCGAGGAGTCATGGTAGTGATTTCTGAATGACATCTGAAGAACTGAAGTATTTCTCCCTGCCCAGGGATTAAAAAGGAGCTGGGCAACAAAATAGTCAGTCATTGCTGTTCACAGGATTGGGTTTTTTTCTCTTTAGATCATATTTTAAATTTATAAAATATTTAGCTTAGGCAAATGTAGTCAAATTGTAATAGACTTCTCAAACTTGCAGGGAAAAGAGGTTGATTGTTTACTCTCTCCTGTGTAAATAACTGACACAAAAAGTAAGAGAACATATCCTCCTCTGTTCTTCCTTACAGCCTCTTCACAGTCAGCATAAAAGGCTTTTTAATAGAATAGATTGGAGGAAGCTTGTAATGGGAGAACACAATGAAACCGTGATCGAAATCCATCCCTTTAGCGGAGCTGCATCAGCATCTTAGTGCGCTGGGACATGGCTGTGGCTGGACGCTCGCTGCTGACTTTGTGAACATGCTCTCTCCATCTTCCTTGTGCAGCTGAAATTACTTCTCAGAGCTTCATCTCTTTGCCCTTGCTTCATCATAAACTTTGTCCCTGATTATGTGAAGAATGTAACAGATGATGCAAGTCAAGTCATTCATGTCCGTGGTATCAGGCATTCATTATTGTTTGATTGTGCGCACAGAAGGATTATGCACCATATTTGTAAGAGAATGGCAGCGTGATTAGTCTATCTCAAGGGAATTAAACGCACATTGTGTGGGCTAAACCTTGTATCAGTTTTACCTTAATTTTTCCTTCCTGAACTGGGTCTTGGTGCACAGGAGAGGTGCAGGGCAGAAGGGAGGTGCTGGAATGACAGCGGAGGATGTGGGCTTTGTTAGTGGCACTTTGCTTTCTCCACGGAGATGTCCTGCAAAAGGACGGTTCGTTGCCTGCTGTGCTTCGGGACGTGGACCTGTCTTTCCAAACTCAGAACTGAAACACCCCATCCAGAGCTAAACAGCTGCTAAAAAGCTTCTCGATGTTGACATCTTTCTCTTGCTATTGCTCTCTGACCGCCTTAAACTTAAAGCGAGCGCCAGTGAGCTCTGCTCCCGGAGCTTGGCAGCCCCATGTGATTCCTCGAGAAGTAACTGGATCTTAAACCAAGTGATCCTGAACCATCAGCTGTGTGGCTGTTTTCAGAAAACTTGTCTGGTTTGTAACAGACGCTCACACAATGGCACACATCACAGCACAAGCAAAGCTTTCTGTTTATAAAATAGTCAATAACATTTGTGAAGAATTATTTTTTTTCCCAAGGACACCTTTCATTTCAGTCTCTGAGGGAGCTGGGAATAAATTGTTCCTTACCATCAGCAGCTGACCTCTCTGCTTGTTTAAAATGTGGGCGTCTTCTGAACAAAAAACCACCATTTGCTAAATGAAGCAAAACACCATAATAGGTTTAATGATGTAGATTTATCTCCTAACAGTTGTTTTGAGATCACAACAAATCATTAAAATCATTAACTCTCCAAGCTAAATTAGATTACAGATCTTGGAGAATGTCTGGCCACTGCGTTTGCAAAACAGTGCCTCTTCCTGCCTGCGCGAATCATTAATTCTGCTCAGATTCCTCTGCAAACAATGAACCAATTCAACATATTCCAAGTCAGATTAAACAAAAAAAGCCAACATCTTTGTGTGTGTGCATGTTTTGTTTCTTCTTCCAGACTATTTCCATTACGGGAAAATATTTTCCTGGTGTGGCCAGAACAGGCTGCGTCTCTCTGTGGGGAACGTTGTCTCCGGTGCAGTGCCTTGTGTTGTCACTCAGCTGCACGTATCTACCCGACAGCCAGGGAACTTGGTCCCAGAACTGCACAGTGTGATTAAGATACACTTAAAGTGACAACAAGCCTTGCATAGAAGCCTATCTCTACTGCACCTATCAATGGCAGCGTTACTGCCATAAAGCGTGGCTTTGAGCATAAGATAAGTGAACAAATGTGGAGGGTTTGGGAAGCCCGTGACTGACACTGACATGAGAGCTGATGGCTCAGCACCATCTCTTCCTGCAGGAGCCAAACTGGAGAGAAAGAAATCCCGTGTTAGATGTTAACCTGTCTTACAGGAATATGAAGCTCCTCATGGTTTCCTTCTCCAGGACCTGTGCCCTTGCACTGCTGTTTATAAAGGCAGTGCTCTGCCCTGCTGCCATGACAGGGAAGGAAGAGTGGTGCTTTGGAAGGTGTACTGCACCCAGCCGGCACAGGAGAAGCATTACTGAGATTTTCTTCTCATGATTCATCTTTCTGTTTATTTAAGTTTTCTCCCTCCTCCCACTTCTACAATGGATTCAGCTGCAAAAGGCAATATTTGCATTTCAAAAGAAGGAGGGCTGGAAACTAGACATTTATGCTAGTGTTTTCCTGCTCTTGTACTGAGAAGGTTACTCTGAACATTAGGGCCACGTCAGGCTGCGTTGGTGGAGAATATAATGAAAAGAAGTTTTTGTCCCAAATAGTTTAGAATCTACATCAGGAATTCTGTTTGTAGCTGCAGTTGTACAAAACTGCCTGCCTCCTTGCACAGCTGACTAGTGTGCCTCTCCAGCCAGGAATGCACATCGAGTCTTTGTCCAAAATCTCCGGGGGAAATGGTGGTGGTTAGGGATGGGGGAAGCAGCATAGAGCAGCCTGTCCCGTTTCTTACTGGAGGTTTCTTCATCCAGAGACCATATTTTCTCATTTTTCTGTGAGCTTCCTTCAGCATCCTAAGGATGGTTTGGGAAGCTGAGCATTCATTTCTGTCTTTCTGGCGCCATTTTTAGTATCTTTATCTTTTTTTGCGCATTTTAGAACTGATTGTTTATCCTCCATACACCTTGATGCTTATTTTCTACTTTCTTCCATACTCTGCAGTTCCCCTTCCCCATGCTGCCTTCTGAGACAGTTTAATCTTTGATTCTGTATAACCCTTGGCAGATTTCAGCCTTATTGCCACCATGTTTCACTGCAAAGAGTTGCACACTTATTAGAAAGGGTATAGTTTGGGAAATGGGGAAAAAAAAACAAAGAAGAAAACAAACCAAAGAGAAGCAGCATGTATTCTTTTTAGTGGAGTAGAAGGGGAATTTATTTAAAGGGAAATGAACTTTCCTAAGTGCTGCGCAAGTTCAGCTATCCAAGAAAGTTTAGATCAGAAGCTGATCTCATGGAGGGAGTGGTAAATCAGGGAGATGGGGAGTTGGAGGATTTGAAAAGGCCTTTGCTGTACCCAGGGGCCCAGGGTGGAGCACGATGAAGGATTTAGGGTGATGGTGGGAGCAGTGATGCAGAGAGCAGCAGCTGCAAGGGGACCTGACTGGGGACGACACCAGCTTGCCTGGTTCAGGAGAGCATCGCCTCGCAGCCGAGTCTGTGTTCAGAGCAAAACCCGAGGGCTCCAAAAGGTCATAATAAAAAACCTTTGAAATAGCAGAGGGGTTTGGAAAGGGATTAAATGGGAATATAATTTTCCTCCGTCTATCTGCCCCATAAGGTACTTAATGGCTGCCATTCCCGTAAGAATTGAGCACTTCCCAAATCTCCTTTTGGCACCAGTTTTATGCCAACACTTTAACTCAGACCATGCGTCTGTCACACCACCACAGCACTTGTTTCTCCTGTCTTTGCTGGTCTCAGGGTAAGGTAATAAATGGGATCTGAATTTCAGAAGAGCCAAAAGCTCTGGTGGTGCTTGTGCTACTCTGATCTGTCTGATGGTCTCTGACCACCGTCCCTCAGGCGGGGGCTTAGTTTGCTCAAACAAGCCATTGACCACTTGCCTTTGTGGAGTGTCAGAGGGCTTTCAGCATGGCCGAGTCTCCAGTTCACTGATCTGAAGGGACAAGGGGCTTTCCTCATAGCATTATTGCTCTGGAGGTGATATGGGGATGTTACCCTGGTGGATGAGATCGCTGGAGGGCAGAGGATGAGAAGCCTCCCAAAACCACCTCTCTGAGGTGGACACCCTGAGAGCAGGTTCAGTTGCTGGTCCAGGAGGGAGCAGAGCTGATGTTTCGTCTGAGCAATTGCATTATTTCTGACTCTAAACTGACCGAGTTGTGCAGCTCCACTGCAGGAGGGTTTCTGTGTCTTTGTTTTGCATTTGAGCCAAATGCCAAAATACCAGGATATAGTTGCCTCCAGCATTTTTTCAGAGTTAGAGGGGGAGCATTCTAGCTCTTGACATCTTGGCAGGGGTTCTCAAAGCCCATATGTCAGATTCAGAGAAACAGTTCACATTAATTTTAAATGGAAATCTTAGACCTTTGCTAGGCAACTACATCTCTCATTGCAATTCTACCCACAATTTACTCCAAATAGGCTTGACAATAGCGCACTAAAATCTGAGTGCTTCAGCAAAAGAGAATCACACCCTTTTGAGTGAACATCCATCCTCATTCTATTTGTCTTGTGGCAATTAAAATAAGCATGAAATGTGCTTGGGCATGCTCTTGGTCTCATGCCCATTTTAAATATTAACTCCAAGTCTTCATTGCTATTATTTAGTAATAATGTTTGTTATTGGTAGGGCTGTAGTACCTGGGGGCCAATCTTTCATTATTCAGTGTAAGCATACATCAGAAACAGTTCTTCCCTCAAAGCATTACTGATCTAATGGAAGGCTAACATAGGTTAATAGATAGTTTAAAAATGTTTACTTGATATAGAAAATAGCCTAGCACTGTACTTCAATCCCTCCTGTTTTACATCACTGTAAGAAAGCAGTGGCTCTCCATCTCTTGCTGAATGTGTCAGGCTCTTGCTTTTATTTCCCCTCTTATCATGGTTTCCATTTTGCTTGCTAGGAAACCATGTTAGAAAATCTGAAGGGGTAGGAGGGTTTGGAAAGCTGCGCTAACTGCGGTACATCTGGCTGCTGGCTGCTGTGCCAGCTCCCGTTCCTCTCCTCCAGCATGTCTGAGGCAACTGCCAGTTGATCACCTTAAAATGGAATAACTTCTTTAAAATCAGGTGCTGGCTGTTCTGCCGCTTGCTTTCTGCCCAGACTCTTCCTCCTCAAATCCATACGGCTGTTACTGCGCGCAGGCAGTAGCTGACTAATTACAAGGCAAATGTGTATGTTTTTTTAAGTTGCCAAAGCACATGAAATTGTCTGCTGGAAGATTCAGCAAAATCTAAAGTTATTGTCCTTCTTTCTGTTACAGGTGTTGGCTTCTGTCATAAGATGGTAGCGGGGCAGCTCAGCGCGCGTGTGCAAGGAAGTTAAAAACATTTTACTAGCAGTCTGCAATAGGTACATTCCAGACACATTCTTTTACCAGTGAAATGTTTGCTTTCTGGGTGCAGACCCTTTTCCACCACCTCTCACCATTAAATACGTTGCACTGAGCTGATGATGTTCCTGTGTCACCTGTACTTGCATGCCAGCAAAGCTCCCTTCCTGTAAGTCCTTACCCTCCTGTACACGTGGCAAGAACTGTTCCTCATGAGAAGAACCAGGAAATTGGCCCTTTCATGGGAAGCAATCACTCTTTTTAATTGTGGTGTTTGGCACCTGGCTACTGCAGTGATGGGTGGATTGTAAATGCTTAGAAGATAATTAAATTTCATGTTGAAAAGAATAGTTGGATGTAAAACCGTGATAGCAGGAGTAGTGTAAATGTGGAAATCAAAGTTTCCATATGTTCCTTTCTTCCACTATTGCCTCCACAAAGCATAATGGCAGATCAGCATGTCACAACACAAAATCCGGCGTGTCTGTACTGCCATGTAGGGACCAGCAGTTTCCATTCACACAAACCAGTGAGAAATACATTTTTTTCTCCCTGCTTCCTCCTGCCTTTGTGTGAGTTTGCATGTTTGCATCTTTCATCTGGTGCACGAAGATCAAACTCCTTCCTCCCTGCTCTGGGTTTCAGCCTGTTTGGGTGGATGCAATTGGGGAGCAGAGAAGCGGATTTTTGGCCTCACACCAGTGGTAGAAAATGGCTCATGTTTAAGTTGTGCTTTAAAAGCCATATTTGCTCTCATAGTAATATCTGAAGTGCCAATGGCCCTGTTGTCATATGCCCTCTGCCTTTGCTCCAAGCTGGCTTGTACTCAGTAAGGTAAAAATGAATATGAAAACGGGGCCGAAGGGGACACATGGAGGAAAATATGTGGAAGCCCAGCAGAAAGGAGGACAGGAGAGAGCGGTGCTGAGAGCTCCTCAGAGGGACATGTGTAAAAGCAATCGACAAAAATGCTTTCTTTTTTCAAGCCAAGGCATTAAGGCTTTTAAAAAGTGGAAAGTAGTCATTATTTTAATACATGTGCACTTGCTGTGGACTCAGATAGCCCTGCTAAATTTGGAGATACGTCATGGCTATTCAGAGCAATTTAACTTTTACAGACTCTGTTTGAAATTCTGGGCTTTTTAAAGCATGTGGTAAAATTCCCTTTTGCTTCACTGAGGCCAGATATTATTGTCTGCTTTTATCCTTTTCACAGAATTTTAGCATAAAGGTTTGAGACAATTGTGAACTCATCCACCGAGTTACTTTCTAGCATTTTTCCCTAGAGCACAGCGTCCTGTAATGGGGTTGCGGTGGGGAACTTCTGTTTAAGCAATGGAGACGTTTTGCCACCCCTTGAGATGCATTTTTGCAGTTCCATATTTACTGCCAGTAATTTTGATCCATATTCTTCCTGGTTCCCTAGTGATTTGCACTGGTCTTGCAAAGATGTGGCACACTACTGTTTTGCAATGACATGAAAAGAAAGAAGGTCACTTAGCTTCTATTTCCATTTTCTTATTTTCACCAGCAAAAGTTTCTCTCTACCCTTTGACTGTGCTAAGCAATGTGGATGGATGCTGCAGTCTTTTAGGGGCTGCGATGAGTACTCTCTACATGCAGTCTGGTGTAGGGAAAGTTGTCCTTTTGCCCCCAGCGGGTGCTTGGATTCGGCAGTATGAGCACCAGAAACCCGTCAGTGCGTCTGTCAGACTGACAGACCAAGTCTGCTCGTGATGCCGGCTGGTTATTGTAATAGATAGGAATGCCAGGTTATCTTTCTCAGCTACCTTGAATCATAAACTGGCATGAAACAAAGCTTACTGGAAAATGCAGATTCTCTGCCATTTGTGAAAATTAACTCCCCTAATTAACTTACACATATAAATGCACTTAGAATGAAGACATTAAGTTGATTATCTAGAAAATTGCTACCTTGGTAGACTCCCTAATGCCACCTCTAAATATGCCAAGAATTAAATTGCTCTTGTGGCATTGTTATGTCACTGCAATTGAATGCTCACTGATGGAAGACGCCACATCCCTTTTTTGGCTAAATTTAACATTTAATTTCAGAAAGTGGCAGCAACTGAGCCCAACTGAGCTTGCTCTAACCTTTCAGAGAAAGACTATCTCTTCGAAAATCTCTTCCCATGCTGCACTTTTTTTTTAAAATAAAAAAGCCCCAACACCTCAATACTGCCTAGTATTTTAGGTGTTTCGGAGATTAGATTTAGATTCTTGTCAAACACAGGCGTGTTTGAGGTTATAACTTGGAGCAGCTCAAATGAGACATTTAAAATGTGGACGACCAAGGGATGAAAATATGCTGAAGGCATTTCAAGAGTGAAGGTCTGGCTGTCACTGCAACCTGAGGACCAGCTGCATCCCTCTGATGTGCAGTCTTTGCTGGTGTCCTCATATTAAAATAGAAACATTTTCAAAAAATAAATGGACGATCTAAGCCAACAAGAGCCAAACAAGAGCAATTAGGAATACCGCCTTCCGGAAGAGTGATGTACCATTTCTTGGTCTTGATGGTGCTCACAGGCAGCAGCGTAGGGCTGAGGTTACAGAGGCCACTTTTTTGCACCGGTACAGAGCAAGGGCCAAACTTCAACTCCCAGCTGTTGACAAATTACAACCATACTTTGGCTTCATTATGCAAATACCCGTTTTTAGAGCAGTGACAGTAGAGAAATAAGAGTAGTGACAGTTCCAAACTCATTCATAGACTTGCCTTGGTTTGAGATGGTTTTGACGGTTCGTTCTGCCTCTTGGGGGGAAGGCACGTGTGTGTGCTGCAGACAGTGAAACAGAACCCAGTCCTGATGGCACGGCACTGCTCTTCGTAATTCAAGGACTGATGCTTTCCTTCAGTGCTTTATCCACACATGATTTCTGTAGCTGCATTCTTTTCTTTGAGGAAAGAAAATTTTATGCTCTATCTTTAGAATTAAAAAAGAACCTTGTGCAAATGTTTTTAAGTGGTGTGCCATGTGAGATCATGTCAGCTGTAACACATCGTGATGTTGAGGACCCTGAGACTGAAAAACTTCAGAAATATGTAACTTATAATAGCTTGCTTTTTGATTTTGCTTCACAGTGAAGAAGCTACGTAACACTGCCTGAAACAATGGCCTTGAAAACCAACACCCCCACCCCCCAAGATATTAATGATTTTCAGTTTGGAATAAAATTATTTCAGGTTGTGGAGTCTGTGCTCATATGCCATCAGCTTCAGATGGTGCAAGCAAGTATATAAATTTTATGCAAATAGAACTTTGTGAGAAGAAAAGCTTTATACCCTGCATCACGGACCAAAGGAAAACTGGCAAAAAATTTACTCTCAAATCTCCTGGTCACATTTTGAAAATGATACTGTGGCTAAAAGGCCAGAGCTGAACAGAACTGAAACAGAAAGCCAAATTTAGTCTTTAATTTACACAAGCTTGCTCTGTGCTTATTGGAGAAGTGGGGAGAGAGAGAGGGCTATAGGATGGGCCCAGTTCTGATCCTTTTAAAATGAAGACTTGATTAACAGCACAATTTCTTTTGACTTTAATGAATACAGGGATTGCAAACTGTTTACAAAAGGTCTTTAACTTCATTTAGCTTCCACTAGAGAATGTCTATCTGTTCCCATAAAAATAAAAGAATTCCAGACATATCTGATTTCTAAGCCAGAGCTGTCATCATATAATATGTCATCATATGGTTCCAGTAGAGAATAGATGAAGTCTGTTAATTTATTGGATACTCAAGCCTGTATTAACTGCTATCTGTTAAGAATTGCAGTATTTCAACCCATCCATTAGCAAACTTCAAGATGTTTTATTATTATTTTTTGGTAATTAGCTGCTGCAATTATCTTGCTAAACACTGCTTAAATGGGTTCACTGTACTCCTAGATTTTCTGCTTTTTGCATGTTCAGGAAGTCAAAATGAAGGATCCTTCACAAAACCTCTCCTTGTTTCTTGTATGTTGGCAGCTGTCCTGTGATCAGAGGAGGGAAATTTCCCGTAGGTTGCTTTGGTCGCTGGTACCCATCATCGAGTCCTGACTGCATGTTGCTACCAATTACAAACTCTTGGCACTTGCTGTTTTCTTTATTTTTTTTTCCCCATTAAATAGGAACCCAAACAGTTCCTATGTGGTTTAGCATCACTGTTGGTGCAAGATGCCTTTGTGTTGAATTCATTAAGGAGACCCGCTCTCAAAGAGTTCATAATCTGTATAGACAAGACTGACAAAGAAAGCATTATCCTCTTACTCCCCTCTTCTTACCGGGAAACAGAAAGATTAAGTGGCATGGCCAATTCCACTGGCAAGTTATACCGTGTGTGTGAAATCTCTGCAGTGAATGCTGGACAAGCAGCTATGGAGAGATCGGCTTAGCCAGGGCCCTTCTTTGGGTTCGTTTTCAGATGACCCAAAATGCAGCCAACAGCAACAAGTTCCTCCCCCAGCAGCAAACATCAGTGATCTGCAGCCCCAGGCTCCAGACCCTGCTGCTGATTCTTCATATTCCTCAGCAGCTTGTGCTTCCTTCCTATCACTTCCCCCGTCTTATGCCAACATGTCTTCTTACATATCCATACCATCCAAAGCAGGAGACACAGAGTGCTGGCCTGTAGACAAGTCAGAACTTAATGTTTGAACTCTGCCTTTTACAATGCCAATACGCCAAAAATGGATTGTCATTGCTTGGGAAGCTCAGTCATAACAATGCTTCAATGCTTTAATTTTAAGCCCTTGACTTTTTTTTTTCTTTTTTCTTTTTTTTTTTTGTCCTTCTGTTGAGTCTGAGACATAATAAGTTGTTATTTCTCTGGATATTAGAAGACTGGTTAAATACTCTCAGTTGCCTAAGGGCTGTAGAGTATTTTATCACAGACAGATAAGACCCAATGTCACAGTTCTCCAAATGTCAGAAAATTAATTATGGACTCTTGCCAGCCCCTTTACTCTCCTCCCCATTCTGCTTAATGTCATGTTTAGAGACTTAATTTAGAAAACTATCTCATTAGCTCCAACAGACCAGTAAGAAAAATATTTCTCACTAGACATACAGGGCTCTACCCAGTTCATTGTTTGCTGAGTGTGAAATGGGCTGATACACAGACAGAAAAACCTCTTAATGCTTCGAGACCTAAACTTGTGTGTAGTGTCTTTCTGCAGTTTCAGTGAGATCAGATGGTATGTCCTAGACCCACAATCCTTCTAAAGTATGTTACGAAAAATTCAGTTCATAATGTGCTAACCTCTTAAGATGGGACAGAGTTCATCAGTAAGCCTGGCTCCGAAGGCTGTATCTGAGAAAACCATCCCTGATCTTCACCCTAGCCTTGAGAAATGAAGGGGCTCTTGCTGCTTTCCAAAACCTGAGAAAAATGAAGTCTGTGACCACCGTTATATTAACATGTAGTTTTCCAAGAGATTTTGCCTGTTTCTTAGTCCGTACCCAGACTGAGCAGGAATTCCTTGCGAGAGGGCGTGGGATATCTTTTCATCCCTTTATCTCCTCAGCATAGTAAAGATACTCACCTAAACACATGAATCCGCAACTATTTTTCTATTTTTTTGTGTTCTCTATTGGGTGAATTTCCAACTCAGTCTTGTCAATACAGTTCCAAGTGCTGCAGCACATCTGCCTGCACTCCATATTTTCAATCCTCCCTGATATTCATTCTTTATCGCTAAATATTCTGCTATCAAGACTACACGCACTTGATCTCACTCCAGGATTTAAGAGTGCTGGTACACAGAGTTCCTTTGTATGAGATGAGACACTTAACCTTTCCAAAGAGAAGAGCTGTTTTTAGTCATTACTTCTGATTTGCACATACAGAGCATGAAGCCTAAAACCTGTAAACATTTCAGGCTTTTTGTGGAGTGTCTTTTCCTCTCGAGCACTGCATTTACAGGCCATTTGTTTCCATTCAAAGTTTGAAACTGTGATTTTGCTGCAACCCATCGACAGCTGAACTGCACCAGCAGAAGTGCTCAATCCATCATCAGAGCTGTGAAACATGCTTCAAAATAAATAAATAATGGCAAAACCATTCAGTTTGGATAGGATGCATGGGGAACGGGGGAGAGCAATTTGTTTAATGGATTTTATTGATTTAAAGATTAAAATACTCAGAGGGTTAGATACAGCGAGACCCTATTTTTCCACTGGAAAATCACAATCACTTACAGTGTCTTTGTGTAAATTCAGAAAGTAAATGGAGCTAAATCTATGGCACTGTCAGCTGAAAATTGGTAGGTCCTTGAGGGATTGTATCTTGCTGAGTCGTTTACGGGCTCTGTTGGGTCTTACTGTCTTCATGTTCCCTGTCATCTGTGCTCTGGGTGGATTTCTAAAAAACACATTGTCAGATTTCTCTGTGCAGATTAGTGTTCTGGTCACCGTATCTTCTCTAAAGCCTGAGTTTCACCTGTGCTTGGGCCTTTCTGCACAGCCTCTGGCTCGGTCTCTCCTGGTTGCAAAGGGGAGACGACAGCACAGGCAGGTTCAGCGGTGGGAGCTGGGAGCGCCGGGGCTGCCATCCCCAGCCCGGCCTTGGTCGTGGCATTTAGCAGCACATAAGGGACTAGCTCAGGTTAGAGCAGCATTTAACTGGCTTTAATTTGCTGCAGTGGCTGGTGTATCCTGAGAATACCCTTTGCATTTAAACTGTCTGTTTGTGCAGTGTGAGTGCCCGTGTGTGCCAAGTAGGAGCTGATGGACTTAACAAGACAGTGCCTAAATACAAGATAAAACTTATGGTTTAAAACATCCTTCTAAGGCTTCTGCAAGTTGAGAGCCCTTGTCCAAAACCTGCTGTACTCAGACCATAGAAAATACCTTGCAATCCAGTTATCCAAGAACTGGGTCTTCTTTCAGAGGTTGATTTCTGAGAGTACGTGTGCCAGGATCTCCCCAAGCTGAAGATGAAGATCAGGTCTTCTGAAGAACCCAGATCCCCCTTCAGACACAAGAATAAGCTTTAGTTTTTTCAAAGGCAGGAGCATCCAACAGTAAACCATCTTCTGGGCTAGTTTGGAAATCTGAGCCTAACTGTAGGCATTGGGTGTTTTGATGCTATTTCCTGAGCAATTCCGCCTTGTTTCAGGGGAGGCGGTGGGAGGACTGAAAATTGCACTCAACATGGGCATCCAAATTTAGCTGTCACATCTCATATTTGTGGATCAGACCCTTCTGTGCTTCTTTTTTTCTTCTGGAAAATGGGGATAATTATGCTAGCACTGTGACATTTATGGCTGAAAAGCAGCGCACACGTGTAAAATATAGAGAAGGGTTATTATGTATCTTATTTACACAGGGGAGGATTCCCAAAAGAGAAGAAAAAACACATGAATACATTGCCTGGATTTCTAATGAGCTGATTTCACTTACTGCATTCTAACTGAACATTAGTAGCAAGATGAGATTCAGCAATAAATATGCTCTGTCTGAAAAAGTTAAGAATCCAAGATACCAAAGCAATTGATTTATTTGCTTTTTTCAGAGGTCTTTGCACCAGTCCTGCCTTCTTACTTCATGCAAGATCACACAGCCCCTTCCTCTGCCCTGCGGACAATGTGATCCTAGAAGAGACAATGTAGATAATAAATTACAGGAAGAGCTGCATCTGTCTTCTTAATGATGTTGTATTCTCTGTCTGGTCATCAAAAGCTCCCACCACCTGTTCCCACCTGCTTTGTTCTATCCTTTTTGTATCCAGCACATCCACCTTCCCAACCTCAGAGTCAGTCCAGCTACAATGGATGATAAATCATAGTTATGTTTTTTTAAAAGAAGAGGTTTCTTAGTATTTCAGTGGACAGGTGGATCCCACCTCTGTTACTCAATAATATCCAAGATATTTTAAAGTAAATGAGTGCTGGAGGAACACGCCAATGGCACAGATATATAATAACTTAATATAGCAGTGCAGTTAAGGGAATTGCAGAAGCCAGGGAAATTCTTATAACGGGTCACAACTTCCAACTACAGCATTGGACAAGTGGAGATTTGTTATAGAGACAGCAAGGAAATGCAAAGAATAGCAGACCAGAGAAAGTCAATAAGCTTGTGCTGGGACAGGACAGCATCACCAGCCTCATTTGGGAAATCCCTAGAGTCTTTATCAGGGAGGATCCCCAGTAATTGCTTAATTTGAATTCTGGAACAGGAATAATTGATGGCTCTTGAAAACCAGTCTCACTTTATGCACAGACACCATGTAGGCACTGGCAGCGTAGAAGCCTTCCCAGTATCTTTTCCATGTGCACCACCAGGCAGCTATAGGAGAAATATTATCAGAAATTGATTCTTCATTGTCCCCACTTAAGCTTGTCTTCTCAGCTGACACTCCAAAACAGGGAGCCATTAGAGTGCGTAGGGATAGCAGTGTTTTTCCGTGCACACTGTCCAAGAAAATCATGTTGCTTGAAGAGTCCTAAAGAGCTCTCAGGTGTCAGACCAGTTGCTTTCTACTTATTCTTGCCCTTTTCTTTGCTGGGACAGTCATGCATTTTTGTCATATTGCAACTTTTTGCATGCGTGTTTCGCGGGGTGGATGCCAACTTTATATTTAAGTCAGGGACAGCTTTATCACTTTCTCCTATGGTAAGCATCAAAGAAAAAAAGAGCAAGAATTATTTTTTTAAAAAGCTACGATGAGATACTGCGGTTGTTCTGCAGAGCTTGGAGCCAGCAGGGTTCAGGTAAGTTAGGCTGATGGCTGCTGAATATCACAGAGTATTTTGTTTGATGGAGCTGGAACAGATGATGCAGACATTAAGAGCAGTTTTATTGCTTTGGAGTTGTAGCCAGCAAGTGTGTAGCCAGCACTTCAGCTACATAGTTTGCATTCAAATAAATTTTTGGTCTTGGGTTTATCTTCTGTAGGAGTAAGGTCTTACAAATGTAAACCTGCATCTCCAAAGGGGCTTGCATGTTTTTTTAAATTGAGACACTTTAAGCTGGTAGTCAGAAAAGATGAATTTTAGATCTGTCTTTGCCATCGACTTAGGCAAGTTGCTTCCCTTCTGTCTGTGTACTAAGCTGTGAAATTCAAATCTTTGGACTCCCAAAGTCTGAACTATGTAGTGGAGAAATCTCATCTGCCAGGTGAGAATGTGTTCCAAATCTTTTAGGGGAAGGAAGAGGAAGGGTGTATCCGTGATTCCAGTTTGGTCTGTATCTCACCCAGGCATTGCTCAAACTGCAACCACACAGCTTATTTGCCTATATAAATATACAGGAACATACTATGGATCCTACAGCTCAAACTACCATAATACTCTGTAGTTACTCTCTGCTCCACAGTGCTACTCCTGGAGCAAAATAATGTGGTTTCAGTATGACCGGCTCAGAGAAAATACACCTTGCATTGCTCTGCATCTCATGCAGCTTCGTGCATCGTCGCGAGCTGAGAACAGGCAAGTCTCAGCTGCTGCTACACCAAAATGGCAGAAACACACACTTATTTGCGCAGAGGTAGATGATTTCGCAAAGTCCACGGCAGCAGAGAATGCAGCCTTGTCTCTAGTGCAATGTGCAAAGATTAAGCCTTGATAAGCTGTGGGACTTCCATTCTCAAAGCAGGTTCATTACTGACGATGAGTTCCCACTAATGTACTGCAACACCGCATAAGGAGAGAAAATGAAACATCTCAATACTGAAGACAGAAATGACAGTCTCCTGTAACCTGATTAAGAAGTGAGAGGTGCTTAATTCAGCTGCACCAGGTTATAAATAGGACCAGGACTATGCCCCTGACAACCATTCAGGCATGAAGATACTTCACATCAAAACCTCTGGGTCTTCTGAGGCACATGTGCTGAAACAATGATTATTGAATCCTCCAGATGTCTTTCTCATACTTTTTAATGTACCTCCTCTACTTTTTTGTCACTGAACTAGATACGTATTTAAACATCTAATTTACATATTGCATCAAATATTTAAGACTTGCTCTAATGATCTTTTGTTTTCCCAGCCAAAAAATCTAAGAAATGATTGTTTTACCTCCACAACACTGAACACAGAAGATCACTTTGAGTGATCAGTTGTGCACAACCTTGCAATTACGTGAGAACTCGAACAATGCATGTGAGAAAAAGGACTGGACCAGGCAGGTTTAGCTTGTCTTATTTATACTTGACTAGAACAGCTGAAATCAGTGGAGTATCCATTTTGTTCAACAGATGTAAGCCAGAAGAACCTGCCTTGTTTCCACTCTTGTACAGTTCATTGTATTATGATCTACATATTTGCATCTTATTAGTAATTCATAACCTGCTGGAAGTGGCACAGTGAAACTGGCAGCACTGAGACTAAATTCCAGTAGCTCTGACAGGAGTCCAACGTCTGCAAAGCCATCTTGCAGGCATCACAATGAATCTTTCCCCCATTCATGTTTCCAAATGAAAATCCATTTCCGAACAGGAAAATATCTTGAAAGCAAAAATACTTGCAGAGCCACGGCAGGTTTTCTTGCGCTCCCTGTTCTTAAACCAGCTCGTCCCTGTTTTGCAGGTTGCCACCCCACGCCCCGCTGGCAGCCGATGGAGCAGCCCCACTCCCTGCTCGCCACGGGCACCCGCAGACCTCAAGGAACAAAGGTATTTCCTGGGAGCTGCTGGAGTACAGATTTCCTTAATTAAAATGGAAAAAGCCATCACAAAAGTGGAGCAGAAGGTGGGAGGGAGGGAGGAAAGGAGGATGGATAAACATGTCAGGACTCTCTTGAAACAGAGCTATCCAAGGCTGAGCAGAAACCGCTGCCCAGGAGATGGTGTTTGGGGTTGGAAAGTGAGGCTAATTCAGTGTAATGAGAGGTGAACGGTACTCAAGACGCTTCCACTGCCACTGGAGACCCCTTACAAATGATTTTGTTCTTTCAGTCATTAATTTTTTATGAAGTTTAATAGGCCTGCAGCCTAGAGACCTGCCTGGGTGTTGATTAACTTCATATTTTCTCTCATTAATGTAGAATCTGATTAGCCCCTGTTACAAGCATTTCATCTGATTTGGCAAACGGCATTGTTCTGGTATTAGGAATTACAAGTTTACTTCGTCGGAGGAAGTAAAGCCTTTGCCCGCTCAGAGCCCCACATCTCCCATGGCCTCTTTAAAAAACACCTTGTGGCCAGGGGGCTGTTGCCTGTTTAAAATCAGGGGTGTCACTCCTGCCTGCGCCTCTGCCTGCCCACGCTGTGGGGCGTCGCTTTTGGCAGCCGCTCGGCTTGGGGCAGTGGTGGGAGAGGTGACAAGAAGTGGTGCTCGTCACTTCGGCTGCAGCTGGGCTTGGCATAAGGAAGGCCTGTTGGCCTGGGCTGCCGCAGGGGTCAGAAGCTCAAACCCACCATCCGTGTGCCCAAAGATCTGCTCAGGCCGGGAGCATCTTGGTGAGGAAAAACCTGTGAAGCTTTTGCTCCTATGGACTGGACTGAATCTGTTCTTTAGGCAAACAGAAGGCTAAACCTGGTGTCCTTCAGCTTTCTGACCTTAAAATTCACAGTTTCCCTGTTTCTTGATGCTCTGTCATAGAGATGCACAAGGAGCATGGTCTTTAAATCCCTTCAAAACTGCTAGTAAATGAAAATAAAAATAGTGTTGGTGCAGACTAAATGCTTTAGGACAGCTAAGGCTCACTGCATAATAAGTTGGGACAACAGTTAAAGCAGCATTGCTCTTAACGCGCAGGCTACAGCTTGGAGGCTCGCTGGCAGTGTGATTAGTTTGCTGTGCAACTGAGTATTTTTAATTCAAAAGGAAGTTGAGCCAAGGCAGGAGGTTTGATGGGCAGTCTGGGCTAAGATCACACAGACTGGGCTTTGACCTCAGGGCTTGTCTCAGCGGACCCTGGAAGGCTGGAGATGCCGTGCATGCTCCTCCGGCGCCTTGCAGGGACAGGCACCCGGACCCAGCAGGCAGCCAAAATGGTTTGTCTTCTTTTGAAGGGGCGGAGGGAGGTTCTGGGACAGAGAAGGGAACCCTCTGCAGCAAGCACGGCTTGTTGTGATCATTTAACGAGTCATTGATGCTTCCAAAGCTGTTGGGAGAACGGCTTGTTATTGGGAGAACTCTTATTATCCCTTTTTCTGCCTTGGTGATGGCAAAGGAAGACTGTGGCAGTATCTATGTAAACAGGAGATTCATCCTGATGCACGGCTTTGTGCTCCAGCCCTGCTTTTGTGCTCCCTTTGTGAAAAGTAAAAGAAGTTTTATGAATGACCTGAGCAATTCCAGCTAATGGCTAGAGCTGAAAAACACCCATTGATAATCCCAGGTGAATAATATCTCAGCAGACTAAAGGAGTCTTTTACCTGTCTGACACTATTATAGATGTCGTTAGTTAACAAGGATAGTCAGGGGTTTCAGAACAGGCATTAAGTGAGATTGCTTGGGTCATTATTAATTATGCAGATTCTCCATCTTCTTCTGTCAGAACACAGGAGTTAAATAAACACAAATGGATCAAACTGCTGTGCAATAGAAACTTTATGTTAATATAGCAAAATGCATGGCAGGAGGTGGCAGTTACATTAATCTCTGGTGGATGGAAGTATTCAGGGACTTAAAGAAACATTTGTTTCTGTTCACCAGGTAGTGAAATAGTAAGCATTATTTATAGCCTCCCAGCAGCCAGTGGTCCCAATGTGCTGGGCATGGCACACACTCATGTTAAAGGATGGTGCTTGGCCTGAAGAGTCTACACTCCGATTTGACAAATAATTCAAGAGAAATGACATCAGAGGGATAAGAGACCTTGTGTCACACAGTAGGGCAATAGCGAGCAGTTGCTTTTGTTTAAAAATTGGAGTTCAGGCAGCCGACCTCATTTCACACAGGAACACAAATTTCCAGGAAATGAAAAGGCACTCGGTGAAAGTGACCCCCAAATTGCCGAGAGTTTAGTGGTAGGAAATCACTTGGGTATGGTAGCCTTATGTTCAAGTGCCTGCTCAACCAGGTTTGGAGCAAGGAGGTGAGCTTCAGGTATTCTTATCCATCAAAGCGCCCTAAACACCAAATTGATGGCTTTTTGGAAAAAGGCTGTTTCTGCCTGACTTGAAATCCTATCCTAGTTATAAGAAAGCAGAAAGTCAACAGTTTGCTGATGTCTAATTGTTCAGTACATAGCACAAAAGGAAAAGGAAGTCGGAAAATAAAGTCCAAGGGCAGCAGCAGTGGCTTTCCAAGCAAGTGTTACCGAGTAGGAAAGTGAGAAACAAAGAAACTGGACACTGTTTCTACACAACTGTGAACTGCTTTCTCTGCAGCCTCATGCAAGACAGCGAGCACTGTTCTACCCTATTTATCTATTTCAGCTTGTGGCAACACACACTTTGCCTCTGCTGCCAAGCAAGCTGGGTGTCAAATCAGTACAGATGTGCATAATTCAAGCTGGCACAGAAACTGATGGGTTTTGCATTGGACATGTTTATTTTCTTCTTGCAAGGCTTAAGCATGTCATTTGCTGTCACACATGCCCTTGTGAAATCTTGGCAAGAAATCAATTTGATTTTCAATGTCAAGCAGCTTTCTTTAATGTCTCTAGATAAGGTTTGTGTATATTCTGTGCTGGAGGAGTTATGTGTGTACCACCTGGGGTCAACAGCAGAAAGCTCTCTGTGAAATCATCATGGACAAAATTTCAACCAAATCCCTGCAGAGCTGTTGGTTGTTTTCCATCTTTTCCGGAAAGGGACATTTTCACTCCCACCTTCCAAAAATATATGAAGGACGCAACATAACATAGCACTCATGCCCCATCCGTGCAGGGCACCACAAGTTCTTTGTGTTGTCCTTTTTGCATGAGTCAAGGTTGTGTTTTTAACAAAATCCCTTGTGCTCTAAGCTGTCTAGGCAAGGATTGCTGTTTTACTGCTTGAACTGGGCAGTACTGGACCCCGTTGCCACTTGTATGTTAAACTTGGAACAGCTACACTGCCTCAATAGTCTCAAGGGTCAGATTTCTTGGGTCTTAAGAAAGGGTGAATGATCAGACAGGATCCTTTGACTTTTGAGGGACATTTGATGTAATAAATAGTTAAGTGGGATATGATTATGTCTTTTGTTGCCATTAGTTCTGTGAATATACAAAACTCTCCTTTAGTAGTGTGCGTGCAACACCCAGAATATAGCGCTGAGACAGACAGCCTCTTGCAGAGTGCCAAAACGTGTGTATATGAAGTGACCAGAGCAAAAGAAATGTGCCCAAGCAAAAGCAGATACAGAGAAACTATGTAGTGTAATGTCATCTGGCTATCCGTGACTGTAACTGTATGAAAATATGCAAAAAAATCTCCCAAAACAGAAGGCTTCTACATCCCAGCGTCATCACAGTAAATGCGAGTTTACAAATGCTGTTACCGGGTTTTCTGTTGACATCCGACCGGTGTTGTCAGCTGCGTCTCTTCAAAGGACTTTAACCCCCGTTCAGCCCATGTTGTGCAGTGTGATCTTGTTAGATCTCACAAGCTGAGCGGTGTCAGGGGAGGTGACTGTTTGCATTGAAGATCTCTGAGGTACACTGAAAGTAATTCTTATCATTCAGAAAATTACTCCCCTCTGAGCTGGTGCTTTTTTCTGTTCAAAGAGATACTCTGTCTTTTGACGCAGACAAATAGCTAGGACGTGTGTCCCATGACTTTATATAAGCAGTGGCTCATGGCTGTTTTGGAAGCCGGTTCTGTTGTCCTGAGGAGTCTCTAACAAGAGCAATTATATTCTCCTTCCTTCCAAAGTGTGCAGCAACTTCCCTTATGTGCTTGCTTCTTTCCACCTTATGCTGGTGCTAGGATTTACTTGTTCTATTGCTTTCTCTTTGGTGGGTGAAGTAATTCCTCTATGAATTTGTTATGCTTCAGGATTAATAGAGAGTAAATGAATGCAGTACAGAACAAATGCAAAATTGTCTTTAGAAAAGTGTGAATCTGTTCCGCCACATGATGTACCATTTTTTTCTGATTCTATTTCATTTCACCCTTTCCTTCAACAAAGTAGTTAAAAGCTGTTGCTATTTATAAATTGACTGCACAAATATTCAGCGTCAGACTGTAATGCTTGATACAGGCTCCCCTGGGAGGCCAAGCACGGAGACGAGGTTACCCCTTCCCTCGTCCATGGTCTCTCACCCGGAGAGGCTTGATGCAGAACAGAGGAGCTGCCTTGGAAGCTGTCTTAAGCATAAGCAGATGGCACCAAAATCTGATAGCACTTCATGAGTGTGAAATTCATTAACTCCCCTCCCCACTCCCCAAATTAATATTTTTAAGCCAAGTATTACAGAATTTCTGGTCTAAGTTTTGTGTTCAAATAGTTTTGCTCTGGAGAGCTGCTTCTCAGCCTGAAAAGCAGCCTAATGAGTCTAATGACTGCAGAGACACCGACTCCCTAAATAGTTTTAAGCACAAGAAACTATCACCAGCTCTTGCAGAGAAAACTCAGATCTACGGACTCACCAGGTCTTGGCAAGCAGCTACGAATGGAGGGAGAGAAAAGGCTTTGAAGTTCAAATGTGGTACAGTTTTTCCCTGGGCCTGTCATTTCCGTACGTATCATAAGCAGTTCTGAATGTTTGTCTAAGTTACATCAGAGTATTTTATCCCTGATCAGTGTGGTTTTGACATGTGAGCGCATATGAAAGTTAATGCAGTCTCTGTGTCCTAATCCTTTCATGTTAAAGCGGTTCGAGGAGGCTGCGGTTCAGGATTGCGGGTTTGCTGGGTGTTCACAGAAGTAGCTCGGGACTGCAGCGCAGAGCAGGTGCCTGTTCGCAGCTCCTGTGTGATCAGCAGCATCGCCCATGCACGGCTCCGCACGAGCAAATGAACTCCTCAGCGTTTGATGATACCATCTGCCAATTCTCATTTGGGACAGGGGATGCTGCAGGAGCTCCGCTGTGTGTCTGCCAGAATAAAGCCGGACCCTCACCCAGTGTGGGAAAAGTCCCTCTCTGCGGGGCCTCGGGGACTCAGCTGGTCCCCCTCCTGGATTTTAATGCCACAGGACTGACTTCTGCTCCACTGAAACACCCCCAGTGCCATGAGACTCCCCGTCCCTCACCTGGCTTGAAAACATGCAAGATGCTTCTCTGCCGGCTTTGTGCTTTTTGCTGTTTCCCTCCTCCCAGCCGGTTCGGGTCCCCTGTGCCAGCCCATGGCGGGCAGGTTAGAGCCAGGCTGTGCCTGCACCGTGCGGGTTATCGGGTACCTCTGCTGCTCTGCAGAACCGCCCGAATGGTTATTAGTGCTTGGAGCAGAACAGTTTGTGTTACCCAGAAAATGCCTTTGTACTGTCTTCCTGGTAGAAGATAGACAGGTTATCATAACCTTCATAAGCATGGAATATTTTGAGGGGAGTTGTACAACTAATGTAAAAAAAAAAAAAACAACCCAACAAAATGTGATTTATAATACAGGAAGACTGTTGATGTATCCAACAGGAAAGCCAGCAGATTCCTCGGTATCTTAGCTAAGCTTCTTTCATCAGAAAAATAAGAACAGCAAAGTGGCTTTTGCATGTTTTTATTTCCCAGTGGGTAGCCTCATTCTTGTCGAAGAATGTCCAGGATTCTCTTTCTTTCTACCTGTAATGCTCAAGTATTATAAATATCAACAGCAGCTGAAGAGGAATTATGAAATCCAGGACAAACTTGCTCTATTAGGAAGCAACAAACTTTCCTGCATTGTTATGACCAAATCCTAGAGATGTTTCTTCTGTCCCTGAGAGGACAGATTCATACATTATCTGGGGAGATACGGGTAGACAGAAAGCTTTGAATAAAGACGTGTTAGATCACTTTATTCACACATGGCACTGCCCTTGTTCCCCTAGAGCTCCAGCTGACATGAGCAGGAGTTTTGCATGAATAAGAGTGGAACAAAAAAATCAGGATTTGCCTCCTGCTATTTTATGCCATGCATTCAGACCCAAGTGAAAATACACAGGAGCAAATACGATCCTCGCCACTGGCTTCAGTGGCTTTGGATCTTTTCTTCATGTATAAATTTTTGTATTCCTGACATGTGCAGGAAAAGTACCAGAGTTTCTTTATTCTTGTTACAACTAAACCTTGTGAGCAACCAAACTTTCAAATAATTAAATCTGTAATCCCCTAACCACCTTATGTTGGCTTTACAATTCCTGTTTAACAAAGGCTGTGTATCAAGTCACAGGTTTATGATGAAGTTAAACTGCAGTGCAGGGGAGCGAGCTTCTTTATATTAGCCATCCTTCTCTGTTGCCATGTGTCTGTGCACAAATCCCCCTTGTACCAACACCATTAAATAATAACAAAGTAATGTGTAGGGCGTCTGCTGGAGTTTTTATGAGGGTGTACAATTAATGAGTCTCCCATGGATTCAGTTATTATTGAGCATTAATTATTGACAATTACACAAAGCTTTTAAAAGAGGAAGGAAAAAATTGCAGATGATCTTGGCTGTCAGTGTCCCATCGGCCATGGATTTGGCCTTTTCTGGACAGCCGCGTAATATCCTTACCTGTGCAGGGATCTGTGGCTTTTGGTGGCTATCCTTTTGAATTAATAACGATACTTTTCAACACACAAAGATGCTTACCTGAAAAGGTCTGACTTGGGAAAATACTTGTCACCTCTCGTCATACAAACGTTTCACTCATCTCATGCCTAAATGCTTTTCTTCAATTACTGTGAAGGACCTAAAACATGTTCCTCTTCACAGGGGATATATCAAGCACTGATAATTGAACTGAATGCGCCAAAGCTGTGCAGTGAACCGGCTACGGGCACAAAGCTGGGAAGGAAGCTGGTGGTGACATCTCAGCCTTGCTGAAATACTGGCAAAAGCAGATTTCAGTGTAGTTGCAACATAATCGCAGCAAATACTGTATGCTAAAATAGAACAGAATTAAGGGGGCAGTGCTAGGAGGTTGCTGCATGTCCTTATTGCCAAGTAGTCTGGACTGAGCATCTGGAGGCGAGCACCGTGGGATGGCCTCGCTCTGGAGAGGGCTGGTCCATGCCCTGTTTCACCAATTCTGGTTGTACGCTGAATTCTAGACCTGCAGAGTGCTGTCCTTCAGGGTGTGAGAAGAAACAACGTTCAGGTGTTGACAATCCCCTCCAAACTCATTTTATTTTGCAATTATTTTCCAGTCAGGGTGGTAATTTCTACTGCACTCTTAATGATCAGAAATATTTGGCAGATTAACATCATTTAGCTTTCATCTTCTCAAGGGAGATAAGAGAAAGGATTAAAGAGAAGGAAATTCCTCGCTAAATGCTGTTAAGACAGTGAGTGCAGAGTCTAGAGACGTGAAATCAAATGAGTGGAAACAAAGGAAAAGTTCAGGAGCCCCTTGCCACTGCCAGTGGGATTTACCCTTTATTTACTGCTGACAGTCCATCTGTCAGCTCCCAAGCAGTACTGAAAAGGAGACTACACCTGTCAACACGTCTGTGAGGCAGAGATGGAGCAGATGTTGGAATTTGCACCACTGAAGCTAAAATTTATCATATCTAGCATAAAACTGCTAATGGAGGTGAAAATGGTTACTCCCTAGTTCAGTGCTTGACCCTCTCTTTATTTTCCCTCTTTCCTCTCTACTTTCCTGAGTGCATATTCCCTGCTCATCTTTGGCAGAAAGGAGTAAGTCACCAAAGAAATTTAATTTCACTAGTATTCAATCAAACCAGAATAATGTGTTTAATATCTCTGTGGCATCAGGGAGGTGGAAGATTCATGCACTTGGAGGAGGTGAGGGAAAGAGATGCATTAAAGCCAGTGCCTTGGTTCACTGCGGTATAAATTCACCCTCACGCATGAAATACGTTAAGGAGAGCTGCAACACAAATCAGCAACGAGCAAGGAAGTCCCAAGTCAAAGGAAGAACAATATCATGTGCTATTATGTTATTACCACTATATATTCTGGTATGTGTTATTAATGACAAATAAAACGCAAGTGCTAAACGTGAGGGTAGAGCAAGGAAATATGGGCTGAATTTAAGTCAAGAATATTGAGGTTTAATATCAGACATGGCTTCTGAGCAGTGATGCCTACTAGGCTGCATCACGCTCTCCCACGAGGCGAGGTCGGGCTCTGTCCGACATGCGGGAGCAGATGGAGCAAAGCGCTGGGAAAAGGACTGTGGGAAGCAATCCTGCTCGGGCAGCGAGGGATCGGCTAATAACCGTGCTTTCCACTTACTTAGCATATTCCATCTCCAGGGCACTTAACACACATGAACCAGCTAATCCCCACAATTTCCTGAGGGACACCATGGGTAAGTGTCATTATCCCCACCCTGCTGCTGGGGAAACTGAGTCAGGCTGGTTGTCTGTCCGCCAGCCGTGACGTTAGCAGCCAGCGTCCCCGGACCATCAGTTCGCAGGTCCCTCTGATCCGCTCTCTCCCACGCCTGGCTGCTGGGTTGGTATTTATGCAGAGTAAAGATTGCGACATAAGCTGTTAGAAGCCAAAATTGGATGCAAAACTCTGTGCTCGCTTTACACATACACAACCACGATTGCTCTGGCTCCCAAAGAGACTTGAGCAGAGTGTTTTAATGACAGATGTAACCTGAATTTGCATGAAGTTTTTGGGAATCCATAACATTTAAGAGTGGATGTCAATGGAATTGAGTGCAGCCGTTTGATAATAGCCCCTCGCTGCTAGAAAAACTGCAAGCAAAGCTGAGGTATTTGGTTTTTGTTATAAAACAGAAGCTATTGATCCTGCAGCAGTGATCCGCTCCATAGGCAGTATTCCTATTACATCAAATGACTGATGTAGTTTTAATCACTTTGATAGCGTCTGGTGCAAGAAAAATTATATTCTTGACTTTACTCTTCCATATGGATTGCAGAGTCCTGACGGGCTTTTCAAGAGTCTCAGGCTAAACAACTGCCGGGTGGGAACCAGCTTACATATAACCTGCCGTCTGCTGTTAAGTACGGGTGCACACACATCACTCTCCTAAAGTTAAACTGAGTAGAATGTATGAGGATATATATTGATATTTAAAGTAGAATACTTTTCCTGTCAGACCAAAATGTGTATTTATGTGTGAGTGTTCCTTTACTAGGGACATTTACAAAAATTATTATGAATTTCAGATTGTGGGCAAGTTACGTGCATTTAAAAGCTATCTATCACTGTGAACAGCTCCAACAGTCATCATTTTAACTGGCTTTCACAAATTCCATTTTTACAACATCAAATGATGTGCTCAATAGTAAAATTATTTTTATCAGTTTTAATCTGTCATTTCAAGACAGTTACTGATTTGCCATATCAATAAGATTAGCATCATTGAAGTTAACTGAGATTTACATTTCTAACTGAATTGTGAGCTTACTCAATTTTATTTGGAGCCTCAGTTAAAAAATAAATAACTTTGGACAGCACATCTCACCAACAGCATCTCAGCGATGCTGCTAAAATAATCTGCTCCAGCACCTAAGCTCAAGAAAGCAAAGGGGTTTGATGCTCTGCAGAGGTACCTGACCTCACTGATCCATCAGTGGACAGGCGTGATTGCAGCCCTCCAGTGAAGCACCGCTGCCGGGCACTCTGGATAAGCCCAGAAAAGACGAAATCACAGATTTGGTTTGTCAATTGCTTAAAAACTTTTAAGGATTTTACTCCAAATCGTTTCCTTTTGGGTCAAAGCGGGATTGCTCCCATGATGCATGTTGATGATTTTAGCAAATACAGTCTAAGCCAGGTCCTGATTGTGTGTAAGTTCTTACCCCGTGTTTAACATCTGCTCTGCATCCCACCTGCTGCAGCCTCGTCCTCCTCTACCATATGGAAGAGCTGTACTGACATGCCCTGTTCATTTAAATAAAACTTCTTATTTCCTTCAGCGGTAACAGGATAGAAATAAGGCCATTGCCTCTTTGCCCCAGACACAAGGAAGAACAGTAGAAATTTTTCCTAATATGTGTGATAATTAGCAGTTATTCATTCATCACTATTCTACCAGTAAAAGTGATATAAGCCCTTGCCCTTATCCTGAATAGCTTCTGGTTCTGTTGGTCAGCCTTGTGTGTCGTACAAGAGATGGACGGTCTTTATCTGAGAATTAATTTGCACCACGAGCTGCAGACTTTTATGATAACCAAGAGGTGATTCCTTCCAGCTCTGGGACATCAGGTCAGAGCCCTCAGCCCCAGCAGACCTAGCTGTGTGACACAGGCCTTTTGCATGTAAGAAAAGGCCGCTGGTATTATGTTGTCTATACAGTGAATGGCTCAACAAAAAATAACAGGATTGAGGGTGGGAGGGCATGGTTCTGGATGTGCTCATTATTGGGGATGAAATAACGTCTAAGCCAAAGGCACAGCTTCTGATCATTTTAATCAGATAGGCTTTTACTCTGTCATAAATTTCACTCCTCAACGCATATGGATCTTTACGATCTGTACTCCCAAATCTACAGGCAAAGCTGCGGCAGTGTTGCGCCACGCTGCAAAGCCCCATCTGCCTTCTGGTTCTCGGGCCGTTGTTTTGTGCTGGGACTGGAATTCGTCCATCCTCAGTGCTCATACGTGACTGCTGGTAACAGTGAGCTGTAGCACGGCCTTTCTGCCCATTTTGTTGGCCACAGAACAAAAAATATAAAGAAAGCATAGCTCCAAATGTAGCGCTTATCTAGGGAGCATTCACACATGAATCCTGTGTGTATATGGAAATGATCTCATTTAACCATTTAAAAGGCTGTGTTGATTCTTGGACTGTGCTGGGAAAAGGAAAGTGAGAATGACGATTGAAAAAGACAACCACAACAAGTGAACTGTGACTGTAGCTTGCTTCTTGATTGGAGGTATTTAGAAGGTGATGCTGGAACATGAAAATCAATTAACTCAAGAAGAAATCATGTTCTTCACCTCCTTCCACGTTTCCTGGCATCCTGGTAGGCTTAACATCTGGGTGTCCTCAAGACATTTGATGCATTTCATTCATCATACATGACATTTGCATAATGCGAACATCATACTTTATGCAGATGCATCCTTGAGTATTTCACAAATTATGATTGCTATTTAAACTTCCCATAAATAAAACCCACAGGGACTTGCCCACTTCTAAATGTATGAAAATGCAAGGTCCAAAGTGACTTGTTACTTGCACTGGCACACTATAAATTCCCTTCATATCACAAGTAAATACAGTGGCTTTCATTTTATTTTCTTTCTAAAGCCATTAAAATTCTATTAGCTGTTTGTGAATATTATTTCATGCCATCTGCATTTACTCCTAAGTTGTGATAGCGACAGCTGCAATAATTTGTATGCATTTTCTGTGTACAGTTAGTTATTGAGTAACAGAACCTTCCTCCTGCGTCGCTATAGAAGATATAGCCAAATACAGAGAGGGTTTGTTTGTAAATCTAAATCCCCAAAGTATTATTTTATTTATTAGGATGACAGAAGGGAAAATGGAGGACGAGACAAGGGAAAATGCCTGATGTTACGTGACAAACAGTAGCGTTTCTCCTTTTCACTTATTTATTTGTCTTTCAGTCACAGTTTGGGGTTGAAATGAAAGTGGACAGTGTAAGAACAGACACATTTTATTCTGTCATGTTTTCACTTGTGAAAGGCTGAAAGCTTCTATTGCGTAATGTATGTATTTTTAATTGACTACATTTACATATCGTAGAATTGCTGAACAGGAACTTGAACAACAAGATGTGATCCCTGTGTCAGCATCTGCTGTAAAGTCACTTCAATTTCCAGTAGCTGAGGATGTAGCCAGTAATTCTAAGCCAAATTAAATGTCTCAACATTACAGAGCCATAAACTTGGATAGCAACAGGTCAGCTGGCAGAGCAGGGGCTCCGGTGTGGGTGACTGAACATCCAAACACTCTTTTACTTGATATTTATTTCCGTGAGCATTCTCGGGGGGAAGTTCACCACTGTGCAGATGGCAGCATGAGTCCATGCATCATTTCAGCCATACGTGAGCTCTGCTTTGGGACCTTCCTTAGGAGTCGCGTGAAAAATAATCCGAGGGTGAGTTTCCTCCAAAGAGAGGTGTTTATGTCCAGAGCTGGCCGGGATCTTAATTTTGTGAGCGCAGAGCTAGACGAGTGCCAAAATATTTTTGCAGTTTGACGCATGTGCTTGAGAAAGTGTCTCCCTCTCTTTCATGCTTGTATGAAGTCTGGCTTGAAAATACACAGGTGATAAATGCTTCAATATTTAACTATGATTCACCTGTGGTGAGTGAAGGAAAAATTATGCAAATAGGGCCTGAATCAGAGCAATGAGCCCCTTTATATTCTCCAGAAAATGTCAACATGTAATGTTTTATGAATCGCTTGCTTTCCTTTGAAAATAAAACACTTCTCCTTTAGATGTTCAAGATTATGCCTGAACATAAATTACAGAGGAATGGTAGCCAGATTAATATGGTCCCCAAATGGCATGAATTCCTAAAGAAATGGGATCCGTATTTAGAAGAACCTCCCAGTCTTCTGACTTGCTCCACATCCCCGTCCCTGACTCACCCCAGTGCTCCTGGGACAGGAGCTGCTCGGTCAGTGGCAAGGGTGGGACTAATGGAAGGACAGAAAATAAAACTGCATGGATCCGTTTTCAAATGGCATTACAATCAAGACAAGAAAAGCTCTTAAAACATAGCAAAGTCCCTGGAGTGAAAGTCCTATTCATTTGTGCGTAGATAAAACCAATTTTTCCAAAGGTGAAAAAGCAATGTCACGCAGAATTTCCAGTTCTCTCATCTCTAGTGTTTGTTCTGGTCCTCTATGGCCCTCGGAGGGGCTCAGACATCTGAGAAACACAAATTTCAGCGCATCACTTTGAATAATCCTGACTGAGTCATCAATTTAAATACCTAATTCCTATTAGCACTTTTCATCATCTCTCCTGAAAAGCTTTGATGAGGTTATGGCCATTTTCACCAAGAGGACAAGCGAGTTTCTGTCACACGCGATGATTCAGTGTTCCTCCCTCTGATAAACTGATTGCTTCTCACATGGAGCATTAAGAATTGCTGTTTAAGGGCCAGGAAAATGAAAGAAACCCCAGCAAAATCAGGACCTCTTCTGTAATGAGCCGCTCAGTATCGGGAAGCCAGTCTCCCTGATGTTTTACACTACATTAAAAAAAGATCTTTAAGGAAGATGTATAAATGAGGAAATCCAGGAGACAGCCTTCCCGAGCTGTGGAGGCTGCCTGCAGACCAGGCAATGACCTGAGAAAGCACCAGCTCCAGTTTCTCTCATCCTTTTCTTAGGAAGAGCTGTTGTAGGGCGAGAGTGGGCAGCTTTGCACCACTTCTCCACAATTCTTGTGCGTGGCCAAAAGTTGCTTTTAGCCTTAACCCATACTTAGGAGTTTGAAAGCCTACTATTTGGGCTTCACTATAACAGCTTTTAAAGGCTACGTACACATAAAAATCAATGGAAATCAACACAGCAGATGCTAAGTTGTGGAAAAAAATGAAGTTGTTGATTGCAACCCAGAGACCCGTGGCCCAAAATAACTCTGCAGCTCCTTCTAGACAAGCCTCGGTAAATCAAATGGCAGAGAGAGATTGAGACCACATCACTAGTGTCCACTTACTGGATTTATCAGTAAAAACACAGACTAATTTCCATTTGTTATTGCAATACCATGGAAAGTACATTTTGGGGAAGAAAACACCTTCTGCAGGGAAGATGCCTGTCTTGATCCCAGCCAGTCTGGCAAAATGAAATTATTCTCCAGAGCTGATAGCCCCCAAACAGGCAAAGAAATGCCTATAAATCTTGGAAACTGCTGTTCTTTAGCTTACAGGTTCATTAATAGAGTGATGGGCCCTGGAAGAGAAATTGCCTTTTGTGTGATTGCCATTAGCAGGTTTGTTGACAATGAGCCTTCTGACCTTACCAGGCAGCCAGGCAGCATGCTGCACGGGGCGGGCGTAGAGAGTAATTATTGCTGTGACACATTTTGGTCTAAGCTAGAATAAAAAAAAGCAAGTCCATTTAGTAGCCTTGAAGGTCACTAGTTTTTGCTGCTTGTATGTGATGTTTTAGAGAGATTTTGTCACTGAAACGAAACTTGAAACATGATTTTTTTCCTTCTGTAACAAGAATGAGTGTTGCAAAGAGGCTGGTACTTTCTGCTTTTGATTGCTCGTATGTAGGTGGGGTGAGCTTAAAGTCAAAGATCAGAGGCTAGAGAAGGGCTTCTGGTATGTGTGAGCAGGGGTGGGAGGGGGCGAGGAACTGTGGAAGAGCCCAAGACTGAGGAGGGATTTCTGATGGTTGTCCTGGGATCCTTCCCAGCACTGCCATTTTAACTATATTTCCTCATTGTCGGGAGAGGAGAATGTGTGGCTGGGAGGTTTGCACCTGTCCAAGGATGGCAGATGGAAGTCAATAAAACAATCTTGAGAGACGAGAGCTCCTACTCTGAGCTCTCGGAGCTACATGACTTGCTGCAACCTCTTCCTATTATGTTGGCTTTCCTCCCTGCCACAAACTGTTTGGTTCACAAAACTAAAATTAGTGGAAGATACTGCAGAGAAATGAAGGTCTAATCATCTCCAATTTATTCTCAGTCCCGCTGGCAGTTTAGCCTTTACGACACAGAGTATTTTTAATTAGTTTTTGAGTTTCCTCTTTGGAAGACCACAGGCTCCAGATGGTAGGTGATCTCATCACCTCTCCAGTATAGGGGGTTTGGCCTATTTTGCTTATCTTCAACTCACCCTTGTTCCAATGCAAGCAGGGTGAAACAGCAAATTGGAAGGGATTAACAAAAGGTAAAAAACATCTAGCAGTTGAAATGGCAACAGGCTCTCAACTCTCCCAAAGGGCCTGGATTGGGAAGAGGGTACTTTAATCAGGAAGAAAAAAAAACCAAACCCAAACAAAAAACACCAAAAAAAGCAACTTAAATGGCTGGATATTACAAAATTTCTACCTACCAGCTCTGTGGAGTTCTGGAGCAATGGGGAGCTAGAGTCTCACCAGTTTAACAGAGGCAGTGCATCTCCTGATGTAGGCTGGTACCTCACACCTGGATGCTATGATCTTAAAAATCCTTCATGTGGGGCAGTGGCGGAGATCCAGGGGGAGACTGGTGCCCCCCAGGGCAGCTCCTCTGCCGCGGCAGCCCAGCGGCACGGGCACGGTCGTGCTCGCCGGCAGCGTTGCCTTCGCTCCAGTCAAAGCAAGCCTGCGCAGAGGTGCTCAGTCTCCCTTGCGCAGTCAGCCTCTGGTCTGGTTAGTTTGTCACTGACAAGTCGAATAATACCTTTGGTTTTATCCCTTTGCAACTTAAATGCCTAAAGCTGGACTAAAACTTTCCGTATTTCCTATCTCGGTGTTGTGAATGAAGGAGTGAGAACAACTCTGCGCCGCTGCTAGTGTGGAAAGGGGGAAAAGTAACGCGTTAGATAATAGAAGCTTTAGATTTCCATCTTTGACAGTGGAAACGAAGTAGAAAAAGATGGAAAAATAATATATTTATGCTTTCTGTCTGTTACTTTCTGAAGCATTGAAAAAGCTTTCACCTGCCCTGTGTTGAGTCCCCCTCTGCTGTGCTGCCCTCCCTGCTGGCATGCAAGGCGAGCGTGTAATCCCTCCCGCTGCAGGGCCACAGGCAACGGACAAGCATTCCTCCACTACACCAGCTCAGCCTGTAGCTTCTCTTTGCGTGGATGCTTCACAGAGTCAGGATTAAAACCTGACGCAGCTGCAGGGACAGAGCACCCTCAGAGTCCGCGTCGGGTCCCCTCCGCCACGGCACGCAGGGTTGTATGGTGCTGGCTTCTGGCCTGGCTGGAGCCCTCGCACAGCTCTGTGGGTTTGTGTTGTCACTGAAATGTTTTCTACTCTTCTGCACACCCCCTCTGTACAGAGGAGGTGATTCGGTCTCAGGGTAAACTCAAGCACAGATCCCCCCTGAGCTGGGGGTGCTCCTTAAAGAAATAAAGGGCAGGCTGTGGAGGCAAACTGACCCTCTGCTTGAGCTCCAGCTTTTCTTTCTGGTGTTTACCAGGAATTCATTGTCTCAGAAGTTCTGCCCAGGGAACATCTAATCCGTGAAAAACTAATTTCACATAAACAAGGACTGGAAGGGGAAGAGTCCTTATTGCTAGAACTAGAGTATTAGGTCCGTTAACTTTAAAACACTGAGTAGCCTCAGAAACCCCTGTGCGTTTCTCACCTATGGAAGAGGAGAAAGCGAGACTGAATTAACATGGATCACGCAAATACATCATTGCCCTGAGGAAGCACTGTCATCCATTCCTGTGAGCACCCTTTCCAATGACAGATTCATGGTCCTCAGAGAAATTAGACTCAGTTGTGGATGGAATCTAATTTCACCCCTTGTCATTAAACGTCTACAGTCCAGATTTGCTGTCCTACCCAGCCTGTTGTTATGGGTGGGAGAATGATGCTGCTGAAGAACAGATCATTCTGAGGAATTCCCTTTCAATCTTCCATGAAAAGTAGGAAAGTAGGGCTGATCTTGAGTGCATTACTATCTTTGTGTGCTGCAGGGAGAATAGTCCTTTTAGGATGTGCTGTGTTCTGGAGAGCTTGGCCAGAGCCCCCCCAGCTCCGGGGTCTCCTCTGGGTCAGGCAGGTTTAGGTGTTGCCCTTCTCGGGTACGTACCTGCCTGGGCAGCAGTGTCTGCTCGGCAGTGCTCGACTGCACATGTGTCAGCATCACTCGGGAGATGACAACAACTATCAGCTAGTCCCAGGTTGCACAGATATAATTTGAACTGAATCCGTCATTTCCTGGCAAACTTGCCAAGATCAACACTGGTAAGAATGTAGTGCTACTCTCCTGGTAGAACAAATATGACTGTCTTCACTGTGCTTTTTTTACTTAGGGATAGTTTACATTCAAAGGTAAATCTCTTGGCAACAAAGACAAGGCCACAGTGCTTAGTGCTCAGGAACGATGGCTAAGTCCTGCTTTCTGTGTGAGGCTGCGGGCCGAGACCCTGCAGGACTCGGTGTCTCAAGCAGAGCATGTCCCCCACACCTCGCTTGGAGCCAGGCAAGATATTGTTGCATCCTCCCCCAGGCTCCCAGCTCCAGGGCTAGCACGTACAGAGCCAACCAAGCATCTTTTCACCCACAGTGCAGACAGAATCCAGTGGAGCGGTATAGAGCTTACTGCCTGACTCATTGATAAAATAACTATCCCATCAGGGAATTATGCTATAGATGAAGAAATCCAACAATGAACTGTTCTCAATTGGTGAAATTCTTCTTGCCCTTTCCTGCTATTGGTGATTCTAAAAGAAGCCTGAGAGCAGAGCACGTTCCCAGCACAGTGCCTTCCACGAAGCAAGTCTGAGCTCATTTAATGTGTAAATGACAGTGAATCAGGAACTTCCCGCTGTTCCCAACGATAACACTTCCTGTAATTTGCATGATAAAATTCTGCTGATTTCAGATAACGTTTCTCAGGATGGATTATTTGACACCCAGACTGTATGTTAAGGAATAAATTATTTTGCTGTGTTCCTAACTGATCACAGTCATGAATTCTGATTTGCTGACATTGAGTCCCAAACAAAAGCGCAGAACCCTGTCTAATAGTGCTACGAAAAAGGATATTCAGGAAATATTAACAAGTTTCATATGGTAATTTATGTAAATATAAACCATAACTCAGTTGAACAGATCCAGTTGAACCTATAGAAAGAGTCTGAAAGCCAAAGTTTTTCATGATAAAACATAAATTGATACTTAGTCTTTACAACCCGAATGTTGTGCTTTCTGGTACAGAACAAAGAAGGGAAAACCAGAAGCTTCGCTTTCAAGAAGTGAAGCATTTGCAGTTTTGAGTTTAGGATCTTCAGTGGGGCACTTTTCCAGGATTATGAACAGACGCTTTCAAATTACATCTCTGTAGAAGAAACACTACAGCACCCCATTACAGTCCAGACTCTTGCTCTCCTCTATGCCTGTACAATAAGCCGTAGGGTCACATCACATTTCTCCTTTGTGTGCAGGAACGCTTGGCATGGCAGGAACGGCACGTGAGCCTTCCCTGGGCAAGCCAGCCTGGGCTCAATCCATCCAGAGTCTGAGATGGAAGCAAACCAGACAGCAAGACAACTTCTTTCGGGAGGCAGGCACCATCTCTTTCACTGAGACTGAGGGCGAGCGCTCGGTCTGCTGCTAACACGTGCAAGATCTGCCAGTCAGCTCTTCACACCCCGCCGGACACATGAGGTCCTGATGATCTGCTGATGCAGAACGGAGTGAAGGCTTCGCTTGGTTCTGCGTGCCTTCATTAAGGTCATTTCCAACCTTCTCAGAGCCAGCTCTTCCATGTCCAGTCTGAGTTTTGCCAGGACTATGTATTTTAATTAAAGATTTTTAACTAGTCTGCCCATAATCTGTCAGAGCTCTCATGCTGAGGCGTAATTAATGTATTGAACCTCTACCTTGCAACTTCCACTATATGTGTGCTTTCAAAACAAATCTGCACTTGTGTTTGAAGGGACATAACTGTAACAGTACTTGGCACTTCTTGTTGCTAGAATAGCTGTATTGTGCATTTATCAAGTGTCTTTCCCCTGAGGCTGTCCAAAGGGCATCAGTAAGATGTGTGTGTACTCAGCACCTTGCAAGATTGAGCCTCCAGCACACAATCAATATTTATAAATTATGTTTCAACCTTAAAGCACCATGGGACTTTCTGGGGGTGTTACGCTTTATTTGGTTTCCAGTGGAAGCAAAATACTGAAGCCCTGAATCTGAGGTATACTGAAAGCCAGATTTTCAAAATTCAAAGACAAGCTCTTCTAAATAGCTCGGCTTCCATTTTGGCACCAAGATAAGTGTTTAGTTTGTCAGAATTGCTTAGCACATTGGGTCCGAGGCTTAACTGAAAATGTGCTTTCAGTTACAGGTGATCTTTGGCCATTGGGACTGTCACTCGTTCTACAACTGAATCATGCAGAGATACTTTAGCGCTGCAGAATTAGGGCGATAATCTAAAGAGAAGGGGCACGGGACCTTCTCAATAAACATTGCCTGCTGTCCTTCTGAGATACTGGCTCATTACTGACTGTGGAAAAAAAGCCATTTACTGCAGCATGAACACCATTCGCATCCTCCTTTTCCCTGGCCGGTTTCCCATGGAAATACTGATCCAGGCCAGCACTTGTTTAGTTTGCAGTGCTGAGAAGACCACAGCCCGGCGTGATGTGGAGAAAACAAAATGGAAAATGTATTTCAGCAGGATTGTTTCTAAGTGAGATAAATACTTTGAGTACTGAATGGCAAAAACGTGATTTTGACCAACCCTAGTCCTTAAACTTGGGTTAGATCAAAGAGCTCTGTCTGCTCACATCTCAGTTTAAGCTCCAGCTGTGTTGCCATCCCCTGTCTTGGCCTCCGAACACGGCACACAAGCCACCGCTGCTATTTCCCTTTGTCTCCGCTCCTCTCTTTTTCCCATAGGCAGAGAATATATTTCACAGTAAGGGGAATATTCATAAAACCAAGTGGAAGTCGTCTGAGCAATGGAGCCCCACCAGCCCTGCTGCCATAGCTGGGCTGGCTCTGTGAGCGCTCGGGACACAGTGAAGATGGAGGAATGCTGCAGCTCTAATTGCCTTTGCCTCGGCCTGGCATAAATCAGCACTGCTCCCCAAAGAGGCCGCCCGTGCCTTCCGCAGCTTCGGAGGCAGCAGCCCACGTTGTATCTGCCCCATTCCTCATCCTGCGTTCCTGCTGCACTGCCAGTTATTATGTGTTAACTAAAAATGGAGACCCAGAGACTTGAGTGTTATTGTGAGTCACTGGTTCAGCTGGGTTCTTTATTATTATTAATGATGAAATACTGAGGCTGGGCTGCTAATGAGTCTAAGCTCCCTCCTGTGTGTTTATTTTTCTTCCCCCTTCAAACTGTCATTTCAGAGTAAATTACTTTTCCCTGCATCTCTGTCAGGCAACACTGTACCAGTACGTCCACCCCCATCTCACCCTCTGCTCTAATTTCAGGCTTATTCAGTTTCTCTCAATGCAGTTTACTAAGCAAAGTACGACATATCTTCCCATCTGTCTTACTTAAGTGGCACGATGCGCCTCAACAGCAGATAGAGACATCATTTTTATTACGCTCAGTTCTGGTTCTTGTTTTTTCTCTGAATTATTTACTAAGCCATTACCAGAAAAGGAGGGAGAGGTATGGGGCTGGAGGAAAAAAAGTAGCATTTTTAAAGTGGTGGGGGGAGGAAGAGCAAACAATTTTTCAAGCATCACTCAAAAACTCTGCTGTGATTTTCTCGCCTTTGTTCCATCTCGTACTAAACATGTTTGTGTCAGGCAAACAACCCATGTTAGATGGAATTTCACACCATTCAAAGCATCGGTGTCTCCAGCCTTAATGTGTATTATGTTCAAACATACAACGTAATCCATCAAAAACCCCTGCAGACCTTGCGCTTTCCTCCAGATTTATCTGTTTGAAGCCTCCCTCTCCGTGTATGCACGTAGCCAACCTTCTGTTGGTGGGTTTTTTTATTTATTTGGAAACAGCAGACCAGACTCTCAGTCAGCGTACACTATCACAGCTCCACTGGCTTCTTGCCCGCGGATTTATCCCGGCAGAGGGGACTTGCTCGTTGCTGGCTGGAGTCTGCGGTTGCGGGATTAACTGGGGGGTTTATCTCAGGGTCTGTTCCAAACGCAGCCGAACTGACCAAACCATTCACGTCACGGCCTTCGGCGCGGCGGTGCGCGAGTCAGGAGAGCCACGCTGGCGTTGCCTGCCTACCTACCTCCCCAGAGTCACCTGGAAGGACTGTTTTATTTTGCCAGGAGGAAAATATTTTCAAATCAAGCACAAGGTTTGCAACAACAAGGGAAGGCGACTCCTGGAGGAGCCCGACCCAGGGCTGGCAGCGCTGCTGTTCTGTAGGTTTTGCCAGCTGTGACAAGGAGCAAACTGAACTGCTTTTGTTTCATTTGCAGAAGTTAATATGAACACATGTAGAAACAATAAAATCAAACCCACTCCAACAGGGAAGAAAATCTGTATTTCATTTGAAACAGGAGAAGAGCAGTTACTGCTCTGAAAAGAATACTGAAATAAGTGGCACTAGATTAACATGGATATATTTACATCAATTTAGAAAACATTAATTAACTATTAAATTATAATTTAAAGAGCAACACTGTGGTGAAAAACATACCTGTCTTTACTGAGAAGGTTTTCCTTTCAAAGCAATCTCCAGTGAATTTTGAACCCCTTTACACATTGGGAGTCTATCTGGGGTTTCTGACAGAGATAGCAGGAAATATTGTGGCATGTTTAATTCTGGTTTTCACTGGAGACTTCATTTTTTTCCTTCAGACTTGTTTTCTTTTTACCCATCCTTCCCATCTCAGTTCATTTTTTTGCAGTGCACATCTTCATCTATCATCGCTCAGTGCTTACCATTTTAGTGTATAAACATGGCAATTTCTGCAAATCAGAAAGCAAACCCATTAACATTTGAAGTGGAATGGAAATTGTGAGTTTCTGATCATTTAAGAGTTTGGAAATGTAGGAGAAAATAACTCCCCTCTCCCTTAGTCCAAACTGCTACAGATGAATGGTGGCATGTTTGCACGGTCTCCCAGACGTGACAAAAATAATGATCATTAATTTTTCTGTTTTACACACTGATCCTATGTACCAGGCTAATATGCAACATCTTTTTCTAACCACTTTGTGCAGAGGAAAGGAGGCACAACTCAGTGAGAGGCGCTGATGTTTGCATGACCCTGCTGGAGCAGCGGAGGCTTTTGCACGACCAACCATGTCCTAATCGAGACGTGCTTCACTGGAGGATGTCCTAGAATCGCCCCTTCCAAAGAGGGTGCCTTGTTACACAGCTTACTACACTCGTACTTTGCAAAGGTGGATGCACATATGCTTAATTGGTCTCCAAATGTCAGTAGCGGTTTGCATGAACCTTCGTTAGTCTTTCGGTGAGGCTGCTGGTTCCCGTGAATGGGGAAGGAGCAGAAGGGGCGTCGGGGGGAGGAAAGGCTTTGTTGGCCTTGCTGCTTGTGTGAAAGATCGTGCTTTGTGCTCGAGAGGCCAGCTGTCTTCTCCCCTCTTTTCTTACATCCTGGCAGCAACTTTCTTCACGCCTGTATATGAGCTCTTGCCAGACTATCTCTGCAAGAGGGAGACGTGTTTGTCCTGGTGGTGCATATGCTCTTGCTTTTTCCCCGGGTGCTGCTGCAGCCTCACACGTGCAGTGGGACCCACTGGGCTGCAGGGACCCGCAGCTCGTACCGAGCACGGTGCACGAGCCCAGACTGTGCACCCACTGGGTGTAACGGGAGTGCTCAGGATCACAGGAGCTGCGGGCGGGAGACGGGGCCCGTCATGGACCCGGGAAGGATCGATGGCTCTGCTCTGACGTGGTCGCATGAGAGCTGCAGATATGCCCCATGTCAAACAAATCTCGAGTCTGCATTTGAACTACCGCTGATGATTTTTAATAACCAGTCAGACAAATATCTGCCAAAAATAGATTAGACAGACCAGTCTTTTTTTCCTTTTGGGGGAAAAAAATATGGACCACACTTTTAATAACCCTACTTTCTACAAATCGTTTCCAAATGAGGAATCCCAAAACAGGGCTTGTCCACAGCATGGCACAGGAGATGCTCCAGACGTGTCACGAATCCGTGGTACCTGCCCTTGATTTGGTAGGTCAGGGCACATAACGTGGGACTTGGGACCATGACTGTAGTACATTTTAGTTTCCATGCTCAAAAACTTCAATCACATATTTTAATGTGTGTAATTTAGGAAAATATGGTCCATTCCATCTGCTTTGCATTAATTTGAATGACTGATTAAAAATACAGGTTGAAATATTACAGCTACTAATAATTTCTCCACATGGCTAGCTCTTAATGGATGGCGAGGAAATTAAGAATAAGGCTTTTTATCAATTTTCACAGGCAAGCTTTGCCATAATCCTTTTATTTCTTTGAGAAATGTGTTTGTTTATAGTCATTTTATTTGTTTAACAATTTCCCTCTTTTTCTTAATCTTTGCAGTAATTACTTCATATTTTATAAATATTTAAACTAATTTTATTCTTTATAAAAATTATTATATTTCAGTGCTTTTAAAGATCTCCTTTTTTTTCAGTGAGTTTCAGCCACTTTCCAAGCACCTAAGCCTGGTGGCCTACTGGTCATTGTTGTTACTTGTATTGCCCAGAAGACTCAGCTGACATTCAAGCCCCAAGATAATAAATAATTTTCTCTTATTTTCCCCAGTGCATTGTTTCTCCTTGACCTGCTTTTATAGACTAGTTTGGCCATTGACTCCTTGGCCTCATTCTCTGAATTGAACACTGATAATGACAACATCATTCAAAGCAGCACCTGAATATCAGTTCTGGTTAACATCACAGGTTTATTACCAAAAAAAGAAGAAGAAAAAAAAAAAAAAGCAGGTGAGCAGCAGCTCAGGTGTGAGTTGTAAGCTTCTCTAATTGACTGTTTGTTTATTTTTCAAAACTGCAGGTGCTTAAAGTTACTGTTATCAATTAATCATTATAATTTGTGGAGCCTGCATGGTAATTGCTGTTGAGTCATGCCTGCAGGTGTGTCCAAGATGGTTGCAGTTGAGCTGTAAAGTCAGGGAGTTGGGGTTTTGTGGGTGATGCTGGTGGGATGTTGCTCGTTGTGTGGGTGAATGTTTGTCCTTCTGCTGGGAGATGCAGCTCAAGGAGAAGTCTTCTCACAGAAAAGATCCTAAAGTAGTAGATCGCTCTGAAAAGCGATGAGGAAGAGCTAGGTGCGTGAGTGAGGCGGCTCGAAGCCTTGCATGTTCTGCTTATGTGCCAGCCTGCAATGGCCCTTCTGGGGTGGAGCCTCCAAGGGTTGAACCCATACTCTGTGTCTGTGAATGAAGGTCTTCCATTTGCTTCAACTAGATGGCTACAGAAGGTATGTAATTCTACTTCTTGAACCTTCCCTGGTGTTTTTGTTGATCTTGGAGAAAGGATTTGAGAATTGATAGACTTTTACTGTAGGCTGAAGTTGAATGTCTCTATGAAATGTAATAATGTAGAATCTGAAACAAATTGGAGGGGTGTTGTGTCTCCAGGTGCACAGAATGGCTGAATGCTGTGTGTGCGCTTCCCAAAGGGCTCCCTGAGGCTGTAGGCTCAGGGTAGAAAGGAAAGGTAGAGAATGTGAGCGTGTTCCCTCCTAGCTGTGGGCTGCTGGCTGTGCACAGCTGCCTGCCGGAGCCTGTCAAACCTGGGGGTCTCAGGCCACTGCTCTGATGGATCACCCCATAAACTGCTTTGCCCTCATCAGAAGGTTCTCTGGGCTATTTTAGTGTTGCCTCAGGGAAGTATCCATTAATATTGCTAGAGCGCTGGAATTATTGTGTGGGTGATAAAGAAGTTCAGAAATCATGATGCTCTATAAAATGCAATTGTCTTCCATAATACATCATCAATTTGACTTTGAAAAGTTAGCTCTAGAGAGATAAATAGAAATAGGAAGGAGAAAAGAGCATGACATCCAAAACCAGCTGGGTGAGCCAACAGATGTGATAAATCTAATCTGTGTTTCCAGCAGAATTACGTCTCAGTAGGAGAGCCTAACCATCCCTCTTTGGAGGCAAGATGATACATAAGGTCCATCCAATGTTACGCTTACCATTAAAATTAGGGATTTCTCCTCATGTATTTAATCCCAGTCTATCCTTGTTGAAAGAGCAGAGGGATCTCATAATGTCTCTTTTCTGCCACTGTTTTAGAAAATGTGTGCCTATGTAAATACTTCACGAGCAGTTTGGGAATCTCTCAGGATGAATGGTGCTTTGTAAAATATGATTATTGTCACCAACTCGTACTGCAGCATGAATTTTAACTTCCCTCAATTTCTACGTATAAGAAAATAAACAGAATACTGAGTAGTGAAAGATAAGTTTCATTAACACCACCACTGACATTGCATATATATCTTATAATTGCTACTCTAAAGGTGAAATCAATAGCTGTGCTTACACAAGGGCTGCGACATTTCTAAAAAATCCCACATACAATTTTTATTCAAGATAAATGTTTCTGAGAATTGGAAAGCTACTGTTTGCATGAGTGATCTGCCTGATTTGCTACATATTACTCAAATCTGGGAAGAAAAAAAAGTTAAATAAAACTCCTTTCCTACAAAAACATGGGCATTAGATTAGTGAAAGAAGGCAAACATAACATGAAAGCTATTAGAGCTGCCTTCAGTTCTGCTGATTTTATTTGTTGAATATTTCCAGTCTACTAGCTTAGAGAATCCATCTATTTCTGACCTTAACCTTTCCACAGTATTTATTATATTTGGGTGGGGAAAAGGAGAATGCATTAAAAACAAATCAAGGGGAGAAACAAGATATCTACATTCACGTTTAATAAACAGTGAACTTGTTCTCATTTTAGATGACATATTCCAAATTTGTTAAGACAACAAAGCTTTAACGAGGTCAGTGTAAGCCTATGACAAACAGCTCTGAGATGATTTGGAATCAGCCAGGACTACTTGTTGCAATACCAGCACTGTGCCTCCAACCTGATAAGGAAATTCCTTGGGGGTGGCCAATGTGAAAGAAATTGAAACTTGTGACTCTGCAGAGTTTGATGGATGAAACCAGCAGACATCCTCTAGAACAGAGCTGCTCAGTTTGGTTTCCTAAAAGAGGAATGGGCTTGTGGATGCCAAATGAGGGTACATTAAAACAGCAGACCTGACTCGTGGTGGCTGAGACATGGGGCAATACAGGTATTCATCAAAGCTGTAGTTCTTGAACATCTGTCACCCAGAACTGTGTACAGTCATTTAAAGTGTGCATGTAAAATGGTACCAAGTTATAATGGTGAGTGTAAATGCCAACACAAGGTCAAGGCAATGCAAGTCTGTAGTGTAATTAGTTTTCAGGTGTATTTGAAGTTGGGCAGCCATTTAATCTCCTCCTCTATAGAGAAGGCAGTGATGTGGTCTATGGAGCAGAATACTGGATTAAAAAAAAGGTGGCTTCTGACTAGACTCATGATCTGTAGAAGTAGTGTAGAAACAGGTTTAGGTCTGCTGACCCAGCTGAATTAGAGGTAACTTCATTTTGTCAAGCCCACACTGTCAATTGTTCTGTTCATATGTTTTTGTTGCTTGAAACTACTCATTTTAGTGCTTGCGTAAATACTGTTACTGCTCTCAAAGACCTTGAGGCTTTTATTCCTATATATACTATTGCTGGTAAATGTCATAATTTCTTGCATTGTGCAAATGCTACAGTACGTTATGTTCCAATATTTCAAAGGCAAGGTCAGGATTAGATGACAAAAGGGATATGTTAAGTAACACGATCAAATGGAAGCTAGAGTTACGATGAACAGGGGAACAACAACTACTGATCAGGAAGATGGAGAAGCAGAGAGATGCCAGTGTTTGCATTTGCTTCCTGTAGCAAGAATATTACATCTTAATTTCTTGCAAAGAAGCCCTTCTGAATAGATCTGTGTTTCTCCATCTCGCGCTGTGTCACAGCGCATTACCTTATGGAAAAGCAAGTGAAGCCTCAGTTACATTTTCAAAATACTTGGTTCAGGTGTCGCAGCTTTGATCTGCATTGACACTGACTCTCTGGCTCAAAGGTCTAGTGACAGAGCCTTTTAACACAGGTGACTTCAAAACACCTTTTACTCGCTCTCCTCTCCTTTGAGAACTGCTGGGGTTAACTCGGGGAGAGAGTGCCTAATATTGACACTAAAGGGGGTCTGAGGTAGTCTGAGCTTGATGTCAGAGAGAGGGCACTGGCCTGGTCAGTGTTTAGATGATCATCTCTAAAGCGTTATACATCTTCCCTGATAAGCAGAAGGGATTATATTGTGGGGGGTGAAGCCATCGAACAAAAGGAAGTTACGGTATCCAGGAACTCAAATTAGCTGTTTAGTAATAGAAAGGCTGAATTCTGGCCAAGGAGATGTGAACTGACTTCTTCGTGACTAAAGCTGTATCATCTCATCTGGTTTGCAAAGATCTCTTATTGCAGATGGCTCTGTGTCAGCAGTAAGCCCGATCAGAGCCTCACTGAACGAGTATCTCGCATGCTCTGGATGATGATGAGATCATCTCATTACACATAGGAACCTACCCCTGGTTGAGTGATGTCTCGGAGTAATTTGTCACTTGCATTTAAGAGTCTAGGAGAAGATTTTCTTTTTTAATGGAACTGAAATGTCTGAGACACAACAAGCAAGTTGTAATTCCTTTATCTTTGGGGAAGGTAATCAAGATTGGGAGGGAGCATGTCCTGCTCAGAGAAGGCATAGCACGTACCAGACAGGACATATTTGTACTGCAAAATGACAGATGCAAATCTAAGAATTAAAATCAGTGTTGGTGGTGTTTTTCATACATGTTTCTCAATGTCTTGAAAATTCAGAGTAGGCTGTCATCAGTGATGATAGGAAAATACCATCCGTGTAACTGGCTCCTTGTGCTTCAGCCTGCTATTAAGCTCATTTAGCCAAAGTCATTTAAGGCCCTTGCTCTCTTTCTTTAACCACATCTGCCGAATTAAATTCCATGCACTGACAGTGATGCTTTCAAAAGCTCCGAATCAATTCTTCAATCACTCCACATTCTTAGCTGTGATTAAAAACATGTGTCCCCTAGTTAAGCTAATGAGAAATTGTTAATTGGCACAAAGCCCCCCTCTGAGTATGCTTGTTAATGTCACCATCACTTTGACAGGAGAAGGAATATAAATGAAGGGCAGACAGTCTTTCCAGAGTTCAGAATCGGACTTGTGGGTCCAGGCTTTGTGTGCACAGCAGCAGCTGTCAGTCCGAGGGCAGGAGGCAGTGGGACGGGGCTGGCAGAGGGCAGCAGGGGCGAAACAGAGGGATGCTGAGGTGGTGGTGGTCTCTTCCAGTGCTTCCTCATCAAAACATTGCATCTGATTAGAGTTGTGAAAGGGAGATGAAACAGTTAAGGATTGGGTCTCCATTTTTCCAGCTTTGTCTTTAACTTTAGAAAAAAAAGGTAGAGCCAATGCCTGCCAAGAGCAGCTTGTGCTCCGAGAAGCACCCACTTGGTGTTTCCTAAGGAAAAGGTTAAGTTTTATTTCATTATCACTTGTGTTAGAGGCAGACTCGAAGATTTCTGTAGAGATCAAAACCTTGTCATGGTAATGGCTCTGCAAACACCTGGGGACTGTCATTTCCTCAAGGAAGAGCCCGCAGTCAATGAGCTCACTGAAAGTTCAGGAGATGCTTTTCTTCATCAGTGTTTTCCCTAGAAAAATTGGGCCTTGTCACCAGAGTCTGGAAGTCCTGCACTAAATTAATTTTTTTTTACATAAATGAAGCTTTTGAACTTGACAAGTTTAAAATATTCAGCATCTCTCTGGCTAGGACTTCCAGAGTCCTGTTAGAAGTATTGTTGTTCTTGTGGATAACAGCAAACCTGCTGCAAGGATGCATGTGGCTCGGGCCACTGAGAGGCAGGACTGTGAAGGGCTGGAGGCACTCAAAGGAGGTGAAAGCAAAGTCTAAAAGAGCCACTGCAGCTCTGTGCCACTGTGCCAGGCAGCTGCGCTTCGCCCCACAGAACCCAGCTCTGCTGCCTGGTAGGTCAGTAAATCGCTTTGGCTTTAGTGTGGGGTTTGTAGGAATCAGCATTGAGGGGTGAGAGTTGATGCCGTGTGCAGGGCAGGGATAAATTCCCTGTGCAGGGACAGCAGGAGGATGCTGGCTGTTTTGGTGGTTGCTTGGGTTTTTTGTTCTTTGTCTGTTTTCATTAGACTAAAGGGCAGCATGTGTGTCATGGGAACAAGAAAGCTCAAGGTGGGAGAGGCATCAGAAATAAACCCATTGCTGTCAGCTGTAGGCTGTGCCAGCAGAGAAATCCAGCCTTGGGGTCAGAGCCTCTTCCTTCCTCTCTCTTCTCCTCTAGGCCAGACTGTGCAGGATTAGCGCACAGCTGTCTGCATCTGGCTGGGCACACTCAGTTTTCAATGATGCATTACCTCAGGCAAGGTCTGAAGTCCCGTTTTCCTAATTCTCCTCAGATCCCAGAGGGACGTTCAAAGAGTTAATCGCGATGTTTGGATGCAGAACTCGGCTCGTGTCGGTGGATGAAGGAATCCCAGTCCTGGCACAGCACTTGCTGCCATATGCAGCCGTGCCAGTGATATTTTCCTTCATCATTTTTCTTCTCTGCATGTTCATTTGAGGTATTCCTGTTCCAAGCTCATGTTCTGTCCAACACACTACCCAGGCTGTAGCAGCAGTAGTTGCCTCTGCTAAATGAATGTTTGCTAATAATGCCTTTCCGTCTGGATGCTCATCATATCTGCTAAATGTATTTGTCATTTTTTCCATCCCACTTCCATTATAACATAAATAACAGATTGGAACCCACACTGTCCTGCAAATTGGCAGTTGTTATTTTGACCATACTGCCTTTTACTGAGCTATAATAAGGTATGCTCTTTTAAGGTCCTACCTTGCAATGGGTAAAGCCCAAATGACATACCAAGCGTGTGTCAGTGGCACTTAAATTTAAGTGCCTAGCATCTTAGTCGTGAGTCTGGTCTATCAAGCTGCGGTGCGGGGAGGAAGAGATGAAACAAAGTGAAAGCAATTTATTTATGCGTTTATCAATTGCTTGTACCCTGGTACTTCAGGTCAAAGTCTTCCTAAGAAAATCTATCACTTTCATGCCAGATGCAATCACCTATTTCTTTCCATGGCTGGATGAACAAACTTCAGAAGTCAAAACTTGCTGTTCTCTCAGATCTTTTGATGGATGCAGGGTACCATTTTGATTACTTCTGCACAGCTGAGCAGGGCACAAATCCTGAGGTGCTGAGAGGAGAGTGGTTTGAGTAAACACAGCTTTAGTGCTTGTGAGCTAATCCTATTTTTAGCACTTATGCTCTTTCTCATTCTAAGTATATGGAATATTGCAAAAACTGTGATATGGAAAATACTGTAATTCATGTGTGTTTTCTAAACACCTGATTCCCAGGGTCATGTGAGCATGTCTGTACTTGGGAGATGTATAGCCCTGGGTAAAGGCACAGTTGGGCCATTAAAGGTTATTTATCATGGCTCCATTTCTTAGCTCTTGTGACTGCTGCTTGCAGATCACTTGCTTTACGAACTCTTAGGGTCAGAACTGCAACCTTGCCTCCTAGTTTGTATTGTTCATGTGGATGCTACAGGTCACTTGCAGTACAAGGAAAGGTGGACAGGGTATGAGGAAGAGCATTATGCCTCTTCATTGCAGCGGAGCAAGGAGAAAACTGGGCTATGAAATTCTCTCAGGTCTGAGAGCTGCACTGGATATTGATCTCTACAGGGAATGGGAAGTAATGTTTCAGATATTTTTAATATATTATCTAAACTACAACTCTGAAAAGTACTGATCTGAGAGACCGCATCCTTGTTACACCTGCTGACTACACCCAGCTGGAAATGTATCTCAAGCCCAGCACAACTGACAGATTTGTCATAAAATCTAGTCTGTTCTGTCTAGGTTGATAAGGATGCCACTCTATGTATCACTCAAGGAAAGGTGTCTCAAAGAGACAGAGAAAAGCTCATATTTGTGTTCACTGAGGTGTTGCTGACACAATTTAGCATGCGGTATCCAGCTCATTTAGAATTCAGTGCCGACTTCATCCGCGTCATAAAGCGAATCCTGTTTTACAATTCCCTTGAACATTCTCTAAATGATGGCATCTGAAAACAAGCAGCACAGTTTATATGCTGGAATCGTGCTTCTGAAATTAATCCTTAACAGTATAATCCAGGATATCAGTTGGACACATACAAATAGAGGGCCTGCAGTGACTGGGAACTGGAAATGAATCTCTTAGTGTGAGGTTGCTGCCGGTTTGAGCCAAGACCCAGGTGTCTGTGCAGCTCATCCCTGACCAACCTCATTTCTGAACCCCCAAGACTATAGGATACAGAATGGATATGAACAAATGCAAGCATTATAAATAAAATGGAAGGGAAGTTTGGCCCTTGAAAAAGTCATGTGAATTGAGTCAGGGTTTGGGGGCGGGGAGTGTTTTCCCAGAGAATATCTACATGTAAAAAATCAAAGCTTTTCTTAGGAACAAATATGTTACAATGAAACCTAGGTCTATACTAGAATTCCTGGTTTAAAAAACCAAACCAAAACACCACCACCACCACCCCCTCCATAAATAATTACATGTTGTTGGGAACAGGAATTCAAAGCAGGTTCTTCCATAGCTCAGGCACTCTGTTGGGTGGTAGAAACTTTATCTGCATTTTTTTTATTATTTTATTTTATTTTTCCCTCCATAGTGGATTTTGTAATGTTTCAGACCACTCTGATGCAGAATGGGGAAACTGGTGTGTTTATTTCCAAAATGTTTACAGCGCAGGAAAACGTATTCTGCCCAGCTCTTCCCAGGAGAGTTGTATCATGGATCACCTTGTGGACGTGTGCTTAATCCTACTGTTTCTTAGGGGGTTTTCTTACCAATTTTTTGATTCTCTTATTGGGGATTTAAATTGCCCTGGCCGTGTGGAAGTCTGATTTCAGCTGAGGTGCCTGACTTGCTCTTGTAGTACTAATCTGTGCCTAATTATCTTGTATCTAATGCTGCCATTTCCTTGGCATGTGATCTTGGCCTAAAAAGCAGATGCATGCATGCACGTGAAGATTTACTACGTGTCCCATTTGTAAGTCAATTTAGAACTTCCCATATTTTAATAATTCAGAGACAAACAGGATTTCAGTGTGACACATTCTCAGTCGCAAGAACACCAGCATTTGGCCAATGATTGCTCTTCTGTGTTTCAATAAATGATAGATAACTGCAAGTTAATGTTAGGCCTCTGAAACAGGTGTATATGAGAGCTATAAGTATGTATCTCCTCTAATGCATCCTTTATAAATTATTTGCTGGGACTTTCAGCTCTGCTATGCAGCAGCTGAGCTTGGATGTGAAGAGCAGTATTTATACAGATATAAAGTGAAACACTTTCATGGTAATAGTTTGTTTTAAAATTAGTTTTACATCTCATCTATTATGAAACGTGAAGGTACACTTCTAGCTACCTATGAGATCTGGCAGGCAGGCGTGAGCAACAACAAAGACCTGCTTTCCATAATTTTCAATCAGAGCGTGTGAGTTTCTTATTTTCTGCTTTCAAGACTGCCAGTATTCCAGATCCCTGACAGAGCAGCCATGGCTGCACAGCACGTCAATGCAGCGCTTCACAAAGGTAGACCGGAGTTGTTTGGGGAGAATTTTCCCTCTGCTTACTATGCTAAAATTGCATCAAATATTTACAGGTGCTCTACTGGTAGGAATCCCAGCAAGGTGAGGAAAATGCAGAATAGCCAGGTCTTTGTAGCAAAAGTCCTTCTCCTATAAACAGCACCTGATCATAATGTTTTAATGAAAGTGGAGGCTCAATTAAAACATTAGGAGTTAAGTGAAACTACTGTAGTAAGAGCATGAATTTTTGTGACTGATATACTAATTATTTTGCTCACTTATTTGTTCATGTAATGGACAACTAGAAGGTAGATTGCCATTCCATTACTGGAACAGGCTGCCCAGAGACGTGGTGGAGTCACCATCCCTGGGGGGGTTCAAAAACCGTGCAGACGTGGCCCTTGGGGCCATGGTTTAGGAGGCCTGGGGGTGTTGGGTTGGCGGTTGGACTTGATGATCCTGGAGGTCTTTTCCAACCTTAATGATTCTGTAGTTGTCTTAGGCAGTAAAATGAAAAGGTTGTTCTCTTGAGATTTTTCCATCCTTTAAGATGCCAGGTGTCACAGTAGCACCTACAAACAGCTTTGGAAGCTCTTTCTGTGCCATCTTTGAGGTTCTCACCACAATTTGGGGTACAGTACACTATAAATGTCTGCCTCTTTGAGATAGTGGCTAGTGTAAAAACAAGGTCTGATGTCTGACCAGTAAAGCTGTACAAAATCCTCAGTCCTTTCCAGCAAGTCTTTCTCTGCTTGTAGAGGATGGACGCACTGAATTAACATAAAGCGAAGCTTTGCTGGTATGGCTGCATTAAGCAAAGAGCGCTTCTGCAGGGTAATGCTTTTGATTTCTATAAGGTCCCCTTCTCCCGGCCTAAGGAGAACCGAGAACTGACATCCCAGGCAGCTCTGCCTTCGGCTGCTGCTCATGTCCCTGCAATACAGACTGAGTCCCACACCCTGGTGTGCAGGGGCTGGGCCCGGGAAGCCGCATGAGCAAAACAACCTGCTCTAACCAGAGGCCAGAAAACCTTCTCGTTGCCCCGCGCCTCTCTAGGGGTCTGTCTCATTGCTGGCTCTGGACCTTTCTGACATGCTGTCTAGTCCTTTGTGCAAGACGCTCCCTTTGATCAGGCAGGGGAGGAGCCCAAGGGAGCTGATCCCCACCGTGCAGCGCCGCATTGCTCAGATCAGCTCACAGCCTGGTGAGCTTCGTAACTGGTTTCGAGGTTTCAAAGAGAAAATGCTGTGATTTAGTCTTCTGTGACCAATGGATTACGCACAATTATTCCAAAATTATATCTACATTTTCATCTACTTTGAAAACAAGTGGAACTTAAAAATATAGTTCTGAAGCGCAAAAAGTGTCTCTTGTTAATGCAACTTATTCCTGATTATGTGTTTGTTCTGTTCTGAGGAACTCGGGAAGATTGTGGTGAAAAGTCAGGAGACTTCGAGTCAATTCTTTTAAAATCTTAGCACTTAAAGTATACCTTGATATATAATAAATTATGCAATTAGTGATTAGATTTTGTATCACAAATATAATTTTGGCGCAAGCATGAAAATACTTTTAAGAGCGGAAAATTTGGGGCGGGGGGAATCATTACTCATGCTAGCAATAAATGCTGCCATGACGGGCAACTTGGACTGCTAGGCCTTCTCTGTTCTATCACTGCGCCACACCAGCACAGAGACTTCAGTGAATAGTTGGAGTATTACTGAGATAAATATTTAGTACTGGTAATAAAAGTGGTGGGGGTTGAGGGGGAACAACCACCAAGACAACTCAGTAATTGTATTTCACCTTCTTGGGTCATTCAAAGGAATACAAAGCGTACAGGACATGGATATAAAATACACCTTGAAGGTCTTAACTTTGAGCTCCGTAATGTCTTCTGTTCCTTTGGGAAAGACCGCTAGCTTTCTCTCTAAGGCAATTTAGAAAAGAAACCTAACCTTCTATTTACAGTAGCACATAAGGGACCAATCTGAGACTGTTTTGTCAAGCACTGGAAAAGTTATCACTGCCCTGAATGATTTACAAATTGAAAAATGGATGAAGCCTGGGAAGGAACCAGAGGCCCAGGGACTTGCCCAATGTTGCAGGCCTTCAGCAGTGGAGCTGGGAAGGGGACTTGCGTCTGCTGTCTCATAGCTGGGGACCCTTCCTGGGAGGTGTAGGACATGCTGCTCTCAGAAATGCGAACAGAGCTGTTTGGCCTAGGAATCCACAGCAATGTTGCTGCTGATTACTACTGGGTTTTTTTCTCCAAGAAGATGCAGATTCAAGTCCTTGTACATTACCATTTTCCATGCCTTTGATGAGAACTCTGAGTCCTTCATTTGATCTTGCTGTTTTCCTCTTTGTTGTTTGCTACTCTGGTGCATTATCAGCAAAACCAGCTTATTTTTCATGAAGACTCAATACTTTTGTATGATTTGTTTGCAATCCGCCTAAACCTTTCTGTTTGCCAAATACCCTATACTCTTAATCCAAGCATGAGCTGAGTATCCAAACGTGTTTTTTATGCAAAGTCTCTCTCTAATGCCAGCCAGCAGGACTGTCCTGAAGGGATGAGCCAGTTTAGTGATCAGCCCATGGCTTTGATTCTTGTCTGTGTGCAGGGATTGCAAATGAGGAGAGTACGGGCTGATTTTCATGCAAACTATGAATCTTGTGTGATTAAGGACAAAAAAAAAGACATTGCTCCACTTTTATCCTCCCTCATCTGTGCAGACAAACTCCAAGCAGCATTTTCTTCACAGTTTCAAAATATTTGAATACCTTTGTCTTCTGTCTTGATCCAAAACACCGGAACAGTGAAATGCACCGAGGGAGAAGCTTGGTTTTGTTTTACTCCTACCCCAATTTTGGAAGAAACAAATGCTTCAGCTAGCTTTTGAAAAAAAAAACTCCAGGTTTCTAGAAATACAAACCGAGGGAGTATTCTCTGGTTCCAGACTAGGAGAGACAGCTACTGAAGCTACGCCTCTGATTATTGTTTACTGTTACGAGTGCCATTATCAGCACAGGGTGTTAAGGCTTCTGAATCTAAGTCAGCTGTTTCTTTTTCTGAAATATTATTTTGTCTCCATGCTAACCCTTCCTGGGCTTCAGATTTTAATTCAGCCTGAAACTTTTTCACTGTATACTTTTTTCCTGCAAGTTCTGTGACACCTCTCCAGGCTACTGACATCTCTGTAGCTAGCTGGAGTGCAAGGGGCCCACTTGTTGAAACAAATACTGCTTGTCTGAACATCGCTTCCCATCTGAAGTGGCTGAATAGTCACTTAAACTAGATTTATCTTTTTTCTTTTTTTTCTCCTAGTGTTTGGCACTACAGTACCTGTTGCAGCTGATTAATGAAGTAGGTAGTGGTTCTGATGTATAGATTAAGATGATGAGCATCTAACAGCAGTCCAGTGAACATCACAGGCCATTCTTAATTCTTAAGCTGTCGTCATTTGTTCCTGTTGGGGATATAGTTTGATTTCTAAGAGTGTTACATGTAGAAGAAATGAAGGAAGAATTAATCCCCCTAGCACGAAAAAAACTAAATTGGTACATACTTGAAACACCTTATGTCTCACTTCGTAGACTAGTTATTGTGGGTAATGTGGTCGGAGCCTCTTCAGACAAGGATCCCGTAGGTAAACAACCAGTATCTAATATAATGATCAAAGTGCTTTACTTAATTTGTTTTTCATATTCAATTTGCCGGTGGATAGACACTAGAGAGCGTCCCCCTCCTGCACTCACGTGGCTCAGAAGAAAGCAAAAGAGGGTGCGTAAAAACACAAGTGTCACGACAGGCACGGCTCAGGAAGAAATACAGTTAGGAGGAATTTCAAAGCACAAACAGTGGGTCCTCTAACATTTACCAAGGTAAACGAACAAATCTTGCCAATGTTCCTGTGTCACATTCTGTCATTCTCTAATGACTTCAAACCTTTTGTGAACAGTAATGCATCTTTATATATTTACATATATATACACTCATTCTTGAAAATAAAATCTGATTTCTTGGGTACTGGAACTATCTATAAATGTACATGCGTGTGCTGCTCTTTTCTCTCCTTCCTGTTCATAGTCATAATGCATTTTGTGATTTCTTTGCTTTACAGCATCCTTTAAAATGACACATTTTATCAATTCTCTGCGTAGTATTGATGTTTTGCCCTTTTAAACATGTCATTTGATTTTTCTGATGTTCCTCTTATTCTCCATCTGTTTTCTTGTAATGCTTTCATTTGGTGGCAGTTTCTTATTGGGTCCCCAAAGGTTTGTTCCAGGAGTTGTCTTGAGCTTATTTTTTTTTTTCCTCGTGTTTTGAAATGTTTGACATGCGACCGAATTCTTCCAATGTGTGAGTGGTGTGGGCACCAGTCCTGTTCTCACTACAATTTTATTTAAGTGTTTCATCATGCAGAGCACATTTTCTTGCTTCAGGATCCCTGTGGATTCAATCAGAGAACAATTTTTAAAAGCAAATGAGGGGAAAAACCCACAGTGATATTTTAGATAGTGGACATTGTTTGTGTGACTTTGGAGATGTTTCTCAAAAAAAAAGGAATCTGAGGATATCAGAAAACTGTAAGGAAGCCTGTGCTTTCCCCATGCCTCCTCTGGTTTTCCTTCGCAGCGGTGGCTGTGTTATGCTGCCCTGATGCCAGGCTGGTGTTTGCGTCTCGGAGATGGGAACATCTGGGAAGTGTAAGTGCCAACCAGCTTTGGTCAGAGAATGAGTGCGGTTCCCCGTGAGCCCTGTGAAGACTGAGTTGTACCGAGTCAGGTGTAACCACAGACCTGTCCCCGTCAAGTTAATGGCTTGGGTGGAGGCACACTTCACGTACCACTGGACTAAGCACTTCTGTAAACTGATAATGTTTCTAAAAGCCCCAAAGCACCTCCCTGGCACCAAAAGCCTACCAGATATAGAGGCTATTCACAATTGTTATCGTACACTTTCCTTAATTACTCTGCCTTAACGCTGGGACGTGTAAAAGTATTTCACTGATTCACAATACATAGTCTCGCTGCTGCTGCTGTACTGCTCAGGATAACCCTTTCCAAAAAACATTCTTTGTGGTCAGATTTCAAATGATCTGACATGGTTTTTCCTTTAAATTTTCAAGCACGTTTTTGAAAATATAGGCAAATGTTTTCAAAAGTTTTTTGAAATTATAGGGAAACCTTGTTATGATGCAAAGGCTTGAAGGGGGATGCAGCGTTAGGAGGGTTCTGCACTAGTCGAGTTAGAGGGCTGGAGAGGTGCCACAGTTTCCTGATCTTTGAGATGAGCTGTCTTAAGTCAGGCCCTGAATAGGGAACGCTAAAAATTGAGCTCCTTTAGGTCCCCTATTTTAAATGGGTCTAGGCTCATGTTTGATGAGTTTAGGCAAAGGAGCTCATTTTTTTTAGTTTCCTTACCTTTGTGGCTGGCACAAGTTTCAGCCAAAGACCACAAACTTACTCTGTTGCAGAGGAAAAAATTTTCTGAAGTTAGTAGAAAATGGCTCCATGTGTGAAAAATCAGCATTCGGGTTCATCATGCCCATTATATACCAGTGAGTATAATAGGTTTGAGCAGAATTTTATTCTTGGACATGTCAATGTAGCTTCCAACTGTTTGCTACTAAATAGCTCCTTTGGATATATATTCAAAATTATCTTCAGAGTGTCTGAATATGGAAGCTGTGTGGGGATGAGATTTTCTAGTATGGCTTAAACAGCCGAAGCTGGTATTTTTCAGTAGTTTTTCTTGCAGTGTAAGAAATTATTTAGATAATTCCAATATATAACCTCCATGTCATCTCCGATAGTCTTTTCAGGTCTATACCTATCAAGGATGACTTAAGGGACAAATGATGTTCAGCTGCATTAACATAGCAGATGGAGTATTATTCCAGCCTGGATGGCAGGAGAACATAGAGTTTACCTCCAGACTCAGCAGATGTCAATTTATATTAACGAGCAACAGCAACACACAATATATTTTATTTTCCTTGTAACCTGTCTTTATTACAAAACATCTGCATACATTATATCCTATTCCAGATGTTTAAAATTAATGCTGTAGCAAACAGCTCACACTTTGCCTTTCACTGATAATTTTTTTGTCAGCATAAAAATTAGGTCTGATAAAAATGAAAAACCACATGATGGTTTTCACTGTATTTGGGAGAAAGTCTATTACGCTATCAATTTCAGTACCACAGTGTGCTAAAAGGAGCAATAAGACAAGATGGCTTGTCACATATTTATGAGCTTATGAACCTTTTGCTGTCCTTTTTGTTATCCCTTCCCTTGGCAGTGCAGTGAGACTCTGAACCTTGAATTAATGCAAAAAGGATGAGGATCTACTTTCTAGTACATACGTCCTGGGTACTTGGCAGTTTGTAAATGTCACTATTGGAAACGGGGAAAAGGAGCTGTATAGTTGTAAGCCATACAGTCTGTCATTGTCACAGGCTTCCTAGAAAATGTATTGAACAGTAATGAGTAGCAGATAAAGGACATTAAGATTAAAGGAACTTATTTTTCTTTATCTTCACAACAATCTACAGATGAATTTCCGAAGGGTGCAATGCTAAATCTTTCGTACACAATAAGCTGTAAATCCTAAAGCTAGAGTGTTTCTGCTTGGCCTGAAAATAGCCTTTCCTGTAAATATGCAGGGCCTGAATAATGGCTGAAAAATTATTCAAAGAATAATTACAGCAATTGATCTTGAGATGTTTTATGGCATCTTTCATTTTTCATTCTTCAAAGGTCTTTCTGTGGCATGGTGTCTTATTGAACCTGCTGAAAGCAAAGCAGCTTACTGGTCGTTATTAAAGATGAATAGTTCACCTAGTTATGAAGGGCATCTATGGAAGTGGGTGGAACAAGCGTGTACATTCATATGCATGTGTTTATGCACACCCATGCATATATATGCATGCATATTTATGTGTGTGTATATATATGTTCCTGTATGTATACAGGTATGTAAGGATCTATCTCAAATACCCTGAAACAGAACAAAACTGCCATTGGTAAATGGTACCCAGCTAGTCAGGTGATCTTCATGTGTGAATTTACTTCTGGTCCAAATGAATTTGGCTTTTCTTGACCTAAGGGAGGAGATGTGTGTCTGCCCCCAGAGGCAGACTGGCAGAGCATTCTTCTGTAGGCCAGGAAAAGAAATATATCTTTGTTTAATTTAGTGTGACTTGATTGTTGACTCAATTGCAGGTCAGCAGCATACCCAGAAAAGTCATATAAATCTCTTTTTCTGCCATGTCGAGGAGAAAACAGATGGACACTAGAATATATTAATGTTCATTCTCCTTGGGAATCAATAGGAATCTATATTTTATAAATGGGTCTACCAAACACAAGAGAGAATTCATGAAGCAGAGATAGAAAGATGGGGAGAATGAAAAGCCAGCTAATTCCTTTCAAACAACTGATTATTATCAGCATCCTTGAGACATATGTCCATTGAAGGCTCGATACAGCAGAAGGCAATGCTGCTGCATTTATTTTCACCAGGATTGATTGCATTAGCTATGCAGAGACGTCAGGCCTCATCCTGTAATTTCTGGAGTACCCTCAGCTCTAAATGACTTTTATCACCTCTAGGTACAAAGTTTCTGTTCCTTATTCAGTACCCATTAATAGCAGTGGGAGTCTTCACTGACCTCAGTAAGGACTGGATCAGGTCTGTGATGTTAATAAGCAGTTAAGTGTAGTATAAGCAGATATACAGCAAAAGGAGCATGGGGTAGAAAAAACATTTCAGAGGACGGGGAGGATGGTTTGCAGGTAGTTTTGATGGGAATGAGATTTAGTGGAATTTAGCGGGAGTATGATTTGGAAGGTACAGGTGAATTTTAGGGCTGAGATGACTTTCACTGGGGAGAGAGGGGAAGAAATGCACAAATTTATAGAAGAAAAAGAGGGATTAAAAAAACAGAAGACTAAAAGGTAAGGGGGAGGGAAATGGTAAGTTGAAACAAAATTCAAATCGGGCAACAAATCACATTTGGAGAGAAGTAGAAACCCATCAGAAATAGTGTTTACAAATGTAGCTGTTACCGTGTCGGGGTCGGGGATCTGTCCTGGTTACTGAGACTCAAAACGCTTCTCTACTTTCTTGACGGGTTTTTCTTCTCTGCTGTTGCAGCCTCTCCACTGCCACCCTCCGAGGGTGCTGGAGGACTCCTTCTTTCAGAGATCCCTCCAGAAAGCTGTTGTGTGGAGCCTCATTTTCTTCCCCCCTTCCCCAAGATGCACACTCAGCCAAATCTCTCTCTCCATCGCTCACGGCCCTCCCGTTTCTTGGGGCGGGGGGTGGTGTAAAAAAAAAAGAATCGTTGTGCATAAAACTGTAGCTCAATTTTCATAGAAAATAGAATTAGAGAACGATAGGAATGAGAAATATTAGCCTATAACACCACATGCTTCATCAAAAACCCAGCCTTGAAAAATGACGGCAGACATCAGTAATTGCCAAAACACCAGCTTTATTTATAGATGTGGGGGAAAGAAATGCACTACTACAAATTCCAATTATGGATAAACTATGCAGCTTACAGAGAGAGCTATCATCTTTCATTTTCAGTGGCAGAAACTCCATAATGCTCATAGTCTTGGTGAGGAGCCTCAGATTATTAGAAAATAATGCACAGATATTGTACGCAGATCCCATCTTCATGGTGCACTTGTCTACTTGCTGTTAGAGGGAAACAAAGTCCTTGGATATCTGCAGGTAGAGGCAATATGAACAGAGTCCAGCCCCCCACTGGCTTTGCTTTTCAGTATTTTTGATATTTCATGTTTCAGAAGATCATTGTGTTCCCTGCTGCTGATTCTCATACAAAACCAGAGGAGGAATCTTCAGCGTACTGTGGAAAAGGTGGTTCTGTACCAGGTGGATAGACACCTGCTTGCCTCCTGGTGCAGGCGTGTGACCCAGAGCATTACGGAGACTCTACTTTAATTAAATCACTTCATTTCGATGAGGCAAGATCTGCCTGAGGCCTGAGCTGACTTGGATTAAGATTTTAAGGGCTGAAAGAAACGTGCTAGGAGCACACCATGCTGCTTCTGCTCTGCAGTCTTGGACAGACAGGGTCTTTTTCACCAGCTTTCTCCACTTACTGGTTTTCACAGTTCAGCTCCATGAAATAAGACTCTCGTCAAAATCCGCTCAATAAAACAATCACCTTAAAGTTGATGTGTAAGCATCAAGGTCTTCCTACAAGCTTGCAGACCAAGTGCCTGTGCTCCCGACTTATAAACTGTTTCAGTGTTGGTATAAATTCAGTGCTCACCACCGTGTAGTTCAGTCGTGCCCAGGCAGCCCTGGCCTGCAAAGTCACACAGTGATGGGTGCGAATGTGCTGCTGGGACAGAAACCCAGCTAACACGAATTAGCCTGCTGCACTGGAGTGAATCGCTGCTCCCTGTGCCTGAAGAGTGACCCCATGGGCTGCTGTTTGTTTGGGCGTTGACTGTTTTCTTTCCTGGGGCTGTTAATTGTTGTCACAACCAAAATGAAGGGGCTCTTGGGGCACTGTGACATTTCTGGGGGGTGCGTGGGTTGTGGCAGTTTCTGGTCACAGCTCGGCGGGGGTGTAGTGAGGATGGCCCGAAGGTTGCAAAGGAGGTGACCTGGAGATCCTCGGTCTGCCGTGTGCAACGCGAGGTTTGGAGATGTGAAATGATCTGTCTGATTTTTGTCAGCCTGTTTTGTGCATCTGGCAAGAGCCACTGTCTAAGAAATACTGTAAATCCCCAACTGACGCAACAATGCAAGGCTCAGTTTGACCTTCTCAACAGTTATTGGGTACGGATGTGTTTTACCACCACAATACAAATTGTTTTGTTTACAGCATGATAGGAACATTTGTTAGGCTAAAATCTGCAGTGCATTTGCAATACTTCTGCTGCGGATTGCTGAAACAATCCATTACCATATATAAGATAATGGATGGGTTTAATCAGGGAGTGAAAGTATTTATTTTACATTTTCTCCTAGTGTAGCCTATTAGTAATCCTGTTTAATTACAAAGGCCAGGTCACAGCCTGGTCACAGATACATGAAAAATCCAAGGTACTTTCTTGCCTCTGCCACAAAGTTAGAAAGTTTGCTAAGACAAATGATGCCGTTCTCTCCATGCATCAGTTTATTCATCTGTATAATGATAGTATTAAATGCACTATAGAGTATGATGACAAAGATTAATAGGGCAGAATTCCTGCCTGTACCACAAAGGTGATGGAAGAAAAGTTGCGAATCCTTTGTGGAAACGTTGGGCAGCTAATGCAGAACATGCGTTCCTGGTGCTACAAGACAAGCACGGTGTGATAGAGTTGCACAATACAGTTGTGCACCAACTTGTCAAAGAAGCAGATGGATGAGGAAGAGCAAAAGGGAGCCCAGTGCTGAGCTGCTGCTGCTGGAGCACAGCAAAGTTTGAAAACCTTGGTCTTTGTTAGAGGGTCTCGTTGAGGGAAACCGATTATCTCTGAGATACCATTTAAATCTCCTCTTGAAGTGATCCAGCTCTTGAATCATTATCCTGAAACCACAAAGCAGCTCCAGACACACACCAGCCTCGTTGAAAGACTTGTCAAGACTGGAACGGTAATTCACAAATTCACTAAAATTCCCTGCTCCACTGAGCAATGTGACAGCTCTGCCGACCGCAGTAACATTTCTATTCAAACTGGCTTTGGTGCTGAAGCTATAAATATCCCTGCAATATTTCCTGCTTCAGAACATAAAGACAGCTTTACAGTGCTGATAAAATAGAAATTACTTTCTCTCTGAGGTCTAGCTGGAATTTTAATGTCTGTTTTGCAATAAAGCAGCTCCTACACAATTCGATTTGAGGGAAAGAAAACAAACGGTCTAATTTAGTTACAGTAATGACTCCTCTTGTATTGTTGGCCACAGCCAAATCTGTGGTTGCAGGGCTGTTAAAGTTTGTAGTGGTGAGCAGAGAGATGATTTTTATAGTAATACGATGTTTTTTAATCCTTTAAGTGTGTGTGTGTATATATATACACACACACAGAGCACTGCTTAATTACAGGTACGGAAAAACAAGGACCCAGAAAGAAAATGGTCATTAAAGTTTACAACCTCTAATAGTGCTTCTGTAAAAATTACTTGTCACAGCTGTAAAGCTGGTGACCAAAGATGACATGGATTAAAAAGGGCTCTTCAATTGAAAAGAAAAATTGTGACTCGTGGCCTCATCAATGTTGCTTTTAATAATTCCATAAATGTCACCCTGGTTTTGTTGGCTCCTTCAAAGGAAAAGGAAAAGAAGCTTATTTTCTACAGCGTTCCGCTTTGCCTTTGTAGGCTGCAGACGGCGGGGTGGGCATGAGACCTAGAACAATTAAATTGGGAAGGGAGTGAAAAATAATGATTCTTCATTTGCATTGTGGCACATGGTGTGGGCAGGTTGTCTTGACCACACGTGCTAGTAAATAGTCTTAAATGTTAAAGAGAGTCAGATCTGATGGTCTGGCACATTACAGATGTTGCCGGGTGCGCCACAAAGACCCCCCAGTCTGGGGACTCGGCAGCAAGGCAGCAGGATGGGGGCACTGGTTCCCGAGGCTGCTCTGCGTAGGTACGGAAGGACTTGGTCCTTCTGGAAAGGTCTCTGTGCAGCGTTGACAAAAAACCTCATTACCAGCACCTGTTAATGGGGCAAACAGTAACTCCCTCTGCTGTGGACATCACTGGGTGGACTGGGCAGTTCCAGTGAGGTTGGGCTGTAAAGTCACAGGGGGGTTAGGGAAAGCCCTGTCCCCTTTAAGGAGATCCTAAATGTAGTTGTTGATGCTTGAACTAACTGGCATGCAGATGATTTTTGCACTCCCATAATTTATCTACAGAATCTGTCACACTAATAGCTGTCACTGGCATCAGCAAAGCAGCTGATACAGCAAATAGTCTACACACATAAATTTGTAGTGCAGAAGCCATCGAGAACTGTGCTAATTCATGTCTGCAGCCTGGCATCATGCGCAGGGGAGCCAGGGCAAGGCTTTCAGGCCCATTTTTGACCTTTCCAAAGTTCGCATTAGTGCAATTCCTGTGACTTGCTGCAGACGTGCACCGGTGTAAGAGGAGGAAATCGTGTACCAAGGAGATGCCTTGACAGACGACTGGTGCCGCCTGGTACACGACCAGCCTGTCAACAGCCGCCTCTGTGATGGTCACTTTGAGCTGTGGGGTGTGAATATTTATTTCAGGCTGTTCTGTGTAGGCTGTCCAAGTACACTAATACATTTTTGTGGGAAACCAGTGTGGCTACGCTGCAATGTCTAGAAGTAAGGCCCAAATAAACATTCAGATGCTTTTGAGGTTTCTGAACTGAAAAAGATGGAAATTTCTTTGCCAAAGCTGGAACTTCAGCCTCTCTCTGATATTTTTTTCTTTCTCATTTCTGTCTGTAAATTAAAACTGTTAGTAAAGAAAAGCAGGTAAAGAGCTCATTACTACTTATTTATCTAGTACGTGATGAGTCAGTTTAGTTGGTCTTTAGTTGGTCAAATGAAAGATGGCAGGAGGGGGCCTGTGAGAAGACGACAAGCTTTTTGGGAAACAAGCCAGCTTTAGGTCTGTTACGAAGATGGTGTTAGCACAAAAGCAAATGATGCTGAACACTGTCCATGTAGTTAGGAACCTGGTGTACAAAGCCAGTCTTCCCTGCTTGGGCAACTAATTAATTGTAAACTTATACAGGATTTTTGCCATTAACTTTTAGAGTATCTAGAAACTCTTGCAGACTAAAAGTTAGGCTTGCTTCCTGCACTTACAAAGGTCTTGTTTGGTGGAGGGAAGTCCCTACTTTCCCACGCAATGGTAGATGTTTCAGAAACAAATGCCTTGAAGCGCAAAGCTTTCTCCATGGCTGTCGAATTGGCAGGGTCAATAGACAGCTGAGGCGCTCCTCATGCCCTCATCGGCACCGCTGGGCCTGCCAGGGCTTGAGCCGCAGGGCTGAGGGTGCCCAAGTCTGGTGGACGTAAAACGGCGCCCGACTCGAGCCCGTCACCCAGCAGTGCCGCTTCACAGGTCTTTCCCGGACACCCCTTGCCATGCTGGGGCAGTACCTCTCTGGGTCACATATATCTGTGTATTATTCACCTACTTTGGATGTAACCGGATGCTTTTACTGCAGGAGTGTCACGCAAAAGTTCTTTCCCGCCTGCTGGGCTGAGGTGGCCCCTGCTTTGGTATAAAGCAGGGTTAGTTCCTCTGAGATAAATGATACTACAAAAGATGCAAAGCAGTTGCAAGTAAGATGAAAATTTGGCTTGAAGGGGAAGAGGTAGGGCAGTGTGTCAAAGACACAAACAATACTGAGAAGAGAAAGTTTGTTTTCCCTTCCCTTCTCTGCTGGGTTTACTTGTTTACTGTTTAGACTGCAAGCTCTCTTTGCTTGCCTGTGAAATGCCTCGCATGCTTCCAGGGCTGTATAAATAAATAATAACTATTTAGAATTTTTAAAAGATACATAAGTGTATTTCTTTTCATAAATGTAAGCTAAAGTTAATGGAAGACTCAATGTTTTTATTTCAATGACAAAACAGCAGTAGAACTGCCTTTTGGGACTCCAGTGAAATAAATTGCAAGTGTTATACACGTTTTCTTTTAAAGAATTAGAATCTATAGTGCTGCAATGAATACTGATTTATAGATATTTAAAAAAAAAAAATGAAAATCCCTGTATATTTTTCTTATTTCAAAAGGGAATGGGTAATGATGGCTTCTACTACTTTAGAATAATATTACATCAGGCGATCTCTACAGAATTGTATTTCTCGTGCTAAAAGTTGTAGTATCGTGTAGCAGGGAAAATTAATAAGATTTTGCAAAAACATGTTGAACAGAATTCTGTTACGGAAGAGTCTTTACTGAAACCCAACACGTAATTGGTTGGGGAAAGAACAGTATAAATCATGCACAGTTCCATGCAAAAAGCTTTTTATGTGTAAGTGGGCTTGCTGATTGGTATGCCTTACAGACATAACATAGGTAGATGGGTTTTGCTCTGGAATGTTTTAAACAATCAAAACAAATATTAAACTCTGAAAGAAGCATTTTTGTGTTGAAAAGATATCAAGAAAAATCTGGCACAGGTATTATTTTATAGGGAAAAAGCTTTTACTTTGGAGGATAAAGGAGATTAATAGATTCCTTCAGACTAGTCACCCTGCTTTGACTCTCACGGGCTATAGACTGCTTCCTGGGGTCCCATCGATGTTAATTAAAAGCAGTCAGATGTCTGTAAGTAGATTTAAATTTTACTAGACGGGCACCTGAACCTCCACTGGAAAAAGTTTAAAAATCCGTAGATCAAAAATATTGCCAGTAAGGATGATGACATCCAAATGTCTGATGGAGAAGAGAAAACAGCTGCCAAAAGTTGATTTGCCTTTTCAAGGTCACCCCAAAATAATGCCAGAATCTGACCTTAGCCTGCTAAATCCGAGCATGCCCAAATGTTATAGTCAACCTTAAAAAGAGAGGACAAATACAATATACCTGTCTTTAAAACCTGTCCTGGTCATGTCTTGCCAAACGGATGCATTACTCAGAAGCTGGACTTGCAAGTAAGTTAAGGGTACTGTAGACTACCCATGGAGTAGGACTGAATCCTGGTTTTTCTGCCAGTTCTGCTTAATATGGATGTTCAAGGCTATCCAACCAAAATTGCATTTAGATTACGTTACATTATACAGTAAGTGGCAAATCATCACTGCTTCCTTTGACATTCAGTGTAATAACATTAACCAAGATGAATTTCCTTTTACTATTCAAGTGGCCTCCATACGTTATTTCAGCTGAATTCCATTGTAATGTAGCATTAATTAATGTCTGCTGCTTATCGAGTGTTACCCATTTCTACTTTCCATCCCACTCTTTAATTCTTGAAGAATTGCACATAGAAATGTTGCAGAGATTGTCACCAACGCCAGGCAATCTTCATAGGATGTAAGAAGTCAAATTACATTTCTGATGCCGGTTGCCCCCTGCCACAGTATTCTCTCATACAAAGAGCTGTTTCTTCTGAGGTTAGCAATAAACCCGTGTTTGCTTCAGGAGCTGAGGCCGTTTTCAAGAGCAGTCACAAGCAGGAGAGCGACTCTGTGCAGATGATACAGTGAGTTTCCTTATTAACTCCCTCTCTATAACCTTCCAAGTTCAGCTTCATCTTTGTGCCCCCCTCTGAGCAGCTGGGTTGTAGCGTGCAGCTGAAAAGCCGCAAAAACCACTGTTGTGGCTGAAATGAAACCCAAAGGCCAGCTCAAAGAGTTTCCCAGGCTCAGTTTTCAGACGAGTACACCCATGCAGAAATGCTCTATGGGGAACAGAAGAGCTCGCATGAGGCTCTGCAATGAACAGGGAAATCTCCCTGACCGGTGGACTTGGAGGCAGTTACCAAGGCACAAATGATAAATTTCCTCCCTGCAGTTTCAGGTCATGAAAATCAAAGTGCGGTTGATTGAAGTTCTCCTTTCCACCTGTAATGTCTGCAAGAAGCCCTGTCCCCCTTTTAATATATTGAATTTAGCTTAACTTACTGTACTTAATTAGTTCTTGGTCCTCTGACCCTTCCTACCACAAGATGTCATCCTTCCGACAGGTAGGGACATGGCTCTCATCATGGTGTCTGTCTTCTGCTCTGGGAATCCCAAGTCTGGACTTTATATTTCTGTCATGTCATCCAGCCTTGAAGGACCTCTACAGTCATTCTAGAGTGATTTATGGTGGCAGCTGTTCTCCAGAAAAGAAAGCCATTTTATCCTAATGACTGATTTCTTACAAGGCTTGAGAACTCATGACACAGAAGGAGAGGGTTTTCTGTCCAGAGAAACGAACAACAGATGCCTTACAGCAACCAGAGTGCAAGAGTTAAACCATGCACATGACTCTAATAAGCATAATTTAAACCCATGGTTTTCTTTTTATGGCAGTTTCATATTCGGTGTTTTATATTCCAATTTTCCACCTTTTAGTCTTGCTGCTTTCTTTTTTGCTGCAAAGCCCTATCTTAAATGGAAGGGCAATTACTAGGCAAGCATGTAGTTCTTTAATTGAAACACTTATAGGTGTACACTTAAAAACTATAAAGACTTTTATGGAATAGCAATGCCTTAATAGGCTCTTGTGTATGTACATTGTAATCTAATTCTGTACTCTTTCAGCATTGCTGGGGGAAGCTGTTAATTTATGGTTACAATGAGCAATAAAGCAATAATAGTAATCTAAAGGTGCAATATCCCTTGTTTAGGGGGCATTTATGGTTGTGTATTAAAACTATAAACATATCAAGATGCTGCAGAACTGATCTATATAAAATGAAAGATAAGATCTGTCCCCTTCAAAATGTGCTTTTTTCAGTGAAGAAGCAGCCACATGCTTATGGTTAATATCAAACCCCAATGGTCAGCATGAATGGCCGGCAGAGGCTACTGCCGAGGCCTGAGCAGAATTTAACTGACCACCTCCCCTCTCCCCCAATTTGGCTTGTTACCGTGTGTGCAAGGCAGGAAAGCAAGAGGTAGTCTTATTTTAGTAATTAGCCTAATTCATATGTGTTGATAGCTGCCTAATTCATATGTGTTGATAGCTACCTAAACGTGCGTCCAGAACTGGAATACCTCTAGCACATTCAGGACCGTTAGCTGCTTGCTTTCTGTAACGGTTCCTTTATTTTCCCTTTGTCAGTCATGTCTGAAGTCGAAATCTGGTCTTCGTTTGTTCCTGCATTGCTGTTCTTGTTTCTCTGGGATTAAAAGCCCTGTTGCTGTTATGATTGAATCACATGCATGCTCTGTCCTGTGGATCTTGGGAGACTGCAGCCAAGGAGCTCTTACACAAGAGAAAACGAGTTGTGGGTTGTTGCTAGAGAACTGAGGAATGCTCTGCAGTAAATAAATAAGTGGAAATCACTATGGCCAGTATTAACTTGAATGATCGTTATAGGCAAGTTGTTTTTCAGGCCAGCCCCGTGGAGTTTGGATCCCTTATCCTATTGAAATCCATAAGAACTGGGCATCTTCCTCCCTTGCTGTTCTTTGGGTCTCCCTGCCACAGAATCCGGATATCGAACAGTTTATGAACATCAGCTGTAGACAGTTTTTCCTGTAGGGATTTATCTGCACAGGTATTAAAACCCTTCCTCTTTGATTCTTTTGAACTGAGACTGAAACAGAGCCAAAGTCAATGCAGTGGACTACTGCGGGCTGAACTGGGCTGTTCTTGTGCTTTCCTGTAATAGCAATGGGAAGAGACTGAACAGCCCACACGTGTTCAGCCTCCTCGTGCACGCTGCCGGCGTGCCTGCAGCAGGGCATGCCGGCACGGTGGTGTCTCTGGAGTTGTCCTGTTTTGCCTCGGATGCTGGAAGCCAGAAACATTTCCTAGGACACCAGTTGACAGACTTGGTAAAAACACTTCTTTTTAAACAAGTCAGAATAAGAGAGGGTGACAGGAAGGAATAATTACCTTGTCTGAGCCAGGTCTCTGGGTAGACACAGTGACATTTCAGAAATCCAGATGGCTTTGTTGTGTTATGATTGGGAAAAGAATGGAGGGCAGAGCCCCTGACATTACAGACTGCAGACAATTTCTCGGTGAAGGCAGGTAGAGTCCATTTCTCTGACGGACACAGTGCCCTCCCTGCCGCTTTGCCGTGCGTGCCTCGTCGGGCGCAGGCGTGCTGTCGGTGTCCGTGCTGCTGTCGGTGTCCGTGCTGCTGCCTTGTCCATCGAATGCCTCGTAATAAGGGGGCTCTGCCTGCGCATGGAGGGACATTTAGTTGTTGGTTCTGCTCTGAGCACTGTGGCTTTGTCTCCTTGACAGGCAAGCCTGCAGCATGGTGGGTGGCCCGGTTTGAATAAGCACTTAGGAGTACTGATGCTTATCTAAACTGCCCCAACCCCTGCTCTGCAGAGATGGATGGAGGAGCAACTGGGAGGGATACCGCATAAAAATAGCGTTAGACAACAAGATGTTTTGGCTTCAGAAAAGAAAAGAACAGGAGAGAGGCAAGAGGCAAACAGAACAAATGCCACTAGAAGATGGACACTGTATATCATTCATTATATGGCTAACATGGGTATAATCTTTTTCAGCCCATTGAAAAGAGTCTGCTAACATTTCTCAAAGTTAATTATTCAGTTTCTTCTGGAAAGATCAGTCTCAGCTCATTCAGCAATTGAGCTGATCAATATTTTTAAATGTATGTGGGGTTTTCTTTTCCAAAGAGCGTATGGAGGGAGGATGTGTGTGCTTGTTCTCTGTTTCTACCAGCTTTATGGAGTTAAAACTTGTGAGTCTATCATTCAAACCTGGATGATCTGGGAGAGGAGGGGCGGCTCTGTCTCGCTGGCAAAACTCACCACCACTGCCCATTTAAGACGAGCTCAGGTTCAGAGCTGCCAGCTGGCTTTCTTGCAGAGAAAGAAAGAGCCCTCTTCTGTGTGTGCGGGGAGATCCCTGCCAGCCTATGCAGGGGTCTCAGAATCTCCACCTGAACACCTCATCCCTCCCCGCTGTATTGTTTGTGGGCTCAGTGCATGGGGCCATAGGAAAGGAGTTCTTGTGTTATCCAATATATCAAAGAAAAACTGTTTTGTGGTGATCACCAAGTCTATAGGGAGCATCTGCAGGGAGTAAGAGGAGCTTCACGAATTGTTCCTCCTTTAAATCTTAGCTGGGTTTGTTGAGTTGTTTTTTTTATATGTACATATGTGGGAGGAGTTACCTGGAGTAAATATGCTGCTTTCTGATCTTTGATGTAAGGAGTGTGGCTTAATGGTGGTAGCTGGGAAAGAACTGGAAGCCAGAACTAACTGGTTTTAATTTGGAGCTTGCACAAGTTCCTCTGCATTCTTCCCTTTTGCTTTCCCTGTTCGGGATCGGTGAGGTCGAGGCACGTGCACTGTGTTAATATAAAGTTACATTGGTGAATGCTTATAAATGTGTTTTGCAATATTCTACTTTGGGGGATACGTAGATGTTAAAAGATTTACCTATGTTAACTGAGCATCTACTCAGGTAATGCTTGTCCAGAAGCCCAGTTTGCAAGTGCAAATGCATGCATTGTGCTCTGTGAGAATAGTGAGCTCACAGCTAAAAGCTGACATGCATATGTGGGAAAGATGCAAATACCTAAACTTATCTCCTAGAGACTGATAGCTAACTCTCTTGGTGTTTCTGTTTTCATCCTGGTAAAATGAGGTTAATAATATGTGCTTATTTCAAGTAAAGGTTGTGTAAACACTGAGTGATTTAATATTCAAACAGAGCTTTAAGACCTTCTAGAACAAAACTGTTTAAGAGCAAAACTGTACCATCATCATTTTTTTTTCCTTCCCCTGTTTCCTGGCACCAGCCTCTCTGGTGAGGCTGTAAGTTGTCCCAGGAATCAAGTGCAAAAATTGAATTTATAAGCTGCAGTACAAAAGGGTCCAAAGGAAATAAGCCACTTTAATAAATACTCAGAAAATCTGCGTCATTTTCTAGTAACTTTATAGTACGACTCTGTTGTTTTCCCATCTCATGTGCTTTAATGAATGTATCCATGACCTGTTTCAATTCTTCCTTGGAAAGGCTGGTGACAGAATGGCCCTTATGCCTCCCTCCCCAACCATGCCTATCCAGACCCATAATTTTATCAGCAACCAGCTGCTTGGCACAAGCCTTGCCAACTCAGCAACTCCGTGTACTCTTCCCTTGAGGAAACCATTCACCTTATCACCAAAGAGAGACAGGGGAAAAAAATTCCATCTGTTACAGCTCAGAGCTAGAAGCTTCATAATTGCATGGGTACACAGGCTGCATATCAATTTTTTTTGTTTTAGGAAGCACTTAGGGAGCATTCATTCTCCTTTTATTGTTGTTCTCTCCCTTGCAAGTGACTGCATTTCACCTCCTCTGGGATACAATGCAAGGATTTCTGAGCGAATTTGTGGCTTAACGTTGCCAGGGAGGTGTTTAGAACCACAAATGCATCCTGGAAAATCTGCGTGCTATCCCGTTGTGAGCTGTGGCAGAGCAGCACGGCGCACTGCACATGCCGCTGCTTTCCTGGGTCGTCTGCCGAGTACGGCCTCGAGCAGCACAGCGTTTATCAGGTGTACCTCAAAATTAATTTCAGTGAGACAACTGAGGAGTACAAAGTTATCCCGGATCTTATGTGTTTTCCAGACTAACATCCACTGAATAATGGATGTGAAAAGAAGTCATTTCTTGGAAATGACATATTGACCAAGTTTGTTTTAAAATGTTGCTTTACAGAAGGACCTTAAAAGGGAATATTATCAAATAACTTCTGTATTAAGTACCATTGCCTATCCCTTGAGAGCAACACCTTTCTCAGGTTGTTCTGGGCCTGCAGTCTTTCTCAGATTACGGACTGTTTCCCCAGGAGATCCCTCTGCTGCTGCCCACGGCGGTGTCCGCTCCGCAGCCTGGGCCGTGGGGCCGGCTCTGGAAGGGCAGCGCTGGCCCCATCCTCGCACGCTCACCTGGGAGGGCAAAACGCTCCCCTATGGAGAACCCTCTCCTGAAGCCCTTTTTTAGTACTATCTAAACCCAGTTTTGAAAGCCCAAGTGGGACTTGCGTAGGGGCTTAGCTTCGTGCCGCCTTCCTCGTGGTTTTGTGCCAGTTCAAAGAATAGATGCAATTTCTAAGGGTAACTGCTCGGGTTCAGCGTCATCTGTCTGGTTTCAAAACAAGATGCTCTCGGGTCGTTAGGCCAAGACACCCATTAGTCTGAGCCGCGCGTGATACAAATGCGTTCGTGCAGTGCCTTGAGGGCCTCCAACCTGCCTCTGAAACCTGGAGCACGACTCGTCCCTTAGGACGGGCGCTTGCTTTGTCAGAAGGTACGAGGCATATTCCATGGTTTGAAAAACGTGCCTTGCGGTGACAGGCTTCTGGAGATCAATCTGATTAGCTTATCAAAGGGAAGATTAGAAAGCAGCCTGATCGTGCTGTTTAAATATGTTCACAGGGAGAAAGTACTAGGTACAAAGTATTTTTTAATCTGGCGGAGAAAGGTATGACAGGAGCCGATGTCTGGAAGATTTAAAAAAATTATTCCAATGGTTAATCAAGAGAAAATGCAACAGCTTTGTGCAAATCTTGGGGCATCATGGTTAGAATAACTCCTCCTAAATACAGTTTACAAAGAGTAAATTTTGCAGGAGTCCGTGCTATAAAACGGTTTGGGCCAAATGCCTTTCGCCCCTCCGCTGCTGGCTTTTGGTTCTTCTGTTCTATTCAGACCTCAAATTGAGTAGCGAGTGGTTCTGCATTATTTGTTTTTACTGCTGCCAAAAGGGAAAAAAAAAAAGTCATAGAATAAACAGTGGGATGTTTGCAACCTTCTTACATTAGGCAGATTGAATAAACTGGCTCACAGTTGATTGTTTTTCTTCAGATCAGTCAGTGCCATTGCATTTTTATTTATTTGATTTTGTGTATGTACTTCTGGGGCTTTTGTTTTGTCTGGGATTTTTTGCAGTCATGATTTCTGGTGAGGGAGATAGGATTACAAACAGCTCTACCTTTCCTAAACATCAATGCAGAGTTTAGGGAATACTGATTCTTGGGATAACAAAAATAACAGGATGAATGAGCATTATTGCTCAGGGAATGCAAAGTAATTCATTATAAATAACGCTGAGCCTAATTCCCCCGTCTCCTAAGGCCGAGTTAAATCGCTGCGTCAAAAGCAGGAGAGGCGCGAGGAGCTGGCGTCAGGGCGTGGGCGCAGGGAGCGGCTCCCGGCCGGGGCTGGGTGCTGCAGCCTGCGCTGGGGAGCCGGGATCCCCCGCACCCCTGCCCGGAGGGACCGGGGGAGCGTCGGAGGCTTTGCACAGTAACCAGCTCTGCACACTTCACTGCTTTCTGAGACTCCATCTTGTGCCCGCTGATGGCAAAAGCAAGTTTTCTGTTAACTTTAGCACCGCGGGATCCTTGGTTCCCCATCCATAGATCCAGACTCAGATGGGTTTTTTTTTCCTTTTCTCTGTCAGGCCTTGAATTTGCTAAACAATGCAAAAAGAGCAAAACAAAATGCCTGCAGCTTGCAGCCAGCCTGCCTCTCTGAATAAATGTGGTACAGCCATGGTGTCACTCAGAGCTAGTCTTTTTGTTCCCCCCCCCCCCCCAATATTATTAACTTTCAGTGTACAGAGGAAAAAAAGAGGGTAGGCAGCGCACACACCATTATTCTGGAATATCGATGATTAGTCTGGCACCATCTTGGTGAGTTGTGTTTCTGAAGAACACAGTTTCCTCCCCAGTTTTCTTAGAAGACAGAATATGGTGGAGTCATGTGGCATAGCTGATCAGAAGGAGGAGTATAAAAAAAAAAAAGAAAAAAAATATTTTTTTTTGTCGTGCTTCACAAATGCAAACAGGTTGTGGTTATTTCCTTTATGCAGGGGCATGCTAATTGCAAGAACACTCATTAATTATGTATGATGTGCACAGTTCGGTTGCCAAAAAAAGTATTTTTGGATATCGTTAACCGGAATATTACTTTAACTTACTGTCACCATTGTTTTGCACACTGTGGTGTTTTAATGAACATATGGCACTACATTAGCTAATGCAAACCCCTATTTTCTTAAACTAGTTAAGCTGTTTTTCCACTAGTTACAGTAGATATTATTTACATTGCATACCATGCTGCTAAATATTTAAATGTATGGAAGTGAATGGTGGAGCCTACTCCTCCTTTGCATTCTTATGCAAGTGAGTTATGTCTGTCTATGAATACAAAATGCTGCCGCGGACCTGGCTGAAAGGGTGACCATTTCTGAACCTGCCGCCAGAGTCTGGCCTTAAATTCAATCAATCTGGAACTTGTAATGTGTACTTAGCTAATTTCCGACTCTCAGCAAGTAGAGAATCTGTTGATCTCCGAAATGTCTTTAGACATCACACTTTAATACGAGCATCTTCGAAGGGTTTGACTTTTTTTTTCCCCTGCCGTAACACATTGTTTTAAAGCTGATCTCATAATTGTATTGATTTTTTTCGTATTTTTTTTGTTGTCTGCGTCAAAGCACTTCTTTAATCAAAAGTAAATTATGTAAAGGCCATTAGGGTCAGCCCAGCAAGCAAAATGAAAACTGCAATACATCATTTATTTGTAAATGTCAGTGAAATCTGCAGATCGATATCCTTCCCAACGTGGCTGATATTTATTACTTTATATAAATCCTGTGGCAGCTGCTGGGCCAGGGTGGCCCAGCAGAGCAGCGTGGGGCAGGGCCAGCTCTGGGGTCAGGCTGGGGGACGCGTTTTTGCCCCGTCCCTGCTCCCTGGACCATGTTTGCTGTGTCGGTGGCAAAGCTGTTCTCCTGGGCACGCGAGGCTGAGCACGGTGGCAGCGGGCAGTCAGCGTCCGCAGGGTGCTTGTGTCCCTTCCTGCCCTGGAGCCGAGCGTGCCACGTCTGGCCCTTGGAGAAAGGCAGAGACGCGGCCGAGCACTCAGCTGTGTGTTTCACTTCATTTTGTTGCTTTTCATGCACGTGCAAGTAGAGGCCAAACCTTGAGTTTCCAGATAGCTGCCACCCTTCCCCACCTCACGTCCCACAAACCAGACCCCAAACACCAACAGCTCGTGCTGTGGGTCCTGCTGAAACCCACGGAGGTATGGGCACGGGCTAGGAAAGAGCAAGTCGCTTTCGGCTTTTTAAACTCCACCTAGTGGCAAAAAACTTATTGTTTTATGATGGTGAGAAAGCTGGTGGGTCTGGATCCAAGCTGATCTCCCCCAGAGATGGGCTAAGCTGCTCTGATGTCAGCTGGAAACTTGACCCGAATTCCTCCCGAGTGCATCCAGACAGCAAGCCAGAAAGCAGTCATCGTTGGAAGGGTTAAATCCGTGGTGCCGCTGTTCTGCCAGATAAGGAAGACTGGGTGGTGTAATAAAGCAATCGTGCTTTAGCTGCCGTGGGGGAATACTTGCTAGATGGTAGAGCAGAAGCTTTCTGTCGGTGTCAGAAGTATCTGTCCATCTCTTTATAGACTTATATTGGCCCGTATGGGTCACCGCATTATCTGAACGCTGTAAAAGGAAATGAAGGAGGATATAACACCAGATAGGATCTGAGCACTGGTTTCACTCTTAAATATTCAAAAGAAATATTATGAGGGATGGGATTAAAATTGTGAGATTTTGCTGATGCTCTGTGGAAAAGATGTTTATAAAGAAATAACAATGCGCCGTTCTCCCCTGCTGTGGTTGTCGTCAGAGATGCGGCTTCCCAGCGCGGCCGAGCAGGAACGCGCAGCCCTGCTTGGGCGTTGCGGTCTGCGCCCCGCCAGCTCCCTGGCACTCCTGCCTGCGCGTAGAGCCCGTCTACACCGGGTCGCTGCGGCCAGCAGGCAGGAAAATAGGCTGGCTGGGAAACTGCCAGGTTCCTTTCAAACAAGATCTCATGAGTGTTTTCTTTTGGCTGACCCTGGTGTGAGCTCTCAGCCCCCGCTGCAGCCTGGCTGCGGTCTCGGGCTGAGCCCCGTCCCTTCGTACAGGCGGTGTGGCAAAGGGACCTGTGTTCTGTGTGACTTTTTTGCACTGGACTGGGGCTGATAACCTACGCCGATCCCAACCGAGGACTTGGGTGGATTTGGCCGAGCCTCACTGTTAACGTGAGTTAAATCTAGATGCTACAGCAAGCGCGTGTTTCTTTCCCCGTGCACAGATGAAGGGGTTTTCTGCAGCCCAGAGGGAGGGAACGGTTTCAGACATCCCTGGCTGCCTCCTCGCAGCGCACCGAGAAAGGAGGGTACCGAGGGGGGCGTTACGGCCTTTAAAAACTTGACCTCAGAGCACAAAGGGTCAGCAAGAAGAGGCAGGCAGGGAAGTTACCGCGGTAAGACTGCAGGTTAACGCTGCCTGCTTCAGTAATTCAGCAGGAGCTGCTGGTTATCCTGGCGTGTGACACGAGAAGAAAGGGGGAGTGGTCTCTGGGGGGTGAAATAACGAGAAGCAGCGGCGCGGTTTGGCAGACGGGGAGGACCTTCTGCGTGACCAAAGGGATGGCAGCTCACGCGGTCGGAGGCGTGAATGTATCTGCCGAAGGAGAGGATCCGTCATGAATGTTTAAACAAGGAGCACAAAGGGGGGACCCAGCGCCGCAGCCGGGTCTCGAGGGGGTAGGGACGAGGGATGTGCTAGTTCGACATCCACACATTCAATAATTGCGGGTGTCAGTTAATGAAGGCAGACGCAGAACGGCTGGTCTAATTAAAATATGAAAATGGTGCGAAGCGGGAGGAGAGCTCTGCCTGGAGCCAGGGGGAGGGTGCTGGTGCGGTGCTGGTCTGGCTCCTTCCTTCAGGGATAACCCTGATGAGAGGATGGCAGGGAAAGGGAAATTCTGGGGTGAAGCACTGATTTCGGTCTCTGGGCTCTAATTTTTATAAGGGGTCTTTCCCATGCTTGGCTCCAGGCCCCAGCCCGGAGGTGTCCAAGCCCCACGTGAGGTCCTCGGCATGGATAAGCACAGACTGTGGTGGGGTGGCACTGACCAAAGAACAAGGGAGGTCGGTCAGGAAACCAGCTTCCCACTCTGGGACCTTCCCTTCCAAGCAAGAAATATTTCCAGAAACAGCTCTTGGGGGTAGGGAGTGCTGCCTCAAATTCTTCACCTTCAAGTGCTTCCAGAAGTCCAGCCACTCAGGCCATGGTGGGCTCTAAGTACTGACAAACTTACCTGTCAGAATGGGTGGAAAATCATGCGTGGATATTTTGGGGGGGAGAGGAGGGAAGCAACTTTGCATTACATTTAGGAAATGATGGTATGTTTTTCTTTTAATCATCTTCGCAATCAACAGATTTAAATCGGTGTGACAGCCGTGAACCGTAGCTGTAATTCTTGCAGTTCTGGTGTAAGAAAGTCTTGTGGATTCACAAAGAAATTTCTACAAGGCTATTGCCTATCTTTCTGAAATAAAAAAAGAAAAAGGAAAGGGGGTTAAAAGCCTAAAAGTATGATTCCACTCAGGATAAATCATCAAGAGCTTCTATGAGGTTATCATTAAAAAAAAAAAAAAAAAGATTTGAGAACAGCTTGGCCTGGAACAATATTTCAGGCATGGCTAGCTGTTAAAAATAAGCTAATTCAGAAGAGGCACATTTAAATAAATATAATGCAAAGACATAATGGCACAGATAATAGTTTTGAATGGGGAATTCTAATGACTTTGAGGGCATTTTGCAGGGCAATTAATACACATGAAAATGCTGCTCTATTCAACTGATGGAAAGAAAGGAAAATAAAATAAAATAAAGCAGGCAGAAAGAAAAAGGGAGATGGCTGTGACTGGTAAAAATAGGGTTTGATTTTCTTTTCAATAGGATCACTGCTTACAAACATAATAAAAGGAAAAATAAGCATGTCAGGTTCTATAATGTGGCTTGTAAAATCCCGAATGATTAGTTTCTAAAGAGGGGCAATTAGGCTCCTTTTGCATATGCATGTGACTTCTGTGGAATGGGGCTTTCTCTGCTCCCTTCTTCTCTCCCTCTTTATCAACAGTCTAAAAATACATCTCCCCCCATTAAACCTCCAGCATCATCCTGCTGACTTCGTGAAGGGGGATTGTGGGCCTGGGCTCTCTTAAGAAATGATGAAGGTTTATTGCCTCCAAGAGCCATTGCCAGTTGAGGGGAGCACAGGCTGCGTTGGGTCGGATCAGGATCAGACCCCAGGACCTGAAGCGAGGGCGTTTCACATGGGCTGGGTGTTTGCTGGCAGATGGGAGCTGAGAGCTGCCAGGGAGAGGCTTTTTCTAAAAATGCAAAATCCTCGTAAGGAAAGCGGCTTGGTGAAACGCTCTAGGGGAACTCCCATCTGTTTTTCATCTGTAACGTGAACTCTCACGTCACCGTTGAGCACATTGCATCCCCCTGCCCCAAGAGAGGGGAGGAGGAGGAGGGCAGTAAGTGCTGCTCCTGAAGAGGCTGGTCTCGAATTCGCATTTTCCCACATCTTCTAGCACTGGTGTGTCCGACGCTGCTCTACGCATCGGAGAAAAGGGTGCCCCGGAGCAAGGCAGCCCTGTGCTGCTGAGCAGGCTCTTTCTCTCCTGGTCACCCGTCACGAGCTGCTAAACTTGCAGCAGGGATGGCTGGGGGACAGGTTTGCAGCTCGCTGATGTCTGTACAAGGGCTGGACCAGAGGCTCGCGGTGGTCCCTGCGGGTCTTGCAGTCCATAAGACTCACCCCCGTGCTTCCCTGCCTGTCTGCACGGGGAGTGAGCTGCCCCTGTCCTTGAAAAGGAGCCCGTCCTGATCTTTAGCTGCGTTTTTTAAATGTATAAATAAATATTACATAGGCTAACAGATGGTTCATTAGCCAGTTGTTATGGCAATCGGCATTTCAGCCAATTAAAATCCTTTTTTCATAGCTTTAAAAATGTCAGTGATAAGAACATTTAAATGCCCAAAGAACAAACAGATTCACTGTAGCATGGCACTGAAAAAAAGGCATTTTCTGCAAGTTTATAGAGAAAGGATGAGAAGAAACAGAGTAAGATTTTTAAATCCTTTGTGTTGAAGAAGTGAAAAGGTGCTGACCCGTGTTTACTAATTAATGGGTGAGGTTGTTGGGCATCTTGTCACTCAAACTGCCCAGAGATTTGGGTGGTCACTTGGGAACGTAGGAGAGAGAGCCGGTGTGTCCGAATCTCCCATGGGGTGTGCCTGCAGGAGGGAAAGGGCAGGAATTGTTTGGGGAGGGCTCCGAGTTCAGCGCCCACGGGCAGGGTCAGACTTTTGCCCCACGTGCACTGGAATACCTGAGCTCGTTTTCAAGCCTGACCGGAACGGCAGATTCTGACATCCCTTGAAAAAGCTGCCTACCTGTGCCTGGAGGGTTGCTTAGCCAGCTGCAAAAAAACTTGAGCACCGAGTCCAAGTTCAGGCCTCACAGGCTGGTCTTTTAATTAGTAGCTCAGAGTGTCTAGGCCAGAGGTGATGATAATCGAAAGGAATTTAAATTGGTCTTGTAGGCACTCCATGATACGTAATGATAGTGGAGTCTGGGGCAGTCGTAGAGGGAGGGATGGAAGAAGTAAGTAACGCTTTGTATTATAACTCCTGACACTTTTCTGGCTTACATACGGTTTGAATAGCAAATAACACTGTTTAGGTCTTAACAAATTCCTGCAAACCACTTTTTCTCTGGGTTGGTTACACATCCGTATGCTGTCAGCGCTCTGCCTCTCCAGCCTGGGACTCTGTATGCAAGAATGAAATAATTGCCTGGGAAGGCAAGACCTTTTCATCCCGAGTTAGTGTTTGTAGCAGGACATTCCCTGGAGTGGGGAGAAAGCCTGGCCTTCCAGAAAGCATCCTCAGCCTGTAGCTTGCAAGAAGTTACCCATATGCCCTGCGTATGGATCGATGAAGACAAAATTTTTCAAACCTCTTGTTTGCAGAGGGCAAGACAGGGCTTTTGCCCCTCTCTCTGCCACATTATGGGGGCTTCTGCCTGCTTAGGAAGCCAGCACAGAGCAGGAACCTGGATTTGATGAGTCACAGGCTTGACAGGGTTGATTCTCCTTTTCTAATCTGTGCTGTCTTTTGCAACCGTTTAGAGGAGCAAAAAATAGCTCCCGCAGACAATCAGAACAGATTATTTTAATGAGAGCTCAAAAATGAGAAACAAATGGCTCAAATTGTGCCTTTAAACATTTCTACATGTGTCTGCAAGGAGCTGTGCGATGCTTGAATCAGCAGGTCTGCAGCAGGAGACGGCTGCTGTCAGGAGTTTAGTTTTGAAACCTCTCCCCGCCCCACCCCCAGTAGCTAAACTGAACATCCCAAGTGAAAGCTGCATGCTATCAGCAGCTCCATTTTCTGCTTGTAATTGTCTTTTATCTGCTGGAGTCGGCAATGCCCAGTTTACATCTGTTCCTGATTCACTCAGTGTAAACGTCAGAGAGGGAAACAATCATTTTTTCCATATGTGCTTGAACAGGCAATAGGTAGAATGAAGCTAATAACCTGTCAGAGCTCTTTCCTTTCTCTCTAGATTGTGTCCACTTTTTTTGATGGCCACTGTTTGCTTATTCATTAGTTCTGATTTTCTTTCTATGCCGTAAATACAGAGTACGCTTTTAGTTGCTCTAAACTAGACAAAGATTAGGTCAGAACTGCAACAGACTGTTGCGTTTGCAGAAAGAGATTGTTTATTTGCTTCAGTAGGGAAAAGAAGAGACCCCCCCAACAGACCCAGCACACCTGTGGCCAGCACCCTCTGATCCTGTCCTGCCCATGTGTGTCCCAAAAGTGAATTCTGCAGCTGGGGCAGGAGATGTAAGAATCATTCTGCGTAGCATTGTGTCTTTGTGTTATCCAGAGAACTCCCTGTGACCGATAAATACACTTTCCCTTCCTTTTATTTCTTACCTCACTTTTAGTTTGTGATGCCAGTTCCAAAAGCTTTAGAGCTGCTTCTAGATCGGCATAAAAATATCATGAGTACTTGTTTAAACATCAGAAAGGTATTAGCTCAATTTTGCACTTCAATGCTACCAAGAGTGTTTAGGCCCATTGGGCATGAATTTAATTTTCTTACAGGCTGCAGAGAGAAGAAAAATCAGCCTCCCTATCTTTTGCATTAGCTGCTTCTCCCTGTGACAACTCTAAGCACCACCTTTCCGGGGCTCCAGGCTCCAAGTGGCACTAAGATTTGGAGTTGAAGTCCTGAGCACGCAGACACCCTGGCCTCTCTGCCCAGGGCTGTCTTGCACCCTTGCTCACCATGTTGCACATCAGCCCTGCGGTCCTCCCTGCAACATGAGCCCCCAGGAGAAGCTTCAGTCGGAGAAATGTGTGTGCAGCAGGTCAGGGTGGATGCTGGCAGCGGTATTTCAGTGGGGTTACAATAAGAAAGCAATTTAGCCCATGCTAAACACCACCATGCTGCCTGTGGCAGGCACAAAATCCTGCCTCACTTCTTTAGTAATAAAACATTAGGTCTAAATGCATAAAATCAGACTGTCAATTTTTAATAGTGCTTATTATTAATGGAACATTTTGTTGGTAGTTATAAAACTAGACAATTTTTTTTAAATGCGGCTTGTTTCTTAACTGCTTGCCGGCTCAGAGACCGGGACGCCTCAACACGTGTGTGCGCAAGTGACGTGAGGCTCTGAAGGTGTCGGGACATCAACTGCCTTTTTTTCAAGGATACGGGAATGTCAATAGTCCTTGTCGCACATGGGGGAAAAATTGCCTTTTAATGGTCAATAGTAATAACCAGTCCGTTCAAACTTTCATGAATAAGATATATACAATCTATGGCCTATGAATTATGCACATCCCTCCAATGGCTGGGAGGTAGGAAATGGTCCCAGTCCCCCTGTCCAATTCACCTTCACTCACAGCCCATTTCTCTCTGATGCTTGTTCCAGCTCCTGCTGGTGACGGCTGTGGTGCCTCTGCCCGTCACCCCCCGGGCGGGGGACGCTGCCCTCGCGGCCGGGTGGGCTGTTTGCAGGGACTCGTACCGGTCTTGGCTTCGGTGCAGGGCAGATCCTCAGCCGGAGAGGGTCATGTCAGTGCTGGAGGCTTCCCAGCCTCCCCTGTGTGCTCGATTGCGTGTTCATGGAGATGTGTTTGATATGTACCAACGGGAGCCTGCTGAAAACATGAGCCCTTTAGGCCAGCGGTGACCGCGGTAACAGCAGTATTTCTGCTGGTAAAGCCTGATGCGGGCAGTAATTGTATCAAATATATGCAACACTTTGCTCATTTTCTACATTTTATGTGCTCTAAAAAAAAAATCCTTCTCTTCCTTTCCGCTTCCTTGTTGCCCGCAAACGGAGGTGCAAGGCCACAAAAGGACTTATATTTTTAAAGGAATTTCCAGCTCTGACTGTGGACATCCAACCATGTCTAATGAGAATGTGCTCTTAAGGACTTGGAGCCCGGATCTAGAGACTGCACTGAGGTTCAGATAAGCCTTAGCAGAGCATCCAAAAATTACAGATTCCTTTCTGTACCCTGCCCAAACATCAGATCCTTTGAAGCTTGCCCAGGGCTGCTGGGCAAGAGACCAGCTGGGCTGAGATCAGAGCCACAGGGAGAAAGTTTTGAATCATGAACCAGAGCAGTGTGTATTAGTAAAAACAAACAGGAAAAAAGGCACACTCCAGTGCTACCAGCACCTTCCACCATCTGCACCCTCCCTGTGAGAAAGCCTGTGCAGACTATCATAGGGAACGAGATGCAGCTTGCCAGTGATTTTTGGTGCAGAAGAATCTTTTGGATGCTGATCAAGATGCAGGTGGAAGAGGATCCCAGTGGCAGCAAATAAGTAAATAATTTTCTAAAAAAGCTGGAAGGAAGACGTGGAGACGTAAAGAGGAGATCAGAGAAAGCAGAAGGAGTAAACTCTGTAGTAAACTGACAAATAACCCTGAGGCTTTGGGGAGACTGGTAAATGGTCAGCTGGGACGGAGACTGGGGAGAGGATGTAGTAGTCGTGGGAGAATGAAGCACCTGATATACTTGGAAAAATCCTTGGACGATGCAAAAGCTCTGCTGGGCAGGGTTGTCTGGAGGCAGGACCCCCGATTCACGCGGTGAAATCAGCAGGTGATGCTCCGAGATGTGTCGGGCTGGGTGCAATAGGAAACGCCGTCTCTGCCGCCCTGGCTGGGTGCACTTCTCCGTGGCAGGGCTATGTACCTGCTCCTCCTCTGCTGCATGAGGTGTAAGCCTTCGCCTTCGCTTTCCTGCCTGACTCTATTGCTTGCCCCTGTGGAAGGGAGCCTGCAAGAAGCTGTGAAGGTAGAAAATCCTTACAGGCCCATAACTTTTGTCTCCTAAAAGTAGGACACTTTCAACACAGGTACACATTATTCATAAAGCAAGCCCCCAAACTATCATTTTTATCTCCATGCCAAGTCATAATCCTCTTTCAGCTCCCTGGGGTTCTGCTGAAGGTATTTGATTTTTTTTCTCTGTCCCTTTCTTTTAAAACCCATTTCATTATCAAATGGCGTTAGGGGAACTGATCTGTAATGAGGAAGCTGGCAGAACTCCCAGAGTGATCAGAGGGGCTGAGATTCAGCGAGGTTAAGCTACTGCTCAAAAAAATTGTAAGTAATTAAAATTAATTAAAAATCATTAAACAAACCTTCATGCTTGCCGTTTCACGTGCTGCTGACTTGAGTGCAGGCTGTGCCACCATTCCGGGCTGTGGCGCGGTGGTTTCATTCGGTGCGATGGGATGAGCAGGTCATGTCTTCGCTGGATGCAGGTGGCTTTATCGGGGGCTGTTACACCTCCGCGCAGAGGCGGTTTGGCCAAAGAGTAGATTTACGTGGCAGCGGGGTTGGTTGTGTTTGTGTGGTCCTGTTACGTGGGATGAAGCTTTCATGCCTGATGCTGGCACGGTTTCCCTAGCAGACCACAGAACAGTGATTTAGTCTTTGTAAACTTGAATCTGTAGCTGCAAAAAGGCAATTTGTCATTTTCTCTCAACGTTATGTGCACGTACGGTCCCTAACGTGCAGAGGCCTTGCTCTCACCAGGGATCTCCAGGCACTCCCGTATCACTAGTGCTAATACTTATATTACTAAGGTTAATACTAGCCTATAGGGTTGTTTGTTTAGCGGTGGGATTTTGTAATTGCCTGAAAAATTCTGTCTCATTCCAGTTTACAAAAAGGACCAGTACATCCAGTACATCCCAGACCTTCGAAGTGACCCACTGCGAACGGGGCTGGTTAAAACCTTCACAGCAACGTCATGAATGACCAAGGTTTGTTTCTTGCAAGAGCCTCCAGCAAATTACCTCCCCTGGAGCCCCGTGGAAGCTGCAAAAACATTTGCATTTCTGAGGTCCTTGCTGAGAAGAAATAATAAAAATCCGCAGAAACGTTGTCACTTCTCTGCTGGCACGTGGGGGTGCGGAGAGCTGCTTCTGCTGTCACAATATTTGACAATTCATGCACCAGGAGTGACCCAAAGTTTAAGCTGTCACGCATTATTATCATTCTTAAGGATAGCTTGCTCCTCCACAGGCTACGTTATCCCTGTCCTGTCCATCTCGCGGAGCTCAGGCGGATGATTCAGCCCAATTTAATGGGAGTGACAGTTTTGGCTGGGGAGAGGCCTTTACCCGGTTTCCATGGTGATCAAATTACCTCTTTCATTCCAGGTCAGGAGGCTAAAATCATTGATGAGGACTCTCCGACGGGTGGGTTTGCATTTCATCTCGCTGCATCGTCTGGTCCCAGCTCTGAGGACGACGACGTATTCGCAGACTGGCATTAAGATACCCGGGAGAGCCGTTAATTACAAAGCTGGCTGGGTGGGAACGCACAGGCCATCGTCGCCCTTGTCACGAGTTACTTGCAATAAACGCTCGGACCCCACGGTGAGGGGTGTAGCACGTATCTTGCAAAAATATGGGCCTTCCCCCACTGGTTCTGTATGTGGACGCAAGATGAGGTGCAGGAGGAGAGCAGGAAATCCACCCATGGGACATCTCGTCCCAGCCTGCCGGTACCAGCTGCCTTCAGTGCTCCGTGAGAGAGGTGGTGGATTTCCACCAGCTAATTGCTCATCCTGCTCTCTAAAGGATAGAAATTCGCTATCCCCTCAAAATATTTTTCTAGTTTTAATAATGTTTGTTTCATGTGGAAAAGCCCCAGCTCTTCCACAGGCTGCTGGTGGTGGTGGTCCGAGGCGGCGGCTCCCACAGTGCCACAGAGCCCATTCCCTCCCACCGCCACCGCTTCTGAATTTTCCATTTGCTTTTTACTGGTGCTCTGAGATCACAGTGCAATGCAACGCGCTCCTTCCTTTGCACTGCTCATTTACTCGGGGCGGGGCGGTGGGAAGCCTTTGCCATTTCTGGCCACGGGCTGGAGTTACCCAGAGAAGTCCCGGCTGGGCACCAGCCAGGAGAGCCCAGTTCAGGGCAAGACGTGCGGGTCCCCGCGGTGCTGCCTGGCGAGCAGGAAGGTGTCCTTCATGGCTTGCCCGCTAAGTAATTTCCACAGGGCTCTTTTACAGGAGCAGTTCAGTATTACACCAAGTCTATTTGTTATATTTGCCAGGTCTCTCTCCTTCCCCTTCGAGCCTCAGGAACATCGATAAATGCAGTGAAAAAGTTTGTTGTAAATAACCGGAGTTGCTGCCTATTCTAATCAATAAAATATTGTTCATAGAAGCACTTGCAACTCACACAGCTCCGGTTTAAAGGTCTGTCAGTGTTTTTATAAACCCTGCTTTTCAGGTGGCTCTAACTTGGCTGCTCGGAGTACCCATCTGCCGTAGCGTCGTTTACAGACTGTCGGTCGGGATGTAAATCAGATTGGCGTGTTTAAGTTTTGCAGCTTCTGGTTTTGCTGTTTCTTTAAAACACAAGTGGCTGTATGTGGCTTTTTTTCCTTCTTGCTAGACTGTAGCTTAATAAAGGAGAGGTGCAGCGGGTGGATGGATGTATTTTTGCAGTTAAACTCTATCGATGTCTTCTCATATGTAGGGAAAATGAAACAAGCAAACAAATAATGTTTTGATAGATTCCCACTATCTGCATTTAAAAGCGAAGTACCACACAGAAAACACAATAACTACATTTCACAACTCTCTCACTATACAAAGCCTAACTGGGCAATGGTACGGTAAATTATTTCCTCCTGCTGCCTACATTTTAGACTCCTTATTTTTCTGGATTTCATATCTCTCAGCTTTTCATATCACAGCAGACTAAGATTCAGTGCATGTAGCAAGCCAGACCAAATCCCATATTCAATTCTCAAAATATTAGTTCAGTCCTTACAGCAATATTTGATTTATGGAATACTAAAAGAATATAAATAATTTGTTCTTGTTTTCACAGGATTAGTTGCCAGATGCAAAGCTAGAAATAAGGGATAAAAGGTCTGTCCTTGCTGTTGGGCATAAAAATCCTTTAATGATTTATTAATGTCACTATTTTTATTTTTCATATAGGCTGTTGTTATATATGTGCCTATTTATTTCTTTTCACAGTCAAAGGTCAGTGTTTGAAAAACAGTCAGAAGGATGTTTAGAAGTGCCCAAGAAACCACCAGTGAGCTTTGGCCTTCTAAGTTGTTTGAAGTGCTTTTGAGGTCTCCAGCCTATAAATACGCTCTTCTCCCGCTTGCGGACCGGGGGACGGAGGTTAAGAGGGGCCAAGAACCTGCAGGCTTTGCAGGACAATGAACCCTCAGCGTCTGTGCAAAAAGGACTTGTTTGGAAGGCACCACTAGTGGACCTGAGTCTGGCAGCTCTATCTTCTGTAGTCGTTTTTCCCTTTGAGTTCAGACAAGTGCTCTAGACCCCTCCTGGAGCTCATTAGAAGCCATTCACTGGTTCTGTCTGTACAACTAACTGCCTCTCTGTCCCTCCTTGTAAGGGTTGCCATTGTAGCTCCGAGTGAAGGACACAATTTCTCTCCATCCGTTCATGCTAAATGGTGCACCAGGCGTTTCTCCGAGTATGAGCAGGCTGCAGTGTGAGCAGCTTTTCCTTCTCACTCATCTTCAGCAGTTGATCTGATAAAGTGACGCTGCCCAGCATTACTCTTTTACCAGCAGTTATTCTTAGGTGTTTCCTCTTCACTGCTTGAATTGTCCATTCCTCCTGGGACGCGTTGCGTTGGGTTGTCATAGCTGGGCTCTTTCTCCGTTACCTCCGTAATGACAAGTGCTCCCCCTCAGCTGCCGCTGCAGGGATGAGGCTGTGCCACGGGTTGGTGTGCTTGGGCTGCAGCAGGTAAATGCCAGGAGCATTTACCAGCCTGCCATACGCTCGAGCAAGAAGGGAGAGTGGCTTTAAACAAGCAGATTTCAGAGCTGTTCTTGTGTTTGTAAGGAGGAGTCCTTAGTTTTAACATCACCGAAGCTGCTTCAGTGTTTTCGTGATTATTTATTATTACAGCTTTAGAGCGAGTAAGTAATTAATCAGGTCTCAGATTGTTATCCTTGGCTTGGCTCAAGTTTGATAAGGTGCTTCGGACAGTTACGTGAGAGGAGGCTCCCCCTCGTTGGTACAGGCTAATAAGTCTATCAGCAGGGGACAGGGTGGCCAATAAAGCCATTCCGGAGAGGTTATCGGGGCAGCACACATTTTCATCTTAACTAGACAGAGTGCATATAGCAGGTCTGTAACCTTTAAATATGCATAATGCTTCGAGGGCCGAGGTGGGAGGCAGAAAAGAGAGCTCCCCTCCGGCGGGTGTTCTGTGCGGGGTGGCAGAGCTGCCTCCTCGGCCGCTCGGCAGCAGCAGTCCCATCGCTGTGAGCCTGCAGCTGGGAGGCAGCAAGAACTGCATGGCTTGGATTTGCGGGGAAACAGCATTTTCAGACCTGAATTTAATTTTATATGTGACCTCTGTGGAATGAAAGCCTCACTCAAAGAGGAAACAACATCGTAACCCAATCTCCTGGTCCTCTTCTACTGTCTAAGCCACAGAAGCCGTATTAACCCACAGCTAAGACACCGCCAGGGTCTTAGTTCAGCTAGGAAAAGCTTCTTTGCTCATAGTCAGGGATTTATATCACTTGGTTCTGGGGAACGGTGAAACGCTCGTCTATCTGGGGGAGATGGCCTCTTCCTCCTGCAACTACCAAGCCCTGTGGCAGCCTTGGTGATGATTATCAGCGTTTCCCCCCTGTACTGTTATCTGCCCATCTGGTTCTGAGCAAAGACGCGCGTTGCTGTGGAGAGGACAGGGGTTAGCATCATTACTTTATTCAGATGGAGTTCACTAAAAGCATCCCAGGTCAGGAGATCAGCTGAAAATATGATTAACTGATGGTGAGCTTAGCATATAAGCACATGTAAAATTTTGGCTTGTGGCTAACTGCTTGCCTGGGTTGGGACTTAACCTTTAGACTTGTTGCTGAAATTGATAACGAGGGTCTGCTGAAAGGCAGTCGCAGAGTTATTCTCCTGGACCTGAAATCAGAAATGCCAAATGATTTCCTGCAAGATGCTGAGCAGTCGCTGCCTGTAAAACCTGTCCTCTGCATGGCAGAGATGCAAGGCTGTGAGCTGGTGACCTCTGGGGACAGGCTCTGTCTCCGCTTTACCAATGCCTCTGAACCATGCAGTCCCTCAAACAAAACTTCCCAAAAAATGAACAAGTGGAATACAAATGACCATATTAACTATGTTTGTGGAGCAGAAACAGCAGATAGGAAAATAAATGAATTTGTTTGTCTGAAATTGTGAGCATACTGCAGGATGTCTATGTCCTTAGCTGCATTTCTTCTCTAGATTCATGGTGAAATTTCTCATAATGAATTTCCCAAAGCGTTATATAGAGTCAGCAATGCTGACTCAAGCATTATATGTATTTTTGAAGGACATGTGCATATGTTAACAGTCTCACACAAATACACGCAAAACTCTCTTGCATGACTGAGTGCAACAGATGTAATGGAGGAAAAAGAGCTCCGGAAGCGAGTGGAGCTGTTGTCTTTCTGTCCATAGCCAAGCTTAAACAGCAGGAAATGTACACACAGGAGAGACAGAAAGAAACATTTTAAAAATAATTTGTATTTGCAAAACATTCAGTGTCTGTGAAAAGCATGTGGAAGAATTACAATGCGGAACAGCTTCGACTGACAACATGGCTAAAAACCTATTGATGTGGAAATGCCTGTTTAAGCTATTAAAAAGGGCAATATTAAAACAAAAACGTCTTCCTTTTTAATCATGGCAAAACTCGGTCCCTTGAAGTCAGTAGATTTAGGACAATTTTGTAGCAGTGTTGTCTGGGAGAAAATTTCTTTGCCTATAAGAGCACAGGTTCTTTTAATGTGAGTTGTCATCTAAATAATTCCATATCATCAAGCAAAAAGATAATTTCTAAGGAAAAAAAATATAGCAGCTTAAAGTCTCAGATACAGTCACCCACAAAATTGCTTATGAATGTGCTATTAGTTTGAGCTAAAAGTTAATGGAGAAGCTGGCTGGCCTCGGGGGACTAATAAATAGGATACTAAGTCTTTCTGCTTTAGGGCAGTGTTTCAAAATCAGTCCAAGTCCACAGTGATTTGAAAAAAGTTCCCGTTTGATGCTTATTTGTTGGTCTAAGTGAGATAATGGATTGATGAGTTTCAGCCTGATTCTGAGTGAAAACCAGTTCCAGAATTATAATTTTTATTATAGAAATGCTCAGAGGCCACAAACTGTGTCTGGATTTATAATTCCTGTACATGGTACAAATCTTTTCCCCAGAGTGCGCGCAAACTAAATATCCATAAATAAATGCGGTGCTGCACTACACACAGCAGCAGAGAGGCCGTGGCATAAATAAGCCCGGGCATGGGAGTCACGCTTTTACTGCTTACCGGATGATCTGGTTCATTGTCCTGCTGTCTTCATCCCTTTTGGCTGAACCTTTGCAATGTCGAACGGGCTCATTTCCAAACCCTGTCTGGACCTCCCAGCCCAGAGAGCACCAAAGGCACAGTCTGCACGTACGCATGGGTTCCTGCGTGAATATCTGTAAGAATTTTTTGCGTGCTCCATCTCCAAAAGGCAGATTGTGCTGTGCAAAGGAGAGCTTCCAGGCAGTGTAGAGTACGTTATATCCATGACAATCTAAAATTAATAAAACAATAGCAATGAAGTAGGCACTTGTCATCCCAATAATCTGATAATGTTGAAAATAAAAAGTACAAATCGTCACATGTAAACTATGATAGAATCACAGAATCATTAAGGTTGGAAAAGACCTCCAGGATCATCAAGTCCAACCGCCAACCCAACACCCCCAGGCCTCCTAAACCATGTCCCCAAGGGCCACGTCTACACGTGTTTTGAACCCCCCCAGGGATGGTGACCCCACCACCGCTCTGGGCAGCCTGTTCCAGCGCCTGACCGCTCTGTCAGTGAAGACATTTTTCCTAATATCCAACCTAAACCTCCCCTGACGCAGCTTGAGGCCATTTCCTCATGTCCTAAAGAGAAAGAGGAGGAGATTATAATAAGCGTTCTTATAAGCCACCCTATACTCTCTGATGGTATCAAATAGGTGTACATCTTACCAGTTGCTATATAAAGCAGGCAATTAAAGTAGGTACTTCATTGTTTCTGACCCGAGACTCTTCCTCCCAAAGCCCCAGCCTGCAGGCAGCAGCAGGCGTTGCTCTGGGATGCTTAGCCGTGTTTCTGCTGCATTATTTAAGTTTGGCAAACACGTACCATCTAAATGCTGAAAGTCTCTCTTCTCCTTTTAGCTTATGACACATGCAAGAGACGAAGTGCCTTACTGTGCACTCGTGCTGCGGTTAGCTCGAAAGGACGTCACCGTGGCTGGCCCAGAGATCCTTTGTGAGCGACACAGTGACAAAGAACAAACTTCATTTCTGATACTCGTAATATCATGTTTGTGTTGGGTTCAGGGTCCGGAGACTTTCACTCTCTCAGGAAGAATAAATAACATGGCCAACAGACTCCTGTATCATTTGCAGTGATGAAGCTTAATTGACACAGTGATGTGATGATACCACTCCTGAAGCTCTCTGAAAGCCATAGTGGAGGATAATCACCTCACTCTGATGCTAGGAAAGGATGTGAAAAATATCAGGGAGGAAAAATACCTGCAATTGTCCTGCAAATTCACACCCCGACTTCTTGAAAGGAAAATAAAAACTCTTCAAGAAGAGGCAGAGCTTGGTGGGTTTGGTGTATGTGCAGTGCTCCTCCTCTCTGCAGTAATTTATCAATAATTCCATTGCTCAGAGGGCTTTTGAGTATAGGCTGTGGAGCTTTAGCAAAAGCAGGAAAAAAAAAAGGATTAGATTAGAGGATTAGACATTAGACATTTATATGAATATGAATAGTGTTAGCAGCTCTATCAGCTAGGAGAAAATTACATGGGGCTGATAATCTTCATGCTTCAGGGCATAAGCCGATCATGAGAGCTGGTCAAATTATTGTTGTGAGTCATTTATTTGAAGAATTTAGCCCTTTTCTGTTTGTGTGCGGATCATGATTTTTATTAATACACTTCTTATTCAGGACTGTTTGACAGCACTTTGCATGGCTAGGACTGAGCTGTAAATGGTTTATCATGGATATTCAATCAGTCACTTCCTATCTAGGATTTTTCTCTGGGAGTGAAGGTGAGGAGAGAAGAAAGACCATCCCATGGGTAGCACTGAGCCGTGAGATAGAGCTGAGTCCTCTCCCTGTAGCCTTTCTGCTTGGGCTGCACAAGGCAACCTGCGTCTATCTATCAAGCATCTTTTGCTTCTGCAATTAATAGAAAGCTGGAAACTTGCTGCTGATTAGCATTAAGAAATTAAAAATACTGATGTGATCACAATGAAAAAGCAATGAATTGGTGCAGACAAGCCAGAGCAAAACCAATAAATAAGCAAACGTTTATTGTTTTGGGGGGAGTTCCGGGTTGAGAGCGGCTTGAGGATTGAAATAGCAACGATTTCTTCCCCAGCTTCTTCGGGGTCCTTCCCTGGCAGGTGAAGGCCCCACCTGTGCCGAGGGCTGCCCGGCTCCCAGCCCACGACCATCACTCTCTCCCGAGCGACAGGTCCCCGGACGGTGCTGCTCCGCAGCTGGTGCTGCCCCAAGCCTCCGGCTTTCAGAGCCCCCGGCCGCAGGGTCTGCCAGGAGAGCCCCGCCACCGAGGCTCAGCCGTTTTTAAAAAGCCCATACGTATGTATTTACATGCCTATTTTACCTTTCTCTGTATTTCTGTGACATTATTCTCTTCTTGGCTCGCTTTCTGACCTGCTGACACAGCAGGGATTGAAGCCAAAGGGGGGAAGATCAATACAAATTAAAAGCAAATTAAAAAATGTACAAAGAGCCAAAGCACATTGCTGAAAATCCATTAGCCCCTGATGTATAGTTTTGTGACCCATGATTGTCTGCTGTGTGATAGAAGTGATCACAAAATCTATTAGCTTCCTTGGTCTGCTTGGAGAGGGTCATACAACCCCAGGAAATCTCTAGTTTACATGAAGTTGAATAATTCACATGTAGCCTGTAGCTCATGTGCAATTAAAGGGTGTTTCTTGCTGGAGGGAAGGCTGGCACTGGGGGGGCACTTGAATCATTGAGCCCACAATGGTTGGCAAAAAAGAAGGAAAGAATAGTGAGGAGTGAGAAATGTCTCCACTTCTGGAAGCTTCAGCCCAGCTTCAAGCCCGTCCTTGTACGAAATCTTTACAGACGCTGAGTTTTAGGCAGTAGTGCTACAGCGGTATTCTTTGCAAACTCCAGATGCTCATTAGCTGCTTAAATCTCCTCCTGTCATATTCCTTGCCAGGACAGTAGAGATGAATGCAAGCCCAAGAAAAAGAGCCAGCACCATCCCTGCTCCTCCTGCCCATCAACACCTCCCGCCTGAACCCGAAAGCTCCCTTCGCCGTGGTGGTGGAGTTATTCTCCCTGTGATTGATCTGCTGTGCAGGAGCAGGGAAGGGAAAGCGATATTCAGTTACAAGAATGATTTATTCCAGTTGTTGCTACCTGCTGGCCTGCAAACCCCTCTCCCTGCGCCGTGAGCTGCCCTGGACAGGGCAGGTTTGGAGCGGCTGCTGAGTGGTGCTCCTGGCTCTGGCGGTGGGATCTCGAGCAGGGCTGCCTGTGCCCGGTGCGAGGGACGCGGCGGGTCGGTGTGTGCCCCGGGGCCCCTGCAAAGAGACTCTGGGTGCTTGGCTTTGCCTTCCCTGGGAGGAAAGGGGTGTAACGCGCGTGCCGCTGTCACAGGCAGAGTCAGCTCTAGCTGGGCTGTTTACCTACCTCATTTGTTGGTTTTCCTTGGCTGACTAACTTGTTAAAATTATAGTTTGCCTCACCAATATTGGAATTTAGTTCTGTTTGACTAATGTGCTAACGATACCTGTTTTTCTTGGTGAGGACATGTCACCACTCTTGTACAAAATGCAGTGAGGGACGCTGTTGGTGAATGAGGCACAAATACGAGGTGCACGCTGTTTGCAGGGCTTCCAGCACAGGGAGCAAATGGCCAGGGCAGTGCTGGGGTGCCAGCCCGGTGTCGGGGTGCCAGCCCCAGGAGCGTTTTCACCACGCTGTCAGCTGTATTGCAAAACAGAGTCACAGTGATAAGATTTCACATAATGTGGAGGCATCACCCAGAATCACCTACGAAGCGGCAGGGAGGAAAGAAAGAGGAAGGGAAAAATCAAATATTGGAGAAACCCACAGCGGCCGAGTGGGGTCTGGGGCGCAGGGAGCACGACAGGCTGGGACCTTCGGTGGCCGCTCGGGAGTCTCCCATTCCCAAATTTCTAGGACAGCTTCTGAAGCCTGTAGCTGACGTTGGGGAATGTGAACACCTATACATCGCTATAAATTCCTCAGTGCACCTCTCTGCCTCATTCAAGTATTTCCTCGGTATGTTTTACAAGTCCATGGGTTGTTTTTTTTTTTCTTTTTGTCAAGCTGGTTCCACTCTAGCCTTTGATTAATAGCTCTGAAAAAAAAAAAAATCACACTCTGGTTGCAAAGAAGTTTATGCAAGTGACAGTTTTCGTAACACGTCTGTGTAGATTCGCAAAATATTGTAGAGGAGAAACGTGTGTGTATGTGAGTTTGCAAACAGACGTGTTCTGCGCATCCTCTTTGTAAAGCCAGGCAAACACACGTCCAGGCAAAACGGTGCCTCTCGTCGTGGCGGTGGCTTTAACAAACGTCCCAGACACTGCAAACTCATTTGGTGTATATGGGAATATCACAAGACATTCCCTGACCATTATAATGCAGTTAGTAGCAATAATGTTGTCTTAGTGCAATGTCTTATCACTGTTTTAATAACCTGACATGTGAGTCACCTCATATTATCACTTCAATGAATCCATTAAGCACTAAAGGCTTTCGAGAGCTGGATGCATCAGCAACGAGGAGGCAAACTTACATCACTGCTGACTGAGGAGGGATTATATTTGGTTTTGTTTAAAACCTGCAGCCTGAACACGAAGCAAGAAGCAAACCAGTGTGGATATTTCGTAAGTACAAATAACGCTGCCCTTGAAAAAAACACTATTGGACGCGAACGTAGGGACCAAAGGGCCTAGAAAGGCAGCAGGAAGCCTTGCACCAGGACTTTGGGCTGGTAGAGTTGGATCTAGGTGAAGAGCCATGGTGCTTATATACGTGAGGCAGAGCAGCACCGGTTAAACCGAGAGGCACGACTGGAGTGGTTCCTGGGGCACCTTGGCACATTGAGTGTCTGAGACAGAAATAGCAAGTCAAATTCAGTGATTTCAAGTGCAAAATAACGCACATGGGAAACAGAGCCCTAATTATGTACAAGCAATGAGCAGCATGGACACTGATTTAAGCATTATTGCTCAAAAAATTGCTTGTGAAGTGTTTGTGGATAGTCCTCTGAATCATAAGCTGAAGGCTCAGCAAAGGCTGAGAGGCAAGCAGAACTGTATGAATTATTGAGGAGGAAGCAGAAAACAAAACAAACAAAAGAAACCTTAGGCAGCTTTATAAATCCTTGGCATGCTCACGGCGACGGTACTGGCCGCCGTTTGGGTCTTCCAGCAGGAAAAGGGCACCCCAGAACTGGAGAAGATACCACGGGCAGCAATAGGGATGTCGTATGGACCAGCCAGGTTGCTTTGGAGAAGACTGCTGGACCAGAACCCTTACCTTGGTGCGGAGGTGATGGATGAGGATTTTGAAGAAGTGTGTCAGGGACTATTATTCATTAATTCTTGCATAACAAATACGAGGAGACACCTGCCAAAATTATCCAGCAGTAAGTTTAAAGCAACAGAAGGAAGTAATTTTTTTATATGATTCATAATGAAGTTGTGGTACTCTGTGCCACCAGGTATCACAGATGCTAACAGTATAAATGGGTTCAAATAGGGATGAGATAGATTCGTAGAGTCATTAATGAATACTTAGTTCTCAAATCCAGCTGGAAGTCCCTAAGCAGTTGGAAGCTGGGGGAAGACGCCAGGGAAGGAGCATCTGCAGACAGAGACAGAGCTGGCCCCGGCACTGCAGCCCCCGACAGCTCTGTAGTGCAGCGTCTCGGTGGAAAGCCAGCATGGACCAGGGCATGCTTCCAGGGAGGAACTGATTCTGATGGTATCGCTGGTGGAAAAGAAAGCCAGAGGAAAATGAAACGGTGTAGGATTCTGGCGGTGCCAAGAAACTTTAACACTTGTGAGGTCAGAAACGTTTGGCTGCCACGGCACTGTGAGCTCAACGGTTAACGAGAAGAAAAATGGTGTTTCCGCTGCTCCACAGCCTGCTACCCTCACATAAATTGAAACCGACAGAATTACCATTGATACAAATTAAAAACAAATAAAAAGGGTACACAGAACTGATTCTCAGAGTTCAAACTCCATTACCAACTGATTTACTGTGCAGTGACCTGTGGTTGTTTGCACTGAGAAAGTACCGCGCTTGGATCCTATCGGCCTTGTGGCTACGTCTCACGCCAGTCAATAAGCTATTTAATTTAATGGGAAACAGTATTGATGGACCTGGAATGCAGCTCAAAAAAAAGGGGGGGGGGGGGGGGAGGAGAAAAAAAGATGCAGCTGCAAAGAGCAGATAAAGTCTTTAACTCGGGGGTTCACTCTTTGGGTGTTTTCCCTTTTGTTATCTCATTAATTAAAGTCCTGAGAAGTCTCCGCTGGATTTGGGAGTGTCAAAGCCTTGCAGGAAAGGTGCTGAAGGCATGATTGCTGCGGGGATGGGGGACATGGGGAAGAGATAATGCGGAGTACAATGTAGTACCCTGACCTTTCTGAATAAACAAATCCATGAAGAAACGGAGTTGTTCAAAAGAAGAATCTGTCAGGCCAGTCAAAGGAGAGAAGGTTGCTGCTTGTCAGGCAAATTCCTACAGCAAACATGTTTTTTCTGGTGCATCTTAACTGGCTCCTTGGTTCAAGAGGTGTGGTGGAGGGCCAGCACCCTGCCATCCCCGAGAATCACTGACCGGTGGCCTTGGGCATTTATTTTGCGTTTTTAGCAGTGCAATTTGCAATGACATAGTTTCCAGCATATTCAGTAGGAAAAAACTACTGTGACTGTTGAGATCTGGCCTCAGCTTTGGGGAAGAGCTCCGGCACGAGGGACCGAGCAGGGCCGCGGGGCACCGCGGTCCCGGCCTCCGCTCCCTGCTTCCCTGAAATGCTTCTGGTTACTCTCACACGTTTCACTGCTCGTCTGTGAAATTGGAGTAACACCACTTACCTGGCCCGCTGAGCTGCCAATTACTAATAAGTATGCAGCTGCATGGTGTCCCAAGGAGAGGCTGCAATAATAATGATTATTATTATTATAATAAACACTCATTTAGCTATTTAGATTTGTTTTTCCTGAGCAGGCACATGGCATTCTTGTTCCAACAGCTACTGTAATTTCTGTCAATGAATGTGGACACACACACGCACGTTTGCTCACAAATTAATCCTGAGGACCAAGGCGGTTTCTTCTTTTTCTGGGTGCAGGAGCTCAGCCCGGCTGGACCCCATCCTGGGGAGCAGCCCCTGCTGAGCACTTGTAATCCCAGAGGGCACAAGCTAACAACCTGGTGACTCCCCCACTGCAATTTCTATGGCAACACTCTGACTTTCCAAGATGAAAGTTGCATTTGTAATGTCATTCACATCTCAAAAAAAAAAAAAAAAGGAGGAAAAACCTGTGCACGCGTGCCCAGACACACACCCAGGGCTCTGTGGAGGTTTCCAATTAGGTGGCACAGCAGGGTCGGTCTGGTGCTGCTTTTCAAGGGGAGAATGTGGCCAAGAAATGGCCACAGCAAATGCAACATGGGAGAGGGGAGATGGATTGGGAGAGACTGCAGCTGGGACGAATGCCTGCAGAGCTTGCTTTTGCTGCTGCTTCTCTCTCTCTCTCCAAGCCTCCAATGCCTCTCATGGCACTGCGATAGTCATTGCAAGGAATCAAAAACTGGTTGAAATTCAGAAAATTTAGAAAAATTTCTTTTTTAATAGATCCACAGAGAGCAAAAATTTCAGGAGGAGGAAGGATACCATAGAGAAATAAGGATGCTTGATCAAACTGTGTTTTAATTTTTTAATTGGTCAAGGAGCCTTTCCAACGGACAGCCCTCTCTTAGATTCCTGCACATCCCTGAACACAACCCCATGACTCAATGTCCAACTTCATTAAAGTTCACCGCCCCCTTGGAAATGAATTCACAGCTAATGAAGTGATAAGTCAATGCACAAACTTCAGTTGATTGCTTCAAGTTTTCTGTAGTTAGTAGCCTATAAATAAAACACACATTTAAGGAAATTAGAGTAGCAAGACGAATGAGGTAGAACCATCAAGAGGAGCGGAAGCTGGAGATAACCCATATTTTAAAATATTGCAGTGGCTTTGCAGCGTTTGGAGGGAGCAATATTACGTGGTTTTTATACAGAAGGCTTTGGGCCTCGCAGCTCTCCTCTGCAATGAGACGTGAACGACCTGAGCGGGAAAGCCAATATCTCATGCGCTAGACATACCTAAGTGTGCAAGTCTTCTATCAGATTGAACCAAGCGGCTGCAGATGCACTAATCCGGACTAATCCTGGTCCCCCTGGAACCACTCTTCAGTCAATATCAAGACTCTCCAGCACCTCTTGCCCATCGCCATGCTGCGGGTGATATCCAGGGAAGGGGGCGTAACACACAATGGTCTGCACTGGGGCAGTTTCATCCCAATCCCCTGCAGCAGAGCTGGAAGGTGAGAACTGCGGCACCCACGGAGATGGGGAGCGGGGGCAGCAGCATCCTCGCCCCCACGCTTGGCAGCTCCCGGGGTGGGAACCACGTGCGCCTCCTCCCTCCGCCGCAGCCTGTTGGACCTGGTCAAACTTGTGGCGAAGGGCAGCGGGGCACACCCCGTGCCACGGCACGGCGCGCGGCTGTCACACCATGGCAGGAAATCAATAGCAAAAAGCAAGTCAGCCGGGTGCATCCTCCATCTCATTCTCTCAACCGGATATTTTTCTTTGTTTAATATTGTTCCTGGTCTTGGCTAACACAACTGGTAAGTTACTGTGCCACTGTCTGTGGTGTAATGAGAAGGATGTACGAAGGTACAGGCCACAGGGAAGGCGCTTTATAAAACAATTGCACCAGCAATCTGGACCATATTGTACATTTCCTCAAAGCAAGCAAGCAATTTGCAGATTTGACACAGCATGAATGCTAATCCCTGTAGATGGGAATTGGAGAGGGCCCTTCCCAGATGGCTTCTCTGCCACTGTACTCGTTCGCTGGTGTTCATACATCTCGTCTTTGTGTCATAAAAAGAAGAGGAGAAGGAGGACTGGGGGCTGTGTTATTCCAACTCAAGGGAGGGAAACAAACGAGGAAGTTGTGCAGTTGGCTGTAAATTGGCTTTTTTCTTACTCGTGGAGAAGTTAGACATGCAGAAAGGCAGACGGCGTGGTGCAGGGTGCCTGTGCCAGGCTGCGCGCTCTGAATGTACGGGGAGGAGGTGGAGGCCTCTTGATGCTCCTTTTCCAGTAAACTGGGTTCTGGAGGAGGACCACCAGACAGCAGAAACTATGCTTTCATGAGCCCAGGGTTTCTCATTATGTATGGCGGCTAAGAGTTCTTATGTGGGAAGCATTATTTTAAGCAAAAAAGGCAGATTGGGAATGCAGGCACAGAAAAGCATGTCAAATGAGAAAAACTTTGATCAAAATTCAAATCCAACTCAGCCTCTAGCTATCTTCTGAACAGCATGCATTCTTCTGGATATTTTTTTTTCCCCTTTTTTAACAACAGGAACATGAAGAAAGCACTTGGTATGAGGGAGGTCAGTAGACACACTGCATCTTAGCATTTCAATTTAATCTCATTTTCTTTGGCCTCAGTGATTTGCTTTTCCAGGTTTGGTGGACCCTTGAGAAACATTTTATCCTCTCCTTTCAGGTGCTCAGTAATGTAGTGTTAGAGGACTTTCCACTTTGTGGCCTAATTATGGAAAAACTCATTTCTGAGTGGGCTGCCTAGGCTGCTTTTACGCTGCTTCCCTGTCCCTGCTCTCACATGAGGCTTCTTGCAAGGCATCATTTACAGAAAGCTAAAATCACCCTTTAACAGATATTCCCTTTGGTGCCGTTTAATCCCAGGCGTTCAGACCGCTGGTGCCAGAACCTCCGCAGCTCCTGAAGTCCCTCTGGAGGTGAGCAGGGAAAGGCTGTGCCCTGCGATCCCGCCAGCGCCCGGCTGGACCAGGCTGCCGCCTCGTGCCCGGCTCTCGCTGGCGAAGTACCCGCTTCCCAATACGCCTCTGGAAAAAACTACATTTCTAAATAACTCCTGAAGCTGCCTTGCATATGTTGAAAAACAAACTTAACACAGACCATAGATTTAAAATGTAATTACTTTGATAGGGGAGATAGGTTTGTGTGTTACGTTTTGACATTGTTACATTATGCTGTGACAATTATTCTACTTTAATGAAGGGAAAAATAATGTTTGAGATATGTTAAAAATCAGCCTGTTCTGACACCCATCTATAGTTTTGATATGTTTCGATATGCGGTATGTTTGAAACATATTGGAGTATCATCACAAGTGTGGCTGAATATATTTCATAAAAACATGAAACCTAGCAAATTTTGTAAGACAGAGCGGTAAATATGTCGTCAATACCACTTCTTATAATAGCAACAGCCTTTCTCTGGAAGAGCACAGGAATTGGACTCATTTTTATATTTCTTTCATTGCAAGAACAAGAGAGCACCCAGGGAAATTCTCAGACAGCAGATATAAAACAAGGAAGAAGAGGTCATTTGTCACACGATCCGTAATTACATGTGCAGGGTGGAACTGGTTGCCACTGCCATCTTATAGAGGATGCTGGGTACAAAGGAGTTCGGAAAGGAATAGGGCAAATTCATGAAGAATAAGTCAATAGTGGTTATTAAAACAGTTTGGCCGCTATTTCTGGGTGAACAAGCCCCTAAATCAGAAGCTGAATGTGCATAATAGGAGGATAATAGTGAGCTCTGTTCCTCCATATACGTTTGGCGTTGGGTGCTGTCGGAGATGTAGCAGGACAAGGTACTACGTGACGCAGAACCGTAGAGCAGCCCAGGTTGGAAGGAACCTCGGACCATCACCTGGGCCAGCCTTTCCTGGGAGAGGGAGCCTGGGTGAGAGGCTATGTTACAATAGTCTGACCCAGTACAGCAGCTCTTGCTAACGTTTCCCTGTAGAAAATAAGGCCCTTGTCAGACTCCAAAGCAGGAATGAGGGGATGTTTGAGTTTTGAGCTATTCCTTTATCTTTACAAGACAGGCAGCAGCGAGGAGGTCTGGCAGGGGCTGCCTGGCAATGTGTTTTCCTGATGTGCTGGAGCACAGCGTTGCAGGTGTGCAGAAACAGGGCGACGGCTGCCAGGCTAACGGATGGCCTGCCGGAGAGCAGGCGGTGGAAAATACTTGATATACAGAGGATGCAGTATTTTACCTACGTACAGAGACTGCATGGTCTAGCTCTGCAAGCCTTGGTGAAAACATGCCTTAAAATGATGTATTGCAATTAATTTTAAATCTCCTTTTGAGAATAGTCTTCAAAATTCATTTAAGACAGCCTGTTTCCAAAAAAAGTTCTTGCTGGCAAACTTGCTTATTTGAGACAAATGAAAAAAGGATGAACGATGGATGTGATTATGGCTGATGATGTCACTCTTTTTTTTTTTTTAAAAGAGAATCACTATGTGTTGGCAATGATTTGGATTCATCAACTTTAGTGAACTCTTAGAAGTAAAACAAAGTAAAGGAAAAACTTTTCCTGTCCTCAAAAGGCAGTAGCTGGTGAAACACAAAATTCTGCATAAAAACATACTCTGCAGTCTGGCAACAATTGCTAAAAAATTATCACAGATTTCACTTCTATTAAATAGCCTTAGGTTATTTTAGGAAGAAAACCAAAACAAATGGGATTTGATGAAAAAGGAGAAGCCTTGGCTCTATTTCTCTCTTCAAAAACTAATATCCTGCCCTAGGATTGGTAACAGAAGTGGATGTGATTGTCCCTGCAATTTAGTCTCTCCTGCAAATGGGGCAAGGAAATGCTGCATCACAAATACAGAAACTCACAAATCACTGACATTTCTGAGAGTGAACTCTTAAAATACCCAAAAACCCACGTTCGTCTGTAACAGTATCCTTCACCCAAGGGCATGCGGCCCTTCACAGGGTGCATCCCAGGATTTGCCAGAGAAGTAGGTGATTTTATTCCTGTTTTTCAGATTGGGAAATGAGAAATGGAGAATTTAAGTGCTTTGCTCTAAGAACAGTGAATCAATGTCAGATATGACTGAAGCCTCGGACTTGCACTCTTTGCTGTAGCTGTGGGTTGCACTCCCGCGTATAGTATGTCTAGGGCATAATTTAATTTGGCTTTTCCCTTGAGAACCTCTGCAGCCACAGATGTGCAGGACGGATTTGTGCCTTAATTAATCAGATTAAACAAGCCTCAACTTCATGGTAGCCCAAACGCTGCATGGGACAGGGAGGATTTATTCTCCCCCTTGCAGAGTGTGGTGCAAGTTGACAAATACAGTAGAGGGATGTGGTGGGGGATGGCTTGTTTTTCTCTGAACCACTGTGTACTCAACACTCTTGATAGCAGGATAGCACGCTCCATCTGAAAGGGAGGTGCCCAGTCCCATTGGGCTGCTGCCTGATTTAGCCTGGATATCAGAAAAGCCTTGTTGTGTTTTCAGGTTACGCTAGGCCGTGATTCAGGATAACTGATTTTTTCTTTATTTATTGCCAGCAGTTAATGCAAAAGCATATGTAGATACGTATATGTAAACCCTGTGGGGTTTGCTTTTATCTTCTGCCCTCCCTCTTGTGATTTCCGTCGTGATCTAGACGGCGTGCCCGCTGGCACCAAGGCTGCTCTCCCACCCACAGGCAGAACGGGCCCTCCACCGGGCTTGGGGCGTCTCAGCCCCGCTGCAGCGTGCCCGTGCACAACCCCAACCCTTCAGCACTTGCTCAGCTTCAGGGCAGCGAATATCTCCCTAACGATGCCAAAGACAAATTTGACACACTTTGAGTTAATTACATGCCTAAGTAGGGTGCTGGAGCGGGGACTGCGTGCAAGACACAGGGACTGGGAGAACCCTGACGCCAGCATCGATGCTGGCTCTTCCTGCCTGGCTCTAAAATGGCTGTCTGCCCTGAGCCTGAAATCACAGCAGAAGCAGGCTCTGGAGAGAGCTGCGGGAGCTGCAGTTAACTCGTTTCCAAAGCCTTTATATTAAAGGCTCATCAGCACAGCTGATAGAGAAACATTAAGAAGCACAGAATGTCCAGAGGCCCCTGCCAATGAAAAATGTTCTCTCTGAAGTTGTGGTTTGAACATCAGGGACTCCTCCTGTGCCACTCTTATTAACATCATAACTCAAGGAGCCTTCTCCCATCTCCAGGAAAACATTCAGCAAAGTATTGAAGCTGCAGACTCGCAGGCGAATCGATAGACATTGGTTTTAGCAAAAATATGCTGTGATCAATATTTAAACAGGATCCAAATATACCTCCTTCTTTCCAGCTGCCTGCCAAAGATGTAACGGGGAGGAGGGGAGCGCACCGCTCCTCTGAGCATTATTAGCAGTGACCTCCAGTCTGAACGAGCCTTTCCATGCCAGGGGCTGTGCCGCAGCATGACCTTGGCACCACAAGCCTCTTCTGTAGGAGGCTGGAACGAGGATCAAATAAATGCATGAAAAATCCCTCTGTAGCAGGAGCACGGGAAGCACGATGCTGCTCGGGGCGGCGGGCGGTGTCTCAGGTGCTCAGCTGCTGGCAGTGATCTGCTTCAAAGGAAAGGCTGGTGGAAAGGGCCTCCCAAAGAGACCTTCGGTCCTCCTGGAGGCCAGAAAATGCTCAGCAAAAACTTCAGTTTCCCCAGAAGATCCTAGAAGTGTGTATGTATTCGATCGGAGTCAACAGGCTGTCTGATCAGCCACTGTCAGACCCAACTGTGGGTTATTTTATTCTCCCTGGGGGTGCCAGCCGAGTTGGCCACCAAAGTTGTCACTTGCTAAAATTTTTGATTTCTCCTTTTGTTGGCTAAGGTCAAGAATGAAAACAAAACTAAATACTTTCAGAAAATGTGGGATTTATTTTTATTTATTTCTTTTTCTGCCACCTGAGAGGACTGATTTTGGCCAGTTCAATCTGTTTTTGCCTCGGTGGGATATTACTTCACTTCCAGATACCTTAAATCAGTTTCTCTGATTGTATCTTGGACAACTGAACAGAAACCTTAGCCTGATGGTTTTTTCTTGCTGACTTCGGTCATTTGTGTCACATTTCAGGCCTTTCTTTCTAAGGGGAAGTTCTGGCTGAATTGCTTTCAAAGCAATATTCATCCTTAACTTCATCATAAAGCATTAAGGAGAATTTAGATAATCAAATCCAAGTCCTCATCTCCTCGGAGATACATACAATCTATACTGTGTAATTACTTCTCTTTTCAGAGGGGCTGTCATAATTTGATTAGTTCAGATTAAGGCTGATCCTGAGACGCCAGCGGGTGAAGATGTCCTGCCCTGCGCCATCCATCTTCAGGCACCCAACCAGCAGAAAGATCAGGAGGGAAGGAGCACTTTGCCAGGAGATATAACCATGTGTAATCGGATAATACAATAGGAATGGAAAAAAAGGGTGAATGTAAAGGAAAATTCTCACACTAAAGCCCAACGGCTTGTGAAAGAGTCTCCCAGGGGAAATAGTGACATTTCTGTCAGTCTTCAGTAATTTAATATGGGACTGACCAAAGCAGCAGATACTGAATGGAGTGAACAGTACCGCATTTGCTAGGAAAGAACTGGTGCGCTGTAGGTATTTCCCATCGTTTTAATTCAGAATCGCCATCCAGGAAGGTACGTTTCTCTGCATAGTCCTTGAAACAGCAAGACTAAAGACATACCTTAGTTAAAGCATATGCATGGTTTTAATGGCATGGAGGTGGTTAGCATGTGCCTGCTGCAAGACACATGGTTTGTGCTTTGCTGATTGGAGAGCTAAATACTCAGATTCAGGAAAGGGCCATGAGTTGAGTTTGAAGTCCAAGCATGTGTTGAAGCTTTGGTCAGACACTATGGTTCCAAGGGGAGCCTCACAGTGACCCTTACCACCAGGCTGTCCGTCCTCCGGACAGCTCGCCTGGCCTCAGACACAGCTGGGAACGTCCTGGACCAGGCACTGTGGCCAAGGGACTGAGGGACCAACGGCCGAGGGCAAGGGACGGGGCTGCACCATGCACTGTGCGCCCAGCTCTGCGAGCGACTTTGGGCATCATCTTGGTCAAGCGCTCTGCGCCTGAACTGAACCATTTGTCCAAGAAGGACCATAATACTCACCTACGTCAGGCGCAATGGTAATGAATAAATGTTTCTGGATCTCTCAGCGAGCCTTTTATCAAAAGTGCTAAATAAATGCGTAGCTTCCTTATAGGGAGGATGGAAGTTTGGTGTCAGCACTGCATCACGTGCTGTTTCAACCTCCCATCCCATCCTGCCCCATCAAGCCTGCTTAGCAGCACTGCTACAGCTTGAATTCTCAGCCGCTGGAAAAGGAGTGTAAATGTGGCTAGGTATTTGAATAAAGCTTAATTTCATTGTAACCTTGGAACAAGAAGAAAAGCATTAATTTGATTTAAGACACTGGCACAGATAGCTATTTTTTATTATAATAATAATACAAATAATTCCCTTACTCTACCCCACTTTTTTATTTAGATTAGAAAGAAGCAAATTGGTCAAATTAAATTAGGATAGCCTGAACATTTAATTAATATTTATTAAGATTTTAGTGCTAGAGACATACTTAGAACAAAAGCTTGATTATGGGTTTAAACCTTCTTGCATAAAACCTGACCTTTTCCCATCGGGCTGCTCTCCAGCAGCCTCTGAGCTGCTGATAGTGATCTACAGCTGGGAGCAGCAGAAGTTGGGTTTGGAGAGAAGGAATCCAGGCTGGGCAGGCTGGGGTTTAACACAATGATTTGGACACATTTGCTGCTGCAGCTTTAGTTGACTTGTAGAAAATTCCTCAAGTTTTATGGCTGGTGAAGGGGAAGAGGATGGAACAAAATAGACTGGAAGAGGAATAACTGGGCACAGGAATAACCTCCCACGTCTGCCAAACAGGGAAGTTGGGTGGGATTTTTAACGACAGTATGATAGCTGCTCTGACAGGATGCAGACCTGTTACCACACTGGGGAGAGAGGTGTCGTGGTCACATTTGTGGCTCCTTGGTGTGACCACATTTTTGCCTTCAATATTATTGTTAGCATGAGTAAATAATAATAGTAATAACAGCAAGATGAGTTATTAATAATTTCTGATGAATGCAAATCAGAAATAAGAGTCCTCATTAGAGAGGGTGATTAGTGCTGTATTATCCACATTTCTCCATGGTACAAGCGAAGTCTCTGTGAAACTTTAAGTTTTAGCTGCGTATAGGTTGTTTCCCCTGAACTTTAGGCCTTTGTTTTACATCTCCGTGTTATTGGAGAAAGGGGCAAGGAAGAGAGCTTGCCTGGCTGTGGGCTCTGACCAGCCGAACGTCTTGGGATGCCGAATATAATGTACTTATGCAGAAAATATTGAGGGATGAATCAGGGTAGAAAGCGATTAAATTACTGCGTGTCTGTGCAAGAGATACAGATTCTTTGTGTCTATTTTAATTTCCAGGGCTTTGCCTTTTTTTTCAGTTTTCCTGACTGGCACAGCATCCTTGCTGACCGCCCTCTGTGACTACCTCTCGTGCATATGGTAACGCTGCAAGAGCCCTTCCCACTATTTTAAGATACAGAAATGTGGCTGGCAAATATGAACACCATCAAACAAGCCCTCGTAGGTTATTCCTGACACTTCCCTCCCTCCCCTTCCTCACCCTGACTGCAATATTTGTTGTAGTTTATAACATGTAATTGATTTTCTCTTTCACTTGGCCATCCTTGGGCTTCCAGTGCCCTCTATTTTTTTCTTTTCTCTATCAGAAAAGAACATGCAATCTCAAAGAAGAAAAAAAATGGGTGGATAAAAAAAATTCAGCTTGGCGGTTATTTCCTGCCTGGATATTCTCCTGGGACCGCTGCAGAAGGTGGTCACCACCATGTTTTAATTAACAATCTGCACGCGTTCCAGCTGTTTGACAATTGTAGCTGAGCTTGTAGGAGCAACAGGGGGGGTGGTTTTTTTCCTCTCCAATTTCCACACTTAAATCCTTTCTTGCTTTAACTGTGCCCACATGCAGTTGTACACCTGAGTAAGTCTGATACTTGCATTGAATCAATACTATGATTTATGCATAAAAGCCCAGAAACCCTGCAAAACAATTGTGCAAGTAATTTTGCATGAACCAGACTTAAAGCACTTGCCAACAGGCTAAATTACCCTCTTGTTAAGTGTTGTATTTTGTTCTTCCTTCTTTCTTCTCCTCTGTGTATGCCTTAATATTGATAAGTGTTCTCTAGCATGAGAGAGCATTTGCATTTTTTGCTAAACATCATGTGGTTGAACACATCAAAGGATCCTTTTGTTCTTTTCCTATTGCATATTCCCTCAGATTCAGGACTTGATTTCGGAGATAGCTGCATGTGTCGTGGCTGGAGGTTCTGTACTGGGGCTTGTTAGTAAGACTCAACCCTGAGTAGCCTCCGAGCAGTTCGCTTGAACACGCAAAGTGCCATGGAAAGCCTTTCCCTGTGATATTTGAGTAAGATGTTTATGTTGAGGTTCCCTTTTGATTCTCTGCTGTGCAGAGCTGACTCAGTGGCTTCCCTAACTGTGGGTAGACTTCAAGTAGCTGCTGCAAATCAAATTAAGGATGTTAATAATTTCTTTCCCTCCTTGTGTGGCTGCTTACAGATCTTGACTGTTCTTTGTTTTCAAGAATTCGGTTCTTTTCAGTCCCACTGTCAGCTGTCTTCCCCATCCATTTGGTGTCCACCCTCGCTTGGTGTTCTTGATTTCAGAGACAGAAAACATACGTGGCCTGAAAGCAGGAGTCGCACGGTGCGTGCACCTCTGGTGTGTGCACACGTGTGTGTGCTCCTCCTTCCACGGTGCCATCACTCACCGAGTCCTGCCGTTGGACCTGCTTTGAGGGATGCTCCACTCGGTTTCAGGCGCCGGTGCTCTGTGAGCACCCAGGGCTCCCCCGCTGCATCTCAGGGGCTCCAACACTGCCAAGAAACGCTGATGTGGGGGCACAGGCGCCCTCCTGCTGACGGCGAGAGGCTGATCCTGAGCGTGCTGCTTCCTTGTTGCCAGCTCGGTGGTGACTTCTGCAGTGCCGTCCGTCAGGAGGGGCTCCCACGGCCGTGCACCTGCAGAGGAGAGGGCTGGGAAGTAGGTAACAGAAAACAGACAATCCACCATTTTTCTACATTGCACTTTGCAAAAGCAAACAAAAACAGGGTTGGAAGATTGATTCCCTACAAATAAACACCAGCCAAATGAGATAATCAAATACTTTGACTGGCTGTCTCGATCTCCAGCAGCTGACGAGGCACCCCGTTCCCCTGCCCTTCCCCGGCGCTGGGGTCCCAGCTCCAGAGCCCGGCGAGAGGCCGCACCCAGTGCAGCTGCGAGCGAGCGGCCGGAGTGAAGCAGCAAAGGGAAAGGAACGCTTATGGGCTTCAATATATCTAGTCTTTCTCTAAAAATGCCATCTATTAAAAAGAATAAGACTTTAACAATCTTGTCTGTCAGAAACAAATTGCTACCGCAGCATCAATGTTCCCCAACTTAGTTAATGTTTATTTAAATGACCATTTTCTACTGGCAGATAAAAGACTGAACTGTTTTGTTACTATTGTTGTTTTTTAAAGACCTTGAATATGAAGGCGCCTGAAGCCAGCATTTGATTCTCATTATGTTATGACATTTTTTCCCCTACATAATTTGAGTAACAGTCTGTTTAACTCAACAGCTGGAGGGATATGGTTTTTTCTTCAAATTTTAGAAAGTGAAGCTAGTTCTGTAAAAACCCCCAGTCCTCAACAAGACAAAAAATAAAAAGTCTGGTGTGGGTAGCAGAGTGCTCATTTTCCCTAAACACTTTTACACAGTTCTGGAAATTATCACCCAGGGTTTTTATTTACTGCAGTGATTAGTACAGCATAACCACTCAGACAGAGAGAAAAGTGGTTAGCACAAAGGGTGTTTTAATGGCACGCACACCTTTCCATTAGGAAACAGATTGATAGTTACCCACTCTTAGATTTCCACCTTTTAAGGGATCATTACAATCAATTAGCCTTCCCCTGTCTAGCATGGACTGTAGGGTTTCAGCTGGTTTATTTTGAATCAAGCTTACATCTCACGGCTTGAACTAAAGCAGATATTTAAGAGGAGGCAATCCCGTCCTGGCTTGATTTAAAGGCTTTAAGTAAGTTCCTTTCAGGCATCCCTGTTCTGCACTGCTCCTCATCCACCGACCTGCGTTGGGAAGTACTGCGAGGCACGCTGCAGACCCACCCAAGCAAAGCTCCCATTAGCCTCCATTGGCGCCACTTTGCATCCAGGCTAACCCAGCCCCGATCATTGTGGGTTGAGTGTTCAGCAGCCCAAACCTTATCTTTCATGTTTCAAAAGAGCATCAGGTCCTTACAAAGTCCAAATCTCAGTGGGAGCCAAATGGGTTTTATCCTCCCAAAGACAGCATCACTTTTAAAATGGGATTTCCAGGGCACTTTAGTTTTTTAACCACCCTTCTCATACCTTAACCACAAAGCATCCCTTCCCCCCTGATCATATGCAAGTTGAAATGAAAGCCAGATTTGATTCAAGTTTTCTTAAATCTTACTTCTTACTGCTCCTCTGGGCACATTACTGAAACTCCAGACATTCTTCCCCATTTAAGGAGTTAATGACAGTCATTTTAAACTCTTGAAACATACTCGTGGTTTACCTGCTCTTCAGAAACATATTTCCAAGGTCTCCCAAACAGCTCTGCTCTATAACACGGTTTTAGGCAGCAGTTTACCATGCTGTTTTGCTAAATGGCTGCATTCCATATCCTGGCATTCCTGCGTTTTACTTTGCCTCTGTGAGAAATACGCATATCTCAAAGTTTGTGTGGTCCTTGACAAGGTCACTCCAGACTGCCTTCAGCCACGTTAACGATTGATAATTGGATCTGGTCACCTTAAAGTCAAGGTCAATATACAACGATTTAGTTTAATTTTGCATAACCTTGTGTCTATCCGCTGGCTTGTGCTTTTTCCTACAAAGGCCAAGTCCACTCTGTTTTCTTAAAACCTCTGACACCCCATACCAATAGTGTTGATTCCAGATTAAGCCTGTTTCCTGTTTCATAACTCTCTCCCATTTCACCACAGGCTTCCAGATGTTGCACCCAGTTCTGTGCTTGGCTGCAGGCGAGGAGCAGCTGGGCTAAGGGCTGCCGAAGCAGTGGCTCCCACGGCGTTGGCCAGTTCCTTTCTTTATCACAATATTATCCAAAAACTGCGTAAACATGTCAGTAGGAAAAAACTTGAAGCGTTCCAGTAGTTTTTCATTTACTTTCACACCGAGTCTTGCTTCCAAGGTTGCAGAATGCTCACAACTCTCACAACAGCCAGTACGAGCTTTATTTAATTTAATTAATTAATCCATCACTATAAAAGTTTGGAGAAATGGAGGAATATATCTAAAATACAGGATCTAGTAATTTATGAGTTATGGCATAAAACCAGTAGGAACTTTTCTGAGAAAATGATTTACAGAGAGGGTGTAGGGTAGCAGAAGCAAGTACCCTAAAGCCATAAAATAAGGTTGCTCACCGGCAGGACCGTGCTTCAGTCTGACAGCAGTTCACATTTTCCTAAAACACAGAAATCAGTGTCACAGGGAGCTGCAGCCACCAAAAAGCTGGTCCAAAACTGCCACAGCATCACTGCAGTGCGGAGCAGGCGGAGGCTGTCTCGGGGGCACACGTCGAAGGAGTGACATGAAACGACCGCTCTGAGGGGAGAGCTTTCTGTCCCCTACACTGACAGATTGTGTTACCTTAGTCACTGGGATTATCTTGCTGCATGTTTGTTATTGTGGCTTGTGTGCCTGACTGCAGCTGGGCAAGCGTGAGGAAAAATCAGCATTTTAAACCTTAAGAATAGGAGAAACTTTCCAACGTTCACCGATGGCGATACTGAAATGGACTCAGAGTTTGCAGGCTGGGGCTCAAAAGGCTCAGACACTGAACCAAACACTCAGTTGTTTATCAGCACCTCATCTGAGCCTGACCACCACGCTGGAAATCTCACCTTCACCGGCGTTTTGATAAGATTTCCAGAATGTCCTTCTGGGGTCAGCCCCAACATGTGCGGAAAGTGCCTTTCTCACCTTACTTGGGGTTTTCATTTCCCTTTCGTTCCATGAGCTCGGAAAGTGTTAGAAGCTGAACAGAGAGTGAAAATTATTTTTATCTAAATTAATCTGAACCTTACAGCAGTGCTGCGTTCAGAGTACGGAGGTCCCTCATCTGTTTATATTCTCTCCTAAGCCACTGGCTCAGAACAAAAGAGGTCAGCAGCCATCATTTCTTTGACCTCCAATTGCTAAACTCTTCTCATTTCTGACTGTCTCTTGCTGGCTCCAGAAAAATAAAAGGTTTCATACTAAATCCTTTGCAGGGCAAGAAAGAAGTCTATCCCCAGGAGGGAAAAGGCAGCAAAGGAGAAAATAAACTCTCAGATTAAATTTTAAAATTGCTTTATTAACGTTTTTCTTTTTAAAGAAGTTCCGTGTGAACATACACATCTTGAAACCTTTCTATTTCTTGATAGCATTCTCTCGTTTAAACCACAACAAAAAGATAAATGTTGAGGGAAGAACGAAAGTGTCTCTAATTCCCCCTTATCCCCTTACAAAATTGCTATGGAAACGACAAACATAATATTTCAGTGGTCATTCTGCATTCGTATGGACAGAGCTTTATTTGCAATTGCAGACATACTAAAATGACTGCGTTGCAGACAGTCCACTTAAAAACTTCTTTGCAGAGACACCAGCTTGGGCCCCTCTGGGATGCCTGATGCTGAGTCTGCTTCACACCTGCAGTAGCACAGTGGCAGACTGTCTTTTTTGCAAAAACCCGCAGCAGCAGTGAGGGTCCCAGGTGTGACAGGCTGTCCTTGCATCTTCTGATAATTTCCTGTGAAAGAAAAATAATGGACACAAATTCATTCATAGGTACAGAGCAGCTAATTGCCTCTGGACTGATTTAAGCCCCAAGCCTTTAACCAGTGCAAACAAGACCCCCCCTTCTTTTCTTCCGGGCAAGTCACTGGAAATACCTTAAGGTATTTACATGGTGCAAATGGGTCATTTGGATTATGGTGACATTTTCTGCTTTGCAGGCCGGGCAGACACCTGAGCAGATTATAGTTATTACAGCACAAAGCCACTCAAATCGCCCTCTGTTCTGCGTACTGAAGCGGAAGCAAACCTAATCATATGATGTTCAATTCATCTCTGTTTGCAAATGGACATTATAACTTCATTTATCCTCCTCCGTGCATGCGCCCCACGCTCTGCGGGGTGGATACAGCCGCTCTCCCGCTGGCCTCAGGGAATCCACCCGGATTTGGGCCCCTTTGCTTGGGAGACCCGGGCTCCATCGGCGTCTGTCGGTGGGTGACAACCGCCTCCATGCCAGTGGCACTGACAAACCGTCCCTGTGTGTCCCGCCGTCTGTCTGGGGTCGGAGGCAGCCTTGGACGGCCGCATCCGTCAGCAGCACCGAAAGACGAAGGCGACGGGCATTGCCTGCAGCGGTGTCTGGCGGAGCAGGTTTCCGACCACAACCACCTGACACTTGCCAATTCCTAACCAGCAGCGCTCTCTTTAAAGCATCCTACAACACATATTTATTTATCCTTTCGTTTCCATAGGCTGTGTGTACCCTACACACATCATTGACAGTGATTAATGTCTTTCACAGTGTGATTCCGTAGAAATTGCCTACGCCAAAAAGCTCGATGTATTTCCTTAAACAAATCAAGCGTAATAAATATTAATGCATGGTGTCCTCACTGTACATTAAGTCTGGATCTTTGTAGCTAATGACTTGAATGGCTGATAAAATTGTATTTAAATATTTTATGCAGAAAGAGATCTGTAACTAAGACAGCATGTACACAAGACAGCGGGTGCAGGTATGCTCCAGCCGGTCACGCGTTGGCACTGCACTTGCAAAGTCCTCTCCTAAACTCCTTCCCTCCTTCCCTCCTTCCCCTCCCGTCAGTTGTTAATGCTGCTTGTGCCAGCCTGAGCATCACGCTGCTGTGCCGGCAGCGGGGTCACCCTGCCTTCAAAGAGCAAAATGCATCTGCCCTGCTGGCAAAGAAACCTGCGGCAGAGCCAGAAGCCGAGGCGGCCACAGCTTTCTCTGGGGCTCTCTTTCCCTGCCCCAGCCTCTCCCTGTGGCTCATCTGGGGGTCCTGGAGTCGTGCACCACGACACACAGCAGGCCACTTGCTGCGTGGAGTTAGTATTTTCCTTTTGGAGGATTGGCATTAATGTGGTGGAGGCTCCCTGTGACTGCCCTTTTTACCGTCTCTTCTGTGATGTCTGGAAGGCAGCAGTTTGACAGGGCTGGGGGACTGGAAGCAGCGCGCTGGACGGCTGGTTTAAATCATGCTCTGACAGCTCTGCAGTCAGTGGCAAGAGCACCTTGCAGAGCTACTCCACGTGCGGTGGGGGTTTGTCCCTGGGCAAAGCTGGGGGATGCTGGCTCCTTTTCTCTGAGTTGGTTTCCTTCAGAATTATTTTAGGTTTTGCAGGTGTCCTCCCCAGCAGCGCACCAGGTTAAACTGGGCCCTTAACTGGGGCCAACTAGCCTGAAATGGGGATGCTTTAATGCAGCCTACCTGGCCCAGAGCAGGGTTGCAGCTCAGCTGTCACTGTCTCACACTATTTGAGAAGATGCTAAACACAGAAGATGTATGTGGAGTACAAATCAAACCAGTGCCAGGTGCCGGGATTGGTCCTTTCTCTACAGTCTCGCTGCCCTTCTTTCTTAGAGGTTTTCATGGTCAACCAATTTGCAACGAACCTGAGCAGAGGAGGAGGAACACTGGGTTTAGTTCAGGATAACTGAGTACCACCATGGGAAGCACAGGCCACTGTTTGCTGAGCTTTTCTCTGCGCTGGGAACCACCAGACAGCTTTTGGTGCGAGCTTTGGCGTGTGGGGAGATGCCAGCTGCTGAGAGAGGTGAGGTAAGTGGATATTTCTTGAGAAATATCACCTGGCAAGAAATTTCAAAGACTTAAGTCCCCCAGATTTCCTTGGCTCTCAGAGCTACAGGCTTAGCTGCAGCTTTATGACTAGTCCTTGATATCCTAAAAGTACACCACGAGGCTTTCAACTGAGTCCAAGCATGGGCCACGTCTGTCAGGGTGTTGGAACAGGACATATGCAGCGATGCACTTGTGCTATCACCGAGATGTGCTTATCAAAGTACCCTGTACTATGCAATCCCTCTCTCCTCCTTTAATTTCAGATCCATGTTGAGGATTTTCCCCTCTGTGATATATTCATTTCAAATATTGACTCACCAGATTCTGTGATTGATAGAACTCAAACATATTAGTCTTATTACATCCTATACACTTTAATTAACTTCAGCAGGTGATGTTAATCAACTTGAATGCTGAGATGTGGAGCAGCTAAGTAAATGAAAGGGAGATGGAAAAATATCTCCGTACATTATCTACCCATGTGTCTAACTCCTACTCCCAAGCCAGACACATTTAGAAGCTAGGTTTTTGAACTGAAATCTGTACATGGGACATTTGGTATCAGGTTGCTTCCGCTTAAGTTAAAAGAGATGGTCAGAAAGTACAGTAGTGTTACCAAGTTACAAGAAACCTTGAAAAGAACAGCTATTTAAAACAATGATGTTTCTAAGAAAGTGTCAAACTGCAGGGAATTCAGTGCAGGCCCGTACCTTCGTAAGGCAGTGTGTAAACTTGTATGTAAGCCTCATGTACCAAAATTTAGTGTTTCTGAGGTCAACAGCTAACGGGAAAAGCGGAATCAGGCTGACATCCTCAGCAGCCAGCGTCTTAACTTTATAATCAGCACCAAAAGTCCTTTAAAAGAAAATGCAGGTTACCCCACAGGCTTGGAATAACATGCACTCATGGGAAATATGGTTTACTATTTTGAGGTTGCCTTATGTCCTGGAGATCTTCCTTAATTCCATTATCATACCTTTGGGTATTCCTGCTATCCATGTAAAGATGCAGTCAGCATTTAAAGTCTTGCTAAACTTTTAGCATTGCTAATAAAAGAGGTTGTGATTCCTGTATTGAGATGAAGAGCTAAACACATTGGGCAAGTACGGCAAACATTTCCAGCAGGTGATTCATCTCTCTCATTGGGGGATCCACTGGGTTCATTAGCTGATGTACCTGGTTCAGTAGATGGCACATTTGATTAAATAAGTGATGTATTATCATTTTGGTTCTAAATGAATGATTCATTTTTCCATTGGATAATTTACCCACTGCTGAGTAGCCTGTGCTCAGTTCATCAGGCATTTTTCCCTATTAGTTTTTCAGTGAGCCTTACATAAGTATCAGCACTAACTATACCTACTTGAATGGCTAATATGTCCACAATACTATCAAATTCTGCACTGAGAAGCACTTTATATACGAAACGTAATGTGAAAAATGTCCAATATGTTATGCAAATAGAATTGACTGTTTCTGAACTTGCAAAACACACAAACATGAAAATGCTATTTGCAATTTATTTCCATTTTAACAGTCCTTGTATACATGCAATATTTAGTAATTTCTATAAAATGCCTTGTCATGAAGTACCCTCTGTATCTCGCACAGTGTACAACAGGGAGTAGCTTCACCCATCAGTGAAACGCAACAGGGTGTGAAGCAGCAGCTGTTCGTACACGCACGGATCCTGCAGCCTCTGCTGGGGTGGGATTTGACAGCTGTTCCTACAAGGATCCCTCACCCAGCCCAGAAATGCTGTTGATGCCACACTGCCTTTCACAATTTTCTTCATCGTGACACGATAAGCAGCACCGTAAAAAAAAGTGAAAGAAAACATTACGCGCAGTCATGGACATGAAGATCAATAGGGACCGAATCAAGCAGACGTTCGTGTTGTGATGTTCCATTTGATCCCCAGACATAACTCCTCTTTCTCCAGCCATGCCTTGGATGTCCCGACTCCTGATCCCAACTGCTCGTGGCATCTCGCAAGTCTGAGAGACGTGGTGGTTGCTGGACTGCGCCCACAGCCCTTCACCCCTGAGGTCCAGGCATTCGGTAGGTACGGAGGAGCCCCCAAAGACAAAAGTGTAATGATAAAACGGAGCAAATATTACAGAGGTGGCTGGGGGCAGACAGTTCTGATTTCCTCTACTTGCCTTGCAGAGGCCAGTCTGTATTTAGTATGAAGTTTACCGGTCCCTAAACCGCTGAGCAGCCTCTCTGCCGCGGGGGTCGCAGCCACCTAAAACTGTAGCTGCCCCTGCAGATGGGACGCAGCACCCTTTGGCAGCACACAGCAATGCTTCGCTCCGGCCAGGACAGAGAGTGGGCCGTCCCCGGCCCCCTGGATGTGTCAGCTGGAAGTTAGATGGGCAGGGAGATTGCCTGCACTGGAATTGGGCCAGGACACTGGGATGAGCCAAAAAAGCATCTCCCTGGGACAAACGGTTCCAATTTAGTTTGGTCTGCTGCAGCCAACTGTACCCAGCCCAGCAACAACATCTCCTCTACATCTTGCAGCTGTATAAATCATTCTGCCTTTAATTACCGAAACATGGTATTACATACATACAGCATAGAGTAATCTCAAATAAATGGAACTTTGCCCTGAAATTAATACTTAATCTCCTGTTTTGCTGGGTTTTTTCACTCGCTGAATGCTGTGACCTTGTAGTTCATACCATTCATGGGACTCTGCTCCACATTAGAAGCCATTTTCAGGAGCAGAAATTGTGTGAGAAACTTGGAATTTTAGAGCAGCGAGATTTAATTTAGATAGCAGGGGCTGATCATTGAGACGTCTTTTGTACGGTACTAAACTTTCCACGTTAACAACTAACAAGCAAGCAGCAGCCTTGGAGGAAAATGAATGCATGGCACAACAGAAAGCTGCTCCGGCAGACGCGGTGGCACCTGGCTTGCGCTTCCCACCAGAGCCACGCGTGTTCCTCAGCCCAAGGGGACGGTCCCCGGCTCCCGTGGTCTCGGGAGCCTCTCGGCCAGGGGCTCTGTCCCACCACCGCTGTGCAGTCTTTGTGCGATTTCCAGCGAGTCACCTTTACCAAAGAGGGGAACCATCCTTCTCACTTCCACAGCCTTTGACAGTCTGGCTTTTTTTAGAATATGAATTTATCGGAACAAAGACTGTCTTTTCCTATGTGTACTGAGAGCATCTGGCACCAATTATGAATTAGGCTTCTAAGTGCTTAAATACTATAAATGTGAACCAAAACTGCCAAAATCTCTTTTTTTTTTCTCTCTACGCAGCTGGGTGAATTTCTGCCATCTTGTTATCGTAAATGACCTTGGTTTTGACTTTGTGATTTATTTGACATAAATTTAGTGGGTGCAGAAATAAAGTTAACTCCTTTGATATTGCCATATGAAATGTTCAGCTCTGCATATAAAACCCTTGCCCTCACTTCTTCTGATCAATTTGCCTGGCAGCCTGGAAGCCGTAGTACTCCAGATAAGCTTAACTTCAGACCTGAAGACATAACCATTCCCCAAGTTTAACTAAAGTTTTTATTGTTTTCTTTTAATATTGGTAATCAATAAAATGCAATTGATTTTTACAGGCATAAATCATAAGTGCTTTTTAGTGCTCGGAGAGTACATTCAGTCTCGGTAATGAGACTGAATGATCTACTCTTTGTTTTGCTATGTGAGCTGTTTGTCATGTTGAAGAGGCTGCTATGAATGACTCACTTCACTTTGAAGAGAGATTTATTTTTATAAACCATTATTCCTTTTCTTGCAAAAACATATTCCCCCCACCCCCACCTTGGTGACATAATTTAATTTCATGTTTCCATGAAGACTGCGAAGGGTGCGACCCCGGGGTGCCTGTCCCTCCTCCCCGCCGTCCCAACTGCTCTCGGTGCCGGCTGGATCGGGGTTTCTCTGCCGGGTAAGCACTGGCAGGACTTCTGGCTGTGTGCACGCAGCCACGGTCTGTCCCAGCACACCAGTGGAAGTGCTGGTGTAAATTATACCCAGATGACAAAAGGAGTAGGTAATACTGGTTTAAAGCAGGGTATAACCTTTTTTTCCACTCTAGCGATACAGTTTATTTTGTTCAAAGAGAAACAGCCACACTCACAGGTATAAACCCCAGCGTTTTCCTTCCCAGCTGGTCGTAGGTCGTCCAGCCTTTCGCCAGGGGCTGCCCGCAGCAGGTACCACCGAAGCCCAGCAGACGCTTACGGCAGAACCGCTGAAGGGTCACAGCCGCGTGTGGACAGCCTCGTACCACGGCAAGGCAGGCTGTTGTTCGGAGGGGTGAGTGCCACCGACTGCGGCGCAGGTCGACAGGGATGGGGATGCGGGGATGCCGATTCCTGAGGCTGGAGCTTACTGGAGCCACCAGAGAGGTTCCGCAGGGTCTCCGCAGGGCCGCGTTTGCTGCCCGGCATGCTGGGCTGAGGGAGCCTGCTCCTCATTCACACCATGCTCAGTTGCTTTTACAGTTTGTAAATCGCTGGAGGAGACGGGAGCATATGTAGCCTTGAATTTATAAAGCTGAAGTTGTTCGTGTGCCTCCCATTTGTGAGCTCTGCTCAATGGAAAACAGGTCAGCTGCTGCGCTATAAGCATCTAGTTAGTTCAGTGATCTGGATTTTTGTAGTTTGCAGGTTTTTGTCCTGTGGTAGGACTTCTGTCACAGTGAGAGCTGGAGAAGCAGGCTCTTCTTTTGAAATTCATTTATATAAAAAGTAATATCTACCTTGTCTGGGATCTTCTTCTTGACAGTGACTTATAACTGATGTCTCAAAAAATATGCAAAAATTCCTGCAATGTCTCTAGCTTGTCAGCAATATATGCAAGAAAATTGCTTCCTGACCTCCATCATTTCATAACCTGAAGCATGAGGACTCATAATCTCAGCAACTGTATATGCTACAGTTCCTGAAACTGCAGATTCTCATCTTATTATTATGGACAGATTGGACGCCAAATAGTTATAGCTTAATTTAAATGTCCATTCTAATCTTTACTCTTTACTTCCTCTCTAGCTTTTATTGAAGTAAACAATCTGTTTGCAAAATGAAATGCTTAAAACAAAATATGAGGGGTTTTCTGTGGGGAAATTTAGACCTAGATTTATTTATATTAGCTGGTCAGAAATTGGTAGCTGTTTTATTTGATAAGTTAAAAGCTTCTTGGACAGCTTTTTTTCCTTCAGAACATAAATATAAGAACAGCGATCAGTTTGTCTTAATGTTTCCTTGACGGAAACTGATGTTCTTATGGCTTTGTGCTAATGAAGAGCGTATTAGAGGTGTACATTTAATTTTAGCTGGCTGTTTTCTCGGGGTTTACGTTTGTCTCCACTGCACGCATAATTTACAGCAACAACTCAGCTCTAGGTGCCAGGTTCGGGCAATTCCTGCCACCCTTTCTTCCACGTTTTGTTCAGCATCGACTGCCGTCTCCCTCCCAGGTCTGTTCGCTGATGGCGTTCCCCCGCTCTCGCTGCTGCCTACGCAGGTGCTCGCTCCCAGGTACCGCAGCCGTTGTCCCTGTTCCAGTTAGTGAGGAATCTACAAATTGATTCCTGTGTCTGCTCCGATCAATATTTATGTGCATTAATATTGTTTCCAGCATCTAGCCGATAAGGCCATGAATCTTCAGCCAGTTCCCCTACCCTCTCCCTTTTGGGCGGCATTTTAATTCACAGGCACCACCTGTTAGGGAACGTTTGCTTAATATTAGGTAAATGTTCAGCAAACCACGGGAAGTCTGGATTAACAGAGCTGAATAGATCTACCCAAAGACCTTCCTTCTTTCCAGTTGTCTAATCAGGAATGTTGTCATCTTCTTTGACAGATTATTAACGCTATGCACAAGCATGTAACAGAGATTGTGTTTTTTTCATTCAGGGATTTTTGTCCTGATAAACAGACTGGCATAGACAAGTTACCTCAGTCACCGCATGAATGTTTGCCTTTAAACTCAGCCAGATTCTTGAGAGCCCCTGGCCCTGAGCCAGGAGACCTCTGTCATCGCTCTTGGCTCCTCCTCTGCAATCCATCATTGGCGACCCATCACCCCGGCTGCTACCAGAAGAAATCTGGCATCTGGCGCATGTTTTTATCCCAGCCCAGGTTCTGGTGTCTTTCCTTTATCTTCGTGTCTGGCTCAAAGCTGCTGAAGCAGAGAGGGATCTTTCTGTTGAATTCAACAAGCTTTGGATTATGCTTTTCTTCCCTTAGATTGTCCTCTTTCTGTTCATTTTTGATGTTCCTTTGCATAAAGGAACAAAAAATAACCTTCTCTCTATGTTTACTCTATATCTTTACTCCATCTATTCTATATGTTGTTTTTACTGATTATTTATTTCTAGTTGTTTATTTTAGATATTCCTTATCTTCAGCATTTCTCATATTATGAGATGGTTTGTGAGGGCTGGTAATTTATGAGATGTGGAGCATCTCACAGCTAGGTCAGCAGCTCAGTTAACCTACTTCAGTAGTGAGTAAAAGTTATAAAAATCCAAGCTTTTGGGTTGCCGTGGACCAGGGCTCTGGACTCCACGTAGCCAGAGAGGAGATAATTTGGGTTGTAATGCAGAGAGGAGCGCAGTGGGATTGGGGCTCTGCAAACCTTGCTGTCCCCAAGCGCAGAGCCCGGGGCAGGTCCTCTCCTCCTCCCCTCTCTGCCGGGCTCCTGCGTCCACCTCGCCGAGCCCCAGCAGATCTTGGGAAGTGCAGGGAGGAGCAGCCTGATATTTTTTTGGCACCCTTGACAGCTGCGATAGGAGCAACTGGAGCACAGTCACAGTCCACAGAGCCCGGTGGCAGTCAGGGTGACCGAACGCTTAATGGATCATGAACCCTTCGGTCACCCCACGTGACCCAAAAAGCCAGGAGTAAGGCAGTTGTCTCATTCATCACCATGTGCTTTTTTTTGCTCAGGAGACAAAGCCAATATTATCATGTAATTAGCGCTTGCATCCCCCCATTGGAAGCAAGAGTGCCCCTATGGCAGAGGGTGTGCACAGAGCTGGGGGCAAGGATGGGTCCTCCCGGCAGGACATCATTGCTCCCAGATGAAGCCCCAGTACCTCGCTTCCCCCCGAGCTGAGATGACCATCAGCTGGCTCTGCCCTGAAACACCCCCACCCCACGAGCACAGCTCTGCTTTTACCAGACCAGTTTAGGGTTGCAAGCTCTGAGCAGAGAGGTGTTGGGCAGGAACAGCCTCCCCTGGCTGGGGTCTCCAGGTGGTTGTAGGAGCTCTGGCAGGAGATGCAGTCCTAGCAGGGCTGACTTGTTTTTGGGAAGCACTAGGCTCTCTGTAATGGCTCTGGAGGCTGACTCTGCTCTTGCAGTAAGAAGGATAAAAATAGACCGTGAGGCGTAAGGAAAGGACAAAATGCAGGTGAAGTGGTTGGGTCTGTAGTCAGTAACAGAGTCAAGTGCGTAGCTAGGCATGGCTGCTGGCCGTGCTGCACTCATCCTGCAGCCTGGGGCTGCTGCCTTTCACCGTTGCTAAAACCACCAGGAGAAAACAACTTTGCGGTGCTGTTGTGCCTGCAGCAGGCTCTGGGTGAGGGGAGAGCGGCTCCGGCACAGAAGCCCACGTCTGCGTGCATGGAGAGAGCCGGTGAGTACAAAGCAGCCAGGCTCCACAACTGTGTTTTCTGATGTGATATATAAGCTGCTGCTTTAAATTATTCATTTGTTTGCCATAGTTTATTTGTTTTATATTTAGTTTGACATGGTCTAGAGGTTGGAGTAATTTTCTAACTCACTGAATGATTTTTTTTTTACTCTCTTAAGCACCTTTACTGTCACACAAAACCAATTTTCAATCAAGAGTACAAAGCACCCACTTGCAGCCGATGGACTATATTTCCTGTGAATATAATTTAGCAGCTTTGGATACATTTCATTTAAATACATTTGCATGGTGAGGCTAAGTTAGCCTTTGACTTAGGGTGAACCAAACTCCTTTCCATGCAAATACTTACAGAATGGAGTGACCCCTGTAGCATCCAGGTTAAATATACTTTTGCATAATGGTGTGTGCTGTGAAATGCAATTAGAATATTTCTGCCTCTCTCTTTCTTGCCTTCTTTTTTTTTTTTTAGGTAATTTAAGGAAAGTGTTTGAGTGTTGCAGGGTTTTTTTTGTTCATTTTAAGCCATGCTGCATGACTAGCATTGTAGTGGAATTTTTTCTGCGTCAGCCTGGCAGAAAGGAATGCCATAATGCCACTTTCCTCCCTAGGTTCTTTTCTACTGAGTAATTTTTTAATTACAGCATGTCCACTGGAGAACAAAACCTTGGCCCAATCTTCTTTTGAGTGTCATGGGATGAGAGCTTGTTTAGCAGCCGGGAGCAGAGAATGTAAAGACTGGGCTGTAACAGGACAAATGAGGTTTGAAGGAGCAGTACTTGTTAGTTTTCATTTAAAGATTTCAATGCGCCTTACAGAGGAGAGGAGGGACCATTTTACAGATTGGAAAATTGAGACTTGGGGAACAGAAATGACTTGGTGAAGGTCATACAAGAAGTGAGTCACTGTCTGTGATCACCAGGGTATCTGCTAGAGTTTTGCTCCTCATGTTCATCTAGTTTTCTGGCTATAGACTATAGTATCAAAGAAATTATGAAAGAGGATGAAAGTCTGCAGCCAGCATTGTATAGGAGGTTAGATGCAATAATTTTAAACTATTTTGGCCTCAAAAATCTACAAATTAATAAAATATTGTCTGGGCTGAGATGAAGTTCAGAGGTTCTCGATCAGCCCATCATGTAGTCAACCTTGTGAGACTGGCATTTCATTTCCAAAGGTGTATTTAGATACTTTCAAGGGAAGTTATTTTTAAATGTGGTCAGAGAAATTATTCATACCAGCAGTAGTTACATCCAACCATCAGGCAAGAATAACATCATAAATTAGCAATGTAATCAAAACAGTTGGTATTCGTGGAGAACCCTGAACGACTGAACCGCTGGTTTAAAAACACTTACTGCTAAAGCGTGTGAGAGAGTAGATACATCTGAGAAAATCAAGACTTGGTCTTGGAGAGTCTGAAAGAAGAAAGAAACTTGGAAGGAAAAGCAATTTGATCAGTTACTTCTAGCAAATAATTTGCTGAGCTCGATACTGTCCATGTTCTTCAATGAAGCACTTGGAGGCAGTGGCTGTCTTTTAAAATGGCTTGTGTTCAGCACCTTCTGCAAAGGAGGTTTGAGTTTTTGTCAGTAAACATTAAATAAATTATAACAATAATTAAGAACCTGCCACTTTCCCTAAAGCCTTGCATTTGCTCCACTTCTCTAAAGGTGAAAAAGACAGTGGCTGTTCATGGACGATGGCATTCTGTCTGTGGTTCTTGTGAGTTGGAGTATGCACCAGGTTCTGAACATGCTGAGCAGTGAAGCCCCCTGATCAAAAATACCCCAGCCCAAGCCGTTTTGTGAGTATGGAGGAGGAAATGAGTTCTTTTCTAATGCCTTGAATGCCAGCAGGACAAGTTTCAGCTCCCACTCTTTTACCTGGTGATAGAAAGCCAAGTACCTTGAAGTATCTTGAACGCAGCACTCGGCCTTTGAGAATTTTAAGCTTTACCTACTAACCTGAAAATTCATTTTGCTTGCTATAATGTGGAACACTTAAAATTCCTATTGTTTCTAAAATCACTCCAGATAACTCCTCCTAGCTGTCTTTATAAGCCTGGAAGGTGTTCGGATTCACTGCTTAAAGGTGTGCCTTCCTTCTGTACTAGGAAAAATAAATTGAGGCTTTCAGAAGCAGAAAATGAGCAGACTGTGCTATGAACTGGCGTTGCAATTGCAGTTCCTCCTTGAAACCGCAATGCGTTCCAGCCCTTTTGATTTTGTAATCCATGGTCTTTCAGTGGGTCAACAGCATGACCCTTAAACTCGGGAGGGATCCAATACTGTGAGTTTAATCTGCCTAAAACTGGCCAAGTCTGAAATACTGAGTCAAAATTGAAATGCAGCTAATCTAATATGTATTGATTTTTATTTTTTTTTTAAACTGAGCTTGTCTATAAAGTGCAGGTTTTCAAGAAATGTCTGGGGCAAAATTCACTTATTTTGTTTGTTAGAAAACATGAGTGATAGATCTGCTGTAATTTTGGTGCCATATTCTTTTTATAAGTTTAGAGAAAGCAGGAGTGATTTAAATCCAAGTTAGAAGTAACACTGGACCATTTCAAGCAACTGCTTTCTCAGAGCTGCTTGTCTTTTCTCATTTCACTGAAGAAAATATGTGTGGGTTACTGAAATCACCAAGATTTGTTAGTTCACCTGAAAAGAAATTAGTTGTTTTACTCTTCCAAGAAGGGACAAATTGGGTTATGTTACTAGTCATGCCCAAGTGGTAGCTGAGGGTGTTCAAGTTATGGGTAAAGTCTTCTGGAAGCTACTTATTAAAAATCAGAGGCAAATTTGGGCTCCTAAGCTACAGCTATGGGAAATTTACCCTTCATGAGTGAAGCTGAGAGAGGTCCCATTTGCCTCAAGTGGTTTTGCTGAGTTAAGCACTGAGATTTCTAATGTATCGCCTTTCTGCAACCCTGAGCCCCAGTTAGGGAAGTCCTGTGTGGGCACAGGCTTAACGCGAGTCAAATACCAGGGAAAGAATTCCTGCTATCAGGAAAGACTTCCAACAAGGGTTGTGTGATTTTTGTCTTATGCTTATTTGAGATAAAATGTTTGCAGTTGTCATAGCTAGCCTTCACAACAGCCAGATCTAATAGCTCCAAAATAGATAGAGCTAAATGGTGTTAGCTCTGAAAACACGTAAAAAGCAGTGAATACTGCATCCTGCATGTAGGCACAAACCTGAGCTCCAGCCCAACTAGAGAGAAGACAAAGAACTGGCCTAGGGTTCAGCAAAATCCCTGCAGTGTATTAAAATGCACAAAGATGTGTTGATTTGCACCAGGTAAGGTTTGATCCAGAGCATTAGCTATCTTGCTACTTACCAAACCCACACAGAAATCCTGGCCAGAGATATTTTCATAAAGAAGAATGCTTCAAATAAACTGGATCTTGCATAGAAAGATAAAACCTTTGAGAATATTTTGCAGCATGTTCCCATGGAATGTAAAATTTGCTCAGATGGGCAATGGTGTAGCTATCATATTTAATTAATCTTCTTCCTCAAAGAGGTTCTTATCCTCCCACCTTTGTAATGCAGTTCAGGTCACTCCACTGGGATTTTCCCTCTGTTTCTGGCATTAATGCCAATGCAATGCATCAGTTCAGATGAGAAGATGGAGGAGTTCAAACCAGAGGTGAGCTGGGGTTACACAATTTGGAAATGCAGGACTCTTGCTGAATATAGATACTACCTCCCGATTCAAAGTCACGCAGGAGCCCCAGTCTACTCATCCTAAAAAAGGCATCCCTTCATCCTGCTAACCTTGCTAAAGTGCTCTCTGCTGCCCTGCAGGGCATTTGTTTGCAACATCTTGGATATGATATTTCTTCCAAACGCAATACAGTGTACAAGAGCAGAACAGATGATAAAATATTTTCTTGGTCTTTTTTTATTTCTTTTCCTATTTTTTTCTGTGCTCTGTATTTTCATTCCTTTAAGACTCCCTCATCTTACCCCTGCAAGTGTCACCCCTGCAGATGTTTCCAATGGAGCGTATGTGCTCACTCCAGTGATGTATCCCTTTTTGAGCCATTGTGCATTAAATACCTGCATCCCGATATACTCTGCCTAGCCTAAATCTGAAGTGCATTAGAGTGATGGGGATCAAATGCAAAGTTTGGATTGGATTCAAATTCTGAATTCATGCTAAACTGAGGCTGTTCTTATCTAAGCTTTTAGTTAATGCATTTAATAAGAAAAAAAATCTGCTGCAGCGGCTGCTTTCATCTGTATAGCAAGGAGAACTTGCAGCACTTACAGACACATCTCCTTGAAACTTGAGTTGCCTGCTGAAATCGAGTCTCTTTGTCTGTTCTGAGTTTTCCAGTTGTTGAAAGAAGGTATAAATTCAGTACTTTGCTAGCGTGTGTTCCGGGCAGTGTAGCTGTTCGGTAGCCATCAAACACCCCGTTCAAACAAAGAATCACTGGGCTGATTCCTCCTTAGCCTGAAGCAGTATTTCTAGGTTAGTGTACAGCTTGGTTCTTCCAAACTTTCCTCCTGCAGAAGCTGGAGACATCCATTTCCTTCTCCAGTAAGGGGCCCCTTAACCGATGTGTACAAGTCTTTAGTGTTTATCTTGGTTCTCTGTAGCCCCAGGACTTCTAGAAGGCAGCAGGGGTGTGTTCTGCACGCTCCCCCCTCTGCGGGTGCCGCAGCCGGTCCAGCCTGGCGGTGCCAGTACTGTTGTGACCAGAGCAGCACTTGGCATCCTGCAGCTTACTCCATAGAGCTCCTCTGTTTCAGAGGTTGCCTTTGACAGTTTCAAATCTAGATTTATTTGCTGAGCTCTCAATAAATTATCCTGGCGTTGGCAAACCAGCTGAACTGAGAACACTTGGGGAAATAAACAAATATGCAATGAGAAATTTATGCCTCTACGTAAACTGTCAAGTCCCTGGATGATTTATGTCTGTCTAAATATGGTTGTTAATTGTTCGCTTCTGTTAGGTTTCCCTTATGCTGATGGTGGGGCAGCAGAGCCCCTAAAGCAGGTTTTGTACCTGAAGATCAGCTTATAGATTTTTGCCAGGGTGAATGGAAAGTTTCTGTCTGGGATGGAGACTAAGTGAAAGCCAACTACAAAGAGGCAGCGAAGATGCACACTGCCTTAGCTCTCCGTGCTTCAATTCCCCGTTTAAGAGGAGGGTATTTCTTCTCTTCTCTGACTCAGTCCATCTTGTGGTCTTGACTTTAAGGCATTTTATATCTTCTCTCTCTTTCTCTTATGTACACGGGACCTGGGACAGTAGGGTACCGGCCTGAGAGCTGCTGTGACGCAAATATTAAGTTACCTCTAGAACAGCAAGTGTGAGAACTGGGTAGCAATAGAGCAATAATGTCCAAATTCGACCAAAAGTTGTTTGGAAATAAATACTGATTTTCTCATCCTCTTTTGTGCAGTCTCTTGGCAAATGTTTAAGAGACTGGTTCTTTCTGGCAGCAATATTCATGCAAATCGTCAACAAATCTGTTCCTCGGACACTTTCTCTCCTACAATAAAGGGTTAAAAGCACAGATCTGCACCAAAAAAAAAGGCTTTTTCTGGGTAGATGGGACAAGGAACACTTAATTTAACAAATCTTCTATATCCTAAAGATATCTGAGCCAGTGAAATTCTGTGAGGACCCCATGTGCTGTATCAAGCAGACATCTCGTCCATTTTGAAATGGAATTTTAATTTTTTTCTGGAAATAAAGAATGCCCTTCCCACACCCTCAATGCTGTCTCCTTCTGCAGAAACAAATGCCTCTTAAAAACCCTGCGAGCTTAGCAGACTAAGAAAATCAATGAACTTCTTTTTCCCCACCAATATCTAAATAGACATTTTTATGTGTTTTTACATCGCTAGCTGTTGAACAAAAGGTCACTACTGATTTGAAGTCAGGCTTTATAACTCAGATGGCTTTAAAAAAAAAAAGGCCATTTCTTTGGCTTTTCTTTTATCAGAGGGTGAATAAAAAGATAAAAGAAATAAACCTGTAAATGTACATATCACTATGCTACACCATTGCAACAGCTCTGTAGAAAAAGTCAAGCTGTTGACAAACTCGGGGTACAACCGCACCCATGAACGTATGTTGTGTTTGGCAGCACAGCCTTCCCGATAAGTCAGAGTGGCATCAGTCTATACATCCATCACAGATTTATGGACAAACCTTTCTCCCTTCTAATATTCACCTCTTAGTTTGCATTGTGGCAGTGCGTTTCTGTTGTGACCTATTCTTTGGAAATGTTTTCTGTAGAAACCAATCTGCTAGAAATGGTCTCCAGATTTAAGCCAAAATTCAAGGCAATCGGGCTACACTGAAGGAGGAAGCAAAACTTAGTGCAGTTAAGCTGATCCTACCGCATAACAAATGTCTGCTGTTAGAATTGCCCCAAATGGAGTTTTACATTTGTGAACAAAACCTCCCAGGTTACTACAGGGTAAGCGACTGATCCTGGTTATGAGCAGAGGCGTTGCACTACGAGCTGAAAACCTCTCTGGAAGCAGTTACACCGGAGGGAGTAATTTGTGCGAATTACTGTTTCTCCTGCTGTCACTCCAAGGAGTTCCCAGGCTTTTATACCTGGTAAAAATTTTAAATATTTACCTTCTGAAACAAAGCGATGTTGCACTTCCAAAACAATATTTGGTGGTCAAACAAACAGGAAGACCTTCCAGCAGGACATTTTCCTTTCATGTGAGCAGGAAGAGTCTGTGCTCTGTTTTGAGGAGGGTGTTGCTCTGCTTCTGTTCAGTTCATCCAGCTGTTGGGTTTTGCTTTGACTCTCGGTGCTGGGGGAGGTTCCTGCAGCCGTCCTGACATCCTGGTGCAGGTGCCTCGTGGTGGGAGGAGGGTGCTGCCGGGCTGGGTGTGGGCAGAAGGGGCCCCTCCTGGTCCCTCTCTTGGCATTCACCAGCATCAGGAATAGAGATGCTCTGCTGCCTGCCAGCAAGAAAAATAAATGGGCATTCAGACCACTTGTAGTTTAACAAATGCATCTTTCATAAAAGCAAAGAAGTGCCTGGGCAGAAGTGGGGAGGGATTCATGATGCAGGTGAAATTCTGGCAACGCTGGAAAAAAATGGTAGTTTTTCACTCACTCCAAAAAGCCAGAGTACTACCTTAGGATTTTTAAGGGCAACGCATCCTTTGGTGGCAATACAACAGAAGACCTAGATCAGCTGGTAATCTGTCCCTTCTAAGTGACAGTCAATCATACAGTAGAAACCACTGGCTGGGCTCCAGTAGGATACTCATCCAGTCGCAGAAACAAGGCTGGAGGGAGGCCTGAGACGTCTGCCTGCTTGTCCTAAGCAGGACCAAATCCCAGTAAACGTTTCTGACAAATCTTTGTCTAAGCAACACTTAAAGACCTCTGGGGATGGATATTTCATAGGCTCCACAAACAGTCCCTTAATAACCTGCTACAAAATGAAAAGCAAATTTAATGAGGACTCCAGCAGCTCCCAATTCAAACATCACTTTAGAAAGACAAAGAAGTAAAAGAATTGAGTCAATTTACATCTTTTGGCAGGAAAGTATAAATCACTAGAGGGAAAGAAAGGCGTATGGTAAATACACTCTTAGTATGTAGTAAGAAAGGGAAATTGGCACAGCAGCAGCTGCATTTACCAACCAAAATGTAAAAAATCAAAATAATCTTGTTGAAAATATCAGATACAGCTGATAGCACCAGGTACTAAACTAAAGGAATAAACATCAAAGAGGCTGCACAAAGTGAAGTCCAGGACCTACTGGGGGGGCACAGCCATGTCCGTGGGCCAAGTGACATCTGAGTGCATGGGAAGAGGAGGATTCCGTGCAGTCATACCACAGCTACAGCTGCCATAATCAAAAAGTTTCTTCCAGGAGAGAAAAGCTTGTGATTGCTTTTATTTAAATTCAAAAAAAAAAAAAAAACAAAACAAAACAACAAAAAAAAACTGCAGTAAGTTATTAACGTTCAAGAGATGAATGAAACTATTCTTTGCAAAAAATACATTTGTGATATCTTAATGTGTCCTAAACATAGTAGGCTCTGAGATGCACCACTGGCTTACCAATGGAATCGATTCTATTAACCACACTCATGATGGGCACATGGCAGCTACGCTCAGGACTGGCTCACTCCAATGTGATTGCTTTGTCTGGTGGGGAAAAAAACAAGTTTAATGTGACATCATCAATCTAAGACCAAGAATGGGATAGATTTTCTTATTACAAGGTTAAGTGATGCATCGAGAGAGAGCAGAGCTTGGTCATTGCTAATCATTTAAATTTAGGAAGACTGAGGACCATGACATTATTGGCTGGCATTAAAGAGCAGCTTTTTGATACCAGCCATTTGTATATGTCCTTTCTTCTTCATGACTATATTTATTATCCAAGCAACAGGAAAATGGGCTTGAAGAAACCGTTCTGTTCAGTCTTTTGGTCTTCAGTTCTGTCTAGCGGGTAACAGCACCATGATGTAACCCAAAAACTTAAGAATTACTTGCACAGCATGAATATAACGTGTGTTTTGCTCTTGGGTCGGTGTAATCTCACTGAAACCATGGGAGAAGAGGGAAGTGTATCGGGCATAAAAGGAAATTTGGCACTAGATTTGCAGACCCTGTTACCTGTGTGCTGGTTAACTTCAATGTGTTGCTGTTCTTGTGTAGACTCAGAGGCTGGTTTCCAGTCAGATTTAAACTGTATTATGCGAAACAAGGGTTGAATCCTCAGCAGCACTAGCGCGAAGTGCTGAGCTTCCTTGGCCTCATTTGATATCAACAGGAGCTGGAGTTTCCTCCTGGAACTTATGGGGAAGGTGATGCTGGGTTGCTCTCTCTGTACCTGGGTGGGAAAGATGTGTTGCTGGGATCTGGGTGACTTAAGCCCACTGGTATTTAGGAAGATGCTCAAATATGGCCCTAGACAGATCCCTGGGGGAGCACGTCCTCTTCTGCACAGACCTATCTACTGGTGAGAGCAGCTCTTGGGTCAGACAGCAGGGTAAAATCACTGTCTTCAGTCACTGCTTTTATTAGAAAGGTGGCGTTATTGATAGTGAAATGAAATAATGTGAAAAAAGTCTGATTTAAGCTTCAGCCAAGCAGGGAAGTAAAGGGAGGGACATCTGTCTGTACACATAGCAGGCTGGTCCACACTTGTCTCCTTTACACAGTTTGTTCTTTATACTATACTGGTTTTAAATATTACTTGCAGCCTCCAGGAGGATTCTTGTGACTCTACCACCAGCTCTGTCCATGCAGGTGTCCTGAGTAGTTCATGTGCTAGTTCTCCTTATGCAGCTATGCCGCGGTGAGGTGCTGCATTGCTCTTTGGAAGACCAGGGCAAGACCCAGATGAGCTGTTTATGATTTTTGTCTTATTGCTGTGAGACCAGAGAACAACCTGGGAACAAGCAATCCTCTGAAATGTGATTGTCCCTCACGTTCGTTTTACATTACACTTTCTACATGATATAACTTCCTTCAAAGCAGTCCAACAATTCCCGTTAATGTACGTTGGTTTGCATTTTCTGAAATGCCCTGTCTGCTCCCAGTGAAGCCCTTGGTCCTCAAAATTCAATGAAGTGAGTAGAGGAATCAAAGAAGACTGTCCTGCTGAGGTGCTGACTCTCTTTCCCCTGGCAATAATCCCATCATTAAACCATTGCTGCCCTGGTTCAGAACACCCTATTTTAGTGGAGGATGAGATTCCTCTTTCATAAAAGAAAAAAAGAAAGGCAAGGTTGGACCCTCAAGAGCGATTTTTAATTATTTCTAGATCTTCTGGATCATTAGGAAGATGAAAGATGGCATCAGTTAAGATGCAGGGCACACTGGTATAATGTAATTGATTTTTACATATATTTAACTGATGATTCATAAAATGTGATATGGCTGAAGCAGCACAGCCTTAAGTGCAGTCTGAATATGAAAGGTCCAAGCTCATAATAGAGAGATTACTGGGTCTGCCACTTCTGAAGGTGAGAGCCTGAGGACAGGATTCTTGACATTCATCATCATTATCCTTATTTATTATTTGCGCTATAGCAATGTCTAGCGGCTAGATCCTGATGCTGATTGTGCTAGGTGCTTGCAAGTAGAACAGAGAAATGAAATGGAATGCGAGTGTGCAGTCTTGGCATCACTGACATCAGGATGACTGTTGGGGTTGGGGTTTCACCCATGGAGCCTCATCCTCACTGCGTGCTGGTATGTGCTGTCCAGAATCCATGAGATCCTTTTTCTTTTTTTTTTTTCCTTCCTAATTTTATAGCCTTCATCTCTAAAGAGGCTTGCCAGCCCCACCATCTTTAGATAATTCCAATGTCTCTGGCTTCCTGGCATCTAACCTGCGAGCAACCAAAACTGGGGGTGCTCCCAAGCTCCCCCCACCCAACCTGCCCTCAGGGGTGGCTGTGGCTCTGAGCGAGGGGCACCCACAGCCCCCTGCATCTTGAGAGCTCTGCTCCCGGGGCGCTGCTGCAAGCGGCAGTGGTGTGGAGGCACTGGTCCGTCGGCTTTGCCATGAAGGTCCGTCACCCTAGGAGAGCACACGTCCCGTGGGGCAGAGTGGCGCAGGGCAGAGAGGCAAGCTAAGCCCACTTTAAGTAATCTGTATCGCAGCCACTATTTGTCAGGCTGAGGATTCTGAGGATTAGATCTGACAGCCAGCCTAGAAAACCTGTGCAAACCCTCCTCATCTATGAGACACTCCAGGCTTTGATAGCTTCAATTTTTCATTTCAGGGACTTATATTGATTGCTTTAAGAATTACACACACACACATATACACACAGACAGAGTACAGGAAAATCAGAGCAAACTTTTTCTCAAACAGTCATACCCCAGAGGACTTGGAAGGATTGATTTTTCACACGTTCAGCTTTTAGGCTATTCACATCTCAATCCAGACAATTTTCTTTCAAGAGAGTCCGCTACAGTCCACTTAATTGTATTTTCTAACCAAGCAGTGGAAGAGATTTGTTGGCTTTACTGTCCAAAGAAGACACAAATCTTTTCTTCCAATTTTTTTCCCTTGAGTTGATAATATAGTGAGTCAATTTCTGACCCTAAAAGCAATAAAATATCAAATTGTTGTGTCCAACACCAAAGGGAAATGATTAGTTCATGGAGGAATTTAAAGACTTGGAAAGGAGGACCTAGCTGTATATTTTTCTATTGCTTTATTGGGCAGTAATTACTCTTAGTATAACTTTCCAATTTGGTCAGGACAGTATGCTAGCTCTGATTCTGTGCTTCATATAATAGCTTGAAAAATAATCCCAGTATGTGCATTAAAAAAGCAATTTTTTAATATATATTCTTTGGCTCCAAGTTTAATAGTTGGATATATTGTACTTGACCAGGTTAGGTATTCCAATGACATCTTGTAAACTGGGTTAAAAATACAGTTTTGTAATGCCGCCTGTCCAGGTTTGCATGTTTACTTAAGGCTCAGATGTTGTAACATAATCAGTTAAAATACGTGGTTTTATTCGCAAGGTGCACCACACCTCCCTTACCTTGGAAGTAAGACCATGAAACGCAGTTAGGTCACAAAGGAGCTGCTTTGTTGAATAGCAACACAAAGACAATTATCTAATCATCTAACTACTTTGTTCAGCACTTCACAAGCTGAAGAACTAAAGATCCAACCACTGAAATCAGTGAGGCTTCACTCAGTGCTACTTTATTTTAAAATCTCCAGAGGGCTGGTGGCGGTGGAAGCAGTGGACCGGCGTCCCTCCTCCTCCTCCTCTTCCTCCTCCTTGTGATGCCCCGAAAGCGAGCTGGCGTGGGGGCTGCAGCCGTGGAGCGCTGCTCCGAGCCGACTGTTCTGACAGCTAATGGTAGGCGAGAAGAATCTAGCCCAAGAGACGACAGGATGCATCTTGCACAGGGTTCTGACCTGATTTTGAGAAATTCAGAGCTTCAGTTAAAGTGAAACTTTTTTAAGTACTTTTATGAAAATAGTATTTTGGTCAGAATATTTTGTGGGTCAACTAATACAGCTCTGTGCTAGACCTCCTCTCAGTTTTCCTAGCTGACTGAGGAATCTTAAGTCATAAAACAGCTTGCTGAAAGCGCCCCTGTAAGTGACCTGCTAAAACCAAAAGTAAAGTTTCAACCCACTTTATTTCTTGAAGCAAAGTCTAAAGCCCTTGCGGGAGGAAAAAGTGGGGTGCACTGAGCAAACTAGGCGTTGACCCTGAAATGCAACGTTGCATGCATGAAGTTGTAATAACAGTTACTGTGAAAAACTGTTTCTTCCATTCCAGCAAAACAAGCAAATAAACTGCCGATGGTGGTTTGAAACTTCATACAGTGTAATATTCCTGTAATGGAAAGCTTTTAGAGAGGAGCTATAAAAATAAATTGAAAACTGCTTTTTCTGCTGGATACAGCTGGCATAAGCACCATCTGAGCAAACAGGATAACACGAAGCTTAGCGTAACATCTCTGTTTTTATTACTCAGAAGCGACAGGTCTTATAATAGTATAAATTCACTTAAAAAATTGACTTTTTTAGAAGCCCTCTGTGTTAATTCTGAGCAGTATAATTACAGGTCTTTTTATGATTTAGGTTAGAGACCAATTAGCTTGCTTCCGAGACTCTTGAAAGACTGTTCTTCCCCAACCCTTGAAGTCTCGCTCTGCTCTGAATTTATACACGTGAAGCAGTAAAGTGAAATTGTTCATAACCGAGGGAAGTAACTGTATCTGTTGGCTTGGCTTTGCTTTAAGTACATTTTCTGCAAGGTGGCTGTCATAAGAAATGCAAATTAGCGACAAGCCACTTGCTTCTGGAAACCAGAGTACATAAAATGGTTACGCGGTTCTTGGGAGTCATCGATATTTTGCAGCCCTCCTGGCTGTCCCTGTGTCACTCTGTCCTGTTCACAGGCTGATTCCCTTTCCCTCATGCAGCCTTATGTGCCCTATTCCCATCCTGGTCTGAGCATCCCAGCCTGAGTCGTCAGGGCTACCTGACCATCTCTGTCTCACCCAGAAGCTTGCCGGTTTCCAACAGTGAAGGTCTCTCAGTGGATTGCCTCTGAAGGCTGGTATTCAGGACACTATATAAGAATGCATTCTGCCCTTCAGGAAAGGTATTTTAGTCCTTTCCCAGGTTCTGTGCAGTAAAAAAAAAAAAAAGTATGTCTTGTAAGTGTTTATATGAGGAGTTGCTCAAGTTCATATATCTGCTTGCCCTTATGTTGTTTTGCATCTTGCACCAAAAAATCCGTATGTGGGTTGTATGTGGGTTGCAGAATGGTCTCACCTAGCGGTTTCAGAGCTAGCTCAACTTTGTAAAAAATGAAAAACGTGTTCCATTATAATGACTGAAGAGAGAGAGGATTTCTAATTGCAATCTTACTACTTAATTTTTAAGCCAGATCTTTAGCTGGTATAAATTACGATACACTTTCCATACTCACTTTTCTTGCATTTCCTGCCGTGCTTATTGTAACTGGCTAACAACTCTTCTAGTGTAACATGGACTCATCTTAGTGAATCCAGAATGGGATTTTTCACTTCAGCTTTCACTTGAAAAGTGTACAAAAAGAGCGTGACCTCACTGCTTGAAGTTGTTCTTGCAAATAGAGCCTTTAGTCTTCAAATTTCCCTATGGAAGGTCATAACAAGTAAAAGCTGTGATATAGCCCAAGGAAACTACAGCACTACCGCCAAATTCTCTCGCCACTTTCTTTACAAAGCAGCCGCATTACACTTTATTTTCCTTGCCTCGTGCTCAATAGTACTTGATGATAATCTTAATTTGTGTCGTTCTTTGAATTCTAACTAAAGAAGACATCTACATCAAGGGAGTTGCTTCATCACTGCAATGCGGGTTTCTCTGGGACAGAATTCCCTGGCTGTTTAACAGTACCTACACACAACCGCTCTGGACTTGAAGCAACAAATCTGTTATTAATATATGACCAAGTAGCCCAAGGGTTCAATAATGTCTTTCTTCTCAAGGTCACCAGTTCAACTGTAACACAAGCTGGAAGCTGAAGTTATTACCATTTGATGGCTTTTTGTTAGTCTGTGTAAAATTAAGATTGCACATCTTGCGCATTAATGGACTGTCTCCAGGACATGTCTTAAAGTTGCGTGCTTGGAAGAACTATCAGACATGCAGAATGATGGTCCTTTAGCGGTGAGCAAAGTCTTTGCTCTGCTGGTGTTGCAGAACTGATGTCAATTGTTTGCTATTTTCACACGCATAATACTGGTCTCTGTTCTGCTATCTTCTCCATAGCTTATATAGCTTCTGCATACGAGCAGGTTATTGTGGATGTATTGACGCAGTATTTTATAGGGAAATGCAAGCTTACTCTGCGTTCTCTCAAAGCCTTTTGATCTGGAGGCTGTATTGTCACAGTTCACCTAAACTAATAGTTCTACAAAGATTTAGGGCTCAGTGACGTGCTGATACACAACTTCTGGTCATCTTGAAATGCAGATGGCTTTTGCCTGCCTAACTGGTAGTCCCACCATAGCAGGAATAAAATTCCCTCTCTATAGAACACCAGTGCTCACTCAAACGAGGCCCACCAAGGGAAGGCTCCTAAGGAAACCAAATCTCTCTTCCCTGTAAGTTCCTGGAGCTGGCAGCAGAGCGAAACCACCATCCCATCTTCGTGATGAGAATGGCCACGGCCCTCACACAAATGCAAGTTGACAGCAGGCAAGCACGGAGCCTGCCTGCTTCCTTTTATTGCTTTTAATCGGGCGTGCAACTCTGGTGATTGGGTCTTTAATATGTGACAAAGATCTGATCTCTTCCCCATTCCTCAGGCCTGTCTTGTTGCCTTTCTTGTTACAGCAGAATGATTACAGAGCACTTTGTCAATAATCCAGCAAACCTATCATACGATTGATCAATGGGAGCTGGTTTTGTCCAAACTTGCCTTAGCTCTGTGAAGAATGCCAAGGGGAGGGATATTGCTTTGCCACTTATCAGGAGACATTACTCTTACAGATATTCCTCTCTGTCTCTTTTGTCTATATAAAACCTATTGTTGCTGCTTGGTATCTAGGAGCTCTGCATAAAAAGAAATCCCCTGAGTCCACTCCTGCTCTCCGTCAAGTCATTATATGATTAGGGCATTGGTGCGCAGGAGCTCCGGACAGGACTGTGTCCCATCACACGGAGCAAGCGACAGCCGTTCCCCCACGGAGCTGCAGCTGGGGCACGGACGGCAGGAAGATGACCGTTGTTGTCTCTGTGTTATGGTAGGGAAGTTGGAGGGCCGAGATTAGGTGGGTGGCCTGAGTTCCCAGATCCCTGGGAGCAGCACTGGGCACTCGCTGAGCGTGTGTCGCTTGGAGACTGTACCGTTCCTGTGAATTCATGTGAGGAAGGGTGTGAAGCTATGGGATGGGTAATAAGCATCGTGACATGGGATTTCCCTGCTTCGTCAGAGGCACTTACCCGAAACAGCTGATCTGGGAGCAGAGTTGCCCATAAGAGAAATAGTGAGACACTTCCAGAAGGTAGTTCAGCCCATCTGTAGCCAAAGAGCTTCCAGAGATGTCTTTCTGATGAGTCCACAGCTATTAGCCACTGAATCTCTAACCTGGAAAACCTCAGTTAAGTGCTTGAAGTGGGGTAGGACAATGCCAAACCCTTATGTTTCCATTTGTACTCTTTAATCCTTTTATGAATCCAGGAATGAAGGCCCAGGGAAGCGAAGCGACAGCATTTCTGTTTACTGATAATACTGTGCCACGGTGTCCTCAGTGACTGTATCTGTGACCTGTATTCAATAACGCCTCCGTGCTGCAGCCTTCCTATCTGCAAATCAGGAGATCTGGTAGTATCTCCAGTATGTATGCTTGTTGTTTAACTTAATAGACATTTTAAAGAAAAATATGGGTGAAAAATACAATGAGAAAATACTGTTGTTAGCTGGTAATTTGGAGAGGCTGTTGCAAAAAGCTCCACCTGACAAGGGTGTAAGGAGTAAGTGGATGTTTCCCCAATGCAGAGGACAGGACGGAATTTTATCCCATTTGGTTATCAGATCAATTCTTGCTTGAAATCCCTGGGTTTGCTGCTGAGGTCTTTCTTCATTGTTAACTGTGCGAAGAAGGTGCCCAAAGGCCTGGCCGGTAGCATAAGTCCCTTTCTGACTGTCTGCTCCTTTGTCCTCGCTGCCTTTCACCCGCCGCGGTGGCGGGCAGTGACCTCCTGTGCGTGCACTGCAGCTGCACGGCTGCAGAGTAATCCTCTGCTTTCATCTTCTGTGCAGCCCGAAGTTTTGCTCCTTATAAACCAAGCTGGTGGGTCTAAAGGTTTCCAGTATAAAGTTAGTGGTGTCACTGGTTCTTTGGGGACCAAAGAGAACTTGTATAAAAGGAAGATACGCTGAATTTGATATCCAGGGATGCTGTCCAAGGACAAAGCAGTCTGACCTAAATTCTTCCGTGTAATGGCAGGGCTTGCAGTAATGAATTCTGTCTTATCTGCATGATGGGTTTATGATTTGCAGACATCAAAATCCGTAATTCAGTGAATGCTGCTCTAAACTTGGGAGGGTGGCTAAATAAATAAATAAAATTTGTCAGTGCAGAATAATATGCTTGCACATGGTTAGCAATAGCCAGGCAACTGTATATCACAGCAAAGAATAATGTCAGGTTTTGGAATCAGATAAATTGCAAATAACAATGCAGAAAGCAACTGAACCTTGAGGAATGTCAGCAGCTAGACTAGATGAGGTAGCTGCAAAAAGCCATTGTTTGGAAGAGAGAAATAGAGACCAGTAAGATGGGGGCGGGGGGGGAAATGGGGAGGGAACAGCAGGCCATAAAGCCGTGATCAAGTGCAGGAGAGATGATAAAAGGCTATGGACAGCCCAGAAAAAATATTAAGAAGCAATAAAATGCAGCATCAGTGGAGATAAGATGATAATTTGTTATTCTCTGCAGAGTCATTTCTGCAGTGAGGCTCTTTCTAGACTCAAAAGATAAACTCAGTTCTGCCTTGCACCTCGTGCAGTGATTTACACCTTGACAAAGCAGGAGGAAAACCCTCTGACCAGCAAGTAAGAGTATTTGTGTGTGTACTTGTGTGTGTTTTGGGGGGAGGCAATCTAGTTCTGGCAGAGCTTAAACTTATTCCTGAAAGGACTTGAAGGTCGTTTCCCAACTGCTTTGGCCAGTAAGGAGTTGTGCATTCATGACTTCAGTGTCAATGAGAATCAGACCCACTTTTCCCTTGGAAAAATGGCTCGGCAAGGCAAGTGCAGATGTGAGAACCAAACGCCCCATAATAGCTGCTAGGAGAGCTAATACAGATCCACACAAACGTGAGGGACGGTACATCCCGCACCCGTGATGGTCTTAAAGTCAGGTACAGGGTTTGGAGGGATTTTTGCGTGGCGTGATGTCAGCTGCTGTGGGCACACACAGGGTACTCACTGGGCACACGCTGCCTTTGCTCCTGATTGCAAGTTTAAGTTCAGCTGCAGTCAAATGTGGTAGTTTGAGACACCTTTGAACCAGCCTGAGAGATGGAGGAACGTGGGCTGGAGAGTCTGGGAGTGCCTCTGGGGCTGGGAGGGAAGGGAGCTGCATGGAGCTATCTCTCAGATCCATCTCTGCATCCCCTAAATGGCACAGGCATTGTTCAGCAGTTTTCAAAGATGCTGATAACAATGATACAGATCCCTGGTACTTATTAAGCTGATGGCTTTTAAACATTAAATCCCAGCAATAATTAAATTAACTGAAATTGGGTTGTTTTTTTTTTAAAATAAAAGAAGAATTCCAAGCACTACCCAGTAACATTTAAAAGGTGAGGGAATTGCCTGCAGGCCTAAATAAGCATTGCTGCAGATTGCATCCAGGACTAATTCGCTAGCTAATGACTGAAGTTGTAGTCAGGGGACTGCAGAAGAGAGGGGGAAGAGGAAGGAGGGACAAGCTTTGTGACTGGGGAGGATTTTGTGGTGGTGTTGCTGTTTCTCCTGGAAAGGGGTTCCAGGCCATCCTCTTGTAAATCCAAGGAATTATCTGCAGAATGACATGATCATCCTGTTAATCAGGCTGTGATTTCTTATTAATTTTTTTCAGTCCCAACTAGTTTTATGCAATTCTCCAGCGCAGATCCTCAGTGTGAGGATAGTCTGATCGGGGGTAGCTATCCACCATGGGAGAAAAGCAATTAATCACTTCAGAGGTTTTAGTATCTCCAAGATTTTCTCATCTTCTCTGTGCTGCAGGGAGTCTTTGGGAGGGGAGGAGAGAGCATGGAAATGGTGAGAAGCAAAGAACTGGGGTTGGGTCTGCTGACCTCAAGTCCAGTGGTGTCTGGCAGAGAGTGGAGCCGGGATCCCTGGCTGCCTTTTGGCTCCGACAGTGTCACGCTGCCTTTTTGTGCATGCTGTACTACGGACTGGGGATACCACTAGATGTGGTCCTGGTAACAGCGACGTGGGAAGGGATTTCCCGTCTATCCCAGCATGGTGGGATTGCCCACATGTGGATTTCCAAAGGGTCTGGGGAAGGGAAGGCTGTGCTGGAGCCTCCACTGACCTTAATCTGAGCGTAGCCAAGCATCAGGTTCCTGAGCAGGCAGCCTGAGAACTCTCATGAGCACAAAAATCCATTTTTAAAGAGAATAGCTGAAGGAAATGACAAACTAAGTTACACAGACTCTAACCCAGCTTGCTGTTCTGTATTTAAATGCATTGTTATAGCCTCGGGCATCTTTAAATAATTACTTTTTGTGACTGGCTATGACGTGCTCCGTCCGGCTCTAGATGATGCTACACAACACAAGGCATGCCACGGCTCTCCGAGTTCCGTAACACCGGTGAGGGTCTGAGCTGGCCGTGTGAGGCTGTGTCCTCCGTGGAGAGGAGGACCCACCACTGATGGACTTCTGCAGGACAAACCCTGAGCCCCCTGCTCCTTGGCTGCCTGTGCCGAGTCTCTTCTCCCCACATGTGTGTTTTACACGTGTGCATGTCCCAGGCTGTCCTTTAGCAAACAGGCTGCTCTTCACGCTGCCAGCCCAACTCAAGGCCTGAGGCAGAGTCAGGTGGTCCCTCAGACAGCCCCAGACCCCTTCACTGCAAACCATCATACACAGGGGAAAAAACCCAAGAGTTTTCATCACTCCTCTGTAAAGGACTTGGTGCTGATTAAGCTAGTTTCCACTCCAGCAGCATGGTTTACCTGGGAGGAGGAACAGCTCTGTGAGAGGTCAAATAACAAATTTCTTATAGGGAAAATTAAGGTTTGGGTTTGACAGGCCAGAGGAACGCTCTCCTGTCCTTGCCAATTGCAACGACTTTGCATTGTCGTGCCAACAAACCGGCTGCGTCTCTGGTTCCTGTTTACGTCCCTGGGTGGGGGGGTTGCGGCTGGAACCTCCAACCCGCCATTTGGGATCCATGATGCTCTTGGCCGTGGGTGCTGTTGGTGGGGCTGCCCTCGCGAGAGGCTGCCGGGTTGAACAGGCAGAGGCACCTGCTAAGCATCTCCCTCGGCTGCGCGGGCATATGGTGGCACCGTGCAGAGACATGAGTGCCCTGCCCATGGCTCGACCACCGTGTCCATGTCGCTCCCCCGCCTGGCGTCTGCAATTCAATGCGATAAAAAAGACTTACAGCGTCACTGGAGTCTGATATAAACTCAAAGGCAGTTCTGCCAGACTACCAAAATACTGATTAGGAACTTCAGGATAGAGCTTGCAGGAAAACCGCAGGCATAGGTGACTAAGCCTAAATCTGAGCATCCACAGGGAAGGCACGCACTCTGGGCTGAACTTAAAGAAGTTCTCTGGGGCACGTGTGCTGCATCAGCCTCCCGCTTGTACCTCCGCACAGCGGTGAGTTTAATCTTTGTGGCTTGCTTGAGTAGGTGAGAATGAAAGTGAACGTGAATGTCAGAATCTGCTCTTCAGTTTGTAGCAGAGGTTCTGAGCTACATCCCGTGCTTTTGTCAGATCACCTTCGCCAGGTTCACCTCGGCAGAAATTGCTTCTGAAAGACATTTAACGTTTCTGTTCTGGCTTTGAAGATCTGATTAAACTTTGTTCTGTTTTGAAGGAATTGAAAATACACCTTTTAATTTAATAGATGGCTTCCTTTGGTTGCAGGATTTGTCCCTGTTAGGCACATCATTCAAGAATTATCTATTGTGGTTAAAAAAATAATTCCAAGACATCTGGATTTGTGCTAATATCTGTGAGCAGCAAGTCTTCGATTTCCTTCATACTTCATTATTGGCATGCACCAAAAAGCAATCCTTTCTTAATCAGGGCTTGTTTCTCCTGTCAAGTTATTGTTCATTATGATATATGAAGCAACAAGAAGGCATTCTCTTGATTTTCATAAGTTAAGCTAACCGTCCACTGCTGACAGGGCTATTAAACCAGAGCAAGTTGAATGTTTAAGTCATAGAGTTTTATATCAAATCTATCATTTTGACAGAGCGGATATTTTTCTTTTAGTCCCACCCTCTGAATTCCTTTCCTGGGTGAATGTTGTAACCACCATGCGGGGGAGGACAGAAGGAAGGCTGGGCAGGTGGACAGACACACAAGTGACCGACAGACTGACGACTCGTGGACCCCAGCTCTCTGTTACAATACAGGCTTACGATTTTCTGTTTCCTAATGAAAGCCAGAAGTGCGGCAGTCTTGGAAATGGCATTCCTCCATGTCCCTTTCATCTGCCTCTGGCCCTCAGTAGGATACACTCACAAGGAGAGCACTGCAAAGAGTAATCATTCAATATTAGTACAGCACTTCGGCAGCCAAAGCACAACATACAGCTAATTAACAGTAACCGTGTTTGGACCATTGAAAACTAATGCATATTTTATTTCACAGCGTGTGTTTGACAACACGGGCAGGAGAAGGATGGCTGCCTTATGGGAAAAGGGACAGGGCACGCAAATTCCTGTCTCCTGAAGTGACCTCAGGTGTCTGGACCCGCCAGGCTTTCTCTTTTCTCTTCCTGTTGGGCTTCCTCAGATTAACCTCTCGGCTCTACTGCTGAATAGGTTATGGCTGCTGCTGGAAAGCAAAGAGAAAATCCTCTCTTGAGGCAGTAGGTGAAAATACACTCAAGTTGATAAAGATGCCCCATATAAATCTGTAAATGTGACCCAATAAATCCAAAGTAAGATTTTTTTTTTCCCCCTCTCATTGAACAAATCGCTTTTGTTCTTCAGGTCTGAGTGTCTTTGCACTTCCATGTTGTAAGTAGCATAATCTAGCAAGAGTAACAGATACTGATCTAAACTAGAGCAGCATCTGGCACTTCATTTAGCATGAGAAGTAAATCAGTGGGGTTGCAGCATACATCTTTGCTATCGTATCACTGTTCTGAAATGAGTCATTTTGACTTTCTTATCTGTACCCTGGAAACCTGTGTCCTTACATCTGAGTTTTATGCACTGTAATGCAGTATGCCAGAAAAAAAAAAAAAAAAGATTACATCTTTTAGCCACCAGTTGGAGGTTTCTTCTGTGCTCCTGACCAGTTAATGCTGTAAAGTTTATTTCCATTAGTTGTATTATTGCCTTTTATCTGCTTTTCCCCAGGGCACTTACTGTAATGTCAAAGCACCAAATCTATTTTTATGAAATTGCCCTGTTAAAAAAAAAAAAATTATAAAAGCCAGCAAGAAAAAAAGGTGATGGATTAGATCTTAAAGCATCAGAACATCTCCTTAGACTCTTTTCTGCCACTAGCTTTATTTCAAAATGTTTTGTTCCTTTATCCCCTGATTTTCCATGGTCTGTTTTATTATGGCTTTTGTTATAGCATTCATCTAACGCTATATTAAGTGCAAGGCTCTCGAAGTGTGCTTTGCAGAGGAGGTGATGGGGAATTAGATAACTCCACAAGGCCAGTGGAGAGATGCACGTGGGATTTCTGAGCCAGCCTTCCACGGTCTTGCTTAGTTTTGCGTATCGAAGTTTGCCAGTGACCGCTCGCAGCCCTGGTGCTGGACCAGAAATCGAGAGGTGCATGCTGCAGTCCTGCCTTGGGTTTTCCTAACGAGCAGAGCCCACAGTTGGAAAAGAAAGCTGCATTCTTGAGTTTCCCCCTAGCACCTTAAGATTTATTGTGCATCCCCAGACAATAAGCTTTGTTAAGTTACAAATGAAAACAAATATCCCTTTAAAACACCAGTGGTAGAATGGCCTTGTGGGTCCTTTAGAAATGGAAGAAGTGATGCTGAGTTCTGTCGCGATGTACAGAAGCAGTCGCTCAGCTGTCCAGTTGTATTTCACATGCGGGATTGCCAGCAGAGAGGCAATGGTTTAGAACAAAAATCTCAGGCTGTGATCATGTGGTTTATTTTCCCCTCAAAATTGGTCGGGTATTTTTTTTTTTATATATTCTTTCACCAGCCAAAGGTCACATTATCATGGCATCCCAAATAATAATTGGATCCAAGAGGTGCAGCTGCAATTCATCCGGCTCGTGGGCAGGTTAGATGCCAGGGGATGTAATAGACGGGGCAAATGAATGCTTGAATATTGAGAGTGGTTTTGCACAGATCAGTTTTCTTTTGGACTGCACAGTTTATCTACCGCAGTTTTTAAAAAAAGTCATAAAAGCATTTCATTTGCAAAACGCAGTAGTGTATGTGGTTTTTCCATTTATCCATGTTTAGGTGGTGTTAAATGTACTGGAACACAGCAATAACTACAGACTGCAGCTGTATCCCAGCCTGAACTCATTAAGGCAATAGGTGCTAAAACCAGGGACCCCGGCTCCTTTCTGTGGGTCGTGCCCAGAGGGTGGGGGTGGCTTAATCCAGGCAAAAGGCTGCACTTTATTTTAATATGAAACTAATGCTCCTTGGTAGAGGTATCTGACATGGAGCGACTCCAAACCACAAAGCAGTTTCAGCCTTCCCATGCTCCGACGCTGCCAAGTCCTGCTCGGTTTGGACCACCTTACTCTGAACAAGGAGCATCTCCATGGGGTTTCAAAGGGGCATTCAGAGCCTTGATTGGATCTTTGAAGCAGGTTATTCATTTTAGATGCGTTAAGCTTGGCAGTCCAAACCCTATTGTACATCCCCATTTGACGTCCTTCTGCTGTCTTGGCTCCAGGAAAGCATTAGTGTATTTTTTTATGAAATTATATATGCTAAAGGCTCAAGTCCTTAACTTGTATGGAACTGATTTATAGCATTGCTTAGCAATCTTGAAGCTGTTCAGTGTTACCTATCAGCTCTGTTTATGCATTTTAAAACAGAAAGGGAGATAAATTGCTAATCCTGCATGCAGCTTGGTGAAAACCTTAAGCTTTCCTTGGAAATAGCAGCTTTCTACTATACTTGGAGCTCCCAGGCTTCCCCCAAAATTATTATGATTTCTTTTCAAACCTGAGGAGCTTTAAATTCCAAGTGTACCTTATACCTGGCTTTCCTTCCTCCTTGCTTCGGCATGTGACTGCAGCAGAGGTGACTTTGAGCGACGCTTGCTGGGATGTAGAAACGCAGGTTTTCCTCGCAGTGGGATGAAATCACCGCTTGCTTTCTGGAACAGCTAGCTCCTCCGTAGGGCTCTCCGGCGTGGATGTCAGGATGTCAGGCACGGGGGAAGCAAAGGAAACAGGCTGCAGCACAGAGTTGGTTAGAGCTGAAAGCTGATGTTGACATTTGCCCTTGTTTAGGAGCTTCAGAGGAGGGATTCTGAAAAGAGACGGAGAAAGACTCCTTCAGTCTTTTTTCAAGTAGGATAAAACTGTCTTCAAGACACCATTAAGAAAAGAGCTATTGATGATAAAGGCCAATAAAGATGTAGCTGAATCTTTATTCAGCTGGAGAACTACTGAGCCAAGAGAACCAACAAAGTTGGGATTGTATTTGAACTTTTCTGTTTCATCTGAAAGGGCTGGATTTGTCTTGGGTTTGGCTGGAGATCTGGGTCCTGCATTACTGCTTTGGAAAAGGAATAAAATTTGTTGTAACATGGAGTAACCCATGATGAGAGAGTACTCTAACTGTATCCCGGCATGTCCTGGCATCTACAGCCCTCTTAACAATGGAGACAAAAGTTCAGCCAGGCATATTAACCCCTTAATTAATAATCCTGACACTTAACTACTCTGCTGTTAGCCATTAAGCTTCTGCTGACATTGATGGAGTACCAGGACACGTTGTATGTGGTATGGTCAGTGGAACCAGTGAATGGTGCCTGGGTAGTGCTGGTACGTGGCAGATGTGCTTTCTGGGGTGTCCACCTCCTTTAGCAATTTCCCTAAAAGTCAGATTTATTCTGTGGTGCTTCTGCAACCGCAGCTGGAATGACAAAGCAGAGTCTGTTGCCTGACTCCCACAGATATAAAGCATCAAACAGTCAGCTGGTTACACCTGCGCTGGCTTCTCCACGCCCTTGCAGACAGCAGCAAAATCTGCCTCGGTCCCCAGATCCCTGGCATGTCACGGTGAAGGAATCTCCATTTTATCAGTGATCTGTGATTTTCTGAGGGTGAAATGAGAAGATGCTCTGCCATCCAGATAAAATCTCTACTTGGGGAAAGGCAGAAGGCCATGTGTTCAGAAGGGGTCACTGTGATAAGTGGAACCTTCTCATCACTAGAGGGACATCAAAAAATGAAACAGCCCATTCTGAAAAATTGTGTCCAAATTCTGGGTGAACTGAAGCATGAGCAGTGTGATCATTGATGTGGCTCATGACCTTTAATTGCTTTTGGATTTTTAGATGCTGTGGAGTGTAACGTGACCCTGAATGTGACAAAAATTCAGTGTTTCATCTCGCAAATGATCCAGAATATAGCCCACTACATTCTTTTGCATTAGGACATCATACTATCTTCTTCTTAGAAATAAGTAAAAATAAGTTGAGCCAAAGGTTATAATTCAGCTGAAATATTAGGCTGAGAGTCAAAAGCAGAATAAGAATATTGTAGTTTTGACTGAAGCATAGAAATATGCAGGAAGGCTGGAATCAGTGCTGTGCAGACTCTCTGCAGGGTGAAGTCCAGCTTAGCATTAGACTGAATCTCTCATTAGTATCTCAGAGCTGATAGCACCAAAAGCAGTAAGGTTACTCATGAGTAAGTTTTTAGTTAAGAGGAGGATGCTGTCAGTTAATATTTAATATCATACACTTGATACAAGTGGGATTTAAGCAGCATTTAGGCCCTGTGCAGTAGTTTTTTATATATACCTTTTCCACTTCACATTCTCTGATAAGCATTTTTTTTTTTTTTTTTAAACTGCCATGCCATTACTTTCCCAGCTGACATACTGGAAGGTGAGGAGAGTTGTGGCTGGAGGGCAGAGCTATGTCCCTGTTCGTGCACAGCGTCAGCGAGCATCAGTTTCTAGTGCAGGACCAGGAAAACTCATTGCATGCTGGAATGAGGATATCTTCCTCTGCTCTTAGGAGATATGGCAGACCCGGCTTCCCAGAAGAATGTTGAATTGCAAATGTAAATTCCTACCAAAAGTGTATTTCTGTGCCGTATCTTTCATCTTTTGCACAACTCTGTGTCTGCCCCTCTAAGAAACTAATGCTCTCTACCATAGGCTAATAGCAGAGAAAGTCAAGGGAACAGTAAAGAAAATCCTTTGTTGTCTCTAAAAAGAGAGTCGAAAGCCTGAAAGAGTCACCAGTGCTGCTTGTATCGGGGTCTTAAAAACATAGACTTCTTGCTCAGAAAAATCCATAAAAATGATGAAAGTATTTCTACAAACTGAATGCTGTCCCTCCATTAGGATGCTATAGGTAACCATAAATATCTTGACCTGATCACTAAACTGCCTTTGGGATTGGCCACAATGTATAATTCAGTAAATAAACTTGAGCATAAAAATGAGTTTCTACTCCAGAAAACTCTTTAATCTCCCTGTTTTTATGGATCAGCAAAGATGTCAGAAGTTTGACACTCTAGATAATTGAGCTCTTGCATTTAGAGCACAGCCTACAAATAATGGCAACTTTGCTTTGAAAGAGTCTTTCTAAACTTTGGTTTGACAATTAGCATTTCAAAAGATTGCAGCTATGTAGCTGCCATTGCCTAATGCACAGTTTGAATCAAATGTAAGGATTAATAGCACAGCACTAAAAACAGCCATAAAATCTACCTGCCTTGGAAGTGTTCCTGCTAACTCTCTAATAGATGAAAATCTTGAGTCACGTATCTGTGACACATCTGCCATCAGCCATCCTCAGCGTGGGGTGAGAGGAAGGGTTCATTCACCTCCCTGCGCAGACCAGACCTCACTGCCTGGAACTGCTTTCCACCCCAGATAAGTGCTACAAGACATAGTTACGTGCATGAGAAAAGCATCAAGAAGTTTGCCATCACAAGACTTCTTTGGGTAGCTGTAGGTATAGACGGTAAAACAGCAGCTCTGTCTTGCAGAGCAATAGTCTCCCTCCAGGGCACGTGTTGTGGGCACATGCCAAATTAGCCTGGGAGGGAGCCGATCGACAGGGTTTTCAGCAAAACCCATCATTCCTGCAACTCTGGGCCCTCCAAAGTCAGGGACAATGTCTGTTTTGGCTATGTTGAAAGCAGAGCTAAGTCAGTGCCACGGATTTTATCAACCATCTCCGACGTTGTCAAGGGGATACTTAAGAGGCAGTCCGAACAACGGCAGTTCTCCCTGCGCGGAGCAGAACAAGTGGCTAACGCGGCAAACAAGATCCACTTGGTCCCGCTTCCATGCTAGCCAGGGATTCAAGTGTTTATCTTCAAGGGTATTCACAAACTAATCAATAAAATATGCATTTAGAAGACAGAAGCGACACCCGATCGAGGCCAAAGCCCCCCACGTTTACAGTTGGAGCGCACAGAGCGACAGGAAGCTGTTTCTGTGCTGTGCTCGATTTACCGGGCAGGGAAGCCTGCAAAGGGCCTGCTCCTGTGCCTGTGGGAATGCAGAGCAGATGTTGGAGCAGAGCTTCCATGCCTGCACATCACCAGGAGGGGAGTCTGCTCGCTGCTTTTCAGGATTGCCTGATGCTGGGGAGAAATGCTCTTATTAGGGGCTTTTTTTCTCTCCTTTAAATGAATGCCAACAACAGGGGTTTTCTTTACAGCTCATTCTTTAATAACTCGGGTTAGTCATAATGAAATCTGTTCTTGGGGTAGAATTAATATGAGATAGTAATGGTGATTAGGTAATTAGCAACTACCAAGAGTATTTAACCTTCCTGGTGACAGCGTGTCTGACATCACCTGAGCTCGTGCAGACTCTGTGAAAAGAATTAACAATTTTAAATTACCCCATTTAAGTTATTAATTATGAAATACAAATGGGCCCAGAAATAATGGCAGTGGTGCATGGTATCCTGGCGGTTTTTCCATCTCTGCATATCTTAAATCTAAGTATTTTCTGTCTTCCATTTCATTATAAAATTGAAATAGGATTGCAAGTATCGAGGGACATCTGCTCGGGTAACCATTGGCTACTCACACTGTTATTCCTGCTCCCACAAATGATCAGGAAGGAAAATTTCCTTTGCTGCTCCCTTTACCTGAAAATTCAGTTCATACTGGAATGTTAGAGTGGTCAAGTATTGTGATCATTTTTTTTCTTAGTGCCAACATTTTCCTTTGGAACAGTATTCATTTTACTCAGTAATGTTTTTTTCCTCTTCACACATGTCGCTGCAAGAGGTTATTGAGCTGCAGCAATACCTGAATTGATTTCTTTGCTTTGCAATGTACCAGCTCCCAGAGCGTACACCTTAACTGGGCACCCAGGAACACTGGAGCTGGTCTCCTCTGGAGAAATACAACAAAACAGAGCTCCCCCCACCAGCCCTGCCAATGGAGAGATTAAAAAAAAAAAAAGTGACTCTTACTGAGAACTTTCACAAGCAACTTGTTGGAGATATTTATATACAGGTATGAAATCCTGTTCCAAAGGAAGTTTGCAAACCATTGCTCCTGTAAAGCATGCTTCCAGCTTCGGAGTTTGCTTTCATAAATTTTGTATTTAGTCACTTCATAGATTGTAAACGTGCATGTGTGAGCGCATAAATCTGTTCATGCACACCCACCCGTACCTGTAGGTTTCTGTCTATCCCATCCCGGCTGACCCTCTCCCTTTAATGCACATTTATAGCTCTTCTCCAAGTTCCTCACACTGCATTACAGGTTCTCTTTATTAGCAGCCAGTAATGTATTAATGCATTCCTCGGTGGGAAGTGTGCTCCTAACTATTACCTTGGACACTCATTTAGTTGAATTTGATAGTGACAACACATTGACATTGGTAAGGTTAATGATCCAATACTTTATTTCATGGAACAAGTTGAACAACATTTAGTACATTGTTCCACAATGTCCTAGAGAGCTGTCTGTGCTATTACATTAATGGTACTATGGCATCTTTGCCCTTTAAGTAATTGGCACCGTGAAAATATTCTCTAGATCCTGTCACAATTGATTAGTATTGCATTGAATTACAAAAAAAAATTACTTTTATTTTCCTTTTTCAATCTCTTTTCATAGAAGGAAGGCAATATTTGATCGCCTCGGATGCGAAAGGCTAGCAGCACCAAAAGTAAAGTGGAGAGACAAAGTCCTAGCTCCTGCTTTGACTTTTTGGATCTGGAGCCAACACAAAACTCTGTCCCTCACCTCACCCTGACCTGCTGAGTTTGTCTTTTCTGGATGTCACAGGAGCTAGTCCTACCTCTGGTTTTTTTCTGCCCAAGGCAAGCAAGGCACAGCAGTTCTTAGTGAGTTCTGCCTTTTCCTGTGCCCGGCACGGCTGCAGGGACATTCGTGGCTTAACCACATTGAACATTGCATCTGCAGGAGAGCAGCGTTAAGGGGTGCCGTTGGCAGCAGGCTGGTCCCTGCAGCAAGCCGTGGAGCTCGCCAGCGTCCCTGCAGGCTCCTCTGTAAGACCGTCTTTCGCAGGACGTGACTGATGGTGCTCATACTTTTTAGAGGGAAGAGAAAACAAATACAGGGGGTTAAATTGACTGGATGATAGATTAGAGCACGGTTGACTCCTGTTTGCCTCTATTGCTAGATGTGGTGATGAGATCCTCTTTGCATTCTGTTTGTCAGGGGTCTGGTACAAAGTCGTGTCTCAAAGGCAGGGAATTCTCCATCTTCCAAAGAGGCTGGAAGATGAAAGGGAAGATGCATAAGATGAATTCTCTGTTCAGCGTGAGAAGCAATAGCACAGCTCTGAAATTACAACATCTGTAAAGAGAGAGTGGCAGTGACCCAGAAGACAACCAGTGTTTTCAGCATGGGACTTGAAGGTGCAAAGTAGAACATCATTTTTGTCTGTAGCAACAACAAAAAATTTCTTGACTTTGAATTCATTTTGTCCTTCTATCACCTTCCTCCTCTCTTCTAAATTACCCCTGATTGTACAACATCTGCTCCCTTCATGCTTGCATATGGCTGTCTCCTTAAATCTGCATTTCTGTCTAGGGGCTGCATACAAATATCCAGCTGAAAATTTTCTTTCAAAGATCTGATTAACCAACTTACTCTTGAAAAGAAAAATTAGTATCGGCATAACTGTACAAGCCAACGGTGGGGGAAGGGAGTGCCCGTGCAGAGGAAGGGTAATGACAAGTGTCAGGCAGGGATGCTGACAAGGACCAAAGATGAAGCAATTGAAGGAACAAACCCAACATCTTCAGACAGGAGGTTGTATTTCGTTCTTGTATTCAAAAAATAAAATCCATACAGATGTGAAATTCTGCAACTTGAGAGCAATGCCATTTTTTTTTAGGCACAGGAGAAAAATGCCTACAATTGGCATCCTCAGAATGTCTCCTCACCAGACATTTGCTACCCAAAACACTCACCACAGATTTGCAACAAAGCCCTGGGTTGCAAGTGTATAGGATGGCAAGATAAAAGCATATCTGCCTGTAAGCAATATTTAGTAAAAAGTTATCCCTCTTTTGATATTGAACCTTAGAAAATAGCTATAGAAGAGTACAGAACTGTCCTCTGATCATCTATATCTGCTTACAACCTGTTATGTAGCTTTTTCTTTTGTCTTTAGGATACCTTAGATAGCTTTTAGGTTTATGGTAGAGGAAATAGATCCATATACATATGGTAGAAGGCTGAATTTCAAGGGTTAAAACACAGACACTTTGGATTCCTTACTGACTTACAGTATGCCTGTAGGCCACTTAATTAACTTCTCAGTGCCTTGACCTCCTACGTGACAAGTCTGTTCTGTTCAAGTCCTTATTTTAAGTGTGTCACCGTGGCATTTGGCTGAGCTCTATCACCTCTCCTCCCCTGCATGAGGTTGGAATTGGCCAAGGGGGCATCCTGGGTCCCCTGGGAAGAACGCAGGGAATACCTCTGCCGATAGACCCCGGCACCGCGACTGAGGATGCTCACGTCCATGCGGGCAGCTCCGGCACCCGCTGTAAGACAACGACATCCAGCGTCACGAGGTGAGGCAGAAGCATTCACCTAACGCTGCAAGAGAAAGGCCTCCTTTGATGAACAAGTTTATTCAGTTTTTCACTAACCTTCCTCCCTTCTGCCCTCTCTCCCTGCAGCCCATCCTCTGGCCCTTTTACCTCCATTCCCCAGCTGAGCCTTTCTGGAATATACTCTATATTTGTCTCCTGCTTCCCTGAACACCCATTATTATGTAGAATAATAATGCAGGAGCTCTGCTCGGCACCTCTACTCAGTGGCTCCAAGTGGGTTGAATTGTAGCCAGCGGCAGGGGGTGATAAATGTAGCGTAAGATGCCTTTTCCACAGCAAACTGCAAATTGCCTCAGCAGCATGGCCCACAAAAGGTTCCTGCGGAGCAAATTTATCTCCCATTGTCGACCCAAGGAGGAAAGCGGAGAGGACCAGGCATCCTATTTTTAAAAAGTCACATTTGATCTTGTTCAGGCTCAGAGTCCGGAGTATTTTAAAGGACTTTTCATGGAAAATGCAGGCCTGAGAATGCAGCACAGATAAAGGGATTTATTTTTAACTGCAGCCTGGGTTCATGACCATGTAAGCATTTCAATTTTAAGCCACTCAGTCTGAATAATATATTTCGCCAAAGTGAATGTTATGTCATCTAATAACTCATGGGTGGGAGGAGGGATGGTGGCTGGGGAAGGGAAGAATAAAACTGTTAGAGAGAAATCGCTCGCTAAAGGTTACCCTGCGCTTCCTAAAAAAAGGAGGAGGGGTGGCGAGATACTAGAGGGTTTATCTGCCCACTCAGGAGTTCACGCTGCGCCTCCTCCCATATGGTTCAGTCCTCAGATAGCAGCATGATGGGCATTCCTGAGGAATGTGAGGTGATGGTTATGTAGTTGGAAACCTCCGGTGATGGATGACGGAGGAAGAGAGAGGGGGACATTTGGAGATTGATTGATAGCAGTGCAACAGCAGTATCCACAATTAATGGTACGAGGTACCCCTGATATATGATAACACTAAATACCTTTGTATTTGACGGTTGCTCGTCATGTTTCTACTATACTGTCCTCTAAATGTCAGTTAATGGATTAAATGTGGATATTTCGTATTAGTTTGCCGAGCTTGGCCGCGGCCGGGCAGGAGGAGCCCTTCGCCGCTGCAGAGCCGGACTCGGGGTACAGCCTGGATGGTCCTCACCCATGTGAGCCGGGTGATGGGATTTATGAGTATGTTTCCAGGAATAAATGCTTGACTGCCTTTAATTGTATCCTTCATTAGCATCCGAGAGTTATTATTTGTATTATAGTAATGGTTAGTATCCACCTCCGAGATCAAAGCTCTGCTTTGCTGAGGAATGGGCAAACAGAGAGCAGAGCAGCTCATGAGCATCCACAACTGAGACACGAGGGTGGGAGGTGAAAGCAAAGTACTGGGAAGTAGGGAGAATCGCCTGGGAATAGCTGGTGGGTGAAAGGAAAAGGCGAGACTTGAATCCCAGCATCCGCACGCCACTCTGTGCCTTCCTTATGTACCAAATCCCATGAAAATGCATTTTGCTTGTGTTCACTTAACTTCAAAATCAGGTTAACGGTTTCAAAATCTGATGTACCCTTGCTGTGCACTCTTCCAAAGCATGTTAGTAACTGCAAAGGATTTATTCCGGAATTAGGAGTGTGTAAATGAAAGTAGATTAGTTCTCCTTGCCTCAGTGTACCTATTTCTGATATAATGTTAAGTAAACACTATAATGCTGGTGTGAAGTCAGGCTTAATTTATTACTGTCATGTCTAATTAACATTTCGAGATACTTCCTTGGAAAGAGGATTATTAGTAACAGTAATATTATTATTCTGCTGGTGTTGATTTTAGCTGAACTAATATGAAGAGGCGATTAGTACCTGTAAGTCAAGAAGTGATTAGCAGCGCCCGAGGGCAGCCTGACCAGCGTCCGAGCTGACAGCAGATTCCGCCCAACCAAGGAGGTGTGTGCTCAGTCCTGTAGGCAAATGGGCAAAGGAGGTAGTGAGAAAACCTCTAAACAAACGTGCACTATATATTCGTTTTCCCTTAGTTTAGTTGAAAACAGATCAATCTATTTGCAATTCCAAGTTGAATGTGAGGGATTAGAACTATTTTTCTGTGTTAACATAATGAAAAATAAAAAGTTGTGGGTTTTTTTCAAATGGCCTTTAAACTTAAGGTTTATTTATACACTATCTGTTTCCCAAGGACAGAAATAAAAATAAAATTCACTCCTCATCTTCATTTAAGATATCTTCATATCTTTTCCCGTTAAAATAATTCATGTCGCTGAGAAAAAACTCTTCTATGAATCACTGATAAGTCTTTGATGCTTAATGTGCTGTCCAGCATATGCACGGAGTTCTCTTGGAATTTAGTTTAACAAGAGAATTTGATTTTCTTCCTAACATCATTAACGCTTCCCCTTCAAATTTCACTTAACAAGCAAATGAATGTTCTCCTAGCATAATTATAGTTTCTTTTTTTGAATTTTATTTAGAAAAAAGCCAGCCTCATCCATCCTGTGTTTTTACACAACAAGGAACCCAGCCAGCTGAGCCATGCTGTGAATTATTTCCAACATGGCCTGTAGCATGGTTTAAAACATGAGTCTGACAGGGCTCTCGGGGAGGCAACCTTCCCCGTGCTCAGGGAGAACACGGCAAAACTGTCCCTATAGGAGCTTGTTTGCTTTCCGAAGGTTTTTGTATAGAAAGCTGCTGAGTCAGCTTTCACGTGCACTTGTTCAAAATTTCAGTGGGTGCTTGTTTGGGAAACCTCTGAGCATATGGGTGTTCTGGCATGATTGATCTCTGCTCAGACCTCTCTCTTCACTCCCGAGCAAGACTCTGCAAGCACCGAGAAGCCTCTTCATTATTAATGTATTTTATTCTCTGTCCATCAGTAATTGCTTTTGTGTGCTAGAAGTTTTTCCTGTGCTTCCCCTCCAAGCGCAGAGGTGCCAACATGCGATGCAGACCCACTGGTAGGCGCGTTAGCAGACTGTATTGCCCTGATTATTTCCCCACATCAAGTACTTGCTTGTTTGCTCTTTTCTCGCTCCCTCGCACCTTCCTGCATTGCCGGCAGTGCCGCTCTGCGGCGCTTAAGCCCCTGCTTTTCTGTTTCTTTCTGCTGTGGGCTTGCAAATCATTTTCCTTCAGAATAAATGGCATATATCTCTAACATCTGAACTGGTAGAACGTGAATAATTAGAGTTGAGTGCAAGTAATTTTTGAGTCAAGGCCTTGGTGTGTCATGGGTTGTAAAATTTAATCTGCCAGCAGCTCCTGGCGTCATATCAATTACATACAGTAAAATGAGGGAAAGTGTCCCATATTTCTGTGCAGTTATGGGAAATGCCATCCTTGTGTTTGAACATCGCATATTATCTCTTTTCTTAGCTGTATTGCTAGGTCACTTAGCCAGAAGTGTTGAGAATTGTTTCTGTTATATGCATGTAAGGACTTATCTTTTTTAAAAGCACCCCAGAGAGCTTCCTCTTCCCTCTGCCCGCGTGTGCTGCTCAGCGTTCGCGTTTGTAGTCTTTGTTACCCAGAATGGAGACTGCAGACAGGTAGAGACCTGTCTCCCATGTGCAGAGGAATTAGGTCCCGTATGCAGAGATTCTGTCTCATTTGGCATTTAGACGACTGTGCTGTATGTCATTACTGGTGAATAAATTACTGGAAGGGACAGTCAGCAAGTGAAATGGAGATAATGGGCAATAGTGTGGCAGTCTTTTGACTGATGCTGCCTCCTGCCTTGTTGTGTGATGCCATCAAAATAAATAACAAACGAGGAGTGGAGGCAGATGAAGCGGGTGGTGTGATCCAGTTGGCAACGCGCTGCAGGAAGGCTGGGTACGGGTTTCCCGCTCCCCTTCTGCCCCGCCACCCACCGGCCACGGGGCAGGGGCGTCTCCTCAGGCTCCTGCCCCAGCCAGGGCTTTTGGGCAAGCGCCGGGCCCTGGGGTATAACCTCTGCGTGCGGCCCCACGAGCAAGGCGAGGTGCGGCGTGACCGCAGGTGCCTCGGCTGCTCCACAGGAACTGTATATATGCGTGTTATTAGCCCATTAAATTTAAGGGACCTTAATCTTCTTTGCCCTGGGGGTAAGCTCCCTGCCATCAACTTGCCTTTACCAAAAGTAGAAGTTTGCACGTGAGTGTTTACTTTGCAGCATCTCTAAGTCCAAAGCCGCTGCTGCCCGGTGCTTACTAAGGCTGCAAATCTGGCTCTTGCTGTGTGTCTGCAGAATGATTAAACAATCACGCTACAATACAAATAATAATAATAAAATATACAATGCATCTCAAAGTGCCAGAGGGAGGATGAATAATTAGCCATATAATAGAATATATAAACAGAAACTGCATTAAAAACAGATGAAAATATGTAGGGGACAAGCTATTGTTACAGTTCTCCCCCCCTGCCCCCGTCTGAACGTGTCTGGGGATGCTGAAACCCTATTCTTGAGGAAAAAAAGCCCTTCTCATTTCTCCTCTATTTGCATGCTACTCCAGCAGTTTTGAGAAATTAAAAATAATTGATACATTTGAGAAAGCACAAGCAGTAACTATTTCATATTTTTAAAAGCTTTGCAAATATCCAGGAAAAAGTGCTGTGCATGCATTATACTAAAGCTAAAATCTGCTCAGAGTGATTCAATGAAGTCCTCTTTTATGGGAATAACTGTGATTGCATAAAAGGAACCAGTAGATGGAGGGTTTCTGTTGTAACTGCAGAACCTGGAATGATCCCTGGGTTTAAGTACTTGAGCTCTTTTTACTGGGCTGGGGAAAGGCTTTCCCTTCAATGAGCAGAGGTGCTCTCCAGAGAGCTCCTGGCTGTCACCCATTCTGCTAAATATGGACTCGGTGCTGGCCTAAGACATCCTCATTCTGTAATGACAAACGCCTTAATTACAAGTAATTTGTAAAAAGTCTCGATAGCTATGCATGCATTAAATGGAACAGATTAAACCTGAGACTAGGCATTTCTGTGTGATACTCAGGCAGCAGTTTTGTACAATGTTTTTGATTAATATCTAACACATCAGTGCCCTCAGCTGTATACAGTGTTCTGCATTAGGAGTAATCACACAGAGTGGACCTCCAAAGGAGGCTGTTTTATTAGGTAAAAGGGAATGAAGCACAGAAAATAGTATTAAAGATGAACAAACGCCTCCATTATTTCACAAAATTAAATGCTCTTTTCCAAGTAAAGAAGGCAAAAGTCAGTCATTATCTGTCTGTAATACATCGCAGCAGATAATAAAGAGGGGTTTATGATCTCTGAAAGCAAATTAGAGGATATTTAAACAACACATCTTTCTATGAAGGAGTGATAATTACAAAATCAGGTCAAAATGCAGAACAATCTAACGCTGCCCCAAGCTAATGTTACTTGAATAAGCTGAAATCTCCTATATTCTCTCTCAGAAGAAGGATTCATTTGGGATGCAGCTGTTCTCATTATTGTTTATCATCTGGACTCATAAACCCTTGTTAGTGTGTGTTGATACTTGTCAAATCCAAACTCAGCCTTGCTTTATGCCTTGCTGATCCGGCTCACGTTACTGCCTTCTGACTGCTACTGAGCAGGCACAAAGCACAGCTTCTCCCCACTGCCACCTTCAACTCTGCCAGCATTTTTAGGTAGGAAACTTGTCTTCCTCTGGCTTATGCAGCTACCCGGTTCCCACTACCAGTATACGTACAGTCCTGAAATTTAGGAGTCAAATAAACGCTCGTTCAAATCAGGACACAAAGTTGCATGATCCTCAGTGAACTTTGCATCCAGCCCGTGGTACGCTTTTTTCACTGGTGTGTCCATAGTGCTTTCCTTTTTCTTATTTAGGCATTTCCAATATTACATTTTCTTTAACACTCAGTTTAGGCCGGGCTTCAGAAACAATGTTTTGATAACCTGCTCTGATACAACTCTCATGACTCCAGCACTAATCATCCGGGATAGCTTTGAAAACCCCAGGAGCTGCTGGGGATGTAGTCCAGTCTGGACCCAACTCTGCTCCCACTGAAGTCAGTGGGATTTTCAGCCCACTACTGGTAAGAATGTCAACACAGAGCACATCCAGGGGATAGATCCCATGCTCAAGAGTGACAGGTACTACATGTTTTTGATAGACAGAGAGAATTAAGTTCTAAATCCTTTAGTTATCTTTTGCAAAGTTACCCATAGTTACCAAATCTTTTAGTGATTTTAATGACTTTTCTGGGACAGGGACAGCTGCCAGTATAGCAGGGGGACCATGCGATGACAGTCACATTGAACCTTGCAGGAAACACAGGTGATGATCAGTCCTCGCTACTAGTAGCCATAATACCAAACTAAAACAAGCATTTCAGATTCAGAACAGCTCTTTGCTATCTCCCTGGCATATGAACTCTGAATTATCAAGCATTCAGCAAAATACTTTAAGTTTCCTGCTGGTTTAGCCCAGAACAGAAGTTTGCTGATAAAAACAAAGCGTGAGCTGATTCCCAAGACCTTCCTCTTGTCTAATCCTCTGTGACCCACAGCATGAAAACTGAACTGATTAAAGCACTAGAAAACGTACTGTGGGAATCCTGTCTGCATTTACCCCCGAGGGAAGACTGGAATGGCCTAAAAGGTCTTTTCCCTGCTCTAATTTCAGTGATTTTTATGATTCATTTTGCTCTGCTGTGGGAATAAAAAGGAAAAGGCAAAGCACCTGGACAAATTGTTTCTGGCCCTGGATACTAATGGAAAGAAGAATGTCAGAGTAGATGAAAATGAGGTCGTTCTTGCCGAAGGAGGGCAGCTGATGAGATCAGAGCACAGCCGTCAACTCTGCCTGGCCTCTCATTAGCAGCGAGAGAAGAGCCCAGCTGATGGGAGAGGCCAGGAGTGGCATCTCTCTCCACAAACTGAGATACACTCAGCAGAGGAGAAAATCTCCCTCTCCTCCTCCCCAGGGAGATCCTGGGTTGTTTTTCCTTCTTGCCAAGAAATGGGAAAATCCAATTTCCAGCCATTTCTCAGTCCAGGTTTGTGTATTGTATCCCTTCCCAGAGATTTCTTTCAGACATCTCACAAAGACATCTCACAAAAACTACCTGTTCTGGGATATGCTTGGAGTCTTTGGATGCCCCAGAGGTGGTTTGGGCTGTGACTCCCTTGAAAGATTACTTCAGTAGCAAATGCAATTATGCAATTTAATGAATTTAACGAAATTAAGCACATTCCTAGTCATGGTAAAGTTATTAATGCAGCTGCATCCTTGGAGGAACTAAAGAGCAGTCTCTAAACAAGCAACCTTTCTGCCTCAGCTTTGCTCCCAGGCATCTCAGGATATGTCTGCAAACATTAAATTTCAGCACTCTGCTGTCTGACAGTTTGGTACTGGAAGCAGGTCCAGAGCAGACTCAGAAGCAGATCAGATGGGTGATAACTGTGTAATTTATGGAACTCTTTGCCCATGTTACAGCAAAAATAATTGCAGCAGCTAGCATAAAATAATGAGGTATGTTTGTGCTGCATATTGTTTTCTCTTACTTTTATGGCACTTGACATCCAGTGCGTGTGCTGGACAGCACAACATTATTGAAGGAGTCATTCGTTCTGTACTCTATGTGAGAAATTCTGATTAGAGTTGAGCTCAACTTGAAATTGGAAAGTGTAATCCTCTTGCTTGTACCATGGTGCCACACCGGCACGTCGCACTGACAGAGCAATTCTGAGAGAGAAAGGATTTAGCTAACGTGCTGCCTGGCCAAGCCGGTGCTGAAAACAAACACAAGCCCAGAACTTCAGAGGGTTTGATGAGATTTGGAATCTTTCCTAGGAAAGGCAGTGGCTGGAGGCCCAGCAGTGCACTGGGAACACATTAATTGGAGGCTCAGAGTCACTCAGAATGATCCAAAAACAGCATTAAAAAACATGTGAGTGCTGAGGCTAGACTGCACCTGCACCACAGCGCACGCTGTAATAACGCCAAGCAAATACATGCTGTCGGCAACGCAGAAAAAGATTCTTTCTTTAGGACAAGGGGTTTTTCCTGCACAGATTTTTCTGCTGCTCTTTTAACAGCTCTAGCCAGGTTGAGCAATCCAGCAAGAAACTATATCTGCCTAGAAAATTCCTAAATACCTCTCTAGCTTTTAATTGAATGGATTCCTTTCTAGGTAACTGCTATAGCAGGTACCTTTTTCTCCATTAAACAGTGTCATTTATTGCAATTAATTTTGTAGGTCTTATCAGGTGCACGCACACTGGTTACTTATTTTTGAAACCTATTCCCCTAAATATGGATTTTAATGGATTTCCAAGGGAGGAGGGAGGGGAAGAGATTGACCACTTGAGATTCCTCAGTTTGCCTTATAACGACTCCACAAATTAGTGTTGTCACTGGAGATGATGCCCCAAAGTCTACAGCCGGGTGCCTAGCTGTGTGCTGTACTGAACTACTAAAATAACAGCAGCTTGAATTTTGAAGGTACCAAGAAATCATTGGAATTATTTGGATGCTTGAATAGTAGGAATTAACTACAACCTTGTCTTGGGAAGAACAAATCTCCCTTGCGACGGTGCCTGTCTGACTCAGTAAAATGCAGTGGATTCCAAACCCAGTCCCCTCCGGAGGGTGAGGACAGCACCCCAGTCTGCGGGTTTCAGGAACCAAACTAACAAGCCAGCAGTTTGCAGGGAAGAGCAGAGGAGAGGGAAGGGCCACGCACCAGCCCCCGGCAGAGCCCGATCCCAGCAATCCACCCGCAAGATGAAAAGGAGCATCCGAAGTCACAGGGCTTTGCTACAACTTCACATTTCCTTCTGTGTCTCTCCAGTTAATTAGTTATGCTCTTATTCCAGTTAATTAGCTCAAAGAAAAACAGCCCTTTGTACTTAGCCTCATAAATTACCGTCTTTTACTGTCTTATATGTTATAAGAGATGACAATTTCTGCATTTTCTTAGCAGGGTCACATTTACAATTCTTAAAGGTTTGGAAGAAATCTCACTTAGCCATGCTGCGTAGCATGGACATGGGGAAAGGCGTTTCAAAGTTACCGTGATTTCTTTTTAAAAAATTATCAGAGGAACTGGGAGAAAAATTTGTGACGATCAAAGAAAATGAACTCTATTAAAAAAGACTAAGTAATGAAAAAAGTTACTGAAAAAATGCATGAAAGTGGCAAAAAAAGCTTCAGATGTCCCTAAGATACCATCTGAAGAACACTGGCGAGTATTCAATTAGCAGGTTGGAGGATGACAGCAGGTTGCTGCAGTCGGTTTTAAGGTTGCAAGTACATCGGAAAAGCTCAGACTCACCTATTAAAATAAAAGGAATCACTGGCCTTTACCCCCATGCTGGGCCAATGCAATCCATAAAGCTGGATCCCAAATCTCCTCGGCTTGGGGAAGCACAGCTCACCCAAAGGAAGGTGCAAACAGCGGCCCCGTGTCTGTGGGTGCGTGGCACATTGTCTCTGTTTAACGACAAAGTAAAAGGCTGACGGCATCCACAACATGAGCTCCACTGGAGCGTCGTGCCAGAACCTGGCGAGCTAAAACCCCCAGCCCCGAGCGAGGGCCTGGGCTGTCTCTGGGCATCGTTAGGAGGAGGCTGGACGGCAGCAAACTGCTCGCCTGCCTGCTGCCCCGGCCTGCACGTGGGGCAGCAGAGGTACCAGAGCATCTCCTTACGGGAGTTTTTAAGAGAAAAAGGTAATTCACAGAGACTGCAGGAAGGAATATTCAGAGAAAGGAATTCAATGATTTTGGACATTAAACCACAAAACCTTACCAGTATTAACGTTTGGAAGAGGAGATTTCAGAGAGAGATCAATTCCACTGAAGGCAAGAGTGCTTCTTCCAGATTTACACCAGGGTAAGGCAGAGCAAAACCGACGCTGTGAGTACATTACTGGCTGACTCGTCACCCATCAGCCTCCGCTTCCCAATCCTGAAAAACTGCATGAACTGGGATCTGTTGGGTATGTTCCCTCCCCGTGCAACACATCTCTGCTGCGCGCAGGCCTGGACTGCGCTCGTGCTGTTTATACATCTATCTTTCCACTACAAATACAGCCGGCCCCGAACGTACACACAGAAAATACTGGGTTAACAATGTGTCATTGAGTCAGTGAAAGGATAAACATGAACGTGGCTTTTTGCAAACTTGACATCAAAGTTAGCGGGTGATTTTTTTTTCCACCACTCCAGCCAGAAGTGGTGTTAAGCAAGAGGGCTCCCTGAGCTGTGTTTATTGTTAGAGAAAGTAGTTCATATTCTTTATCATTTGTTTGGACCTTTCAAGTTCATTTTGGGGACTGGACATTGAATTCCTCAATGGCATTCAGAGTGCATTTCCGAAGTACACCATATCCTTCCACAAGGTTACCGTGTAATATTAAAATATGAAGTTTGGGCTTCTGCTTTCAGCCCTCAGACCCGAGCCACACCGTGTCAAATAGCTCCTGGGGATGGAATTGAGAGCAGAGCCGTATATCACGCTCTTGCTGGTGCTTTGCCTTGCACTGGTGTTAACTGAAAACAGGAAGAATCTGCCCAAGGGGGAGATAGCAGAGTTATGATGTGTCTTATTGATTGATCTGCACAACAAAAGTGAAGGAATATAAAAAGAGAGTTTAGCTAATACAAAGGTAGACGTTTTCGATACTGACTTAGGGTCACAAGAAATTCTATAATCATAACTTGAACTCATCCACTTCACTTAGGTTTTGCAGTCCTGGATGATATACGACCCATCAGTCAGAAACTTGAGTGGCAAGCAGGACAATATTTTGAAAGCTGTGTCCTTGGAATATTGTCCCCTTCAAAAAAGTGGAAAACCAAATCATCACGAAGTACATTTATCTCTCTCTAGACTCTGTGCTGCGTCCCCACTTGTTAGGAGAAGAAAAAAGCCCTGCCAGATCGAGCAAAGCCAAAGTTTGGCATGAAAAATTCACAGAACAGCTGATCTCACCTTGATGTCTTCTACGGGTATGGCCACATAAATCTAAGCGCCCGTGGTTAGTGCTCAGCTGCACTACCAACACCTAGTGAGAGATTAGATCAGAGAGAGAGCGGGAGAGGGAGAGGAGGAAAAAAGATTCAAAAGCAATCAAGTTCTTAATCCCAGCAGCAAAAAGCTGGAAGAGGTTTCAAAACAACCACACAGCTACGAGGTGTTAGGAGTAGCAGGCCTGTTTCCGATTTTACTTGCGGTTGGATGAGTTAACGCACCGAAGCCAGCAGCCGACTGCCAGAGCCTGGCCATTAATGATGGAGTAAGGGCTCCGCGGTCCGAACAGACACCGGCTGCTCCTCCAAACCTTCCCAGCTTACGGCACTCAGCTCAAACCAAAGTTGTAGTGTTTGGAAAGAAAATGTTTCAAAGCCCCCTAATTTTCCTGGAAGTGTGTCTGAAAGTTTAATAAAGAAAAAAACCCTTTTCCTTGCCCATCTTGGACCGAGAACCAGATTGGGCATTGATGCCTGGCAGGAATTTAATAATTACCTGGCAGCAATTCTGCGGGTGATTTTTAGGTTGTAGCCTGTCCCTTAATTATTTTGCAGCTTCACCCACAGACATGTCTTTCACCTCCAGCTCTCGTCCCCAGGATGCACCATCTGCTGAGGCTTTTGAGGTGGTTCTCCCAGCAAGGCTGACATGGTCTGTCCCAGTGCTCGGAGCAGGGCAGGGCTCACCTTTGGGGAAGCAGGCTTTGTGTGGGTCCTTTTGTCATTTAACACCAAAATTCTGGATGTAGGTAAAAATTTCACCCTGGGATTTTTGGATGTGAGCCTAAACTCCAAAATCCACATGGTTCCATCATGCCTAATTACAGCCTGTCTAAAATGCTAATGGATCCCAGCAATGCAATATTCATACTAGAGAATTATTACATTGCGCATACTTTACAGTTAATCTAGTTGTCTAGGTTATTGGACAAAAAGGTTTGATAATAGGAAAAAAGCCTGCTGTTGGGTTGAATTTTTCTGGATTATGGATTGAGTTTTTCAGTTTAATGCAAGGAGACGGTTACACAGTACAATGTGTATTTTAAGCATCTATTTATTAAAGCCGAATTGCGCTAGAACTTCTGTTCGAAAGTACACCTGACAGCTAAATGAATAGCAAATTATTTCACAGCGATCTGTGCTATTTTCTGTTGTTTCTGTGCAGCTACCTCCTGCATGTACTGTAGCTTAAAAGAATTCTCAACCATCTATTTAATACAATAAACTTTGTCAGATGTTGTTATTATTTTCGCTGAATGCCATATCTGGGTGTAATATATGCATTAAAGTCTCATTGGCTCCTTGAGCAGTCTAAGTCAGGTGGAAACAGGCTGCAGTCGTAAGGAGAAACTGAGCAAGGTGGCTTTTATTTAATCTACTTCAATCAGTACATAATGATAGGCATTAAAATGCTGGCAAATCCAGTAAAACAACATTATTCACGTTCACCAAGGACAACTTTGGTCGTTTTCTCTACAGAGTGGGGAGCAGGGGCTGGGCGACGGCAGGATGCTCTGGAGAGGGCAGGGGCTCTGAATGCCGCAATGCACATTGTCCGTGAAATAATAAATACCATTGCCATGGCATGAACAGCCTGAGCACCCCGCAGAGGAGGTAGCACCCTAAGCTTTGCAAGGAAAGAGTTAACAAACCAGAGTTAAGGAGAGCTCCCCAGCTGTGTATCAGCAGGGCTGAGCCCTGCTGGAAAGAATCACCGAATTCTTCCGGAAGGTCCAGCAGGTGCCCAGGTCTTGGCAATGGGCCTTGCTTTAAAGGCCAGGAGATGTTCTGCAGCTCTCTTTAGAGGCTTGATGCTGAATTTCTTGGTGAGATGACGTTTTGGAAAGAAGAAATGAATATTTGCTTGAGGTTTGTCCAAGAGCACGTTGTAGAATCATATCTCCTTCAGCCAAAAAAGAAATAATGAGAAATAATAGTATGGAAGAAAAGTTTTGCTGTGAATCACTGCATGGGCACAGGAACTCATTGCATGAGATACAAAAGTGCAAGCAATCATTGCTATGTGTAGCGTAGAGTTGATTAAATCAAACATTTGGTCTTTTGTTTAACCTGGAAAGTTGTGAGGTGACTGATCTGAGTTAATTGCTCTGGCTGGTGCTGGAGGGCTGGGAGGAAGTAGGATGGAGGTAGCTGGGCTGCTAGTAAGTAGTCCGTGGTGATAGCTTTACCTCTTGTGCTGGCCCTGGTCTGCTACAGCTATTGCAACACCAAAGACTTGTGCTTCCTTATTTCTGGGGTTTGGTGGGGTTTGTTTATTTTTTCTTTTTAATTGAGTTCCTTAGCTGAAATTACCCTGTTCTCTGTGAAATGCTCCTGTTGCAGTTTGCAGTCAGAAAAGTGACTGTACAGACTCTGGATAAAGCCTGCCCTGTGCAGGGACCTGTACAGCTTGTGCCCTGCAAACGCGCTGCCCTGAGCCTTCTGGCAAGCTCCTGAGCACTGCAGTGCTTTGCATCGAGGACCCTACCTCAGTCAGTACTAAACAGCATTTGTGCTTTGTTTAAAATGGAAGGTGTTCAGAAGCGGCTGAACAGGGGGAGGGAAGGAACTGGGAGTTTTATGCACTGTGGGTGGGAAAGCTGGTCATAAAGTTTGACCTGATTTATTTAATTTTCTGGGAATAATAATAATTCTTCCCTGAACTGACAGTCTGCATGTCAAAGTTTCAGCTCAATTTGAAATGGTTGAAAGATGAATTCCAGGGGAAAAATAATGCTGGTTGTGTGGTGGACGTGCTGACAGTCTCTAAGCAAGGAGTTGCTTTCCTCCTTAATGCACCACAGAAAAAATTATAGGCTGGCAAAAAGAGCTGTATTTCATATGATTCTGGATTGTTTGTGTTACTGTCCATTAGGAAGTAAAAAGGGGAAAAGGCATTGTGGGGTTTTGTTAGTTTGGTTTTTTTTTTTTGGTTTTTTTTTTTTTTTTAGGCTTGCACTGAAAGCATTTCAATCTGGAGTAACTGAGATACTTGCAAAAATAATAGTTTTGATGATGGTGTGACCACTTGCGGGGGGGGAGGGGGAAGGCCTGCACTCAAAGAATTTAGGACTCTAACTTCATAGTAGTGTTGCTTTGAAAATCACATGCATGATTTAATGTTTTCCCTAAATCCACAGCATTTAAAAAAAATGAATTAATTCTGGCTCTAATTTTCCTTGTCATAGAACCTTTGAAAATCAGATGCACTGATTCACTTGCTGTTCACTCTCCTATGTGTCCTGGTGTAATTTATCATACGAGAGCAATACATCCTGTGTAAATCACAGCTGAATATCTGAAGAAGCTTGCCAAAAATGATGGGGACCATCAAAAAATTTTTTTTTTTATGATAAAATGTCTGAGAGCTCTCTCTGGTAGTACACTGGCTATCTTTAATAAAAGATCTAATTTCAGGAGCTTTAGGTGTGATTGGATTTTGAAGGTCTCAGGGTGTTAGTTTATGAGAATAAGAACAACTGATGCGAAGGGGCTCCCAAGATAACTTTCCACAGCTGCTAATCCGTATGTTTGCCTGTCCTGGGACAGACCGCAGCGGGCAGCAATCCCCGCAGCCCTGCACAGGCCACTGGCCGTTACGCCACGCAGCAATAACATGGTCCGTATGCTGTGCAAGGTCTGCCTGTAACTTTTAGTCCCAGATCTTGAAAGCATTTTTGTATATTATTTAACTCCACCTCTTCAAATGGGCCCATTGACTCCAATAGGCAGACGAGCGTGTTAAAGCTGAGCGTGTGCTTGGATGTATCTGTGCTGTGAGCTACAGGTCTTTACGGGAGTCTCTCTGCCCAATGTCCTCGGGCACTGCAGCCTCGGTGCCTGATGCTGCAGTGAGGTCTGCACAGGAACAAGGCCATTCACTGGCCTGGGACCACATCTGGCAGGAGCTTTCCCGCCTTTTTGATAGTATTGTCAGGTCTGAATTCAAACCAGCGGCTCCTAGTTGGCAGCAGGTTTAGTTTATTTTTTAGGATGCACAGTTTTGCTGTGCTGCTTTGGATTTCTTTGTTTTCATTGAAAAGCTAAATAAGATTTGCAGAGTCCATATTCCACTCTCTGTTGATGCAAGTGTAAATCAGGAAACTAGCCTGCCCTACCCCATAAAAGGCTCAATACTCATCTCTACAACTGCCCATTAAGCTTCACAAATGGATAAATAAGGAACTGAGATGTGTCATTTATTCATAGCACTTGGAAGGCGGGGAGGAACGCCATAAATCCATGGGCACCTCGGACTTCAGATCTGTCACTAAGCAACCTGGAGCATCACGGCTGGCGGTGGTGCTGAGCACGCATCCCCTCGCTTTCCCAGCCCAAGCCTCAGCCTTCAGACCAAAGGAGACTTGCAGTTTGCCATCCACCACCGAGCCCGTGCCCCTGCCCGGTCCCCAGGTAGCTCAAGGGACCCTGGGCTTTTAGCTCTGCTCATTTCCATCTCTCCTTTCCTGCCATCTCACCTGCCCAGACCCTGTGCCTCTTGATTTCTATCCGCCTTACTGTTTTGAACTCTGTAGACATGGTTCCTTACTATGCCAATACAGTTTGGAGGGAAGAAAAAGCACAATAAATTTGTCATATAACAGTATTGCCAAAAGAAGCAGGAAATAATCGAGAAGGGATAGTTACTTAGCTCTCCCTGCATGCACGTACATGTTGTGTATGTGGAAGGGAGGGCTTTTGCAAATGCACTAGGAATAATAATTAAACTAACAGCTCACCATTATTAAAATGGAGTTAGGGGACTGTTTCTGGCCTTCGGGATTATCTGTCCATCCTTATCGCAGCATTATGTAAAGCTGAAGGCTTGGAGGGAACAGCATCATCTGCCAGTAACACCAACATACCTCTCTGCCTCTGGATAACGGAAAGCTGGCGATTCGAAGGGGCTGATGTATGAGACGGGAGCACCTCGTCTGCTCCGCAGCAGATCCCGGTAGTGAAGGGACAAAGGCAAAGGTACGTTTCTCAAAGAAAGTGATGCAAATGAGAAAAGAATCCCTCTGGTTAGTGAAGTTATTCCAGCAAGTGGCTATATAAATGTCTTTATATTGTTATTTCCGATATTAGTTTGTTGTTCCTCCATGAAAGCTGATTTATTTGAAATGTTATTACTCGAAACACCCTAATCTTTTTGTAATAATTCATATACTGGAGATTACAGTTTTGGAAGGCAGCCCAGCTCTGGCTGGAATCCTATTTATGGATTAAAGGATTTGAACAGCATTGCAAGCTAGATCTCCGAATAGCAGGATAATGTAAACCTGGTTCCATATAAAATGCTTTACCTCTGCAATAGTAACCCCATTAAAGGCAGATTGTTGGAGGACGTTGGACAAGAGGACTTTCATTACAGTAAAGCAGGATATCTTCCACCCCTGAAGAGCAAGGATTTTCAGAGCTGAGTCTTCCCCTTGTTAAGATGCCCTGAGCTGCATTTTGTATCTCTCCTTTCTTCTGGAAGCCATCATGCCAGCTAATTATGGGGTCTTTGGGGTAGGTTTGAACAGGCCTTTTGATGAAAGAACCATTGTTACTGGTGGGAACTGAGTCACCACAAAAGGCAAATAAGGTACCCCAGCAAAGAGCTGCTCCTGCCCTGTAATGGGAGGGAGGCAGCTGGGAGCTGTAATTTCCACATAAACAGCAGCATGAGGGTCCACCCCAGGATTCATTAGTGTCATTGGAGGGACGATCCCACCCCAGGAAACTATGAGCTTTTGGGAGTGTTGTTATTAATTTCCCATCTAATGTAATAGCGCGTGGGGAACACAGTCGCAGGCTGGAGTACCATTGTGTTAGTAAGTGCGGCGCAAATCCGAACTAGAGAATGGGCAACGGCATAATTTAATTACAAGTATGCTTATAATCTGGCAGAAGATAAGTACAGAACTAGTCTAGAAAATAATGGCACTGTGAGCCAATATTAAAATTAATGGTTTCAGGACACGGGCAATCTAACTGTTTTCAAGCCTGTTTTCACACGTTGCAGCAAGTGAGGTCTTAGACAAGATTTGAAGCAGAGCACTGAAGTGGCTTTGTAGATATTTATAGGCAGCTTTTAACATAATCGATGTGCAACAGAGCCTCGCACCCTGGGCCAAGCTGAACAAAAGGTGGGAAAGGGAGGACAAGCTGTGAAGGGCTCTGAAAACTGAGGCAACCTGTGTTTGGTGCAATTAGGAGGGGTGAGCCAGTGGAGAGATGCACAGAAAGGGGTGATGCAAGCAAAACCTGCTGGTGTTCCGAACACAGATGAAAATGTTGTGGTTGTTGCAATAATTAGGCCACAAGACGATGAAAACCTGGAGAAGGTTAGCTGTGTGCCCCAGGGAAGGCTGAATTGTAGAGGTACTATGCAAAAAACCCTACAAGATTTATTGGTGCTGTGGATGTAGCGCCCTGGAGAGGCTTCTGAGTTTAAGCTGATGCTCAGCTTTTTGTATTATATGTTACGTCTAGAAGTTGAGGAAAGCATTTGGGAAGAGCGCTTAGGAGAAGATTAAGATGTCTCATTTTCCATATGGGTGCAGTGCTAACATTGAGGAGGAGGTGGGGAGAAAGACTGTCGTGATCAGCTGCACAGGATTGCAGGAGGGATTAGAGAAGAAAAATAATACAGGGTTCACCAGTTCCAGAAAATCGCACTTTCACAGGGTGCAAATGCTAGTCTGCAAACATAGTGTGTCAGGCTGTAATAAACAGGTAAAAATGGAGTGCTCAAAACCACGTGTATCTGTAGGTGTCGCTTGTATCCACCCACCCAAGTGTGGTCTAAAAGCAACAGCCTGGTCTGTGGAACTGGAAATGATTACAGCCTCCCCCCACCCCGCTACAGCATTGCCCTGGGCAAAAATCATTGCACTGCTCTGGATCTCCGCTGCTTCTTCTATGGAATGGGGTAATATCATGTGCATCCCAGAGGATTTGAGCATTACTTATTATTTCTATAGGGATTTGAAGGTTAATAGCTTTACACAAGCCTAATTAATTGCTATTATTTAGTTTAATATTCTATCCGAGTACTTTGTCCATACAAAGCTTGCTCTACTGTCCTCCGTGTAAAAAGATTTTGAAGCAGCATGGTTTGCCTGTGATACAGAAGTGTGCATCCACAAATGAGAGACGATGCAGTCGCACGTATCGCGTTGCTGCCGCTCGGGATGTTCTGACACAGGCAGTGGTAGAGCAGCTCTTCAGTGGAGGCAAACTCAGATGGGACAACAAAATAAATGAGGATAATAAACGCTTCCACCTGTGATGTAAATTGTCTTAACTCTACTCACATTGCTGATTGTTGGTTGCTGGCTGAGTTGCAGTAAGTGGAGATAGTATTGAGGGACTGATAGCTCAAGTGTTAACTGTTATTTTTGCAAGGGTAAGATTTCATGCCTCATAAGGCTGTTTTCAGAGAGCCTGAACACTTTTGCAAGAACTATTCTGTTAACGCTTCTGAAATAATTCATGGAGGCTTTTGATGCGGTCGTGTTCTGGGTGACAGCCCTGGTGTTTAATGGAGTCTGAGACTGAGCTTTGGTGGAGATTTGTACAATTTTGAATGCTTTTGTATGCAAATAGAACCGGTGTGATTCCTGCTGCAAACAACTTCATTTAGACCTGGGGTAGGCAAAGCTTTACATGCCGGTTTGCTAGAACCTGCTTTCCCAGCGCCTCCTTCTCTCTGCAAGTTGTGGCACAAAGCGACGCAGGCTAATCCTGAAATTGGGCCCTACTTGCTGTCACTACAGGTGGTTTTCACTAATGCCACCATGCAGGATGATGGTCATAGCTCTCATCTGCACTGGAGCAGTTTGTCACCTCCCCTCCGGACAGCCCAGACGTGAGCGGCATGCAGGACTCTGCAGCCCAAAGCCTGCTGCAGGGGAAAGCAGAGATGGTGACGAGCCGCTCCGTTGCAGTGATGTACAAGGAAAGAGGGTTGACACTGACAAAAGAAATAAGGGTTTTCCAGTCTGTGCATGGGATTTTAGAGGGTTTGGCTGTTCCCTGCATTGTTCCCCCTAAGCAGACAGTGGGAAGGCTCTGTTCTTGCAGGGCAGCGCTGTGGCAGGAGCTCCGTGCTGCAGAGCCTTGCTTGCCAAAGAGGAAGTCAAAGCCATTCTCTGCAGTGTCTGAACAGGAACCACGAGCTGATCACGATTAAATAAAAGGTGCCATTAATAACAAACAAACCAAAAAGATAAGCGCTTAATGTTAGTGCTTAAAAACCCCATGGTAACAAATAAAGACTGCTGTAGTGTAATGTCATTTCAGAGGGGGCACGTGGTGCGCCTGAGAAGAAAGATGGATCGCGTACATTGTGTGCCTGACAGTAAAACTAATAGCTATTGGATGGGGTGTTAAGTATATCATAAAATCAGTGTTGGCCACATTCAAGAAGACGCAATCAAACTGTTTCGACTGCCTGTACCGAGCGTGCTGACAGCAGCCAAGGGAGCCGGGGGGCCGCAGCCGTCGGCAGGGGTGAGCGAGGGCACTGACGGGCTTGATCCCCCGAGGGCTGGCCTGCAGCACCCCGGGTGTACGGACATGCTCAGCGCTCCGGGGCGGAAGGGCTTGCTCTGATAGTCCTCACAAAACAGGCTGGGAACCTCAGCCAGCACCCCCTGAATGCAGGTCCTCCACGGAGTGAAAGCAGGGTGTACATAAGGCAAGGGTGTACACAGGACATAAGGCAAGAACATTTCCTTCCCCGAAGCTTCCAATAGATGCTGTGTGAAGTGAACTTTCTTTTTTTTCTGGGAAGAGGTAATTAAGCCAGGAGCAATTAACTGAGGGTTATCTGCTGCTGGGCAAGCAGGAACAGGGGGAAAAGAGCAGCACTATGAACAGTGATTCCTTCAGCCATTCCCAGCCCTTCCTTGTAACTCAGAGGGCTTCAGCTCTGACTTCCTTCATTAGAGTTATTTCTGTGCCGCCTCCTCGCAGCCTGGCTGTGAGCGCGGAGCGGAGCTGGAGAGGTGAGGGCAACCCATTCATCTGCAGTGGCTGGACCACGCAGTGCGTGCTGGTCACTGCCCCGTGGTGCTGCCTCCTGGTGTGCACCTCCTGGTCCATAGGTACATTGTCTGTACGCACAGAATTTAATATCCTAAACTCCCCTATAGGGCAAGGAATACTGGTGTAAGAAGAGGAATGCTTCCATGCAGGCAAATCAGTAGAGACGGACACAGCCTTGGATTGCTCGTGCAAAAGCTTCCCGGTGGCTCTGCAGTTAGCCAAAAATCCCAAGTCCTGTTTTCTCCAGTTTGTGGAAGGCTGATGTAATGTTTAGCTGCAGTCCTATGGGAGGAAACCAGTGGAGCTCCTGGGAAGTCACGTAGCTGGATCTGGGCTCTGTGCATCTGTTTCTCTCCTCCGAGGGCAGTGGTATTGCCAGGTGGCCAAGCTATGTGCTGGGCAGTACAATTAGGGATTTATCTTAGTGCTCGTTTGGCAAAATGTTCTCAGTTATATGGTAGTTAGCCCTGTGGGTTGACCCAAAGTCTTTTACCGGGGCCAACCTATTCATTTGGAGTCTCTGGGATTTTCTGGAGGTCCATCATTGGCACTTGGATGTTATGTGACATCATTTCTGTAACAGATGACAGGAGTTTTAAATTGCAAGGAATGAGGAATGCTGTCTTTGTCCAAAATGTCACATAAACACCAGCTAAAGTTAATAGGAGATGCTGAAAACCTGACTGCAGGTCTCCTCCTAATAATTTACTAAGAACCCCAGTCCCTCCCTCTTTTTTGATGGCCAGCTACTGCTCTCTCTCACTCAGCATCCCCCCCAAAAAGCGTAGGGTCTGTTCACATGGCTGTGACAACCTTTTGCTGCTGAATTGAGTTTGCTCGGTGGCACAGGGAGTTGATTATAAAAGCTACGAGGGCTTCCAGTAGCACAATTTCCTGAAAATAACGGGCTTCAGCATTTCAGTTCTTGACTCCATCTCTTTCTCCTTCAACTCTGCGGCTGCCAGCAGGTCAAATAAGTACAGAGTGAGCAGTGTGCGCTCCTTTCCTGTGATTTGAGGAAAGGTGACTTCTGTTTTCCTTGCAGCAGCTTGCTGGAGAAATTTAGGCAGGTTTGTGGCAAGCAGCAAAAGGTTGTATCGACACAGAGTGCTGCCAAGCCAAGCTCAGACGTGGCGTTGTCTCCTCCGATCCCTGGGCACGGAGCTGGGCTTTGGCCGACCTTCCTTTGGCACCGAGCTGCTCCTGCCAGGAGCTGTTGTGGGGGCTGCAAAAAGGAAAATGCATCCTTGCAAAGCCTGGCGTCCAAGGTTGTGGTGCCGGGGAGGTGTGGGGAGCGGGTTGGCATGGGTGCTGTGCGTGCTGGCACGGGGGCCGGCGCGCCACACCGGGCAGGGTGGACGTGCCCTACTTAACCTGAGCAGCCAGCGCCGGTGTTGGAGCTTGGCAGCAGGAAGGGTTCGTCTGTGCCAGCTCACGGTGCAATCAAGCAGATGTAGACAGCTTGGGCTTCTTGTCATCTGCCCAAATCGGGGCATCGCTGTCCCAGCAAACGCAATCTGTGACTGTAACTGCGGAGAGACATCTCTACGATGCGAGGTGTCGTGGATATGCAGGGAATAGATTGTTCCAACCTGTCCTGGGAGTGGCCAGCTTGGCTGTGCCAGGCGGGGCTGCTCCTCACCTGAGTTTCTCCTCCTTTCTGAGTTGGGCACCCAGGTGGCCCCAGCACTGGGTGCTCGGTTCCTCCCTGCGCAGCAGGCTGCGAGCCCGGGCACTGCTGCAAAGTTGCTGCTGGCAGCAATGCTATAGACTAGAGGCATAGATAGCATAGCCAGTGTGAGCTCCTCGCTCCTTAAAAGATTAATTTGGGAATGCATCCCAGATTCTGCATCTGTGCCTTGAGCTCACGTTTTCCGTGAGGTGGGAGGAGGTTACGCAGGAGGGAAGGAGGTGGTAAAGCACTCCTGGTATGCGGGAGATGAAAAAGGTCAGGGGAATGTGTCCCTGCCTTGGGCTGCTGCTCCGACCCGTGCCCACCGTGGCGTTCACTGCGGCCGTTTGTCTTCAACCTCTTCCCAAGTGTGTGCATCTCCCAGTAATCGGGGCCTCCCATTTTCAGGGAGCATATCCATGCTGTAGGGAAATGCAAATACTAATTAATCCGGTGTATCCCTACGATCCGCAAACTGCTGTGAAATGGCTGGGAACTGGTTTTTGTCCCTTCCTGGCCTGCAGCAGAATCTGTTCATGCTGGTGCAGCCTCCCTGGCATTGCTGGAGCTTATCCTGCTCTGTGCTGGCACAAGAAAGAAGTGAATACGTGAAGCTTAAAGAAATAATTTAATTGTAATATTTAAAAGTCTACCTGGCTCTGCGATGGTTTTTATGACAAATTAATTAAAAGACCAGTTATGGAAGCTATGGAATGGAGACATAAATATTTAATACTTATTAAAATATTAATATGCTACATGTTTTTTAATCTTGAATAAATATTTTTGGGTAATCAGTCACATTTTTTTTTGTTATGCTAAAAGTTTGCATTGTAAATTCAACCATGATTGATTAAAAAAAGAAATGTGCAATCTATTAATTATGTAATAGCACGTATGCTGCTCAGGACCTGGAGGAAATACATATATCTGGTTTCCATAACCAGAAGGGTTAGCAAGGTAATTTGCTATTGAAACTAAATGAAAGCTTTGATTTGTGTAATTATGGCAAGATCTCTAGCTTCATCTCAATGTGAATACAATTCTGAAATTTTTTTTTTTTCACATAGTTCTTCCCTTCAAATAAATAAGATATGAGAGGTAAGGAATGATCCTTCACAGGGGATTGGGAATGCTTGGGAGATCCGAGTGTAGTATTGAAAAGCTCTATTTCGTTTATATATGTTATATCAACTGAAATGTTGAGCTTAACTTTCAAGGCTGAGGCTGGGACGCTGCAGGTGTTTACATCTGTCCAAACACTGCACAAGGAAGAGCTCGCCAAGCTGCTGCGCGGCACTCGCAGCGTTGCACGGAGGTTCACTTTTCACTCCAACCATTAGTTTTTTTTGCAGTTGTCATGGAAAGGAGGAGTAATGACTAAGTAACTAATTTACCAACCCTATTTTCAGGGTTTTTAAGACTATTTCTAGTGCTTTTTGGACTCTTGCATTCTCTGAATGAATCACAGCAGTGCAAACAGTTTCAAAGCAAATGGTACTCAACACGCATTTTTCTTAATGAGCTGAGATGCGAGCGACAGCACTGCTGACCCTGCCGTCTGTGGCCTGATTTATAAGCTGCTTCATACTCTGTCACTGAAGCTTAAGGATCCCTTAAGTCTCTTTTTCCTCTGCAAGGCAAATAAAAGGCTGTTATTGCAAATTAGAATGAAAGTCAGAGCTGCTAAAGACACCAAAACCAACAAAGAAAAAAAATAAAAGGATTGTTTAGGGGGTTTTGTTGCTATTCTCGGTAGAAGGATTATTGTTGATTTTTATGAAAAGTTCATCCTGGAGGCAGTAGGCAGTTGCATTACTTTAGCAAGATTGAGCTGTTTAAAATTTCAGGGTTGTCCGCCAAAAAAATAATAATAGGAAGTTGTACAGAGAGGAATGTGCTGACAGCAGTAATGTTTGGGTAATAATTCATGTGTTGTAGATGATGCTCTGGAAAGCTGCCCGGCTGGCTAATGCAGATTGGGGATGCTCTCATGCTGACGGCTCTACAATTGATTGGCATTTCTGCTCCATCATGAAATCAGCTTGCAAATGAAATGGAGATGGTTTCCGAGGGTAGGGCTTGGGGAGGCAGGGGTGGACAGAGAGCTCCAGCGAGCGGCACCGTGTACGGGTCAGGGTCCGGCGGTCGTTAAAGGAAACCTCTCGGTTGTTGGCCTGGTTTGATGGGACCACCTCGCCCCTGTCTCCTTTGCGTTCAGATGAGGGCAGCTGGCCGTGGCTTGGGCTGAAGGACAAGGTGATGTTCTCCAGCAGCAGCAGTGGTTATGGTTTTTCCCAGGAGCACTAACTCAAACAGTCGTTGGTGTCTTGACTTTATCCTCCAGATCCGCCTCACAGGATCTTTCTGTGATAAGAGCACATGATCATTCTGAGCAAAATGGTGCTCTCAGACCTGTTGGTTCCTTTTCATCTGTTGGTTGTGGGGCTCCACATGGCGTTACAATTCCAGGTTCTGCCAACAGCCCTTGTCCGAGATGCTCTTGGGCAGCCGTGCTCCATCTCAGGCACAGGTTGGGTGTTACTGGTTTGGTTCAGCTCAGTCCCAGGTTATCCAGCAGCACAAAAAAGGCAGCAGCGCCTTCATTCTCCCACTGCTGCAGCCCCGTTTTGTGCTTCTCCACAAGCCCCAAAATAGGGATTGCCTGCTATTAACAATTTCTGAGTTGTCCAAGCCCTATCAAGGGGACCTAATAGGAGACAGAAGATCTGTTGGTGATATTTAAAATTATTTTCTCATGGATTCTTTTCTTTGGAAGGGGTTGAAATCGCAGATAACTGTTGCGTTATTTTAGCTCTGTGAACAACGCTCAAAAGTCCCAGTCAGCGTGCATACAGCCAACTTAAATGCAAATTGCACAGCACCAGCAACTTTATTACACATGAAAAACAAATTTCACTGAGCTCATAACTTATCAGAGGGAGAACAACAGTCTGTTCCTACTCCTGAGCAGAAATGTAAGAGAAGAGAGCACTGTCCTTGAGAGACCTGGCCGCCAGCCATGCTGCAAAATAGGCTCTTGGGTACCTACTGGCATTGTATGGAGCATCTTCATTAATAATTAAAAAACAAGCAACACCTGAGGAATAGCTAAGGGTGTTTATTGACATGAGTGCCTTGCTCTGCGTTGCTGCTTGTTGGCGCTGTTTCTGTTTAACCTCAGCCAGCTACTGAGAAAGGGGCTGCTGGTTGTGCCCACTCCCGCAGGAGCCACCGGACCTCATGGACTTAAAAATAAGCATTTGCTGAAGTGCTGGATTAAGGAAGACCCTACTGCACCTTCTTAAATTATTTAAAACCAGGGTTATTTAATAGCATCTGGCACAGCCACGCAACCAGGCATCTTTCTGAGCCATGAGCAGGTGCTCCCATGGCGTAGTCTGTGTGACGGAAAGCTCATTAAAACAATCTTACTGACTTCGTCAGGTTTGAGGGGAGATCCTTCACCAATGGCAATATCTTTAGGTGTGAATATCCCCATTTGGTGTAGAACCTCGGCATATACAAATCATCTGGGGATTAATATTTTTCCTTGCAACTATTTGGAAACACAGTTGGGAACAGCTGCAGCTGTGACTGTCTAATTACCCCTTCAAATGGCTCCTCCAGACTCCGAATAACTTTATTCTGGCATTTGTTGGTTTCCAGAAATTACAGGCACAAACAGTGTAAGGCCCTTTAAAGCCTGACTTAAAACTTGACTTAAGCCCCCGGAAATAATAAAAAAAATGTAAAGAACACAGTAAAGCTGCAGAAAAGGATTAAGAGGGGAAAAAAGCCAACAGGGACAAGTAATTCTGGCTAGATGTGATGGGGTGATATAATGCTTATGCTGTCACTGGAGCCAGGGACTGCTTCCAGGGCTATACACAACCACTTTTTTTTTCTTTTTAAATCTGCAGCCATTCTCCTGTATTTTTTTGCTATATTGGCAACATTTAAGAAGGAACTAAAGTTTAAGAGCAAAGATTTTTTTTTATCTATTTCCCGGAAGGATTTTGTGTGTAATAAAGAGCCTGAAAATGTACGGCTGCCTGTGAAGTCTTCACCGAGAAAACAGGCAAACTCTCAAAACCACCAACAAAAAAATATCTGGTTTTGCTTCGGTTTGGTTTATAATGAACAATTTCTTCTGTTTCTCTGCTGGTGCCCCCTGGAAGGTAACCATCGGTGTAACCATCGCTGTTCCTCATGAGCATCTCAGGCGCCCATTCTCTCTCCCGTTGGAAGAGGACTGTGTGTCCCAGATGCTGCTGGTGGCGGTGGCAGCCAACGCCTCTGCCCAGAGCACTGCCGCCTGTTCCTCCTCACATCAGTCTGAATGCACTCCCGTGTCAGACCATATTAAAAGGGTTATAAATTCTTCTGGCAGGAGTCTGCATTTTAGGATTGATGAGCGTGATCAGCAAACTATTCAAATAAGTATGCTTATTATTAAAACCCTGCTAGGAACAGGATGACATGCAGAGAAACTAATGCAAAACAATTTCTCCTTAATTTCTGAGCCTTACCCAGTTTTAATGTAGGCCAATAACATCAGTTTTTAATTGTTTCTTTGGGTAAATTGACTGCTTTTGTATTTGTGTGTCTCCACAAGTTGGGATTTGTATGGCTTGTGTGGGAAGTGGCCATACATGTACAGACATACACATCGTGCTAGCCAAAGGCATTTGAAAATGGGCCAGGGCTAGGACTGGGAGGCTAAAATGGAAAAAATCTGCTGCTTTCCCATTACTAATATCTACATTTTTATGAGCTTGGTTGTAATATAATTCCCACCTACTGGGACAATTCCTGAGCTGTTTGTTCAATATTTATTTGGTTCTGAGTCAGGCAAAACTCCCAGATCTCCAGGCAACATAAATTACCATGGATCCCGCGAGTTTGCAGTTGGTGACTGGTCTCAGCTGAGGCCAGGATAATCGCCGAGATTTCGCCTTATCTGTGCAGCAGTTACGTGACACCAGTTGTACTACACGTGTGTCCTAATGTTAGAACAGGATTTAGCTCCTGCTTTTGTAAAGCCAATAAATAACTGACTAACGTGTAGAGCAAACTGTGCAGCAGCTGTCCCGGGTCAGGCTGGTCTGCAGAAGCAAAGCCAGAGCGTGTTACAGCCCCTGCAGGGAACAGCCCCCCCGTATCTGTCCTCCCTGACCGAGTCGTAATTGCAGCACGAACACACGTGAGCAGCAAGAAAAGTTTCAAATTGCTCAGCTGCACAGAGTGCTTGCGTCTCGTGAAGGTGTTTGGTGTGCAACCAAAGCAAATGCACCCCCGCTAGTATAAAGGGATCTGAGCTGGGGACTGCAACAGAGGAAAAGCCCCAGTGGACACATGAGCTTTCAAAAAAAAGTCTCTCTAGATATTTCTGGTACATGCTGAGTGTTCCTCAATTTTGTTTCAACCTTTTAAATTTATATGCTCACATTTCCTGAATGGCTTAAGGTGTTTCTTTTATAATTGCAGTAACAGAAAAACCTCTGACCGGCAGCAATTACCCAGGTACCAAACGAGGACCCCCAAGTGCCTCATCCCAAACCCTGGTTTCAGTGCACCCAGGAGAATTTTTGCCTGGTTTTCAGCACAGAAATCATGAGAAACATACAATAAAGATCACTGTTTTCCCTGTATAGGTAATTTTTGATGTGGTAATAATCTGTTTCCTAAAAAAAAAGAGTTAGAGAATAGAGAACTGGGGAATAAAATGTACTACAAAGTGTGAGCAAAAGTCCGCAGAGCATCCCAAGGAAGCTCTGGGTCTCACCCTGCACAGCTGCCTGCAGCTCTCGCCAGCACACAAACCCAGGTGCTGTCTGAGTGCTGCTTTAGTTCGAGGGCTTTTTAAAATGTGACATTTGAAAGGAGGAAGCCCGGTGGCACGGGTTAAGAGCTGTCATTGCTGGATGATCCAGCAGACACGCTCCAAATGCGACTTCTTAAAGATGATGGGCACTTTTATAAAACTCTCCCCATTTATCTGCAAAACTCCTGCAGATCAAGACCTATGAATTATTAGTGTAATGAGATTAGGCATACATTTATGCTACATGGTCTTAAGTTGTTTTAAATTCCGAAGATGAGATGGGGTCAAGCACGAAAGGGCAATGCGGCAGAGTGCCGGTGGCAGACCGCGTGAGTGACTTGTCTTCCTATTAACTTTGTCACATCCCTGTTGGGTGCGTTTCCCATTTCCCTCTCTCCCTGGGAGTTGGCTGGGAAACTTAATCTCCAAAATTGGCAAGGAAAAATAATTGTGTTTTGAGCCCTCGGACGGTAGGAGGGAGGGAGATGGTGGTAGGGAGAAATGATAGAGGGGAATGGGAGATAGAAAAAGAATAGGAAAAAAAGATGGAAAGGAGTGATAGGGTGAAGGGGGTGTTGCTGTCCCCGCTACACGGAGTGAGCACAAGCGCTTTGGGCATTTCATTTTGTAAAGATTTGTGTCACCTCTCAGTATCGACAGGAGCGCGTGTATCCCCCCCACCCCTCCCACTCTCCTGATTTTCTTCCTGGAGAAGCGGAGATGAAACCCCCTGAGGAGAGCTCTCAGCTGAAGAGACATGAGAGCATCAGTTTTTCTCTCATTAAACAGAACCGCTCAGAGGCTTGTGCCGCGCAGTTCTCCGAAGGTCGTCCTCCACGTGGCAGGATGGAGCACGGCCGCGTGTGAGTTTTTCCACACCCTGCAGCTGTCTCCAAAACTGCTTTGCCAAAGAGAAATAAACACGCAAAAAGAAGAAAAAAAAAAAAAAAAAAAAACAACAAAGAAATAAAAAGAACAAAACATCCCGAGACTGCTGGGTTTTGCTGAGCTCGCCTGTGAGATCAGCTGTCAGGAAAGCCGACGTGCCCCGGTCCTGCTCGTGTCCCTCCCTCGGCTGCAGAGCCGCTCTGCCCAGCAATGGCAACGCTGGCTGCGGGCCGGCCCCGGGATCCGCTCCGAGGATCTCATAACGGTGGCAGGAAGGGTGGCTGCTGGGGGAAATGATGAGACAGCTGATGTGTCCCCGTCGGCGTGGCTGGGACCGAGTACAGAGAGCGCGAGGGCTTCGGGAACTCCTGCTTTCACACCGGTACAGCGGGGTGCTCTGCAAAGGGCTTTGCGTTGTAATATCACTCTTCTGAGTGACGGAAGCCCGGGGCAGGACAGCTTTCCGTCTTCTCCAGATCCCCTCGCCTCTCTCGTGGTCCCGCTTGCAGCCTTGTTTGCTCATGCAGAGTTTTGAAACCAAACCCCTGTGGCACCGTGTGGAGGGTTCAGTGGTTTGGGGGTGAGGAGACTTAATTTAAACGTTTTGCAGAACTTTACCAATTCCAACAAAGAGTTTGTCTAGGAACTAGAGGGAGGGGGTGTCGCTTTACAGTAAGAAAAATATTCTGAATCTCAGCATTAACTCAACAAAAGGGATTTCAAGTTAGGTGGGGGCAGAGGGAGAGTGTTGGAGAGAGTTGGGTGGGTTTTTACAAAAAGATCTGCCAATTTGCAATCAATAAATCATCCTTTTTTTAATACATGAATGCATGCCTGAGCACTTTCTCCAGATACTAAAGTTTCTGTGAAATATTTGTATTTATTTTCCCAAACCCCTTTTATTAAAAACAAATAAAAACAATAAAGGCAGGGAAAATAGTAGCGACATAGGCTCTGAGGCAGTTGCTGTAACCTCCTATAAAAGGGAGTAGCTACAACAGGCTTTTACTGCAGCTATTTTACCTGCCTAACGTTAGCGACTTCTGTCATGGATTTGTTTATTTGCAGCAGTGTGATGACTTCCCAGCCCATTGCTTTGGTTTAGGCAAGTCTGGGAAATAAGTGTGAGAACTTTGTGTGCTTCAATTTTCTTGTCCTCCATTCTTCAAAGTTATTCACCTTGATCGTGAGCACTGCTCTAGTTCCCCAATTAAATATACATACTGTAGTGTTCTTGGAGGGATGCGTAAAGGGTCTGACAAGGAGGGAAAGCATTTTAAGATGAATTATAGATCAGGATTTTGATAAAAACAACAGTCACCATATGCTGTCTGGTTGCACAGGACTGTAACTTGCTATGGCTCTTGCAGGGTTAAAGAAGACAACCTCTTGCCTGACAGCGAGTCCGTTCACTGCCTGGCAAATCTGTCTTTCCTGAATCCACATCCTATATCAGAGCAACCACAAAGAAAAATGGAAAAGGCTTAAAATATAACAGCCTCTAGGATATTTTGGTAAATGATCATGATGTAAAATTGTGTAGAGATGGATTGGTGAAGGGATAGACAGTTATAAAGTTAAAGAAATGATGTCTCTGAAACTAATTCTAAATTAATGACACCTTGTAGATCTTTACTGCCTTCCATCTGAGGAACTCAAGCTGACATACCGACATTTATTAATTAGAATTCATTTTACAAGAGAACAAGCAGAGGATGAGAATGGAGAAGCCACTCTCGGCCCATCATAAGTCAGTTGTCAGGGATGGAGGCAGCAATAAAAAACAAGAACGCGGATTCCCAGCCGCATGCTTGAAGCCTGTGGTGATGCTGATCAGAAAGGCAGGAGAAATAAATTCTGCACAAAGGTGAAAACAACACTCAGGTCAAGTAAGAATTATTTTGCTCGGAGTTGAAGTCAATGAGGCTTTTTGTGAGGGAGGAAGGAGGTAACAAATCTGTGCTGTGAAGAAAAGCCCAATGTGAAAACCCACACGGGGTGTAACCCTGTGGCTGAATTAATTACAGTGTGATGAGCTCTGTGGATACGCCATGCTCTCTTCATTTATCTAAAGTATCTCATACAGATTATACTTAATAGATAACAGACTCTAATCTTTCCTTTCTTCACATTTATTTGTAGCTGTTTATGGGATTAATTAAAACAAAACATTTTAAAAGAAATGAACAGAAATGAGAAGCGATGAAGATGAGGAGAAAGGAAAAGTGAGAGCAGCGGAAGGTGGTGATGGGTAGGAGGGCTCTGCACAGCTCCTGGCTGCGTTTCACTTCGCTTTGAGGAGCCATCAGGTAAAATTAATTTTTAACAACATAGACTGTACAGACTAATTTCTGTGCCAGGACCAGACTGGATTCTTTCTTGATCAAGTTTAACAGGAAAGCGTTTAAATTGAGGTTCCTGAACTGAAGAGATAGGACATTAATCTAAACTGTTACACAAGCCAGAAACAAAGTCCATTTTTTTTAATGATGAAGTAGCTTATCTGCTAGAAGATATCCTCCCAGACTGACACACTACCCACAACTGAAAGTCTGCATGAAATTAATAAAATGATATTAGAGGAAAAAAAACTGCAGACTGGCCAAAACTGTAATTAGCTTCTGAGTCCTCTTGGAATTGAACTCTTACTGGTGAGGTTTTGTTTCGATTAAACACTGTCTTGATGGAGACACCCAGCTTTCCACGACGGGAAGTAGAAAACCTTTAAAAAAGCTGCAAGGCTCATAGAAACACGCTGTAAACTTTTTAACCCCTTACATCACATCCAGCTTTTCCCTGCCACAGCAGCAGTGCACACTGCAGCCTGGCCCGAGCACCTCCGGAGCGGGGACATTTGGCTGCGCCTGGGTTTGCTCCTACAGGGGCAGATCCTCAGTTGGCATAAATACTCCTCCATAAATACTCCGCTGACTTCAGCAGAGCTGTATTACTCACAGCCAGCGAGGATCTCGGCGTTAGTTTTGCTGTGAGGCCAACGTGCATGTGATACGGGGTGCCAGAGGCATTTGCAAAGGCACAGGTATATTGTAAGCAGGACCCACGGCGCAGCTGGTGTGCGGGCGCTGAGCAGGACCGTGTGTCTGCAGCTCGCCAAGCTGCATTGCCAGTCACCACTGTAATAATCCTCTGTTTGGGTAGAGTGCTCGCCACGTCTGTCTTTTGATATGATATCATGCCACCAAGGCGAGATTTGCTCAGACTGAACAATAATTTATACGGAACCAGAGCCAAAAAGATAAAACCTACTACCGGCGTTATCCCTGCTTTACCATAGAGGAACCCTTTCCTGGTGGAGACCAGTCATCTGTCAGCCCTGCTGAAGTCCCAAGGAAATTAAGCTAAATTATGTAAATGTTAGGGATCACCGTTGTAAACATTTCAGTGCTCAGTTCATTCTTTCTTCCCTGAAGAGTATTATTTGGTAAAACAAAATAGCTCTTAATTAACCACCTGCCTTGTTCAAATTGGACAACTACTTGACAGTGTGGGAAGGACCAAACAGCAAGCTTGATATTAAAATGAAAAGGAAAAAAAAAAATGAATAGCCTTTAATATAGTTAACCAGATTCTGTCCTCTTCTGCACTAATGACTCTGATCTGCTACCCACTGACTCCTGATGTCTTCCCTGGCAAACTGGGGCAGCATTCAGCCAGGTGCCAAACTTCAGTATTAAAATGCAACAGAATGAAAGTGAAATATTAGTTTCCCTTCTCACATCCAGCCCTAGTCTGCCTTTGAAGAAAGTGAGCCATATAAAAAATGGATGAAAAGGTTCCTTGGGAAATTGCAGCATTTGCCTACAGCAGAGTCTAATATTTGGGGACAGAGTATTCAGGCACTCGGAGGGCTTTACTAATTCTCTGTGTAAACCTAATGCAGCTTTAAGTGCCCACCTAATGAAGGCAAAAATGATCAGTCTCTGTTATTTCAGCCCTTTGTCTTTTGCCTCAGAATGAGCCTGACGATCAGACCGGAGCCTGAAAGCCCGTTTTCACGTGTAACCGAATTGTGACTCTGTGCTCCAGCAGCAGATGGAGCGTCCTTGGGCCTCTGGAGCCTGGCTCCGGGGACGCGGATGCTGCGGGACTGGGTGACCATCTACTGCCCTGCTTGGTGGGGAGAGCCTGTTTGAGGAGAGGTTCCGAGGATCACGCAGAGCCAGCAGGATTTATGTTAACAGATACACTTTTTGGCTTAAAAATCCATCTTGTCAGATGCTGTCATCCAGTCAAGGATTAGCATGTGTTTATCTTCGTGGCTGCATTGTGTGATGACCTGGGAGCCCAAACTGGAGAGCACTTGCGGCGTTTTTTTCTCCCTACTGCTCTGTAGATCACCAGATGTGCTTTATTTCTGCAGGTTGGTGCCACTTTAGCATAGAGGAATGGGACGAAAGGGTAGGAGCAGGGGAAGGGGGAAATAGGTTGTTTTTCTTATCAAATAAACATGCAAAGCCTCCAGCCCTAGCACGGCCCTGAGCACCTGTGACGCAGCCGGGGGAGCAGTGCAGAGCCCTCCGGCGCCAAGAGGCGAGTGGAGCCACGCTGGGCCGTTCCTGGGCAGCTCAGCAGCCCAACGCCAAAGCCAAGCAGCCCGTCCTGCTCCGCGCCGCACCGTGCCCATGCTCAGCCGGCTGCCGGTGGCTCTCGTAGGTGGCCACTCCAAAAATCCCCGCGGCCGGCTCCTTCCTCTCCAGCTGCCTCCCGGATTGTGTGGATGTGGGCGCTGGCAGGCAGGAGCTCCCGCGTCGGTTTGTACAAACCATTGCACGGAGGCAGAGCAATCGGCATCTGTCGCTGCAGTCGGTGGCGGAGGATTGCTCGGTTCTTTCAGCCAAGGTTGCCTCCTGTGCTGGTTGTGTTAAACAGCAATTCTTTTTCGAAAATATGTGAGCTGGATCTCTTATTTCAGGCTGTAGCTGGAGCGTCTGGGCTGCGGGATGGGAGTGCTGCGAGCGGCACCTTGCTTCGCAGCCGGCTTTGCTGTGGTGGGCTGGAAGCCAGGTCCTGGGAAAATCCCACACCCCTTTTTTGGAAACCTGAGCAGAGCAAGCCTTTGCAGCTTGATTTTTCAAGAGGATGAAGCCTTGTTTCTGCTATGTACTTCTATGAGGGCTCGTAGAAAAATAGTCTGTCCCCTTCAGAGAGGGGCTACACGAGGGTCACTCACCTTATGAGGTTTAAAAGGGGATTCAGTTATCTGTCCTCCTCTGACCTTAACATCTGAAGCAGCAGAGAATGCCTCCATTTGAGCATCTGGGAATAAAACCACATCAGTCTTCCTGCAGGGTCCTCTGCCTTGCCCTTTTTATTGTCTGAGATCTTGTTCAAATCCTGGCTCTTTCACATATGATCAACTTCTGCTTTGCTGGAGTCAGACAGAAGTAAAAACAAACAGACCTCTATTCTGCGATGCAACCGCCATGCCGATGGATACACAGACCTCTGGCCTTTTCTCCTGCGGAAGCTTTGAGCCCTTCCCCTCCCCTTGCCAACCCCTTTAGCAGCGAGACCCCAGGCTGTGCTGCGGGGCTGCCCCTCGGGGATGCTCGTAGATCACCTCCCTCCTTTTGCGTGAGGGCCGGACACACACAACACAGACGGTGCTGAGCAGGGGGACGATGTGGCCGGACCCCAGTGGGGGCACAGCCATCCCTTGGCAGGGTCTCTGCAGGGCTCGGAGGGAGCTGGTGCTCTGCTGTGTGTAGGGAACCTGCCCCAGGACCGTGCTGGCAGGAGCAGGACCACGGCAGCTGGGAGCGTGGTGGTTCCAGCACATGGATATTTATTTGCTAGAACAGGAGCATCCTCCTGTACTTACGGTGTATCCCTGTGCTAAGCTTACCTACGGGACAAACTGGTGTGCTGTGGGACACCTTCCTTCTCCCCCAGCAGCCAGGACTAGAGGAAGGGCTTCTCCGCCATCGCGTCCAGCAAGCTTGCTCGTCAGGCAACCTCTGTCACTAACCCTCGTGTTTAGCCTAAAAGTGTGTTAAAACTCCTCGTGTGCTCAAGAGCTTCACTGAGGCTTTTCACAGCTCTGTGAACGTTACACAAATTGATTAAATACTGTAACTAATCTATGGCTACTTAGGCACTTCGTGGTTGTCACTGCACCACGAGGAACAGCTCTCCGGGTCTTGCTGCAGGAGGGGAACCACGACACAGCCGACACTGATCCTGGAGCAGAGGAGACGGACCCTGTCCTACGCAGAGCGCGAGAAGAGATGGACGTGCTGTTCGGCTTTCATCCCTTCCCGAGCCTGCCCCAAGGTCGAAATGGAGAACATGCGGTCTGCAGGAAAGAACCAACTTATATACTTATATCATTCTTTGTCCTGCGAGATCCCAACAAATTTTTGGACCTATTCTGAGAAAACAGTAATCTCCAGTGTGAAATATCATGAAAGAACAATACTTTGCAAAAATTCAGCAAAAAAAAGAAAAAAAAAAACAAACCCCTTTTCTTCTGACAATAGCTGGAACTTTGAGGAGCACAATCTCTACATGATCTAAAAACTTACCAGGATTCCAACTAACAGGTTGTGAACAGCACCAGGAAATGCTGTGGTCAGGATTTGATTTAATGCATAATATTTCATTTTAATGGGAAAACTGTTGCACCTATGCTCCTGTCATATATCTCACAGACTCAGTCAGTAGTTAAGTCTTTAGCTTAATTTTACATAACTGGAGAAATTTCAGTAATGTAAAGCTGCTGTGGCATGCAGGGAGATTTGCTTTCACACTCAGCCTACTCTTAGAAATGATTGATCATGTTTAGGTATTGGCATCCAGCTAACCTTCCTGCCTGCTGTCGAAAGCATACAATATTGTCTAGGCTACTTTCCATTTTCCATATTAGTATACAGAAGGAGAGACATCACACTTAAACGAGCTTGTTTAGCTTTTAGTAACATTTTTGAATGTCTCTAAAAATCACACCATCACAATTGGCTCAGTGGTGTGTTTCAGGTTTTGATTTAAATGTCTCTCCATTTGTTTGGGGTTAGATTAGGGTAGGTTTAGGTTAGATATAAGGAAGAAATTCTTCACTATGAGTGTGCTGAGGCACTGGAACAGGTTGCCCATAGAAGCTGTGGATGCCCCATCCCTGGCAGTGCTCAAGGCCAGACTGGACGGGGCTTTGAGCAACCTGGTCTGGTGGAAGGTGTCCCTGCCCATGGCAGGGGGATTGGAACTAGACGATCTTTAAGGTCCCTGCCAACCCAAACCATCCTGTGATTAGATCATTAGTAATGTGTGCACAAAGCTTACTGTTTCCATCTTCGGGATGACGCAGACACCAAGAACCATGTTAGCCAGAAACGCTAACCGAAAGGAGCTTTGCAGTGTGCAGGTCCTGTGCATGGTGATTCGTTTGCTAAACCACACCTTCAGATCTGTGCTTTGCCCCGTTTGGGGATGGTTTCACATGCTCTGACATCCCTGATGAGATTCAGGCATCTTGCTGGCGGGAAAAGGCAGGGTTCTCCTCTGCTAACTCAGAGTCAAGGCTGCAGAGACACTCCAGTGATTTCAGCCTCCTGTTTATCACAAATTTAACGGATAAAAGCTGGGAGGTGACAAACATCAGAAATTTAGTGTGTGTGTTACTGATACGACAATTTAGCCCACATAAGCCCGTACGATGCTGTTGCCCCATCCCTGCGTGGCCCTGATGACTTCTCATCCAGTTTGCTCCTTTTCCAGCTCAGCATTTCTCGCTGCGCAGTCCTGCTGCAGACATTCATAACTCAGAAATATAATCAATGACTTGATTTCAGTGCTATAGGCATTCCCTATAGAAATCCCCTGCTCAGTCAATTAGTAGGACTGAATTTCCTATTACTTAACATCTGTACTCCTAGAAGGCAGGAGATTCCAGCATCTCCATCTGTATTTGCTGGGATTATTGCTTAAAGGTGGCTTAGCTACTAAGCCACGGCTGCAAAAGCTCCATTAACTTCTTTACTTGTTCTACATGTGAGCTGGAAGGATTTCAGTACCGCAGGTCGAATACAGAAACCTGACACCCGTTCTTCGAGCAATTAAACTTTGTAAAGTAAACTATGTGTATTTCATTAAGGAAATGGATCCATCAGCACTGGGAATGCCATTTATACATACTTCCTTGTAATGGAAAAGTGAGCATGTTGACAGGATGAATTATTAGACATATTTACAAAACAGCTGTTAAAAAGCCTATGTGTATGTCCCAGCTGTATTTTTTCCCTTTTTATGCAGGGTTTATAGCAGTTACACTTTGAAAAGCCAGCTTGATTGGCTTTCTTACAAAGAGAGGTAAGCTTGATTAATTTATTCTTACTCCACAAGACTGCAGTCACAACTGGGGGAGCAGTCTGTCTGTCTGCAGTTTATTCATGGAATAATCCCAAGGGCAGACAACCAGTACACAGCCTACGTGGTGTTTAACTACCGCTATTGTGTGTATCTGATACTGGGATCAATAGCTTCAAGTGTTTCCCCAGTCATGCTGATTTCTCATGGAATTCTTCTGCTTTACTGGGGACTTTATGACAAGAGAACCGAGGTCACTAGTGGGAGTTTGACCGCACGCAGACCAAGGGAGAAGGTTTGGATCTTGGTGACACTGTAAAGGATCTCGCATGGTTCACTGGCTGATACTCCATGTTTGCAGGGACAGATAGGAAAGAAGGATTAAGACCAAGATATTGCCACTTGAGCTACTGTGAATGCTACTTCTAAATATGTCAACTTGGAAGTTATAGGGAATATGAATCCCAAGGCATTAGACAGATTACAAGTATAGAATATGAAGTGAGATTATTGCCAAGACATTCAGATTTTTCTCCTGTCTGCATCCCCTCCTGCTGTCACTTCCCCACCTCACTCTTCTGCTTCTCTGTCAATGAAATAGGTACAACAGCTCTTGGCTGGAGAGGTACAACCAGGACCTCGTACTGCCCCCAAAGCGCTTTGGGACCGTGGCGTACATGGCACAGCAGCAGGGAAAGCTTGACCTGAAAATAGCTGCGTCTGCTTCCCGCAGTGAGACTCCCCTGTATCCCCAGCCAGCCTCTAGCAGATCCTCTTTTTTCTCTTTGACTAGACGCCATGTGGAAAGTTCCTTGTGTTGTTTCCATCTGACTACAGCAGCATCTGCTGCTGCTGATAAAGCTGCTAGAAGAATTGGGAAAGGATCAGCCTCAGCCTGTGCGCTGCCCCCTCGGCCGCGTCGGCCGTCCGCTGGGTCGTGGCTAGCGGCAATGCTCTGGAGCAATCGTCACCCACCTCGGTGTGCCTCGGCCACTCAGGTTTGACCTTAATTGCAGTGCACTCAGGCATGTGCTCAGGTCCATCTCTATTTACCAAGGCCATGTAGCATCTGCTGGAGATAACAGAATGCCTGTGCTTAAACACAGGCGCACGCTTTAGCGTGTTTTCTCTTTGGGGATCCACTGCCTCATTGGGGTTCCCCTGCCATCCATTTAAATCTCTCCCAGAGATTTTCATCTTCTCTGCTCCAGAGCCAGTTTCTCCAAGGAAGAGACTGTGGAGCTGGAAGTTGGTGGAGGCAAGGACATGGACCTGTTGGAGCGAGTCCAGAGGAGGGCCACAAAGGTGATCCGAGGGCTGGAGCACCTCTCCCACGAGGACAGGCTGAGGGAGTTGGGGTTGTTCAGCCTGGAGAAGAGAAGGCTCTAGGAAGACCTCACAGCAGCCTTCCAGTACCTGAAAGGAGCCTACAAGAAAGCTGGAGAGGGACTTTTTACAAGGGCATGTAGTGATAGGACAAGGGGTGAAGGCTTTAGCCGAAAGAGGGTAGGTTTAGGTTAGATATAAGGAAGAAATTCTTCACTATGAGTGTGCTGAGGCACTGGAACAGGTTGCCCATAGAAGCTGTGGATGCCCCATCCCTGGCAGTGCTCAAGGCCAGGTTGGACGGGGCTTTGAGCAACCTGGTCTGGTGGAAGGTGTCCCTGCCCGTGGCAGGGGGGTTGGAACTAGACGATCTTTAAGGTCCCTGCCAACCCAAACCGTTCTATGATCTTATAAGAAATGGAGCTCTTGGGGCTTTAGAGCTGCAGAGAACCGCTTGGAACAAGCTTAATGTTTTAATGATGTATTTGCTGAGCTCAGTTTTCCTGTTGTCTGAATCTGGGTCTCCATTTCCTTCCCCCGGCTCCAGCAGTTATCCATTTGCCGTACAGGATTGCAGGAAGAACATTGTTCCTGTAGCACAAGAGATGATAATGTAATACAAGCTGTGCAAATTCTCTGTATTTATATCCATAGTTTTTACAAACTTATTTGAAGAAACAGGCCTAGTCTGAGGCCAGCTCTGTTTTCATGCATCGTGATTCCCTCTGAGTATTTTGGGTCTCTTTAAGCTAAATCTATGAAACGAACACAGTATTTTTTAAAGAAGATTTTAAAGTTAATTAAAGAAATGGAATTATATACTTAAAAAGAAGTTAGATTTGGCATAGCATCCATATATAATACACCTAGTTTTGAAGGAGGTCTAGTGGAAGGACACATTCTCTCTCTAGGGTGCCTAGGTTGATGAGAAACCTATTTGTAAGGAAAACTGTCTTTGGAAATGGCTGAGAGCAAGCTGCTGCCTTTTTTTAAGTCTCTGCCAAGTGATTGATTTGGTCCATAGGTTCATCAGATCATTGCTTCCAATAATATAATTTTGCTTATTTATTTTATATATGATCAATATGATAAATATCACAGAAACATGGAAGTGCCAACTAGGTTATTTCTGGCTGTAGCAGAGTGGCGAGGGGGAGTGCTCCAGCTTGCACTATGTGCCTCGTGAAGCAGAAAAGCAATTCAGTCAGACTAAAGGCTACAGATGAGGCTGTATGTTCTCTGCAATAAATGCAAATGATTTGAATTCATTTCACTGGTAAGAGAAAAAGAGGGAAAAAAAATTAAAGCTAAAGATGTTGCAGATCAAGGAATTCAACTTTAAACAGATGCAAAATTAACATAAAAGAAAACATGGCAATAAAGAGAGGGGAAAAATAGATTTCACTGAAATAATCTGTTTTAATGAATTGACCATGATCTATTTCTGAAGTACCTCTCTGTGGTAATGTTTTTTCCCTTTATTTTTTTTTAGAGCATGTACAATAGCATTATGGCCTAGCTGCAATCAGTCTGCTGCGAACAGCTTGTATATATTTGGATGTTCACTGGCCCATGAGAGCAAATCGTCCTTCCTTATCGTCAAAGACTTTCTTTTCCAGTTCCTTTATTAGGTAACAAATGGTTCCTGTTTCTTTTGTTCTTCAGTGTTAAGCATATTCAGTTTTTCTGGCTCTGTTTTATTATTTTTGTTTAGATTTGTTAATAACTTATGTTTCTTCATTGTTTGCAAGGGACGGTGTGGTAGTTTCTTCTGCTTTTCTCCGAGAAATACCTTGTAATGAAATACAGCCCAGAGCTTATCAATGCAGAATATATACCCAGCAGGGATTCTTCCATGAAACATTCACAGCAGCGTGTTGGGGTAATTCTTCTAAAGCCTCTTTTACAGAAAGTAAATTCTTACTTGTTTATGGCAAGTGCCATAACTGCTATATGGGTACCCAGTATCTCTCACACTTGGTGTCCAACACCACAGAAGAAATAAATGATAAAATAAATTTAAAATAAGATATTCAGGTTTATGGATAATCTGCTCAAGTCTTTTCTTATTTAAACTTAGTTTGAATTACTTCTAGGCTAAGGAGTCCTGCAAAGGAGTTCTATTGCTCTCTGCATCCTGAGAGGCGAGAGAGGGAAGGGTCATACCCCCATGGGAAACCTGCCGGTGCCAGCTGCGAGGGGCGCGAGGGCTCCTGGGCCAGCGCCCGGATGGCCAAACACAAGGTGAGGGCTCTGCTCGCATAGGAATTACCCCATCAGACAGAGAAATAGGCCCTAAGACTTGTTTTTGGTGTGACCATGAGTAACTTGAAATGATTCAAGCCCTGAAAATGCCACGGGAGGTGGAGCCAGAGGATGCTGCAGCTCCAGTGGTGCTGAGGAATTTAGAGATGTCGACCAGATATTGGCAAATCTGCGTATTTGGTTTCCCCCTGCCCCTTTTCCCCTCTCCCTGAGTTAAACCTCTGGCCCAAGCAACATCAGAAATCATGGGATAGAAAAATACGAGCATTCGTAATGAGAAACAGTCTTTTCCTTTTGTCTGGGCTGGGTATATTTAGCTGGTCCGATTCAGCTGCCAATACATATTTGCCAAGGAAAACTTTCTCATTGAAACCTTCCACTTATCCAAATAAAGAGAGAGGAGCTGGAAGTAGGTCTTGGCACAGCCATGGAGGGATTTGAGTTGGGAAAAATAATACACTTCGTCTCCTTTTTTTTGATCTAGTCCGTTCCTATCAATTTGAAATCGTGAGTTGCTTTGCTTAAATAGATGACCAGCAGGTGCACAGCTTGTAAACCACATGGTTTTGTTTCTGGTGTCAGTCACGGCGTAAGAGTAACACAGGGTTTGGACGGGTGTTTTATTAATTCTTTTTTATTCCCCAGTACTTCATCACAGATCCCCATCAGCAAGGATACGCTGCCCACCAGGCTGACACCAGGGAGGTGCCATTGCCACCACCCTGAGTGGCCTTTTGGGGGAAAAAGCTGGTGCTTTTGGTCCTTTTCTAGTGAGAAGGAAACTGCTTAAAACCAGACCAGCTTGCTAAGACAACACCAGCTCAGCAGAGACCGCCTGGGAGAGCTCTTGGGGCTCTCGCTGGAGGAAACCCAATGTTTTCTCCTGGTCTCGGAGTAAGCTGCAGTGGAATTGCTTGGTTTGTGGTCACAGGTTTGATCCCAGCATGAACTAGGACTGTCCACACTGGAGCGGAGCATGGTTTCATCTACTTCTCCCAGACCTGAGCGCTCGGGCTCAGCATCTGAAGCGCTTCATCCAGACCCCAGTGAGGGCAGTAGGCGGCCGTCCGCAGAGCTGCCGTGGCTGCCAGCTCCCTTTCATTAAGGCAATGCAAATGGGCTGCAAGGGAGAAGGTGCCAGCGAAAGTAAAAGAAGCTCATGAAAGGGAGCACAGACAAGGAAGGGAGAAATTATTCACATAGCCCTAAAGTTTACTTCTAAGAGGTCTTTTTTTTTTTCAGTTTCATATATTTTCCTTGATCATCTGGAGAGAAAAGATCCCTCCATAGACAGCTCTCCAAAGAGATTATTATTTTTTTCAGCGTTGCCATTGCTTTAATCTGTGGTCTCTTCAGACAGGGAATGTTTAATTGGCGCGCTGGTGAAATAAAATGTTTAAATAGATTGAATGGCAGACTTTTTCCCTCTGTTGTGACGTTAATCCCCCAATATTCCTGGGCCCCTTGCTGGGTATTGAGGCAAAGAAAGGAATCATAGGAGGTCCCTCTCTATACATCTGCCTGTGATGTGAAAACTCTCTGGATACACTTATCGTACATGATCCAACACATCAATTAAGCCGAAGACCTTTCTGCAATAATCACTTAGACACATGAAATAAATCACTCCGTATGATACATCTTTTCTGACTCAGGGCAGAGTTCTCTGCAGAGGAGATGCGATGGGGGAAGGCGGGAGAGGGGAGCCCCGGCTCACGCTCGGCGCCTGGGCAGCCTGGTCTCCAGCAGAACATCTCCCTGGAGGTATGAAACCGTGTTTTCCTGACACGACCCTGCCCAATGCACGTGCGCACAAGTGCACCGAGAGAGCTAGAAGGAGGTTCTGGAGAAGCAGGTTAGATGGAAAGGTGTCCTGCTAAATTAAGAGGTAAATTAAAAGGTTGGTGCTTTTGAAGTATTCTTTCTTCTTTTTATTGGTTTTCCCTTTGGCAGCCTGTTTTCTTCATGATTGTATCAAGATTGATAGTAAGAATGTTTAAAATGAACGTGTACCTGCTCTGCCTTTCTCTGACTTCGGCTGAACTCCCTGAAGAGAAAGGAGTTGCTATAAACTTCTGAGTTTGCATTTGACTATGAACATCTCCCTCTCCTCCCTTTCCTGAAAAAACTCCTAAGAAATACTGAAAAGAGTATGAAACGATAAGCAGAATTCAGGCTCCGCATTCCTCAGTCACTTACAAAATGCTTTGCAGAATTCACAGCAGCAGATTAACAGTCACAGACCCACAAATCAAAGGATTTCCAGCTCCACCCTCCTCCCACCCATTATGCAGGGAAAAAATCTCAATCTCCTCAGACAAGAGGGGAAAAAGAGATGAAATTAAGGTTTAAAATAATTTAGTTTTGCATTTAATTTGGTTTTACATTGTCAGTAATACACACTGCCTACAGAAAAATTAAAAAGATTATTGTAGAATAAAAGGCAGAGCCACAGTGTATTTGACAATATGCTCCGTATTTTATGTTCATTAGGACAGGGAGCCTGAAATACTCATTTCTTTATGATGAAGGAACTAAAGATTTCCAATGAACATGCTGCAAGGAGCGTGCTGGGGAGATTTATTGCTAAAACAGCTTGTTAATCACAGCGACCACCTTTCAGGCTTCACAACGTGAGTAACTGAGTTGTAGAGATGCTTCTGCCCCAAGACACCCCTTCAACGTACTGGGGAAATGGGAACCCTGCAAACAAACTTGAGCCGGTCCTGAGGAAACTCAGATGCAGGTATTTAGAGCAGAGATTTTGGAAAACCACAGTTAGAGCTCGCTGTTAAAAGCGCCCCCCCCCCCCCTTGGATACCCATCTCTAAAACACTGGACATTTGTATCGCAATGGGCCCTGCTGCAATTTTTGAGGCTTTCTGCAGCTCTTCTCCTAGCCGTGGGTGCTAGGAACGTTGAAAGCTGCCCAGAGGGCTCACCAACAACAGCCTGGGAAAACGGGACCATGTTGGTGGATAATAACGGTGGATTATGTGCCTTGGCCTGTGAGTGTCTGGAGTTCAGAGCAATAAAGACTTTTTCCCCTGTTACTAGAACAAACACAGGCTGGATATCTTCAAAGGCCACCTCAAGCACAGTGGGCTTGTTTGTAATTGCATTATTAGTAAATAATTAATAACGTAGACAAACCAATGACAGGAAAACCCACAGTCTCTCTTGCTGCATCTGCTTCAGCCAATGAAGACGACCAGGCGCGGTTGGTGCGGATGTGCAGCTCAGAAGTAACCCCACGAGCAGGGAAACGTCCCTTCCTCGCTGGAGAACGTGCCGCTGATCGATGGCGAAGCAGGTGCGCTCATGTCAGAACAGGATTTGGCCCTTAGGAAATCATTAAGCTGTAAATTCTCGACGTGACAGGCTGGAGTAGCACTGGTTTTCTGTTTCATGTCAAAGGCTGTGCGGAGACTCCTTCGTTAGAGGGTCGATAATTGACTCAATGGGCTGTAATCGCTCACCCCGCAGTCACGGTCTGGGGGTGGAGGTGCAGCCCGGCCCCGCGCAGCCCCACGAGGCTCCAGCAAAGCAGCTCCTGGCCTCGAGCGTTGCTTCGGCAGCTGGAGGGGCTGCTCTGGGGGCCAAGGCAGCACAGCTGGATCGTGGGCCAGCAGCTGGGGTGGGTAACGGTTCCAAAAGTGATGGATGGATGCCCGGCCCCACGACCCATCGCCAGGGAAGGACCCTGCTCCCTGTTCCTGAGCACCCACCAGTCCCGGCGTCTGTCCTGATGCCTCCGTCCAGCCCTGCGTGATGGCGATGGGCTCGCAAATCACTTTGATGATGCTTTTGAAAACACCTCTTTCAGAGTCAGACCAGAGTGCCACAAAGAGCTGACAGCCTCTTCAGATGACCTGGTTTTGGACTGTTTTGCTTAGTACGTGACTGAGGTGGAAAATCTCTCCCTGCTCCTGGCAGTGCGTCCGAAGGGAGATGTGCAGCCCCAGGAGCGTGCAACACAAGGATGCAGCAGAATATTTATTTAAAACAAGAGGTGGGAGCTGTGTGGTGTGTAGACCTTGAGTGGCCATGCTGCAGAGCCAAAGGAAGAGCCAGGCAAAGATGATCCAGTTACCTTCTGGGCCAATATGACCAATGTTTTCATGCTGGGTTTTTTTTAAATCGCTAAATATTACTAGTATCTTTGCAGGGTTACTTTTGTGCTCTTCCCTGTATGATCCCCCTTTTTTTCAGCTGAGGCAATTCTTTGCTGTAGGAAGACAATTAAAAATGGCATATTGTCTGCGCCTTGAATTTCTGACACAACCTCAGCACAGACTTGTCGGCAATTGTGTTTTTGACAGTAACAAGACACTCTGTAACTCAGGATTTGGAGACTTTCTGTTCTCCTGCCCTTGCACTTAATGAAAACAGTTTGTTTTAGAAAGAAAAAAAAAAAAACCTTTCTGAGTTAATTTTGGCTCAGTTCAAATCAGGGGATACAGAGGCAGGAACTGAAGCTCACATTGATGAGAAAATCTGGGGGGGGGGACAAGATAAGGTGTTTTAGGAAAAGAAAAATGCTTTTCATTTTCCAAGAAGGTATTATGAACAGTAGAGACAAAAAAAATTACTTGACAAGGTTCGTCGAAAGAGGAAGAATAGCATAAAGTGCCGGTTAAATTCCCATTGATCCTTCATTCAGCTTCCCGTATACATGTGGGTTTGACTATTTGATATTTCCTTTCACTGTCATAGGTAATAACGGAGTGGAAACAATAATTTCTAAATAACTGCCTATGATTCTTCTATTGTAGTGATTAGTGCTGAATAATTATTAGCTCTGCTGAGTATTGCATGGGTAGATATGATGCGAGCAACTAGAAGCTGTCAGCCACTGGCATCTGTGCTATCGACTGACGCTCTGCCGGTGAGCAGCCGGGCGCCCCGTGCCTATAGATGGTGCCTATAGATGGTGCTCTTCCCCTCGCACAGCTTCGGCAGCTGCTCCAAGTCAGTCCTGGCTGGGGATCTGAGGCCTGGACTGCGCTTTCCTGAACTAAACGGCTTGTCCTAAATGGACACAGGGAAGAGGAGAGAAAAAAAAAAGGATATTTTCCTGCTTTACAAATTAGGGAAGAGCAGAATCTGTTTTACTACCCTGGGAATGGCAAATGCAGAGCAAATACCGACGTTGGGTCCTACTGCATCTGCGGGCACCAAGAGAAGCGCCAGAGGCAATGTGTAAAGCCACGTTATCCAGGACTTTTAGCAAATATGAAGAGCCGGGTGCTGGAAGGATTGAAAGGCTTGTTGCTTCACACGGCTCAGACAGATTCATGACCCCTGCGCTCTGAAGCAAGGGAGTTTATCAAAGATGAGGACAGAGAGAAATTGTGAATACACAGGCTACAAACAGAGACCGATCTTTCACTGATGCCTTGCTTCACCAGCTGCTTAAAGACTGCTTTGTCATCTGCGGTCCAGATCCTGCCCCGCAGAAAAGGAGCGCTCGGCGTAGCTCCTATGTCAGAGGAAACGGGGACGAGAAGTTGTGTGCCACTAGCTTAACGGTAGCTTTACAGCCGACCTTTCCAGCTTGGCCAGCGGTTGTTGAGCTCCTGGTTTGCTTCATGCCACAGCTCAGAGCTCTCTGGGAGACGGGCTGAAGGGCTCTGCGCCCACACCGGTGTTGCCCACGGTTTTTTTCGGCAAAGCCACGGGTGCCTGTGTCAGTGACCCTGCTGCCGAGGACGCAGCCTCTGGCACCCAGGTGGATCCCACGCCGCTGCGTCCCGGCGCGGTCCGAGAGCCCTTTCTGTCCCCCAGCGCCAGGTGCTCACGTGCATACAGCGATGGAGAGTGTCAGGCGTGGACTAATACGTGCACTCCTGGCTATTTAGTTTGTGTCTCTGTGTGGTGATACTCTGGGTGTGCGTGAATATGCGTGTGTGCAGAGGTCGTGTGGAGCTTTGGGGACACAGGCTGTACACGTAAGTGTACGTGCACCTCTGTACATTTGTCACCATACGTATTTGATTGAATTAGAGGCGGGTCCTTTCTTCTGTTATGGCTCCAGACTTTGATTCCAAGACTTACGCCTATCACCCTTTTCAGGAAAAGGTGAACACAAATATCCACAGAAGGATTTCTCCACCAGTTGTTTCAGCAAAGAGCTTGCTACTACTTGAAGCACACAGTCAACTCGTTAGCCCAGCAGCACATCCATCACCTGAGCAAACCCAGGTGAATCTCCACCTGTTTTGTTTCGCTCCCCACATGCTGGTACAGCCCTTTGCTCACATGCCCTGTGCACGAGCTGCTCTGCGAGTCCCGGGGCTGCTCCCCAGCCGAGCAATCCTGTAATTAGCTTGAGACAGACTCTCCATACAGGAACATAATTGACCATCAATAAATAATAAACAGAAGACAGAATGCAGACGGTCCTGCAAAGAGGAGAGAAATGGTTGTTGAGACACTCTGACCTGCCTTGTATGGCTTTCTGCAAAAGGAGAAATTGCATTAGTGGGATGCGCATTTAACCAAGGATGGTATTTGTAATAGGATTTAGTACCATTCGCTGTGAATGCATGACACAGTAAATGTATTAGGGACAAAATAGCGAAAGAGAAAAGCTTGCTAAGGAACCAGTGCTGCCATCCACTGAGTGTCTTCTGTTCCCTCTCTTGAGCTAAACAGCTGCAACCTATGTATCTTTCCAGGACGTCAAAATCCCCCGCTCTAGATCTTCCAGTGAAGTCAAGGGGACCCTTTTCACGGGCGTGGGGCTGGGCGCTGGACCGTGATGTGTAGGGAGGTGTGCCTGTGCTCCACTGACAGTTATACTGGCACTATCGGAAAGGCAGTCCTTTTCTGAGGGATGGTGAACGTGATGGGGATGGGGAGAAGCGCAGGCAAGCTAACCTGTCATTTTCTCCCTGGAGAGGGAGCGGTGCAGGCGCTGGTTTACAGCCCTGCCAGGAGGGGGAAAAGCACAGGATCAGGAGCTGCACAGCGGGATGGAAAGGCATTCCCTGCCCGACCCCGCCGCAAGAGGCTCCTGAACCCTGTACGCAGGGCAAACAGCAAAACTAATGGCGAATGGTTGGTTTGCCCCCAAAAACTGCCCTTGCAGGGTCCTGCTAACATGCGCCAAGCGCTGCATCAGACGTGTCCCTTCAGGAGATGAACCGGGGGGAGATGCAGCGAGGCCGCTTCTGTAGCCATGCTAACAGCAGCGGAGGAGAGAGTGGCTGGAGGGGAGCTGCCCCGTGTGCTGTTTTCTAAAAGAAGATTGGGTTGGTTTAGTCATTTAGGTTTACTGTGGAAGAGCCCCAAGGTGATGGCTGTAATTTTCTCTCGCAAATATTCCAGTGTGTAATAAATAAATTGTTAAAAAATTCTTGATGACAAGAAATGGAAAACAGCAGTCCATCATGTTATTGACTCCCTCCAACAGTTGCACTCCTCAAAACTGCTCCCATGCCGCCTTGCTGGGGCAGGCTCAGCTGGACCACGGAGCTCCTGGGTTTTTGGAGCAGCGTGGCCACGCTGTCCTGCCGCAGCACCGGGGCTGGCTTTGCCTCCCCGTTTGCAGGTGTTCCCATGCCCTTGTAAGCCCATGCAGATAACCAGTGTGGCTCAGGGACAGTTGAAGATGCTCCTCACTTTGCGTGCCCTACAGCTTCCAGGTATTTTAGAGCCCAGGTGGTGGCTCTGTGGTGATCCCACTCGATCCCAAAGAGGGATCCCCTGTTCCCTGGCAGTGGGTGGCTGCAGGGCTCCCTGTCCCAGCTGGCCACGGCCCCTGTGGTTTTGGCAGGCCAGGAGGCGTGAAGGCCAGTGGCTTTGGGGGCTCTGCAGCACACATCCAGCTTTTGCTCTGCTGGAGGTGACATGGACTTGGCAGAAGACCGAGCTGCCAGCTCCATTTCCTACATGGGGAGACTGAGGAACAGAGAGCTCAAGCATCACTCTCCCCCCACCAGAACTGGGGGGCCGTGGGGGAACAGAGGGTCAGAGCTGGGAGCAGAAACCAGCAACCTCCCTCCTAGGGCTGGTGGGAGGCTGTAACTCAAGGAATGAGGGACAGCTGAGGGCACAGGTGAGGGAGCTTTAACTCCATCACGGCTTGACCTCAGCCCAGGTGTGCTGGGGTCCGGGGGGGGGGGGGGCGCGGTCCTTGGAGGTGAGGTGGGGCAGCCCCCCATGCTCCCTGTTTCATTTTTGGGCTTTGTTTCAGTGCGGTTTACCCGAGCAGCCCACTCTGCTCGGCGGGGATGGGGATGGGGATGGGGATGAGGATGAGGATGGGACACGGCGGGGCCGCCCCTCCCTTCCCCGCACCGCGCTTTCCGCGGGCGGGCGGGCCGAGCCCCGCTGCCGGCGCCCAGGCTGGGGAAGGGTTAAGTGCGGGGAGCGGGCGGGAGCGCGCCCGGGCTCGGGGCTCGGCGGCGGGAGCGCGCCCGGGGCTCGGCGGGGAGGCGGGAGCGCGCCCGGGCTCGGCGGCGGGCGGATGCGGGGGCGGGCGGAGGGGAGCCGGCGCTCGCCGCCGTACTCGGGCAGGGGCTGCGGAGGCATGAGCGGGCGGCGGAGCTGAGCTGAGCCGAGCCCAGCCGAGCCAGGCTGAGGGGCTGCGGGAAGGAGCAGCGGGCGCCCGGCCCTGGATTTCCATGGTGTCGGGGGCCCGGTGGATCACCCTGCCGTGAGCCGGGGAGCCGGCACCCCCGGGAAGGCGGGCGGCACCGGAGCTGCGGGGTCTGGTGAGTGGCTGAGGCTGGCGAGGGGCTTCTGCCCCCCGGGGCACCCCCGGGGCTGGGGCACCCCCGGGGCTGCGGCTCCCCCGGGCATCCCTCATGCCGCGGTCCTGGCGGTGGGCGGCCGGGGAGGTGCAGGGAGGAGGTTTGGGCTTGTCGTGTGCCCCCCCCCCCCCCGCCATACCGCCCGCGCCCCCTTCCCCGTGGCCGCCCAGCGCGGTGGCACCGAGGGCTGCAGGGCGCGGGGCGGTGCGCGGCGGCCCCGGTACCCGCCGTGCCCGGGGAACCGGCGGCGGCACCCCGAGGGGCTCCCTTGGGGGTCACCCCTCCGAGCTCCCCCATTCCAGGTCCCCTGCCTCCCCCCCGCTCCGCCTACGTGCGCGCACACGCTCTACTTCGGTGGATTTTCTCGTTAATTCCGTTGTCATTTGTTACCGCTCAGTCACGGTCTGGAGCAGTCAGTGCACCAGAATAAACTAATTTCCATAAAAAGTTATTGTTGGCAAGGAGGGACTTATTTTCAAAACACCCCTGAATCCTGGAAAAAAAATCCCCCTTAAAACTTTCCTAAATCCTCACAAGACCCTTCCTGAGAGGCGATGAGGGGAGGGACAGCAATGGCACTTGTGCTCCCTTCAGGGACCCCCCAACGCCCGCGCGATGCCCCAAGCCTTCCCCAAGCCCGCAGCTGTCTGGGTGGCGTGTGTTGATGGCAGCAGAGGCTGCTCTGTGCAAGCCCTTGAGATGCCACCCTGTCCTCTCTTGTCGTGACCTGCCTTTAACCTGGCACGGTCAGGCGTTCCGGGCTTTGTCTCCATTCGAGCCATGGCCAATACTTTTGCGTTCCTGGAGGTGAAGTGAATGATGTTCAATTAATCTGTGTTCTAAGGGGTATCAGAAAGTCAATAGGTTAATATTAAGTGAGGTGAATAGTAAGTGGTAGAGGAAAAAAACCTGTACATCTGTGACCTACAGTTCAAGATACTGGCTGGAGGTGAGAGAATGTGAAATTAGCCGAGTACGGCGATGTAGAAACCTGCTGCTGACAAGGCTTCCCTGGTATTTGCTGAGCACTTGATGCTTCGCTGGTGGCTTGAATGTGTTTAATAGTTCTCAGCTGACTCGGGGAGATGGTCTTGTCTCTCCTTCTCTGGGTGGATTCATTGATACAGTGTCTAAAAGTTAAATCAAGTGACCTACTTTATGGCTGAAAGACAGATGCCTCAGAAGAAATCTGTGCCATCTTCAGAACAGATGTTTAGCTTTTTTCCTTTAACGCAGAGGTGTTAGATCCTTTAAAATGCAACATTTCTGTGTCTTTATTGCTGTCCTTTTGCCATTTGTTGTCATTTTGAGGACCCTCAGAGCTTAAATGTGATATTTTGGGGTGACGCAGGGAAACAGATAAAATAGCTCTGATTCAAGAAACTTGGTGCAAGCAATGGGTAACACGAATGTACAACTGCTGTTGTGAAATGGCTTATCTAGCAAACCAGTCATCTTTTTCAACTCTTCTAATCATCTCCACTGAGCTTGTTGTAAGAAGATAAAGTAACCCAATTTACTCTTCATTGTCTTTGTAGTGTTGTTTGATGTAATTAATTGTGGAGTTTCCCCCTGGCTTATAAAAAGTTTGTGCGGTGGAAACAGGTAACAGATGCTGCGTAAGATCTGCACGCAATCCACCGATATGATAGAAACAGCTTTTCCCGGTGCTCTTCCCACGCTCGGTCTTGCTCTTCGTGTTACCTCTGAGCTTCCCCTGCCTCTCAGCAGAAGGGAACTTCAGCTGGATGCAAAAGGGAAAACGCAGATCCAGGCTGGCTGTGGGAGCCTGGAGAAGAGGTGACTGCTACTGCCCTGTGCTCTTTAACTCTCTTCGGCAAATTGCATTAGTATGTGACAAATTGGTTTGCAAAGCAGCTAAATGGAAATGACATTTGGAGCAGTTTGCTGTGCAGACCCTGCGGTGTCTCTGCGAAACATGTGATTTGCAGTATCTTCCCGAGATCACCAATGTAACTACCACTACAAGGCTTTCCAGAACTTACTTTGGGAACTCCTGTCGCAGCTAAATGTGGGAGTCTGGAGCATGTCTTGGAATAATTGCCCAAAAGCGAGGGCAGATGCAGGTGCAGGCTGTCTCCTTCATATAGGCAGCTTTCCTAGCTCAACTCTCCTTATAAGAAAGCAAAAGCTAATGCAGAGAAATTGCATGGGGCATGTGGCAAGAAGGCTTAAGGTGGAAAGCTGTGCTTGCCGTTAGGTGCCAACACGAAGCTTTCCTGTGGGAGCTGGGCTGAGTCTCAGAAGTACCTTTGTTCAGCTGAGGTTGTTTTAGTGACCCTCAGAGGAGCGGACGGCGCTGTATCACGACAGGAAAACGTACACCTGCTTCTCATCCCGCTTCTCTGAGCATATATGCGTCTGTTTGAACATGGCAGTGATCAAGCTGTTTTAATTGGCCCCTCTGCAGTTTGAACAATAAATATGTAATGGGGGAGAGTGCCCCCCTCTTCGCCATGGCGTTGAGGCTGTCACTTTTGATGGGGAAGCGTGTGCTCTCTGCTCACCTCGTCCCTGCACGCTCGGGCGCCGCGCTCGCTCCCGCTCCAGCCCGGCTCCTGCAGCATGTGAAAATTGCGCTTCCCCATCTGTGTTTGGCATCCTTAAAAAGAAGGAAAAAAAAAAAAAAAGATGAACCTGAGCATGCAGTGCTCCTGAGACAGGCCCCTTCGCATTTCCAAACACTCTTGATTATTCAGCTAATCTTTATTTCATGGGCCTGTTACAAGAAACACAAACGGGGGAGAAAGTAGAAGGCGGTGACACATTTAAAATACACAAGAAAAGTGCTGGCAGGAATATAATCGTTCTTATTCCAGCAATATGAAATATTTATGGGCCTAAGTTGTGGCAAGATTCTCTGCCCCCCCTCCCACCTAACTCTTTCCGAAATGTTTTCCCCGGCAAAAGAGTAACTGGGGGGTGCTGGTTGTGCCGCCAGCAGAGCCCTGACCACCCCCAGCTCCCTGCGGGGCAGGGGCACGGGCACCCAGCTGTCCGCACGCACAGCCGGGCAGTGTCCGTCTGTCCGTCCCTGCGGAAGGCACAGGAGGAGTGCAGCGTGCTGGCCGAGCTGCCCAGCTCGTACAGGGAGCAGAGCATTGTGTTACAGTCTGTTAACTCGAAATAATTCAGAAGCGTCCTCTCGGCAAGCCTGTGAAAAGCCCCCTTTGAGGTGCCCGTGTTTCGCAGGAGCCCGCTGCTCCCCCAGGGCATTCTGCTATTAATTCATTAGATCTGAGGTTTTTTTCTCTCTTCCCCCCTCTTTTCTCTTTTTCCCCCCTCTCTCTCTCTCCTTGGCAATTCAAACAGTGATGAATGGACAAAAATCCCTCAAGGGAAACATTTTTTCACTTAGTTACAAAGATTTCATGGCTAATTAGAGTAAATGTGGTTTTTAGAGTGTTAATCTCTTAACCAGCTTGGCTAGGAGGCCACCACCACAACAGCACAGGGGAGGGCAAGGGGGAGCCAAGGGGGAAAAGGTGCTACCAAGTTCTTCCTGGGGCTGAGCCACAAATGCCGCCGGCTGGATCTGATGTGCCTTTATCACCAAGAGCACCCTGTGTGCGACCTCCTCAGCTCAGCTAATTGGGTGCCCACCTTCCCTCCCGGGGCAGGGCGAGGGCACGGCTCAGCTCTGTGAGACTTGAAGGCGTTTTGGTCTGAGGAGGCCACGAGCTCTTTGTCTGCAAAAGTGGTGCAGAGGGAGCCTCCGGGATGAAAAGCAAAGCGGGAACAAAAGCAGAATTGAGGGCAGCGTGCTGTCCTTGGGCGGCAGAGGCGGCCGCCTGGGGCTTGCGTTCAGATTCTCCCTCTGCCTTTAAAATATCTGTATTTACTGTGTGGTTTACTGCCAGCAAGGGAGGCAGGCTGTGAGTGCACCCAGTGAGCAGTGGGTCCCTCCGGCTGGCCCCCCACGTGCCGTTGCACCAGCCTGGCTGTGGTTGCAATGCCTCCAGCCCGCTTTCTGCAGCGAGCGCCCAGGCTTGCCAGGGAGGCATATGGTCCAGGTGGGACGTTATCGTCAAAGGTAGATGTTTGCTGATGGAAGTCATCTGTCCTTTGCTGCCATGAAGGGGATTTATCCTTGATGTCTGCTGTCTTCTTCCTCCCTCCTCCTGTCCTTCCCGTCTGTGCTGCCTCCCTGGCATCTGCCTTTCCAGCCTGGCGTTGACTTCACCCCAAATGGCTCTGGCAAAACAGGGCGAGTAATTCGTGAGCCGGCTCCGTGCTGCAGCCCACTGCCCACCCTGGGCAGCAGGGCCAGCGGGTGGCTGGTGCAGAGAGAGCTTGGGAGGAGATGGGAGTGAGATGTGGGCTTGAAATTCCTCCTCATCCCACTAGAGGGGATCCTCCGGATCAAGCTGGCGAAGGCCAACTGAAAAATGAACATAAAACCAGCGACTGGCAAAGCTGCACTGAGGTGCAGCCTCTGGCTGGTGTTGGAGCCCCGGTCCCTCGGAGGGGGAACACGGGTTTACGGGGGCTGTGAGTCTGACCCAGTGCTTGGCTGAACACAGCCCTTGTCGGTGGGGAGGCCAGGAGGATTTTGGTGCTTTTCAGCCATCCCTGGCCGAGGCAGGCTGGCTGTGGCTGCCTCTCCCTGCTCCTTGTCCAGGAAAGCGTGGCTCCCCGGCGTGGCTTGTGGCTCCTCTGCCCACCGTGGTCGGAGCCCAAGTGCTGGGAGCTGCTCGCGTGGGGGCAAGGCTGCTCTAGCGGGACTTTACCAAGGAAGCACAAGTTTACCAAACACGCAAGTGCAACATATGTCAGTGATATACCTAATTTGCTGCGTGTTTTCTGCTGCCTTTTGAGTCTGAGTTATGATCCACCTGTGCCTTTCAGAGGGCCCGAGCGATGCTGTCAGCCTGGCGTTGGCTACAGGGATGCTGGCTGCTGCGTGCCGGGGGGCTGCCAGGGACAGGGTGCTGGGAAAGAGGTGCCCTCCCCTCCGTTATCAGATAGAGCCTCTCATGTTTCCCACTGGAATCGCTGCTTCTGTTTGGGTGAAATCAAACTGGGAGGTGGTGATGGGAGGGAACGAAAAGTGAGGTAAACATATCGTATTATGAAAATTTAATCCTGCTTTGCCTGGGCTGAAATGACATTCAGAACAGGGGATAAAAGGCATCAGAGTCACGTTATAAAAGAAAAAAAAAAAGTCCAGATCATCTTAAAAGGCAGAGGGATAGCGAGCCTGGGAGAGCCCTGCCAGCCAGGGCCCCCGCCGTGCCAGGGCAGCAGTGGGTGCTGCTCCTTCCCGCAGCGACCCTGCCCCGGGACCAGCCCTCCCCGCTGCGTGGGGCTGCCTGGACAAAGCCCTGTGCAGGCCGGCACGCTCGGTACCATCTCATCGCTTGGCAGAGGAGCGTGCCTTGTCTCCTGCGGGTCCCTTAAAATCACGGTGCGGAGGGATGGCCCCGTTGTGAGATAGGCTCCGGTCTGGCTGGGGATCTCCTGAGGCACAGGGGACGTGGCGAGGCTCTCGCTCTTCGGAGGTCCTGCCTACCCCGGCCATTGCCTCTGTGCAGCAGGGGAGCAGGCGGCAGCGATGGTGGGGACAGCCCGGCGCCCATCCCTAGCTTTGTGCGATTTTGATGGGGGGCTGCAGGTCTGATGGCCCTGGCTCTCCGGAGCCTCTCTGGAGCCGGCTACGTGTCGTGCTTGGTGTGACAGCGGCTTCCCAGGCAGGAACATCACTCGCAGCCCTTTTCCTGCTCCAGCACCACTTCCCCGCTTCATAAAAGTGAAAGGTGACGTCTGAGTAAATATTACACTGACCTCTCACCTCGCCTCCTCCCGCCGCTGTTGCTCCTTTCTCAGGGCTCATTAACGGAGCCACCGGCTGACCCGGGGCCACGCCGCCGAGGAGGGGGCTCGGTGCTGCGCTTGGGGCACGGCGGGCGCTCGGCGCTGGAGCACGAGCCCGGCGCCTCGCGGCTGGGAGCTGGACGGGAAGGGCAGTCTCCTTCCTGGCCGCTGCCGAGGCTGAGCCTCCTCCCGAGCGCGGTAAGTGGTTGTTAGATCAGCCTGTGCTCGGGCTCGTGGGGAGCAGCGTGGGCTCTCCTGGTGGGTGCCGGTGCCAAGTAACGCCGTAGCTTTGCTTACAGCCCAGCCATGGCCACTAACGCTGGTGGGAGCGAGGGGAGGTGCTGTTTTAGGGTGCTGCTGCTCTAGCAGAAACCTCTGTGGGAACAGTTATACTGGCAAAAATCCATGTGAGCAGGAGACTGTTCAGAGGAGTGGGTGTAGGCAGGAGGAGCTGAGCATGGACCTGGCCTCTGCCTCTCCACAGTCACTTGGAGAGGCCGGGAGGGCTCCCTGAGGGCTTGGGCTGGTGGCTCCCGCCTGCTGTGGCCTCGACTCAGGCATGGGGCTCACCATGGGAGTGCCAGGATGTGTGGGGCAGGTGTGGGGGGGAAGCCCTTGGGATGCACAGGCAAATCTTAACTCCATTTTTCCCAGTAAAGGGATGGTTGGATGAGGGAGTGACAGTCATTGGAGAGGCCGTTCTCTGCGTATATTGGCGAAGGTTAAAGGAAACTGCTTATTTTGCTTTCAGCTCCTGGCTGGCTCTTAACAGCATTTGAAAAACAGCAGTTTTCATTCCCGCAGTAGCTCGGCGTCAGGCTCCGGAGCCCCGTTTCCCTGTACCGTGTCTCGGGAAGCCGAGCGATGCTGGGGAAAACAGGAAACCTCTGGGGCAGCGCTGGGCTGTTGCTCGCTCTGCTGCCCGTGACGCGCGCGGGGAAGGAAGCGGATCCACCGCGGCTGGTCCAGGAGTCGCCGTCAGACCCTGACTCAGCGCGGAACAAGTTCCTCGTGTTATTTCCAGGCTCAGTGAGCCTGGGAACAGCTGCCTCCCGGAGAGATTTATGTGTAGTTTTTCTTCTGTAGCGGTTTCATGTCATCAGTAAGAGAGAGCTCGGAGCAATCCCCCGTGTGCAGCGTGGTGCGCTGGAGGTGGTGCAGGAAACTGGGCATCCAGCGAGAGAAGAGCAGAAATCTGGAGGTGTGCAGGGGTTTTCCTCGGTGTTCGTGCTCAACATTGCTTTGGTTCGTTAACCTGGCAACGAGCTTTCAAAAAGTGAGTTTGAGCTCCAAGGTTTTGAGATGAATTATAATACTTAAAGCAGTGGCTTTGAATTTTTTTTATTTGCTTTCTGATTGCTGGACTTTCAGAGTTTGCCTTGTTGAGATTTTCTTTACAGCCCAAAGTGGTCATTTTTCCCCTCGGGAGAAGGAAGCTGAGGTTCTGGGAACTGGCTGTTGGAAAAGCAGGCGCTGTAATGAACACGAGCGTGTCGGTAGCCGGATTAAAACTTCCCAAGTCATGTTACCAAAACAGGTGATTTCCCACTTCTTTGAGAGTCTTGCAAAAGCAGCAGCGAGTGCCGCAGACCACAGCGGGCTGGTTGCTTGCCCAGGTAGCCAAATACAAGGGATTCACGTGTAGGCAGCTCATGTGAAGAGCTTTGTTCCCTGTGGCTGGGTAGATTTATGGATGTCGGAGCAGAGAAATGGTAAGTTGGCTGCTTAACAGGGATGTTACAGTTCAACTCCATAAAACACGCAGGCTGTCTCCTTTGCTCATTCATTTGCCAAGTCCCCAAAAAGTCGCAGTGACAGGAGCAGAGGATGGAGCACTGCCCTCATGACCATGTTTCCTGCCTTTGCTGGTTTATGTCACAGCCTGTAATGGTATTTAAACAAAAAAAAAAAAAAAAAAGCCTGTGAATTTCCTTTTCAGTTTTAGTGGAAGTGCGAAGAGGTGGGGTGGGGAGGAAAAGGGAGCATGGCTGTAGGTTTCCTAACTGGCTCAATTTTTCTTATGCTGAAAATTTGTTTTAAATCTGCACTGAAGCTGAAATCGGGAGCTCCTGCCCTCCTGAGCACAGAGAGGGCCCGAGCATGGTTGGGGTGTTGCAGCTCTGACTGTACGGTGCAGGAGCACAGTGAGGTCCCAGCATCAAACCCCCAACTTGGAGTTTCCTCCTGCTGCTAAGCTATTGCTGGTTATTCTGTGTGCTCCAGGGGACAGCTGGGTGTGACTGTGCATGCTCTGAGCATCCCGGTTATCCTCAGTTTTGATGAGAAGTGGTTTTGTGGATGTAGTAGATGCCTGCTTTATCAAAATCCACACGGGCACAGGAGAGTGCTGGCTTGTCGTTGTACATAGATGTAGACTTTACCTGTACTACTGCAGGCCCCCAAGCATTTCTTCTGCTGTTTTCATTTTATTAAGTGTTGATGCTGAGGGTAGGGCATGAGTAAGAGCAAAGATGCCTAAATCCCTTCCTCGGCTCAGCCATTGGCTCTGGGAGATGTAGGGCAGCCAGAAAGGCAAGAATGCTTGCTGTCGCCAGACTGTGATGTGCGAGCTGGTTTTTCCTTGTCATTTTTCTGAGTCGGTTTGTTGTATATTGAGTGCTTTCCACAGATGCTGCTTACACGCTTATATGGGGGATAAGCTCTTGTCAAAATCTGGGGTAAGCAAATTGGGAGTAAGAGCTTCTCAAAGTCCACCCTGGAATGAGAAATGCTTCTGTGTTTGCCTGAGAACTTCTAAAAATTCTGTTCTTTGATGTCTGCCCTTCTGTATTTCCAAATCAATTTAACGTTACGGAGGCATCATCCGTTGTGTTAGAGAAGCTGGAAGGGCCAGATGAAAAACATCCACAGTAAGTAATCTATTTGGCTGAGATATGATGCAGCAGCAAAAGGTTCTCTGCAGGCTCTTTCTCTCCTAGGTGTTACAAAGCTTTCTCCGCAGTTTGCAAGGAGTTAATTGCAGCGGTGGTGATGAGCCCTTCTCTGATCAGCGGACTGTGGTGCATTTGGCTCGACGGGCGGATGAGAAGCCTTATGGAGCAGGAATTGCATTAAAGGCCCATTTGGTGGTCACAGGTTTAGACTGTCTTTAAAATCTCATAGCAACCAAGGAGCATGGGCAAGCACTCTGGAGTTCACTGGAAGAAAGAGGCAGGAGCCCCTCTGCATGCCCGCTGGGATATAATAAGGTGCTGGTACAAGTGCTTGCGTAACTTGGCTTTTCAAGGCATAAATTGTGTGGCAGGGACAAATCTGTTCCGTCGGTTCCACCAAATAAATTTTCTGACTTGGAGGTGGCCACGACTTGTCCTGGGCTGAGCTGAGAAGTGCTAGAACAAATTCTCAGAAAGAAACAAAAGCAGAGGCTCTTTTAAGGACTTCCGAGGATGTTGTATAACTTGTTTAAAAAAAAAAAAATAAGCCCTGCCCAGGGTACTGGGTCACCGGGAGGCTTAACCTCAGGAGTGACAAGTGGGGTGCGTTCGAAATGATTTTGCAGATGAAGTTTTTCACTTCTGCGTGTGAATTCAGCAATATGGGGTTTTTAACCATTCACTTCCTTCCAGACTTGTACGAAAGGAGGTGTATGTCAATCCTATTCTTGCTATGAGATCTAATTTACTTTTAAGTAAAGGTACGGTCCCCCTGCGTGCGAGCCCTGCCAGCACAGGGCGTTGGGCAGCTTGCCTTCCCCGCCAGCGCCTGCTCTCACACTGTCCTTTACGTGAGCTGCAAAGACCTATTGAAAATCAAACAACTTTGTCTTAATTTCCTTCTCCTCCCAAGAGTTAAAAAAAAAAGTGTTTTTCCTACAAACAGTGCAAATTTTAACTTGAGAAAAAGCAAAATATTGACTCATTTGTTCATCCCTGACAATCCCTGTTATGTTCTCTGCAAATTTCCATTATAAACATGACACTTTGCCAGATTATCTGCTTTAGCCATCTTGTTACTGAAGAGGATATAATATTAATTTCCTTGTCATTTAGTTTTTCTGATGTATGTGGGATCATTTGGTTAACAGTGTTATGAATCTTAATGTAAATCAGTTGGGCTTTGCTTTGGGCCTCTAAAAAGACAATGGAAGCAGCACTGATGTGATCCTGGAAAACGCACCGATATTCCTCAGAGCTGCACGGAAACTCAAATTTGGGTGCGGGGAGAGTTTCTTTTTCACCAAGCATCCCAACCCTGTTGTTTCAGTGCAAGTTCTGCAGCTCTCTGGCCATATATAGCTCAAATCATTGAGGCTTGCCTTGGTTTTGTCCCCAACGATCCTCATGAATTTGAGATAAATGTATTGTGGATCTGCTAAACCAATTTGTGGTTGTAAAGGAGATACTTGCAAAATTGAACACCTGAAGGTATTCCTACAACCTGTGCTGGTTCTCACGCATTGCTTTGCTCCGCTGTATTTTGCAGAGCAAACTTGTTTGCTGCTGCAGCCTTCCTCTGGTCTGCCAAAGTATTGGTGAAGTCCTGCGGCAAATTCAGCTGTAGCTTCTCTCCCTTCTAGATCCTCCGTATCTTTTATGGAATCAAGGAAATTTCATTATCGGTTCTTAATCCATCAGCCCCTTGGTGATGCATCTGGTCAGGGGTGATGAGGTGGTGTCACTCCACGTGGGCCGTGGGTGCTGGTCTACGCTTGGGCATCTGCCGTGCCCCAGTGCTGCCCCGGGAGGTGGGAGCAGCAGGGACGGGGACCGCTGCTGTGCTGTGCTGGGACCAGGGCCAGGGTGAGACAGCTTCCACAGGAATGTTGAATTAAAGGGTGCGCGAGGAGCTCTCCAAGCAGGCAGGCTTGCTGCATTCCTGTGAAATATGGCCTTACAAGTCCTTGAAGGATTTATTGTTTTCCGGGCACTGCTGGATCCAGTCTGATAGGCTGGATATAGGAAGGAAATGACTCAGTTGCTCTACAGACAAGTGCAGCTTTGAAATTCAAAGAGGCAGGAGACAGCTGAGAGGCTCCAAGTCATTCCCATCGGGAGTCAGGTCCTTGTGTGTCTGTTATTCTTTGTGCACAACACTTGGGGGTTGCAGCCGGGACGGGGCAGCGGGTGCAGAGGGAGGAGGCTCCGCTGGGCAGCGGTCACGCTGCGAACCAGCCCATGTCGAAACCCCTCCGGCGTGAGGACACCACGGGAGAGCAGGTGATGGCAAGTGAGCCTGGGGCCGGCGGAGGGGAGAGGGCTGCGAGGCCAGTCTGTGGTGGTGGGAGCAGCTGCCGGGCTCCGCGCCCGCCTGACCATTGCCAATCGATTGCTGCGCCGGGGGCACAGCGTGGGACAGAGCCTGCAGCAGTGTGACGGCTTTCAGGCTTTCTCAGTCGTGTTTCCCACCCACAACAGGGTGGAGAAGCGCAGTGACCCACCCTGCGGATGAGCTGGGCGAGGAGTTTGGGTGCTCCGGCTCCCGTATCTCCTTTCCTCTTGCCCATGTTGTATGGAGCCCACGGTCCCTGGTGTTTGCGCTCTGGTCTGAGCTATGCAGGGATTTGCCACAGCAAGCGGAGAGATGTTAATGATTTTGCTCAGGATTTTAGGAACTTTTACCCATTCAGGTGTCCAGTCCCTCTCTAGCCTCATGCTGTAACTTCTGGCTGATGTCAGATGTGGACGTAAGCAGATGCTTTCTCCATCCTATTATCAGCTTGGTTGGAGAGAGAGAAGTTTTTAAATGACAGAAAGATCCTTAGCAATGAAACAAGAGTTAGTGTTAAAAATAAAGAAAACAAGACAGCTTGTTTCATCTAAACAGAAGGGTTATTAAACAGGCTTGAATTAATCAGTGATGTGTCAGAGCTCTGAAATTGAAAAGGAGGGCAGAGGAGCATGGAGCAGATGAGTGGGAAGAAGCCGCTTTCTCAGGTAGACATTGATGTCCAAATGTTGTAGGAGAGGAGATGATGTTCAGTTGATGGTGGAACGGAGCTGAGATGGGTCCTTGGCTGGATCTCAGCGCAAGACTGGGGGCACCTGGCTGCCAGCACTGGGACCCCCCCCGGGCACTGGGAGCCCCCGGGCACACATGTGCAAGACCCACTGGGATCCTGCCAGCAACCAGCCACTGTCCCTGTGGCTGTGAGCTCTGTGATGGTCGCTGGTTGTCATGCTCAGTGAAGCAGACTGGGCAGGGAATGAAGATGCTTTACATTTCCCAGGATTCAGGCACCTCGAAACACTTTCAAAAACTGCATCAAGCACCCCAGTGATGCACTTAAAAGGGCAGGCAACCCTGTGTAAAGAGGCTTCGAGAGGCAAAGGCACTTCCTTCATGTCGTTGATAAAGCTGGTGTTGATTGCAGTTCATAGCACATACTTCTACTAAGACAGGCCTGACAAGGGCTGGTTAATGGTCCCTGAAGGGTTCTTCAGTGCTGTGTGGCTCTCTCCCGCATCAACCTGTCTGCTTCAGTTTTCTTGTTAATTTAAGGGCTTTTGCAGTTGTGTTCTGCTTTTCCAAATCCTCGTGATCCCATAGTGGTACCTGGATGATAATTTCTTCCACTTCTGCGGTGGGAATGCCAGCATTGTGACTGGCAGCTGAAATCCGTAGCGAAGCAGTGAGCCGATGGTGCCGGTCATGCAGCAGGGATGAACCTCTCCCTTTGCGTGTTTCTCCACTTCTCATCCCGAAGGCTCCTGCCCCGACTTGGCGCCGTACCACCCCTACCCTCCCGGTGCGGTGAGGGAAGGCGCAGTGATGGACAGCGTGATGCAGGTTTGACTTCGTGTCAGCAATGGTGTGGCCAGCAGGAGCAGGGCAGGGATGGTGCCCCTGTGCGCGGCACTGGTGAGGCCGCCCCTCGAATGCTGTGTTCAGTTTTGGGCCCCTCGGGACAAGAAGGACATGGAGGTGCTGGAGCGTGTCCAGAGAAAGGCAGCGGAGCTGGGGAAGGGTCTGGAGCACAAGTGTGATGGGGAGCGGCTGAGGGAGCTGGGGGGGTTTGGTCTGGAGAAGAGGAGGCTGAGGGGAGACCTTATCGCTCTCTGCAACTGCCTGAAAGGAGGTTGTGGTGAGGGGGGGGTCGGTCTCTTCTCCCAAGTCACAGTGATGGGACGAGAGGAAATGGCCTCAGGCTGTGCCAGGGGAGGTTTAGATTGGAGATTAGGGAAAATGTCTTCACTGACAGAGCGGTCAGGCACTGGAACAGGCTGCCCAGAGCGGTGGTGGAGTCACCATCCCTGGAGGTGTTCAAAAACCGTGTAGACGTGGCCCTTGGGGACATGGTTTAGGAGGCCGGGAGGGGGTTGGGTTGGCGGTTGGGTTTGATGATCCTGGAGGTCTTTTCCAACCTTAATGAGTCTATGATTCTATGACTTGGTGGTTATTGCTGGTGGTGGTTATGTCTGAAGAGATAATCCTGTCCGGGGTGGCATGGAGCATCATAACCAGTAAACACCTCTCGAATGAGGAAACGTGCCTGAATGCGCACACAGGAGTGGCATGGTCTTAATAATTTCAGTGCTGCTGGCTGAGTGAAATCTATAGCTGCACAGTTGGGGATTCAGCATCTCGGAACCTAATTTTAACAAATGTACAATTTCCTGGTTTACTTAGGTAACAGCACTGTGGCTACTGTGTAAATACATCTGGCTGCCGTAGGGAGTGTTGGGGATAACGAACACCACTCACTGTACGGGGCTGGCACAGCCAAAGGATTTCTGTTTCAGGATTTCTGTTTAATGGAGTGGCTGGGGACCCATTTAATTTGAAGCTGGGGTTCTTCAGTTGCCTGTGGTGAACTTGGAGTGAGGCCAGGAGAAGCTGCTGCTTATTTTTCTCCTCCAGTTCGGTGGCCGCTCTGTGATCTTCCCTTGTGCTGCACTGTAATATTCTCTTGTAATAAACTGCAGCTGGATGTCACCTGGGGAGAGTGTGCTGGGCTGAGGCTCAGGAGATAAAACTCCTGGCTTTGCCACTGGGACCTTTTGACTAGCCTTGGGCAAATCATTTAATCATTTAATCTGCTTGCACCTAAGGTCACCATCCATTAAATTCTATTTTGTTGGGAATAAAGTCCATGAATAATCAAACGATGTTCAGGTGCACCAGTGAAGAGGGGTGGATAAACCTCAGTCTGTCAGAACTCGGGTAAGATACTAGAAAAAGCACTTTCTAAGGGACGTACTAGATTGCCTGGAGGGGTTGTGGACTCTGTTTCTGGAAGTCCTTAAGGATGGTTTAGAGAGACATCTCCTGAATTATGATTATAGCTGGTCCTTGCAGCAGGAGACTGGATTAAAGAATCACAACTTTCTGGCCACAAATTTGTATGATTTAATGTTATCCAAAGCCATTGACCTGTTTACACAGGTTTGGATGAAACTGAGACTTCCTAAAATGTGAATAAGCCAGCTATGAAACCTAAGTGTTAAATTTTCCCTTTGTGTCATACTTCAAGGCAACCAGGAAAATAAGGGTCTGTTTTGCTCTGTGCTCCTGTGCATGGTGCTGTTGCCAGCCTTGGGTCTGTCCTCAGGGACTGCATGGTGAATAAAGTCCTCTTTTCCCAGCACCTCTCTTGATGCAAGGTAATTTATAAGCTATTTCACAGCAGTGTACTTGAAGCTCAGTAACTGCCAGCTGGGGTTTCTCAGGTAGCAGGTGTCAAGTATCAGTACAGGGAAAGAAAAAGGTGTCTAATTTCTGCCACTTAGGTGTCCTGGGTTGATTATGAATTTTTCTGGACATCTTTTGGGGTTGGTGGGTTAAATGTCTCCAGCTGCAATGCACAGCTGGGTGTAAGCCATGCCAGAGCCACAGCTGCGGTCCTGCTTTAGATTTGCCAGAGGAGCCAGTGCTCCCTTGGAGATGGTGGTCATTTTGTCAGTGTTAAAGAAATGCCTCCTTGCTGTGTCACAGAGATGTTTCAGCATCCTTGGGCATCAGAGGTAGCCGTGCCCACGTTTGCTTGTCACCACTATCAGGAGACAGTAGCCCTGCTCTGCTGAAAAATATCTGCTGAAAGAGTTTATGAACAGAGGCACACTGAGAAGTGCTAAACCAGTCCCTTACACATACTTTACGACAGCAGTTTATGCCTGGTAACTCCCTTTCGAGTCTTCTATCGATTGAATGGCTGGCTGCCTCATGTATGAGAGCGTTATCCCCATTTCACAGGTGGAACAACTGAGGCAAAGAGTAACACGACTTGTCAGTGTCTATTCAGCAAGGCTGGGACAAAGCCAGGAATAACATCAGACCACTGGTCAGGGTGCTGTGCCGTGCTCTCCAAAATGTGGTTGCAAAGATGAGGCTTACAGCAGGTCTCTCCCTGGGATTTTCTGTTTCTCTTTACGCCAGACTTGTTGGGATGTGTGTGCTCAAGAGGGAGATGGCGGGGAGAGGTGGCTTATCCGGTATGCATTGTATAAACAATATCTGAAGTCTGGACAATATGAGCAAATTTTGTGCATAATTCATGCAATCGTGTTTGTTATCAGGGAAATGCCTTTTCATGGCTGGGTTTCGTTCTTCCCCTCCTCTTCCTTGTCCCAGGGCTGGAGGAAGCAATAATCACAATACTGTATTTTGCCCTCTTAACTCTTTCTCAGAAAGCTGACGAGCCCGTCAAATACCATCCCCGTGAATAAGCAGCTCTGGGGAAGTGGGGACACAGCTCCCGGCGGGTTCCTGCTGCCAGCACAGCCCTGCGGAGCGGGGACAGGTACTGCCGAGGGGCAGCGAAGCAGAAGGGTGAGCCATAAAGGTGGTTTTCAGCCTGATACCCAAAGGGTTCAGTGTTGCACGTTATGCTTTAGGAAAGGTTTGGTATTCATCGTCCCCGTGGTTCAGTAACCCCCGCAGAAAATGCGGGCCCGCTGCCAAGCACCTTGCTGGTGATTCACAACTTGGTTTTATTGTTGTTAGAGTCAAAATACTCTTAAAAAAAAAAAAAAAGGTGCTAGGAGCCCTCCTCATTGCTTTGTATCACAGAACTGTAATCACTTCACATCAAGCTGCCAGTAACTTCAGTTGGTGTCAAGCTCTGAAGCACACGATTGAGCTGGCTGTCACGCGCTACCTGGGTCTAAAACGCCCCGTTGCTGCACCCCAGGCTTCCTCGGCGCTGAGGCTCCCGGCAGCCCTGCTCCAGGGTGGCTGGGAAAATTCTCTGCTTGGGGCTCGAGCGTGCCAAGGCTTCTCTTGCTGGAGAAAGAGGTGAAGACACTGAGAGCAGGGAAGGGACTTGTGCGAGCGGGTGTGCAGGTTTCTGCTGGGTAAGGGGGGGGATTCAGCAGTGTGGGGCTCATCTGGCTGCTGCTGCTCGGCCGAGGAGGCAGGACTGAGACCTGGACCTCCGATCTGGGCTGGAAAGGTCCCAGAGCTCAGAGATGCTTAGATCAGATGGTTTGGCTCAAGCTTTTGTCTAATTAAAACAAAACAAACCCCTATTAATTATTATAAGGTTTTCCTCCATAGCTGACAAATGTGTCCTGAATATCACTTCTTCAAAGGGGATAAATCACTACAGCAGCTTTAATGGTTGGAAATGTTTCATAGAAAAATTCCCAATGGGCTCCAGGAGGGATGCAGACCCAGCATGCCTGTTATCACTTGCTACGAAGAGATGGCCAAGCTCTCGGCTTTTTCCCCTCATTCCAGTTGGCAGATACGATATGGAGCCAATGCAAAGAGGAAGGGTCAGGCTGGAGCAAGGGTGAGGTTGTTCCAAATGGTTTGTTCTTGTATTTTAGTTTATATAGTGTAGCCTGCCCTTTTGGTGACCCTTTAGATAATTCTGGGGGATTTCTGACAGCCTGATGACCTGCGGGGGAGGTCAGCAGTACGAGCCAGCCGGTCTCCCTGCTCCTGGCCTCGCAGCAATGAATCTTATTTGACTATAAAAAGCAAAAAGGGCAGAATCCACCCCCAGCTTAGAAAGCAATCATGGGCCTGCTGTCTCCCTCCCTGCAAGCTCAGTCATTTCTCAGGAGGCCTCATTCCGTGAGGCAACTCTCCAAACCCATGTGGCCTTAGGAGAAAAACTCTAGTGGGTTTTATCGCCTGTTCTGGTCCCCCTTTATGGGGTGCTTGGGGACCCCCGTGGCCTCTGGGCTGGGGGCGATGCGGGGACAGCCTGGGAAAAGCACGTGGCACTCGGGTGCCGAGAGCCGGGGCCGGGAGGGTGGAGGTGAGGGTGCCGGGGCCGGTGCAGATGCGTTTGCTGGTCTCGGAGGTGCAGGGGCCGTAGGAGCTGCCTCCTCTGGAGGGGGTGGAGTGTCCCAGGCGTGCAGGACCCAACAGAGCGGAGGCAATTGGTGAGGGCTCAGCGGTGCTGGCGTGGGGCTGTGTACAAATCGCTGCTCACGAGACCAACCCTCCACCAAAAGAAAAGATACCGGCACCACGAAGCAAGCGCAGCTGCCGCACTGGTGACATCAAAATTGGTCCTTTGATCAGTCATTTTCCACAGGAGATTCTCTTTCTGTTTTTGCTTTAATTTTCCTTTTTCGCTTTTTTTTTTTCACATGCATAAAATACCACTAATGACAAACCGTGGTGCCCATGAGTGAGTGACAGCTGAAATAAGAGAAATGACTAATCAGGCCTCCTGAAGCCCTGTCGCATGGAGATTAAATGAGCCCTTTTTTCTTCCCCCCATCAATGAGAATCATGGGCATTTGAATAATAATATTATAGTCTCCATTAGGATGACAGTGGGGGAAAAAAATTGGCTCAGACCTGTGATTATTCCTTCAATCTAATAATTATTTAAATACCAGATAACTCCTTTCAGCCTAATTGAGGCCTTTCAGCTGCTTGGGTTTATATTGTGTCCCTGAATTTACTCTCTCTTTCACCTTGCGTTACTAATAGCTTCAGATTGCTTTTAAGGCCATATTTTAAACTCGCTTCCAAAAAAAGAGGAAAAATTAATGGCCAAATAGTATTACGGATCGGAGTTAAAATCACCCACTGTCCTCTTTCCTGGGTGTTTAACTCCCCAGCTGTACTCAGCCATCCCCAAACTCCTCCGTAGGGCATGCAATGGGTTTCTGTTGGTGTTTGATGTCTGTATCACTGAACACTGCTTAATCCGTGTCCTGCACCCACGTGTTGCCCCCCTGCCTGCCCACCCCGGCCCTGGGGTAGTGGCGAGCCGGCAGGAGCTGCTCCCACGGGGGCTGACATGGAGCCGGGGATGGATCATCGTCCCCTGGCTCGTTCGGGTAGGATGTCAGTTCACGGCCGTGCTCTGTCATCTTCAAATAATGTTTGAAAGCACAGATTCGTCTTCCTGGATGATCTCTCTTGCCTTTGGCAGTGACTGTTCACAAATACTCTGCAAACCCTTCACTGTAAGGCACTGCATAGAAGTTAGGCTTCAGCCGACAGCTCTGCTGCACGGCAGCGCCAGACTGGCTCTGGCTTTTGTACCATCTCCAGATGAAAACATTTCTGGGAAAGATAGAAAACTGCTGTGGTTCAGGTGAAGAGCTTCTGTTGTCCCATATGTATATATGTATATAAATTGTAATTATTTAAATTTATTAATTTCTAGCTTGCCCTGTTCTTTCCTCACTTTGCAATGGAACAACTTTTTAAAAATTGGAAAGCTGCCGAGCAGAAAAACTGTTGTGTGCTGAGATTTACAGCAGAGCCTCCCCATTCTCTGCAGAATCTCTTTCACTTTCTGGACTTCCCTTGAACCAGATCCCTCTGCTCCAGAAGCATCTCTTCTTCTCAGGGAATGAAACTGAGGTAGGCTTTATTCTGGGGCTATTGTTGGTGAGGGATGCTTTGGCCTTGGAGGAGACCCCCTTTGTGCTGCCCAGGGCAGAGCCTGCTTTCTCTGTGCCCTTCGGCGCTGCAGCCACCAGCTCTGTGCCCTCCCCAAGGCAAGGGGAGCTGGGTTGCCGTGTCTGAGCACTTGGCTGGGGCACGGCGGCGCTTGAGGTTTCTCATGCGGTGATCTAGAGGTGCACTGCTGCTGGCTCAGCTGCTCCGCAGGACTCCCATATCTGCAGCTCTCCTGCCAGCTTTCTTGGGCCCCGCCTGAGCTCTTCCACAGCGTGGAGTTCCCTGTGTGTTTGCAAGAAGGCACCATGCTCCCAGCTGGTATCTCCCTGCCAGTGACACACGTGGCCTTCTCAGTGTCTTGGGCTGCACTGCCGCGTTATCCAAGAGGAAAGCTGCTCTGAGACGCCGGTGCCCGTGATCAGGTTGGTGGTGCCCACCATGGGTCACCAGCAGCCCTTGGGTGGGCAGGCGGGCGGCATGGAGAGCCTTCCTCTGAGCGGATCCTCGGCTTGATTCGTGCCATTTTGAAAGAGTCTCAATTCAGAGAACAGTTTTGAGATGTTCAGTCAGGAATTTAATGAGAAGAGCCGGGGAGGTCACCCTGGTGCTGTTGTGGCACGTTCGGGTCCGCAGTGCGGGCGGCTGCTTTCTGCCACAATCATCCAAACAATAATAAGAATGCAGCAGCGTCTGCGTCGTAGCTGGGAGAGAGAGAAACTGCTTCAGCCAAAGGTGGAAATTAAGAGACTGGAAATAAGAACCAAGCAGCCGGGGAAATGTATCCCTGAGCAGAATGAGAAACCCATTACCGCTCTCTTTCTCCTGTCTTGTCAGCGACACCGAGACGTGCAGTCCAGGGACAGAGCTCCTTTGTCACCTTTCAGAAACACCCGTCTCCAGCTCCCAGTGTTAACAAGCCTAAAGAGTGGCCATTCGGTGACACTCGCTTATGAGCTTAGCGTAGGTTTTCAGCAGCGTGAATTATTTTAAATACCAAAACAGAGATCAGCATCAATCAAATCAGTGGCTGCCCGCAGGTGAGGACAGCTGTGCATGGGCCGTGCTAGGGAACAGCCTCCTGCATTTGCACACAGGGCAGGGGAGAAGAGTCAAATTTGCAAAGAATGCAAATTTCTCCCTGGCGTGTGTGCTTGGGGCTTGGACAGCCGTGGAGGGCCGTGACGGAACCTCGGTGCAGAGAGGGCAGGTGCTTCATCCTCGGCCTCTTACCAGAGCTGGTGTGACCCTGTGGTGCTGTGAGATGGTGGAGAACATCTTTCCCCAAGGCAGGCTGAAATGGTTCCTTTGATCATCCAGCCTGGAACATGTAAGGAATGCATAATTTTGGATAAAGGAGAACTTTGATGGTTTTCTGAGTCCAGGCAGACACACACATCTGTGGTGATGAGCAAGGCTGAGGTCAAGCCAGGAGCACAAGTCATGGTCAGGTCTGGAGATGATAACAAGGGTGAGACACAATCCAGTGTCCTCCAGGCATGCGTGTGGTGACAAGGGAGGTACAGAGCCCCCGTGCGGGGATGCTCTCAGGGCCCTTACGTGGTGCCCGCCTCAGAGCGTTGTTCTGCTGGCCCCACGGCTCCTCTGAGCTGCTCTGCTGAGCTGGGTCCTTGCTGCCTTGCAGGGTTCTCGGCTGGCATCGCTTCCAGCTGCTTTGCGGGAGCCTGAGGTGGTGCTGGAAGTCTGGGGCTGAGCTGGGAACTGAGCCGATACCTCCCGTGAGGGATGGTCCAAGCTGGACCCCCCTTAGATGAGGCAGACATGGAAATATGTGGATTTGGATTGTCTTTAATGTTCATGTTTTTGCTAGGGGAATCTGCCATCTTAGCAGAGGTGCTAGGTGATGAGGTGGAGCAGGCAGAGGGTTATAAGGGTGCTCTTCAATAGCCACTGCGTCTGCATGTGTGTGCATGCTGTCCGGAAGGGCCGGTGGAAAGCTCTGATGTAAACATGCCTCATACAGCTGGAGCCTCTCCGAGGCGAGCGCCCGTTTCCTAAGGAAATTCCAGCCTGGTGATTCCTAATTCAACCTGACAGCCACAAGCTGGGAGGATGGGGATGGGGCTCCAGCCGTCCCTTGGGCCTGAATAAGGTCTAGGTGCTTTGGGAGCACCCACAAAAACAAAACAACCAACCAAACCGGTCTGTCTTTCACGCCTCATTTCCACTTAGATTTTGGCCAGAGCTCTCCAGCTTGCCTTGCCTTGTCCGAATGGGTGAAAACATGTCAGTGGAAGGAGACTCTACTTCTGACTGTTATCCACAGAGCTATCAGGAAGGGCGTATGGACAATTTGGTTGGCATCAGGTCTTCTGGACCCAGTGTCCAAGCTGTCACTTTGTGTGGGTTTTAATCATCACCCGGAAGCTTTGTTAGAGCAGGAGATTTGTCCAAGGCTCCCAGATTGGTAGTCTCTCCCCTGCGCGTGGTGCTGCTGGCAGTGTTTGGTTGCTGATCTAAGCATGTGCCCCCACCCTGGTGGCAGCTGCTGTTCAGCAGTGAAGTACCTTATGAAGGCTGTGAGAGGTTTCTGCCTGAAAAGCACCTGCAGAGGTACTTCTGGCTCTGGGGAGGGGTGGAGGGGAGGTGCTGGCAGCTTTGGTGTGTATATGCTCAATGAACTTGCCTGCATGAGACTTCTTCCTCAGGTTTCCAAATTAAATCATAGAGTATTTAAAGGTAGAAAACACCTCTTATTCCCTCTGCTTCTAACAACGTACCCTGCAGGAGACATCCTTTTAGCCAAGATTGCAGATTGATGGTTGGGTGTGTGAGCTGCAGGCTTTGTCTTGGGCTGAAGCTGATTATCCCCTCCCATGGCTAAGCAGAGTGCATTATAAACAGCTAAACCACAAAACAAATTAACACACAGAGGCTGAACCAAGTGGCAAAACGTCAAGCCTGAACTGTTTACCAATAAGTTAGGAGACCTTCTTAATTCTTGTTGGGGTTAGAGACATCCTCACTTTATCTCAAGGACTGTGTAATTAGAAAGCCTCCTTTGAATTTTATCTGCAGGGCACTCTGGATCTAATCCTTTGCTCTGTGTGTTTCTTTTTTTTCCCCAGAACCATGTGAGGGACATTGCTGGGGCACAGGACACGCGCGGGGAACACGAAGGTTGCCTTTCCCAGGATGGATCAGAGGAAGAACTGGCCTCGGGTACCGGACTCCGATGGCTGGTCGGTGGCTTTGCTCTGTCTCTTCCTGGCATCACTCTCCCGAAATGTGTCCAGCAATGCCTTGTTCAGCACTTTCCACTCTGAGAACCGGGACTGGACGTTCAACCACCTGACTGTCCACCAAGGCACCGGAGCAGTCTATGTTGGAGCTATCAACAGGGTTTACAAGCTTTCGGGTAACCTGACCATTTTGGTTGCTCATAAAACTGGTCCTGAGGAGGACAATAAATCCTGCTACCCACCCCTCATCGTCCAGCCATGCAGTGAGATACTCACCCTCACCAACAATGTCAACAAGCTGCTGATCATTGACTACTCTGAGAACCGGCTGCTGGCTTGTGGCAGCCTCTACCAGGGGGTCTGCAAGCTGCTGCGCCTGGATGACCTCTTCATCTTGGTAGAGCCCTCGCACAAAAAGGAGCACTACCTCTCCAGCGTCAACAAGACGGGCACAATGTACGGTGTGATCGTGCGCTCAGAAGGTGAAGATGGGAAGCTCTTCATTGGCACGGCGGTGGATGGGAAGCAGGATTATTTCCCCACCCTCTCCAGCCGCAAACTTCCCCGGGACCCAGAGTCATCAGCAATGTTGGATTATGAGCTCCACAGTGACTTTGTCTCATCCCTCATCAAAATCCCCTCAGATACCTTGGCTCTTGTTTCGCACTTCGACATCTTCTACATCTATGGTTTTGCCAGTGGCAACTTTGTCTATTTTTTGACTGTCCAGCCAGAGACCCCCGAGGGTGTCTCCATCAACTCCGCCAGCGATCTCTTTTACACATCTCGCATTGTCCGTCTCTGCAAAGACGACCCCAAATTCCACTCCTATGTCTCTCTGCCCTTTGGCTGCGTCAAGGGGGACACAGAATACCGCCTCCTGCAAGCCGCGTACCTCTCCAAGCCAGGAGATGTGCTGGCCAAGTCCCTCAATATCACAGCAGAGGAGGATGTCATCTTTGCCATTTTCTCCAAGGGACAGAAGCAGTACCATCAGCCACCCGACGACTCTGCGCTCTGCGTCTTCCCCATTCGCACTGTCAACGCTCAGATCAAGGACCGCCTGCAGTCCTGCTACCAGGGGGAAGGCAACCTGGAGCTCAACTGGCTGCTGGGGAAAGATGTCCAGTGCACTAAAGCGGTAAGGATGCTCCAGCTGTTGGCCATGGTAGCCCTCGAGAACCTGTATCGATGCCTGGCCCTATGGCACACGAGCTTGCAGAATAGGAAAAAATTTTTCTGTGCCTTGGTTTCCATGAACACCGAACAGGCATAGTAGTCCTTTTCCTGTTTAATCTCTGTTGTTATCAGACATGATGACAACGAAAGGAAGGGGTAGCTTTAAGGCAGATGAATAAAGGTGTGCAACTTGCTGGAAGTGTTTGCTGTTCCCAACCTGAGGCTCTGGAAGCTGGAGGAAGGCTCTCGCCCTTCCCTGAGCAGGAGGGTGGTATCAACAAACTAACAAGATAAATACAAATGACAGTTGTGTCTTTTGTATTTTTATTCAAAATATTTCTTTAATCTTGATTCACATGGAGATTGTTCCTGGGCTGACTTGGGAATCCCTGGGACCTTCTTTTGCCAAGCGTATTAAGTTTGGCTGCTGGAAAGAGAGAAACGTGGGTTAAATGAAATTAAATGAAAGGAGGAAGGTGAAGAAGAGAACCTTGAGTGCTGGCTTGCATGGGGGAGAGTCATCCCATTGCAGTTGCAACTAGATGCGCCTGAGCATTTGGTAGTTAATGTCCCTTGTGGAAAATAAGTGGATTGCAGTCAGTGTGATGGCGAGTGGCCACCCATGTCACCACCCCGCTGCCTATGCCATGTAGGAATTCACCTGAGCAATCTCTGGTATGGTTTAATAATACTTAGCTGTTGGCAGAATGATTTTGCTTTACTCATTGCACGTAGTGTTCCAGGGAGAAGCCAGCATCCATATTCCCTGTGTTGTAGAAAGGAAACTGAGGCACAGAGAAGTGGTTTGTAGGAGAGTGCACAGCTGGGCAGTGGAAGGAGCAAGAGTGCATCTTCCCACTTAGCACTCGGGTGGCTTATGTTGCCGGAGCCCGTTCCCTGTGTGATCACCCACCTTGCCAGGGCAGCCAGGCTGGTGCTTTCCAGCAGCCCCATGTTCACATGGGGAAGGTTTAACTCTGCCCTGGAGCTGGACTGGTTGTGCCAGATGGAGGTGGCTGTTCCTGACAGGAGTGAACAGCAGCGTCCTCTCCTCTCTCATGGTGTGGGATCAGCCGTGTCCGGCTGTCCGCTGGCTGGTGACCGACCTGAGCCTGTCCCGCACCGTGCATGGCAGTGCCAGCACCGCTGTGAGCTGTCAGCAGCAGGGCTTGTATGGTCTTCAAGGGAAGCCTTTGCTCATGTGGGGATGCTGAGCACTTTTCTGCTTATGCTACTTGGCACCTCTGGAAATTAGGTCGAGAGGAGGTGAAATGAGTGGAGGAGAGAGCTCCTGCATAGCCCTGCAGCGGGACTAAACCCATGAGAAACCGAGTAGATTTAGAAAACGAGTGGGAGTGTCTGTCGGACTTGGGGTTCCTCCTCAGTCCTGTCCAAACACACTTTGGAGCAGCTGCAGAGTGTCTTGGCCTCGGGCAGTGAATGGAACAAGCCATTGCGGAAGGTGGCTGAAGCTGGCAGGGTCCCTGGGCAGGGTGTTGTGTGGTGGTGGCTCCCACGCTGTGGTCAGCATCGCCGGCTCCCCTCCGTGTGTGCCTGGGTGTCTGGGGCTGCCCTCTGCTTTGCATCTCACTCACAGCTGCCCAAAACCTCGTCTTTCCAGCCAGTCCCCATTGATGACAATTTCTGCGGCCTTGACATCAACCAGCCCCTGGGAGGCTCGACGCCGGTGGATGGAGTGACACTCTTCACCTCGAGCCGGGACCGGATGACTTCTGTTGCTTCCTACGTCTACAACGGCTACAGCGTGGTGTTCGTGGGGACTAAGACTGGCAAGCTGAAGAAGGTAGGCTTATTTCCATGGCTTCAGGGATCTATTTCTCATCTCTCTCTCGGGAAGCTCTGATGTGTGTAGCTGCTGCTGTGTCCTATGGCTATTTCCCAGCGTGAAACTGGGAGCCAGTCAGGAGCAAAAATCACAGGGTTTGGGTCACAGAGAGCCTTGCATTGGTGAGGCAATGTTCATCCATCAGCACTGTTAGTAAAGTGGTGTTGCTGCGGTTTCTTTTGAAGCGGAGAAGTGCCAAGCCTTGGGAAAGGTGCAGCGGAAACTGCTGTAGCCGGGTCGTAGAAAAGGGACCAAAGAAAGCTACGCAGTTCCCATTGCTCTGCGGCGTGACAGCTTCAGAGCACCCCCTTGCATGGGCTGAGGGCACCTTCCTGTGCTTCCAGGCAGCGACTTCCTTCAGCAGCAGGGCAGTGCAGGTCTCAGCACTGTACCAGCTCTTGCATGCACCACCTGCCTGTGTATTACAGCACCACCCTGTTGTTTTTTTTGCATTTTATCATTCAGTAAACTGTGGGGTGTGTGTTTGTGGGCCTGATGGAGAAGTTATCAGGGCAATAATGGGCCAGTCTGATTAGAGACAAGTGAGGAGCTAGCTTACAAGTTCTGAGTTTGAGTGAACCTCAGGAAGCTGTATCCAAGGTCTGAGGTCTTTCCTCTTTTTTGACACGCTGATGGAAATCTTGCAATACTTTTGAGTTGTTTCCCAGCAATCCTTCTGCAACTTGTGTAGAAGACCGAGTTAGAAAGCTTTTGGTGGTGGCAAAATTGCTGATGGTGGCAGGACGTTTGGTCATGGAGAGACAGGAATGGGTTAACTTGGCTGCTTTTGGAAACCAGGCCTCAGGGCAGAGTCCTACTGCTTCTCTCTGCCTCTTACCTCCTGCTCTTCCCTCTGACAGTTGGGTGATTGATCAGTCCTGGAGGATAACATTCCTCACCCTCTGCATCACAAGCGCTGGGGCTAGTTGCCCGGGGCAGAGAGATGCTCCTGCTGGTTTGCTCTCCCAGCACAGGGGGTGGGGGGGCTCCAGTGGGTTTTAGGGTTTCGAAGTCCAACTGGGATTTCCCCGCTCTGCATCTTCTGAACCGCTCTTCAGTAAGCAGTGCGCAAAGGCTGGTCCGGCCCAGTCACGCATCTGTTAAGTGTGGTCCTCACTAGTCCTCTCTCGGCAGTTCTGTATTTAAAATGAGTGTGGAAATAGCCTTGGGGTGTGTAAGTTGAGGTGAACCCCCCCCCAGGCCCCGTTGGTCTTTAGAGTTGGAGCTGCAACTGGCAGCCAGCTCATCAGTGTCTGCAGAAGTCTGATCCAGCTCCAGCAAAACCAGCCTTAGAGATGCTGCCCTGGAAAGCTGAGATCCTTCAAATTAACCTAAAATATAAATGATAGCGTTAGGTGAACCCGCTAAATGCAGACCCTACTTCTTCGTACCAGGGAAAGAGTTAACAAATGTAATCAGCAGCATGCTGTTAATTTTTTGTGTCCTTAAGCAGCAGGGAATTTCTTCCTCATCTATCCAGGAAGATACAAGGACAGGCAGATACTACACTTGAATGTCTGCATCATTTTAATTACATCAGTTCATTAATATTCATTCAGCACTTTACAAGTGCTGAGTAGTAGTAAATTAGGTGCCTCCCTGGTGCCTCTGAAGTGTCAGTGGGGCAATTTTGAACATGGGGGAGAGTGGGCTTGTTAAGCAGAGCCCCACTTCTCCCTGCCCACCCCACCCGCCGTGGCACGTGGGAGCGCCGGGATTTTTCTAGCTAAATGGATGGAAGAGGCGTCCTCAGCATATTGCAAATGCATATGCTATCAAGCTTCAAGCCAGCCATGCAGACTGGTACTTACTGTTCGCAGTGTTTTGGGGGGGATAGGGGAGGTGCCTCATTTAGAGGCAGTTAAAGCAAACGGCTTGTGCCTGCACACTAGGTATTTACTGTCGCATCCCATGAATTATGTAGGATTACAGAAGAAGCAGTCTCTCCAGCGTGCCTTAATTCCTTGTGTTATTCTACATCAAATACCTACCTTTCTGATGAGAAGTTGATCTGTTTGTGCCCATCCACTTCACTCTGTCCAGAAGTCAGGTGGCTGGGCAGGGCTGGGGGAGATGGGGAAGGAGGGCTGCGGGAATCCTTCACGTTTTACCTGTGTTTGAGCCAGTGGTAACTAGGCACTGAGAAAATTGGTTCACCTCTCGAGCAGATTCATTCCAGGCGTTTACTGCAGTCAGCCTTTCATGGCATCTGCCAAGCACCCTCATTTAACATGTATCAGAGTTGTCTGCAGCTGACGAGACCTATGCCTCCCGTTATCATTAGCTGGAGCGATCACTGTCCCGTCCTCCACTGCATGGGGCTGGGAATGTTGTTCTTCTCTATCTTGTGGTCCTGTCCACAACTTCAGTAAGTCTTTTCTCATTTGATATGTGGGATTATCTTTTACATGGCCTAAGAGAGGTTGCATGAAGTGCAGGAAGGAGCTTTGCATTGAACTGTGGGGCTCTTGGGAGACTCACTGCAGAGCAGGCGTTGCAGACCTGGTGGGAAGTTAACAGGTTGTCTCCCGTTTTTGTGTGTGTTCCAAGACCAGACGTGTCTCGAAGTCAGTGAGTGCTCAGGACTGTTTCCATATCTCTTCTTCCCCATATGTGAAATGAGAACGGTAAAAACGTACACACGTCTGTAAGTGCCAGAGATTTACAGATAGATGCCTTGTCTCCTCCAGCTTGCCACCTTGCATACCTTCCTACACAATTAATGTCTGAAAGCGATGTCACACTGATTTCCTCTCCCGCAGTCGCTGATTTATGTTGGAAACAAGCTGGTGGCTCAGTCTGGGGTTTCAAAGATGACACTTCTGTGTAGCTGGAGCAAAGAAGTCAGGGAGCTAGCTCTGAAACCTTTCAAATTTGTCTGTGCTTCCCCAATGAGAATTCATTACTGAAAATGCTGCGTTATCTCACTGATGTCCTTCTTCCCATTAGCTATTCACCTAACCGCCTCGTGCGACGTTCCCTAGGAGAGTAGCTGCTGCTGTTTCAGCCTCTCTCCTCCGATGAAGCTGAATGCTGAAGGTCCCCATGCCCCTGCCTGCCTGCCCAGACATCCCTGCCTGTGCTTTTCTGGTCCAGCCCCGTGTTTGCTAGCTCTACCCTCTTCTCTGTTTCCTGGGTACATCTGAAGCCCTTTTTTTGCTCCTTTCAGCAGCCAGCACTGGCTGACGTGTAAAGGAAGGAGAGAAGTTTTCTGGCTGCTCGGGAGCAACGCGGAGCCCCGTGGTGAGGCTGGCAGCTTTCCCAGGCTGAGCTTGCCGCTTGCTTTGCAGGTTTCGGAGCCCTGCGGGGTCTGGCCGGTGCGGGCAGCCTGGGCAGGTCGCCTGCGGAGTCTGCACAGCCCGGCTGTGAGTTTGGCATAACCATCCTGTGCCGGAGGGGCGTTGGTGCCAGAGCTGCTGCCAAATAAGTCACTAGTATCAGATAAGTCAGTTGACAATGAACTTGGCATCTTTCCTGTGGGGAACCAGAGCATTTGCTGGGGTCAGGGGTTGAGTTCAGGGTTGAGGGTGTGCTTGTACCTGCTGTGGCCACCCTGGGCTGGTCAGATGCCCCTTGCACAGCTGGTGTCACACGTGAGCGCGTCGCCTGTCCCTGCTTACTAGCGAAGGGGGAGAAGGATGAATCAATGGATCTATTCTCCATTAAAGCTCAGCGCTGGAGGAGGAATTTTCTGGCATAGCACTGTCTCGGCCAGCTCGCTGCCTCTCGTTGCAATCCGCCCGTACATAGGGCATGCCTCGAGCGGGGGGACGCGTGGTGCGCCCAGTGCGCGTACTGTACAAAACGGCTGCACCCCCCGCGACACCCCCGCCCGCTCCCTGGCAGCCCGCTCTTCTGGAGAAGCACCGTTCCTCAGCAGTTTTCTCTAAGCGTGTGAAAAGAAAACGTGCTGATGATGCCATGGCCTTTCGGATAAAGCACAGGTACGTGGGACGCAGTTCTCCCTGCAGCTTGGTGGTCTAGCTCTCCTTCCAAAGCCGTCTCAGCTTCGTGGCTGGGTGAGCAAGGGGGAAGGGGATCATGTTAAAGACGTAATCGGTCAGAATTGTGGATTCCTGCAACAAAACAACTTCCATCGAGCAAAATTAGAAGAGACATTAATGCAACAGTTAACAGCAACTAACTGCTGGGGGGGAGATGTGTCGGCTTGCTTGTTCTGTTTATGGGCTTCATACGATTCCATCAATATTGATGTGTGATGCCTTTGATTTTGACACTAATCATTGCTATGAATTAAATTTGCAGCCATATAATTAGGACTGCTATTAATAGGGCCTGAAGCTAAGCACTGCTGTGCTAGTTGTCTTTTTCCTGATGGAAAACGGCATCCACGGAACTCAGCTAATGTGGTTTGCCTCTTAGATGCTGAGACTGATGTGAAAATTACACTTGCTATATTTAGAGGGGCTCTTCTGAAAGGCAGATGCATGAGAAGGGTCTGACTCGGAGGTTTCCCAAGAACTGCACTGGGGTTGCCCTTAAACTTCCTAGTAGTTTGCTGCTCTTCTCTTAAGATATATAGACCTAGTGGGAGAGAAGGATTGCAGGAAGAAGAGAGTAACCCTCAGTTTGAGGGGCTGCTATCGCAAGTCTTGTTTCCTTTTCAGCTCCCCTTCCTCGTGCAAATCTTTCCATTTATTTTTCCCACCCAATGCTGTTTCAACTCTCTCTGTCCCTGTGCATGCCCGGTTTCATCTCATCACGCCAAACACTGTGGCTGGGATAGCAGCATGGCTCACCACTAAAAATCAATCTTGTATTTCATCCCAAGAGATGTGTTTCTTATTAGATCTAATAAATCAGTGAAGTGCCCTTCATTCAGCTTGTCAATGGAGGACATTGTTTGTGATCAAGAATAAATAAATGTCTCTTCTATGTCTGACAGCGCACTGTCTATGTATTATCTTACCATCACGCCTGCTCTAGGAAAAGTGCAGTTCCTGCAGTGGGAGCCTGCAGCCTCGCCATCCCTTGCCCACATTCACATGGGCCGAGTACGCTCCTGGGTGGCACGGGCAATGGTTCCCAGGGAAAAGCAGTAACGGTGACATTGTACTCGGTTTTCACCCAGCGCTGAGTTGCTCTAGTGGTGATAAGGCTTTGATCTGTGTGCTTGAAGATGCTCAGAGGTGTGGGGCATGCTTCTTGGCGCTGGTGTGTTAGAGCTGTCCAGGCCAGGTCTGACGGCTGGGCTCTGCATCCAGGGGCTGCTTCTACAAAGGAAACTGAAAGTGCTCTGCCTTGTCTGTCTTCACCGTAAACTTTGGTGCTCCAGGCAAGAACCCAGGTTTGGTTATTTCAGATGCCCTGAGGTGAAGGACAGTGTGTGCATCTCAATTCACACCCCGTCCTCCTGGATAAATGGGTGTCTGACATTGCTCTGAACTCCTGTAATGGCAGCTGTGCTGTACATGGCTTGAATCAATGCCGGCATGCAAGGTCGCCCATGAAGAGCTGCTTGGGGTCTGTCTGGAGAAGAAGCGTTGATAAGTGATGAAGGAGAACACATAGTACTGTAACTGGTTTTCATGATTGGAAACACGTTCCTGTTTACCTGTTGAATGTCTGCATGCGTGCTGTGTAATGTCTGTCCTTGCTTTCAACGAAGACGAACCTCCACTCTTGCAAGGGACAGTGATAACTGATTGGATTACGCAGTCAGGGGAAAGGAGAACTTTAAGTGTGGTATGTGATAGTTTTATTCAGCTTGGCTGATTTAATTTGTTCCATTAGTGGGAATAAAATAGGTCTTTCACAATGAAATATATGTCTGAACCTGTCCTTATCTGACTTCATTCTATGGATGGTTATCTCATCCTTTTAATTTATCCTTAATTATCGCCCCCGCATGCATTCTGTAGCACTTTAGGAAAAAGTCAGTTGCATCAGTGTGTAGAGGAGCCAAGAAGACATCAGGCTGTTATTGAACAGATGAAAATAATCCATTTGCAGATGCCTTCCAAAGGAGATACCTAATTTTAGCTATAGGTTGTAAGGTCGGGTGCTTTGACTCAGTGATCAATCCATCGCCCTCAGAGCGCAGATCTCTGTGTGTCCCAGCAGAGACCTAAGATGGCAGATGACTCTTGCTTGACTGAAGAATTTGTTTAATTGAAAGGTCTGAGAAACAAGTGTCTGTTTCTTGCCTTAGGACGTGAAATAAGGGAGTATTTATTTGGCACTGGATTGCTGGTGATTTGCTCTGGTGTGGTCGGAGAAGCTGGGATTCTCTTTCTCCCTAAACAAGGATTTTCCAGCCTCAGAGAGTAATTCCCCTTTGTTTCCATCTGTGTAAAAAGGGTGCTGTCAAACTGTGACCCCAGAAATCTGTCCCCAAAATGCCCAGTGGTCCCTTACATTTGTTATGGTTAGTAGCCAGAAGTTGGAGTTTTACTTATTAATTGGAATTTGTGCAAGGGAATATGAGAAGCGACCAAAGCCAAAGGAGAGCACTAGCATGCATGTTTCAGGGCTGGAGAAGGGGCAGAGCTGCCAAGTCCCTCTAGACTCTGGTTCTGAGCAGTTCAGGAACATCCCTACTACTTCTGAAAGGCATGAAATTGGCCTCCTCTTCTCCCAACATTACTTCTCTAGTTCTGTTATCTGTTGTCTGGCAGAGCAAGTAAAACAAGAAAAAAAGAGAAGTTGGGATGTATTTTTATAGCGGCTGGAGAGCTAAGGGGCAAATGTTTAGGAAATGTTATGTGAAATCGAGCCAGGTGGGCTCAGAGTCTGCTTTAATCTGTTTCTTGGCTCATGAGATGGCGATGACTCTGGTTCTTACTCAGGTTCAGGCACCTTGAAAAATCAGCTTGAAATTTGTGAGTGCCACAATTACATTTTATTCATTTCCAAACGAAGTGGAGCTTGTAAAGACTGCAAGTGGCTGGACAGCCTTATGCATGAAAAACAGCCTGCCTCAGAGATCTCGCCAGCTCTGCCAGCAGCAACCAGCACCCCGAAGGCAAGGGGCTCCATGCGCTGAAAGGGGTTTCTCTTGAGGAGCTTGTGTAGACGCGTCTCTGGGATTTGGTCCTGGCACTCCCTGTCAAACGTTCTTATTGATTGCCTTAAACATCACAAGTGTAGGACCAATTCTGCTGGCGATGCCCACGGGAGGTTTCCTGCTCCTGGGAAAGGAGCAGGAGGACCCTGTGGCTCCACGTGCTGCTGGGCTTTCCCTGCAGCATCTGCCTCCTGCTCCTGTGCCGCCCTCAGCACTGGCAAGGTCCTGGGAGGTTTGACATGAAGTCTCTCTCGGTGCCTCCCTTAGGTGCACACAGCCTTAAACCAGAAAAATGCCTCGTGTCTCACCTTTCCCAGTGCTCTTGGGGTTTTATGCAGGCAGGAATAAACCTCAGAGTGGCACGCCTGAGGGTAAAGGGAGTTTTGAGGTGCACCAGGCTGTGTACTTTGGGACTAGTTACCAAAGTAACTACTGGGAAACAGTTACTAAAAAGGCTGTTTTTCCCCCTTGTGCACATATATTGGTAGGTTTTTTTTTCCTTTAACATACTTAGAAGATAATTAATCCCCACCTCCTTTATGAGCATGAAGTGAGGCAGAGGTTATTCCTCCTCCCTTTCATGCTAGAAGCGGAGCCACATTGTCGTCTAGTTCAGTAATGCATTTCTTCTTGAAGTAATCTTAGTAAAAAATATCAGGAAATACCAAAGTATTTTGTGAATTCACGTTGGTTTTTCTGACTGTCCCCTGCTTTCCTCTGAGTGTAAGTCTGAAAAAGTTGCTGTATTCTGGATGTTGTTGGTTTTTTTGGGGGGAGGGCGGTGTTAGACTCCTGCCTTTCTATTTATAAGCCAAGAAGTTCATGCTTTCTTTACTATATATATATTTTTCTGCAGGCTTTTTAAATCCTCAGAGGTCAAAATAACATGAGTTTTGGTCCATTTGTAAGACCTTAAATCCCCGGGTGGCAAGAAATACTGTGAGAAGACCATGCTATGTTGCTTCTCTAAATGCCTCTTTGAGGCAAACGAATGTGGAAAACACAAATGTGCTGGGAGAGACGGGGGAATCCACAGGAAGAAATCCCTGCATGGGGACGGCCCCCACGCTGCTGCTGCTACTGCAAAAAGGCTGGGATTTGGGGAAAATTTGGGAGTGAAGTGCCATGCAAAAGCAGTACCGCCATAGCTCGTGATGGGACTTGCTGTTAGGCTTTCCCTTGTGCATCTGACTGGCACTGCCTTTAATATTTCCTCAATCCCACGATCAAGTTTACTACCCATTGTTGTTACGGTTGCTATTTGCTGCCGGCCAGGGCAATGACAGCGTTAGCGGGGCTGTAAAATACTGCATGGTTTGCAAAGGCAAATCCATCACTTGAACGTCTGCCCGATATTTATGAATGTGCCAGACAGGCGTGGATTGGATGCGGCCGGTCTCTATATTAGCATTAGTCCATTACGCCTGTTATGATGCATGGTCTCCCCACCTCCCCCTGCCTTTTATTACCCTCTTTTCATTTCTGCCGAGATGCATGGACAGGCAGATGCCTACATTTCTCAGGCCTTCAGGGAGCTCTTTGCAGGCAGCCCAGCCTGAGCAATGAAGGAGGGAGATAAACCCCTGCCCACGGTAGGGAGCTCCCAGGGGCTGGGGAGTGCAGAGCCCAGGGGAATTTTGCACCGGAGGAGTTCCCTGGCGTCTGTGGTGAGGCCATAGGCTTTCCTGGCTGTCACTTGGACGAAAAGAGCAAGAAAATACTAAGTCTAAATGTGACTGCTTCTTTATTACCAGCAATGGTAGCAACTCCTGGCTCTTCTCCCAGCCACCCTCCCTGCATGCACGCTGTCCGAGGGTCTGATGCATTCAGTCTTTCCATGCACTTAGGTTTTGGTTGTGGGTTTTTTTCCCCATCACCTTAACTGTAAGATGGAAGATTATGGTCAATTCATCGTGTGTGTCTCACAAAATAATCTCAGATGATGCTACTCAGGCAGGGAGGGAGCCACATCTAGTGGCTGGGGGAGAGAATCGTGGTGGTACTGTGAGGGTAAGGATGCTGGGATTCTTCTCATGCTAAGCACTAGTTTTATTGAACTGACATTGAATATGTTACTCAAGCTTGCAATTTTCTGCTCTATAACTTGAATTTGCACATTGTGATTTACACCCCTGTACGTGGCTGTATCCCACCTGGGGCTCGGTGAGCCCTGAGGATGCTGAAAGGATCTGCGACCTGGTCACAGAAAGGTCTGGCCTGGGACCGAGGAGATGTGGCAGTGATTCCCATCTGTCAGGCAGTTCTCCCTTACAGGCAGGTTTCCCTGTGCATCCATTCCCCCTTTGCACAATTACAAACCTTTTCCCAGCCTTGAGGTGCTGCAATCCCACCAAAAGAGGGGACGATGGCTGGCGGGGCCGAAGCTGCCCGGTGCGTGACCGAAAGCTGTCGGTCCCGTGGGGTTTTGCACGGGGCTTTGCACCACGCTCCCGGTCGGCGCTGAGGTGAGGGCAGCTGCCACCAGCCGCTGCCAGTCCATACTGGGCAGCCTTCTGGGACCAGGGAGGATGGTGGAGGAATAATTGCCTGAGCGAGGGTCTAAGATGCCTCTGACGCAGGCATGCAAACAGGAGAGCGTAGGCAGCAGCATGGGCAGGCGTGGAATAATTACCAAGTGCCTTCGGCAGCCTTTGTCCCGTCATCCCCTGCCTGAGCCACAGCCGGGGACCCTGTCACCTTTCCCGGTTGTTCCTTCTCGCTTGGTTACATGTCTTTGCATCAAATAGATACGTGTAGATGAAAGTGATGTGCATTTAAAATGAATGTACACATCATACAGCCTAGCTATTATACAGTGTGGGATTTTTTTTTTTTGTGGTAAGCTGCTAAATTATTTATTGTGTGCTGGGCTTTAATCTCATAAACCTGCCTGCAGGCCTTACGCAAGCCAGCCTGAGCATCCTGTAAAGTGCGCAAGTCAGGCAGCACAAAGCGCTGCGGTGACTGTAGGTGGTAATTGTTTGTCTTGCCTCGGCCTCTTCCTCCCCCTCCTCAGCTCATTAAAAGCAGTGGGGCCTGTAAAGTTGGTCACTGCCACTAACTTAGAGAGCGATTTGCATTTGCTGCTTGGAGAGGATGCCAATCCTGAGATCCCCGTTAGTTGGAAAGAACGAGAGTCGGTCCCTTGAGCTGCTCAAAGTAAAGAAAAAAGGGTGAGGAAGAGACGCTGGGGTAAAACAAGGTCTTTCAAATAAACATTGCCGTGCCTCCAGCTGGGAGCACTTACCTTCCCGAGCGGCTGGGAGTGTTCGCAGCCTGCAACCTCGCAGCTCTGAGTTAACATTTGGCTGACTAATGCGATGTTTGCTTTTGCTAGTCATCCTGCAGCCAGTGGCTTATTAGTGGAAAAACAGCATCCTTTTGCCTGCTTTCGGTTCTGAGTTTCTTTGATGCTTTTTGCCTGACGCTCTTAAAGCTTCCCACTCTGAGAGACATTACACCACAAATGCAAGTGAGCACGCAGAGGTGAAGGGGCTATCCTGGTCTTATATGCTTAAATTAGTAAACGGCAGAGTTGGAATAAAACCAGAGTCCCCTCCTCCCACCTTCTCCTTTCTTTTGACTCTCAGACCAATTGCACCTCTTGAGTATATTTGGGCTAAATCATTCTGCAGAGCTTTGAAGCAAAAAGGACAGCAGGCTGACCCTCGCCGCTTTTCTTTTCATGCTTTTTTTTTTTTTGTGCAGAGCCTTTCACATTGGGAACTTGGCCTTGTTATTGAGAAATAAATAATTGGAATAATCTGGAAGGTACAGGTTGAGAAGTGTGCTGCATCGAGACTGGGATTGTTAAGAAACCTGCGATCAGAGGCACCAGGCAGCTCAGGTTCAGCAGGATCAATGCGTTATTCCTCGAGGAGCATTAAAGAACAGCCAATGCCTTCTGGAAAATGTTGATAAAGCTCTCTTTTTAGAATCATTTCTGCTTCTCTAGCACAAATGTACTATTTCTTGTTTGTATGTGTTGCTTTCTTCATTCACTCTTTTATTATTAGGGATATTTACATGAAAACAGCATTTTTTGCTCTCACAGCATATTCCCCAATTGCAGCTGTGCTTCCTCAGCCAGAGATCTTTACCTTCTCTTGAAATGGGGCTGCCCTCTCTCCTGGGCATGATTGCATCCGCGCTGGCTCAGGGACACACGTGGTGACGGTTCATCTCCAAGTGAGGCAGGCGCTGCATTCCCCGTGCTCCGGAGAGGGATGTTACAGCTCCGTGTCCTTCCTTTGCTCTCTGCTCTCTTTAAGCCATTTTGTAAGTCGGTTGGGATGCTTAGTGCGTCCATTTCCCCCTGTGCATAGTTGTTGTTTGTACCTTTTCAGCAGAAAGAGGCCACTGTAAAATCTCCGAGCAAGGAGGAATCCTCTCAGGGTTTCCCAAAGTGACTGGCTCTGGCTGCAGCGCTTTAGGCAGCAGGAGAAGCGGTTTAGAAAACGAGAGCTAATGGAGATGTCTGGCAGATAGTGAGTATACGTGATAATGTAGATTAAAGAAAAAAACCCAAAAGCTAGTTTAGGGGGTAAGTGATGACATAAGCAGTGAGGGATGATATATTTATTCACCCCAGACACTGCTTGCAAAAGAGGCAGTGTGAGCCAAGCTCCCTCCCCTTAGCAGGCACCTGGAGAAGGACCTGAAGGACCTTTGCTTTCTCCGGGTGCCTCACTTAGCTCTGCACATAGAAAATGTAAACTCCAGATGTGTTAAGCACATCTTTAATTTCCTCTCGCTCTGTTTCTGCTGGAGCTTTGCTTTGGGGGTTTGGCATTTAGGTGTGTTTCTGCTGGCTTCTCAAGCTTGGAATAACACAAAAAGCAGGAGAGAAGCCCGCAGGAGAGCAGGGGCTGCTGTGCTGCTCTGCCCAGGGCAGTGGGAAGGGAGCACCCTCCTCGGGAAAGGAGCACCCTCCTCTGCCCCACGAGCCCCCGTCGTACTGCCCCGGTCGAGCCCAGCACCCCTGCTCCTTGCAGGAGCTCTGTGGCTGCTGATTCAGGGAAGCAAATGGTTGGAGAGGTGAAATTCCTCCCGTCTCTGCTTCTGTCACCCCTGACCCTGCTATATTTCTTCCTTCTGACCCCTGAATATCAAAACTGACCTTTCGTGTGGTGGGGGAGGGAGGGCAGGCAGAAGGGCAGGCAAAGGGCAAGATGAGTTTGGCTGTATTTGGGAGGTGGGGGAGGTAAAACTGAAACCTGAGTGATGGCTGGAGGCAGAAGGATGCTGTGGGGTGCTGGGTGCGAGCGCGGGGCTGCTGGGATGGGAGTGGGTGCTGCTGCTCCTTCACACAGTGTCTGTCTTGAATACTTGCCGGTGCATATAGTTTCCTGGAATGTAAAATGCAAGCAAACGGCTGAGCTCTTGCATTTCATCACCACCACCCTGCCCTTGCTCTTACCACCCTGCCAAGCAGCCCTGCTCTGCAGGGAAGTGGCAGAATCCTCACGGGTTGCTGTTGGTGTGGGGCAATAGCTCTGCTAGCGCAAGGCAGGGAGAACTGCGCGTGGTGTTCGTGGCGTTCGGTCTCTGGTGTGCAGGTCGGTGGCAGCTCCTGCTCCGTGTCTTCTCGGGCAGCGAGTGCTGGGGACGCGGGGTATGGCTCAGCCTCAGTGGGCTGTGGCATTTCTGCATCCGAACCCAGACAAACGCGAGGTGCTTGGTACGGCCACCCCACCTGAGCTTGCTTCCCCACGGCCTTGTGCCGCTCCTTCCCCGCTCTGCTGCAGCAGCGGGTTGTTCTCGCTCCTTTAGAACAACAAAAGCAAAATGCACTTTTTCACCTGCAGTAAAATGGCAGAGGACCCAGGCTCTGCCCCACCTGAAGGAAGCACATTTCCAGGGTTCGAGCGCACAAGTAGGACTTAATTGTCCTCCTGGGACCTTCACCCACACCCTTTGGTCTGGGGCTCTAGTGCAGCCCTTTAGCCTTCAGCCCTGACAGTGCTATGGCATGAGCTGCCAGTTCATGACTTCTACCCTCTGACATATTGCCTGGAGGGGATTAAAAAAAAAAAAAAAAAGACCTGCTGTCTTGTGCAGAGGCAAACTGGTGCTGCAAAGTGGCCCAATCTGTCTCTGTCCCCCCCAGCGCGTTGTTTGCTCTCCGAGACCCCTGGGAAGGCCCCTGTCGATAAGGTGCTGCATCTTGTCGTAGCAGAGACAAGTCCTCCAGAATGGATGTGGAGGCTGGGAGTGCTCAATATCCTCCCTGACAGGTAGAGTCTCATTTAATAGGATCCTGCCATATTCATTACCCTGGCAAAGCGGCTGTCGGCCAGGAGCGCAGGTGCAGTGCGCAGCCCTGCCGCCCCCCCCCCGCTGCCCCCGCCTGCACAAAGGCTCTGTGTGAATAAGCATGCAGTAAATGTCTCCCTCTCGCAGATTTATTCCTTCATTAGGTATTTAAATACATTCTGCTGTATAGGATGCTTCTGTGAGGCTGCTGCCTTTTCTCTCTGTGGAATAAATGTGGTGGCTGCGAAACGGCTCTCCCCGGCCGCCCTCCCCAGCACCGAGCAGAGCCGCGGCGTTTTCGGCAGGGAGCGGAGGAGTGCGATGGGAGAGGTGCCGATGGGCTGCGGGAGCGTCGCTCGGCCTCTGGGGAGGGTGCGGGGGGCGGTTTGTGCGAGGGCAGCCCAGGAGAGGGGCGAGCAGGAGGTGTGCGTGCAGGCGGCTGCACGCCCCGGTGCGTGCTCGGTGCTGGAAGGGGCTGCCGGTTCGTGCACGTCCGCCGTGGCGCGGGCCCGCTGTCCCTGCGGTCTGCGTGTGTCCTCACCTGTGCGCACAATGGCATGGGCAGCAACCGGCCCTTCGGCTGCCCCAGTGTGGCTCGGGGACCCGGACCCCTTGGCTTTGCCGTGGCGGCGGTGGGACAAGGGGTGGCTTTTCCTTCCCTTCCCCTTTCGTGCTGATGCCCACGTTGGACCATCCCAGTGTACAACATTTCAGGCAGTTGCAGTAAAGTAAATGCTCTAAAACCGTACAGTCGTTGAACCAAACAGCTGAGGGAAGAATAGAGAAACTAAAATTAGCAGAATTGCCCCAGGCAGAGGGCCACCTGGGGCTTTGTTTAGTTTCACTCTTAACTTTAATCTGTTTTATCTATAATTTGTGGCTGATGGATATATTTTTTAAAATTATTTTTTCTTCCCTCCTCTGAAAACAAGAAGCTTTGCTCGCTCGTGACACAGCCGACTCTAATACCTGCAGACCCAAGGGTGGTGTCGCCTCCCTTCTGCCCCAGTTCTGCCCAGTTCCTCCCCCTGAGCAGCAACATCTTCTGCCACCGAGAAGGGGACACGGTGGGCAAGCCTTGGGCGCATGTCCTGGGGATGGACCCAAGGCTTGCCCACCGTGCCTCCTGCTCTCAGCCCTGCCTTAGCTGCATTTTTGTGCTCAGTGCCGCTCGCTCCGGGTCTGTACCAGTCCAAGCCCCTCTGGAGGAGCCTCGTGTGGTGATTTAAGACAGTGTCACCCAGTTGTCTGCTTTGCTTCAAGCCTCCACCAGTGATTTAAATTGATGTAACAGGCTTTGTCCTGGGCTGCTGAAACAGATATATATCCCTTCTGCTAATGCCTCTGGGCTCGGAGCCGGGGATTGTAACTTCTTGAAGCACATCAGCAGAATTTGCTCATTTGTTAAGGTCCTGATCCACGGACCCACCAGGCTTGTGAGGTCCAACAGCTAATTCAGTTGCAGAATATCATAATTGGGCCTATGTTTTCAAAGCTGCCTTTCATTTGGGGTGCTGAAATAGTCAGATAGCCGGCAGGTGTTGGGCAACCAGAAGGAATCTGATGGTTTTGAAGATCTGAACACCTAAAATTTAAGGGAAGCTGTGGGCACTGATAAACCTGGTGATGAAACTCTGAAGTGTGAAAAGCTTCAAATACAAATGCACCTATTTATCTGTGTCCAGATAACATTGTCAACAGATATGTACAGATGGAGGGACACAATGCCATATACAGCTGTTTTCTTTAGAGGCGACCTCTCCTGCCACAAGTTACCTGTGACACCTGTATCCTCCCTGTGATTTCTGGGCTGGGTTTAGGTTTTGGACAGCCCTTCTACCCAGGCAATTTGCTGCACCCTTGTCCTGGAGATGGCTCAGTTGTAGGGCAGCAGAAGACTTGAGTCTCTGGCTCATTTTGTTCCTGGCTTTGCTCACATCCCAGATCTGTGCCAGCTCTGCTGCTGATGGAAGCAATGTGCCCGCAGTTGTCTAGAAAATAAACAAAATCTCATTCAGCACTGGTCAGCAAGGCGATTTTTTTTTTTGGGTGAATTCCAGTGGAGTGGTAGCTGAAAAGGATTTGAATCGATGGTATAAGGTCTAACAGTGCCTCACCAGATCCAAGCAAAGCACACCCCCCCTTCATTATATAGTTTATTCTTCTAATGAGTGTTACTTCCACTGAACTGACCCACCCTGACTTGCTCTGGTGTGAGGTGGCTTGACCTCTGTCGCACTGAATCACTGTTATTGCTTTGCTGCCTTCCCCAGAGCTTTCTCCCAGCCCCAGTTTTCAATGCCTTTGACTGGGGATAAGTTCGCAAACAGGAGCTGGATAAAGCCCGACCCTGAGCTTGTCTTGGCTGCTGCGCTGAGCCGGACAGTGCAAGGCTCAGCCTAAAACGTGCTTGAAGGCGCGTTGCAGAGCGTGGAGCGGTGGGTGGGTGGCAGCGGGGCTCCGGGGTGCTGCAGCCACCCTGGTGTTGGGCAGTGGAAGATGTTCAGTGGTTTGTTCATTACTAAAGCCTTTCACAGCATGCCTTGAAATTGGAAACTTGGGTGAGAGGAGGAGTGAGAGGCAGAAGCCCCAGGCACTGCTGAGGAAGCAATTGGAGCTGGAATTGGATGGGGGGACAGTGTCAGTGTAAGTCAGTCTCATCCACGAGTCTCATTGTAACACAGATTTTTGGTCCATGTCTCTGGTCAGTGTGGATTGGGATTTTCTTTTTGCCTTGGGAATGGTTCAGTAAACGAGATATTAATCTTAAACAAGGGTGTATTTTAAAAGCCCAGAAAATCCAGTACCTTCCACTGAACCATTGTTCTTTCCTGCCGTGTCTCTGGCTAAATTAAGACTTTCTTAGAAATGCACAGGTTAAAAGTTTAAAAGCTTAAGGTTTCATTCATAATTCACATATCAATGAGGCTTTGATTCCTCCCGGGAAAAAAAGCAGCCTCTATCTGCAGTGCATGTTGATAGGGTTACCCTGTGCCAGAGCTGAGGACCTCTTTGGCTTTCCTTTCTAAGCCCCTTTTTTTTTTCAGAGGCAGCGCAGTGGAGGATGGCTCCCAGGGGCAGCTGATGGGGAAAGCAAAACCTCTCCCTTTTGGGTCATTGGTTTGAATCTGACCCTGGTCAGTAGTTGCCAAAAGTCGTTAACATCTAATGGCTGCTCAGTGCCCTGTGAAAAATGAGTCACTGGGTCCTGGTCCCGTTCCCAATGTGGGCAGGCATCCATATCCCAAAAACCTGCTGTCACCGCGATCTCTGCCGGCCTTGAGTAGGTGAGTGAAAGACCAGCTGGACGCTGTCATCAAACAATACTTGTTAACCATACGCCAGGCTTGTGCAGCTTTTCCTGTCAGCACATCCCAAATTGTTTCAGAAGAGGTAAAGCCTTGCTGTCCCCCTGTGAGGGATGAGGGGGCTGAGCTTGCAGCGGGTGAGGTGAATTGCTGGAGGTCATGGGGTATCAGCGCAGAACTGCTGCTCTCTGTACAGTGCTTACGCTTCCAGGATGAAAGAGTAAGGGAAGAATAAAGCCATATTGGAATAACGCCACTTTTCTCATGTTACCCTCCTTTAATAGTGGCTACATCCTGAAAGGTGCCTTTAGAGCAAGCTAGAAGGCAGATCAGATGGCAGTTTTATGGACTGCTGCAAGGAGCTGAGATCTCATCTCTCAAGCAGGAGGACCCAGTCCTGATCCCAGTGCTGGCTTGGTGGACAGAGCAAACAGCGAAGTACCTGGCTGCTCATAAGCCGTGCTGGCCACCGGTGGGACTTTCCCCCTCCGTGGCTGCCAGCATGGTGCTCTCCACCCGCACGCAGGGAACGCTGTGCTTTAACTGGCCCCAGATCTTCTGGGGACCAAAAAAACATGGCAGATGGGAGCAAACCTGCACTTCCCATCAGAGACCTCCCATGGATGGAAGAATGGCTGTGCAACCAGTCAGGTCCTCCATACCAAACCAGCACGCCTGTCTCTCACTCTGAGCTCCAACCTGTTGCTTCACTTTCTTTAGGAGAGGAAGAGGAGGGTGGGAGCGGGTCCCACACACGCAGCTGGGAAGACCTGCCTTCCCGTGGCTGGGCTGATCCTTCCCATGGCTCTCCTTGGCACCCTGCCCTTCCTCCCCTCACCCAGATGGTCCCGGCATCTCCTTGTCAGGCATCCAAAATACTTCCCATGTGCTCTTCCCCATCCTTTCCAGCAGATTCCTTGCCTGGCTCAACGCTGTAGCCTTTCAGCCTTAATCTTCTCTTTGTGCCTCCGAGGCACCTCTGCGGTGCTTGGCTGGGGTAGTGTTTCAGCGGCTTCTGCTCTTTTGCCTTTTGGGTGAAGATCCCCCCCATCCTCCCCCACCACATATAATACCAACAGTTTTGAGAGGGATTAAGAGAGAAGTGGACAAGCCTAGCAATTTGGCTTGAAACTTGTCCCTTTTGAGAATCTTTTGCCTTTATTATCCAGCAGATAAATCTGCTTTCAGCTGCCTTTCTGTGCTGGGAATGGGAATGGCGTGCAGCAGCCTGCTGCGTTAATCGCCCCCCACAGGTGTGGTGCCTCTTCTGTGCTGTCCGGCACCGCCGCAACCATGCTGCTCGGGGGGTGCAGAGACGAGCTCGGGGCTGCTGCTCTCTGCCTTTAGCTCCCCAGCTGTTATTCTTCATAATAAAATTAATTTGAGATATTAATCCCAGGAAGGAGAGGGTTTTTTCTTTTTTTCTCCCCCCCCACCGCCCCCTTCCTAAACTTTACCTAAGTATCTCTTGGCAGCAGCCGCTCTGCAGCAGCGGGGCCGGGAGGGCGCTTAGCAGGCAGTTCAGCGGAGGGGATTGGGAGCAGAAATCCCTCCACACTGTGCGCTTGGGTTTATTCTGCCATGTGGCATCTGGCCTTGGAGTACTGCCTGTTCCCTGCCCCAAACAGCGATGATGCCTCTCGCACCCGTCACTACCTGTGGCCTCCTCTGCTCCGCGCTCTTCTCTCGGTGTGAGAAAGCACCGACGATCCTGTGCGTGTGCGCTGTGGCTGTTCAGGTTTCTTTGGGGTGGTTTCTGGGTTTGTGGTTTTGGTTTTTTTTTTTTTAAACCTCTTGAGATCTTTATTAAAAGTCTGATGAAGGATGAACTAAGGCAGCTGCTCTTAGTACTGAGCCACTTGAGCTCAGAAGAGCACCAGCATGGGGCAGGCACAGCTGTGCATCAGACCGAAGACTTGGCAGGTTCGGGGTGAAGGTTTGGGCAGGTTCAGCGCGTGGGCACAGGTTGGATCTTCCTCTGCCTCGGTCCGCAGCGCTGTAGTGGTGGGGTATCAGCATTTGGGGGTGTTTGCGGAGCGGTCTATGGGAGTTGGCTGTAAAGACAGCAACAAGCGTGGCTGTAAGACCAGGCATGTGATAACACAAGAAGGTTTTCAGGTTTCTACTGGAGTTACACTTGATGGCTGACCTTTTCTCCCTAAAATCCCCAAGTAGCTTATCCTCACGTCCTTCCCCCTTCCCAATGGGTTACGTCTGCCTCCCATCTCTGCTTATCCAAAGCTCACCTAATATTTAAATCTGTATGTAGGCTTAACACCATTAACTTAGTAGTATAGCATAATGCATTGATATATAGCAATCCAGTCCTTTGTTAATAATGTAGGCACTGGGGGCAGTGAAAGAAAAAACACTGAATTTCCTCCTAAAGGGGTAGGAAATGGCCAAGCAAAAGCCACCCCAGGACCACGGGAAAGGCATGCATCCCGCAGCACACCCTGCTGCTGGAGGGCTTTGGGCTATTCTGTACCTAGGAGGTAAGGAAAGTAATTTCCGAAGTCTTCCTGTAGAAAACGCTGCTGCAGGGCTGCGATGCTAGCTCTGCCTTTCCATGTCATTTTCCCCTGCAGCCCTGTTCTCCTCTGGTTCTCCCCTCCGAGCGGCTGCCAGCATAGCGTGGCATGGCATGGGCTCTTGCCGGTGGGATCGCCTGGCTCCTGGCAGCCTTCAGCGACCGTGGTCCCAGCTGGAGCAGTGGAGATTAGAGCAGAGCCCGTCTGGGCTGGCAGATGCTGTGTTAGCTGATCTTCTGGCTTTAGTGCTCCACTGTGAACCTTCACAGCCATTCCTTCAGATTTTTCCAGGGGTCAGGTTGATAATGAAGGGATTAATTTAATTCCCCTCGCCTTCACCCCAAGCTCCTCATGCAGCTGGTGTATGCCTGTTCATCTGTTAGTGTTTTTATTGGCATAATTCAGTCCCTGACTAGTGTTGGAGCTCGTGAAATCGTTGGGTTGTGGTTCTCCCAGCGGACTGGCTGCCGCGGGGTGCAGCCACGCTGGGCTCCCCCGGCACCTCCCGCTGCCACTGCCCATCCGTGGCAGCCGGGATAGGAAGGAAAAAAAAAAATATTTGCAAATCCTAATAACAATTGAAAGCATTTTGACTTTGATGGAGTGGACTAGTTCAAAAGTTGCCCTCCTCCCCCACGCCCACTGCCTTAGCAATATAAATTTTTATTTCTGTTTTTCTAGCAGCGTGGATTTTGTGTAAGACTGGTCTCGTCCGGTATCGCTGCAGCACAATTCAAAGGGACTTACTGGCATGCGATAGAGCTGCCAATGTGCGACGCAGCCCCCCGGCGCAGGGTAACATGACCCTTTTGAGAACAGCCCTGCAGAGCTGCTGGGCTGTAATCCCCGCCACCGCTGGCACCAGCTGGGGCCTTTCTGAGTGCATCTAAAAGTAGGGAAGCCTGAATGTGAAGCCAGGGCTGGGCGGCTGGGACAGAGCAGCAGGGTGGGCTGGAGCAGGGCAGGAGCCCAGGCTGGGTCATGGCTTTCTCCTGACTGATGTCTGCGTGGCAGAAGGGACCAGTCTGCCCACGGTCCCCAGCTTGGGTGACGGGTGCGACCCCCGGCCTCAGCACGGGGTTGTGTTGGTTGTTTCTGTGCTTAGTGCTGAGGGCAGGCCCGGCACGTTGCAGCTCAGCAGTTGATTTTGGACAAAATTGCTGCCCTTTGGGCTCCCCGCATCCTGCATCCCTTCCCCTCGGTGCTCCCGGCCACCCCTTGCAGGAAGGGGCTCAGGTGCCAGGTCTTGCTGCGGGACTCGAGCACAAGCCCGTGACCTGAGGGCTGGGGGTGCCCACGGCCGATGCCCCGCGGTCTGCTGCAGCAGGCTTCTCCTGTGCGGGTGCGTGGGTCTGTCCCCCGGCCCTGGGGAGGGACGGCACGTTCCCACGCTGATGCGGGAAGCAGCAATGTATGTCTCCTTTGAAGGAGAGGGTGGCTGGTAACTGAGAAACACATTAGTATTGCTGGCTGCAGCTTTCCTGCTTCTGAGGAGCTCTTGTCGGTGGGTGGCTGCGGGTTTTTTTGGGTTTGGTTTTTTTTTTTTTTTTAATTCTATCCCAAACCTGTTTCAGATTAAAAACAAATGCTGTTGCATATCGGTTTGTCAGTCACTGTAGACCTAATCTCTAAAAATAATCTCTTGCCAACCCTCCCTCTCCCCCTAGACGGGCAATAATTGTTTCAAGACATGTCAGCCTTTGTTTAAAGTTAGTTTTGTGTTTTCTTGAGGCTCATGTAGAAAGTAAAGGCTGTGTTTTTTTCCTTTAAGGGAAAGAAAAGAGATACTGAAAAAGTATTCACTGCAGTGAGCTGTGGGTAGGGAGAGAAGATAAGGAGGTGCCTTTGCTGTTAAGGAGATGGTTTGACTCTGCCTCTGGCAGCCCTGTAGTGCTGAGGACAATTTACCTGTTAGCATGGGGTGGTTATACGCTGTCACGTCCGAGCAGGGCTCAGACGAGCAGCCGAACCATGCGCAGTGCCTTGGGGAGAGGAGAGGGACCTGCTTACTGTTACTCCTTTATAAGCAACAAGGTCTTTCCCATGGGTCCTGGAAAATAAGCCCTTCCACTGATTTTGATGTGTTTTGATTAAATATTAGTCCACCCTTGGCTGGACCAGAAGGCTCCTCTTGTGCCATTTGCACGTCACTGCCAGCATACTCTTCCAGTTGTGGTTTTCACATGTGCCCGTGTACATGGTGCGTGATGTGTCTGAGCCCAGAGCAACATCACATCTGTGCTACTCGGTTCTTCTCTGCTGTGGCTGGTGGCGGTGCAAGGTCAAGGCTGAGGGTCTGTGTTCGCAGGGGCTGCCCCACACTGCTCCTGTCTGAGCTCTGGGAGAAGATGGAAATGGCTCTTGGGAATGTGTTTTCAGAAAGATGGGGGCTTTTTATCTGAGCACTGCTATGGTGAAGGAGGAGTTTAACGAGATTGAATGCATGCACTTTAAAGGAATAGTTTTCTAAATATAGGAAGTAACTTTTAGGAAAGAAGAGCCTGCTAGTTTAATCAGGAAAAAAAAATCAGATCTGCAGCTCTTGCGCGTGTTTGAGGGTTGATCTCTCAAATCAGCCTTCTCCCCATCACCTCCACCTGCGTGCAGGGATGCGTGTGCTCACGGCTGTGCAGGCACATGTATTTCCCATGTGCCCAGGCAGATAAATATTGCATACTTGCTACGGTACATGACAGTTACCCCAGGGCTGTCATGTTCTCACCTGGCTATGCCATTTCTATTGGTTTTGTCCATGAAAGGGAGATTGACAGTGCTGGGAATTGACCACCGGTCCCAGGAGGAACTGGTTTGTAGGTTCTTCTGGCAGCCCGAGCATGTGGGATGCATCAGTTCACAAATGTGGTAACAGCTTATCAGGGAATTGTGGTTTGGATTACAGTAAAATCCCAGAATGCGCAAATCTCTGTTTAATCTGGAGTGCTCTGTCAGCTTGCATGTAATTTCTAAAAGGAAAAATGATTTTGCAGAAGTTTTGTGTGCCTTCTGGGAACTTTCTCTCAATTCAGGTCCTATTTGTAATAATAAAGTAAAATGGATCTGTGTCGCTCCCTCCTTATTTTTTTTTGCCTCCCTGCATTTGCCTTTTCCATTGCTTGATTTTCCCGGTGGTGTTGCTCAGTGCTAGAGACTTAGTGCTGCTTGTTAGAGGCAAGGTCTGAAACGAGAAGTTCGGTGGTCGGTTCAGCTCCACGACCCACCTGGCAGGTTCGAAGGTCTGGGGTGAGAACCGGAGCGATAGAAGCATTCAGGTGTATCTGCCATAGCCGTGAATTTCAACTCCACCTTAAATCAAGGGCTGAGAAGTGTTTGGGCTATAATGCTCTTGTGAAATTGCCAACTGGACTGTTAAATAGCTACAGTTTGTGTTACGAAGAGGAAATATCTTTAATGCATGGACTTGCTGTGCTGAATTCTAGCTGGTGTTTGGTAGCGCCAGGAGAAAAGCAGCCCGTGTTTTACCTTGCTGTACCTCCACCCCCAAGAACTTGTACGTTAAGCTGCAGGCTCCGGCATATGCAGATAAATGGGATGTGGAAGAGGCAAGCTGGCCTGATGTGCACTGAGCTGATGTTGGTGGGAGCAGGGTGATATCCTCCGGGTGAGATACAGCCCAGGGAGCCCTCACTCTGTATTGCCATCCTTAGTGCCTCTCCCTCTGAGCCTCGGTGGCCAGCCCCTGCAGGGGACAAACCCCGACCCTGGCCTGCTGAGTGTTGTTTTCCTGCGCTAGCACAGACAGTACAAGGAGCTGTCATCCATGGCACTGGTGAGGCCATTTGAATACGAAACCCCACAGGGCACCTTTTGACAGGTCTCCAGCAGCTTTAAATATGGGACCTGCAGGAAGCTGGCAGTTTGGATGGTCTAAACAAATTATTTCCCTTGCCCAGCCACTGCTGAAGTTCTTTGTGCATCTCTGATCTAACGCAGAGCCGGAGTAACCACAAACGTGAGCTAACAAGCAGCGAGGAGCCTTCCTGGATTTTGCTGGTTGCTCTTGCCTGCATTATTCAAAACCATCAGGGGATGTGATTTGCATTCTTTATGGCCAAGAAAAGGCACCATGGGATCTCTGATCCCCTTTGGGGGGAGATTACATGAGATTGCAGAGAGACTGGCAGGGAAATTGCTCAAAATTGCACCTATCATACCAAGTACGCGTGTATGTGCATGTATATAGGCGTGCGCAGTTCCCTGTGCTCCTCACCGGCGGGCAGGGGAGATGACTCAGAGCAGGCGAGCGTGCGAGGGAGACATGGGGGTGGGTTTCTGCAGAAAAGATGCACCCAAGAGAAGGGCGTGTGTGATACAGGGACGTTAGCAAAGATAGTGCTCCATCAAAGGGGAGTTAATTTGAGCAGGAGGTGGTGAAACGAAATGCCAGGCAACATCTTTTTTTGGGGAAAGGAATTGGAGAGGAAGGTGGAGCAATGACAGATGGGATTTGACTGTCTAAATCTTTAAGGAAAATAAGTCTGGAAGCACGTAGGATTCTGCTGTGAGACACTTTACCTCACATCCCAATTAACACAAGCAAATACAGAAACTGTGCTGAGCACAGGATACACGTGTTGATATTTAATTATATACCAAAACCCAGGTCTGTTACAGCCACTCCTGGGAGTAGGAGCACAGGCGATACAAAGTGTGCCGGAGTTAATTTAAAAATACTTTGATGAATTTATTAAAGAGATGTTGGATCCTCTCTTTGTGAGACAGCAGCTGGGTCCCGGTCCCTGCACCCGTGGGGCATGTGCACGTGTGCCTGACTCGCAGGGCTCTGCTTCCAGCCTCATGTATCCTGAGCCCCCTAAATGGTTTCCCAGCAGCATCAACAACAGGATAGGGAGATGATAACACTGCAACTATTTAGGCTAGGAAAAGCAAGCGGAGCTCAGATGACCTGCTGAAGCAGCATCTGGGTAATAATCTGGGAGCTGCACTGCTCTTGGACTCCTTTATGTTTCCTGCTCAGTTTGCTTTTATTGGCCGTCCCGGCTTTAAAGGTGCAGGTTTCTCCCTGCATCTCCCAACTGCTCTACAACTTCTTGGAAGAAAGATCAGGGCCTGACTAGTGCTACTTTAGTTTTAAAATGCATTCAGTACAAGGAACTGCGGTTTTACTAGAGCATAAAGAGCACCTGTGCAAGCTCCTCTTTCACGTCTCCTTTTGCCTTCTACTCCAGCTTTTTGCTCAGATGTCAGCAGGGACCTGTGCATTATTTATTTACACTGCAGTAATACAAAGCAAATCCCTCCACCACTACTGTGCTGGCTGTTCCCTGTACACAGCCCTAAAAAGCATATACTAGGGTGGAAAGGAGGAGAAACTTGATGTCTGTTTTACAAGTGGAAAAGGAGGACACAGTGATGTGCCCAAGGGCATGCAAAGAAGATTGCTGGAGCTGGGTTAGAAGGTCGTAGCCCCCAACTTCTCTCCTGGTGCAGGGGAAAGGCTGTCACGGCCCGGAGGTCCCCTTCCCATTCCTGACAAGATCTACCACTGTCCTTGACCTGCAGCTGAAACATCAGGAAGGGCTTAAACGTGAACCCATCCCAAAATCACACAGACTGCCAAACCGCTGTCAGAGCAGCAGCATCTTCCAGTCTGGACTGGACTGGAGCCAGTGGCTTCATGGGCAAAGGCTTTGTATCGCAATTCACCACGCTGCGCAACCACCCGCGTTCCTCTGGCACCAGCGGCTGCTGCTGCAGGGATGTTTCTGCAGATTCCCACAGGATGGTGCCTTCTCCAGAAACTTTCCTGGCTGTCCTCACCACAGGAATCCAGATGGCTATTTTTCATTTTTCAAACAATCTGGTCACACTAGGCTCAGCTAGAGGTCAGTGCGTCTGTGTGTGGAAGGGCTGGCAAACCTCTCTGCTCGCATCAGGCAGGACCAAGAAACTTTGGGGGATTTGGATGCCTTATGGATGCTGCAGAGAGCTTTATCCTGAAGCGCAGGCCAAGCTGTGAGTCAGGGTTAGTGTCAGATAACAGCAGCAAGTAATTTCAGGCCAGTTTTTGGTGTTAAAGTAACGTAAACCCAGTGCAGTTTTTTCACCTGGAAGCAATGTCAGCATCTGTGACAGACAACTTAAATGCACTATTGAAATGGTTGGAACTGCTGGCTGGGTGTGCACGAAGCTGGACCAAGGTAGTTGGGATGTCCTGGGAAGCTGCTTCTGACTTGCTCCCCATGCCTTCGCCCTGCTTGCAGGAGGGGAGATGTTGCCCTGCAAAGGATGTGCAGGATGGGTGCCAGCCACAGCTGCCCTCAGGCTCCAGGTCCTCCTGATGCTGCCTGGGGGGAGCAGTGCAATACATGGGAGAAGGCAGGGTCTGCTCCTCCAAACGACCAAGCCGCTTTCATTTCTCCATTAAAGTGCACTGTGCTTTGGGCTAATGGCACCTTTCACCTCCTCCTTGTCCCTGCTTCTCCCCCATGCAATCAATGTCCCTCTGAAGAACCGGGCGCGTCGCCCCCCTGCTGAAGAAGTAATTGAAAGTCACAGAAACGTAAATAATTAAGGCTTGTTGTGGTGTACGGGGAGCATCCTCCCAAGTGTCTTGTTGGAGTAGGTTAGTGCCAGCTGATTGATAAGCAGTTGCCTTGATCGATGTCCCTAACTCAGGGATGCTTAAGTTAAAGTGACAAAGCTGCTGTCAGTGGGTCAAGACAAGTCTGTGGACAAAGGCTGCATGTTGTCGCCTACAATGAAACTGTGAAGCTGGAGCCAGTCTTGTGTAGGCAGTAGAGATTTTGGGTGCTTGCTGTGGAAGAAGGAGGTGCTCTGCTCCTCTCTTCTTCCCACCCAGCTGTGGGATGTCATCTGTCTCAGCTGGTTGGTTTTTACTGTTGCTATGTAGCTCAGAAGCTCAGGATGCATTTAAAGATTTTTTTGAGGATGGCAGTGTTTTGGATAGTGAAAGCAAAATGGAGGCTGTATTATCTGGCTTGCTTTTAGGCAGGCAGTGGAAGTGAAGAAGCCGTTTTCTGGATGAATACTGCCAAGCCTGCACTGGATCTGGGCTGTCAGCAAGTCCTGCTCCACTGCCCCCGGTGCTGCACCGAGCACACAGATCACGAGCCCCGGAGCAAGAGACGGAGCTGAAACCCCACGATATACAAAGCATCTGCCCTCCGTGCCACATGCCGAAGATGGAGCCTATGGATGCAGCCTGGATCAGTTGTGAAGGCTTTGCCCCTTCCATGTGTAAAACATGCAGAGCAAATGTAGAGTGACAGGAAAGGGGTCAGTGGTCTGGGTCATCACTGAGGTGGTGGAGGAGATAATCAGACCCTTTTCCTTCCAGTTCAGTGGCTGCCAAAAACGCCGGAGCGCCTTACAAAAGTGCGGAGCCTAGTGAAGTAGAAGCACTCAGCCGGTGTCGTTACTGAAGGCTGGCGATGGCTGGGGATGGAGGAGCCCAACTTCCATATCCTGGAGTGGCACTGCGGAGCTCAGCCCTCGCTCGCTTCGCTCTGTGCTGCAGAGCGATGACGACTGGGGTTTGCAAGTCGGAGCGTGTAACGTGCCTGTTGCCCCGTATCGCCTGAAAGGTGGCAGAGTTTTCCTCGTTGGATGATTTTATAAAGTGTTTTGCAGTCCCTCGGGGACTTGGGGGCATGCTGAAGCACAGCAGCCAGCTTGTATTAGTATTGCTGTTAATAAAACTAAATAGCATATTTGCTCCATATGGGCCTGAGCAAAACCAGAAGACGGCATTATTTAAGAGCTGCACTACATTAGACACCACTAACACCGCTCTAAGGGGTTTTCTATCTAGCAGTCTCACAAGGAACATGTTGATAGTTTGCTGCTGTTTAGTTCAAATCTTCCTCCCCAAATAAAGCTTTGGTTGTGATACCATCTTTGAAAAGGCTCCCTGCAGGGGATATTTTGACAGAAAGCGTGATAAAATCCAGTACAGTAGATATCGTCCCATTTGCGATTTATGAGGAAATTTGTAACCTGGGGGATTAATTCTAGATCATGTTATGGCACATAGTATAGATTCTCTCCTCTTGCTTGCTGTTTCTTTGCATATATAATGAGCAAACCTTCTTACGAATTTGCTTGTATCTGAAAAATTTTGTGGCTGGGTTTGAGCTAGTCAGGTTCCCGTCTGCAGTATCTTTTCCTCAGTTTGTCCCCGGATGATCTCAGGGAGCCACAGTTATCCCAACTTCCTCAAAAGCACAAAATAAAACGCTTTCTGGGAAAGTTGCAATTGCTTTTGACAACTCGATGGCTCTTTGCAATTAGGAAACCACAAAAAAACGTCCTGGTCTCCCCAGTTCAGCACCAGATCTCTGCTTCTTCGTGTCTTCCGTTGTCATTTACAGCCCTGCAAAGTGGATGTGAATGGTGTGAGTGAATGCAAGATGCTGATTTAGGAGCTTTGAGATGTGTGGTTTTTAGAGGCACCTAGACAATTTAGCAGTGAAAATCAATGGGACTTGTATGTTTTTGGAAATCTATCTTTGTTCCCTGAGCACATGTGCAAATGATCAACAACTTGAGACGGGAGATTTGTTCCTTGCTACCTCTTTCTGTCAGCTTTTATTTGCCTTCTGTTGCCCTTATGCACAATCTATAAGCTCTCCTCTTTTGCATGATTGTCTCAATTTGCATTTCCAGCAGATCCACTGACATTTGGCTGGACTCTGGGTGAAACACCCCTTGAAATTAGCCTGCACGTTGAGTTTGTTCTGGGAAGATAAGAAGGAAAGTAGCAGGGGGGCCTGGGGGGAATTATGCATGTGAAACTGCACTGTGAAATTAGCACCAACAGTCAGACTCTAGGCCAGCAATATTTCTCTGGGATTTGTTTTGGAAGCAGAATTTTTTACCATGGGCAATAGACTCGTCTCCCTCACCCCACTGGCTTTCAATCCCAGCACAAGCCCGTCTGAGGAAGCCAAAGGATAAATTGTCTGCTAGCTTACTCTAAAGTTGCTCTATAGTGCTGGCAATATGATACTGAAGAGGAATTTTAATTTCATGCTGTGTAAGAAGAGTGCATGCAACAGTAGCAGCCGTATGGATTTTCATATGAATAGACGTACAGTATTCACAACAGGGTAGCAGTGTTGTCCCGCAGGTTTTCATTCTTCTTGTTTCTTTGCTGTTTTCACATTTCCCTTTGCTGTCCACCCATTCTCGCACTTGCTGAAATGGAAAGTATGTCCTTGCCAGATGGATGTACAAAGTGACGAGCCTGTTTCTCAGTTATATTGCAGTTGGCTTCAGAGACCTTTTGTTGCTTTAATTTCTGTGCAATCCGAGTGCAAGTCTGTTTTGCTTGAGAGGGAACATTTTTTAGCCTTGCGCCTCTCTTGCTCAGCTTTGCGGGTATCTAAGCAAGAGCAGTTTTCAGACAGTAGAGCCCATTAATGCTGCTCTGCCTCAAGGACACTCTAAAATAATGTGACTTAAATGGCTTGGTGGGAGAAGGCAGGTCGTGTGAATAGCGAATTTGCCGGCGGAGGATCTGCATGGACAGGGTGTGCGGGGCTGAACGGGGTATGGTTGATGCATTTCAGCCCTTTCTGCTTCCAAGTGCTGGCGACCTCTTTGTTTTCACCCAAGAGATGAAGTCATCTCAGTGGCAAAGAATTTGGTCTGTAAAATTGTCTGTGTTGCACTTTTTTGGGGGGGTGTTTTGTTTTATTTTATTTTACAGTTTTTAAAGTATTTGTTAGGGAAGGAGCGTGAAGTGATTTTTCTCGAAGTTGCTGATCCAATACGTTCTCCACAGCCGTAAAATTTACTTTAAATAAACTTCTCCTAGTAACATCTGTGAGGTGCATTGCTTTGCCGGTTTCCATGCTAAACTGGTCATTAATGCATCTGCACATCCCCGCATGTCCGTCAAACCCAATCAGTTTTGCCAGTTAGGACAGGTGAATAAATCTGCCTGCCTGCAGACACTGCTCTCTCTAATATTCCTGTATGGTAGGAGAAGGCATGAGTTGGGGAAATCCTTTCCCCAGCTGCTGAAGAGGCATGTACGTGCAACAGATGAGCAGAGAAATACAAGGGACTCGTCAGTGCTCTGAGCCCCGCCACTGAGGTTAGCAAATGAGGCTGGAGGAAGAGTTTGCAGCAATGCAAATGATTCTCGCTCTCCTCCTCATCTTCTCTCTTTGACAGCTGCTGGCAGCATGCTAAGCTGAAGCCCAGCAGTGCCAGAGCTGGCTCCTTGCATTTCTTGCCAGCCGGTGTGAAAGATGGAGAAACCCGACAGCGTCACCAGATGGACTTTGCTTTGCGATCATTCACAATCCTGATGGGTTTGTCAGGGCACATCCTCCGCTCCAGTCCCACAATTTCCCTTGCTTTGCTCCCACTAGGTGAGATGGGAGGTGTCCCCACAGGTGAGGGGAGATGGCAGCTTTGGCTGGGGCCTCGCACCTCTGGGCTAGCCCTGGTGACGGATGCGTCCCAGCAGAAATGCTACGCGCTCAAGGCATTTAGATTTAATGGCTTCTTTCATGGCTGTAGATTGATACAGCTGGGAAACACATTAAAGAGTTCAGCAGCAAAGCAGACGCATAATTAATAAAATACAGATTTTCATTTGAAATCATTGCCCAAAATAGCTCTCCCTCCATTAGTGAGCTATCTGCTGAGTTAAAGTGCCGAGTCTGCCCCTGCCTGCTGGCACGCTCGGTGCAGGTGTCCCTTCAGACGAAGGTCCGAGGGCCGAGCTCCGCCGCTCCCCCCCCACACCCTCCAGGCACGCAGCGAGGGGGGAGCAGCCCAGCAGAGCCCTGATGGAGCAGGAGGCACCACCAAGTCTGAGCTCTAAAGAGCAAGCGCCTACCCACTGCCGGAGCCTAAGTCCGGCAAAATCCGACCAGCCTGTGAGATCAGGCATTTCTCACCAAAATAAATTAAAAGCAGTGTGAAGACAGTGAATTCACAATCAGGTTAAACCCAATAACCCCATGAGCTGCTACGCTTCCTTTGTCCAACGTGGCGAGCTCCACTGAGGGCTGGTGGTTTCTTCTCCAGGGTATGTCCGAGAGATGTTCTCATGGCCTGAGAAGGGGGAGGCTTGCTGCCTGTGCAGCCCTGGCAGGAGCTGGCACTGCTTCTCCGGCAGCCTGGCATAGAGAGGCTATGTAGAAGCTGTTTCAAGTGCAGGTTAAGAGGGAAGCTAAAGTGACCAAGAAAATATCCCTTTAGCACTTGTAGAGACTTTGGGATCCTCTTATACATCAAAACATGCAGGTAGCGTCCAGGTGTGGGAGCAGAGAACCACAGAACCGTGTTAATGAGGCCGCACACCATCCTTCCTGGCTCTTCCATGGTGGCAAAAGCAAAGGTGAGTGTGTTTTATCTCGCAGAGCCTGCGACTCTATTGACGGTGCAAGTCCTTCAGAAGGAAAAAAGGGACAGTCTGGGGAAAAGGACCTTCTGGACTGGCTTGTTCCCAAAGATACGGGAGCGTACAAAGCTGCTCATGTTGCTTGCCTGCTAATTGGAGTTGGCTGTAGCTGATTTAGAAAGTGATGGCCTTAGGGAGCTGAAATTGTTGTTTGTGTTTGTCTGGGATTAAATACAGATGGAATTAAAAGGAAAAAAACTTGATTCAAGAAGGAAGCTTTGATGGAAATAAATTCATGTTGGTAAGGAGAGAGTGGGTAGATGCTGCGGTCGCCTTGTCTGGGTTTCGGTAGCATTCCCATAGAAGTGCTCAGGGAAACAGTAAAAGGGCGGAGACAGAAATGGAGAGCAAAAAGCTAAGTGGACTCTGATGAAAGAAGTCATATTAATAAAAAAACTGGAGGTTTTGAAGCTGCTTTAGAATAAATTTTAAAAGCATGAAACCTCTCAGGAGCAGACTCTTTGGAGGTTGGCTCAGCCATTCGGTTAAGTCACAAATCGCAGGACTCCAGATATAGAGAACAGGACCCGGCTCCCAGCCAGGCTTCCCACTCTGCTCCCATAGAAACACAAACTGCAGGAACAGGCAGTGAAATACCTGGTCTGTTGAAACTGCCAGGCCATAGGACTCCAACACCAGCAAAATTCAAATCTCATGGTGTTAGGTCACTGAAAGATTTCTTTGCAGCCGAGTATGAACCATCACCTAACTAATAAATCATGACACTGACAAAATATGAGGCCTGAAATCATTAGCAGATTACGTTATGCAGATGTATGGATATGGAGGGGGGACTGTGTTAATTCCGGTGCAATAGGAAGGGAAAGGCAAGAGAGAGCTGAGCTCCTCTGATAATAAACAGTGGCATCACGCTGTAGTTGCAAAGAGGCTGCTGCAGTTACCAGCACTCAGTCACTGGGCAAATCTGTCCTGGAAGGTAGCTTTCTGTCTCTTGGGTTTTTTGGCTCAGTTTATAGCTTTTACTCTAAAAGCTTTAGAAATGTTTGATGCCTGGTCCGTTTTTAGTGAGAGCAATTCAAATAACTTACCTTGTTAGAAACTTCAGCTGCTGGGGGTAGGAAGGTGGAAGCTGGTAGCCTCACAACCCACTGTTGTCCTTCAGGTCACTTAAAAGCCGGCTGTAGGTGAAGCTGAGCAGCTTCCTTTCCTTCCAACACCCCTTTCCCCCCCTTCACCACCCCCTGACACTGCTTACCGCCTAGCTACAAATCTCCTGCCAGTGCTCATTACCACGAATGCAAAGACTCCCGAGACTCTTGGGTCTGCCTGGGGACACTTCCACCATCCTCTGGCAAAATGGCTGAGAAAATATCCAGCTCACTGGGGTGTAGTTTTGATGTAGCTTTATCGCCTATGAGCCAGTAGCAGAAGATGATGGGGTGGCTGTTGCATATACCCAGTTGGTGCCTCAGTCCCAGCTTCCTGCGAGGCTGGCCTGGGGCTGCCTGCCCAGTTGTATGTCGCTGGATGCGCAAAAAAAGCAGCCAGCCCCCAACAAGCTGCCTACAGCTCCTCTCATCAGCTAGCAGCTCTCCACAGACCTTCAAGATGCCTCGCTTTGGGAAGGCATGGGCAATGGAGAGAAGAATTTGTGTTGGATCTAAGGCAAAGAGACCACAGACCAGTCAACACACAGACTCACGTGTTGTTGGCATTTGATACTGGGGGTTTTGGCAGGAAGAATTTCCCCAAAGCTGACTAAAAGCTGGAATAATTACTATGAGATAGAAAAATGAAATACACCCAGATCGCTGCGACCACTGACAACCACAGTGTGCAAATGTGATATGCCATCTGGAATGCATTAGCAAAAGCGTCCCCATCCGTGTGTTTGACTTGGTGCAGAAAGCGTGGGCAGAAAGGGAAGGGGTGAGCACATCGCAGGTTTGGGTGGTTGCAAATGCGACTCGGGACGTGCCTGCAGGTCCCCACCTCCCGAGCCACAGCGAAGAGGAGGGAGATGTGCAGTTTCTGTCCTTGCCTTTTGAAACATGGTCACCAGGCGCCTGCGAGAGGTGGGCTCGCTGGCTGGAGGTCCTCTGGGAGGCACTTAGGCAGAAGGTTGTTTGCTTGGCTTGAAGCACTGTTCCCATGTAAAGGGAACGATGGCAAAGCACCAAACTGTGCCATATCATTGCTGCTCACTTAAATCCATATTGATGCATTGCCATCCAACCAGGAGGCTCTGTTTGCAGTCGATAGTTCATCTACAGTGCCTTCCATGGAAAATAATGTGTGTTTGAAGGGAGGGAGAAAAAGGAATTGGCTTACCAATGCAATGCAAGCAAGCATCTGGGCTTGCTCTCCTTAGGGGCTTCTCTTTAAAAGGAGCTTTGAGTTGATAAATTTTCGCGCATTTTTGTATAAAGAAATCTCCCTGGCTTTGATACAAAGGAGCAGCTTGCTCTGCTCGCTGCTGGTTTGTTTACAGACCATCCATGTGATGAGGAGGGGAGAGAGGAGCAGTGCTGGGGAGACCAGAGCCTGGAGCTCAAATATGGGCAAAGCCAGGCACAGTCCCCCGCCTTTCATCAGCCTGTGGCCTCTGTCAGAATTAAGAGTTATAGCTGCAAAAACATATACGGTTGGCTCTCGCCTGCCACAGCATATAAACAAGTATTCTGTAAGAATTCAGTCTGCAAAGCTGAAGCTGTGAAATGGTTTTCAGCTTTCTCCTTATAGAAAGCAGGCTGGTTGTTTTGCAGTCTCCCAGGCACAGAAATTTGGCCTCAACAGCAACATTAACCAAAACTAGCAAAACAGAGACTAACGCCTTTTTTCTAAAAAGGGCCAACCAAAACCACAAAACATTTGTAACATAGCATAGGATGAGGGTTAAAACCCACCTCAGAGAGACCCCAACAAATACTTCCTAGAACAATATCACTTTCAAATGCTGTATTTCAGGAGACTGATATTGAGCCTGAAGATGAAAGGTATAACTAGTTGAGAACTAGAGTAGTCTGTAATTTCTCTCACAGGCGACTTTTTAAAAAGACTACAGAAATATTTCACACTGGCTTCAGTAGTTCAGATTCTTTCCTTTTTGCTGGGGGATGGATTAAATGGTTAAAAGAAGGTATCTTCTAGTCATGCTTTCTTGGTTTCCCTGCCTCCGCGTTGGCACGTACATCCACGTTCTCTATTCCTCTCCCATCTGCTTCCACTTCCCAAATTTCTAACATTTTACTCCTAGCATTTTGCCTTCATGTATATGAATGGAAAAGAAAAATACCACTATAGGCCATAAAGGCTCAGTGGCCGGGATGAATTTTGACCTACACTGTAAAACTCCTTGTAAGCTTTGCTATTGCCTCCAGCTCCGGCAGGTTGTGGTGGCGGTGCTGAGCATCGCTCACAAGGAGACTGTTTCTCCACCAGGGTCTTAATTGTGCCTATCAGGTCGTGAGTTTAGGCAGTTTGGGGTGATATACTCTTAATAACTTGGTGGCAATCACTTAAGGATGCAGATGGGGCGGGGGGACCACTCCAAAATCAGCAATTAGTGTGGTTCTCAGGGAACTGGTTGGCTTGTTTCATGACCAGCCCTTCAGGGACGTAACTGGAGCTTGGTGGAACAGCAGTTTCAGGGATATCAGGCCTATTTCAGTCATGAAACCACTTAGTACTGTTTAGGAAAGCAAGCCTATAAGGACAGCAGAGGAGGAGTTGTTTCAGTGTTAAATTACTGAACCACACACACAGTATTTGCCTAACCAGCTAGACCTGAATTGCTGTTCAAACAGTGCTTTTCTGCCTGACGTTGGCAATCAGGGAGCTAATTACACTGGATTAGGGTTTTTCTCTTAATTACATGAAAAATTTAGCGCGGCTGATGTTCATGAGGCTGCAGGGGATTAAAGCGGAAGCCATGTGTTTATCTACAGGTCAATTATGGAAGCGAAAGCAGTAACGTGGTGTAGCTTTGTCTCTCCCATCCATGGACCCCAGCCTGAACCTATCTCATGATGTTGATTTTGGGCCACGGGCACGATAAGGGATTAGCTGTGCTGGCTGGTGCGTGAACAAAAGCAGGGCCCCGGGGAAAGAGCTGCCTCGGTCCTTCTAGTGTGGTGTTTCACAGCTCTAGGGCAGATCTGCTCCACCTCATCGTGCAGAGGAACGTACAAGCAAAACGTTTCAGCGTGAAGCCAGGCACGGGCTGGTTGGGTCCTGCTAAGGTGTTCAGAGCCGATCTGCGGGGCGGTGTTACGCTCGTACACACCAACACGCCACTCTTCAGTTCCAGCCCTTTAGCCGCGGCCCATCTTTCCCTCCCTGCTCCCAGTTTGGAGATGCCTAATGTTGCTGGTGTGCTTTGGCTGGGTCACCCTGGGTTGTTACCACGGCTGCTCTTGTGTTTGCATGCCAATGGCATCCGTGAGCTCCGGAGGAAGAGCTGTGGCATCAGCTTAAATGACCCCATGGTATGCCACCAAGGACACTGTGTGCAGCAAGCAGCACGGCCTCGGGCACGTCCACTCGCCTCTTTTGCGACTTTTTTCCCTGTGAATGAGGTGAAGAGGCCCAGAGCTCTTTGCCTGCCTGTCCCTGGGTAGTGCCGCCAGAACTGGGTGGTGAGGCTTTGCTCCGGGGGCTGCAGCTCGCTGCTGTTCTGCAGGGCTGTGTCACTCCCTGCTCGCAGCGTGGTTGGAGCTGCAAAGTGCTTCAAGTGTTAAATGCAGTCCCTGAGTGCTGATTGCAGCGCCATCCTGACTGCTTCAGAGATTATAGGCAAAGCACTAAGCTCCTCCAGGTTCCCCCTCCTTCCTCAGCTGAATTTGAACTTTTAACTCTGAATTTGGGCATTTGAGGACCAGAGAGTTGATCCATCCGTCAGCCTCTTCCTTTCCTTCCTCTCTAGCCTGATGCACAGCAGGGTGTTTTATGCTGTCCCAGGTCTGCGGCATGTGCCCAATAGCTGCACCGACTCTCCTGAGACGGGGGCTGATGCATGCGTTGAGCACAGCAATGTCCCTGCTGTGTTCAAGGCAGTGTTCAGCAGTATTACACGTGTTGCATATACAGATTATTCAGAGCCAGTTCATCTGTTTATCTGCTGATTAATTCTGAGGTGCTGGAAAGGGCATATGCTGAAGGCTTAGTGAGTTACAGTGCAGAGATGGGAGAGAGGTTTGGGGTTTTTTGCTTGGTGTTTTGTTTGTTTTGGGTTGTTTGTTGGTTTGGGGTTTTTTTTGTTTGTTTTGGGAGTGGTGGTTGTTTTTTGGGTTTGTTTGGTTTGGTTTTTTTTTTTAGTTTTTTGGGGTTTGGGTTGGTGTTTTGTTTTTTTTTTTTTAAATCCTTGATCTGCCCCAGAATAGCATTTGGGAAGCAGCTCACAGGGGCAAAAGCAGTCTTCCTCAGCGTGTGCCACACATGCCAAGAATGAGCTACCTCAAGCCTCTGTCTGCTGGAGACTGGGAGATCTGAGCATGAACGAGCAGATAGGAAAGCATAAGGGGAGATTCAGCTCCCACGGATTTATACTTGTCTGAATCCTATCAGGAGGCTTTAATACATCCAATACAAGGCCCTGTATAAGCAAATGTCCTTGAGCAGCGCGCCAGCCCAGCAGCTCATCGTGCGTCTTGGTTCTGCATCTTGCCTTCCCTGATGAAACCACTCTTGGTCCAGCTCCCATATGCCCGGTGATGGAGAGGACCCAAACGCAGAGCGTGTATCCCCGGTAGGTAGTTAAACACCGATGAGCCGAGCTGCTGCGGTGCACGGGGAAGGGGAGAGAGCCGGGAGCTCTGTCGGCGCGGCCGCCCGCAGTGCCAGCGCGGAGCTGCCCTCTGGAAGCCGTGGGGCAGTGCCAGTTTGGCTGTGGCTCTGCCCGTCCTTAAGCGACCTCACTGGCAAAGCTGTTGCTTTAGTAAAATTCAGCCTGTATACAAAGAGCACGGTCAGCCACCGGCCGGTGAGAGCTTTGGACTCCTTTGTTCTGGCCCATTTCTTAACTAGAAAATACCCATTTGCTGTCTGCACCCCTACCTGCCCACTGGGCATCTGCAGCAGTTGTAACCGGGATGGATGGTGTTCCCTGCAGCTGGCCAGTGCCTGGGACAGAGCAGCAGGCAATGTGGGAGAGCCTCATTTCCTGGGATTTAAGCTAAGCTGTGTGCTCTGTAATTTTCTCACATCCTCTGCCCGAGCAAGGTTAGATCTGTTCAGTAACGCATGACTGGTTCTGCAGGCACAAGTGAAACCAAAAATATGCACGGCCTCCTTGTTCACCTGATCGCTCCTGTCAGACCTAAAGCATTGCAAAGCTACCAGGCAGGATTTCTCCACAAGTTTATGAAACCAAAAGATAACAAAATTTAGATGCTTTTATTTCCTTCTGGGCTTCGGCCTTTAGTGGCTCGCAGTTTGGTTTGCGTTGCAGCGTTCCCGGGAGGTGTTGGGCAGGAAGTCTATGTCGTTTGAAACATATTACTTACATGATGTTTTTGAAAAGGAAAGAGAATAATATTTCCTGAGGAACTTTTTGGTTCCCACCGGATCAGCTGGAAGCCCTGACTTGGGAGAAGCAGGGTTTTCATGTGACAGTTTTTGACAGTCGTTTAGTTTTTTCCTCCTTGGGGAGAATCACAACTCGCTGCCGCTCGTTTAGAGCAAACTCCACATTAGACGATCTTGTCTAGGTGGCTTTTTATTCCATTTTACATGGCCACTCCAGGTCAACAAACCAGACTAAGCAAGACCAATCCCTTCAGCTGTGAAATGTACTGCTGTCGGAGGATGATCGTAGGGAGCAAGCTTGACACCGAGCTGTGGAGGATTACTCAGCTGGAAGGGCACAGGTGAGGTGTGGATAGGTAACACAGATACAGTGCTATTTGGGGACTTTAGTGAAGAGCTGCAAATGGTATGTGACAAGCAATTCTGAGCAGATACCCAGTACCTCTGTCGCCCTAAAAAAATACCAGCTCTGTGCTTCCTCTTATATTTTCTGTCAGTCACAGAAGACTTAGAGAGGCTTGGCACCCTGTCCCATTTTCCATTTTCCTTCACTGTAGCTATTGCTCACTCCCCAAAATGCTACTCACAACTCCCTGCATCACTAATTGTGTCCTACAGGCAGCAAACAACGAGGCGTGCCTCTCTCCTGTCCTGCTCAGGGCTCCCTTCAGGCACTTGCTAACACTGAGCCCGGCGATAGGCTCAGGGCAAAGAGGAGAAAAAGCCAGGGTATGACCCAGGTATCTGTAATACCCAGAGGGCTGAAGGGCAAAGTGGGATCAGCCTGTCCTCTGTGCAACCAGGGCTCCTGTTGCAGCCAGCTAACCCGGCTGTGCATCCCTGCTAAAGACTGCTAGGGCCATGTAGAAGAGGATGCTTCAGGAAAAAAAAATACCTCTGCCTCTTCCTGGAGCTGTCCTCTCCGCTTGCCTGTGCTTTCATTTACTCCCAGCTCTGAGGGATGGAGCTGGATTAAAGCCGCACAAAGCGGGAGAAGCAGGGGTAAGTCAAGGAAAGAATGGCGGAGGCTGAAGGAGCATGTTGCAGAAAGGTTAGCATGCAGTGCCTTGTGATACAGCAACACCTACCTCGTTCCTTTCTCTTGGAGGCCAACACTTAGTCTCTTTGATGATTTCCTTGCTCAGTGCCAAAATGTAAAGCCTGCAAGCAGCAAAGTGCTGCAAACTTAATGATTCCCATTTCCCAGAGAAGCACTGAGCCATCTCTTTAAAAATAATACAGGAATGTAAAGGGAGAAGGGTGCTTATTGCTGAACAAAAGAGAAGGGAAGTCATCGCACATTGTGGCTCTTTATTAGGGGACAAACGAAAAGTGAATAGGTTTTGTACCATGCTGCAGACGTGCCCTGAACTGTCCTCCTCCCAGGGAGCGAATCCACAGGACGCTCTCAAGTGTTTCCGCTTTTAATGGCTTGTACTTTGATGCTGGTGGAAGGTGCAAGGCTGATAGCCCTGAACCCCCAGCAACTGGCTCTCTGCACCAAGTGCTCCAAAAAAAGAGCACTGCTCCTTTGCAGTGTTCCCTGCCTGGCAGCCTGATCCCTGGAGCCCTCTGCGTTGATACTCTCCAACTCCTGCTTTTGAATTGGGCCCTCTTCTACACTGGCTTTCCTGAAGGGGAGAGAAGGCAACCTTCTGGGCACTTCATTCAATCATTTTTTTCATCTCACTACTGTTCTTAGCTGAGCTAGGTGTGGTCTGTTCCATGCAAGGGGCTGGGTCACGGCGTGGCTTTGCACCAATTCAGTAGGGTGTGCTGAGCCTTCCCGAGAGAGCCCGGGTGGGAGAGAGCTTCCCTCCTGATGGGAATCACCCGAGTGCTGGGACTCAAGGCAAAGGCAATGCTGCTGATTTAAAGCACTGTCCAAAGCAATATGACCTAGTCAGTCAGCCTACCCAAATTTGATTCTAATGAATCCATCCCCGGAAGAATACTACTTAATTAATTAGCAGCTCATTTGCATGAGGTGGCACATTATTAAAGTTCTGCTGCTGCAAGTAGGGCTGTGACAAGGTGTGAGCTGACAGCTTTTCAAATAAAAAGTCTTTTAAAGAAATGATCTTCCGAACTGGCAGCTTTGTTCTAAACGAGCCTCTCATGCAGTAATAAATTAAAGACATGGGGGCTGCTGATTAGTCTCTGCATGGTGCCTCTGTACCATCCTCCCTGTTTTATCTTGGAGGATCAGCTCTCCAGAAGGGTGGAGGGAGAAGAAGGATGGAAGAAGGAAATAAAGGGTTAGGGGAGAGAGAGAACAGCTTCAGTGCCAACCTTCTCTTAAGGTTTTGTACTGGTACCTGTTAGGATGTCTGAGCTACAGCTTCAGCGCAGGAATTGGCTTCTTTTGCCTCCAGAAGCCAGCAGAGAGGCAGCGAGGGATCCCTCTCCCAAGCTCCTTTTTCCACTTGTGAATGGGAAGGTCTGTGTTAGTGGAAGCTCTTTTCCCTGCGGCGATCTGAGTGCCCAGCCTCCTAGGTGCACTCCCAAAGCAGCACCTCGAACGTTGGTATCGCAAGTGGTTGCCATTAGCCAGGGGACACGTGGGGTTGCTGAAACAGCTGGGATCTTTGGTACGATGGCCTGTTGACTGTGCCTTGAGCTTTAGCACAGAAGGAAGGGTGGGTTTTTCTTTGTTTTCTTTTGTTTTTTTAAAACCCGTCTTGCCTTCCCTGTAGATGGATTCAAACTCTTTGAAATGGCAAGATTGAAAGCGTTCAGGACTCTCTCCGTTTTAGTTGCGTGTGCTGATTCTGGGCAAGCTTGCAGCCTCCTTGTCGCACAGGGCTGGGAAGAAAGCCTTGCTCACAGGAACGATTCTCCACCCTTAGCACTGGAGATGCGGGAATTGAGAGTTAATTTGGGTTGGTTTGTTTGCTGGGTTGGCATTTTTGTGCCTAGCAGCCTATGTGGGTGTCAGCGCTGCAGACTACAAGCCCCTCCTCCCTGCAGAGCCGCCTGGGACCCCGGGGGGTTTCTCTGTGCTCTTCCCCAATTAGCCCAGCAGTTCCTCTGACTCGCTCTTCCTCTGGGGAGCTGCAGATTCCCAGGTTGTGACTTTGAACACTTAGCTAACATTTCCCAAGCAGAAGAGATGGGAAACACATGTGGGTGTGAAAGACACATACATAGAGACATTTTTGACATGAGTATTGAATTCACAGAAACCTCAGATCTATAAATAATTTGGGTCATGAAGCCTGATCAGAATAAACTTAGGCTCGAAGCCACCCTGCCTCCCCCTGCGCCGTCCATGGCTGTACAGCTGCTGGCCCCGCGTTACCTCCTGCTCCCCAGACCTGCAGCACAGCATTCGCTTCCCTCTCCCCCGTCCCCTTTTGTAGGTATAAACTCAGCCACAGCCGCGCAAGCAGGTGATGTTTGCGGATCCTGGAAATGAGGGATCATCTGAGCAGAGGGTACCAGCAATTTAATCCATTGGGAAAGGTGAGATCTGAGTGAGACAGGGACAGAGGAGGTCTGTCTCCTTGCACCTGGAGCTTCCCTTAAGTACAGGGAGGGGATGGAGGAGCAAAATGTCTCCAAAAAAAGAGATCAGGACTCAGAAAACATGAGCAGAGAGGCGGTCTTGGCCTTGCGCTGCCTTGGTGCTTTGTCTGTATTGTGTCCAGCAGCAGGAGGGAGAAGTTGGGATGCGAGGCTGGGTTTGCTTGGATGGGGCTTTCATGTCTCTTTGAAGTTCAAAAGGAGCAGTGAATTTGAATGCCAGGGCTTTGCAGAGCAGTGTCGCCTGTGCGGCCCTCGCTGTGGGGAGAGTTCAGGTGCTTGCACCGAAGTGCAAGTGACTTACCCACCGCTCCTTACTGCCTCTTGAAATTGTCTTCAAGCAGTGTCCAGGGGCAGCATGAGATGAGATGCTGATGTGATGCTGCTGGGCTGCTTGTCACTGGTCCCACTGGTTTGTTCCCTTCCCAGCCGGATCCGCTGCCCATCGCTCTGATGGCTGCGGCCACCCTGCTTGAGGCCCCTCTCTGGCACTTTATAAAAGAAAGATCTATGTCTGCAGAAATTTGAGGACTGGTCATGGTACCAGTAGGCAGTGCTCGAGAAAAGCCCTCTTGGTTGCAGTGCAGCTCCAATGCCGGTGCACTAGCAGGGCTCACTGCAAAGACCTCTTTACCAAACTGATTTTTCTCCCTAGCTGATCCTGTAGAGTTTTGTAAGGGCAGCCCCAATGGGGATTAGTGAGTGTATTTAATGTTTAGTCAGCCAGTGTAGTTCTGGAAAGGATAGATTTTCTTCTCCCTGGGAGACCAGATCATTTGGTCTTGAGGAGCTGTTTTTCTACAAGCCACTCAGCTTGACAGTGTCGTGACTTTCTGGAGTGAACCCATCTATCGAGGCTTCCCCATGCTATCTGTGGGATAAAAATAAAAGTGATGCCTACCATGACAGACATATTCTATCCTAATTTGGCAAAAATGCATAAAGAAAATGTGACAGGAGCGAAAGAGACTGGGATATGAGGGAGCCTCCAGGTAATGAAGTTAATTGGATATGCTGATTTGAATTGAATGTGCATGTAAGGGCTGTCATTAACTTCCTCATGGACATATCTATGATTTAAAGGAAAGATACTTAATGGGATTACTATTTCACTTTAATTTCAAGGGGGAGACTTCCCACGTGGAGTGCAGCGAGCTAAACCACACTCCTGGTGTTCCTGCCTGCAGGAAGCATGTGCAGGGAAAGCCAGCTCTTCAGGGCTGGGTTTCTCCTCCCACAGATGGAGGCACGGGGAGGGATGCCATCCAGCGGTTCAGGCAGGGCCCCATGCATCTGCAGTAGCAGATGCAGATCCCAGACCTGCTACGCACTGGCTGTACGATACTCAGCAAACCACTCTTCTTCCCTGTGGTTTATTAATGACCTGTAAATGGCTCCAACCTAGCTCCCCGAGCACCAAGAGTTGCTGATGTTAGCCATGCTCTGAGGGAGCCAAAGGGGTACTTTACTCGCAGAAGAATTTCATATAGGGTCTGAAAGGCTCTTGGAAACTTCTTGTACAGAGATTTGCAATTTGTATTCTGGATTCTCCCCTCCTAAAGATTGCAGTGCTTTTTTCTCTCTGGCTGTCGGAGGCAGACGCCAACATGGGCAACCCTGTAAAATGATACTGTGAGAAAGGGTGTTTGTGAGGGGGACAGCAAAAGTGGCAGGTCATCGTGTGCATCTCACCTCCTTCTTAGTCTGGTGTGAGTGTAGAGTAGCCCAGTTTAATTAAATTGGATTAGCAAAAGTAAATCCTTTCTGTAAAGACTGTTTGGCAGAGGCACACAGAAAATCTGGACTAATATTTATTTATCTTGTCCTGTTTTTAGGGAGCTTTTGCATTGCTGAGTCTCTTACTTGCAAAAACTTCCTTTAGTACCAGGTCTAAGTAGGAGAAACTCCGCAATACCACAGACAGGAAGAGATAGGGAAAGGCTATTTAAACTATACTGTGCTCCAGCCTGATTCAGAAACCTGCTGCCAGTAACAGTCTTTCTGCTGTTTCCTGCACTGTAGCAAGAAATCCATCCTAGAGGTTTATGGGAAGCTTTAATGGGAAATGCCTAAGAGCTGAGATGTGCAGACCTGAATGGCAAAAAAGTGGCAATTCTGCAAAGATGCAGCTTGGCAGTGAAGGCTGCTCCTTGTTGTCTTTGGTTTCTATTTCAGGCAGTAGATGCAGTAACGCTTAAGTGCGCGTTCCCAGAGCTGATACAGTTCTACTCGAAACATCCGTTTTACACAAATGCAATGTTATTTGATATTATTCACCCTGAAGGGCTAGAAATCCTAGCATGAAAGGAGCAGTCTTAAGACTCCAAGGTCGTCTAGGCTTTTCACTTTGTCACCATTACATACAACAATAAGCAAATTCAGCCAGTGCCTTGCACTTCCTGACCAAGAGCATCATTGCAGGAGCCCATTCCGTGCCTCCACGGGCCATTTCAGGTAGAGGGGTGCAGTCAGTAGCGAGGTGCTTTGGGACCCATCTCCCATGAGGCGTCTGCGTACGTGGGGAGAAGCTGCAGTTCGTGAGGAATGAGGGGGTGGCCTTGCATCTAGGGTCTGGGATGGGGAATCAGTCCCTTCATGCATGGACTTATTCAGCTGTTTTTTTCTGGCATCAGGCATTTCATCAAGAGTCAGCCTCATTGAAACACTCAAAATGAAAACAGACAGGTAATTTAATTGTGGAAAGTTCCTACAAAGAGATTCAATGTCTTCTAATGTGAGCCTGCTGGGGGGAACTGGAAGGGAATCCAGATGTATTTTAGCTCTTGTACAGGCTGGGCAAAATACCTGACAGAAACTGTAGTACAATAGGTATGATGGAGCTTAGATCCTTGAATGGCTCATACGCTTATTGCCGTGGGTGCTACACTGCAACACATACAGGGCACACTATGGTATTTTGCTAATCTCTTAAGATAATGCAGAGTTTATGCCTGCCGTCTGCGTTGTGGGGGTATTAGACACATAAATCTGCGCAGTGCTTTTGCAGGGCTGCAGTTCCCTGAATTGAGCGGCGTTCTGCTCTGTCACGTGGGGTGTTTTGCTGGCCCAGTGTCCTCCGAGCCAGGAATGATATTTGGATTTGCAGATTATGTCATTAGGCACTTCTGAAGCCGTATTTGTAAACACACATCAAGAGTGATTGAGGAAACCGCTGTACCTGTCCCAAACGGCTTCTCCGATTCACGTCCGAGTGTGCAAGCCTGCAATCTGTCCTCCCAGTCTCTGCTGTCTCTCAGGTGGTTGAGCATGTCTCTGATCCTGGACACCTCTGGTTTCCGTTGTACCGACGTGCTTCTCCCCGTACCCACCTGCTCCCTGTTTTCCTGCACTCCCACCCATTCCAACCTGCACCGCTTCCCTCTGTGCCTTTCTCCTAAGCCCTTCCCATGCCCTGTCATCATGTCGTGAGAGAAAAAAAAAACTGGTAGTGTTAGGGGGATGTAAAGAAACACGGCCACTAGCAGCCCAGCCCCATCCCGCCGCTCCCCTCTCCTGCATCGCTGTGCCTGGGGCCTGGGCTCGGGGATGCACCCCGACTTGCAGGGTTGCTACCGCGCCACCGTTCTAGTGACGGGTCGGTAGTTGTTTGGCACTGGAAGGGCAGCCGTAAGTTAGGCAGAGGAATTATTTCTCTCCCCAAACATCAACAAGAAGCTTCCTGCTGTGAAGATGATCCTTTTCTTCTTCCGCATTCGCAGGAATCATCATTCTTCTCTGACATCATCATTTGTTGTCATGGAAACCAAACCCTCAGGAAGAGATGCAGTGGAGCATCCTGGTGTCAGTGGGTGCATCTCGGGCCCCGTGCTCTGGACATGGGGCTGTGGGATAACACACACCACAGCGTGCGGGACAAGAGGCCAGCGGGCTCTGCTCCCCCCTTGCCCTGGGGTCTCCGAGTAGCACGAAGCCATCTCACCTTGACACGCTCGGTGAGAGACCCCAGGCTGCTCCTCCTGCCTGTGGCGGAGGCGGGAGGGTGCAGGCAGCACCCAGCGCCCTGTGCAGAGCTCCGGCTGCGTCCCAAGACACCCATGCCAGGCACAACTCCAAGCACTTGTCCAGGCTGGAGGAGCCACCACGCGCATGGTGCTGTCTCCAGCCCAGAGCCGCAATTCCCAGTTGGAATTGGCGTGCACAAGGCTTGTCCAGTGGTATCTCTCTTTATTAGCCCTGTCTGACCTCATTACTAGAAAGAAGCTCAATTTAACGAGCTGCCAGTGCCCCGAGGGAACTCTGAAAAACAGTTGTTTTTCACAAAGGCTGCTGATCCTTCATGTCCAGCGTTTCCATTCCCATTTGGCCATTAATCAGATGTTTGCATGGAAGCGGCTGTGTGTCCCTGACAGCCCAGTGTTCCTGCTATTTATTCCTCAGATGATTTTGCAGCCTTGTCCCTATGTCCGTGACGCAGGCTGGTGCGGGAGGTGGCAGTGGTGCATGCATGGGGTGGTGGTTCCGGGGGCCGCGCGGGTTTGCAACCCCCAGTAAGGCACTGCTCTCATACTGGTCTCAGCCTGCCTGTAGTTCTCAGTATTTCATGACGGCACTGAAGTATGCTGATTTGCACAGGTGTAACTAAAGCAGGGTTTGACTTTCTGCCTTTTTTTTTTGGATTTTCCTTTCTGAAAGTTCAGGGCTTTTAAGCCAGGCTTGGGCTGCCTGCTTAATCCTGCCAGAGGCTCCCTGCATCTGGCCATGGGTGTTAAACCAGGCCACTCAGATTCACACCTGGTGTTCTTTTATATCACTAAAAGCTCAGAAGGTAAGGAGAAAAGAGAGAAATCCAGAAAATAAATGTGTTTGTGTACCCAAAGTGTCTTTACATGGCAGGAGGCATCAGGGCTCTTTCCAAGAAGAGGATTTATGTGGAGGAGGGTGCAGGGGAGCATCTCTCCTCTATGAGTGTGAAGATATCCTTGTATTTCCAGCTGGGGTGGCACATTTCTCAGATAACTCTTAAGATGCTTAACAACCTGCTCTCTTACCTCCCGGGGACGTGAACCAGAAAAAATAGACGTCCCTCTTTGCTGCTCTATTATGCCTCTTCTGAAGGCTTAGACTTGTCCAGAGCCGGTTCTTCGTGCCTCTTCCTCCGTACCGCAGCCAGGCAGGGAGTAATCGAGCCGCAAAACGGGATGCGGCAAGACAGCTCGGCATGCGGCTGCAGCAGATGGCATCTTTGTGATAAGAGGTTTTCCTAGGGACAGGCAGTCCCCCGTGCATCCCTCTCCTCGCAGGGCAGCGTGCACATGCTGCACGAGCAGCGCAGAGCGCGCTCCTGGCCCCCGTCTAACGGCGTCGCTGTCGCTGTGAGCCCCGGGGCCGGCCGCCGTTCCACCGAGCCCTTGCCTCGCCTGACTGCTCTCGTCTCCCTGCCCGACGGTTGCCAGCGTTTTCAGCTACGTAGACACCATGTTGCGATCAAATGGCTATTCAAATATGCGAATCCTGGTAGGAAAGACAATGTAAATTGTTTGTTTATCCTCCTCCCTTCCCCTCGCACAGCCCCCAAGGCCATAAATTATTAACTTTGGGAAGAGATGGCATATCCTCAACAGCCGCCGCTCCTGGCAGGGATGGGATTTGTCACAGTTTGGGCAGGTTTTCCTGCAGGAGCAGGGAGTTGTCTTTTGGTGGGGTGGATGGATACTGGGAGCCCATCAAACTGAACAAGCCATATGGCCGCTGTGTTAGATCTCTGCTCGCTCAGCAGTACGGGCTGGACTGGGTTCGCCTTGCTGAATCCTGCAAATCTGAAAGTAGTGGGATGGCAGCAGCATCTCCAAATTTTTAGGCAGAGATGGTATTGTAGGAGGCTTCTGGTGGCAGCAAGAGGTGATGGAGATTGTCTGAGTCTCATTCTTTATGTATCTAGAGGAAAAAAACCCTCTCTGCTCTAACTTGACTTTGTTGTGCTGCCTGTGGAGTCTCATGGTCTTCTTTCAGGTTTACTTTGGAGAGAATGTAAAAAGTTTACAATCTGTGTTACTCTTGGATGCCCGTGGTCAGTCGTAGCGCACTGACAGCCTGTGTGCTCCCCTTGCAACCTCAAAACTCTATTATTTCTCATGGATTGGGGAAATCATATCAACTTCAGTGGAGAAGGAGCCCTTGCTTTAACTCCTGTGTGTGCATGTTGCTTGCCAGTACTTTGCTCTGTCTCCAGCTTGCGAGCTGAGATTTTGAATTAGATTCGTTTTCCTACCTCATCCTGCTCCCCTCACACACCACCCCCCCCAAAACAAAATCAGAATTTGGCTGCTATGAAATCACCTGTAATCTCTTTATGCTTCTTCCAGATCCGAGCAGATGGTCCTCCCCATGGTGGAATTCAGTATGAAATGGTGACAGTTTTCAAGGACGGGAGCCCAGTCCTTCGAGACATGGCCTTCTCCATCGATCAGAAGTATCTGTACGTCATGTCGGAGCGACAGGTAAGGCATCTGCTTCTGTGCCTCCGTGGTTGCAGCTTCCTTCCATGAGGGGTGTGTTGTTGGAGCCCACGGAGCTGAGGCTGTGTGCTGAGCCCCACGGTGCGGAGATCGGTACGGGTAGATGGAGCACCAGCAGAAGCTCAGTTTTACCTGCCTCTGACCAGAGACTGAAAGCAGCTCACCAGGGAGAGGGTTGTGCCCACTTACTCTTGTCTGAAGGTGTTGGAAACTGAGCTGAGCTGCTGTGGAGGAAATGTGGTTCGGGGCTCTGAACCATCCCTGCGTAGAGAACGAGATCCTGAGCCACGAGCATTGCTGATTGACTCCCTGCAGCGAGGCTGGCAGGCTGTGGTTTTGTGTAGCTTTGTCTGAGCAGCCTTTATGATGGCTTTATTTATTTACCGGTATATTTTAAGTGGTTGTGAGTGAGCGATGCTGGTGCACAGAGGTAAGACCCGTCATGGTGTGGGTAGGTGGGCACCCCGGACCAGCCCTGCCTGCTGCTCCTGCCCTGCCTGCAGGCACGCTGCGCTGGGTGGGGTGGTGGTCTGCCGGGTGAGCCTCACCCCTGGCATAGCAAGTGTCCCTTCTTGGCTCTGTCTAATCAGGAACAAATCACATAATCTTTACCGCAATTTCTCATTTCAAAAATGGGAGTAGTTTTTTTCCTATATTACAGCATGTCCTTACAAGGAAAATTCCTTGGTGTCTGTATAGCTTCCAAGATAGGGGTGGTGTGAACACATCCATGCAGCACTTTGACCGGGGCAGACCGGTTAACAGGCGGCAGTCCTGAGCAGCTAAAGTCCGCAGACTAGGAACAACTTCTCGTTCCCGGGACGCAATTTCTTTGGAGTCGGTTTCATCACACAAACTCTTCCCTGGAGACTGGCAAACCCACGAGGCAGGTCTCGGAAGCGAGAGCCTCATCTCGCTCGGCATCCACGTGAGCCACCACACAGCGTCCCAGAGGGAGAGCCCGGGACCGGGTCACTGCCTCACACCTTGTGCTGGTGTCTCTGGGACTCGCCACTGTTTACTGTCCATGCGGCCCTTCCTCTAAGCCTGTTTCTGAACGGGATAAACTCCTTCTCTGCAAAGAGGGACTGGACTGTAGAAAGCAAAACCAAAATTATTATGATGGGAATTTATGGCCAGTGGTCCATGGGAGTCTGTTGCTTAGGGAAGCCAGCACAATGTAAATAATCTGGGACCTTCTGTTCTTCTCTGAGACAAGAAAACACACAAAGTCCCCACCATTAAGCCAGACTTCTGGGTTCACTGGCTCTGTTGAGCATTTTATTAGCTATTATTCACGACTGTGTAATTCAGATTAATAGAGCTGGTGCCTTGTGGGTGGTGGAGAGAGGAGAAGTGTTGCATCTGAAAATGTCTGGATGCTATTAAATTGTTCTGTGTTGAGTTAACCCCCTGGTCACTAACAGCTTTCCATGTCTGCTGGTAAACAAATATCTGTCCTCCTCCCCACCTGCTCCGAGTGAGATGCTATGGAGAAGTATCAGTGTGAAGTGCTGGAAGATCTACTGATGGAGATAGAGAGCGAGGAGCTATCGTAACAGCTCACCTTGCACTAGGGAGCTTACAGCTCCTCCCAAAGCCAGCAAAACTGTTTTGCTAACCTGTAGCAAAACAAAAAAATTGGCAAATACTTAGCTTGATTATAAAGTTATTTAAAGCCAGGGAATAAATACTGTAGAAGAGTGCAAAGTGTTCTTCCTGCTAAAAGACTTAACTGAACGAATCCCTGTGGTTAAAGAAGGCATTATATGCTTGTTACAGCGACTCAGTGATAGAAACTGCCATGAACAGCCACAAATTTAGGATCCCATTCCAGCTTGGACTTGGATTAGATGGTAACAATCAGGATCTTATGCAAACTTTGAAATAGAAATATTTTATTAAAATGTTAATGTTGGGGTCATTTTCTCCAGGAGCCGTGTGCTCCTCTTGCTCATGCCAGGGAGGAAACAATCCAGTGTGTATCTCAAACAGTTGAGGAACTGTTTTCCTTAGGAGGAAAATCCAGTGGGAATGCTTCCAACTCATCTTTTATGAGGCCAGAGCATCTTAATATTCATCAAAGTGCTAATTTGCTTGATTGTGAAACAAAAAGATGTGAGGAGAGTTAGCAAATAATAGAATATTCCTGGAATGTTAATTCCGTTTCCAGCCATGGCTCTGGCAAAGCGCTCGCCTTGGAGGAGACTCCAGGAGCAGGGGCACGCGGTCCCTCGTTCCTTGCTGGACTCACTGTAGGATTTGCCTTTTGCCCTTGTAGAGATGCGTGCTTTGGGTCCAGAAGTCCCGGCATGCCGCTACATATGGATTTTATCAGCTCCTGTGACCCCACTGCCCTAATCCTGGCAATGTGATAGTTCAGCAAAGTGGAGGGGAGAATATAACTTTTCCTGAGTGCTCTATAAAGGAGCCTGATGATTGAAAAGGGGTCAGTACCAAGAGAAGGAGAAAGGTCCACCGGCTTCAGAGGGCTGAGGCTGTAAATGGTGGGAAGTGCCCTCAGAATTACTGAGAGTATACAGTAAATATGTTTTCTGAAGTCTTGAAATCTGGAACAAAATGAAATTCTGCCACAGTAAAATGACATAGAGAGCAGCTGTTCTTAACGTTGATCTGCTGCATGTTAACGTGCTGGGGGAGGATTGTCCAGACCCTGTGATTTTAAATATCTGCTGAGAAAGAAATAGGATACGTGCCTATGTCAAAACACATCTTTCAAAAAATGGGGGTTTTTTTTTGTGGAATTCGGCTAAGAAACCTGTGCTCCCCAATACTGATCGGTAGCAGGTCTTGAGCTCTTGCGGCTGCGGTGTTAGGTACAGACCAGCGATGAGATGCGGTGCTCTGTGTTGGAGTGATTATGCTGAATAAGCCGAGATGTGTGGATGCTTCCCATCAATGAGTAGATGTAGCATTTCGGTATGAAGCCCATCTTCCTTCTGTGCTAGCAGCAGATAGGATCAGCTTTATGCTGAAATACATTAGGGAAAGTAGTTTCTTCATCCTAAAATCTGGAGTTGTGGTTGTAGGCACAGTCCTTCCCCACTCCCCCTGGCTCCTGTCCCAGCCCTGTCTGTGCCTCGCTCCAATTTATCCACAGTCTTTTTGAGCTCTCCATGAGCCTTTCATGTTTCATTGCCAACTTCTTCCAAAGCAGAATATTTGACATTTGATTTCACTCCCACAAAGCACAGAAGCAACAGTTGCACAGCCCAGACCGGGGGAGAGAAGGGTAGAGAAACTTTGCTTCCAGCCACTTATTCCGAGTTCTTTAACCACATGATTTAAGAGTGCTTATTAGGAGCTTTTACAGGCCCTCTTCCTACTGCACCTGGTTTCAAATAACTCTCATGGCAAGAGAGAAACGATTCTGACCCTGACTATTTAAAGCAGAAATTCATTTCTCAGCATTGCTCTAGCAAGCAAACACCATTTCTGCCCACAAGCTGAGCAAGGCTTGGATAGCGCTAGATGCTGCTGAGATGGAGACGTGTTGCATTAGCGGAGCTACGTGGGGCGCCAGGATGGGAATAGCAGCGGGGCTGCCAGGTGTTGGCAGAGTTACGCCATGCCCTCTGACCGAAACAGCAGTAGGTGCTGCGGGTGGGTCGGCGTTTGGGGGGGACCAGCACAGCTGTGGCAAGAGGACTTGCACCGAGGCTCTTCTCAGCCGGTGCCCAGTGGGAGCTGCCTCTTGTTTTTCATGCGCAGACATATTCAATTAACAGTTTCGATCGGAAAAAAAAAAAAACAACAAAACAACAACAACAAAAAAAAACCCACAAAACCCCCACAAAAACCAAAAAAAAAAACCCACAAAATATTGAAGTAGAATCGGTAGCGTCGCTGTTGTGATGGGCTCATTGGCTGCTTCGCTGACCTCCGCTGAGACCGGTGAGACGTGAAGGTGCACCCAGGGAGGGAGCCTCAAGCAGCAGGCGAGGGGTTAATGGCAGTGCAGGGCAAAACCAGTGACAAATGTCATGGGGCTACCAGGAGCCCCCAGATTAAACATCTTCCTGTATTAATGGTAAGTCTGTCACAGAGCCCACACCGAGAACCCCTACATGTGCAGAAAAGCTTCTCCAATTTCTTGCTTTCAGAAGGAAAGGCTGAGGCTTACAGGGAAACTGCTGGCTATATTGAGAAAAAGTGGCTTTATCATTCAGTCCTGAAGCATTACTTGTCTGTCCATCAGGGAGACAATAGGTTTTTTAATGTATGAAAGCTCAGTGCATTTCAATTAAATAAGCCCTGCAGGACGAGCGCAATTTTGTGACTCCAAGGCTGCAACCCCCTTCTACTCGCTGTATCTGCTCTCTGTGCAAGTTCAAACTGTTGCAGCACTGGTTTCACATCCAGCAGATTTGACTTTGCTCCCACGTACACCTTCAGCAATCGAGAGCTAACCCTGTGAGAAACGGTGCACATACTTCGGCACGGAGATTATATAAGCATCAGCAGAATTGGGGCCAAAGATTTTTGCAGCTCTTGATAGAAGAACAAATTTTGTTATTTTTAATCTGGGAATGAGCGGAGGCTCAATCAAACGTATGGCAGGCACCAGGGCAGGGATTGCCGTCTCCAGAAGATTTCACCACCTAATCAAGGGCTATAAACATGAAATTTAAAACAGCGTGAGCAAAATACTGCAGGGCTTGTTGGAAGGAATATCCCTGCGCTAGTGAAGAGAGACATGGCCCAACAGACCTCTTCCCTTCCCGAATGCAGATCTGCAAGCCCCGACTGCAGAGGGTGCGGGCGGCAGAGATGGGTGCAGGATGCTGGCACGTGCAGAGGAGCCAGGCTGCAGGGCAAGCACTCCTCCTCCTCTCATTGCCTCTTCCCCACATGCAGACACACTGTACTAAGACATATTTTTCCTCCTTTATTTTCCAACACTTTTTTTTTTCAGCTAATGATCTATCATTTGTTTGTGCTAATCGCGTAAAATTCTTTGAAGTGCTGAGGTTGCACGATGCAGGTCTGCTCCCTGATGGGTGAAGCAGCACCTTCCTAATGAGAAACCCGGCCAGAACGTTGCAAATGCAAAATTCGTCTTCCATAAGCATCCTCCAAAATCCCTGCACATTTCATTGCCTCGGAAACACTGCTGCTCTCAGCTCATCCATAGTTACTTTGGTGCTTAATTCTGCCACAGGGGGATGATTTCTTTCTGGTTTTATATGGTATGTAACAGAGCGGCATCCTGCTCCGTGACTGGGAAACTCACCATTCCCGTGGTAAAAATAATAGCATGTAATCACCCAGTGAAATGCAGATAACATCAATTAGCATGGCAGAGCTCAGAGGGCCACGGACCTCTGTAGCCTGAGATGTACTGAGGAATCATTTGCTCCTCTAGTGGGTGCCGAATGCTCCGTGGTCGGTCTGCCTGCGTGCGTGATGCTGAGCCCCACCGAGCCCATTGCAGGGTAACCTTGCCTTAGGGGGAGGCAAGGAGGGTTTAGAGGGTGCAGACTGACTTTCTGTTGTTTTTAAGCGAGCGCTTACTAGAGCACCTGAGGAATATCTTGTGGCCGATGTGACATTTTTATACCCGGTTGATGTAGTTCAGAGACCCTTATGCAGAGTGTTATGAGCACAGCTGCACTCCTGCCCATCACTTGGTGGGAGGCAACGAAGATTAATGCCATTCCCTAAAGATTCCCCTCACGCCGTGGTGAGAAGGGCATGGCGGTGGGGAGGGCAGAGCCACTGCCTGCTGCTGTAAGTGATGGCCCCTGGGTGCTGGCAGGGGGCCAGCGCGCTGCTGGGGGTGCGCTGGGGAGGCTGAAGGTTGTTTGAATGGAAGAGGTGGAAGGGGCTGTTTTATGTGCCTGCAGCCGCTTTATCCCAGCCTTGCCTCTTAACCAGCGAGGAGCAGTGCTCTAGACATCATTACCGTGCACGCATCAGCACTGGGGGGGCATTGACCAGTATGACCAGTATTGACCTGGCTATGAACATCTCATGGGTGCATGCTGCTGACCCCTCGCTCCGCGGAGGGCAGGGGGAGCCGGCAGCGCTGCCGGAGCTCGCTCAGACCTGTTGCTTTTCCACCGAGCGAAGTTCCCCCCTCCCTCTCCATATACATCATTGTGGCTTTAGGTAAAGAAACTGTCTTTCAGGCTGCTCTGTTAGCTGTGAAATATTTGCTTTGCAAATGCCCCCTTGTCAGGAGCTGCAGATCCGCAGGAGTCTCTGAGGATAATTTGTTGCGCAGCTCCCCGTCCTGTAACCTCGAGATGTTTAAGTCCTGTGAAAACTGCTTTGCTTTGGACTGAACTTTCTGGATGCTGATTGAGAGGGAGGCAGGCAGGGGCTGCCTGGATGATTTAGAAGAGGTTGGAGTTGGAGTGGGGGCTGAGAAAAACAAAGAAGTCCATCAGTTCTGGAGTAGTGAGGCTGTAAATACTGATGGTGTCCTGAAAAGAACTGAGAAAACACAATAAAAAATGCAAGAGATGTGGATAAAAGGGTCTGGAGTCATCAAGAGGGAAAAAATGAACTGATTAAATTTTTAACTACATTATCTGCTAGTTGAACAGCCAGTTAGCTGAACATAATCTTAGCAAAGTTTGAGCCACTGGGACAGGGAAAATGGCTCAGCTGAATCCCATCAGAGGTGTCTAAAATCCTGCCTCCCGTGAACTACTCCACCCGTCATCCTGCGCCAGCACCCGCGCAGATAATTGCAGGTGCAGCAGGACTCGTTGGCCCCGTGCACAGCTTGCCTCGCGGGGGCTTGCTATGACCCCCGGTGCCACCAGCCTGGCTGGGACCTCCTGCTGCTCCAGCACGTTGGGGTGCGTAAACACACTTGCCCAACTTGTGTTCCTCCACGGCCGCTGCCAGAAAGGCATGAAATAGCCGTAAGCTGGGTCAAAGAGGGAGTAGAGTACGTGATTGAAAGAGGGAGCGCAGGATGGGGAGAGAATCCCCCCGGAGCAGCACGGTTCTTGCTGCAGCAGAGCTGCTGCCCTCGAGGAAGGGCTGTGCTCCATGGGGAGGTTTGCACCAGCTCTGTGCCATCCTCTTCCACCACCACCTGCCCGTGCTACGCTCTCCTAAAATTCATGAGTGGATGCAGGTTTTTTCCACTTTCCTCCCTGTAGTCAATTAGGAATAATTACGAAATTCAGCTAAAAACTTGTCTGAGATCATTAACAATATCTACCTGACAAGAAGGATGTGTTAATTAACATCAATTGACCAAAAAAAACCCCAGCCTGGCCAGGTGGGACAGCTTGCTGCCTCATTCTCCTGCCCTGCTGGCAGTCCATTTGTCACGCGAGCAGAGCTCTGGCCGCGATGGGGCTGATGTGTACTGGTTCCAGTACGTTCCTCCAGCCCCGCAGCCTGCTGAGATTTATGTATAGACACAAAACATTCAAGCATTCAAGGGTGTGGAGTGAAGTGCAGAAGTCTTTGAGGTAACGAATACTTGAAAGGTAAACCTTCCTGGAAGAAGTGGTAAAAAAATGCCCCAACGTAAAAATTCAACATCGGGGTCAGTGGCTTTCTTTGTTCTAAATGAGATGTATTTTTAGACATTGCTCATATGGTTGTTTCTTCGAGTGCTTGCTAGGTTTGCTTTCAGGGTTTGTTTGTTTTGCTTTGTTTTTTCTTTGTATTAGTCTGTTTTTTCTCCTGCCAGTCACAGCCACGGGGTTCCCATGTGTTTGCTTCGGCATTTGCTTCCCTTTCCAATTCCTCCTCTTCCACAGGCCTATTGTTTAATTTTCAGGCAAGCAACCACAGTCCTGAAATATTATTTCCAGAATTTCCCTTACGTGCGCATACACACACCCCCCCGCCCCGCTCCTCCTCAGCACACCAGTGCATTGGGTGTTTGTAAGGGGACAGTTGACAACTCCTTGATAGCTGCAGGAAGGTCTAATGTCTCTCCAGATTTGATACCGCCCCCCCGCTCCATCTTGAAAGCAAGCTGGGGTTTCTGATGCATCTCTGTGGATGGTGCTAATGTCCAGGGCTGAGTTTGAGCAGTGCAGGGAGCGCGGCAGAGCTGTGGGTTTGCTGCGGGATTTGCGTGTGTGGATGGACAGATAGATGATGGTCTCCTGTCCTTACTGTCCTTAGTAGGAGCAATGAGAGAGGAAGAGAACTGTATTTCCGAGAGGGAGAATTACTTGAAGGAGAAATCTGAAATTTCACACTCGGTGCTCAGCTATGAAATTTAAAAGCAAACCTCAGATTCCTTTCTCCCTACTAGAGCTTTTTTAACTTTTTCTCTTCCCCCCTTCCTAGGCTGCTCTAGTAGTTTGTCTTCTTAGCAGGTGAGTTTGGCAGCTATTCAGCCGGTGAGGAGGGGAATTGTTCACACCAGGCTCTAACAAAAAAGAAACATAACTCACAATATGGTGAGGGGAGCTCTGAAATTGCACAAATTATTCTATTTTATACTTTAATTAGTTTGAATTAGCAATGGGAATAGATGCATAAAATGATCCAGTGAAGGGTGAAATGGAAAAAGGGATACGGTATAGAGTATCACTTTATTATTATGATGTTTTCAGGAAGGAAGCACAGACGATGTGCAGGCACTTGCCCCGCCGAATCTTTCCCCTATGAGCTCAGACCCGAGGACTCTGCAAGGAAGGACGGCAAGTTGCCTCATGCAGCACTCGCTGCCCTTGGGCGCAGGCTTTGCATGTGCACCTCGGAGCCTGGAAGGCTCGGAACAATGTGACACCTTTTCTGGTGGCCGCGAGCGGGATGGAGAGCAGCCCAGGGCGCCCTCCAGCAGTCTGCTCTGCAGGCTTGGCTCCTGGCTCTTCCCTGAGCCTCAGTTTCAGCATCAGACTGACTTCTGTGGCTCAGAGGGGCAGAAGGATTTAAGAGAGTTCAGATCCACCCTGAGTCTTAACCTCTGAGCATCCTTTGCCATTTTCTACTTTTCCCCTCAAGATTCTGAAAATTTCTGCAAAATCACATGGACTGGGTTTGGGCTTCAGTGCTTTTTTTTGTCGTTGTTTGGTTGGGGTTATTTTGTTTCATTTCAGATCAGTTGAGGGAAATACGGCTACAAACACAGATTCCTGCAATAATTTTGAAATGAGCAGGGCTAAAAAATGCAGACTAAGTCCCAGCCCAAACCTCTGAATGCGCTCAGCCAGTAGGACCCTTAGGCCAGTCGCACTGGCACAGCTTTAATGCAAACAAGTATTCAGCTTTAAAAGCAAATTCCCACCAAACTATTTGAAAAGTTCAGAAACATTCAGGAAAAAAAAAGTTCCTGCAGATTCTAGATAGGTCAAAAATGATTGATGTGCCCCAGGGGAACTGGCTGTAATAGCGTTTCAAGCTGGGACTGAATGTAAAAGTTAAGGCTGGTTGAAAGCAGAAAAACAACGGTTTGTGGGTTTTGTTCTCGCTTTCCCTCCTCCTTCCCTGGCAAAATGTTTCCCCTGTTAAAACTTCGCTGTCGTGAAAATGTTGAGATTTTCCTAGAGCGTGCCAGACCGTGGGTATGGAGGAAGGTACAGAGGTTTCACTGGGAAGCCTGGGACCTTTTCTGGACAGCAGGCAAGTTCAGCCTCCCAAATGAAAATTCTGAGCACCAAACCCTGCGCAGCTCCTTGCCGGAGCTGTCTAAGCAAGAAACCCCTCCAGCCCCGTCCCTGCGCCGTCCTCGGGAGCCACTTGATAACTCTGGCATTTCTGGCCGATGCTAGTGAGGAAAAGGAGCTCCATTAATAATCTTCTGTTTATTTAGCAGTGCGCAGGAATGTGCCCGGCAGACTAAACGCTCTGGCCTCCCCTCTGCACCGCCGGGCTGGGGGCGTTGCGTGCCAGCCCCAGCCGTGCCCGGGGCTGTGCTCGGGACTTTGCCCTGCCAAGTTTGCTGGGGGCCAAAGCGAGAGGAGCACAGCGTTCGCCAGAGCTGGCGGGGCCTGCGCGAGGGGAAACGACAGTGGCGTCCTGAAGGTTTCTGTGCGGCCATAAAAGAAAAAATTTTTTATTGTAATCAAGCTTAGAAAGTGCTCCTTGCACGGGGAGATTGATGTTTTCCCTCTTTCTTTTTCCTCTGCGCTTACCTGCCTGTTCGGTTATCACAGCTGCCTAATTTTCGCTGGCTTCTTTGCAGCAAACATGACCAGCCTGTGAACATTTTGCTATCCACTAACAGATTTATCCTCCCCAAAGCCCTATGAGATGGAGCAGCAATATAACTTTTTAGATGAGGAATTGAAGTATAGAGATGCTATGTGACCCATCCTAATTCACACAGGAAATCTATGGCAGAGGAAGAGATTGAACTGAAACCTCCCAGATCCTTAGTCCCGTAACAAAGGACCATTCTTCATTTCATCGCTGTTCAGTTCGGTGCTCCGTAGTCACAGTATGGTGAATGTAGGAAGAGAAGGTGCTGGTTATGGTTTGCAGTGACAAATAGTTTACAAAATATTCATCAATGTGAGCATCACCTTCCCAGCTGCAGTTAGTCATACGGACTCATAGAAATGTGCCTTAAAAAAAAATAAATCTTCATAAACAGGTGGTTTCAGCGCACAAAATCACTTTGAAAGCATTTTACCTTCATCAGTAAATCCCCAAGTGCCTGTCACGAAGCGGGATGCTCCTTGAAGGCGATGCTGGCATGGTGGAGGCCATGGTGCCACGCAGCTGGCCGGGTCCTCGGGAGCTTGGGGAGCGTGTTCCCGTCCCGGCGAAGCAGCTGGACGTGGCCGTAGCCAGCGGCGTGTTTCCAGGCTTGACTGAGCAATAGGTTGATCCGTTGTGGCAGCCCTTGAGTTTCAAAAGCGATTTCGTGTGCATTGTTGCTGCCAAGTTATACCTGTGAATATTAATAGATTCTGGAGGGTTTTTTTCCTCTCAGACTGGGAACTTTTTCCTCCAAACCTCCTTGAACTCTGGCAGGGCTGAAGTGCTGGTTTTGATGGCAAAAACCAAAGCTCAAGTGGGATGTTGCTGTTTCTGCCATGATGTGGCTGTGTTATATCTCTGTAGCTCTGTCCTTCTGAAGTACATGCAGGACAGTGTCACTGATTTCGGCTGCTCCTTGTCTGTGCAGACAAAGCAGGGCAGAGTATCTTGTGCTTGACGCTAGCCTGAGTTAGGGGCTCAACCAGTAGGTTTCTGCTGTGTTTGCAAAGGGCTGAACAGAGAGCGAGCCAGGGCTGCTCTGTATAATCCAGTCTTCCTACCATGGCTGCCTACCTTTCTCTGTGAGACAAAAAATGGAGGTGTTGGGTTTGGTTTTTTTTATAGCTAAGAGGTGGCAGGAAAGGATTATGCTTCAGATGATCGTTGTCTTCCAGTCTGCTGACTGCAGCCCAGAGGGCTGCTCGGTTGCAGAGGAGTTGGCATGGGCATTTTGGAGCCTGCTGGAAGCTGGCATGTAAATACTGCTTTACCCAGCCTTCAGATGGAGCAAAATATTGTTTTGCATGTGTATTACTGAAGTCAGGGCAGCCATGGGTGTCGCAGTGGAGGAGGAGGAAGGTTTTAAGGCAGTAAAGGAAGCCCAGCACGCTTACACAACGCCAGTTTGGTTGGTTACAGGAGTTTTTTAAGTCATGAGCGCTATTCTGAAGTTGTGCCACTAAAAACAATGACACATTGCCTCTTCCCCTCCCTGGCTCCACTTCAGAGTGTGTCTCTCCAGTTTGTCTTGCAACACATATTTATCTGCTCTGTGCCCTTATGGCTGTTTAATTAGTATTCATGTTTCCTTTCAAATAGAAATTGAGTTGAGTGCTCAGAGAGCTGGAGCGACTTGCATTGCGATGGCATCACGTGGGCGGGATGGTGCCTGCTGCGCTCTCACACACGGTATTGAAAGACCTGGAGGAGACCAAATTAGGTTGTCAAGACATCAGAGATGCTTTCAAATAATTGAATTAAAAGACCCATTTGAAATCCCATACAGCAGTGGAGAAATAAGATTTGAGTAGTGCAGGGGCCCAGAGGGAAGACCCAAGCACTGAGGGTCTCTTGGCAGCCGAGATGGGTCCAGGTGTTGGTGGGCTCCATGCTGCCTCAGCCTGGGGTCACGATGACCCAGAAGACTGTCGGAGGCAGGGACATGCCTTTTGCTCCATTAGTGACCCACTTAACGATTCAGTGCTGTGGACTCCAGAGCACTACTGTGATAGAAATCAAAACCAAAAAGGCCAAAGTCAACTGATGTTTAAGGTAGAATTAGGTAAAGGCTTGCTGCCTACCCTGCTGCCAGCTTCTTCTCTTGCCGGTTGTCTGGGCAAAGGCTGTGTGATGGAGTCAGCCCATGGTAGACCCAGCTGCACTGGACACGCGCTACACACATGAGCATCTCCCGTCTAATCTGCCACAATAAGGATGATATTTAGCACTACAGTTCATGAATGATATCTTCATTGTCTCCTAACAAGCCACAATTGTTGCAGGCTTTTTCCCATCCCTTTAAGTGACTCAGAGGCAGGCAACTGTCAGTGTCTTGGGTGCTATTAATATCTCCATAAGAACGTGTTGATAAGTATTTTTTTTTTTATTTGGGGAGGAATCAGAGGGGAGGATGGCTGTTAAAAAATAACTCATCGTGTGGCTGGGTCTTTGTGTGAGCGAGCCGACAGTCCTGCCCACAAAAAGAATTTGCTTAAAATCCCTCCATCCAAAAAGAGCTGACCACACTAGAATAACGTTATTGGAGAAACTGTGCCAGAAACAGCATTCCTGTGACTGCAGAGACGAGTGTGCAAACTCCAGTTGTTAGACAGGCTGGATTTTTCCATTTTAGGTCTCTGCTTTCAGTGCGCGTGGCCCGGCTGGTGACCTGGGACCCAGCTCAGTCCCTGTCATCTCGTCCAAGCAGGATGCTGGAGGAACCTGTGGGAGAAGCATCCCTGTAAGGCGGCAGCGTGGTGTCGGGGGGCCTGGGATAGGCTTTCTATGGGTGTGGGTTTGCTGCAGCAGAGGATGCGCCATTCCAGAAAAACTGCATCTCCATCCAACATGGGCCCTTGATCCATCAAAGTGCATAAGGGGGTGGCTGGCTTAGGGCTCTCCATGTCCTTACAGGGATGCAGTGGGGCTCGGAAACACAGTTCAACCTGCCACCACCCTGCATGCAGAGAGAACCCCCCCGGAATAGCCCCCTGGTCCCCTTCCGTGATGCCCGCAGGGATGGGGGACTGCAGCGCTGTACGGCAGCGGCGCTGCTCGCCCCAGCTGGGCTCCCGGCTGGTGGAAGGAGAGGTGAGAATGTCATTTAGCTCCCAGCTGGCAATTTCCTACCCTTTCCTAATGGACTGAATGTGGTCCCCATAACTATAAATTTTCTTGGCTTGGGTCAGTTGAAATTGGAGACTTAATGCTAGAGAAGGGCAGGTTTTTATTTTATTTTTGCACTCTGTGTAATCACATTGATGGCAGCAGTGTAACAGTCTTGAATTATGGGTGACCAGACAAAAAGAAGGCATCTCCTTAGCTCCCTGTTGTTATTGTCTCTGGGTGCAGAGCAAAATGTGTAGGCTCCAGGCTAGATTGTGTAAATCTCGTTAGAAAGCCATTCCCAGCTAATGAAACCCTGGGAGAGAGGGATTTGGCTTCCCAGCCTTCAGCCTTATAGCAAAGGCTGGAATAAATCCATCTTCAGTTATGTGTAGGCTGTTCTCCCCTTTCCCCCATTGCGAGCGTGTATTTATTGGTGGAGTCGAGATACCGTCGTCGTTGCTCGAGATCAGCCGCAGGTCAGCAATTTGTTGCATCTGCACCCGAATGATTTCAAGTGACAATTATCTTCTCTTAAAAATAAGACAAAATAAAATAAAAACTAGTGCACAAAGAAATCTCACCTGGCCTTTAGTCCTTTTATGGAAACGGCGATCAGACATGTAAATAATTATAGCTCCCCCACTGCGAGCCTACTCTGCAGCTTGCTTGGCAATATGTATTAATTCAAGGGGCCAGAGCTGTTAAGGAAAGCTGTTGAAACGAAGTATCTGAGATAAATGCATCTCATCTTTCCCTGTTTGTGTAGGCTGAGAATGTGCCTGCCAGAGCCATAGATCCCACTTGGGGTCGTGTTTATTTGGCTGCAACTTTGTTGTTCTAAGCATGGGTTTACCAGCTCCTACTGTGTGAAATACGATTGTCTCTGTCCTCCTTTGCTTGATGGCCATTACCGTGTTTGCTGAAGTTTTGATTGCATCTGCTGTATTATTGGTCTTATTAATATAAAGACGTTGCAGACACCTCGTCACGCAGCCTCTGGCTTTCAGCTCCGGGACGTGGGCCCGGGCATGTTCCTCCTCCGCAGGTTACGGGGGCGATTTGGAGACATGCAGGGCCCGCTGCCCTGCAGAGATCTCTAGTCCCTTGTGTTCCAGCCCATCCTTGTACCATGCCTCCTCTTCCCAGTGCAGCATCTCGCTACAGACACTGAAGAAGAAATGTTTATTGCTCTGTTCTCTGGGGTTTTTTTGTGTTTCATCTATTTTTTTTCTCACCTGCCTTGCCTAATGGATACAGACACAGGGGAGTTTTTTTTCCCCTCCACGTCTAACTGGTCTAGACCTTGCTCAGGGTTTGCTGTACGTCCTCCAAGTGTCTATCAGATTTTGCTGCTGAGAGCAAAGCTCCAGCCAAGCCTGCAGAGCTGGGGGGACAGCGCCCAGTGATGGGGACATCCCTGCGCAGACCGCGGCACCTCGGGCGTTCGGGCAGCACAAAGGGAATTGCTGTAGGACTCCCTTGCTGTGCTCGGGCACGGGGGCTGCCAGCCGCCTTGGTGGAGTATTGCAGACCATCACTGCATCAGGGTTTGGTTAAATACGTGCTTGCTTTAACGAAAGAAACTTCCTGTGTTCGAAAACAACCTGGGAAATTTTCTTGTGTAACAAAAGGTGCTGGTGGAAGCAAAATCAGCTGTGCCTACCTGTCATGGAAGTGGGAAGACATATAGCCCTAGCTAGGGACTATAGGCAACAGCTGAGATGAAAATCCAGTAGTGCAGAAGCATCCAAGCCCTTCTGGGACAGCGTGGGCTGCTGGAAATATTTGCATTGTTTTGCATTCACTTTATCTCCTGCCTGTCCCAAAGAATAGAGGGTATCCTGTGCATATAATGATGTCTCTGAAGGTTTGAATATTCTTTTTCCCTACTCTAACTAATCTTTTTTAACGCTTTATAGCCTCATGTTCTGTAATTGAATGCATCTTATTTAGAAAATAACATTTAGTGCCACTTTGGATTTCCAATTATACTTCAATCGGACTTTGAGGGCCTGATGTCTTTGTCAGTTCGATGTGCACAAAAGATGGCAACATCAGAGCAGCCAACAGCGAATTATTTCCACTACTGATTACTAGGCTTGGGAGTAAAGTATGCAGGGCCAAATTTAGACTCAGCATAAATCTACTGAAATGAATTAAAGTATTATACCAGCAGCAAATTTGTCCCACAGCTTCCAAGGATGCTGGAAGAAATTAGAGCAACCATAGCTGTCAGTGAAAACCACCGCGAATGTCTCCTTGCTGCAGTTACTAATGTGAACAGCTCTGGGTTTTCATATGAAATGTCTGGAGTCGATTTGTGCTGCAGCACTGACAGCGCTGATGTCTCACCTCTTCAGCTCCCGGCGCACGGCAGAGAGTGAGTCTCTCCCACACGTTTTTTGGGCATCAAAAGCTGTCAGCGCTGGGCAGGGTGGGAGGCCGATAGCTGCCTGTGATAACTGACGGACCCTCCTCCCTGCTGGGTGACATGGCTCGGTCTGATCGTCTCGGGGACGCGAGGAGCGTTCGCAGGCGCTCCATTTACTAGCTATGGGTGGGAAGCGCCAGCCTGTCTCTATCCCGTGTCTGCAGGTTTCCCCAACAACCAGGCAGTCTTTTGAGTCAAGGGAAGGGGAGAGAGATTCAGTGACGGTGGAAAAGCCTCCAAAGAATGGAAGCTGCAGCAATGCCGACTTTATCTGTTAGTGTTTGTGATGGACTTTAAGGTCCTTGGCGACACCTTCTGTTACAGGAGGAAAAGATGAGTGCTATACAACAGTAAATGTATTATAATAATGACAAATTTTATTGTAACTTGTTGCAAAAGCAGAAGCCGCCTGCTCCCACCTAACGGGTGTCCTTCATACTCGGCGAGGACACAGCGGTTTGATCTGCATCTTGGAGAGCTCTAGCGTTAATGCTGGCCTGTGATGAAACAGCTAATTGATGGCATGTGCCGCACTGCCAGAAGTGTGTGTGTGTGTGTTCAGAGAGGGAGGGATAAGGATCCATGCAGGACTGCTCGCTCCGAGGCTGAGCAGCCCTGCAGCCTGCACAGGGCTGGTGCTCCGGGCTTGGTCTCTGCCACGAGAGTGGACTGTTTCCAGGAGCCAGAGGCCATGCCCGGTGCTGCATGAGGCTCTTCTGTGGGACTGGAAACCTGCTCAGGCAATGATTTGACTTTGACAGGAGATGGAGTTGACCTGAACCTCGCTCCGGGCCCTTACCCCATTTCCTCCTCCTTGCCTCGTGGTGTTTCCTCTGCGGACTCACCCAGCTTGTGCTACCATGCTCCCGTCCTTTGCTAGGTGTGTATATGGGCAGAGGTGCGTCCCTCGAGATTTCTGCCCTTTCCCTGCCGGCATAGCTCCCTTCCATGCTGCCTGCAGCACACCTCCTCCTTTCCAGCCGCCCAGCGAGGCAGAGCAGTCCTGTGGCCTCTGTTTCACAGCCTGGGAATCAAGACGGGCACAGTGATGTTCCTGTTTGTCTAAATTTGCTCTTCAGGTCTAAACTACTACTTCATGGCTCCTCTCTGGCCTTGAGAGAGCAAGCTGGGAGCCTTATCGTAGAGCGAGACACCCAAGGTTACCAGCAACTGAACACGGGCAGGGTCAGCCCGGGAGGGTGGCTGGTGCTTTCTCTATGTGCAGCCCTACGGGAAAAGTAAAATGCCTTGTTCAGAGTAGTAAATTGGGATAATCCACATGTATTGTCTTGAGGCTTCAATGCAAACAATAGCTTAAACTCCAGCCCATCCTGGTCCCGTGGTGGTCTGGGTGGAGGGTGTGCAGGGGCTGCACTCGTACCTGCCGTGCTGGCTGTGGTGGGACGTGCCTGGCTCGTGGTGGGACCAAACACGATGCCTTCTGCGTGGAGCGAGCAAACGGCATGTTTCGGCAGCTCTTTGTTTTCCTCCGTTTTTATGTGGCCCCTAAAGCTTTACATGTTGTCTCCTGAGATGTTATTTTTGGTAATCGAGCCCCTTCGCTGGCCTGCCTGTGTGCGATAACAGGGCTGGCGTGCTACAACTGCCATGGGACAGTGGTTTTCTTCTTTGGGGGAAAGGGCTTAAAGCTCATTTTCTTTCAGAATTAGAGAGTTTGGGATATACTTAGGAGGGTTAATTTCTCACGCTGGTGGTCAGGTTCCTAAATTATATTTTTGACAGCAGTATATAATGATATACAAGTGGGAAAGTGATGGAGTAGCAGAAAATTGACTGGCAAGGACAGCGTAATGTAGTTAGAGAGCAACACTTACTAAAAAGCCATGGAGACCACGGCAGTGTTCCTGGAGCAAACCAGTAGTAGGACCACGGTCAGGCTGTGAAAACAGTAATGATACGACTCTGTGACCTTTAAAGCTACTTAGGGCATTCCAGTGCTTTGGATTTTCAAGGCTCTATAAAATTACACAAACCAGTCATGCCTTTGACTTTCCTCCTAGGTTTCTGCAGTATTTAAACAATTTGAAGAACCCTGAAATGGTTCACAAAGTGGGGAATTGAGGGTTGCTCGCAAGCCTGCGTTGCAGCATGGAGCCTTCCTTCCTGACTGGCTACGGAGAAGAGCTGAGCAGGGTTTGGGATGGCTGTACTGAATCCTGCCCCGAGAATGCCCCAAAGCACACCATCCCCTTGGAAAGGCAATGTCCTGTGGGACGTGGGCGTCCGAGGGACGAGCCCCACAGCCCTCCTGGCCAGTCTCCAGCTCACCCAGCCTGGGATGCGTGATGGTCTCCCAGGAAAGAAGGCAGAGAGGTCAGCGGGCATCGTAGGAGCCAGAGGGGCTAGAAGCCATCGTTTTCTGCTCAGCCCATTCTCTGGGCAAAGCTGCTGTTGAATAATAATGTCAGTCACACGCGAGGTGCAGGGCAGAGCCGTGGTTGGGCTATTTAAATGATACTTGCGTGTGCCAAGAAAACAAACAGAAAGGGCCAGTCAAAGCTTTTCAGTGTCATTGACACCCTCGGACGTGCCAGAGCTGGGAACAAAGCCGGCATTGTCACGGAGCACAGCCTGCGAGTCTGTTCGGAGCGGGCAGATGCGGGGTTGCCCACCCTGCTGTGCCGCGGCCAGTTGGCCACGTGGGGTCCCTTTCAAGGTGGGTGGCGAGACATGTCCTCCCGTGCAGCCCTGGGCTTTCTCCTGAGCAAGGAGGGTAAACAAAATGTGGCCTCTGTGTCTCCGTGTGTGCCAGGGGTGGCAAGCGGCCAGGCACTTGAGGGGGGGATGCTGTAAGGGCAGGGATGGGGAGAAGCCGTATGGCAGAGGGAGCTCCAGCTCTGCCTCCGCGGCGGGCCGAAGGGTGGCATCAGGACACTGGCCCCGACACAGGGTGCCCCAAGTGTTTTTGGGCAAGTTGCTGCAGACCTTGTCTGTGTGCCTCTAGAAAGTGCCGTGCAGAGACCTTCAGCCGAGTGGGTTCTGGAGGAAGAGCAGCAGCGGTACATCGAGGCAGCCTGGGGATGGACACACGGCGCTTCTCAGGACAGGCTGCAGCCCTTGTGCTGTGCCCCATTATGCTGCTCTCGCCAGCGCTAGTCCCTCATCTATAAACTAAGGATAATGTTTCATGTGCTTCTGGGAGCAGCTGTGGTCTATTATTTTGTGTGTACACACGTTGCCTGTTCCAGCAGGGCTACAACTTCTCCTAAAGCTCCTGGGCACGCCAGAAATGCAGGGAACGCGCTGCCGTTCGGGGGCACTGGGTGTTGGTGACCGTCAGGTGCAGCCTCAGGTCCCTGTGGGTTTGGCTGATTTGCTCCATCGCAGTACATGCAGCAATGGAGCAAGGCAAGGGTTAAGCACAGGGCCCCACTGGAGAGAGGGAAATAACCAGTGTGGCAGGGGAGCAGGAGGGAGCCTGGGGTCCCTTGCTCTGCAGTGAGTGCTGGGCTCCAGCTGCCTCCCATACATATGCTGCTCATTTTTCATACTGAACACAGCTGCCGCCAGCATCTCTTTCCTACCCCTGTTCCTGCCAGTTTTATGAGAAAAGAATAAAGAGGGGAAACAGATAACTGCAGAGGTTCATTTGCCAATTGTCAGGCTGCCGGTGCATCAGAAATAGAGTCATCGGTCTGCTTCCTCCACTGCGCAAGGGCTGCGCAGGCATCTTTTCACTGGCAGCATTATTTATTCATGGCCCCCCCAAGCTGCTCTCCTTTTTGGAAGAAGGGACCTGCTGATGCTCCTGTTTTTTCCAGGGTGGCTTTGGCTTTGATGAGCTCACTCCGTGTGCACGTTGGGTGGGAGAAGTTGCCTTTCCTGGAGACCTCAGCCTCTACCCCGGGAGTGAAGCCCTTCCCTTCGCTGGCAGGCTGCGATCGATCGGATCAGCAAAGGCAGGCGCGGGTGGTGGGGTCTGGCTGATGCTGATGGCTGCCCCTCTTTCTTTAGCTTGGTAATTAGAAGCTCTCAGAGAGAGGGAAGAGAGGTCACGCATGGAGCGGGCCTATTAACCCTGTCCCTTGCCAGCTACCCTGCAGAGAAATGCCCTTCGAGCAGCTGCTGTGGTGCAGGCTTCCAGCAGGAAGGCAGCTGAGGGGAGGGAAGATCCCCCTCCACCTCCTCTGCCCCGCACACGGGTGGGGATTTGCTTCCCATGGGAAGTTTGCAGCTATAAAACATAAAGGCAGAGACTAAATTTTGCCTGGAAATGTTGGTAGACTCATCTCTTTCATATGGCAGCAAGAACCACCGTGGTGGTGCCCCATGTCCTGCCAGAAGCAGTTGTCTTGAGGCAGAAGACAGAAAGCAGGTCATATACCCACAAGTCCTTCTCCTGGTGCATCCTCACAGATTTTTGACATTTCCAGATTGGCCTTTAATGACCTGATCTTCCATGAGTCTGTTCAATGCCGTCTACTTTCAGCCTTCTGGGACAACGAATTGCATATTTTGATAGCTGGGAGGATGGTCCCCCTCATTTCCAGCCTCACTAGAAACTGAGGGCTACTGATTTTCACGCAAGCCAGTTTATTTTGTGGTTTCAGTCAAAGTCCATTCAACCCCGTAGCTTTTCCTAGAGCAGATCTGTAGGTAGACTCAGCAGCAGTCTGCAGGATCCCCCTCACAGTCTGTCGGGTCTATTGCTGTACTGACACCAGTGATATTTATGGAAATATATGCAGAAGTTCCTCAGGCTCTGATGGAGCAGAAATAGTTTCATGGCATTATTTGCCCAAAATGCCACTGTTTTGAGTGCTGTATCCGGACAGTGAGAAGCTGATGTCAAAGTAACTGTTTACAGCAGGAGCTGATATGGCTTCCAGGGACAAGTGGCTTAGCATTGCAGCACTGGGAGCATTAATGCAGCAATTCTGAAGTTTATGTATAAGCTCTGAGCTTATATCACCCCTGCTTTTCGTCAAAGCAATACCATAGCCCCAGAGCTGCTCCTTGATTCCTCTTCTCCCATGCAGCAAAACAGCAGCCCAAGGAAAAGCAGGTAAAGATGAAAGCTAAACCCTTTGCCCAACCTTCTCTGGCTACAAAAAACGTTCCAGCTTTTATTTCAGATAATGGGAGGCCCTTGGTTAGTTTTCCCAGTTTCCCAGGGGCACTTCCAAGCCGCAGGCAGTGGTGTTTGCTCTGCGGTGTGCAAAGGGTGGGTGTTTGAAGTGCTGACTTGGTGGTAGCACTGAAAATGAAGTCATGTCCCAAAGGATGGGATTGTTGTGGGGAAGATTTGATGGGTGAAAACCACCATGTTGTGACTTGTGACCCACCAAAACCCCTAATTGTGTGTTTAAAGTAAACCCCAGACTAGCACTGTTTCTTTTGCCTCCGTCTTGGCAAGTTGCCTTTGGCTTCGAGGGCTCCTATCACTCATCTTGTGGTTAGCTGGTGAGGAGTCACCCTAGTAGTTAGGAAAGGAATGTTAAAGGCCTGTTGTGTAAACCAACCGCTGTCTGAACAGACTTTGTTTTCAATGTAAATCTGCTGCAGGGAATGATTTAACCTTCATTTATTCTTTTTTTAATTATTTCATTAAATAAGATTTATACAGGTATAGTATTGGAAAGGTCATTCATCCCCCAAGCTGTGGGAAGAGCTCTGCACATTCCTCCCTCTTCACTTTCCTGCTTTACCCCTTGTTTCGGGGTGGGAAAGCACAAAGACTGGGTTTTGTTGCCTTCCTGGAAAGTTAATTTATATCTGCATGGTACACACAGCCCCCTCAGCCCTCCTGTCCCCCATTCCCACACTTAATGAATCCTCCAAGCTCAGCGGTATTTCAGCTGGAGTAACCAGGAGCCCCATTCAACCGCTGTGTAGCCTTCCCCAAGGGAGTGCATCCCAGCTCAGGGGAAGCAGGGGTTTATTCCGCTCCTCTCGCTAAGAAAACACGAGATGAAGTATCTGATGACTGGGGTTTGGGCTCAGGTTCTCTGGCTTGCTATGCTGCTACTGATTTGCTCTGCACATTTTCTGCAGGCTGCTCCTCTTGTATCTCTGAGATGAGATATTTTATGTTTTTCCTCTTTACTGATACCTTATGAGGCTGAATGAGGTTTTTTTGCAAAGCTGTTTAAGATATATAGCAGCAAAGCATCAGTGATTTGACACACCAGCATAGGCGTGCTTACAGCTGTGCTCTGTTTACCCTATCAGCTAGGCTGGCCATCCAGCTCTGAGCACAGCATCTCCCGAGAAGCAGCCCTAGTCGCATAGAGAAGACTTCATCCAGGCACGAAGGTTCGCAAGCCAAGGCGGCAGAGCTGGAAAGGAGGTTTTGCAGCTTTCCTAGCAGCAACCTGTTCTCCAGGGCTTTCCTGAACCTGAAGAACAGATGGTTGGGCTGGAGGCTGGGATGCAAGGATGAGGGACTCTTGTTGACATTACCTTTACCAGAGTCGCCTTTCATCATTAGCATGTAAATGCCACCAAGCACCCAGGAATTATCCATCTATGATCTCTTCATTAGAAGAGGCCTCTGATCAGGTTAATCTCACTTTCCCCGTGTGGAAAGGAGGATGCTGAGCAGCTGTATCCACCAGCAAGTGAAGGCAGAGTGAATTTCTGGGATGGAAGGATGCTGCGAGCATCAGGTTTTAAGTGAATTGGCAGTGATTGCTTTGGCTCTTGCACAGAAATGCAAGGGCTGAAATAGCAGCGTTGAAGGTAGTAATTGAGACTAATGGGACTAGTCCTCTGCAGCAGGTGCCCTGGAATACGTGTGTGGTGGATGCTGGCTAGCCCCGGTCTCCTGTGGAAAGGAGGGGAGCGGAGGAAGCTTCCAGCCTGGTGCCTTTTTCCAGCCTCTCAATGGTCTGCTCTCCCTCTTGGGAAGTAGAAGCCAAAGCAAGCATGGGAGAGGGAGGAGGAAATGTGTTTTAACAGTAAATATGGCCTTGTTATTTATCAATGCAGAGTAATTGAAGTAATTTCATGTCATTTTTAAATGCAGCGCCTAGGGATCTAATCTATCTGTCTAATATTAATGGGTAATATTTGGTTGCCTCATTCATTCATTACTGTTTTCATTAAGACTCTAATCCCATTTAGGAGTCTGTTTGTCATTTTAAACTCCTCTGTTTTATCTTAGCCTGCCACAATCCTTTTTAACAACTTAACTGAATTCATGAGTTCTAGGCTAGCAGCTTGGGGGAAGGGCCTCTGCTGTCTAGCATGTGGTTTTTATGGGGAGAGAGGAAAAACAGACGGCTGAAGGCAATTGCAAGCAGCAGGCACTGAGCTTTCCTGTGATACACACCACTGAGATTTAGGTCTTTCATAACAGATCTGGATGTCTGCGTTTCAGAGCATGGAGCTCCCTTCTCTGACAGAGAGTGCATTGACACCCACTTTGAAGCCTCCATCATTTCCAAACCAGTATAAGCAGCTGCTTGTAACGGGGTGTTGCTTATAAATGCTCCGGGTGTTTCTAGACAAGGCGTTATCATTCCCTCCAAGGTATTCCCACTTCCAGTCATTATCACATCGTGGATGCTCCTTAACACCAAGGCTGGGGAGGTGCTGACGAGGGCTGCAGGGATGTACATGGAAATGTTAACCCCCAGAACATGGGTACTGGGGCAAACTGAGCAGCACAGTCTTTGATTTCAAGGTGGAGCAAGCTGCATCGGTGTGGCTGGTACCCACCAGCGTGGCACTTGTACCAGTGCTGCTGCCTGGGGAGCAAACACCCTGCAGGAGATGGGGCTGGAGGGCTGGCAGTTTGCTGCAGGCAGCAGGAGGGGAGGTTTGTCCTGCTCATGTTGCAGATATTCCCAGCTGGGCATCTCCTGACTGTACCAGCATCAGCCCTACACACGGCATGGCTCTTTGCTGTCCAAGCTTGCACGGTCTAGAGACAGAGTTAATGCAAACCTGGCCTTTTTCTGCCTAAAGCCCTGCAGAGCACTGCCCAGAAGAAATAAAGGGATTTCTCTAAAGTGAACTGAGATCCTCTCTTTGAGGAGGAAACAGCAGAGCCCGAGATGCCCCTGCCTGCACCATCCAGCATGATCACTGCAGACAAAAGTAAACACCAAGTCAGAGCTCTGACGGGGGCATTTCGTGTTGCAGAGCAACCTCTTCCCACCGCCTGATGCTGGGGGCTCTGTCCCCTGTCCTAGCTCTCCTCCTGGTCAAGTCCCCGCACCCTCGGGCTGCAGAGCACCTAGGAAGCCTTGGCAGGGTCCCCGCAGCGCTGCCGGGCATCACCTGTAGTGCCGAGCGGGCGGCGGAGCCGGGCATCCCCTGCGCTACGAGGCGTCCAAGTCTAATTAGAGTCCCGGGGAATCGAACCATTGTGCTGTTAATGACTCTCTGGCAATGTTCTGACTAAAACAGTAATTTTAATAAGCACAGCCCAATTGTAAGTGTTCTTTGAACACCTAATTACATTGGTTATAACTCCAAAATTATTCAGAATTCTATTTTTGCCACTTCCTTGCGAAATAGAGAGGGAAGGAAGCACGCATTTTATAATTATTCACCTTAATTAATTTTCTGAGCTTCTGTTAAAACTTTTAATGACTGCAGGGAGCGTGCTATGAGTTACATGGCAGCAAGGCAAAGCACTGAATGCGGAGGCCATGAACTGATGCAAGATGAAAGTTTACTGCGTTGGATTGATCCCCACCTGAGCCCAGAAATTTTGGAAGGCTGCTCCCCTTTTATCCTTATTAATTAGTTCCCCTGAGGCATGGACTAATCAGTGCTGCACTGCAAAGGACACTGCTCATTGGCTGGGTGGCCGTGGCAGGGTGGTCTCGCCAAGCAGCGTGCCGTTCGTCAGAAGACGGTGCCAGCGCTTCAAGAAGCCACTTCTGATGGCAGCAGTGATGTCCCGCAGCAGGGACGCTTGGATGTGCCATGCGGCCGCTCCGGGCACATCAGCCCCTCGTTGTGAAATCCGGAGCAAGCCCAGAGGGACCTCCCGTGGGCAGCGGGGAGGTTGTGTCACCCTGGCCAGTGCCAGCAGCACACAGAGCGGCCGCAGAGGATCTCCTGCCCGGACGGAGCTGCTCAGTGGCAGCGCTGTGCCGCATGCCTGGAAAGAGCCTGATTTCCAGAAACTCATTTGAACTTTTTTTGCAGACAAGAACTAAAACGTAGCTCCCCTGAGGCATAGTGGTTTTCCAGGGGAGGAAACGCGTGGATGTATTGCAGCATAACCTCGTTTTCGTGGTGGAGACCTTTAGCATCTCATTCCTTGTTATAGTGTGTGTAAACATTTATCATATTACCCCTTTTCCTCAACAAGAAAGTAGAGTTTCTGTGGGTCAGTTCTGTGGGGGAACAGAGCAACTTAGTGTCCCAAATGAGACAGGTATTCTGCTGAGCATCCCGTACTCCCCAGCTGCGGTGCACGGCGCCTGTGTACGGGGGAGCTGGGCAGGAGTGAGTGTGGCGGGTGTGTGGCTGCACCTCTGTGGTCAGGTTCGACCTAATTATTCAATCCATAAATTTTGCTGCATTTGCTGATTCCAGAAGCCTGTGTAAATACTTCAGCCAGTGTTTTTATTTCTACGCTGGAGATGAAAGAATCGCTTCCTCATCTCATATGTGCACAAGGTTTTCCTGCTGGCCCCCTCTCCGGTAGCACTGGACATGCGTCGCTGATAGACGTGGCTGTGCATCCTCTGCCCCTCGCTTCCCAGATGCAGATGCAAAGCAGGAGGGAGAGCTGATGCTGCCAAGCCACTTTGGAGCGGTGGCTGTTGCATGTACGCTGGCACTGGCGTGTCGGGAGCTAACCCCGAGCATGGGGTGGGCGTGCGAACAGCAGCACGGGATCCCAAACGCTGCGCACACCCCTGAGGGCTGCACTGCGATGCACAGCTGGGATCCGAAGGAGGGCGAGGGACTGGGACACCCAATCCAGATGGGAACACGGTCAGTGCCCGTGCCAGGAGGGTGGTACCATGCCCCTGCGTGGCTCTGTTCTGCAGGGAGCGAGCGGCATCGTCGCCTGCTGAGGGCAGAGGAGGAGCTGCCAGGTTGAACAGACCCAGCATTTGGTGAATGGCCACGGGTGGCCCATATTCGAGATGAAAAACCGTATCTCCTTCTCCAGGTTTACATGACTCTGTGCTGCTGGGGATGGGATCTCTGCTGGACAGTTCATTATTCCAACAAATCTTACTCAGATGTTTCATACTGATGCAATGATTAACTTGATTTGTGGTAAACCATGGGAAAGCATTTGTCTGCAGGAGCCTGTGTGCCAGAACACATCTGATCTAAGCCCAGGTCCTGCCGGCTGCTGCTGGGTTGGGTGGAGGGAACTCTGGCTTGAGAATGATTTTACAGCTTGATTAAGCCTTACTCTGGGGCATTTGCTGGTTTTTCACTCTTTCTTGCTTCCCAGAGGAGGCTGCCCTTACTTTCATCACCTCCCTCAGGAGCCTAGTGCTGTACATGCAGGGCAGCTGGGAGCCAAGGAGACAGGTATGCCTGGAGAAGGTCTGATTACTTGCTAAGACAGCTATCCGGTCTCCTGTGCTCAAACACAGCTTGGCCTCGTAAGATGCTAATGAGCTTCTTATAGCAGTAAAGCCAAACTCATTGAGTAGGTTGCTTGGATCAGAGTTTAAGGGACTTTCTCCACATGCATCTGCAGAGCTGTAATTAAATAATCCCTTTGTAGTCATGGAAACATTGTCTCTGTGTCCTCTCCCACTCACTGCTTTTCTGCCAAAAGTTACAGGCGTTGATTTGGTTCTGACAGCCCTTCAGTAGCTCTGATAATCCTTTCTCTGCTGAGCGGCGTGGGAGAGGAGAGCTGGGTCCTCTGGTAGGTGCAGTACCTGTCAGGAGAACTCCCCCCCATCTGCTCCTTGCCCGGGTACGTACCTTCATCTGTTACAGGGACTAATGGCTTAGTCCCTGATGGAGCCAGGTATTCCTGCCTTCGGGGGCTCAGTAGCACTTTGGGGATGCTCCTCAGCGCTTTTCAGTTAAAACACTCTCCCTTTGCCCTCTTCCCTGTGTCCTGGCTGCTGCCCCACGCAATGCACTGGCTGCATCCCACTCACTGCTGGGCCTTCCATGCTTGCTGCTGGCATCAGCCTTAGCGTGTCCGAGATCTCCACCAGCTCTGCTCAAGCTGAAAATAAGTGATTTCCAGGTAGGACTTTTCATACAGCGTGGGGCAGATTGGACCCACAGGTCTTGCTCAGCAAAGCAACAAGTGCTCTGCAGCCCTGCATGCTGGTTTTTTCCTTGGCAGAAATGGTATCACAGAAGGACTCCAAATTTGAACAGTTCTGCGTGAAGATGCAGGGAGGAGAAACAGTGGGAAGAAGAGTCTGTCAAACTTTTTTCAAGCCTCTGAGAAAGTTTGACTTTATTTTCCCCAGCTCTGTCACCCTGACACATTAACGGCTCAACTGATGTGTCCTCCTTGCTCCTTCCCACACTTTTTCATGTCTCCTGCAGCAGCAAAAAGCAGTGTTTTTTTCATGAATGAAGGGAAGAATAAAATCTCATTGGAAAGTTCATCAGCTTTGGGCTCCTGCTCACTGAGTGATAGATAGCTTTAATTACATTGAACTAGTTGGCATCTCTACTACGCTCCCCAAAGTCATTAAAAATAGATTTTCTGTTTGAACTTGAGCACCCCAAGGGGTCCGCAGGCAGTGTGCTCTGCCGGTGGGACATCCCGGGGGCTGATTCCAGCCAGGGAGGTCAGAGGCCTGTGCTGGTAGCAGGCATAATCTATGGAAACTTTGCTTTGTTTATTTTATGTATTTATTTATTTGGAACTGGATTCTTGCACTTGTTTTATTTTCTCTGGGGGCTGGCAGAGTTTGAGTTCATGTGTTTTGGAGAGTCTGTACTGGGTTTTCTGAGGGTTTTTTTTTGCTGATGTTATGGGTCAGGCAGTCAAGGAGAGCAGTAATGAGATTATCATTTAATTATTGAGAAGCAGGTTCATAAGTAGGGAACTGAAAAACTCATCAGCAGAGTTTCGGCATGGACAGAAGGAAGAGAGGTAGCAATTGGGCTGCAGGGAGGAGGGCTCTGCCCTCAGGAGTAAGGAAATTCCCCAGGAGTGTTGTTTTCTTGGTTGTTGTCCTTCATGCAGATGCTCCTCAGCTCTGCTGAATTGCTTTATTGCTTTGCATTTGCTGTGACTACGCTGATGTGGAGTGCCCGTCACCTTTTCTTACCCCCGAAATGACTGGCTGCCCGCTTCAGCAGAGGTATGGCCTCGTGGGTGTCTCCGGGCTCTGCAGGAGAGCAGCAGCCCATCTTGCAGGCAAGGAGGTGCCGGATTTGAAGCTGCATTTGGAAAATTCCTGCACGTCTCTGCTTGGCTTCAGGACCTCTTGCCTCATGTTTCTGGTAGCTGGCGCAGAAATCTCAAGGCATCCAAAATTGGCATCCGCTCTTGAAAGCTCAGGCTTCGCTGTGAGGTCTGCTAGTGCTCCGGGATGGGGGCTGAAGTTGGGAGCCCTGCTCTCGGTGCCGCAGGACCTTGTGCTCCTGCTCTGCAGATAAGTTCATCAGTTCAGGCAACAGCTTTCTCAGGGCTTAGTCTGGGGTGGGGAATACACTCCTCAAGTGGGGATAGACCTCCTCAGATGTTTGCTCTGAGCACCAGGAGCATTCCTCTGACCCATCTTCTCTAATGTAAACAAAGAGAAGTATTTGTATTTAAAAACTAAATACTGAAAACCAAAGCCCTTTCCAAATAAACCGTTCTGCTGCACACAGAGCTGCCCCAGGGGCTGGCGAGGATGAGAGAGCAAATAGACCAGGCTGTGACAGATGGGAGTCAGGTTGGTTATGCATAGCTGCGAGGTGCTGGTGCCCGCTGGGATTGGGATGTGGGGACAGGGATGCCGCGAGTGCCTGTGGCCATCGGAGCAGGGCTGGGCAAGCGGCACCCAGCGGTGGCCACGATTTGGGCTTACTGGTGACTGCACCCGCTCCTTTCCTGCTTTCTGCCTTTGGAAAGCCGTGGGCCTGCGTGGCACTGCGCAGCTCACGGGCAGCATCTCTCCCTTCTCCCACGCTGCCCTCTCCGCTGCCTTGCCGTGGGCAGCTGCCAGGCAATCAGCCGCCTCGTGGCTGCGGGCAGCAAACCGCTCCAGACTTTGTTGGTTCTGCTGTATCTGGTTATTGATAGAAACATTGCTTTCCTCGCTTGAGCCACCTGTGGCCGTAAAATCTGCCGAGACTGATCCTCTGAAGGCTCGTTCCCTCTTTGCGGCGGAGCTGAGCTGCCGGCGCAGGCAGCGGGAGGGTGTGCGGGCAGGGACTCGCGAGGGGCTCGCTGGACGCCTCCTCCGAGGCCGAGTAGGATCCTCTTCCATCATCAGTGCTTGTGACAGCAATGGCCTCTGCTGTCTTCTCTTTTATCTTCCCTTCTGGTTTTCCCTTCAGTGATTTTCTGTCTCATTTTCTTACTATTTCCTTCCTATTCAGCTGCCTCTTTGCCTCCACGCTTTCTTTTTTCTTTCCCTTGATGGCACTCTGTGGCTGAAGGGGGCATGGGGGGATGTTCTTGGACTTGGGAGTCCTCCGTCCCCCACCCAAGTCCGTGTTGTTTTCCTTCCACCTGCAGGCATTGGTGTTCCTTGTCTTCTCTTCTCTCCCCAGCGCAGCGTTTCACACGCACAAATGCTTTGGTCTCATAATGATAATTAGGCTGGCAGAGAACAGTTTAAAAATACCTAAAGCCAAGAGAGGGTTTCCAGCCAGCCGTCAGGATGAGTAAGGACATCTGAGCTTTACTTCTGTATTGTCTCTGAAGGAAATATAGCTTTCAGTCTTGTGTGTTCATGATAGGTATGGGATAACATATGGCTATATCCTATTCTTAATGGTATTTCTCTTGTTTTTCCATTAAAGTGAAACATACTCTTTAGAGGGTTGGAATAGATTCGCTATTTGGATCGTGGATGGTAAGGATGGTCAATTATGCATCAGTACTGTGAGAGCTGGGCAAGTACTGCAAAACCCCCCAACATTTTTCATGCATGCAAATATTTAAATGCCTTCTGTTCATAATATTTTTGAACTTCTTCATTTAAACATTTACTTGGGTATTGGAGCAGTGCAGGTTTCCTGGCATTCATTTTTATGAAGGGTGAATTTCAAAGTCACAGGCGTAAGTATTGGAGAAAAGCAGATGGTTTATTCATCCCCAAAGTCTTAGACCTTCCTCCAGCCAGGGACCCGGGACCTCCACCCTGTGGCCACGGGATGTATCCGAGCGGTCGGGGCTACGGAAGTGCTGACCCAGAGGCACCTCGGGGCTCTGCTGCGCTATTACTGTGCTTGGTCGGAGCAGGTACCCCAGCTCAGCCAGCGCCAGCCCACCCACACACCTCTGCCAGGTCTCCTTCGGTCACTGGACGCTGAATGCTGCAAAGAGGAGAACGGGTGCCGTTATCTGCCCTGCATTTGTAGGCATTACAAAGAAAAGATCAAATGGTCCCACTTGGGCTAGAAACACGCCACTGCATTGTTCAAAATTTCAGTGTAATTTTTAAAGAATTACCATGTGCAGAAGCCACAGCTTCTGCGCAGAGAAAGAACCCAAATGCCTAACATAAAATCATCTGTAACAAACTGTTATTCATATAATTCAAATCCTCCGTTATTTATAGAGTGCCGCGAGAGCATCCAGCTCCTCACAAACATGAAACAAGCGCTGAGCTGCATATAAATCACAGGGACAGATCCTGTCAAGCCTCACACTGTAGGTAAGAGGCGAAGAATCAGCAATGCCCAGTGATTTCGGGGCTGTCCTGACCTCCGGGGTGGGTGAGAGCCATCCCACCAACACAGCTCAACATGCTGGGCAGATTTTAGGGGAAATCCAGTGACCTCCCTCACCGCATCCTGCGGTGGCTAGTGACTCCCACGGGGGCTGCTCAGAGCCACCACGGCTCCACGTGCTGCTCGTTTGGTTTGAAAAACATACATTTGCCTCTAGGCTCCCATCCAGGAGCGGTGCGATGTCTGCATCTCTGCTCTGCACTGGGAAATTTCATATCCTCGCTGGGATGCAAGCCCTGGATCGGCCACCCTGGGAGGCTGTGCCTGCTGCCAGGCTGGAGTGCTTGCTCCCGCACCACCGTGATGTCTGTAAAGTGCTTTGAGGTCCCGAGAGGGAAGAAGCAAAGTGGGTAAAAGTGTGTCACATGCGGCCACTCAAGGTGCAGGTGAGACCCTGAGAGGGCACCCTGGATGCTTTTTGCAGCCAAGAATCAAACCCAAGCCCTTTCTTTACACCTCTGTGCTATTCCATCACCCTGCATTTTTCTCTTCTCCATTTCTGAAGCACTTTGCAGCCATCACAGGCTAAATGCATGCCCAGCGTACCTGGCTCTGCCTCTTGCACCCCCTCAGTCCCTGCACCGCCCTTCCAGTTCCAGGGCTGCTTTGCTCTTAGCGTATCCCAAGCTGAGCCCTGTGCCCGTCCCACAGACTTCATCTCAGCGAAAAAAATACCCAGCCCCGCGCATCCACACGCAATTTTTGTTTTAGGAAAAGCTGTTAAGTAGGGCTGAGGAAACAAGGAGAATAGCAGCCCTATTGGTGTCGTGTTTAGAGAGGAACTGGGTTCTCACTGTGTCAACAGCACTTGGCGTGAAAGTGGCCGTTGTTTGGCGAGACACTGCTCCTTTCACCCCGCGCGCCCCAGCTGCTGGGAGCCGGGCGCTGTTTTGAAGGACAGAGTGAGTGCAATGCCGACAGTTGTTTTAATTTTCAGCCAGTTGCAGGCATCGCTCCCGGGGCCCGAGGGGAGCGGCTGGCGCTGCAGGGCGGCTGTGCCGGGGACAGCAATAATTATTTACAGTATTTGATAATAGAAATGTAAACACATCGAAGAGGGACCAGCACCGGCAGGGCCAGTGTGGGAGCACCGCGCTGCGGCGTTGGGACAGGCAATGCAAACGTACCGTGCCCGCCGGAGGTGGCAAGGGATGGGTTGGAAAGGTTAAAGTGGAATTTCTTCATTGGAGTCAAGCAACGACCCATGGTTAAAGCTTGGTGTCATTTTGGAGCCTTCGGTGTTTTCAGTGCTGATAAATGGGTCAGGACTGTGCTACACCTCAGCATCACACAGGGACCTTTCGTGTCTGCGATAGGTGTGAGAGGGGGTTTGCAGCAGCGATCTGTGTTGGTGTTCCCTCACGTCCTTCCTTCTCTCTTCTGCTCTGGCATCTCTTGCTTGCAAGAGACAGGTGGCCCATGCGGGGCTCATGCCTGGGGCAGCCAAGTCCATGCAGGTGCTGGAAGGGCTCAGGGTGGCCAAGGAGGAGCAAGTAGTGAAATACCCACGTAGGCTAAATAAGCTGCCAAACTACAAAATCCCAATGAATTTTATTCCCTGCCAGCTTTCCTCCCTGAAGCAGCTTCCCCCGCAGCAAGTGTGAGATAGCAAACTGTAAATCAGGGAGGAGAGGATGCAGCTTTTGCCCTGAGAGCGTCTCTGGGCAGGGAGGTCGGGAGGGTTTTCGGCGAGCTGGCGCCGGGAGGTCAGCCGGCCTCCGGGCTGTAGCTCCGCTGCACCCGTGATTCATGGTGTGGCTGCACCCAAGGGATGGAGTGACTTTATGACTTGGTCCCCAATATTTCCTCTTCTTGGCTGACTTCTGCAAGGATAGTGAAACAAATTCTTTTGTGAATCGCTGTTGTGTTACTTGAATCAAACCGGCGAAGCAGGACCCAGAGCTGCTCTCCTTTCGCTTGCCTGCTGTACGGAGAGGAGCACTGAGCCCATGTGTTTGCTTCCTTTGCAGGTGTCCCGGGTGCCCGTGGAGTCCTGCGAGCAGTACACGACCTGCGGGGAGTGCCTGAGCTCCGGAGACCCCCACTGTGGCTGGTGCACGCTCCACCACATGTAAGTCCAGCCTTGGCCATTTCGTTTGAGGTGCTGGCGGTGATGATAGAAGCAGCTTTCAAAGCCACCGAACGCCTCCCATGCAACCTTCGCAAAAGCGAATTCGGTTGAAGTTCCTTAAATCCTTTCTTCCCTTCCCTGGACGTTCCCTACATTGCGGCGTGAATGCCATTGAAAATCCCTGAGCTCCTGTGAAGGGGTAAAGGAAAACAAATTCCTGCTCTAGGAGCGGTGGGTCACACACTGCAGAACTTAAACTAGTGGGAACAAAGGCCTCGTGGTTTGCGCACTCCTGCTTGCCCAAACCGCAAGTCCCTCCAAATTAACGGGAAATTTTTAAAGGCAATGGTAGACTTGATTTTGTGAGTGGGACTTTGCTTTCAGAGAGGTGACAGCACTGGGATGGAGCAGAGCACCAAGTTCTATTAAATGTATCAGAAAGAGATATTTAAATTCTGCAAGGAGAGGTCAGAGGGTCTCTGCACCAGCCGTCCCCGATGGGGCAGAGCCGGCAGCGCAGGGCTCGGAGCTGGCAGCCCCTCACGCACGTCAACAGGCACAAAGGGCTAAGGGGTTGGGTTTGTTTTTTTTTTCAGGGGAGCTCCAGGAAACGCTCTCTGCATTCAGGAGGTGTCTGAGTCCTTCCTTTCTCTCTCCTGCCATAATAACGATCACTTCCTAAGGCGGAAGGAGGACCACCAGGCAGAGGCAGATCGGGGGAGGAGGGGAAAGCCTCGAGGAGGCTGGAGGAGAGGAATAGAAATCCCTCCGGCCGGGTGCCAGCTTGCAGAGCAGCCCGGTTAAATGCATGGAAATCGGGGCGGAGGCAGAGTTCAGGGACCCGCACAGCAGCGCTTGGCCACTTGCCGGAGGAGCAGGTGCTGGAGTGGGACCGGGGAATGGCAGGCTCCTCCGCAAATCCGGCCTGGATTCAGGACCTGTGGGCTTTGGGGTGCAAACTGGCTCGCCGCAGCTTGCTTGGTTTGCAAAGAGTCGTTGCCACACTTGGGGAGATGCAGGAGAACCATTGCAGCCACCGGCCCTGAGCATCCCGCAGGCTCCACGCAAGCAGGACATTTTTTTTTTTTTTTAAGCTTTTTTTCCTTTCAGACGAGCGTGTCCAGCCCTGCAGCTAAGCCACCATATGTGCAGTTGTGTCCGAAAGTCTTTACTGTCACAGCGACTTTGTCAGAAGGAAGTGATTTCCATCCCTGGTGGTTCCCATCCCTTTGGCTCTTCCCTCGGGGCAGCAGTCCCCGTGTGCCTTTCCAGAGGTTGGCACAAAAGCCACCGCAGCCTTTTGATAGTGAGGGGACAAGGAAGCGAGGAAAGGGGACGTGCTCTACTCAGCATCTGGCCTGAGCTGCAGGTCTGTAGGTGCTCCCAGGAAGGAGCTGCAGGGGTACAAGAGCATCTGCTCGGCTGGGGACAGTGGCCTCTCAGTGCCTGGTGCTGCTGAGCCGTGCAGCAGGAGGGGACAGCTGCATCACGTATCTGTAGGTGTGTGTGTTTGGTGCTGCTCCTCAGACTCCTGCAGCAGCTCCTCTGCAAGGATCACTGAGTGTTTTCCTAATGCTAATGAACTGAATCTTCATAAACCACCTGGGAAGCAGGTAAAGGTTGTTATCTTCACTTTGCAGAGAGAAAACCCTCAATGTCAAGAGGAGAGAAAAGTGCCATTATCCTCTGCCCTTTTGGCCATGACGTTTCGGCATTAACCTATTCCCAGCAAGAGTTTCTTCCCTGATGGTCTTTCTGAACCCTCCCTTCAAGCGTCTGCACTTTCCTGACCTGCTTGGAGCAATGATCATTTTTTAGCTTTTGTCTTAAGCTGTAAATAATTGAGTTTATCTTGCTGTTCCCGAAGCCTCTGTCATATTTGTTTGGAGGCCCCAAGCGCTGGAGTGTTTGTATTTAATTTGTCATCTCTCTCCTCTAATTCTTACATGTCCCTCCTGCCAGATGCACCAGCTGCTCCTTTGCTCAGTGGAAGGGTTGTGGGTCAGGGTGTGAGATGCTCATGCTCTGTTTTCTGAGGGCTGGTGAAAAGGGTGAGGGGCGGAAGAGGAGACGTTTTCATCCTTAAAAGCGCAAGAGAGTGGCTGGCCACCTGAGCAAGTGCGGGTATGGGAAACACCAGCACTGAGTCTGTTGAGGATTGAAATCCAGTTGTTTCTCCCCACTGCTTGTTGTGGGGTTTTGCTCCTCAGATTCGGGGTCTGTATCCTGGGGGTACCGAGACCCCCAGGCAGCTCCGCGAATCTCTGGGCAAGAGCTGCACCCTGCGGAGGAGCAGGGCAGGCCAGCGCCTACGGCAGCTCCTCTCTGAGCACTTGGCATCCACCTTTGCAGTTGCCAGAGGCTTAGCTGAGAGCATGGACCTGCGGGTACTGAGCTATCAGGGAGCCAGAAAAAAAAAAAAAAAATAAAAGCAGAATTTTAAATGATATGTTGGATGTCTGAACAGGTATGGATGTGAGATAGACGGATGCACCACCGCCCCATTCCGGGTGGCGTCAGGCAGTGTGTCCTGCCTTCCACGCCACCAGCCAGATGGGAATAATAAAGGAAAAGTAAAAGGATCTGAGTTGTCCTGGGATAAGCTTTCATTATCCAATATTACATAAAGCTTTCCTTGTGTGCATGTTATGTATTATTGTCTCTTAGAAGCCTGAGTCGGGGCTTAAGGCTCTGTTGCACAGTGGGGTGCTCGCATACACGCATACGCAAACCTAGAATTTAAGGGTAGTGATAGTAGCGATGCTCATGAATGAGCTATCTGTGAGGATTAAATCAGTCGGCTCTGGAAGCAGGAGTCGGTCATGCTGGCAGCGCAGGCTGACCGGGGTAGCTCTAGCGATGAACCTGAACCCAGGAGGCAGCCGGCCGCGGGCTGGGCGCAGGCGCCGAAGCAGACCGGTAACTCCTGCCCTAAAATGAGGAGGTGGTGGCCGTGGGCAGTGCACGCCTTGCACCGGGCTTTGAGGAATGCTGGACACAGGACTTTTGAGAAGGTGCTCAAAACCAGCAGGAAGGGAAAGGTGCTCGTCCTTCTGCAAAGCTCCCCTGCTCACCCGGTGTCCGCGGAGCAGCAGCGCGATGGCTGAGCAGCCCGTCCCTGCCCAGCGCCTCTGCTGTGTCCTCCCGGCTGGCGCTTTGCTCGCCGTGCAAGTTCATCCTCTCCATGTGAGAGAAGGATCTTCTGCTCCTCCTCTTGTAGAAACAGGGCTCTTTGGGAGCAAGCCGAGGCCTTGAGGAGATTGTTAAAGAGTCTCTTCGGCCCAGTGGGGTTTGAAACCTGCAAGACTTCCATATGCTGCTCTCTGCAAGTGTGTTATTGTCTACAGACCTATTTATCTCTGTTAGGGCTGTTGCCATAAATAGTATGATAAAAAAGAGCCATTCCAGTGAGTCAATGAGATAAAGGCTCCAGTCAAGAGCTCACTTTAAAGCTATCTTACAGATTCACTTAAACCTCAATAATTCTTCCTTTGGCAGCATTCATATTTAGCTCCATTATACTCAAAAAAAAAACAAAAACAAAAACACAAACAAACAAACAAACAAAAAAACCAAAACACCCTGAGAGGGTGCGGAGAGGGTGAGGAGAACAGCAAGAGTGTTTGCTGGGGATCACAGGGTGGTTTGGAAAGGGAAAGTGTAAACTCCGCCTTTCTTAATCAAAAGCAAACGACCTCGCGGGGAGGATGATGGTCCACTGTTTCAGAGCGGGAAGCCCTGGTTTTGCCAGGCACTTGTCAGCTGGGCAGAGCCAGACGTGCACGGCAAAATTCAGCCTCCGCGTGGGCAGGAGGTGTTTCTGCTGATGCATGTTGTGTGTCGGGACCGCCCGAGCCGCTCCGCAGGGAACCAGGAAAAACGAGTGGTTTGACAGCAGCACCTTGTTAATTCAAGTAACAAATACACTCAAGTAACTGTCAGAAGGGAACTTGCTGGTGGCATGTGGGGCTGATGACAGCATCTCGATCCTCTGACCTTTGCGCCACCATTTGAAATAGCGTCCAAGATCAGTAATGAGTGAAAAGTGATAAAGTTTGCTGATAGCATATTAAGACCATTAATACCAAAAGGCCAATATGTCATCTGCGCACAGGGAGGCGGGTTGGAAGAAAAGGATTTTCCCCGAGTGACAGAAAATAGCAAATCACTGAGGGGTGCCAGTGCTGTGCTGCAGTCTCTGATATCTGCTTTGAAAAGGTGATAATTCGTCCTTGGTTTCCCAGTGGGCACTCCTCTACCTGCTGGAAGCAACTTAATTTCACTCCACTCCAAGGACACCTGCAACAGAAAAACAGGGATGACGAGCCGTCCTGGAGCACACGGCATGCTAGCAGCAGTCCTAGTCATTTTGGCATGCTTGGAGGCTTGCATTCCTGATGGCGGGAATGGGAGAGAGCCAGGAGCCCAAGGTGTGAAAAATGACCAAAGCACAGCCGGCATCTGCCGAAAAGTCCCGTTCCTGGCCCTGCTGCACTCCTCAGCTCCAGGAGGAGACGATTAATGAACTATGTGTTTTTGTTTTAATTAGAATGGAAGCATCATCTTGTTACTGCCTGTTATTGCTTTACGGTTTAGTTTCTGTGCAGATTATGAATTTATGGCTTGCAGGGGCCCCGGCCGAGCAGCAGCAGAGTGCCTGGCTCACCCCGCACCCACAGTGCCCGCTGTCGCCGCTGGCACACGGGACTTAGCAGCTCTGGGTTGTGTCCCAGTGCAGGCGGGACTGGGAATTGCTCCTGAGATACCTGTGGTTCGTCTTTCCTCTGATCACAGAATATTTTTCAGTGCCCTTTGGTCCTAACCTGGAGTTTGTGCCCAATACCTGGTCCTGGTGCAGAGCATCGTCCCCAGTCCTGCTGATAACTCCCCCTTTCCCTGGCCGAGGCTCTGCCCTCCTGTTTAGCTCTCTCCTGGTCAGCTGTAGCACCTCGTGCTGTTTGACATCTTCCCCAGGTGCTTTCTGTGCTCTGATGTGTGCTCATGTGTGGCAGGTGCTCCCCGAGAGACAGCTGCGAGCGAGCAGACGAGCCGTACCGATTTGCAGGCAGCATCAGCCAGTGCATGAGCATCACCGTGCAGCCCAGCAGCATCTCTGTCTCGGAGCACAGCCTCCCGGTAGGTGCTGTCAGCGAGCAGGGAGGGGTAGACCTGTTGGTGAGAGGCACTTCCAGCACTTTTCAGGTTCACAGTGAACAGTCCCTTCTCCAGCCTTTCTCCCTTCCCATCGGCACAAATGTTTTCTCATGAAGTAAGGCTCGCAGAGGGACTGGGGAGGAAAGGGGTCATCCGAGCCGGGGAAGAGGGGGGTGGGGATGGCAGAAACAAATTCCCCTTCCCCTTGGGCCTCAGCTCACATTTCTCTTGGTCCGGTTTCATTAGCTGTTGAAAGGAAAGGCTTTGTTTCCCAAAAACCTCATCTGTGAGCTGTGCTCAGGCCTGGCTCTCTGAAGCATCCCAGCTGTTCCTCTGCGAGCCCCCCGAGCCCCCCAGCACCCCGCGGCAGCTGGCCTTGCTGCAGCCCCTTCCCGCTGCCCGCCGGGGCCGGCTGCCCCCGCCTGCCCACCGGCACTCGTGTCGAAATGGCGTGGGGCTGTCGGGAGGGCGCTCACCGCTTCGGGCACTGGTTTGCCATGGGGACAGTCCCCATTCACGATGGGGTCAGCGGGCGCTGGCTCGTTTCCGATGGCCACGCGTGCCCGGGGCAGGGCTGTCTCTCCCGTGCGTGCAGGGGGGGCGGTTGCGGCGCAGGGAGGTTGTTGGAGCCGCTGCGCGTGCAGAGGGTTGTTGGGGCAGTCACTGCTGCTCTCGTGCGTGAGAGGCAATGCGCTGCTACTGCTGCCACGGGTTCTTGACGCAGGCATTAAGGGTGGCAATGCTTCTGGAGAGCAACCAGGGGGACAAAAAGCTGCCATTGCCGCCTCTCCTGAACTGCAGTACCCAAAGGCTCAGCAAGGCGTTTTTGTATCGGTAAAGAACCTGCATCCTTGGCTGCCTTTTTCCTCCTCCGCTTCCCATGAAAGGGCAGCTGGCCACCTCCTGTGGGTGGATGGAAAATTTAAGGGGGTCAGCATTGAATGGGAAAACAGCAGGTAATGAAAATACAAAGGAAACTCAGGCAGCTCTGCCTACTAATAGGTTGATGCCTGTGTTTTGTTTCCCCTCTGCCTCTCCTCTCCCCGGCTGCAGCTCAGCCTGCTGGTGAGCGATGCTCCAGACCTGACGGCTGGGGTCACCTGCCTCTTCGGAAACCTGACGGAGGTGGAAGGGCAGGTTTCGGGCAGCCGGGTTGTGTGTGTTTCACCAGCAGCGAAAGATGTTCCTGCCATACCTGTGGATCAGGGTAAGTAACTGACTTCTGGAGAGCAATACGACATCCGTGCCACCAGAAAGTACGGTGCAGGTTTGGAAGTATCTGCTGGCTGGAGCAGACCTTTTGGGGCTCCTGGTAAAGAAATTCATGCTCTTGACAAAGACCATTAAGCCCAGGGAGCTAAATATGCTTTGTCCTTAAGAAATGCATCCCACACAGGGAAAGATAGGCTGGAGCCGGCGGCACCATGTGCTTGCCCTGTCCTTACACCCTCCCTGCACTGCCAGACAGCTTCCAAGACAGAACTTGGGGCTACAGGAGCTGTCTGTCCCACCCTGGGTGGGTCATGAGTGGGGCAGGGGCTTGCAGCCTTGCCACATCAGTGGGTCTGGAAAGCAGGAGCTGTCCCCTTGGCCTGGCTCAGCAGCCACGAGTAGATGGATGCAGTTTCTATTTTTCTGTCCTGATCTTTGGGTTGTTTCTTCATTAATGTCACTGCTGTCATATTTTCTCTTCCCATAACCAAAATGCTACTTGCTTAAAACTCATTTTCTCCTTGGCATCCTTCCAGGTGTCAGCTGTGCTTCCCTGCTGATGTCTTTGTATTTCTAAGGCATTATATGGAGCCTTGAGACTTGGTGAACACTGGGGGCTGAGAGCCGCTGTGGTAGCAGGGCTAGGGTAGACATACCCACAGCAGCTCTGGAAGAGCAATCTGCTCTTAATTAATCCGGTGCTGAAGCTCCTGAAGAGCTTCACTAATGCCCTTGTTTCCAGCATCGTCTCCTATTCTAGTCTTGGGCTCCTTCTCAGAGTAGACCAAATTAGTGTTTTTATACTGGAGACAGAATCCTTTAGGGAATGGAATGAGATCCCACAGTCATTTCAACTGTGACCCAAGGCAGCGTTTAGACCCTGCGTCTCCAATGCATTCTGCCGTCAAGCCTGATTTGGTTTGGAGGCGTTGCTGGAGTCAGCCAGCCTGGCACCCTGGGGTGCTTGAGAGCAGGGTCTGGCCGGGGGGGGGTTCTCAGTCCCCAGCTTGGAGAATTGCTGCAGACTCACTGCGGCTGGGGGGCCCCGACGCCTCGGGGAGCAGGGAGACAAAAGCAACGTGACTTCCACCTTCTACCCCAGAAGCAGATGGCTCAGCACGCTGGCAGGCGGGGAGTGGGTGCCCCCACATCTGCTGTTCCTTCCTTCGATATTGCTGGCGGGACTGACGGGCTCTGGTTTGCATCCCCAGACTGGTTCGGTGTGGTGCTGCAGCTGAAGTCGCGGGAGACGAGGAGGACGTTTGTCAGCACAGAGTTCAAGTTCTACAACTGCAGTGCCCACCAGCTGTGAGTGCTCCTTCCCATCCCCAAGCAGAGCCATACACCGCCTAAAAAGAGGAAGGGCTGGGAGATGGATGCTGGGCTCCAGGACCAGCCGGGGGGTTATCACGCTGCTTGGTTCAGCCAGCAGACATGTGCGGTAGAAGGGGAGCCCACCAGTCCCCGTCTTCTCTGAACTTCTCTGGGTGCGTGTGTAGCTTTCTCTGCCTTGTGAGACACAGGCAGAGCGAGCCTGAAAAAACCTTAACCTGCTGGTGCCCCCAAGCTGCGTGATCCCGCAACTGTGAACTCGGATGCATCTTCACAGGCAGCTGGTGAAGGCAGAGCAGAGGGTCCGGGGAGGTGGGCTGCAGGCAGCCGGAGGATGCAGAGCCCTTCCACGCTGCGCAGGCCGGGAGAGCAGGGTGCTGGCTGCTGCGAGGACGCTCCACGGGGTGACAGAGGAGGGCATGGCCGCCGGAGGAGACGGTGGCAGGGACTGACCTGGAAGTCTCCAGCCCTGGGGTCTGAGGACAGCGGTTGTAGATTAGATGGGGTAAGCAAGAGCACTGTCAGCAGGAGCTCCCTGCAGCCCGACTGCCCCCGGAGTCGGGCAGAGCAGCCCTGAGAGCCTCATACAGCAGCCCAGGTGTGCGGCAGGCACGGTGGGCTGCTCTGCGGAGGGCTGGGGGGCTCAGCGCTGCTGAGCATCATGGAAACATGTGCCCCATGGGCACATCTGCCGCTCAAAGGTGGCACACAGCTGGCTGGCCTTAAAAACACGTTTACCGACCTGAAGTGTTTATAGATTTCTCTCTGCAAATGCAGCAAGCCTCAAAGCACCAAAATGAAACACAGGCAGGACCTGCCAGCAGTTGGATAGCAAAAGGCAGGCCTGACCCATGGGGCTGGGCACCATCTCTGGCGGCAGGGTTGGCTGCCAGCTGTGCTCCAGGAGTGTGATTTGCTGCTCGAGCTGGCTGGTGGGAGTCAAGAATTGCCAGCACAGGGTCACTCCCAATCTTTCTGCACTGGATTTGAAGCCTTAAGCTACGGCACCTTCCCTGCTGCACTTGGAAGAGGGTTGTGTGCGCTGATGGGCTTGGCTGGCCTGCAGTTTTTCTAGGCATGCATTCATTTTTTTTTTTAAATTTTGCTTTGAGCCGTAGCACAGCAGAGGTACTGGGATGAAAGGAGCCCTGTGAGTCCTTCAGTCCCCCCGTGCTGCCTTTCATGGTGGTCTGTACCCCAATGGTCCCTGCCTTCTGTCCTGCTGTCCCTTGTGCACAACTCTATCCTTGCATCCTTGTCCACCGGTCAGGCTGTACAGCACCAGCCTTTCCTCCAGCTGCAAGCACTTGCAGTCCTTCTAGTGGTTCCTCTGCATTCTCATGTTTCTGAATTTGCATGATGGATGTCATCATGGGGACCCCTATTTTCACTTAGGAGTGGAGGTTTGAATCAGGAGAGGCAATGCATCTTTTCTGACCTGTCATTTGGCTTCATCTGACCGTGCCTTTCTACCAGCTCCTGTTTGGAGATAAAGTGCTAACGCGGTGGTAAATTCTGCAGCACTTACATCATACTGGACTCATTATCAGTGAGTTCAACAAGGGCACGAGCCAGCCTGGCAGGAATGAATCACAGCATGCAAAAAGGAGAAAGGGATGCAGGTCTCAGCCAGTGGAGAAGAGAGACCTATTGATCCTGAGACTCTTCATGGCGATGGTGAGGGTGTCCAGAGAGTGCGGGGGAGCAGCCGTGCCCTTTGCGGCTGCATGGAAGCACAAGAAGTTGTTGTGGTGTATGAGGCACGTACCCCTTGGGAGCTGGCATTACGCTAAGAGGGGCAGGAGGGGTTTGGGGCTGGACTGGAACTTGCTGCTCTTGCAGACTGGTTCTGTGAAACTGCCTGTGCTGGATCCAGCTGCTGTGAATCCATGGCCTGACGTGGTTCAGCACTTAGGTGCATGAATTCCTGTGTCCCGAGGGAGCTGCGGGTGGGTCAGAGAACATGATGGTGGCCTCTGTGTTAAATCCCTTTTAATAAGGAACAGATGAGGTGGAGAGATGCACTTTCTGAAGCAAAAGAAAGGCAGTGGTCCTTAAGAAAGCTGGATTGGGATGAAGGAGCAAAGGTGGTGATCTGATGTAAGTCTCCAAAAGCTCAGGACCCTGCCGGGAGCCCCTTGCCCTGCTCAGCTGAGCAGAGCTGAAAGCAGCAGCCAGAAAACCACGGTACAGTGAGAGGTGCTGAACCAAGCCATTGGCGGTGCTGGGGGAAGCAGAGAGCTCCACCGGCACCCGGCAGGAAAGCCAGAGGTCAGGGCCAGGCCAGGTGAGGGAGGGTGGGAGAAGTGCTACAGACCGAAATGGAGACAGAAATGGGTCAAACAAACGAGTAATTAAATAAGCTTGCAGCATTTGATATTCTTCCTCAGATTTGCATACGCATGATTAGAATAAGCTTCCTTAGCTATTAAGGTCACTACGAGTGCATCAGAAGGAAAATACAATTGAGTTATTAAAACACGCATTCTCATGGCAGCAGCCTGCGAGAGGCATTGCCCTGGCACCTCTGCCCAGCTGGCGAGAGAGGTTCTGCCTGGAGACCTGCTTTCCTCGTTTTCTGATTTCCTACCTAAGGCCATGCTCCCGCTTCCCTGGTGATGCTCTTTAGTTTGCGCTGACCCTGGGCACTGCCTGCTCCAAGCAGCATCCCCGGTCTCTGGAGCCACAGGTTACAACACGGAGCTGAATCCCACGGGCACAGCTTATACTTACGCCAGCAGACAGTCACCAAAACGCTGCCGCGTGGCACAGAGGGTTGGCCTCAGAGATGGAGGAGGTGGTCACTGCAAATATTAGCAGCTGTCATGGGCCGTGCATCTAACTAGCAGCCAGTTAACGTGGAATAAAAACCGCCCAGCCAGTTTGCTGGCAGCTGGGCCATCCCATGTCTGAAAAGGGTCTGCATTCTTTCAAAATCATTTCATAAACAGTTAATTTCTTTCAGCATGAATCAAAAGCACTTGCTGGACTCTTTGCGCTCTGAGGCCAAGCAGAAGTGTTACCGTTGACTTGAAGCATTCCTGACTTGTAAAACAGTTGATCCAGTTTTTCCAGGCTTGTCTTGTTTTCCACTTTCTAGAAACTAAAAATCAAGTCTGGTGTCCGTGCAATATTGTGCTTTATTTTACACCAATCCAGTGATGTGCAGTAAATCCCAGCTTGTATTTTATTACTGAATGAGTTGTGAGGTTGCTTAAAGACTGTCTTTTGAGTGCATGTTTTCCCAAACCTGTTTGTTACTTTTGTTGTATCAAAGCATCCCTCCAAAGAAATTATTTTCCCATGAAGGACCCTGAGCCTGGACTTCTGGTTAGGCCTGTCTATTACCTTATAGACCTCCCAGGGTGATAGCCTCCTCTGTAACTCCTCCTTTTTCCCCCCGCAGGTGCTTGTCTTGTGTGAACAGCGCTTTCCGCTGCCACTGGTGCAAGTACCGGAATCTCTGCACCCACGACCCCACCACGTGCTCCTTTCAGGAGGGACGGATCAACGTCTCTGAGGTACCAGCCCAGGGTTTCGGTACTCCTGAGCTCGCTCTTCTTTGCTTTTCTGTGGCACAATTAGCATAACCAATGCTTGTGTGAGGTTTTTTTCAACTTTCCACGGGTCGGGGCTTCTCTCTTGGCTGGCATCAAAAAGTGCAGATACAGCTTTAAAGAAGCGTAGCAAGAAAGTATTAGTTTAGCAAAAATGATGTGTCTCAGCCTGAACGCCAAAGCCGATCCCCCCTCTGATATGTGGGTATGCTCAGGTTCAGTAATAACTGTAATTGCTCTAGTGCTTTCCTCCAGGGGTCTCAAAGACCAGCACATTTCAGCAACTCCACTTTATATACAAGGCATGCAGGGATTTGCCCGACAGCAAGCAACAAGTCAGATGCAGAGCTCTTGGTGGGACTCCTTCAGTGGGTTGTGTTGGCAGGAGCCTGACTGTAAACTGATTAAGAAGGGAATTATAGATGTGAACAGCCCCAGACTTTGGAAAAGATAATTGATTCAGGTTCCAGCACTGTGGATCAGGAGCTATCTCTCTTAGCAGTTAATAAAAGGTGTGGGGCTCAAGTCCAAAAATGCTTTTAACAGTTTGAAGGAGGCATAGCCCATTAATGGCTCTGCCAGATCTTCCATATGTCCCGAGGCAGAGGGATCCATGGAGGAAAGAAGTTTGGTAGCACAAATTCCTGATCGAAGGTTACCACTAACCCCTTGGTTTGGGGTTTCTGCACCCATTGTCTTGCCTGATTTCCATGCTGCTGTCTGCTTCAGGTTCACCAAGTACAGAGCAGACACAGCCTCTGATGCTGGTGGGGTCCCGGTCTCTGCCCTTACTGCCCCTACACGTAGCTTTGTAGCACCTGCAATGGGTGCGGGTCCTAAAGCTGCAAGAAAAAAAAAAAAGGCTTTAAAAGGTGCTTGAAAATCCTGTGTCTTGGAAAGTGGGAAAGGCAGCAGTGAGGACATATACAAGTATTAGAAAAAGAAAGGAGAGTCAGATTAGGCAGCATCAAGACAAACCCTTCAGTGAGCAATGGAGATACAGAAAAGCAGGAGAGATCAGTCAGTAGAATAAAACACTGAGCCGCTAAAAAGAAGTGACTGAACCTGCCAGGCTGTTGCTAAAGCAATAATAAACTTGAAACTTAAACAACTCATGGATCTTTCTGGTTAAAGTGCTGCCAGCAGGCACATAGACACTAGGCAAGAAATGTTAATGAACTGCATGTGTACACAGCTCGGTGGGAATCTGCAAGAGCCAAGGGATGGGCAGCATAACTGGGAGCAGGCACTGCCACCTGCAAGGGACGAGAAGAGAGGCTCATGCAGCAGCCTTGAAGAGCTGCCCCATGCGGCAAAGGGAACGGAAGCCCGAGGAGAAGCATCCACCCTGGGGACAAACCAAAAGCTTTCTCAGTCCAGTTCAAAGTCAAGAAACTTCCTTTCAACGTAACAAGAGAAAGCAAAAACCTTTGCTTTTCTTTCTCTCAAGTGATGTGGGGATTTTTTCCTTCACACTCAAAGCATCACTGTATTCCTAGGCTTTACAGTTGTAGTCCTCAGTTTTATGTTATCTTCAACCCCATGATCTCAGAAGTGTTTGACAAGTCTCTGGTAAAGTAGGACAATCCCATTATTCTCCGTTTTTCTCCTGGGAACGCACAGGACTTGCCTGAGATCACACAGAGGGAGCGAGTGGAGGAGTTGGTATGTCTGCCAGTTCCTGCTGGGATCACAGGACTGTCACGTCTCCAAAGAACTTCCTCTGTCGTCTTCATCTAGTAGAGGTTGTTTCTTACCAGGGGATGTTATGTGATATCTAATGCTTTTCTGGTGATAACTTTTGGTAAGGGCCGATGATAACGATAGAGATGCTCCACTGTTCATCATGACTTCTCCAGACCTCTGAACACACGGGCAAAACCAGCCACCAAAAACTTATTTGTTTGCTTATTTAAGGCAAATGAATTGCCACTTGCGTACACAGTGCAGTGCTAATGCCTTTATTATGGGCATTTCACTCCGGCTAACACAAGACATGAAATAAATGCCTCATAAAGAGTTTCCTCTCTTAAAACAATTCAGATCACAATGTTCTCATTGTGTCATGGTCTGATGTATTAGCAAAATGTTTGTGCTTACCGACATTGCTCCTTTCCTAGCAGAGAGTCGGTTGTGTTTGCGGTGCTGCGGTGATAACCGTGGCAGTGCCTCCGCCGTGGAGGGAGCAGCGCCGGCGCGTCCTGCCCTACTTTCAGTCCCGTGTGCCTCTTCTCATGTAAGATTTGCACGTGTTCACACGGGGTTGGAAATTTTCTCGTGCCTTTATATTTAATTTAAGAGAAAATATCTTGAATATTCCATTTTACTCCTGGCCCATCAGAATTTGCATCCCAGTGGGATTCGACGTGTAACAAACTCCCTTTGATACTCCTAGGAGTTCTCTGTCTTGAGAAGGAAAAGAGCTTAAAGGCTCAGCCACTTTACAAGGTGATGGGGGAAAGCAAGCCCTTCTTCATGAGCTGTACACTTGATCCTTGCAATCTTCTGGCTGTATTGACTGAGCCAAATGCTGCCTTTTTGCCCTGCTTTCCATGAAAATACAGCTGAGAAAACAAGCTTTTTCTGTCTGTCCACCTGCCCCGTCGACAGGAATTGTTTACTAACATCTAAGGGCAGAGCTCAGCGGTAGATGCGGGTGACGCCAAGGACAGCCTCCGAAGGTGGGTTGGTGCTTTGTCAGTGGGTAGCAAGTGGCCTGTGAAGCCACCGGTAAGAGAAATTATGCACCTTGAGTGTCAGATCTGTTTTGCATCATGCTGTTGTATTTGCAAAAGTGAAAATGTGCAAAGTGTGTTTGCTTTGGAGTCGTCGGTAGATAAATACAGAACCCTTCACAGCCTTTAAAGCAGAGACGACTTCCAGGACAAAGCTGGCTGGTTTTGGTATCCTCCATCTGGTGGGAAGTTTCCAACATGGGGTAAAACCCAACTCTTTTGAGGCCTGTTTTCCAGATGGCCAGTTCTCTAGGAGTTCATAATCAGATAAGCAACTCTATTTTCTCTGCCTTTTCTTAGCCTGAGGCTTCATTTGTCCACAGAAGGTGCCTGCTTAGACATTGCTATCCAAAGAACAATGGGAAGGCAAAGGTCTGGGGCTGGCTTGCACCCACGAAAGCAGGGTTTCTCCAAGAAGTTTCTCCAGGGTTTCTCCTTCCCCCAAGGGAACTCCATGGGTTTCTTGTGTAGCACTGATTGTCTCACTTTACAAAGCTTCAGATCAGGCCTATAATATCATTTTAATGTGTCTGAGGTGGTTGGGTTTGTGTGTGTTTGTGTGAGGCTATAAGATATGTCTCTAAATGTATAAAACACGTAGATGAAGAGGACTGTAGATACAGAAATATACCCCTACAGCCCGTCCCAGTGGAGAGCTAGAACCAAATAAATCCTATTAGCTTCCTAGAATGTGGGATCCCGTCCCTCTTTGATGTCCACGGCATGCAGATAATTCCATTTGCACATGTGAGATGCTGAATTGGGGATGGAGCATTTCAGATTCTGGGAGTTTAGTGCAGAGCCAGATTTCACCTCTGGTCTGACTCCTTTAAATTCTCATTGCTTTTAGAGCAACACCTTCGCAGCTGGCTGTGCCCTTGGATGCTGAGTGCTGCTTGATGTGCCTTGAAGGAAATAAAACAAAATCAAACCTTCCTCACATCTGTCCTTACAATCCCCACCGTTGAATATCTGAATGGGAACTCTGATGTGCAGGAGATAACTGCGAGCCACATCTAAGTCCACCAAAGTCAGCAAATGACTTTGCTGGGTCACATCTAACTTCTGGAGAGATGTGTTTGTCTGAATCAGTACCAATAGGAACAAAAAGCCCAGCTGCAGCAAGATTAACTCATCTCAATTTGAGAAGATTGGTCTGAGCTTATTGGCAACACTTTTTGCATCAGCAGATTTATGGGGTGTATAACCTACAGTGTTGGGTCTTTGGAGGGGGAAAGAGCCATGCAGGCAAGTGCTCCGCAGGGCTGCAGGGGATGGGAGCGCTGCAGGGAGCTGGAGGGAGGTGTTCCCACCTGTAACCTGGCCGTGTTGGAGGGAATTGCTCCTGTCCTCACCTCTGGTACACAAAGAGTTGTTTATGGGAGAGAAATAGGCTCTCCAGCCTTCCATGTTTTGCATAGCTGTACCTATCACAGCAACTCGTAAATTAATGGCAAAGACCCGGGTTATGGCACGCGCATACGGCACAGAGCTCAGAACAAAAGGACGTTGGGTAGGAATTTACCAGTGAGGAAAGGCTCGCTTCAGTTGCCTTTCTTTTCATGTTTGGTTTCTAAGGAGCAAGGTCTGCTCTCCTTTCCAGTAGCATAAATGAAGAATAATGTGTTTCCATGAGTGATGGGAACCCCAGTTTATATCATTGGGAACACAACTGTGAACCAGGGGTTTACATTAATGTGCCGGATTTGTTTATCTTTGTAACTTCAAAATGTGTGTAGCAAGTTAACATTTGTGGAGGGTTTTTTTAAGATGAAAACTATGAAAACATTATATTTTCTTCCACTTGAGCTAAATTCCATAGTCAAAAGAAATGCCTGCCATTTCTAGGCATTTTTTTCCAAATAAGAGCAAGAAGATTTGACCTACTAAAACTGCTCTGTTAAACACAAATAATAACCATGGGTGCTCTCTTCTACTCCAGAGACAGATGCGTATCGCGGGTCTTTAAGGTATTTATAGACCCTGGAGTCTCTGAGGCTAAAAAGTGTTGGAGAAGCATAAAATGTGTTTGTAAATTATGTGCAATGATACCTCATACGCAGAATATTCTCCGAGAGTCTGTGCCACTCATGCGTCGGAGTCTTGTCTTTCTCCAGCAGATCTTCTGATTTGTTTTCATTCTGGTGTACAGAAGTCAAGGAGGATAATGAGAGGATTCAGCGTGTGTTTGTTTAGCGAGAGGAGGCAATAATGGCCTTTCTAACCCTCCGCAGGATTTACTTCTCATGAATTAAAAAACAAAGTAAACCGATTACAGAACAAATTCTATATTCTACTGGCTGCAGTTCTCCCTTTTATTCTGTATTTTCTGGATGCTCAGCTCTTCCTGGCACTAGCACGGGGAAGTGCAGAATCGAGCACCCAGACCTGAGCCCTACAAACCAGGGGTGGTCTCGTTATTTGCCACCACGAGGGGACCTTTGCCACAGCCACACAGCTCCGATCCCAGCAGCAGGACTGGTGCTGCCAACCACTTCCCAGTTCATCACAAAATTCCTATAAAGTGAATAAACATTGACAGAGGCATCGCTAAAGCTGACAGTATACCTCTAACAAAATAATTTATGTTAGCACTGGCTTTTAGATCAGGTAGCGTGTAGAAGGGGTGGTGAATGGACAAACCAAGCTGCCAGGTGAGGTTTCATATGGCATGACCCGCCTTCAACTTGGTGTGCGCAGCATGGGACTGAGGGGGTACTGCAGCAGCACCCTCGTGAGACCCGTACCCCCTCACACACGCTCCACGGGAAGGCCTGTGTGTGCAGGGATGTGCCTGTACATCACTGCGGCAGCAATTTAAAAAACGAATGAAAAACAGACCTGAAAGCTGAGCAATGAGCCGGGCTGGCAAATGGCACAAACAGGGAAGAGGGGGCCTTCAGCGGCGTTGCTGCAACGCATGCAGCGTCTGAGCAAGCCCTGCGCCCTCTCCAAGCTCCTGCAGATTTTGCAGCTTCACTCAGTCATCTGATAAATTCAGCAGCAACGGCCAGCAGCAATGTGGCTCCCCACAAGTGCCCTGGCCTTTCGATAGTGTGATGTCTTCCTACATATCCCTCCGTCCCAAAATGTATATTCCCCTATTAGGGTGATCACTGCAGCTGTCAGCCAACGGCAGAGGGGCTGCCTTTCGCAGTGTTTCCCCAAGTGGCATGCACTCACAGGCTGCATGCCTTTTTTTCACCAGATTCCCAATGTGACATTTTTTCTCCCACTGAAACCAAAGGAAAAAAGATCTATTATGTCCTACTCATCTCTAATGACGGCAGAACAATTTTTGCTACCAGCATTTTCAGCACTACAGAGCAGATTTGAAACTGTAAGTCCTTTCCCATGTCTCTAAAGGAAGAAGCATTTCTTTAACAGTCATCTCACGAAAGGCAGTGGACAGGAAGGATAATGGTCCATAACAAATTCATTATTTTCAGGACTGTGCACTGAGGTTCTCCCACCGGTGATGTGGTTGGAGAATTTTTGTTTTCCGTCATAACGTGATAAAAGATTCTATGGCTCCAAGATGCTTTTCCTCCCAAACACAGGCTTTCCACAGAGCTGGGCACCTCTCTCGAGTGGAGCCATTTGTCTCCCATGGGTCCTCAATATGACTTTGAGGTTAAAGGCAAAACCTTAAATGCAGCCATATCTCGAGTAGAAGATGGTACAGGTGTGCGGTGCATAACGAGGAGGAGGAAGGTACGTGCAAAGTCAGCTCGGAAGAGCTCGAGTTGGATGGAAAACGCCATGAATCTTAGGAGATTGCTGGTGGTAGTGTAAAGGCTGAGCTGGGGGCTGGATCCATGATAGCAGGGTCTGCAGGAACCTCAGAGCTGAGCTTCATGGTGGCATTCCCTTCCAGCCTGCAAACCTGCTCCACTGCAGAAAAGGGCTTTTCTTTCCTTCCCAGCACAGCCCGCTTTCTGGCCATTGGAGTTTAAAATCACTCTTGGCTGTTAATCCGTGAAAGTCCTTGTTAGAAATAAAATAAAAAATATATAAGGAAATGTGCTACTAAAGATGTTTATGAGGCAGCAGTTTAAGCTACTGGCCTCTCCAAACTGGGGTAGCATCTGTTTCTGATTTACAACTTGCCTGAGCCAGTAGCGAAACAACATCCCATCGGTCTGGCTGTGAGCTGGAGAGGGAGCAAGGCTTGGCGTGCTTAATGGTCGTGAGTTGGAGGTGGGGATTTTCTCCCTGGATACGCAGTCCTAGCGGGAGCCTGGTGAGGATGGCTCTCTTGCATTGCCGTCTGGATGATGTACTTTAATTGCTAGGCGGGGTGGCAAAGGGCTTGGGGTGCCAGTCAGGGATTTGGCAGAGACAAGGGAGATGTCAGTCCATTTTTGTCTAAAACTTCTGCTTTAGCTTGGGATTAATCATTTAGTGTCAGATGCTTACAGGTACTTAGGTACCTACTTCCATTAGATCAAAGCAAATCAGAGCTAAACAGAATGTAAATACTTCTGACGGCCAGAGCCTTTGTCTCTGCGTATTGCAGTTCCCAGTATATAAATTGAGGAGAAACTGTATCTCCCAGTGTGTTATGAAGAGATAATGTTTAGGATGTTGAGATCTTATGGGAGGGATGTCATACAATTACCAGGCACTGATAGGTCTTTTTTCGCACGTCATCTCAGAGTATCGTTTAGACATGGAGTTTGTGCTTGTGGGGAACTGGAGATCTGCTTATCTGTAGAATGATGTTAGCGGGGAGAGTTTCCTTTTATTTTGCATACAGCATCTTGCACAGCAAAGTCTTGAGCTACTGCAATATTAAAACTTGCTATTAGTTTACAATTGCGTTATTTTGGCCAGAGAGTGGCAGAAGTGGAAACAAATCACACTTCTCCGTACTTAATGTTTTAATTGCTGGGCTTAGTTTTCAGCATATATAGTTTTGGAGGCGGCAGCATTTTGCTCTTTTCTTTGCTCCTTCATTGCAATCACACAGATGTTTGAAATATTTTCACATGGTTTTCAATGGAAAATTTAACAGACTGCTTCCACTTTCGTGGTATTTTGTACACTCAGAAATTAGGCTGTTTTCAGAGGCTGAGGAACTATCCTTACTCATTTTTCACTGCCTCTAGCTGAGAACTCCGGAGCGTTAACTTGTTTATAAAATTACCATCAAGGACAAAGTACCATTCTTTATTTAATGTCACCTTTATTTAATGCCCTTAGGTCAGTTTTGGAAGCCTTTGGGGTTCAGGGAGGAGTCCATTTCATTCCTGCAGTGGATGGTAAAGCTCCCATCATGCTGGCCAAGTACTGCAGGAGGGTTCATTTGCAGCTCTGCTGGCATTGTCAGCCAGCCTCGTGCCTGGTGTTGCAGGAGCAGGACCTGCTTAATCTCCTCTTTCATGCAAGAGGCTTCAGTTCCTAATCAGGAAAGGCCTGAAGTGAAATGTGCTGTTTTGTCTCAGCCTGCCCTCCCTCCTCCGGACGCCCGCTGAGCAGTCTCTCCCCACTCCTGGAGCTCAGCGTCCCTCGCTTTTTCTGGTTGTGTCCTGAAGTGCCTTTGCTCTGGCCTGGTAGGGTGATGGATTGTACTGGAAGGCTCTGGCTGTTACGTACTTCTGAATTTGCATTTGACTCGGAAAAATGCGTTCCTGGAGCAGCTCCCGATCACATCCCGGAGGTGCAGAAAGATTTTGATCTACAGCAGGAGCCACTGCCCATTTGTTGGAATCACTGAACTCAGCTGGGACATCGCCTTCCTCCTGCCCGTGGGGCTGGCAGGTCCCTGGGCAGGCTGGCAGTCCAGGTTTGCTCTTTCCAGGCTAATGGAAAAAGCCTTAGGGTGCCTGAAGGGTCTGTGCCCAGAAGAGTCAGAGGCTTAAGGTTTTGAAGCCCAAAGGGTGCTGTGAAGAAGGGAAAGAACCAATCTCTCAGCTCCCAGGGGCGTCAGAGCTCATGTGGCATCTTCTGGGCTGGCCTTCCTCCTCATCTGATGGTCTCTCCGGTGAACACCCAGTAGCAGATCTGCAGGTGCCATCGTTTGTTGGTAATTTTGCTGCTTTCGCTGCACATGAAGGGACGTGTGGCACTCCCAGTCACAGCCCAGCACCCACCCCATTGATACACACTGAGATACAGTTGTACACAAATTACTTAGATTTTGTCAGTCCTCCCTCCTCTGTGAGACATCCCTCCTCAGTATTAGCTCCTCAGATCCAAGGATGGCCTCTTTTTTGAAAGTCATAAGACCTTTACAAATGCTGTTTGCTGGAGGAGGCTCGGCATTTACTGCACATACCAAACCCTTTGCTACAGTTCCTAAGAGAAAAAGCCAGTTTTGCAGACTAGACAGAATTTCAGAAGGCCCAGGGGGATCTGGATTAGGGTGTTTAATCCCATCTGCAAAAACCCTGACCCTACTCTTCTGGATACTGTGTGCAACCAAATCCTCCCATCCTTGGACAGCCTCCACTTCCCAGAAGCACAGAGCAGGGAATAGCATTGCTTTAGATATAGAAAGGGCAGTTCAGGTCCCGATGCCTTGCCTGTCTGGCCAGCGGAGGCATGCATCCCACCCGGGCAGCCCCCAGCTAAGGAAAATGCCGTGCAAGCAGCAGCGCCGGAGCATTGCAGTGAGCTGGCTGGGTGTTTCAGAAAGGCCAGAGGTGTCGGAGCATGGTAAGGGGTGAGAACAGATAGAGCAGAAATTAACGTCACCTCAGAAATGACTGGCACGCTGGTGTAATTTTACTCAAATAAAGCAGAGTGGAACGGTACCCAGTAGCGAGAGGGAAGCACGTCCCATGCTGATCAGTCTCGCTCTGAAGCAGCACGCAGCCAAGGGGTGTAAGGAGCAAAATGGGATTAGGAGGAGGCCCAAGGAGCGCAGTGTGTGGCTGGGAGCAACCCATCGCCCTCCTGGAGCAGCAGGGCTCAGGCAGAGCTGGAGCAGCTGATAACGTGCTGCCACTGCTGCGGGAGGGCAGGGCGAGAGCTTGTGTCTCCGCAGATACAACCTACGGCAAGCTCAGAGCAGGGAGGATGCCTTCGATTTATTCCCCAAATAGCAGTGTTCGTCTTCTGCAACTGCGGTGAGAAAATCAATGCCAGTCCCAGAGCAAGGAGACTGTAATGGGGGTTTCTTTATTCCTGCACTTAACCTGCAGCTGCATGGGTGGACTGAGAAGTGGCTGGTCCCACGTGCTCAGGATGTCCTGGGACGTCAGCCCTGCTGCTGGAGACCTGACCGGACCTGGGGATGCACCATCACCGCTGTAACCTCCCCCTCTCTTTTACTGCCCCCCAGGACTGTCCCCAGCTCTTCCCCACAGAGGAGATCCTGATCCCAGTGGGAGAGGTGAAACCCATCACGCTGAAGGCGAGAAACCTGCCCCAGCCCCAGTCCGGCCAGCGCGGGTACGAGTGCGTCCTCAGCATCCAGGGCGTGATCCACCGCGTGCCTGCCCTTCGCTTCAACAGCTCCAGCGTCCAGTGCCAGAACAGCTCGGTGAGGGACCGGGAGGGGAAGGTGGCAAAAAAAAGTGCCCAGAATGGGTGTCAGCTCCAAATACCTGCCAAGGGGGTGGCTCAGCCACGGGGAGAGTGAAAAATCCTGGAGTTAAACTGATCCCAAATTCCAGGTGGGGACCTGCCGCGAGCACACGAGGTGTTCCGATATACTGGCGGTTCCCTGTCTGACTGCGGGGGGTCAACGAGGGGGAGGAGGAGGAGGGAATGCGACGAAGGAGTTAAGGCAGGCTAATTCACACAGGGGAGATAAGGCGAATCACAGACCCCTTATCGGGGAGCTGTCGAATTCCAGGTCACGGTAGCTGGATGAATACAGTAATGCTGAAAAGCAGCATGGTGCAGGGAAGGAGGGGGAAAGGAAAACTGCCAGAGGAGAGAGCCCAGCACTGCAGAGAGAGGGAAATTATCTGAACGCTGCTGCTGGAGAAGCAGGCAGGGGAGGATAGCTCTCCTCCGTAGGATGAGGCTTAGCCCTGCTAAATGGACCTGGCAGGATTTTACCCCAGAATGCCCAAAGTCACCATGGCAGGTGCTCAGGGATGCCAAAACACGTATGGCAAACTCAGGCCACCCTCCGAGCCGCAGCCCACGTTTGGGTCTCGTGTGGCACACTTCAGCTGGAGGATGGGCAGGGAAGAGCGTGGTCCTTCCCCTCCTCACCGTGCATTCGAAGAGGTCTGTGGGCAAACAGGGCACATTCAGTTTGTTTTAGGCAGCAGAACAGGGTCTATTTTAATATTCAGTGCAGATGGTCTTAAATTGTTAATGAAGTTTTGAATTTTTAAAAATTTCACTGGATATTTATATATCACTGGCTGTCTTTGGGCCTTGCAGCTTGGTGGATAATAAATGTATTAATACTATATAGTACTTTTCCTATTCGAAGCGATTTATGAACATTGGAGAAGCACTTTTGTTCATGTTAGGCTAATAGGAAGTAGCAGGTAGAGAATGTAAGGGCAATTCTGTACCCACAGCTCTATCACTTGTACAGAAGATCTAGTTTCACACCAACTTAGTAAAACCCAGGCAAGGTGAATTAGTACAACAAAATGTAAGTTAAAACCGTACAACTATTGCACGGGGACAGTCAAAGCAGTCTGCTTTGGTTTAATCATCATTCCTTCATCCCAAAGAGGATGGCAGTGTTCATGCACCTTTCTAAGTCTTTTTAGCAGCTCTTGATTGACTTAAAGAGAGCGTCAGAGTGAGACCTCACTGGTACTAGTTGTGATAATGGGAATTTCAGAATACACTAGGAATTCACCTAAAGCATCCAGATTCACTCTGCCACGGCCCCCAGGATGTCCATGAGAAAGTGAATAATTCAAGCCAGTGCTATCCTGGACTAGGCTGAAGCAGAAACTGGGAAAGGACCTCTCTGCACCATCTATTTTCTCTCAGCTGTTGCCTATTTCATCAGCCAAAGCTGTGCAGCCTGATTTTTAAGCTCCCAGTCACACTAGGATGCATGTTGACTGTATAAGAAGATAGCCTGAAGGCAGCAGTCCTTCCAGTCTGATTAACTGGAGGGGCTGTATTGATAAGCTAGAGACTGAGTGACAAGAGCAACCACTGTGAGTGGAATAATTAATCCATTACCTCTCACAAGGACTAGATCTGATTTAATTATCTTTTTCTGGTGAGGATGGAGTCAAAGGAGGACCCTGGAGATGAAGTGTAGACATGGTGGTGGTTCAGACATGAGCACATGTTTTTAAGCAGAGAATAATCATGGTTTCTCTAAAAAAAAAAAAAAAAAAAATCTTTTCTTGTTAGTGTCTCTGATAGATCCTCCCAAGCATTTCATTCTCAATCTTCTCCTTCAGTATCTCTACGATGGGATGGACATAAGCAACTTGGCAGTGGACTTTGCTGTGGTTTGGAACGGGAACTTTGTTATTGACAACCCAGAGGATCTGAAAGGTAATGTCTGTTTGAGTTGGCTTTCAAGTCCCGGGAAAGAGGGCTGGGACGGGGGCTGGGAAGTGGCTGTTCGGGCAGAGCGGCTTTAGCCGCCGTTGCTGCGGCTGCAGCCAGAGACGTTGTGGTCCTGGTGGACCCTGCTTTGGGTGAGAGCAACTCACTCTGCTCCACTGATAGCGGTGCTCACTAAGCACCAGTGATGCAGCCTTGGCTTTGGAAACCACGTGTGCAAATCCACTCTGCGGCTCGTTAAGTCAAAACTCAACATGCGCATTTGCTGTAAGTCCAAGAGCAGCTGTAGCCCATACGAATATTTCAATTCTTGGCTTCGTCCTGAGTGCCCATCCCCTCTTCCCGCAGTGCACCTCTACAAGTGCGCGGCCCAGCGCGAGAGCTGCGGGCTCTGCCTGAAAGCCGACCCCAAGTTCGAGTGCGGCTGGTGCAGCGGCGAGGCCAAGTGCACGCTGCGGCCGCACTGCAGCGTGCCTTCCGCCCAGCCCTGGCTGGACTGGTCCAGCAGGAACGTCAAGTGCTCCAACCCTCGCATCACCGAGGTAAGAGCGCACATCTCTGGCCCATTCTGCTTACTCCTTCCTAAGCGCGTTTGTGTCTGTTTCCCTCTCATCTGCAAATCTGCCGACGTCCACCCGGCGCTGAAGAACAGGGAATAAAACGCTCCGCTACTTTCTGTGAACTTAATGTGCGGATCCGCCGGCGCGTGGCCAGGGTGTGCGGCCCGCTGCCCCGCCGTGCAGCTGTCACTCGCCGGGATGCGACCAGCATTGGGGTGACCGCTATGGACTGTTGTGGGAATGCTAATTAAACTAGGGAGCTAATTAGTCTATAATTGATACTTCTGATGTTTCTGTTCAGACCACTGAGGGACGCAAAATGTCTCCCAGGAGCATTTTTACCAGTAAAACTGCACTTGGTCTGTTAACGTTACTATTAGGAGTGACACTCTCATCAGGTGGGAATGAAAGATTTTGGTTTCTCACTTAATTAACTCCCCCAAAAAGCCTCCCTTGCTCTGAGCGTGTGTCCATACTGCCGAAGGTGGAGGGCATGGGTGTAAAATGGTGTTGGATCAAAGGAGCTTGTTGCACTGATGCTTATGGCTGCAGAAACACCTGGCGGGACAGGAGCAGGGCTTCTCAGCCCACAAACTGCCAGTTGAATAAGGACCCCAATACCTGTGGAAGTTCCCTCTTAACTCAGATTAGTTTCTACGCCAGCTTAGCTAAACTGGCTCATGCTCAGACCCCCGGGGAGGAAGGCAGCAGCCTCCTTTTTGTGGCGGAGGGGAGGAAACCACAGAGGCTGGTGGTGCTGCATCAGGGGCTGACTGGAGGAGGGTGTCGCTGAGGAAGGTCCATCCATCCTGCAGGGACGTTACCAGGCCTTTGGCATTTCTTTCTTAGACCTTTTGCCCAGCCACGTTATACCTTTGATGGGCGGGTATTTCTCTCGTGCAGTGCTCTGTAAACTGCAGCGTGGAGCTTGCGAGGCTGCGGCAGAGCAGCGGTGGTGGTGGTGCTGACTGCACAGAGCTGTGAAAGCGTTAAGAAATGTTGATAGTCTGTCCTTTCCTTGTTTGTTTGTTTGGTTGGTTTGTTTGGCAAGTCACAGCTATCTTTACAGAGAGATAAAATGAGCCTTAAAGGCTTGCTTAGATATTCACCATGTCCTGCCGGTAGTCAGAAACCAAAGTTTTCTTATCCAAGTGCTGTTCTGCTTGCATAAGGTTATGCTACAAAATGCAAGAAGCAAAACAGCCTCTGCCTGAGATTTTCTTCACCATAAACCATTCAGACAGTTGTAGCATTGAAGAAGTCTTAGATTTATTTATTTACCCCTCCTTGAGCTAAGCAGAGAAGGGCAAAAACACTCTGCTCCAGCCACCAAGTGGCTTGCATCTGAGCACTGCCAGGCTGGCTCTCGTGGCTGGCTGCGGGCATGGCACTGCCACCGAGTGTTTTATCACTGTCCAACTTGAAAGCAGTGCTTTTGGTCTCTGTCCAAGGAGAAAAGAGCAGAGCTTTGCTGTTACAGATTTCTTGTCTCCATAACCAGGACTGTGTCTCAGCCTTCAAAGCGGGAAGCGCGGGGTGCCTCGCCAGGGGATGTTTTGAGTCTCAGGAGATTGCCCTGAGTGGATATGGAGATGAGAGAACTGAGTAGGAAAAGTCTGTGCTTTCGTTGGCAGATTGCCTTATTCTACAGTGAGGGTCAGCACTAGAAAATACAGGTTTCAGGGGGATGTATTGTCCCATGGCCTCAGCTGACTTTGGCAGTGCTGTGAGCTGTTGTGATTTTATCACAGGTCTTGCAGTGTTTGCTGTTTTTCCTTGAACTCCACCTCCCACCCTTCTCCTTAGGAATTCACAGTTTTGTTGGTTTTGGTTTTTGTTTTTGTTTTTGTTTTTGTTTTAATGAAAGTCAAGTTTGTAGCTTTCACTGTTGTAGAAAAAGAAGGAAGAAAGCAGAGGGAACTACCAGTGGCCTCTTTTGTGTGCTTTGAGATCCACTGATGGGAAGGGTGGTGTGTAGGGCTAAAGACTCTTACAGAATTTTGCTAAGGTCTTGAGTGGTCAGGCCTATAGAAAATGGCAAAACCCCCGTAGAAATCCCGCAGGGTTGATATTCCTAAACCCAAACCTTTCAACAGCACAGGTCAACTTCTGTCATCCCCCTTCCCCTCCAGAAAAGCGTATGAACTTGTCTTGGAGACCATGAGACCTTTACAGCCTTCATTGCTGTTGGGTCCTTTTTACCGGCCTCCGAGTTTTTTCAGGATTTTGAGTACCATTTTACAACGTCCAGGGCTGCAGAGCTGTGCGCTGAAAGCTGGGAAGAGACCGCCCTTCCCCGCTGCGACCGACCTGCTCCTGGCAGGTTTAAAGCAGGCACTGGTGACACGCTCTCCTTCCCACAAGGACCGGCATTGACAGGCTCGACTGGGGAGCAGCGTTTGGTCTCATACCAGGGCTTGCATTACAGCCTGGATCACTCAGACTAAAAGAGCCTTTAATATGGGCTGAGTTTAAAAGAGCCTTTAATAGGGGCTGTTTTCCACTCCTTTTGCTTTATCTGGACAGTTTCGCTCTTTCTGTCAAGCTGGAGGTCAAGGGCTTTGCTCCCAGGTGCCTGTGCCTTCAGGGAATGCATAACTAGTAAGAAGAGATTGTGTTTTAATAGTCATAAAAGTAAATGAGCAGTCCTTTTTCTGAGCGAGAGGCCCAGCCATCACCGACAGTGTCCCTTTAACAGCGTAAAACTTCCACACTGTCTGTGGTCTTAGCAATAAATAAATAAAAATCAGTTTTCTTGCGAACAAGCGGCACTCTGATCTCCTATTCATTTATTTGCAGCCCTCATTAATATAACATCAGTGCAACAAACAGCTGAAGGGGGTGCAGTGTCAGGCTGAATAATGGAGTTGCTCTGCTGAGATAACAATTAGGTTCTGAATGTGATATCAGCTAAGGCAGAGACAAGGAGGGATCATGCCGGGATGACAATGCTTATGTGCTAGTTCCCTGCTGGGCTCATCAGCTGGGATCCAGCTAGCTTAGAGCAGGATGAAAAAAAGACAAAGACAATGAAGGTGGATGACATTTGGGGGGGGGGGGGGGGGGTATGCCATTTATTCTGCAAGCCAGGCACTCTCTCTGCACCCTAACAGATGCCAAGTGGTTATTGTGCAGAACAGTCTTAGGCTCACGGCTCTTCTCCAGCTCCAGGAGGAAAGCCCCGTCCGACTCACAGCCAGTCCTAGGTCTCCCTGTCTCATGCACAGACTTCTTCTTGAGGCTAAATACTGCTTTATGTCAGAAACGCTGAACCATGCAACCGGCAAGATGTGAGGCTGAGAACATTTATCTTGCATCGTTAGAGGAGTGTCTTCTGCAGGCTGGGCAGGGATGTGTGCTGGCACTGTGTCAGGGCTCCTGGGATCCCAACGTTGGAGATCCCTGGGATCCCAACCTTGGTTTCAAGTGAGAAGCAGCAACAACAGACACGCAGTGATGCTTCTGCATCCCTTAGGTGATGTGAGGGCAGTGGGTAAGGGTAACTGAGCTCCTGCCACCACCCACTTCATCCCTGTATTTGAATCCTTTCTGCGAATAACACAATGCTTCGCAATTGCATTAATCCTTTCACTGAGCAGCAGGAACATGCTTTATCAGAGGCGGTGGATTGCTTATTTGTTTCATGCAAGGCAAGGCTGATGCGGAGAGGAGAGGTGACCTGCTCAGAATAATTTGGGGGATCAGCAAAGCCAAAGGCCCTGCCTCCCACACCCCACTCTAGATCTCACTGACTTTTGGACTGCTTCAGTTTTGCAAGCAGCCTAAAAAACTTCCAGCAGAGGTGCAGACCCCTAAACAGTAAATGTAAAATTCCTGGTAATGGCCTTGTTTTTCCTTAGCTGCCCTTTGCAGGTTCTTTTGATCCTCCACAGACCTCTGAGTGCAAAGCCACTCTACTGAAGTATGTTTCTTGAAAATGGGGAATATTTCTTCCTAACCCTGTCTGCCTCAGACCAGAAACCTGGACTGTCATTGCAGCCACCGTTGCAGACTGAGCAGCTCCCCAGCATGACCACGGCCCTGGGTTAAGGCAGACCACGCTGTCAGCGGCTGCCCTGGGCTGGGTTTGCTGGAAGTGCCTCGGCTGTGCATCTGCGACACAACGAGGTGACCCAGGGGTGCCGCCTGGCCCGGTGCTGCTTGCCAGCGCTCGCTGCAACGGGACCTTTAAGACTTATCTTCTTTCTGTGATTTTGACTGAATCTCTCCAGCTGTAATTAATTGAATGCATCTGTTCTAACCCTGGGGCTGCTTTATGGCACAGTTACTTCAAAACTGTTCAATTAGCGGCCACTAAAATCTAGGTCGAGTGGAGCTCCATATTGGGGATTTTCCAGGTCAGGACACTTTCAAAATACAGAATCGGCTCTGCTTTGTTCGGTGAGGCCGGTTGGCTCCGCTGGTTGTGGCAAGGTCGGGAAATGGCAAACCGTGACTTCTTTTGAACGGTGATGAGACAACGAGCCCCGCAGTGAAAGTGCTCCAGCAAACACATTTTAACATAATCTAGAGCTGCAAAGGACAGTTGTAACTGTCAAGTACGTGAACGGCCGAGCTCGGGGAATTCCCAGCTAGTGATGTAAACATTACCAGTGCAGGCCTTCAGGACTCAGTGTAATGCAATACAACTTGATTTTGTGGTGTCTTTTATGGGCATATAGTGCTTCATGGAGCTAAATGATACAAGACATGCTACGCGGTGTGAGTTACAGAAAACAGCAGCACAACAGAGAGTGTATGGTGAATAAATCAGAAACCTCAGCGGTGCGGTCAAGGGGAGAGTGAGGTAGACATTAAAGCATACACAGGGGAAGGAGGTGGTGGTTTGATACACAGTGCAGCTCATGGGCTCTGCTGGGTGCGTGGAGCAGGTCGAACCCCAGCACGTGTGGCCAAATTCAATGGCAGCACCTTAAATGGGAGCAGAGGTGAGAGTAAGAAATTATGAGGCATAAGCAAGGGAGAAGGAAAATGGCTTCAGCTGAGATTTGAAATGCAGGAAGGTGGAGGGGCGCACTTGGAGCCACAGAAGTGGTGGGGAGCAGGGCTGTCCTGATGGCGTTAGCAGTTTGCGTTGGGTGGGAAGGGGGATCCCGCGGATGTCAGGGGGAGACGTGCCACTGGAAGGTGCAGGGGGTCCCACAAGGGCTGCTTTGGGGCGCACTCAGCCCACAGTGCAGCACATTGCTGGGATGTGCTCTCGTGATGGGGCTGGTGTTTTGCTGCCTTCCTAACCCGCTCACGTCCAGGGAACAGCTAGCTCTTAAAAAGGTGAAAGAAAAGCAGCCATCTATCCAGAAACGGGAAGGAAAAGGTTTTGAAGAGCTCAAATCTTTTGCCAAAGACAAGAGTGGAACAAACAAGCATAAACAAGATTTATCCATTAAATTAATTAAATTGCATTATTATGGATTATGTTTATTTATTAATAACAGCTGTAGGACGGAGAGGATTAGTAACTCACCCAAGAGCAACAACAGATCAGTGGCAGATTCAGGACAACTGTTTGAAAGTTGTAGGTTCAAACTTTGTGACTATACATTATTGTAATTTATACTCCTAATTGAAGAGGATATTGTCCTTAATGAAAATGTATAGAAGCAGAGATGATTATGGCTAAGGCAGGCTATAAACAGGCAGCTTTAAAGCACACACCTCACCCTTTAGCATTTGTAAGTCATTTGAGGTGCCAACTTACTAATAAAATGTGACATTAACGTTCAGAGAACAGCCAAGGCAGAAGTTAACAAAGTTCCCCAAAGCAGCAGGCAATTTCTGGAAGGTGACTTACCATCTTCTGTATACATAAAAAAGGAGCCAGTCTTATCCTTCTGCAAGGGTTTCTGGGGGAGGCATTGCTCACACTTCTTGGCCAGCTCAGCGACCTTGATGTCCCCTCTTGGAGCTCAGCACAGATGGATTTCAGCATCCTTGGGCTGAAATCCATCCGTGCTGATTGGGCTGGGTTTGGACTTCTCGAAGACATCCAGAGGGGTCATGAGAAGGTGGTGCTGGCCTGGGTTTGGCAGCAGGAGCAGGTGGAGGGTGCAGCACTCAGCCACAGCCTGCAAAGCTTCCAAGCCAGACGTGGGGTTGAAGAAGCACAGGTGGCATGGGGACACCAGCTCAACTTTCCTGTGTTTTGTTTCCCTCTAGATCCTGACAGTGTCAGGCCCCCCTGAAGGAGGGACGAGGGTGACCATCCGTGGCGTGAACCTGGGCCTGGACTTCTCCGAGATCGCCCACGGGGTGCAGGTTGCTGGGGTGCAGTGCACACCCCTGCCCGACCAGTACGTCGTCGCAGAACAGTGAGTGGCCTCCAGGACCTCACCCGTCCCCACCGCGGGTCCCCAGGGCTGGCCAGCCTGCACAAAGCCTCTTCCCTGACCTCCAGCAAATGCACAGGAGGCTGATAACTCATCCAAACCCCAGGCATCAATCATCTCTCCACCCTTTCCAGCCCTGCAGGAAGGGGTCTGGAGGTGGATGGTGCCTGGAATGGGGCATGCCATTCCTACGCCAGGAGGGAATGAGATGCTTGGATGCTCTCTCGGTGCGGGGGCATTAAGCAGCCCTTTAAGCTTTCCTTAAGTGTTTTGTTTCCTTCCACGCCACGGTTCCTGCTTTGCTAAGCAACTTTTCTGATGAGCACCTTGCTGTTGACGCTAAGCCTCTCTGCCCCCTCCGCTCCCCATCACACTTGAAATTCAGCTGGTGCTGCTGCCTGCACGCAGCCATTTGTTAGGCGGCTGAGGCAGTGACAGCCGCTTAATCCGAATGGGCCTCCACTGGAGTCAATTCATTTATTTCACTAAGAAAAATGTCAATCGAAAATTAGAAAATAGGCATGTAACAGAGGATGGGCGAATAAACCTCCCAAAGTGACACATGCTCCTGTTGCTGTTTGGGGGGGTTTGTTCTGGTGCAGCCGAGGTGCTGAGGGGTGTGTTGGGGGTCATTCGTGCAGGGCAGGAGAGGAGTAATCTGTGGTATCTCCCCTTGGGTTGTCTAACCTCACCTGCTGGGGACCAGGACGGCGTTGTGTGTGGTAGGGCTGTGGCTGCTCGTGGCGAGTGTGGGGGAGCAGGAGTGGTCCCAGCAGCATGGATCTGCCCCAGCTTCAGCAGCAGCTTGAAAGCAGTTGTCCTCTGGTGGTGAAATGCATTTGGTGGGTCCCAGTCTGATCCCCAGCACAGCAGAAGGATCTGTCACTAGCACGTGTTGGCGTTGGTTTGTTTTTTGCTCATTCCTTGCCTTTGTTTCCCCATCTGTAAGTCAGAAATGACATTAATCTCCTCTTCCAAACAGCAAGGATGTGTGCAGTATATCAGTTAGGAAGTATTTTCCGGTCACTGGACGAAGGGCGCTCTGGACGAGCAAAGCATCATTGGTGTTATTGCAGGAATGGCTCCAACCGCTGCACCGATAGTATTGTCACTGCTGGTGGTTTGGGCTGATCTGCTAAGCAGTATTTTGTTTTATTTTATTTTTCAAATAAAGGATAGAAGATTATAAAATTATCCTCCTTTGATGGTATGAAACCCTGATTTTATAATCATGACTCTAATTACGGCTCTTGAGCTTTCAAAGTTTAACATCATTAAAACATTTACCCTGGGCAGATAACAGCAAGTATTAGCATGAGAGCTGCCTTTTAAAGATGAATACAGATAAAAGGACCCTCTTAAGGGTTCTGTGGGCAGACTGAATTCCAAGACTGTAATGACTCACCATATGCTCCAGCCATGCAATCTATCAGCCAGCAATTAGGTTAATGTTGGTGAAAGGGCCACTTAGCCCAGCAATCAGCACCCTACAGCTCTGCCGAATGCATCACTTTGTAACAAGGTACCTGCTGGGAATTTGGCATTTATCAGGTATTGGGATCAGGTGTACCAGGTTGCTTGTGCCCCACCTCACACCCCGTCATGCCTGGTACTGTAGGGCAGCTGCTGCTTTACTGGCAAATAGTTGAGAATTTGGTGTTTCCCCCTGTATATAGTGCTTGGTGTATCCTTGTTTCTTGTGGGAGAAAACCTCCGCTGTCCTCTCCTGCCCGTGGGGTGTCAGGAATCACTTCACCTTGCTTTCTTTGCCTGTGGGCTGGCAGGAGCAGAGATTACGGCTCCCAAATGCCAGCCCTCCACCCTAGCCCGGTGGCACAGAAACACTTCCTCCTCGTCCCGCTGCTGGTTTGCAGGAGGAGAAGTAATGAAGCAGCAGGCGGAGGAGAGGTGCATGGGTGATGTCTGGTTGAAAGGTAGAGAGGAGCACGTGGCAGATAAAGGCACACAGCTGAGATGCTTCAGTTTCTGTTCTCCGAAGTCAGCGTCTCTCTAGGCAACCCGTTTTGATGTGCAGCAATAAGGACTTTCACATTAGAGCTCTTTACTAGCATGTATGTATTTCATTAGGCCCCCTGGCATCACCTGTGCATGCTGTCTGCAGGTTCTTTTTTTCCTTCAGTCTTTTTATTTTATTTTATTTGTAGTGAATTTAATGCTGCTGAAGGCAGCTGAAACGCTGCCTTCACAAATTGGAACCTTTCATGCATTTGCATGAGATTGGCAGAAGAGCGAGCGTTTCCCCTGCCGCTCTGCAAAAGCACCTTCAGCCTCACTGGCGAAGGGATGCTCTGGCTCTTTCGCTGGTCTCGCTCTCAGGGCCAGACACCAACAAGTGTCTCATCACGGCGTTACTGCACCCGCCTGCCCCGAGGCAGGTTACTCCTACCCTGAGGTTTCCAGTGCATGGCAGGACACTCTTGAATTTGTCTTTCCAGCATTGCCGTGGGAGCAAGCAGCATCCATCCCCTTTAGGTACAGCTAGAGAGCCCTGCCAGCTGACATCCCTTTGAAAACCTCTCTCCGCCCTGCTGGCATGACAGGCAGTTGCTTGGTCTCATCTCCAGGAGGCAGTATGCATTCCCAGTGCCCTGGGATTTTTGGACTACGCACCCACAGGGTGCATCCTGAGGGTTTTCTCATCTTCCAGCCTGCCCCGCTGTGGTTAACCCCAGCAGCTCTCCCTGTCCTTACGGCTATCCCTGCCTCGGGATGTGCCCACGGGGCTGAGCTGGGCCGCACAAGGAGGATGAGATCCGTGTCTTTCAGTGCCGCTAACTCCTTTTACAAGCATCTGTGTTAGCCAGCCCTGTCTCCCCTGCAAAGGCTGCTCTTCCACGGCTGTCTCTATCATCCCTGAGCAGGTTTCTCCATTTTTGATTAACTGGGAGACTGCAGTGTGAGCTGTTCCCTTAATGAACTCATCTGTTACTCTAAGGACTTCGCACTCACTTTGCTACTGGCTAATATATTGCCATTAGTGCTCTGCTTTGCTCTGGAGTTTACAGCTTGTAATAATTATGTCTAATTTTGATTTTTTTCCTTTAAATTACTACATGGGGTAAAAATAGACTCAGTAATTAACTTCTTCCAAAGAGGCAGATATCAAAGTTGGCGGGGGGAGGAAAAAAGGTAGTCAGCCCTGCGTGGAGCTGCATAGGGCACTGTTAGCACCTCCTGCCAAAGCCTCACTGCGGCATTTCTGCTTCCAGGATCGTCTGTGAAATGGGGCAGGCGCTTCCAGGGATCAGCTCCGGCCCAGTCCTCCTGTGCATCGGAGAGTGCAAGCCGGAGTTCACGGCCAAGTCTACGCAGCAGTACATGTTTGTGGTGAGTGTCCGGCCGAGGCGGGGAGGATTGAGGGCAGCACGAGTCCCCGGTGGAACAGCCGTGCTCTCCGAACGCACATGTCAAATGGATGAGGTTCAACACTGGAAGACAATCCCAAATTTGCCATCTTTTTCTGATGCTTTCCCCATGGCATTGCACAATTTGTTGGTAGCCCAGTCAACAAGCCCAGTTTTCAGGATCTAGAGCTCGCATGGGTCTACAGAATAAACAGGATTTACGTGGGAACCTAAACCCAGGGCTCCCACGGCATTTGGTTTCAGCTTTGTACCTCCAAAATAGTGATAACCTTCTGAATTGCTGGGCTCAGTCACTCCCTGCAAAGTGCATCGGTGCAATCCCAGCAGGAGCATTACAGAAAGCGTAACTCTGTTCTGTACCTGAGGACTTCCTGTGCGTGAGGAATTGTCAAGGAATTGGAGTCGGCACTCAAAATTTTCCTCTGTTTGTAATGGGCGTTGTTACTTTGGTGCTAAGTTAATGGGGATGAGCCTAGGGTGCTGCTTCTTGCCGGTTTTGAAGATGTTTCTGTACATATGTGTGTACACATACAGGCATCGACGGGCCTTTTTGCATGAACACAGAAACATGCAACAGGAGAGCAAGCACCGAAGTCCCTCCTTCTGCAGCTCAGCTACTGAGGTCCTGCTAGAAACTTAGTTTGAATCAACTGCCTGTGAAACCTAAACATATCTGAGTTAGTTTCTGTGTCTATAGATTCAATCTTTTCCCCATTACGCCCTTGGGGATGGAAGGGTTATACTACATCCAAATAATCAGGGATTTCCACCCACCCTGCCTCCAAAGATGCTGGCTCAGTGTGAGCTTTCTCTGTCTGCTCAATGGAGAGCTGCCTTTTGGGTTGGTGGGCTTCCGTTGAGTGGGTCATTTCTTTCAGCTGTTTAATTAGCAGCCTTTTGATTCATAAACTTAAAAGCCACAGCCTGGGTTTCTCATATGTCCAGTTTTGCCTAAACGGGGCACTTCATCCAGCCACATTGATTTTGTGCTTAGTGGAATCTGTATGCAGGGAAATGCCAGCACTTAGCAATTGTCCACAATTTGTAAACTAATTGAGAGATAAATCAGGCTAGCTCCTGCCACCCTATTGGCGTTGTAAGCGACGCCCTCCCCTGGGATTTCATTCATTCAACAACATAGCGGGGGTGGGGGTGGGGGGGGGGTGGTGGTGCAAAATATCACCACGCTCTGCTCAAGTATGCTAGAAACCCCTCCGATCACCTCAGGGCACTGCCAGTGTAGTCCCCAGATTCACCATTATTGAAAGGCGGGTTCCCATTGCGACACAAGGAGGATGCTCTCTTGCTTTGTGTTAAATAATAACCAGGAGCCAGCGGAAGGTAATTGCAGAGATGAATCTTGGAATAGTACCTTGCAGCATCCTGGTGAGCGTATGCCGAGGATTATCATCCTTTGCATTGTTGCTTCTGATTTCCAGCTCTTACCCTGATTATATCGTTTCTTTTTCTCAAGCACCTAAAACTTCTAGCACATCATTTCCTTTTGTTAGTTGGGCTCTATTTTTCTCTTTAGCGCTGCCACAAATTCCATTACAGCTGGTTTATGCCATTAAAGTCAGTAGTAATATTGATTGGTACCTTAAAGCGGAGCTCTGTTCTGACCCTGAGAGAGTTCATGCCTTGGTGAGCTCATCTGGTGCCTGACACCGCGCAGGAGTGGTGCTGTCACCTTAATTACACCCATTTTATCTGGAGAGGTGGAACCTTGGAGCTACTTTGGATCTGTAAATCTGTCATAATTATCACCAAATCATGAGTTTAAGATGGAAAATTCTTATTCAGCTTTCAGGCCCTCATCTGATGCTGGCCTCACCCCAGCCTTGGGAGTTTTTGCAGGTCTCTAGGATGGGCCCTCAGCTCTCCTGTCTTTTCCTCATTTACAAGAATGACTGCTCGGGGTTACAGCCTGAGTTTCTGTTTTTGGCAATGCTTTGAATTTCCAAGGATTGCAATGCTTAGACAGGTGATGCTCACACCTGAAAGGTCAGATGCCTGTAGCCAGGAGGTGCTTACAATTCACTTTGAATGCAGAGGAAAGGGGTGCTGCCCAGTATGCATGCAGCTCTGTCACTGGTGTGTGGGGGGGGGAGCTGCTGGGCATCATGGACATGTTAAATAACCGCTCCTTTCTGTCCCCAGGCTCCCAGGAGCAGACCGGCCCCAGGGACGGGGCTGGAGGAGGAGGGTGGCTGGTAGCGGGCTCTCGCTGTCTGGAGTGTTCACAGCGTTACAGCTTGTTCCTAATTCACCTTGGGAACAGTCGCCAGGGTTGGGCTGGAAGCTGAAGGAGGTTTTTGATGGGCAATCATACATCGAACATCCTTTGGAGGTTTTTTGCATTTTGGAATCACTCCTCTTGGTTGTATGAAATGCTCCCAAGCCTGCCTAGCATAAACATTCCTATTACCATTCATATTGTCTAGTATTGCCATTAGCTGGGGTAATCATAGAATATCCTGAGTTGGAAGGGACCCACGAGGATCATCGAGTCCAACTCCTGACCCCAGCTAGGATAAGAGCTGTGAGCCAACCATGAGCCGTTGAAGGACAAATCTTTCCCTCCTGTAATATTACTCCATAATTACCCACAACAGGGTGGATTGTGTGTTTTCCTCTGGTCTATTCAGGAGTCAGGGTCAAACAGGCTTTTGGTCTAAGCTGCTTTGGCAAATGTTGTGGCACCCAGAAAACACGTGTTGCATTGTGAAAACAGTAGAGAAAACAGGACAAACTCACCAAGCTGCCAAGCAGGTGGTACCAGGGGAGTGGAGCTGGGAGGCTGCCAGCATTTGCAGATGAGAGCCATAAAGAGGGTAATGGAAAAGCATTAGTAAAACAATTTGGTAATATCCACTGATTGAAAACAAATAAAAAGGTACCTCCTTTCTGCAAATTCTATTAAGGGGGATAAATAGCTATCGTGGTGCAAGGCAGGATAAAGATGTGGCATTGCTGCAATAATATCACCAATAAAATGTCGAGTGGGATCTAAGTTTGCCCACCAAGGACGTCTTTCCAGCAGCAACGAGAAACAGGCTCTGCCCCCACAGTACTGTCGCTGGCAGTTCATATGAAGCTGGAGCTGATGGCACTGCCTTTTGTTGAAGTTGTGCAGTATTTCCCATTACCAGACCCTGGTGGGGTTTTTTGATGCTCTACCACATTGGCAAACTTTAAACGTTTGGGTTCAAATTTCCATTGTGGCAGTTCATTTGGCTTGGGATGTACTTAGTTTTTGAAACTGCGGTGCAAACAGCTTACCTTTGTTTAAGAGCAAAGTTGAAGGTAAATACATAATTTTGCCAAGGCTAAATTTGCAATCGTTTTGTTGAGGCTCGTCTCTCTCTTTCGGAGCTGGATTTGAAAATTTAGCAGGAGATTTGTAAGACGTCCAGGACGCATCCTTATTTTGCTTTTCCATTTTAAAAAGGATATCCCTTTTCAGCCAAAGCATGAAGATGCTCGGGGGACGGTGCTTCTCCAGCTGGCACGGCCCCTGGGCAGCCGCTTGCTGACAGGTCTCCTCACAGCAGGCAGGAGCGCTGAGTTTGTCCTTTTCTTTCTCCAGACTCCAGTGGTGAGTTTTCTGAATCCCAGCCGTGGTCCAGAGTCAGGAGGGACGATGGTGACCATCTCCGGGCACTACCTGGGAGCCGGCAGCCGTGTGTCGGTGCTCCTGGGAAACCAGACCTGCGAATTCTACGGGTAAGGGGCTGAGCCGGGCCAGCGCGGGCTCCTGCCGTGCACGTCCTGCTCATCAGGGCTGCACCACCGTGTATCTGCTGTAGCTGAACATGCAGTCACAGCAAACATTCATCTGGGCACCCCTGAAGGCTCCCATTCCCTCTTTTATTACATGGAACCATCTTCTCTCTTACTGTGACTGAGCCTTGCTTGGCAAGAGAGGGATTGCATCGGTATTAGTGCTGGCCATTATTTCATTTTAATGCTGTTACAATGTTAACTGGTCCAAAAATCACAAGCAAACACCACTGCAATTGTAAAACGTTTATAGTCATCAGTACCTGCCCCCAGCCTGCTTGATCCGAAGAAAATGTAACATTTACAGGAAACATCTAGTTTCTCTTTTCACCGAACAACAGCTTGCATTACTTTTATTGCAGCCACTGCTGCAGGTACCTCAACCTCCTAGAAATGGTCTGAGCGAGGGGTGGACTTCTGCATGGCAGAGCAAAGCCAGGATCTGCACACAGCTTCTGCTGAGAAACTTGCACAGCCATCAATCTCCTCTGGGATTTCTATGGCAAATTTGCTTTTTACCCAGCAGTGTAAACACAGAGTTGACATTTGCAGGGTTTAATGGGTTTTCTTGGGGCTTAGTTAAAAAAAGATACATGTGGTATACATCTGTGTGCATCACGTACACATCCGTGCCCTGTACCAAATGTACATGCGTGCCCCGAAGCAGCTGGCAGTTTCATAGCGTGGGCGCAGCCTGTGCAGGAACCTAAGCAAAGCGGTGTGATGTGCAAAGGGATTCTGCCTGCCAGATCCTCGCTCAGGCTTCCCAGGAGGAACCAAGGAAGTTTCTGGGAAAGTAAAGACCCCTGGAGGTGAATTTCTCATCTGGAAGACTGAGAGGTTCTCCACTCTGGGAGCTGTGGGCGTTCAGACGTGGGAGACGTTGGGATATTAGCAGTGCTTAATCTGGGTTCATCCTAGAATGGTGCTTCGGGAGGTCTGGACATGCCGAGGCCTTCAAGTGCAGATGAACTGAGTGCTAAGCACTGTACCTGATCCATCGACATTTCTTCCTGTATCTGAAGCAAAGAAGCCAGACTGCGTCCTCACGATGCATACGGGTAACAGCGTTACAGCCAGAAGCAGCCTGCAAGCTGGCCTGAGAGCAGAATCAGCCCTGAAATGTAATCCCTTGAATATATGAATAATCATGTTCAGGCAACCTGCAGATACTGACCTGCAAAACCTGGAGGAGTTCTGAATTCTCTGTATGTTCTAATTGCAGCAGGCAAGCAGAAACTTAAACAAAGCAAGCGGCAGTATATGAATGGCACATCCTTCATGTGGGGTCACGCTGTGCACTTTGTTTTGCTTGGACTGTTTTGAGGCAATGAACTTCAATTGTACTCGAGGGTGTGGGGGAGCCTGATTAGATGAAGCAGTTTCTAATGAGATTCACTCTAATTACAGTTTCCCCCATTCTCCCCTCTCTGATCGGAGGAGTGGGTAGATTCACCATGACGACATAATAATAGCACAGAAAGCTAATTAACTGATCACAGGGAGCTGAGAGCAGCTCTGCCAGCAGCGATGCGTCACTCTGGATCTCATGCCAGAGCTAAGCAGGCGCGGTGGAGTCTGGCGGGGCTGAGCGGCTGCGCTGGCGCGGGGCGGCAGAGCAGGCAGCAGGCAGCTCTTCAGCTGCACGGCCATGCATGGGAACACTCCGGGAGCCAGCAAGGAGGGTGGAGAAACGTGCTCCTCGCACAAGGATGCCTTCGTGGTTAAATTAAACCTAGGTGGAGAGTGAGAATAAGATGAGGGAGGGAGGAGGAGGAGGACAGCGGGAAGGGGTAGGCATGTCATTGCATCAGTAGAAACAGTTGAGTCCAATTTGTTTCAGATATTTTAGGAGGTTGTTTCTGTTCCCTCGGTTGTGGTGGACAGGCGTGCCAAGGTGTGAGCTGGGAACATCGTGGTACCCACTGTTCGATACCCCCCTGAGATGCTCAGTGCCTGTTCCCTTCGGGAGGGCGGGGAGTGTGTAAGAGCCCTGAAAAGGGGACCACGCGGCGTCCCCTTGCCCAGGTGGAGACACGGGAGCTTTGCTGGAGGCAGAGCAGGGGCACGGCTGCTCTTGAGCCTCAGCTGTTCAGGCGCCTCCATGAGTCGCACGGCCTCTGAAGAGGGTGAGGATGGTCAAGACTGGATGTTTAGGAGTGCCAGTTTTTGATTTAAGTGCCAGACTGTCAGGGAGGTGCTGAAGACCTGCCTGCCCTCTCCCCTGTGAGAAGCCAAAACTAAATGAGCCACAGAAACAGCACAGCCTTTTTGGTGAGCTGGGGGCAGGTTTGGGCGGGCGGGACGACGTGCAGGGGCACCGGCCTTCCAGGCACGTCACTCCAGCGCTTTTTGTAGGAACAGTGTCCAGGGTCACCGCAGGGCTGTGCGGTTCCTCACAGCTCTGTCCCAGCAGCGGGAGCGGTGCCGCTCGGATCTCATTCCCCTTCTCTGTCCATCCACCCACCGGCGCCTTTGTGCTTTGACAGCACCTCACTACCCTGCCACCTCGACCTTCTCCGGGGCTCCGGTGGAAGCAGATGGTCTGTTGTGTCCGGCTAGCCAGCGCCGAGGCTGAGGTCGCCCCTGCTCTGACGGGCAGACAAAGCTGGAAGGCAGCGGTGACGGTGGCATCGCCCTTCCCAGGCGGGGGCTTTGCGGGCTCCATTATGCTGCTCACAAGGGCCCGTGTGTGCAGTGGGGTGGGGAGGGGAAGAATTTGGCTTTTGAGTGAGCTTATGCATCCCATTTAAAAAGCAGCCATCTGTTTTCACACGCCCGACAGAAGGCAGCGGGTTCATGGAGGGATGCGGGAGGCTGCAGTTTGGCACAAAGAGTAATTTCAGGGAGCCTGCGCTTCTCTCTTGGTGGGCAGGCAGAGTTCCCTCCTGCACAGAGCTCCACTCCCTCCCTCCCATGCCAGTGAAGCCCTCCTGCCCTCTCAGGAGCTCATCCCCTTTGCAGGTGGCAGGGTCTGGGGCTCAGCCTTTTTGTGAGCTGCCCCGCTGCAGGGCAGCACCAGGACAAAGGGTTGTTTTCTGCCCCCATGCCATGACTGCTTGTTAACGCTTCCCCCTGCTTCTCTGTTGCCCAGGCGATCCATGAACGAGATCGTCTGCGTGTCGGCCCCATCAGCCCATGGCCTGGGGGCTGTTCACGTCTCCATCAGCGTCGACCGGGCTCAGCTGGAGCGGACCTTGCTGTTTGAGTACATCGACGATCCGAAGGTGCAGCACATTGAGCCTGAGTGGAGCATCGCCAGGTAACACAAGGCTCTGACAGCGGGTCCTTGACAGTGGGAGAGGAGCCAGCTCGCCCAGTCTGGGTCTTCTCTCTCAGCATACGTTCAGTGAGGGTAAAAGAGGGTCTAGCTGGAGATGCACGTCCCACTCAGCGTCCTGGGCTTGTCAGTGCTGGGCATCTGCAGCATTTGCATTTACCAAAAATCAGGACCAGACTTACTAAAGTAGTTGTAATTACCAAGGCAATTACAGCAGTAGCAGTCTGCACCGAGATTCTGGGAGCACAAATAAAGCCCCAAGATCACTTCCATCTGCTGAAGAAGTGCACAATTGCTCATTAAAGGCTCCTTCTTGTAGATCTGGAATAAAACAAAACCAGCAACCACAAAGAAAGGAAAAAGCTGATGTAATCAAAATGTACTGTTTATCCCAGATTCACTGCTAGGAATGGGGTGGCCGGCGCTGTCACATCACCGTGACGTCATTGCTGCTAAAAATCCTGGGCCATACTCATCCCCTGGTGTTGTTACTTTAAGGGCTGTAACACAGCTATTCATTTCAAATTCCAATTATTTTTTAAAATTGCCCATGAAAGAAGCGAGTGCCTTGCAGCAGGCTCTGCGAGACGTTTGCTTTGAGCCCAAATTGAAGATCACGTCTGGTTTTGGGTGAGACGGTTTGATGGGCTGGTCGGGACTGCTAACAGAGCCGGTCTAAAGGGAACAGCTGGGCTCTGCTGTAGAGGTGCTGGAGACTCGGGTGATTCTGGGCTGTGCTGCTCTAATTAACACATAAAAGAAGCAGCCAAGAGTGAAAGGCTTTGCTCAGGAGCACTGGCTGTGGGAGAATGGGGGTACTCTAGCCTGGTTCTCCCTGGCCCTGATGGCACTGGGTGCTCTTCATCCCTCCCCAGCTCCGTGTGACAACTTGCAAGATGCAAGTGCCCGTCCATTCCTTCACTGCTTGTACCATTTATCATGTTCCTTAAAAACATCACTATGTAAATCATTAAACACTGTGACTAATTTATCGTTTTACATATTTAGTCTCAGCTCAGTTGATTTCTTTGGTCCCATTTCTCATCCTGCTGCCTTGGAATGCTGTTAGGTGGGAGAGGATGCAGCTGAGAGTAGAGAATCTAGCTAACTTGTGAGACACCACTCCCCAGTGACTCAGGGAGTGGGTATTAATACACTCTGTCACCTGGTGCCTGAAGTGTCTGCAGAAAACATCTTTCTGAGACCAACAGGCATCCCTATTGTCAAGCACAGTCTCTCTGCACAGCCCCAGCCCCTCCTGCCCGATGCATTAATCAGGTGTCTCCTGGTTCTCCGCAGCGGACACACGCCTCTGACCGTCACTGGCTCCAACCTGGACGTGATCCAGGAGCCGAGGATCCGCGTCAAGTACAATGGCAAGGAGTTTGTCAACGTAAGTAGCTGCTGTCAGCGCGGTGCCACCGGGCTGTACCTGGGAGCATCCCCGCGCGCTGCCGCACGGCGGGTCCCCCCCCACCCAGATGCACACGTACGGTTACTGGTGCCGGTGCTCTCTACACGATGAGACTTGCCGTGGCAAAAGCCGCTCTGGGGCTATTTTCCTAGACTTAACCGAACTGTTGGCAGCAAAACATGGGGACCCTGGAACCTTCTTTCATGACCCTTTGTCCTGACGCACAGAGATGGGAAATTACTTCCTCAGCAACGCAGTAACTGCCAAGGAGTTGTCAAAGCTAGAAATGTAGGACTCCATTTTAGGTCATCTCCATCATCTCAAATTCTGTCTTGGGTCAGATCAACTTGTTTCACTCCTGAAATATTCCCCCTTTTGTCAGAGCCCCTGAGCCCCAAGAGCTCTCCTCTCCCCAGCATCCTTCCCTTCCCTGTACCTAGCTACAGGCATGTTATGATGGGAAGTCCAAGTGTAGCTGTCCCCATCATCCCCAGCTGCTCCACACTTCCCATTTTAGTCCTGCTCTTTCTGTGAGAGCCCGGAGCTAGGCACTGAGACCTGCCAGCTATGAGGCTGCTATGTTTAACTAGTCTCTCCCTCGCTGCCTCTCTATAAATAAACCTCCTGTTGCTGCAGCTCTGGGCCTGGCAAGCCTGTACCAGCCCGGGGGAGGAAGGACCGAGGGGAACCGCTTCTGAACAAGAAGCTTTCAGGCCACTTTTGCAGCTTGATCACAGCGCTAAGGCCAGGTGCTGCTTCCCTGCGCCCTCCTCGCTGTGCGAAGGATGCTGGGTGTGGGTCTCTGGGTATTTTGGTGAAGCTGGGTGTTATTTTTATGTCTCCTTCCACTCCTCCCTCCTATTGCCTGGATGTTCCCAAAGCAAGGAGTTGGTAGCAGAGTTTGGGGTTGATCTGGAATGCGACCTCCTTCCCCTATCTGTATTTTTTTCAGTCCAAGAGTGAGAAACTGAAATGAATCCTCAGCTAAACAGGAGCTAAGTGATGTTCTTGTATGCTACAAATAAGAATTGTACCTCCAGAACCTGCAGAAATTATTTTGATCACATAAAACTGAAAAATATTGTTTCTATGCAGTGATCTTTCTGACTGAATCTGTATTATCTTGGAAAGGGCAAATCACTTAGCAGTCTTTTCCTATTCCCTTTCTCCCTTCCCCTCTGAAGACCTTTTCATCTGAGCTCTTTTTAAAAAGACATCTAATTTTGTTGTTAGCAGTTGCAGTTATAGTGCTACAAAAATAATTCTGAAGACACAAAATTGAGTGAAATTAAATCTTCCACTTATGGAGGGAGGCCAAACGGTCAGGCTCTTGCTGCTTTATAAGGCAAGAGTCTCATAAATCAGCCAGCTCCCTGCTTCCAGGGGCTGGATTTGCTGTGGGTGTCCTCAGCCCGGCGGGAGATGACCTTCGTGTTACCTCCAGCCCACGAATGTCAGGTGATCGTTCCTATCCCTCGCTGGCATTCAGGAATTGCCTTTAATGACCAATTTGTAGCAGGGACCAGGTATTCACTATGGGTCTGTTTCAAAGCTAGCATTGCCAAAGAGGATGCAACTGGAAAGAAAAGAAACAATAAAGAAAAAAGGCTACGTGATCCACTATGCGAGCCTCTACCTCCTTTAAAACATTGCTCACTTTGAAGCTCGCTCTCCATCTCTGTACCAGTGCCTTTGCACTGGCTGGAGGAGAAGCAAATTCCCCTAAAACTATGGCTGTAATGCATCAAGCCTGGATTAAATATTTCCAGCTAAACTTGAATCCGCTGAACTTTTCGGGGAGTATTTAAGGAATGAGAACATCATTGTCCAGGTCAGGGTAACGTTTTCCCTGCCATCTTTCAAAGCATTTGCCTTCCCCGCAGGTCTGCAAGGTGGTGAACGCCACAGCGCTGGCCTGTCTCGCGCCACCCCTCACCCCTGAGTACCGGCCCGGCCTGGACGCCGTCGAGCGGCCGGATGAGTTCGGGTTTATCTTTAACAACGTGCAGTCCCTGCTGGTCTACAACGACACCAAGTTCATATACTACCCCAACCCGACGTTTGAACTCCTGAGCCCAACTGGGGTGCTGGAGCAGAAGCCAGGGTCACCCATCATCCTGAAGGTAAGGAGACCCTTACTCACCCAGTGGGAAGAGACAAAAAAAAAATCCCCAAGAGCAGAGTTTTATAACTCCTTTGGAGAACAGGGTACACTAGATGGGGTCCCGTCGTCTGCACAAGCTGGGAATGAGAAGAAAACTGGAGCAATGCGCTGCATCTTTGTACAGTCTTCTTTCCCCTTGTCCCTAGGGCAGAAACCTGTGCCCACCCGCTCCTGGAGGAGCAAAGCTCAACTACACCGTGCTGATCGGAGAAACACCCTGTGCCGTCACCGTCTCTGAGACCCAGCTGCTGTGTGAGCCGCCAAATCTCACCGGACAGCACAAAGTGATGGTGAGGGACCAAATGCTCCTGTCAGCATCCCTTCCGTCCCTCCTTCCTACCCTTTCTCCTCCTCCACCATCTCCCTGACTCACTCAGATATCGAATGCAATTTCTTGTCCAAGGATCAGTAGAATTTTAGATTTTTATGGCTGTCCAATTGGAAGCTTAAAATATTGATGTGGATTAGTGTGGAGAAACTACTTATTCCCTCCCTGAGAGTCACCACCTACTATCAGAGCCTTCTATAAGGAACAAATCTTTCTGGCAGAGCCTTCAGTACCAGGTACCATCCTTTCTCTGATGCTGCTTGCTCTTCCTTCAGTAGGTGAGACCATTTTCAGTGGGCTGTGTTCTGCCTCCTCTAGGGTAGGAAGGGATTTTATCAGTCCTTGTAAGCAGACCTGATCTGCTAAGTGGATGGAGAAGTTCTGCCTTTTCCTGAAGCAGAAGCAGCCAGGACCTCTGAACGCTGGACTGGCTGGATCAACAGCCTCGTCCAGGATAACAGTTGGTGTCTTCCTCTGCTTTGGTTTTGGGCATTTCTGCTTCCTCTGATCCACTCGCAGACCAAGCACGCAGCTGCCGAAGTGCTTGAGTAGAGCCCAAATGAGATTGTAATTGTGATTTATTTCCCTCTAAGTTCAGCATCCAAAACACATTCAGATTATCACAGTGTGATTCACAGAAGCGCAACCTGGCTGCGAGCTGCTTGCATCTGTGGCCAGGGCACATCCACGAAAAGCCAGTCCTGGCATTAACCTTCAGAATGTTTGCTCTGTAGCTTTCACATGGGGCTTTCTCTTCCCTTCTCTCTCCTCCCTTTCCAGTCGCTCTGGTTTCTTGTCAGTGAAATTATCACTGGGTTGCTAATGTCCACAGTTTACAAAAGGGAGTTGAAAGCTTATAAAATGAAAGTCAAATGGAGCCATCAGATAATAAGAACAAAGCCCAGATAGTGAAGAGCTGGCACATTTATCATGACTTGAAGCCCCCCTGTATTCACATAAGCTGCACGCTCTGTGTTTGAAGGCAATCGGAGTTGCTATGGTCTCGGCTGAAACAGAGGTGGTTCAGTGCTCCCTTAGGCGTCTGTGCAGCCCGTGCGGTGTGTGCCCTGGCCACGAAGGACGGGGCTTTGGGACAGGCTTACACTCGTACCCGAAGCTGCTGGTTACCTATGTTGTGCTTTGTAGGTGCGTGTTGGTGGTATCATCTTCTCCCCTGGCTCGGTGAGCATCATCTCAGACAGCCTCCTGACCCTGCCGGCCATCGTCAGCATCGCAGCCGGAGGCAGCCTGCTCCTCATCATCGTCATCATCGTCCTCATCGCCTACAAGCGCAAGTCCCGAGAGAATGACCTGACCCTCAAGAGGCTGCAGATGCAGATGGACAATCTAGAGTCCCGGGTGGCCCTGGAGTGCAAGGAGGGTCAGTACTGCCTGGGTCTGGGCGCTCTCTCTGTGCTGCAGCCCCGTGCTCTGGTCCCCAGCTTTCGCCACCGGAGCACCCGTCACCCGATCTTTTGCAAAGAGGAGCAGGGTGCATGTCCTGCGAGGCTGCGTGCAAGGGTGGGCTGTGACAAGTGTGTCAGCGGCAGACACGGCTCTGCTGCCTAATGTGCAGAGAGTAGGATGATTGGAGCTTGATTCTGCTTAAGTGACGTGCCTGGGATCACATTGCGAGGATGGTGCAAGCCCCAGGGTGACCAGTACAATATGCCCCCTTGTGTAATGGCCTTTTAGTAAAGGGCTTTTAAAAGGCAGAGTGAGATAGGGAGTGGAGGAGGTTCAGACCCCCAAGGAACAGCACGTATCCCAAATGGAAGGCAGTAGGGCTACAAAGCTGGTCCAATCCCTCCTCTGGTCTATCAGACGTGAGCCCAGAGCAGCAGGAGCGGGTCTGAGGGATGGGAAGAAGCTCCTCAGGCATCTGCTTCTGGGAAGTCTCGTGTGTTATTTGGAGTAGCTAGACCTGCCGCTTGTGGATTTCAACACAGACAAGTCTTGTCCCTTGCAAGGAGGTGGCTGAGCCTGGCATCTCCTCCGGGGAGCAAAGGTGGAGGTGGGCAGTCATTTCTGTAGCTGGTGGGTTGAGACAAAAAGCGTTCTGGGGAGGGGTGCTGCTGTTGTTTCATACGTCCTTCCAGCTGGAAGGTACCTTAGTGAATCAAAGAAAAATAAATAGCTGCAAATTTCATAGTGTGACCTCTGTATATATAGAGTTGCATTGGATTTGTTCAGCTGATTTTAAAAGGGTAGACTTGAAAGCCCAGGACAAAAAAAAAGAGATAAATTCAGGAGAGATCACAGCTTCAGCCTAGGCACAGCCTAGCTGGGGTACAGAGACCTTACTGAGCCATCATTTCATGCTTTGGAGAATGAACACAGGGACACACATACAGCTGTTTAACACGGTGATGTTACGTTACGAGAGGAAGAATGAATTCCTTCCTGACCCCTGCAGCAGGCTCTTTCTGCTTGGATTTGATCTGCATCAAATTTGATTGTTTTGGCAACTGTTGATAGAGGAGGAGAAAAAGAAGAAAGGAAAATATGGGAGGCACCAAGTTATGAAAATAGAACCTCATTTCCATCTTCAGCCTTTAAAGGTGTTTTAGGTGTGTATACACAAGTGTGAACTGCATACAAATTAATAAGCATCTTTTGTTCTCGGCATCTGCTCTGTGCAGTGTGTGCTCTCTTGCTTTCAGCTGCTGAGACAGAGTCTCCAAGGGTGAGGGTCTTTCTGAGCCACGCAGCAAGGTCTTCTCCGAATTGGTTTTCTGAGCTGCCCATTTACGGGTGCTGCCGTTCCCCCAAGGAGAGCAGGCAGCCAGCGCTCCCCAAAGCCTCTGCCCCGCAGCCTCGGCTCCCGAAGCTCACCTGTGTTTCTCTGTCTTGTTCTGTTCTCCCCAAAAAGCTTTTGCAGAGCTGCAGACAGACATCAATGAATTAACCAGTGACCTGGATCGCTCTGGGATCCCGTACCTCGACTATCGGACGTATGCCATGAGGGTCCTTTTCCCCGGCATCGAGGACCATCCCGTCCTGCGGGAGCTGGAGGTAACGAACAGGCTGTGCTCTGCCCCTTCAAAGTTTCCCTGAGCCCGCAGGGAAGCCACTGTGAATCCCTGAAGCATCTTTATGCCTTCCACACCAAATCTTATTAGGGGCACTGGGGTTAGCTGCATGAGCCCCGAGTTCATTTTAACCAAGAGGCTGGTGTTTTATCTCCATTGCACATTGCTTGATTCCTTTTGGTTTTCTTCTCCGCGGTGTTGCTTTAGCTTTATTTTACGGGTTTTTATATTGCTGTAGGCCAGCAGCAAAGCACGCCAGATGAGTTATCGGTGTCCTTTTAAAGTCCTCCTTAACCACCTTAGGGTGCAGGGGAATGCTGTGTGCCTGGGAGCATCCTGCCTGGAGCATCCTGCTGCTGTTTCATGGCGTGTCCACAGGAGGGCAAGCGCCGTGCCTAGGCATGGCCAGCCTCCTGCTAGGCTGCGAGCGAGCACTTGAATTTTCCTGGTTTTTCCACCAGTGTGTGTAAATATATACATAAGGTTTTCACTGAGGATTTAGAAAAATAATTAACATACAAGGGTCTGTTAGATGACCTTGCAGATGGGCCCTGCTCACCTGCGAGAGCGCAAAAAATAAAAAAAAAAGAAGGGTGCTTCAAAAAACGTCATCTGCCACCGAGTGTGGGGCTGCCGTCCTCCACCTGGGATGCCTGGAGGTACTGGCCTCAGCGCTCCCTCTTGGAGACTGGCATTGCTCCAGCAATTCCTGAAAGTCCTATTGCCTCCACACAGACCGGGAGGTGGCCCAAATCTTCAGCCAGAGATGTAAGAGGAAGAAGTCTTGATTGCTTGTGCTCCATACGGCTGCACTGCTTTTCCAGGCAAGCACTACTTAGCATTAATGCACCGAATTAGATTGCTTTCCAGTGGGCCACCACCACTGAGCCGTTGCTGTGGTGTTGGTAAAGCTCAGCAGGCTTTGAATCAGCCTCTCCCAGCCCATTCCCATGCCCTGAGTTTTCCAGTCCCACGCATTATGTTCACTGTTTAAATTGCCAAATAAGCTGATGCTCTAGCAAACAAATATGAATGCTTTTTATTTGTTTTACTCATGAAAAACAGAATTGCAGAAGTGATAAATGTGTTGCCAATTACACAGTTGCTTAATTATGTAACGTTAGTAAAACCAATAAGTCTCCAAGATGTTTGGTAAAGGGTTGCTTAATGTAGTTCATCATTTTCACTTGTAATGAATTACTTGAATCTGTAACTGGCTGAAAGCCTCAATTAATTTTTTACGCTTGTCCCATAATAAAGCAATAGTCTAAATTAGTATTTAATTTACTTACAAGAGTGTCACTTTTTGTGCAGAACAAGCAAAACTGTGTGTCATCTATAGGGCCGTTAGCCTCAAAGTAGCAGCTTTATAGCACACAGAGTACAGCTCGGAGCAATGATTAAAGTGAGCTGTGCTGAAGTGCTGGGGGAGGACAGAAAGAGCGATGCTTGTTCAGGACTGGCCAGAGACCACGTTCGGGCATGCCGAGGCCCCGAGAGATGGGGTGCTGCCTTCTGCACCCAGGGTTAAACACCACCCGTAGTGCTGGCAGAGTGACCCCGCGGCAGTGCAGGGCTGCCCTCTGGTCCCTTGTCCTCCCGTGCCTTGGCTGAGGGTTGTGCTCTCCTCCACTGCAGGTCCAAGGGAACGGGCAGCAGAGCGTGGAAAAGGCCTTGAAGCTCTTTGCTCAGCTTATCAACAACAAAGTCTTCCTGCTGACCTTCATCCGAACGCTGGAGCTGCAGCGCAGCTTCTCCATGCGCGATCGCGGCAACGTGGCCTCGCTCATCATGACGGGTCTGCAAGGCAAGCTGGAGTACGCCACCGACGTGCTGAAGCAGCTGCTCTCGGACCTCATCGAGAAGAACCTGGAAAACAAGAACCACCCCAAGCTGCTCCTGCGCAGGTAACGCAGCGGGACGGGGCGGAGATGGGGCTGCACAGCTGTGCTGCTGGTAGCATCCGGGGGCTCTGCGGGACTGGGGTGCTGCTGTTGGAAGGAAAATGCTGCTCTCCCTGGGGGACCTTGGATGCATCTCCATCTCACTCATAATCTCTTACCTTGCCCTAGCCCCAGCAGCCCCGCTTCTCCTGGCTTGGCTGAGACCAGGAAATGGCCTCAAGCTGTGCCAGGGGAGGTTTAGGTTGGATATTAGGAAAAATGTCTTTACTGCAAGAGCGGTCAGGCACTGGAACAGGCTGCCCAGAGAGGTGGTGGAGTCACCATCCCTGGGGGTGTTCAAAACACGTGCAGACGTGGCCCTTGGGGACATGGTTTAGGAGGCCTGGGGGTGTTGGGTTGGCGGTTGGGTTTGATGATCCTGGAGGTCTTTTCCAACCTTAATGATTCTGTGATTCCGTGACGCCAGCACTGTCACCTCTGCCATCCAGCTGCCTCCTCCCTGCCCTGCCCTGCCTGCACCTGCCTGACCAAGCTCCTGCTTCTCTCACCTGTGTGTGCAGAGATGCCTGAGAGGTTCAGCAAAGAGGTTTAGCCCCTGCTGCCAGTCCTGTGCGGGGCTGCCTCAGGGCAGTGTCGTGGCAGGGAGGTGAATGGCATAAAAACTAGAGCTCTCCGTCATGTGCACGTTGCTGGTACCAAGCAGTGCCCTGTGCATCCAGGCAGGGAGGAGGAGGCACCAGCTCAGGTACAGCAGGGTCTGGAGAGCGGAGATGCAGCAATTTGAGTCATCTTACTGGACTTCAGGCTCTTATGAGCAGGAGCCTGATTTCTTACATGTCTGTACGGTACTTAGGGTCCTTGTCTCCCATGTGCTTTGGTATTATCGTGGTGAGTAAAGCATTAAAGACCTAGTGAAGAAGCGTACCTCTCAGATGGGCAGTGCCATGAATTGCCCCTGGAGCCATCAGGGAAAGGCAGGCTGCCCAGCAAGGCTTGGTCCCCCTCCTGATGGCAGCCCATCCTCTGCAGCCAGGGTGCCTGTGTGACCTTCAGCCTCACGTGTCTGAGCTACCTCGCAGATATTTATGGGCTCTATCCTCGCAGCAGCCATGTCTGCCTGGACGGAGCAGCAGCGTTTGTGTTTCACAACTGAGGGAAGGGGCTCAAGAATGGATTAAGGAACTGACCCAAGATCATGCTGGGAAATGGCAGAAAGAAAAAGGGGGAAAAGGGTGTATTAATGTAGGCCAGATCAGCAGCCACTAGAAAAAGGCTACCCCTGTTCTCCGTGTCATGAGCCACCTCCATCCTGTCTCCCTTTGGGTCCTGGCTGTGCTGCAGAGCCTGGCCTCGGCCGGCAGCAAGAACGCGGCTGCCCCATCGGCTGTGCCTGTGGCTCCACCGGCATCTCGCTGGAGCGAGCAGACAAAGGCAGGGGAGGATTTCACAGCTCCAGGAAAATTTCAGGGATTCCTCCAGCCATAATGAATATACTTGACAGGAAATTGCTTTAAATCTGGCTGTGTTTGCGGAGGCAATAACTCATCTCGGAAAAGGAAGCCATCTTAATTTCCCCTGTGGTTTGACGAGTCGCTGGGAAGGCGTCTTCTGCCTCAGCCATCAATAATGACTTTTTGCAGTGCTCCAAAAGTACACGGCTGGTGATCAGAGCCGTGCCCGCCCCTCCCTGCAGCACCCAGCCAGAAGACAGGGCCATGGGCAACGCCAGCAGTGTCGAGGCTGGCTGTCCCGCGCCAGGATTTAGCCATTTCGTGGGAAACCTGTGGCAGGAGTCCTGTCCCAGCCCTGTACCATGCGGGCTCCCGAGTGGTGGTGGTGCATAAAACAGCCCGGGCTGGAACGTCTTGCTCTGACTTAATAAGAAGTGATCAACCACAAAGCGAGATACTTTTATTTTATTTTATTTTATTTTTTGAGCTCTCTGGTGGCAGCAGTTGATAATTGGCACGCAGTTCTTTCTTTCTTCCTCGTTCTCCCCTCTCTCTTTCTTCTGCAACTACCACTCGTGGGAGACAGCAAAAAAGTTGACATTAAATCAAATAGCTGCTCTGGTTCCTGGCACAGAGAGCAGCACAGCAGCAGTTCAGAGACCTAGATATAGCGGGGAAAATTAATAAAATACATATTTATTTTTTGGGTTCTCTCAGCTCTTTTTGTTTAGTTTTGTTTTATTCCTGGTGCCTCAGAAAGTTGGAGGAGCAGCCAAGGCGCTGCTTGCTGGCGTCAGATGCCTTTGGAAAGTCATCTCTGGATCGTGCTTTGCCCTGGTTATGCGGTCAATATGAGAAGGGTTTTCTCCAAGTCTAGGGATTCTCCCCTGCCACGTTAATCTTCAGGACCTTATTTTTTATTTTCAGAGGCAGATCTATAACAGCGTTTCAAATACCAGCCCAGCGACAGTGCAAGAGCGATGCCTGCCAAGGGGCAGCACGAAGTCCCGCAGCAGCTACTGCTGTGGCTCAGCAGAGCCCTCCCGGCTCAGCACAGAGAAAGAGAGGTCAGGCCCGGTGGCGACAGGCAGAGTTTAAGGCATGGCTTACCCAGCCAGCCAGCACCGATCCCATTTCAAAGGCAGAGGAGGCCAGGGAAAGTAGATACAGCAGACTTGTTTGCAAGGAGCCTACGGTGCTCGTGCTGCACCCAGCAGTGATGAAGGTTATAAGCGGCCCCTTTCCTTAGCCAGTGTTAGGACAGTGATGATTAACTTAGTTGTTGGCCACCCCCGGGACTGATGCACTGCAAATATCTCACAGCGTCAGTCTGTGTCAAGATGAGAGTGAGATTCAGTGCTTGAAGGTAAGGAGAAATGGGATTTGACAGAAATCCTCTGAGGCGTTTCTTTTTTGCTGTTCCATTCAGCTGATTTTATATTTCTGACAAAGAAATAAAAGGGAACAGCTAGGCACGGGAGTATCCAATTCCCGTCTCCCACACAATATGCCCCAACTTCACTGTCACTCTATATTTCAGTTATTTTTACGGTGCTGGTGTTGGTGTCAGGCCATGAGCGGCCAACAGGGATGGGACACAGCGTTACTTCACTGGTAGGGCTAATCAGGAGGCTTGCCAATTCTTAATTTCATATTCTATTAACAAAGTACTTTATTAAATTAATATTCACCCTGAAGTCCTGAATGTATCATTTGCTGAGTTTTTCACCTGTTCTTTAGTTTGTACCACCGACTCTCCATGTCCCGTAGTCCGCTGGCGCGGCAGTGTGCTAGCGGTTCTCCTCCTTAACTGGGTGACTGAAATATTTTAAACAGTAGAACAATGTGTGTCTCAGTTTGTAGGATGAATTTTTAGGCAGTTAATCAATTCAGGCTTAAATTCTTTGGGGATCTGTAGACATTTTCACAAATTCCTGGCAGATGTTGCGATCCTGAGAGATGATGGATAACGTGACCCCAGGTCCGTTAGCTGACTGGCGTCGGTTTTTGTTTGCTGAAATCTGTGGCTCCTGTTTATACTTGATCTGCTTGACTTTGTGATCAAACCCTGTTGGTTTTATAGTATGTGTTTTTCATTAAATGCCAGAGATTTCAAACATGTGGGATGCTGTATAAATACATACCAAGGGGCAGTCCTTAATTCAAAGCAGCAGATGGGGGAGAATGGGGGAAAAGGGGTCTGGAGCGGGATGGTGACTCGCTCCAGGTCAGGGTACAGGAGGAGGCAGGAGCTCGGTGCATCGCTGTGCCCTCTGGGCACCTCCTAGAGCAGGTGGGTGGCAGGGTGGTTGAAAAGGCAGGAATGGCACCGGGAGCAGAGCTGCCAGCCGAGAGGGATGAAGGCGCAGGGAGGTGCCCAGACTCGCTGGGGCTGCTGCCTTGCTGCAGGCTCACGGTGAAGGTGCAGGGAGGCATGGTCCCCAGAGGAAAGGGTGCTGCAGAGGGAAAAGGTGTTGGATCCACCTCTTTTATCTTGCTGACATTTGGACCAGATCCTGTTATCACATGTGGCGTGAGGGGAAGGCCGGTAGCAACGGCAAAGCCATGGTGCAGAGAGACAGGCTGCCCGGGCTCCCGTTTGCAGCTGGCTCGGCTGGTGGCAGAGCAGCCCTCCCATGCATGGCCTCACGGGCAGGCTGGCAGCTTTGCCTGCCTGCCTGGCACCCTCAGCCCAAGCTGGGTGGTCGGGGCTCAGACATGGACTGTGAGGCACCCTGCCACCAGCACAGCCACCCTGTCCCAGGAAAAGGGATTGTGGTGCTTTAAGCAACGTCTCCGGGTCCTGCAGAGCCAGAATTAAAAACTATCATTAGGAGCCATTGTATTTAAATTAGAGATAATCTCGGGTACAATGTAGGGAGAGGACACGGGGTGGGACTGGGGAGAAAGCTGCAATTTCCCTGCCATTGTCACTCTGCAGTCCCTGATTGCCAGCAAGCTGCAAATCCCAGTGATTTACCGAGCCAGGCTGTAATTTGCACCACGTGCAAGGAGCCCGAGTGTCACCAGGCTCCCTGTCACCAAGCCCCATCAGGGCTGTGACGGGCTGTCAGCTGGGCAGGCTGCTGTCAGCTCGGTGCAGCGGGGCGGGGGGGACAGCGCTGGCCCCATCCCGCTGCCTGCCTGCTCCCGAGCCACGGCCCCGGTTCAGAGCATCACGGGCACTGTGCCAGGGTGCAGCCGGGTGGTGCCACCTGGGGAGATCTGGGGCCTCTGATGGGTGGTTTGGTTTTGTATGTAATATGCATGTCCTCCTGGCTTCCCTAGGACCGAGTCGGTGGCTGAGAAGATGCTGACTAACTGGTTTGCATTCCTCCTCCACAAGTTCCTCAAGGTAAGGAGGGATGGAGCTGAAACCCCGCTGCCACTTTGCTGTCTCACCCACCAGCCATCCCCGGGGTGGATCTGGGCTTGAAATTCTTCAGTCAGACTCCGAGTCAAAAGACATAGTAGCAAGGCAGGGGAGGTGGAAATTTGCTCGGAGATGCTTGCATCTGGGGCAGCTGTTACACGGGCTGAGCCAAGCCGTCACAGCCTCCTTCAACCCTCGGATCGCCTGGTGTAATTCTCATGTAATGGAGTTTCTGTTGCACCTCTTTAGCACTTAGGAGCAATTGTCACTTACATCTCCGTGCCTGGGCTTCCATATTTTCTAACTTTATTTGTGGTTTTGGAAGCCCTACAGAATTTGCTTCATGGGAATGAACAATGAGATCGAGATCTCAAATTCCTTTTTTACAGCCGCGTAGATTCAGTAGAGATTTACTAAGCCAAGGACAACACACCCCATTGAGCAACGGAGCTCACGGATTTGGCTGTCCTCTCCAGGAGGTGCTGGGGGCCGAGCCTGGATTGCATGTGTGCTGAAGACTGAGTCAATGGGACTGTGGCTCTGCTGAAACGAATCATGTGCAAAACCTGTCTGCAGGCCAGTGGCTCTGGAGGAGATGCACCTTCACCTCTGTGTTAGTTTTGCTGTCTGTCTCGTTGTGCAGGAATGTGCTGGAGAGCCACTCTTCATGCTCTACTGTGCCATCAAGCAACAGATGGAGAAAGGTCCGATTGATGCCATCACAGGAGAAGCTCGTTACTCCCTCAGTGAGGACAAGCTGATTCGGCAGCAAATTGAGTACAAGACTCTGGTGAGTGATCGCTGTAGAAGCTGCCATTGAATCGCTTCTGTCCTCCCCACTTGGACACGAGCTGTTCTGACCTTTAGGCCAGTGATTAGGACACCACCATGAAGCGCAAGCGTTGCCGGTGCAATAAAGCCTCATGCTGCTAGACCCATGCCCAAGTCAGGTGTGTCCCTAATTTGCAGGTACAAATAGCCTGAGCTAAGGTTTTGTAAAGCAGGGTTTGAGGGGAGCATTTTATCTCCCTGTGCATTGAGCATTGCCCTCCCTCTAGCAAATGAAAATGGACATCCAGGGCTCTCATCTTAATAATCGGTATAAAGATATACTAGATGCAACAGCAACAATGCAAATAGGGATGTAGTGGGGTTTTTATGAGAAAGAGTTGTTGTGACAGATGTGGTTACAGTCCTCCTGGATGCTTGTCTGAAGCCCTTTAGAGCATGGTGTGTTTCTCCTTCCCTTCTAGATCCTAAACTGTGTGAATCCAGATAATGAGAACAGCCCAGAGATCCCTGTGAAGGTGCTGAACTGTGATACCATCACTCAAGTCAAAGAGAAGATCCTCGACGCAGTATACAAAAATGTCCCATATTCTCAAAGACCAAGAGCTGTTGACATGGACTTGGGTAGGAGCCTCCCTGCCTCATAGGAAGGGGAAGATCAGAGAGGTTGTTGTTATCAGTGATTCTCTGTGGGTTTTGCAGAACTTAAAAGCTAGAGCTCAGGCTGCACAACGACACACACGTCTCTGCCCCTAAAAAGCATGGGCGCTCCTCTGGCCGGGTAGGTTTTGAGCTCTGTGGGATCAGCTAATTGTCCATTGACCACAGAGCAAATGATTCTTGAAGCCTCCTAGACTCTGCTGAGCAAAGCTTCTCCCCAAGCTTGTGTATCTTACTGGAGCCAGGGGGCCAGAGGGGCTGGGAGGGTCCCGCACCTTAATTTAGCTAAACGCTGCAGAACCCCCCCCCGGCATGGGAAATAAAATGCTGCACTTTGCTGGAAGAAAACTGTCAGTGTGACCTTCCTTGTAGTTGTAAGATTTAAGAGCAGAACTTAGCTTCCTCTGGGTGCCTCTTCCGGGGAGGTGGGCTTTTCTACAGGCTCATCTGTCCAGTAGTTACTTGGGCCAGAACTGGGTAGAGCCTGTTAGTGCCTTTTCCCTCTCTGACCATCGTGTCTGCCTGGTTGTTGCCTCTCCCGCAGAGTGGCGGCAGGGCCGGATAGCTCGTGTGGTCCTGCAAGATGAAGACATCACCACCAAGATTGAAGGAGATTGGAAGCGCTTGAACACCTTGATGCATTATCAGGTAAGAAAGCAGCCCCAGCAGACAGCTCCCAGAAAGCTGCCAGGAGGGAAGAAAAGAAAAGCAGAAATTTAATTCCCAAGTATCTCGTCTACCAAGACAGACAGGGAGGTCACATTTGTATGATAAACCAGAAGGGTTCAATGTGCTTACCCGTTAGATGGGAAAGTAACCTTGACATGGATCTTAAAGAAACTAGCAGAGTTGAAAATTGGCTAAATTAAAACCGCCAGCCGTGCTAGTGAGATAGAGGGAGCAGTGGCGAGGGCTGAGCTGCCGCAGCTGGAGATGCGGGGCCAGGGGAGGGACAGCACGTGGGGCTCAGGTCTTCGCGTGGGGGTCTGAGACAACCAGGAGTGCAGCAGGGAAGGAGGAGGGGTCTCTGCCTTCCTTCAAAGCTTTGCAGACACCACACGATCAGATGATCTGATGCAAAGCACAGGCTGCAGCGGCAGGTCGTCTCTTATACACGTGATCTTCCTACGTGTTGACTCTTGAGCAGCATGCAAGGAGTGAAGAAGGGAAACAGAGAAAATACTTCAAATACTGTCGCATGGGAGGGTCGAGGGAGTGCTGTGGGGAGGTACGGGATGGAGCCAGGTCAAGAAAGGGTGAATATCAGGGGCTACTTCTTGACAAAGTGACGACGTCAAACCTCCTAAGTCCCAGACCTAGTCTTCCAAGCCAAGTAACTGGAGTTTTGCCACTAAAGTCATATAAAACTAAGCTAGACAGTGAAGATGCTCTATTGTGCATCAGCCGGGGTGGGCGAGGTGACCTAAGAAATTGTTGCCATCTTGAGCTTTTGCAGCATGCCCTGGATGGGCATGCATCTGTTGGAAAGGGCTTCTTGTGGTGTGCGAAAGATGGAAAGAGAGGTAAAGACGAAGCTGAGGAAGGTTTGGTTAAAGAGAATCAAAGGCTTTTACTCAAAGCCTGTCTACAGCGGAGGATAACTGCATTAATTGGGACCTGTAACCTACTACTGTCCATCACTACCTACACAGAAGGGTTTAGTATTTAATCTGGCATCTTTCCCTGTTTATACACCATCTCGAGTCCATCAGCGTGACTCATGCTGTGTAAGCTGAATGTGAGCCAGTATTGACAGGAGCCATATCATCAGGGAGCGAGGCAGAGAGAATGGCATAAATATGCAAAGTGCATTTAAAAAAGCACCTCGAGGGTCAACTTCTGTAAGCAGCCCGAAGGATTTAAACTCAGATTACTGTAAAATGTCATACGAGTTGTGCAGATGAATTCCATTGTTTCTAAAATCTTTTACCTTACAGTTGCAAGGGATTAACTAACATGCAGGGAAGCAGCGAGACTTTATTATGCCTTGATCTTTAAAAGTCATCTAAGGGAGTCACAAGTGAAAGTCGTGTTTGTCTGATGTGTGTTGGGTGCGAGGGGAGGGAGGACTTTCATTTTAGTGCCTGTGGGAAAATCTGAGCCACAAGTTTACCCTCAAAATAAACAAAAGCCTTGCAGCACTCAAGATGCTGCAGCTATTCCTGCCATTTGAATGTCAGTTTTGCTCTGCAGCAACGCAGAAGTTTGCTGCCAGACATCTAACTGGGTAGCAATTGCACATGTCTCTCCCTGCTCTGGCCCGAGCTCTGCGCAGCCCGGTAGAGCCGTTTCAGTCATAAAAAGAAGCCAAGTTCTCTGCACTGCAACAGAACCCTTGTCAAGGCAGGGCTCTTGCCAAAAACAGTGATTTTTTTTTTTTTTTTTTTTTTTTTTTGTTTTAATTATTTTTTTTGGTATTCCTACCAGGTTTATTTCTGTTTGAGTAATAAATGTTTTTATTCTGTATCAAAAATACAGATGCTCCAGGACTACACAGTAAAACAAATATGTGGGCAAAGGCACAGCTTAGAAGAGGGTATCAAATCATTTGAGTTTCAAGCAGTGCTGTCTCACCATTTTAACAGGAGTGCCACGTTGAAAACAGGTGTGCTTCAAGCCATAAAAAAGAAATCTAGATTTCTCCAGCTTCCGGAGGACTAGTGAAGATGATTTCTAAATTTCTAGAAACCATGAAAGCTAGCTCTGTGAAGCTCTCTCCATCTTTTATTCAGAGCTGTCTTGTCTTTATTCTTGGTCAGATGCCATCTACTTTTATCTGCTGATCTGAAGGCAAAGTGATCCCTGGATTTGCACGCAGTAATGGGAGATGCGCATCCCGTGTTTCCATCCGATAACACCTGGCATTTTGCAGTATTTTGGAGAGGTGCTCTCAGCCAGGAGTAAGCGCTGAAGGACCAGAAACTGCCTGGTCCTCGCAGCCTTGCCCCTGCTCCTGATTTCTGGGGTCCCTTTGCTCTGCAGCTCCGTTCCCTGCAGCTCCTGGGCTCGAACTCCTGCCAGGGACCAAACCAGCCTCCTGCTCCCCGTGCTCTGGGGCAGGCTGGGGAAGCTCTGCCGAGGGCAGTTGTTGAATTCCAAGAGTTCCTCAGCTCCACACCTGGCTGCTGGATTTTGACACTATTACATTTGTTTTCTACATGTTTAGGATGATAAAAGTACAATATATATCTGCATCAACCGATAAAATGTGTTTTTCATGGGAAACCTTTGCATGCAAAAGCCAGATTGGATTGAAAAAGAAATATTCACCTTTCTGTAATATTTTTTGAACCACTTTATAGAATTATATAGAGAACTGTATGCCTGCTGCTTATTTTTTCATTTATAAAAATAGATGTATAGGTTAAATAGGTGTAATTCTTTGTTAAGTTCTCTGGAGCTTTTAAACTATATTGTAAGGAATTGTATTACATTTGTGTAGTATCCTTTTGGTTTCATGCCTATTAAACTCCATGGGAGAGTCTCACCCTGCGTGCTTTTACTCAAGAAAAATGAAACACTGAATTTAATATCAAATGATTTACAGTGGCTCATGCAGGGTTAACTCAGAGGCAGCAGAGCATGAATACCTGTCAGCCACTGTGAGTCTGGAAAGGCCAAGAGACTAGAAAACTATTTTAAATGAAAAATTAGAAGCAGAGAGGGAAGATTTGTGTGGAAAATGAGACCCAGGAGCCGAGGGCGGCGTGGCCGTGGGGCCGGCGTCCTCGCTGCATCCTCACTAGCCCACACAAACACAGTGGTGTCTGGGCTTCCGCACAGCTGTTCTCCCCGCTCCAGGTTTTATTTTTCTTTCTTTAAGGTGTTTTGTGCAGCATGTTTCCAGCTTGCAGAAGAATCAGAATATTTATAAAGTTATAAAACAGCCAGCCAGCTTCGCAGGCGTCTCTGGGGTTTTATGGGAGTGGGGCAACAGCAGAGCGAGATGGGAAACGAATGTGTGTTACATCTGATGCTAATTTGCGCGCTGGTGTTTTTTAGCTGACAAGAGCCATTCGACCCAAAATTTAGAGAGTGAGAGTGCTGTGTGTGTGTGTGTGTGTGCATGTGGAATTTTTAATGCCTCTCTCCCAGTTAACCACAGTCCTGGTAGAACTGGATCCCAGCACAGCAGCCGGGGAGCTGCTGCCTCTGTGGCAGCACCCTCGGCTGCCGGCGCATTCAAGTTTCTCCCTAGTGAAATTGAACTGAAGTGGCAGCTAATAACAGCCTCAGAAAATAATATTACCACTGATCGTTTCTTCCATTGACTTAATAAATTGGATGAAGTGAGGCAGGAGCAGAAGAGGAAATAACAGAGGTGTTTGAAGTGTTTTGCTTAGAAATATCTCACATTTGTACTGTGAAGTACAAGTGACTATTATTTTCACTATCACTAGCAATAATAATAATTCGCATTTACATGAAACCTTTCATCTGAACAGAACCCAAAGCCTTGGAGGGAGCATTAGGCAGCGACAATCGCTGTGTGCAGCTCACCTCATGGCAGCAGATGTTGTACAAACACCCCTTCTGCTGATAGTGTAGGGAGATGCTGGGGGTGCAAAACCCAGCTGCTGCCCTGGAGCTTCCCCGTGCGTAAGGACAGTGCCGTGTCCCTCGCAGGACTCCTGGCACATAATGGAGGCCTTAGCCCCTGGAGCAATTTTTCTGGCATGAAGAGGCATCTCTTTTGTACAGCTCCTCTAAATAACGCGTTGGCTGGGCCCCGGCGGGTCCGCCAGCCTGCGAGATGCGGTGACTCCGCTCTCTGCTCCCTCGCCGTGCTGCACCACGGGCCACAAGTTCAAAATTAAAAGACACTCAGGCCCATTCTCTGGAAACCTGCAGATCCTTAATTAAGGCAAATAAGTTAAAAAACTTCCAGTGACTACTAGATTTATAGGGAGGATAAAATTAAACATGGCTACTAAAATCTGCTGTAACAAAATCTTGTTAGCACTAATGTTCATTTATAGTTTGACTTCCCCGCATTTAATTACTTCTCTGGTGCAGTAGAGGACTGACAATTTAATACCCTGAAAGATGGCTTTATGACTTGCTCAGCTGTAAATCAAACTTTTAAAGTTTGTAAAAATTGCTAAAATAAAAAATGGTTTAATAGGAATGTTTTATGGTCCATAACGTTATTATAGCCGTTTTATTCCCTCTGCATTGTTACTTTAATTGGATCACAACAATTCTTGAAAATTCTCATTTTTATTGGATAAAATGTAATCTTAAATCAGAATGACCAAAAACATCTTCAATACATCTTTTGATTTATCACTTCTTTCCATCAGTCCCTTGCTGTAGAGCTGCTGCCAACCCAGCACAGCGCTCAGCCAGACCAGGAGCGTGTCTCTCCCAGGGCTGGCCGGCGGGATTGCTCCCCGTTCCGTGCCGGCAGCTCCCTGCCGAGGCTGGGCCCTGGGGACTTGTGTTACCTGCGCTTGCCGGATGAGCAGCTGGTGATCGCAGCGCGGACGGTGGATCTCGCTGATCTTGTCTTCTCTTCCTTTGCCTCCCCAGGTATCAGACCGCTCAGTTGTGGCTCTCGTTCCCAAACAGACCTCCTCCTACAATATTCCTGCCTCTGCCAGTATATCCCGGACGTCTATCAGTAGATACGGTAAGAAGCAGAGTTAAGGGCCGGGAGACCATGGCTCACCGATAGCGACTGAGCATTGCTCCTGCTGCACTGCACATTTTAGAGCCAGTCTGGAGCCTGCAGCTTTACTTGAGAATGTGTCTTGATGGGGCTGGTATGGAAGCTGCCTTTGCTGCGGGAAGGCAACACCTTAAGGGAATTAAGTGGGGGGATAAAGCAGCAGCTTCCCCCAAAGAACCACACCACATCAGCCAAAATGAAAGTACATTCACGTGCCAAGCAGAAAAATGTCCTTGGCTGCTGTTCTTTTGCAAAGGCTTTTCCATCTATGAGCAGAACAGCAAGAAGACTAGAGAAACTGAGAGGAAGGAAAAGGAAATGTTGAGCACATTGTGAGCAGCCTTTGGAAAAGTGGGTCTTGGAAAAGCCCAGGGAAAGGCTTTTGGCTCAGAGGGGATGGATGCTGCAGAGCACCTGTGGGGCTCCCGCTGCAGGAAAGCAGCTTTGTGTCCCTTGCATGTAAGCAGGGCTGCACCAGAGAAAACCCTGATTCCTTCATCTATTTCTTCTCTAAGTGGAGGATCCTGAATTCTTAGCTAATGGATCAAAAATGGGTAACGGCAATCTTAACTCAGTGGGCTCAGATGTGCCCACCTGGGAATTCATTATTCACATTACGGCAGGGCTCGGCACTTCACAGAGGGTCCCTGAAGACGCTGCAGACTGAGTAAATGAGTCTGCAAGGTGCCAGGTGTGCGTTTATGGCACTAAATCCACAATAATAGTAATAATAGACTTCCATAAAAGGCAGCAGTGGCAAAATCTCTAGTGCACTGATCTTTCATTATCTTTCATTTTACAGAGTGTTTTACAAACGAGAGGTCTCCTGACAAACCCGTCTCCTTCTCTTGTTCATAGCTCCCAAAATAATGGTTTTTTTTCTCGAGCAAGGGTTCTGAGGAGCCATCCACAGGAGACTCTTTAGGTAAAAGCCAGGTTAAAAGGCATTTCTCCCTGTGAAGTATAGTCCACCCAAGTGCCCGGCGCTTCAGGTGATGGAAAAGCCAAGGCTGGGTTGCACAACCTGAGTCTTCAGTGCTCATTGATCTATGTCAGATGGAAAAGCTTTTGCAAACTACCAATATGAACTATCATTGCTTATGTTAAGATTAATACTTCTAATTGTGCAGACAGAATTTAAATTAGAATCTTATTTACTTCCCCCATTATATATCAGTACAGAGCTATGTTTAAAAATAGAATTACTAGATGCTTCCCTAGCTGTCCCCCTGTCTGTCTCCTTAATTATATCAGTTGGAGTACTCATTTATCTAAGCCTTAATCAGGGATGAAAATCTAGCTAGTTTGGTAATGACTTGTGTATTTCCCTTGGCTGATTTATGATTGATTCCCTTACTCTTGCTGAGGAGGGGGAGCAGTGAATTGGAGGCTAAACTAGAGAAAATGTATGAGATTCCCAGAGAACAAAGAAATTTAGTGAGAGGGAGAAAAACCCAACAGTGCACGGCTGTGCTATTCAGCACCGTGTCTCAGCTTGGAGACACCATGGTTGGGATCCAGGGAGGCACGTCGCTTGGGAAGTTAAATATATTTCACATCCCTCCGTGGTTTCTGAGCAATTAAGGCAGAAGCCTTTGTGTGCTCCCCTTTGCCTGCTGGGAAGGAGGACAGACGTGGGGACAGCAGGGAGGCCACCCCGCTCAGCCCCGCGGGTGGCATGGCTGGGATGCAGGACTGGCCTCGGGCTCTGCAGTCGGTGCTCAGCTTGAGCCCTTGTTGCTCTAATGAAAGGCTCGAGAACAACAGTTTTCTTCTGCCCTTTGTGCCGGGCAGCTTGTTGTTATTTACAAAATACTGATATCAGGCCTCTGGTGCTGCAGGAATTGGTGCCCAGGGTTAATGTGTTAATGAGCTGTAACTCATGGAGATGTCTTGCATGGACTCATATTATTGAGTTCATATAAGTAAAGGATGTGAACGGAGCGGTAAAGTCCCACGTCTGAGGGTGAAAACAGAAAGGCTCGAGTCTGAGGGACTCTATTCTGTGAAGACCAACATGTGTCTTTGGCAAACACCAAATTTTGTTGCTGCCTGGGTGGTATTACATTTCATTACCCCATAAAAAAAAAAAGCGAGTGCAGATGATTTTGGCATTAGCAAGCACGGTGGCATCACTGAGAAGAGACAAGGAAATGAAAAGGGTTTGCTTTGAGCGTGACCGACTTCTCTTCCCGTCGTTCAGACTCCACCTTCCGCTACACCGGCAGCCCCGACAGCCTGCGCTCCCGGGCCCCCATGATCACCCCCGACCTGGAGAGCGGGGTCAAGGTCTGGCACTTGGTCAAAAACCACGACCACGGAGACCAAAAGGAAGGAGACCGGGGCAGTAAGATGGTATCCGAAATCTACCTGACCAGACTATTAGCTACAAAGGTAACTGCCGTGTGCTAAATTCGCTTGGGAAATGCGTAGGGAGGTCTGTCTATACACACTTGCCGGGGGTCCTGTGAGTCCCTAATGATGCTCAGCTCCCAGGGGGAACTGTCCCCACCGGGCTCTGCTGGGCCCCAGGGGTTGGGTGGATCCTGGAGCAGCAACAGAAACACAGCCCAGATTTCCTCACACTGCTGCCATACTTCGTTCTTCTGCACGGTATGAAGTTGAAGAGATGCAGTAGTGCCTGTAAATATTGAACCAGTCTCCTTGGCCAGAGAGTGTGTTCCTGTCTTTCACCATGCGTTCATCCCTGTAGATAACCCAGATTTGGTTTTGAAAGCAAAAGAAATTAGTTCAGGTTAGAAATAAAGAGAAAGTGCAGCCATGAGTAGCTGCAGGCTGGAGCATTCCCCCAGGGCCCTCTGGCAGCACAGTCAGCGTTCGTAAAGACCCCGACCTTACTTATTCCTGTGGCATCCGTGGCGGCGCTTTGCAGGGCTGTGCAGAGCTGGTAACACCATCTGGCGTCCCCTCCTGCCACCGCTGCTTAGCCAAGCGTGCGGCCGTCCCTCCCTTCACCTTCTCGGTTGCTGCTCCCATTAGGGTACGCTGCAGAAATTTGTGGATGACTTGTTTGAGACGCTGTTCAGCACCGTGCACCGCGGCAGCGCGCTCCCGCTGGCCATCAAGTATATGTTCGATTTCTTGGATGAGCAGGCGGATAAGCACGGCATCCATGACACGGATGTGAGGCACACGTGGAAGAGCAATTGGTAAGAATGGATGAGGAGGGTGGAAGTGGGGGCAGACCTGAGTACTGAGCAATTATCCGTGTCCCGGGGAAAAACAGAGATGGGGAAGAGCTCTGGGAAGCTTGGGAACAACCAAGTCCCATAGCTCCAAAGCATGAGAGGTACCACAAAGCCAGCACCACTGCTGTCCCAGTGCCCTGTGCAGGTATGGCAGGGGGGTTTGATCCTGGTTTGTGCTGCCCCTCGTGCACACACGAGCTGAAACCCCGGTGCGGTGTTAAAGCACAAGCCTGGCTATCTCTGAGTCGTCTGCCCGGGTGGGAGCTGGGCACTGGCCTCAGGCTGTAGATCCACACACCTGGACTTTGGAAATCACTGGGTTTGCAGAGCTAGAGGGAAGCAGGTATCCATGCCTGCACCACCCTGCCTGTGCAACCCTGTCTGCGCAACCGTGCTGTGGCACGAATGCCGGCACAGGCTGGGAGAGGAGAGCTTGGTGAACGGCTGCACCTTCCCCATTGCAGCAGCTGGAGCATTTGGGCAGTGGGAGGAGGTGGCAAGGGGGGAAGGAGCCAGCCCCGCGTGCGGCCGGCACGGACTGCAGCCAGGTTCAGCCTTCTCCAAACAATAGGAGCTCTCATGTCTCTGCCTCTGCTGTTATTTTAGGATTAAAAGCTCCATGGGTTAGAAATTTGCCTCTGCAAGGAAGGAAGAAAAAGCACAACAAATGGTTGCTCCCTCAAGACTTTGTATTTTCCGCAGAGTCCCTCGTGGTTTAAAAGGCCTCTAATCATCACGGCTGCAAAAGCTGAGTTCCCTGCTAAGGCTGTGGGAAGCTAAAAACAATTTATTGAAAGCCTTAGAAGAAGCAATTATTAGAATAAAAATTCTAGAATTGCAAAAAAATATAAGACTTCTTGCAGCAATAAAAAAGAAAGCACTGACTGGCAGAGATTGCTCAGCCAGAGCCATCAGACCGCACGAGCCCTGGTCCTCCCTTCTGCCCCTGGGCACGGGGGGCTCGGGAGAAGGGTGACAGTTTGGTCTCTGAACTAACAGCTCTGCTGAGCACTTTGGTTGGCTGCAGCATTCCCAGAAAGGGAATTTTGATGGGGAGATGGGAGAAGGCTTATGCCACTGGAGCAGGTCAAAGCAAACAGGGGCTTGGAAGAGAGAGCTGGGGTAATGGGGGGGTCAGGGGAGCTGGCACTGCCGGGGATGTGGCTGAGCTGCTTGCTTTCAGTGCAGCAAGAGTTAAGGCTGATGCCTTCAGTGCAGCTAGCTGGATGGAGAGAGCGAGCTGAGACTTGAAAGGTAATAGAAGGCAGCAGCTGGCTTTTTTGATCCTGCTATACAGCCAAAGAAAAAAGGAATAATAATTTCCCTTTGATTACAAAGGCCTCGGGATTTGGGGACAAAGCCTCTGATGCCTGCTGCACCGCTTGCAGATGATGGACTGTGGAGTGGCCGGGCAGCGGCTGATGAGCGTGGGGGCGGCAGCACCGCTGCCCCGGGCGCAGCCCTGCACCGCAGACTAACGAACTCGGTGTGATGGGCCCCTCGCGGAGCTGCTCGCCTGGTACCACCGAATGCTGCTCAGCTCTGCCCTGGCACAGCCAGCCTGCCCTCGGCACCTGCTGCCCGCCTGGCTCTCGCCTCCTCCGCCTTTCTGTGCAGGATCAGACCTCAGAGCGGTTCCTGGGATGCGCAGGGCAGCAGCGTCCAGCCCGGGCATAGCGGGACCCATCACAAGCAATCCGGGCAGGAGTGGGCTAACTGGCGTTTGATGGACCTGGCCCAGCTCCTATTCAGATTATTGCTGCTTCCCACCATTTGTATTCTGCTTGGAAACACAAACTGCAGCAAGTGTTTTTTCCTAGCCTTTGTCTTTATATGTAACTTTGTTTCCTGATTTCCCTACAGCCTCCCTCTCCGATTCTGGGTGAACGTAATCAAAAACCCCCAGTTTGTGTTTGACATCCACAAAGGCAGCATCACGGACGCCTGCCTCTCTGTTGTGGCTCAGACCTTCATGGATTCCTGCTCCACCTCAGAGCACCGCCTGGGCAAGGATTCCCCCTCCAACAAGCTGCTGTACGCCAAGGACATCCCCAGCTACAAAAGCTGGGTGGAGAGGTGAGCAGCAGCGCATGGGCAGCAGCAGCGTGAGTCCAGGGCTGGCCTGGGCGCTCCGGTCCTGCCCGACCTCCTGCACTGAGCGGCTTTGCTCTCGGTGGCCGGTGATGCAGCAGGGTGGCTCTTGGCAGCGAGCTGGTAGCACAGCTCAGCACTGCTGAGCATCACGGCTCTTGTTTTCAGCTCGTTGCAGACCAGGATCCCATTTTGCTAGATGTAAGCATAAAGCAAAATGATGCCCTTTTCCCTGCAGAGCTTAGTTTAGATCCCAAGGAGAAGAGGGGCGTTTTGAGCTTCCATGTTTCTCATGGCCCACCTTGGCCCTTCCTTCCCGCAGGTATTACGCAGACATTGCCAAGCTCCCCGCCATCAGCGACCAGGACATGAACGCCTACCTGGCTGAGCAGTCGCGCCTGCACTCCGCCGAGTTCAACATGCTGAGCGCGCTCAACGAGATCTACTCCTATGTCAGCAAGTACAGCGAAGAGGTGGGTGTCCCCTGGGGCGGGCGCGGAGGCAATGCCACCCCACGGCACGTGCGGCGTGGCAGAGGGGCCGCGCTTCTGTGCGGTACTGGGTCGGGCAGCGATCCCCCTTGCTGCCACCCAGCTCTCCTTTCTCCTCCCTCGTCCTTGATGCAGCACCGTGGTAGCTTGCACCGCTGCTGCCCCGCTCTGTTCTGTTCCTGCACAAATTGGTTCGGGTCCTGGCCGTGCCTGTAGCATACTTCCCAGGGGATTGAGAGCTAAAATATTGCAGGAGCAACTGCACTCCTCAGCCTTGGCATACGCCTAGCGCAGCCCACTCCTAAATGCAGTGGAAAATCATCATGACCCAGTGAAGCTCCCCAGAAACATCCCTGTCTTTTGGGAAGAGCATGGTACAAATCCCATGTTGCAGTGACGCAGACTCCTGTTTGCAAAGAATCCCTGGCAGCGTGAGCTCCTTTAATGAATGCATCACTTGAAACCAAGTTCTCGCCATCTGTTCCATCCCTTCATTTCAGTGTAAGAAGAACCTATTTTGCAATTATGTCCATTAAAGGGAAGGGTTTTGTCATTTAATTGCATGTATGCATTTGTGAGACAATGCCACAGCTATTTTCCGATTAGGGTTTAAAAAGCTCATCACTTTCATGCTAAATGAGACAAGAAAAGTGGAGTCCAAGGTACAAGAGTGGGAATGATTGTGTCGTGCGGGTAATGTGCACGAGCGGTCCAACGAATCAACGAGCACGGCTGCGGCATGGCGAAGCGCTCGTCGCGTCGCTTTGCCATTCGTCATTTCAGTTTCACACATCCACATTTCCAGTTGCTCACGTCCTGCTGCCCACCCGCCTCTACCACCCCCTCTCGCACACTGACTTCTTTCTCCTTTTTTTTCTCCCTTTATATTTTTTCTGTACCAGCTCATTGGGGCTTTGGAGCAGGATGAACAGGCACGTAGGCAGCGTCTGGCGTACAAAGTAGAGCAACTTATTGGTGCCATGTCTATTGAGAGCTGAAGAAAAGTTGCGGTGCTCACAGACAGCAAAGGGCAGAGGATTGCATGGACTCTCGGGAATTAAGAGGGAGAACAAGCAAGAAAGGCTCTGGACACGTATAAATATCAAGGCTCTTATGGAGGGTGCAGAGACTGGCCCAAGGACTGTGTTCAAAATCATATAGGATCCGGTTTGAAAGGCAGGAAGAGAAAAAGACAAAGCATCTCAATCAAAGTCAAATCAAGATGGATCACTTCTTCAAGTACACGTGGAAAGAAGGAACCTGGAAAGTCTGGATGGTCTCCATGACTGCTGCTTTGCATGAAAATTGTTTGATGTATATTAGAAAATAAAACTTTATTTAAAGGGTTTTTTTTAAAAAAAAAGAAAGAAAAAGAAAAAAAAAAAAAAAAAAGAAATAGAGCAAAAACCACAGAGGCCACAGAGATAATCCTGGCAACAAGGTCCAGCTCTGAATCCTGTCCTCGACAGACTCCCGAGGACGCGGCTCAGGCATTCTGCGAACGGACTCTGACGCCAATTGGAAAGCCTGGAAACCCGAAATTTTCTTCTTTTTGGGATCTTATAAAAAATATGAGCACAAGTTTGCACCACACCTTTTTACACAAGTAAAATAGCTGTTTAGCCAGAAAATAGTTCAGTGGCTGAGTAACTGAGAGGCACTAGAAGGAACTTTACCCGAATTGCAAAACCATCAGATCATCCAACCTGTCTTGAAATCCAGCTTTATCTATGTATTTATATAGTGTCAATATATATATATTTTTTTTAAATTCCATTTACTGTCCAACGAGGAAAGATCTGATTTTAAATGCTTTCCCCCTTTCCACCCCCATTCCGCCTCGCTGGGCGCCGGCGCCGCCGCCGTGACCCCGCAGCACCCTGTGCGGTGGCGTGGCCGCGGTCGTGCCCGGCCGCGGTCGGCACGTTGCTGGTTTCTGCAGGTACAATTTGAGCAGAAGCGGCCGGCCGCCCTCTCCCCGTCGGGCAGAGCTGGGATGAACCACCTCAGTTGCGTCTTGGTGGTGGTTTCTGGCAGCCGCCTCTGATTTCTTGCAGTAAAAACCAACAAACCCCCAATGTTTACAGTGAGCGATACTTGAAAAGACTCGACGTAGTGAGATGAGATATTTGTTGCTTTTCTGTTTGACTTGCAGAGTCGATCAGCACAGGCTCCCTTTGGGTTTCTCTGCCAGCATTCGCGGTGTCGCCCGGGGTCAGGCGCAGGACTTGTATTTCTGGGGAAGGGAAAGAAATCTTTGCTCTAGGCAAGGGAAAACCTTAACCAGCACTCCACGGGCCAGCTAGCGCTGCTGTCGTGTCTCTGTCTCGGCGTCTCGTTGTGATACTCAGTTCCTTGCTGGCCCCGATGGCACGTGTTCTTGTGGCCAGTGACAGGCAAATGTTTGTGAGTGTTTTTTTCTTTCAAAGACACCAAAGCTTATATGTGTCCCTTTGTAGAGTGCCAGGAGGGGAAGGAACGCTGTAAATATTTCTCTCTGTAATAAATATTGATATTTGTGCAGGCTGCAGTGGGGAGGACGGGGTGATTAGGTCTAATGGAAATACAAGTATTGACTGCATGAGCTTGGCAGGGGCAGCAAAATAGCTCCGGGGGTCTGCTCAGCCCTGCCTGGGCAGCACTGTGCTGGATTGGGACCTTAGTTTGCAGCCGGTGTGTGTCAAAGGAAAATCCATTTTCATATCCATCCCCCTCCTCCACTGTTGCTGCCCAGAGGAGCCCGGGAGGGTCACCGCGGGCTCCCCGTGCGACGGGAGAGCTGCTGGCCTTTGGTCTCGAGACACAGTCGTAAGGGGAGCCAGCAAGAGGCGAGGGGAGAAGCATGTAGAGAAATACTCAGGAAAGTTGTTTTAATTACCATTCAGTAAAAGCCATGCCACATCCACTTTCTTTTGGTAATCCACTTTTGTGAGTTTCTCTGGGCCCTGTTAATACTCTGGAAGAAAATACTAATGATCAACCTTGTGCAATAAGTTCTTGACATTTACAACAGCCTGAGCTTTGTAACCGGAGGGCTCAGCTTTACGGAGAGAGCTGGCAGAAACAGAGAGACTGAGAAGCAGAGCGGGATTCGTACTGCCCGTTATCAGGAGAGTTCCCTTCCCAGGGATCCTTCTCCTGCACAGTGAATCTAATTTTAAAGACAGAAAATGTGCAAATGTCCAGGTTGCCCTATTAAAGTCTGGTGAACAAGCCATCGTTGCAGCAGCTGCCAGCCTGCCCTGCTCTTTGCTGGGGCATTACAGGGGAGGGTGGAGTGTCAGGTTTTGCAGTCATCCAGGTCTCATTTTTTACTGGTTTCTGTTACTGCTATTCACAGCGATCTGGCATGCAGCTTATGTGAGTGATTTCCAGATCTATATTCTAGTTATGGTCATTGTTTTGGGTATTCATATCCAGGTCATTCACCAAATTCCTATGGTACTCTGAAACCCAAAGAAAGGACTCCAGATGGTTTCCAAATGCTTTTAAATATTAATCTGAGTAGTTATTTCTGCAGGATTCACAAAATATGAATACTGCCCAAAGCAAAGACCTGGCTTTTCATCACCTGGCTGCTGGTGAATGTGTGCTTGCCCTACAGCCCGAGTCAGGCCCTCGTGGTCTTTCCTTCACATGTATTTGAGAGGCTTTTGCATAGCTGCTTTTAAGCCTACTTTCCTCCTCCTGCTCTCTGCCTTCTGGCCAGGAGCACCCCATAAGCAAACATTTTGTCATTTCCCCTTCCCCAGTATTTTCTCAGCAAAGGCAGAGGTCTCCGACCATCCCCTGGGTTCTCTGGCAAGGGGTTTGTTGGGCAGTGCCAAGGGTGGGTGCTGCAGCAATGCCGGAGACCGGTCTCTTTTCCACATGCATTTTGGCTGCCTGTTCCCCCGCGGGCAGGCGGCAGGAGAGGCGGCACGCAGGTCTCCCTGCTTGAGATGCTCCATGTGCGGCGCGATGAGCTGCCAGCCCTGCTCGGCCAGTTTGCCCCTTAGCAGCCTCTCCCCCTCCGCTGGCAGGAACCTGGGAAAGGGCCCATAAACTGGGTTTGGATTATCCTGGTAGGTAAAGATGGCGGGGGAGGAGGGAGAGAGAGAAGAAAAATAATTGCAGAGCCTGGAGGGATTGGTTTGTAAGCATGGATTAAAAGAATCCAACTTGTCTAAGCTGGCTAAACAGGGGGTCTGTATTCCATGAATACACCAGAGCACTGAGGAAAGAAGGGGACAACTGAGTTTATTTTCTGTGCTGTGGAAGGAAGTTGAGCAGAGGAGGAAAGGGAAAGCAGCAGGAGCACTTTGCAAACCAGTAAGTTATTACACTTTTGACTGATTTCCGAGGGAAGCAGCAGAAACGTCTCTTCTTCCATCATCTGTAAAGGTCTTAGGAGGATGGCGTAGGGAACAGCACAGTGCTGGCTGGAAGGGGTGGCCTATAAATAATCTGCCAAGTGTCTACTCGTGGTGGTTGACATGAATTATGGATCTTTACAGGCAATTATATGGAATGAAGCAACATATCCCCTTGGGGCAAAGCTCTTGTAATCTATTGCCCTGTTTGCATCCGACTTTTCTGTTACTCCTTTGGGAAGAGGAAGCCTCAGATCTCAAAATGGCATTTTCTTCGCACTTGCAGCAAACTGGACTCGAGGTTTGGTCAGGAGGGGGCAGTGACTTTGCCTTAGATGAAACAATTTCACATCCCTCTCATTGCCCCCTTCCTCCTGCAAGGCCGGTTGGTGTTTTGATTCTCCAGTTCACTCCGTTTCAGGTATTTCGACATCAAAGCGGGAGATGTCATTTTCCGGAATCTCTCTGCATGGTGTCACTGCTTAAATAATTCCATTTAATCTTCTGCTTATGAGCTATCAAAGCACCCACTCCAAGGGGGAGCAAGGTGCTAATCAAACGCTTCTCCACCTTGAAAGCCTTTATTAAAAACCCATATACAAGAGTCTAACTTATAGGCAAGCTTGTCTCTGCATGAGCCCCACTGTGGAGCACCACACTGCAGCCCACCAAAGTACAGAGGACGTGGACGTCAAGTGGTCCACGCTTTGCCATAAAGGACAAATTTATGTTTAAAGGGGGGCAGGAGAGATCATCACGGCCAAAGTGCTGGAGCCCCGGTGGGATCCAGCACGGACCAGTCCGCAGCTGCGTGAAGACCCACCACGGGAACCAGCGCTGAGAAATAAAACCGCTGCCACGGCCTCGCTGCTGGTGGGCAGCATCCCAGGGGTGGCAGCGCGTGTCGGGGAGGTTTGTCCCTAAGGAGGCTGGACGTGGCCGTGCCGGACGGCAGTGCCTTCCCGCAGGGTCTCGGTGCTGTGACACAGTGGGAATGGCGAGTGCAGCCGCTCGACGCAGCGGCAACAGAGACCTTCATCACAGCAGTGCCTTCAACACACTGTCTTAAGATCCTAACGGCCCACCCCTGTGTAAGTTCTCTCTCCTACCTTCAACTGGACTTCACCAAAAATGTCATACTGTAGGAAACAATTTGGGTGGGCATGTGGAGGACAAAAGCAAGAGGACTTAAAGCTCTGGGGTTGCGTTCCTGCACGCTGCTGGCTCCAAGCACCTCGGTGCGAGCCATTTAAGTGCGCGTGGAAAGGGTCGGAGCGCTTCCCTCCTCCGGTGGGCATGACCTACAAACAAGGTCTTATTTCCAGAAGTCCCAAGCAGCCAGCAGGGATGAGGAGCGCCAACCTGCCCGCTGCCCTCTCCCTGTGCCCAGGGCGGCCGGTTGCCACAGGGCAGAGCAGCTCCCAGCACGGTCCCGTGATGCTCCTGTCCAAGCCTGTTCCCTGGCAGCAGCTCAGCCACATGCTCGCCTGTCGCTGGCTCTTCTCCATCCCGTTTCCAGTGCTGTCAGAGCTCACCTGTCGCGGGGACTCAGCTCACCAAACTAAATGAAACTAAGATAAACTGATTGAATAAGCTGGGACATCAGGGAAGGCTCACGAGTGACTCTACCCTGGAGAGAAGAAGAAATGTTCAGAGAAGGATAAATGACTGATGTCAAAGATGCATTAAAATGCCATAAAGCTTCAGCCATCCTGTTTAAGAATTGCATTTGTACCATAAACCGCAAGCCAATAACGCAGGGAGCTGCGATGTTGTACATAGTTGCGTACCTGGTAGAGCTAGGTGAGCCGTCCCGTCTGTTTAGTGAATGTGTCTTTGGTGAAAACTCCTGCATCGTCCCAGCCTTCGCCCAAGGCCACCAAGACCAGTGGGTCAGAGGCTGAAGGCAATCTATGGTGACAGCTAAGAGGCCACCCAGCACCCACGCGGGCAGGATACTTTTTTTGTTTTTTGATCAGACACGCAGTGAGGAAATAATTGGAGTAAAAGATGCCTGTGTGCACTGCGAAGAAGGCGCTGTTCAGGATCTGCTGAGCTGAGCAACCCTGAATGTGCAATTTCAATGCAGGTTGGTTGGACTCGTTTTGAAGGGGAAGAGGATGGGAGCCTTTAAACCAATTTTTGTCTCCTGGAAGGCTCTGCGCAAAGCCTCTATTTGCCATGAAAAGTCCTCAGCTTCTTGCGGTGGTCCCGTTCTGGGCAAGGCATGGCACAGGGGCTGGCATCCCAGCTGCGGGCGGTACGTGTTGCTTTCCTGGCTCCTCCGTAGGCACGCGTGCAGCAGAAGGCTCTGGGTCTCCGGTACGCAGCCTGCAGCCCGGGGCGCATCGCTGCCTGCCCGCGGCGGCACGGGCTGGGGGCTGCACCGGGGGGCGAGAGGTGGGGAGGCGAAGGCAGCGAGGCAGCACGGGCCAGCAGAGACCAACTGCTCCCTCGCTGGGAAAGCAGCTCCTCGTCTCGCCCGGGCGTCTCCACCGATGTTGCTGCTGCGGTTGCGCCGGGAGCAGCCCAAACGCAGCAGTGGGTGTTTTGGCCGTGCTGTGAGCACGGCGGTGTCTGTGTGCTTGTTCTTTCAGATCCCTGTTTGCCCCTTGTGTTACCCATTGCTCTCCTTTCTTTGTAAAAGTGGAATATAATACTGAAAAAAAAATAGATGTTCCTGCAGCGCATAAGAACTTCCTCAAAGACCTGCAGGGTCCATCCAGTTGCACGGACAATATCCCAAACTCTCTGGGCCTCCTGAGGCTGCGAAATCAAATACGAGATCTCCTGTATGGCCTTTCCTTTGAGATTTTTAATACCTCTATTTCGAATAAGCTTGGAAGTTTATGCAACAGCTTCTCCATCAGGTGTTTCCATCTCATGGACTGGACAGCAGAAAGGTGCGCCTGCAAGAGGAGCCGATGGAAAGTAAACGAGCTGATGAGCTGACTTTGCCACGTTATTTCATAGCTTCAGAAGATATTGCAGTAAAATGTCCTTCTCACGTTGATGAGTGGTTCTATGTTAATGGCACCTTGGGGGCCGTTACGAGAAGCGGTGGGAAGCAGCAAGGGGAAGGGAATGTACAGGTACTAAAACTTCTGGAGTCCCCAAAAATGCCACAGAATGTAAAGGTATCAGTCATGGAACAGATTCTGATTTCTTCTCCCCCCCCTCTCCTTAAAATAAACACATGCCAGTTTTAGGGGATTCGTGTATTGGCAGGAATAATGAATTGATTTGTATCCGTACCCATTCCACCGTACCATTCTCTGGCTCCTCCCCTCCCCGTTATACTTGACACACTGGAGTTCTGTATTATATTTTTTTTAGGATGATTGTCTGTTTTTTGTTGTTTTTACAAGTGTTGTGGAAAAAATGTAAGAAAGTTTAAGTATTTAAAAATGTTCCAAGGAAAAAAGGGGGTTTTGTTATTATTCTAATATATTATTGTGTACCTATTGTAAATATGAAACACTCCTATTTTGCAAGCCAAGGACTCACTTTGTACTGTTGTTATATATAAATAAAGTTTACTGGTTAAAAAAGTCTTCTTGAGTGGTCCTTATTTTCTAACACATGGTGTGTGGCATTTATTTATAAGCTGAGTATGTTGGTGAGAACTATTTACTTACTCAATCACACCAGCAATAAATGGGTAACTGGAAATCTGGAAGGAACCCCTGTCCAGCAAAGCCGGGAGTGCAGCTGGGCTGGGCAGGGGTCTGGGATTGCCTCCTGGCCTCCAGCCTTTGAAAAGCATCTTCTACCTTTGCAGCAGGGAAAATTTTTCCAGCAGTAAATGAAAAGCAAAGCACAGTAGATGCAGGGAGGCTCTGTGGGACTGAGCGACGCTGCTTCATGGCTACCTTTCCTGCAGAGCGGGGCAGGTGAGGCTGTTGCCGTCCTTGCTGGCCTCTCTGCCCTTCGAGAGCCTTCAGTGCTGAGTTTTAGCATCATTGCTAAATGGCTCAGAAACGTCCCTTGAGGTGTGCTAGTTCATCATCTCAGAAAAAGGGGCGGAAGGGCTGAGCTGTCTCTCCGAGGAGCACCGATCCTTGCAGGCAGGAGAGGGCACGCAGGCAACCTTACGGGCTGCGGGAAATACTGGGTACTTCCACCCTAGTTAGGGGAGGAGCAGGCAAACGCTGTTTACAAATAAAAGCCCTGGATGAGTTTTTCATGTTTTCCCCTCCTTGAAAGTATCAGTCCTTAAGGTAAAATTCATTTGCTTTCATTTCATAAAGTCAAGCTAACGTTTTTCGCAAACACTGAGAGGCATCTGCTGAGTAGTAGGAATCAGCAAGTGACTTCTTCAGCAGCTGTCTGTCAACTTTAATGACCAATATGGTTGCAATTACAGCAATGAACTTTCTCTAACAGCCCAAAATTACTCTGGATGATGATAAGTGACAGAAAAATGGAGACCCTTAAGGAAGCATTAAAAAAGAAACATGGAGATCTAGAACAAGAGGTCTTACTGCTTTTTCTGAAGGATCTTAGGGGTTTTTCTTTCTAAATTAGGTACTAAAAAGGATAAATCTATCCCAGAAGGGGAAGGCATGGCACACTTTGGATCACAGCAGGGAGTTCAGTGCTGCCCCAAGATGTAGTTTTTATAAGGATGTTTGACACTGAGTCCGCTTGTTTTAGTGTAGTGCTAATAGGGTGATGGGAAGCTACTCCTATTTAAAGCTAATGCAAATATGTCAGCGCAGCAGCCTGCTCCTCGGGCAGGTTCTGTTGGCTTATTGTCCTCAGATTGAGAGCAAAGCTTGACATGAACCTTAGGAAGGCAGCGAGGCCAGATCCTGCCGTCTCCCACTTTAAACCAGTAGATTTTAACCTCCACAGGTCAATCCCGTGGGCTCTCTTAGCTCTGGTGATGGTCCTGTGACTGTTCCAGCGCTGAGCCGGGGCGTGAGTGAATTTTTACATGATTTGTGAAGTCAGGGAATAAAAGAGGAGATGATTATTTTTCACTTGTGCCTTGGGTTAGTCTAAAGTTATACCGAGACTAAAATATGAACTGAGCTGTGATTCCCAGAGCTTTCCTAAAGGCTAGAGGAGCGGGACATGGTATTTTACAGGGCACCTCCGGAGAGGGTGATCTCTGCGCTGACTTGCTCATGGCCATTGCGTTGTAGTAGGGACACTGGAGGCAGGCAGCAGGACCGCTGCTGGCAGGAGGCATTTCCTCTCCATGTGTGACCTTTGAGAGGTTATTGACTCCTTCAGCTCAGCAAAGGTGAAAGAAATTTCAATGTGAATCGACAGCATTGACCATGGGGTCATTTGTATTCATCTGCACCTTGTTAATACATTTAATATAATAAGTGTACTCAATTAAAAATTACATTTTATCTGGCATGCACTTCACAGGGCTTTATTGGCACTGACAAGGTCAAGTGATGCTTAATAAAGGTTATATAAAATGCAGATGGCTTAGATCCCTCTATCATTTTCCATGTCCAGTGCAGAAGAGTGAAGAGCCATAAAGACACCCGTCGGAAGGCGTCACTAAAGCAGCAGGTTTGGACCTTACTTGGGTAAGGCTGTGGGTGCGAGCAAGCATTCCTCTGCAAGGCTGCTGTTACAGCATTGAGCTGGGGTACCGCAGCTCTGCGGGCTGCCTGGGGCAGTTTTTCTCTCTGAAACAGCAGCAAAACGCCTTTGAGTTTGTCCTCCATTCCCCCGTTCTAGCTTTGTCTGCGCTCACCCTCTGCGTCCCCTAGGCCAGCTTTTATTTCACCTTCTGAATATATGGGATTGTCCCGTTGCTTACTGATCGCCATCACCCTGTGAATAGCGGAAAGGATTTTGGACATCCTAGTGCTGGCTTTTCAAGCCTGGTTATCAGGGCGAGCTGATGGAGGTGACACTTTCAATTATCAAATGCAATCGTGGCATTAATATTGACCTGTTTGAATTCCAGCATCTTTTCTCTTCTGTGAATGCTTAGCTAGAGGGTGACATATAATTGTATGTAATCAGTTATTTTAAACTAGCAATAATAACCACAAAAATCTATTGCTTTTTATTCCAATAAGCATGCGTGGTCTTGTTATGTTTAAGTGGCTAACTTAAATATTTGTAATGGAAATTTACCTTTGTGTTGATTGGACACTTCATTGCTTAAACTGGAGCACATCACTAATAGCCATGCTAAACCCTCTCCTCCCTAACCCAGAATTGTTTCATGGGACGCTCAGGACCCCTCACCACGCCGGTTATGGTGACACGTTTCCCCAGGTGCTGGGTCAATCTGGAACCTGTTAAGCACTGATGTTGCCAGTGGGGGCTACTGGGCTGACATCAACGGGATGAAGAGTAGCTAATTAATTCAGAGATCTTCCAGAAGAGAAATCTTGTATCTGCTCCATATAGATATGTTTGTGCAGACAAGTGTATATAAAATAATGCAGAAGTATTTTAACACAATATAAAATAGATGTACAGCATAATGCAGCACGAATATGTCTATATCTGTTTATATCAAGAGTATACCCCAGGGTTCGTGTTAAACTTAAAATTATAAATATCGATGTCAAAACAAAGGATTTGTTTTTCATTCAAAATAACACTTACGAAAATGGAAACCACTCAGGCTTTATTGTCATCTCATAATTAACTCCAGCGAAGGAATCTAATTACAAATGTTCAATGCTGCCCTATGGCAAAATGTCTAAGAAAAGGGAAGGAGGATGGCCAGGCTTAAACAACTCAGGTAAAAATTAACTCCATGGTAATATTTGGTAACTAAGAATGTCTCTGTCAGCTTGTCTGGGTGTTAATGAATTGGGCTGTTCTTTTTGCATTTGATTACTGGAGTTTTATGACTGCCATTTCGCCCTTATTGCTCCTGGAAATAGGCTTCTCTATGGCCTGAGCACCAGGAATAACGTTTGGGGGTTTATAACTAGATCCCGTTCTTTCCCTAGTAAAACTCTATTTTTTTTTTTTTTTTTCATCCAGACTTACTTCAAGGCAAGTCTTGGAGCTCTGTAACTGGGTCCACTTGGCGCTGTTCATGGGTCCGTCCTTGGTGCTTCAAGCTTATCGCACAGCACCTCTGTTTCGGAGCAGGCTGGGAAGGGAGCAGGAGGCTCCCTCAGCAGTATGAAATACAAAAGATGGGGTTCCTGCTTTGTAGCCCATTTAAAACAAAATCAGCAATGATCGTTATTATTTCAAAATTGTTCTTTTCCAAGGTTGCTTTGCTTTGCTCAGCACTCACCAAGAGCTACGAGGATGTGCTGTGCTCCTTGCGATGACCAGGCACCCCCCTCCGTCCCCTGGCACGTGGAGCCGGGTCCCCAGCAGCATCAGCCCCTCGGGGAGGGGAAGGGGGGTTTGCTCTGCGGCTGCAGAGCCCCTCCAGCTCCCCACACCTCCCCAGCACCTTCGAAGGGCTGCTGACAGCCAGCTACTGGCTAAAAAAGAGCCCAGTACAGGCACCTCCAGCTCCACAGACACAAAAGCTGGAGATGGCACAGCCTCCTGGGGTTTCAAAGCAACAAATAGCCTCCATTTACTCCTGCAGTGGAGAGAATTAGTCTCTCCCCTATGATTCACTCCCAGCTTTGCTGCTGCCTTGCCATGTGAGCAACCTGCCTGCCTCCTTCCCCTCTGAAAAATATAATGGAGCTACTTCCCATCCCTTATGAGGTGTTGGGAGATTTCATTATATTTTGAGAGCCTCAGATGAAAGGTACTGCAGAAGCACTGGAGACTAATGCATTCATCAGCCGAGTCCCCGCTGGGTGCCGGGGCTGGCTCTGGACACACGCACCCTTCGTGCTAACGCGGCGGTGGGTGGCCTGGGAGCTGCTGGGATGCGGGGCAGGGCTGCACGGAGCTGGCTGTCTCTGCACGGCCAGCGCTGTCATTCTGCTCCAGCTGCTGCTGGCTGCCCGGAGAGGAGAAAGCATTTTCTCTTTTGTTAGCACTCAATTAGGCTGAGCTTTGAGGAAAAGATGTAAATGCTTAGAAGTTTTTTGGTTTTTTTTTTATTTGGTTTTTTTTGCTGTGTTCAGCTTTCACAAAGGGAAATGTTGGGATGATCTCTGAGGGGTGAATGCTCTTGCAGGAGTTTTTAAGCATTCTTTTGACGTTCATTTGATTTTTGCAGCGGGAACCTGCAATCTCTCTGAGCTCTCCACAAAGGCATTGCCTCAGGCTGTACAGGAGTTTATAGACTAGGTCACAGACCTCGTGCATATTTTATATATGCTCAAATAGCGTTTTAGCCTTTGACAAGCACAGGTCAGAGTGCCAGCACCCTGCCCTGGAGGGAAGTGGCTCAAGGCTAGTCACACAGAACAAATACACCAAACAAAGAGATGAAGGCCCAAGAATGCTCAAATCCACTTTGGGAGAGAACTCAGAGGATTGCTCTGTGCATGGTCTGGCCTTTTTGCCTATACAGGTAGAAGCAGGAGGATGGTCTGATGCTTCTTGAAGTATTATAAGCTCTGCCGGCTGCGAGGCCGGCAGCAAAATAATAGCCCTGGCCAGCAGCTCCTATCACGCTAATGGGTGGGATTGACCTCTCCTGCTACAGCTATATAAAAGAGATCAGTCCTTCTAGAAGATAAGTCACCCCAGTTGACCTAAATCACCCACTGGAGATGCTGTAATTCCCCGTCTGGCACACGAGAGCGGTATTCCTCCTGCCGGAGCAGGAGCTGGAGCAGCAGCACGCTGCTGGGGCTCGGTGCATACTGCCATGGTGAGGCTGTAGGAAATTCATCCACAGTGTCTCAGCACTGTACTAATTGCAGGTCTCAAACAAATGCCTCATTTACACACACACTAACAAATTGGCTGCCTTTTGATACGGAGCTGTTAAGTGGGGAGCTCGCTCCCAAGGATGCACCGCCGAAACAAGGCAGAACCTCTTCCTCCATCTGCAGAGGAGCAGCAAGGAGCCGGCTGGTGGGGAAGCTAATACCTCAGTGCACAGGCTGGAGGATTAGCAGGTTGGTAATGGATATGGGTTAATAATAATCTGTGGAGTGATTAATATGGATATGATTTTTGGATTAATAAGGATGCAGCAGAGCTGTCTGCTCAGGAAAGATGTTTGCATTCACCCGTTTAAATGCAGTGACCGTTACCTTAATGCTGTGATTAAATCCACATTTTAAGACACCTCATTAAATTACAGTGTAAGAGTGAATTCTTATAACCTGCAGCAAGAAGGTTGATGGGCCTTCAGGCTGATATTCAGGCCTCATGGGTAAAGAATGCAAGAAGATCCCTGGAGAGGCTCTGGGAATGTGTCTTGCAGCTGCTGCGGGGCAGCCCAGCCTGGCACATAACCCTGCACCCAGGCATTTCACTGCCGTCCCCTTCTCCCTGCTCTTCGGAGGTGCCACCCTCTGGCACAGCTCCTGACAGTGGACACACAGACACGAGTCACTTCTCTGCATCTGTGTAACCTTCAGTGAACTCAGTTCAGCTGCGGGACAAGTTTTGAGCAAAACCATCTACTGTGCACCTCAGGCGTGGGGTGCTCGAGATGTTCTGGAGTGCAGTGAGTTTTCCCGTCTCTGCTGAGCCCTGAAACCGAGGGCGTCCTCTTCGCTTGAAAAGGGGGTTAAACATACAGATGGATCCTGACCTGTCTGCAAAGCACTGACCTAGAAGGGAAGGAGACTTTCAACTGCCTTATTACCTACGCTGCAGCTCAAAGCTACAGATCACGTCCCCCTCAATTGATTTCATTGCTCTCAGGATGAAAGCGGTCTTTGGCAGAGGGGCTTTGAGAACCAAGGGATTGCAAATCCTTCCCTGCCTCCGCTGCCCTCTCTCCAGCGCCGGCAAGCACCGCTCCCACCCTGCGAGGAGTGGAGGGGACCCGTGGGTCTGCCCGAAGCTGCGGCCGCCCCTGCACACACGCGTGCACACACGCACACGCCCTCTGCGTGTTTGTAAAACAATCTTTTTAATTTTCTGGTTGGCTTGGCAAATCACAGCTGCTCCTTCCCCAGAGCTCCTGAGCGCATTTGCACAGGTTTCCATTTACATACAGTAGGGCTTTTAATTTCCTTCGCACCGCATGGTTCACGAATAAACCATCTGAAATATTGCAGATGGCTGGGACGGGGAGCGGGGTGTGGGATACTGGGGAGAATGGAGCCGGGCCCACGACGCAGATAACACACGTTCCGCCTAATGGCTGAGCCCAGCTTTGCTGTGGCTGCCCCGTGGCGGAGGATTATGTGAGGGTTTGCTCTCCACTTATTTTTGCTTTAACTCAATGGCTTTGCATTTACCAAGACTGAGCCGAGGTGCTTGAGTACTAATTGATTCTTGCTGCTGAGCGAGGCTCATTAAACAGCAGCTTTGGGGTGCAGCTCACAGAGGCAGTAATGAGCAGGACAAGAGGTCCAGGACTGCAACTTCTCTCCTCCAGCATCTGTTATCGCAATTACAACCCCAAAACCACAGCAACTGCCACCGAACGCACACACAGGCTCACACGTACGGACAAAAGAGCCTTATTAAAACAAATGGCTCTCCCCAACGCCTCCCATTCAGGGAAATGATGGGGATTTCGCAGCTAGCAACGCCCTGCAGCTGGGTTAATTACCGCCGTTTGGGAGAGCGCTGCCCCGCCTCAAACCCCGGCACATCTCCGAGGCAAACACGGGGATGCAACAGCTCCGGCTAATTCAGCAGCGAAACCTCGGGGGTGCTCGGCGGGGGGGCTCCCCCCGGGCCGGGGCAGCGGGCAGAGTAATTAGCATTCTATAGTGATTAATATGGTACAATTTGTGCATATGGTGTAATTAGGGGGATAATTTATGCACGCAGTTGATGATAGCGGAGCTGGCTTGCTGCTGGCCGCGGGTTCCCAGGGCTCCGGCGCCTCCCCCCCCCGCCCCACGGGTGTCCCCCCACGGGAGGAGCAGGACCGCAGCGTGGAGGAAGGAGGGGGGGACCCGCCGTGGCACCGGCTCCAGGGGAGTGTTAATGCGAGGAAAAGGGTGGAGGAAACGTGGGAGCAAGGCAGGGCGGGAGGGGTGCGAGGCTGCGGGGGATGCTCCAGCTCCCGGCGCTCTCTCTGCCATCTAGTGGCTTTCCAGCTTTTTTTTTTTTTTTTTCCCTGGATTCACAGCTCCCGGAGCAGCTCCTACGGTGCTGCGGATCACTTTCTTGATGGGGTAGAAGTGAAGTGCTGGCCAGGCTTTGGAGGGATCAGAGGGACATAAGGCAAGAGCAGATTGCACAGGATTAGCACTAGGTGGGGAGCGAAATCGGACCTTTATTTGTAAAGTGCTTTTCTGTATCTCGTCTGGTTCAGCTTTTCACTGTTTATGCCTTGAATGTGTTTCTGACGCCGTGCACGCAGACAATGAAAGGCAATCCTTTCTCTCCAGTTAAGATGTCAGTGATGAACTCAAGAACAAGGGGTCCAGCCTGACTGAGATGTCCTGTCTTTGCAAGACAGTTGTGAGATAGTGTGCTGATTTGTAGCCATGTAGCAGGGCAAATGGTAAACAACGAAAAAAATTCCAAGTCTATACGTAGAGGCAGTGGATTGTGAATGGCCTGGCTTTAAAAGTATCTGAAAAGCTTGTCCTGCTTGTAATGCCAAACTGGCTGGGCTATAGCTCTGTATTTTTCTGCTTCTGAGCTGTAGGGTTATTGCCTCGTTTGAAAAAGAAGAGCAAAAAGAAGTGAGAACTTACAAACTCGATGCCCGGTTCAGAGGGCCTGTGGTGTGGTCCTTACCCCAAAATGCTCTAGAGACTTTGGATCAGTCCTTTCAGTCGCCCAGATGCTCTGCACCCCAGCACCCTGCAGTATCGGGAGCTGGGCACATCGCCTGCAAGGGGCAGCCCTGGTGTGAATATGTGAGTGCTGTGAGAGATGACCCTGGTCCAGGTGGGGTGGGAGCCCCCCCGGAGCACGGGGCTGCAGCCACGGCTCTGCAAGGACCCACTGCTGCTGCAGCAGAAGTGAGACTTGTTAAATGAGTGGGATAAAGCGTGTTTCGGCAAGAGGCCCCCCGTGGGCTGGCCTGCACACGCATGAGCACAGGGATCGTTCAGCTCATCTCTGCCCTGGCAATCGCTGCTTTTCTCTAGTGGGTGACAGGAGCCTCCGTGCTGAGTTTGAAACAGCTTGAATTCCCTGAAGGGAACATGCTGTATAAATGTACAAGAATCCTATTTCCAGTCTGGCTTCGTGGTAGTGTTAGCAGACTCTGGAAAGCACAGGCATCAGAATAATGTGACCCTCTTGAAGACAGCTGATGATGCAAAGGTCAAAAAAAGTGATTGACAAGGCGAAAAGTACATGCTAATATTTCTCCAAGAGGAAAAAGAATTACACAAAATGGGTGTAATATTCAAAAAGAGCTAGCGTATATGGTGAGTGATGCCAGCATTTTAAAGGCACTTAAGCCTTAAATTTCCCCTTGATAAAAGTTAAGTCACTCTTCCACAGTGCATCACACTGACATGTTTTACGGGCAAAGTGTCACACAAACATACCCAAAGGAGAGCAGAAATGCCAGCGTAAAGAGCAGTGCTGCAGGAGCAGCAGGCGGGTGGTAACCAGCTCCCTGCTCAGGGCTCGCGGCTCTCTCTGGTGGAAGCCTCTTCTGCTTCTTGGGTTACGGCCGTTGCATTAGGTTCTTCCTGAAATGTGTGCTCATCACAGGTCTGGGCAGAAGGGTTGTGCTTTCTGCAGCATTCTTTTTTGTTGTCCATTTTCCTACAACCAAGAAAAACCAAATTCCCCTTTTTGTCCTGCCTTAGGCAGCTGGTTTTGATAATTATCCACGGCATCACACCCTCAGCTTGGATATGTCCAAGGGTGGGACCCTTGTAAATCCTGAGCTCGCCTTTCATCCAAGCTCAAAATTTTTGTCTCAAAGCTCTGTGTTGCGAAATGAGGAAGAGGGGCTGCTATAAATTCAGTGCATTGGGCTTGAAAAGGCACAGGATGCAGGGCTGAGGCTGCAGCACGGTGATGGAGCACCAAGCACCCGCCCCGGCAGGTCAGCTTTCCGAGTCTGAGCAGGGAGCAGGTTCCAGCAGCAGAGATGGAGCATCAGAAACCCTCCTGATTTATTGGTCTCTCAACTGGGTAGACAAAAAAATCAGGGTAGTAATCAAAGTGATAAACTTTATGCTTCTCTATCACAATTAAATAATTGTTCTGCCTGAGCATCTTTACTCTGCCATTTTTCTGCTCCCATGTCACTTATTGAAAATAAAGGCACACTTCTTCCATTGTAATGAGCTACAGTTTCAGTAATTCACAAGGATTTTTACTGGGCTTTATTTTTTTAATCTTCCTCACAAGGTTATAAAATTTGTGCCACTCTTCTAAGAATTACTGAAGTATCAGCAGAAGGAGAAGGCAAGCACAGGTTTGCTGCAGTTCAGTTAGTGGGGTTTTCTATGCTCTCCTGGAACCTATTATTATTGTTATTTTCCCCAGTAGCTACTAACGGGGGAAGACTAAGACTGGGAGGACGATATGGACCTGGCTTGGGATGGAATTTGGGCCACAAAGGTACCATCCAGGCTGTTGGTTTAGAGACAACGTTTTCTGTTCCTGATTACTTTGTTACCTGGAGAAGTTTCTGCAGCAGTGTAAACCTTGCACAATTATTCTAGGCTAAAGAAGCACCATTTTTTTCCTCCGTCTTCTACTGTTTCTTACTGGTTTTGACGTGTGACACTTCCATATATGCTCTGTACATACATATTTACTTTTCCGTACACAAAGTTCTGTCTGTCTTCAGGAAAAGGCTATGGAATTCTTGTGTCATTCGTCTGGCAACGTCTTGAATTAGGGTGCTATTTCTGAAAGCTTTCTTCATATATATGAAATGATTATTTGACAGAACAGCATTCAATATTGTTGCAATAATTATTATGCTCGTTCAATACATCAATTTAAGCTGTTATCATGGGTTCTTTGAAATGCTGGATAATTATATAAATAATTATGAAACATTCTATCAATGCATCTTAGTGCAAAGTATTGCTGCTGATCTTTTGTAAACCCAGAACTAAAAATTGCATTTATGAAAGGGAGGGGGAATCCATGGCACCATGCTGAATAGGTTGTTTCCCTTATGCACATACCTGAATGCCAGGCAATTCAAGCATCAGACCAAGAAATACACTGCCACCACCTCTGTCGCTTCCCTTCTCTCTCCTTTCGGTTTGTTAATTGCTGCTGCCTGGGTCCACAGACAAAAGCTGGCTGAGGCTTCTTCACCTGCAGGTTGCTGAAAATTTCTTTTCCGCTGTAGAGGTTCTTGGGCTTTGAACCAAACCGTTACTCCGGATGACCTGGTGCGTTTCTCTGAAGTTGGCCATTAGGATGATGATTCAGAGCAGCATATGAAAACCTTTACTGCAGCGTAGACATCTCTGCTAGCGATGGCCGGGCACCCCGGGCAGCAGGAACCCAACGGGGTAGTGGCAGGCTGCGCCGGTCCCCGTCCGCAGGCTGGGGTCTGGCTGCCAGCTCCGGCCGCCGGTCGGCTCCTCCGCATCCTCCTCGTGCCCCGATGGCACAGCGCAGCCTTAAAACCACCGGATCATCTGGTTATTTCCATGACTCCTGTTAACGTGAGTCTGCTTAACCAGAATGGTGTCTTATATCTGGCGGGTGCCAAGAGTAGGTGCTGCTTTCTGTAACCAGGAATTTCAGGACCGATAAAGCCGTGCTTGACCCTTCCCTCCCCTGGGCTGCATCTGCTGCCTGGCGGGTTTCAAGCAGGGCCTGGGAACACAACAGCTCTATCAATCTTTATTCTTCTGGAGGTTAACACATTATTAATTAGCACATCAGGCCAAGGGGAGGTTTGTTAGCACTTTCACCTGCCATTTCCAAACTTGTCATCACTCTCCTCTATTTGCACTGGCACCAATGAAATGGCTTTTTTTCTTCTTTTTAAGAAACAAACCAGAAATGTGTATGAATATTGGTGTGAGCATTCAGCAAGCCTGAGAAGATAGGTCTTCTTAATTTGGGAATGGGGGAGGAAGGATGCATGAATGCCACCTCTGCCTCATTGCCAGCCCGAGAGGGGGACAGACAGGAGAGGGTCTACTGGATGCTGGAGCTGCAGCCCAGAATGCCTCAAGTCAGCACTTCTGGCTGATTTCATAAGAATATATCAGTGCTTTGAATCAGGGAGTCCTTAAACATTTGATTGGGGAGCGTTTGAGTGAAGATCTAGGCTTTGACTGAAAATTTTCTTTCCTTTGTTTAAACTTCTCTGCAGTGAGGGGAGGCGGGAGCACGGCCCCCCTCAACGGTGAGATCCCAGCCAGCGCCGACCCCCTCCCCGGTTTGGGAGGGAGCATCTGGTGCTGTCGGCTGAGCAGTCCATCACGGCTTGGCACTGCTGTCACCGGGAGACACGGTGGAACGAAAACAAAAGACATGACAAATTTGTCCTTTTCTCTTTTATAATTAACCAAAATATCTCATTGTGTAGCAAAGCATGGCTCCTAATTAACAGACAGGCGAGAGGCTATTTTTAAAATCCAGACCCCCGGTAATTATATTTGCAGCAGAGAATGATATTTCAGTCAAATGCGACAGACAGTGAGCCGAGCTCCCATGTGAGGCAATTAATATTTCACACCTGCCAAGCAAATCAGCAGCGGGGAGAGGAGGGGATGGCATTGAGAAGGGGATGCTGCGCTGGGGGGGGGGGGGGGGGCACCGCTTGCAACACAGAAGACCAAAAATCCTTTGCTTGGCTGTACAATTGCCAGTGAAGTAGCACTTGCTGCTGTTGAGATTGACAAAGAAGGCCAAAACAGACATCAGCAAACCAGCTCTTGTAAGGGAGAGGGTCTGCGGGAAGGCTGTGTCTCGTCCCAGCCTAGCAGGCAAGGAAAGGGAAGGGAAATAATCAAGAACACTGACAAAAACTTGGCCCGTTTGGCAAGTAGACTCCAACATCAGGACAGTCAGCCCTGTGCCTTCCATCATAAAGTTATTTGTCTTTTGCTGGTCCCGGCGAGGCACTGGGCACTTGTGCTCAGCGGCTGCGCGCGTCTCCCGGCGCCTCTGGGCTCTGCCAGTCGCTCCGTAATGGATGTAACTGCACCTCTCCTGTGAGTTGTACGTATTAGCGTGTTCATTTTCCCTGTTATGGAGACAAAAGCACGTATTTTCCTTCCCACTGTTTTTGCTGTTCAGGATTAATCTGCCCATTAATGGATAATCTGTCAGTGTTTAGATGCATTGAAGTTGGGAGGAGATTTACAGGCTTGTGATACCATCTGCTTTATTAGAATGGTTTGAAAACCTGACGTTCAATTTGTTCTGCAGGATTTGGCGACAGATTATTCTCTAGATTCCAAAATAATTAAGAAAGCCAAAAACCAGAGAAAATGGTGATGAGGAGGATGGGCAGAGGGAGGGGAGGCAGCTCTCAACCTGTCCTCTGGGTAGGAAGGACTAACCTCGGCACAGCAGCCTGGGCTGCAGAAGTTTTCTGCTCTGCTTTGTTCCTATGCGTGGTAATAAAATGCCACCAGAAGCACGGCTGGGAGACCATTGAGCCAGCAGGTCTGAGCCTGGAGGATAGCACAGCCACAGTTTGTCTCTGATGCCTTGGCAGTAATTATCAAGTTTTTGTGTTTAACAAAAAAGCTGGTAGTGGGGAGGTGGTCATGTCTTCCATGGTTTGCTCTGAAACACAGAGCAACACGCTGGGGAAGGTACCCCGAACGCTGCAGCTCTGAAAGTTTCTCTTCCAAATTATGGAGGGCTCTCGCGCAGACAGGGAACTCTATTGACCTCCCGCCACCGTCCTAATGAGAAAAGATGATGGTAAAACTCCAGGGGGAAAAAGAGCAAACAAATCTTCTTTCTTCCATAAAAACAAACCAACAAACCTGTAACAATTAATCTGAAACCATCTAGGAGAGGTCCCAGGAGAGGCCTTGCGTTTCCAAAGCGCTCTCTGAAGCACTTTTTATAAGTAATGGAGCCTCAGCCTCCACATATCGATCGTGTGCCCTGTGTCACCGGAGCGCTTTAGCTAAATGATGCAGCGTCACTTCTCATCACCGATGCTCTCCCTAAGATTACAAATGCTGCTGAGAGGGGCTGTGTCCCAAAGGGTCAGAGGAAAAGTTCTTGGAGGTGGAAAAAAACCAGTCCATTTGTAGTATGCCTCATCGCGAACTTACAGTGCAAATTCCCTCAGTCCTCTGGCTGCCCCAGCCAAAGTCATGTTGAGCAGCACTAAAAGCTGTGCCCGTTGCACTTCTCCTGTGTGGGAGATCACAATTCCTGTTCCAGCAGAGGCTGTGCACTGCTGGCCGCCTCATGCAGTTGCTGTTTGCTCTTGTGCATCCACATGCGCACAAGTACTGACCTGCTCCCCTCCATCCCCATAGCGGCGTCTCCCCCAGCTCCGCTCCGCAGCATCCCCCAGGGCCTCCCCTTATTCCCCTCTTAATGGATCCCCGGGTTCTGTCTGTAGAAAATTAAGGTGCTCTTTGTTCATCGTAATTGCTTGAGAACCTCGCAGAAAAGATTTTTCTAAATGCACAAAACAGAAATATTCCCATATCGGAGAGCTCTACTCTTCACAAAACAGCTGACGGAGGCTGTTCTGCATCATGTCAGGACCTTCAGCAGCAGTAATTGTGGCACGGTACCATGGGGGAAAATGCATTTGATGGAGGTAAGAGGAAAACTGTCCGAAAGAAAAATGTAACTGGAGGAACCACAGCGTTTATTAATAGTGGGCAAAGGGGAGCGGTGGAATGATGGCGGGGTCTCAGGGCTGCTGCCTGGGGATGCCGGCGCTGCGAGGCAGGCAGCCCACGCAGGGTGGGCTCACAGCGACTGCGGCAGGTCGCAGCGCCGCTGGCCGTGCAGCGAGCCCGTGGACCTGCTCTAACACCGGCCGTACATGAAAACGGAGAGAGCAACGTGTCCGGGGCCTGCGGCAGGACTGGAAATGACAAGCCTTTTTTCTCATCAGTTTGGATTCCCCGTGTGTGTGAAATCGTTTGTGTTGCCAAATCAGAAATAGGAGGTTTTAACCACAGCCCCGTGGCTGGTCTGGCTGCATCCCTCGGCAGGGACAGGGCAGAGAGGCCCAGCAGCGTTGGGACCATCCCCGCTGCGCCTGGGCACGTGGGCTGCCCGTGACCCCGCTGTGGGTGAGGAGGTGCCGTCCTGAGCACAGACGGGACAAAGGTGCTGTGCCTGGAAAGCTCTGCTCGGGCCTGAAATCCTTCCTGCAGCTCTGGGAAAAATCAGAGTCATTAACTGCCTGTTACTGCAGGAAGAGTGTTCACCTTGGTCATTTGTAATGCAGCTTTTATTTTCTCATAAATAGATTTACACCCCCCACCACCCCCGACCATCACAGTACTGAGAATATAGGTTTGGGATTGCGTCCACAATTCGGATGTCTTTTTTTATGCTGCTTCTTTAGTTGGACCTTATAAATAGCATTACATGAGATACACTATAATTTGTATGGTGAAATAGCACTATAATTTTAAATGCTAATACTGTTTATATTTTAATGTAACTGTCCTGTAATACCCGTCTCCTTCGTGGCAAGAGCTAGGCCCCTCGCACCCCTTCCCAGGAGGTTTAACTGGGTAGCATCTGATTGCATATGCGCTTTGATTTTCAGTGATACTGGAAGCTTTTTGTTCTATTATTCACTGTAGGTCTGTGTTGTCTGTGCTTATTATGTGCCATCAGAAGGTAACTGGGAGTCTGCAGCCTTCCCAGCCACTCCTATTGTGCAAACACATCAATAAATAAGCGGTGTCTGAATTTAGCCGTCTGCTCATAACAGTTAGCAGAGCCCTGTCATTTTTTCAGGTCATCTAGCACTGAAGTTGAAATAGTTTTGCTGTTGCATCCTCCTCTTCAGGAAACGACCAAAGAAGTGGCTCTTAGATTTCTATTTTGTTTTATTTATCCCTCCAAGACCAAGGACACGACTTTAAAATCAAAACAAAAGGGTATTTTGAACGCAGGCCGTTACAGTTTCCAGTGCGGTGGGTCAGTGGCAGCAGGAGCTGGTAATGACTGAGGATGCTGCTGTCTATGTATTTGAACAAACCCTCCTTTGAAAAATGGAAACACTCGTACCTCTGGGACCTCATTTCCCAGGTAGAAAACAGCAGCACTTTATTATCAGCAATTGCCAGGGTGGAGATGAGAGCCCTTTCCAGTCCTTTTCCCCTGGTGCTTTTAAAGATGCCTTTCACTGCTGCCAGTGATGAGTTTTACATCTCATCTGATGCTTCAGTAACACCTGGCACTACCCTGATATTTACTCAGAGTAAAAGCCATTCCTTTATTTCCTAATTACCGTTTTGGTTTCATACCACCGTAGTTTTTAGGCTGTACTTACTGCACATAAATTACAGCCGGAGGGGCTGCCCTCCCTGGAAACAAAAAGGCAACTTAAACTGCCCCCCTCCGCCCCCGAAATCTTGGTCACCACCGACCCCTCGCACCTCCGAGAGCAGCGGCTGCCTCCGCGGCTGCTCCGCCTTGGGGCGCGGGACGGAGCGGGGCCGCCGAGGGGCGCTGCTGCTCCGCGCTCCTCCGCGCTCCTCCGCGCTGCTCCGCACTGCTCCGCGCTGCTCCGCACCCCTGCTCCGCGCCCCGCATCGCTGCTCCGCGCCGCTCCGCACCCCTGCTCCGCGCTGCTCCTCCGCGCTCCTCCGCGCTGCTCCGCACCCCTGCTCCGCGCTGCTCCTCCGCGCTCCTCCGCGACGCTGCTCCGCGCCGCTCCGCGCTCCTCCGCGCTGCTCCGCACCCCTGCTCCGTGCCGCTGCTCCGCGCTGCTCCGCGCTCCTGCACCGCGCTCCCCCTGCACCCCCGTGCACCCCCACGCTCCTCCGCGCTGCTGCACCGCATAATTCCTCCCGCAGCGCCCCGAGATCCGGCTGCTGCTCGGGCCCGGCTGGAGGACCCCGAGTGCCCCCCAAACCCCCCGCTCGGGCCCGGCTGGCGGACCCCGAGTGCCCCCCAAACCCCCCGCTCGGGCCCGGCTGGAGGACCCCGAGTGCCCCCCAAACCCCCCGCTCGGGCCCGGCTGGCGGACCCCGAGTGCCCCCCAAACCCCCCGCTCGGGCCCGGCTGGCGGACCCCGAGTGCCCCCAAACCCCCTGCTCGGGCCCACCTGGAGGACCCCGAGTGCCCCCCAAACTCCCCCCTCGGGCCCGGCTGGCGGACCTCGAGTGCCCCCCAAACCCCCTGCTCGGGCCCGGCTGGCGGACCCCGAGTGCCCCCAAACCCCCTGCTCGGGCCCACCTGGAGGACCCCGAGTGCCCCCCCAACCCCCCGCTCGGGCCCAGCTGACGGACCCCGAGTGCCCCCCAAACCCCCCGCTCGGGCCCAGCTGGCGGACCCCGAGTGCCCCCCAAACCCCCTGCTCGGGCCCGGCTGGAGGACCCCGAGTGCCCCCCAAACCCCTTGGTCGGGCCCACCTGGAAGACCCCGAGTGCCCCCCAAACCCCCCGCTCGGGCCCAGCTGACGGACCCCGAGTGCCCCCCAAACCCCCCGCTCGGGCCCGGCTGGCGGACCCCGAGTGCCCCCCAAACCCCTCGGTCGGGCCCACCTGGAAGACCCCGAGTGCCCCCCAAACCCCCCGCTCGGGCCCAGCTGACGGACCCCGAGTGCCCCCCAAACCCCCCGCTCGGGCCCAGCTGGCAGACCCCGAGTGCCCCCCAAACCCCCCACTCAGGCCCGGCTGGAGGACCCCGAGTGCCCCCCAAACCCCCTGGCTGCTGGGCCGGTCCCAGCTCAGCTGAGCAGAGGCGATGCTCGGCAGGAGCCAGGCGTGTTTCTAGCACTCACACACCATGCGCGGCACAGTCTGTTTAAACTTGGAATAAACAAGGCAACCCATCAGGCAGCTATATTTAAAGTATATTTGCAAATACAACAAATTAAAAATATAAAAACAGCCAAAAGGAAAAAATTCTTCAATGAATGGGCTGTCAAGGACTGGAACAGGCGGCCCGGGGAAGCGGTTGAGTCGCCATTCCTGGAGGTATTTAAAAGATGTGTAGATGTGATGCTCAGGGATGTGGTTTGGTGGCGGACTTGGCAGTGCTGGGTTAATGCTCGGACTCGATGATCTTAAAGGTCTTTTCCAGCCTAAATGATTCTATGATTCTATAATTTCCTCACATTTAAAAAGAACAGTATTGCGAATAGCATTTATTTGGACTTAAAGTTTAAATTAAGCATCTCGTATATCTCAGGTACCATTCGCTTGGTGTATCAAAAAGATGGCCTTGCTGCAGGCCTGGTGATGGATGGAAAGCCCAAGCAGTGAATCCAGCTTGCATGTTCGTATGACATCCATAAATGGGAGAAATAAATTGCAATCAGCAGTCTGCAGATCTGGATGGAGAAGCTAATCTTTGTACTAAATTACGAGACTTATGCTTTAATGATTTTTATTGGTGTTTTGTGGTGCTGCTGTTTATTATAATTAAGTACTTTGAACGGTGCAGCAATGAAAAGCAGTCAATGAAATCAGCCAGGTTAATGAGACTCTGATACGGTCCGAAAGTGGTGATGGATAGTAACAGAAATATGACCAGTTCATCTCTGTCCTCTCCTGTTCGTTTTCTTATATTGCTCCAGCTACTTGTCATTCTTCAGCTATCCAACCAAATGTGCGTATTTCCTGAAAAGCAAAAAAAAAAAGCACATCTTGAGGGTATCTCATCACTTCAGCGCACCAACAGCAGCCACCTAAAATCAGGCTTCTGTGTGTCCGACTGTGCCGAGTGCAGACAGAAGTGATGCGGCCGCATCCTACAGAGGTGCGTGATCAGCGTATTTGCTCTTTCTGAGGCCTTGTCATGACTTTAGTGAGAGCCAGTTCTCTCACACTGACAAAAGCGCTGCTTGAAAGAGCTTTCAGCGAGGTTTCGTTGCTGTTGCTGGCTTTCCTTGTTCTCCCTGAGGCGAGCCGGTAGGCTCCCTAGCCGCTGGCCCTTCTGCCGCGAAGGGAAGGCGCGATGGCGCTGGTGCTGCGGAGCTCTCTGACATTGCTGCCTCTGTCCGGTCAGCGGTGAGATATCATCTCCATGGATGCCGCTCTTTCCGTCGCAAAGCCAGGAGGAATTACTTTCAAAGACAACAAAGGTTTTTATTTAGCGCTTGGGCTGGGGCAGTTGGAGGGGTTTCCTGCCTGCGGTGTTCAATGTGCTGCAAACTGTTTCCAGGTCACACCAGCAGCTCCGGCCGCGCGTCTTCTGGCTCTTTGCCCGTCCTGAGCCAGAGTTTCTTTCTCCACATTTAGTGCCCTGTTCTTGCAACTCAGAAAAACTACTGCTTTTCGTAGGCTTCTGGTTTTGCTGATTCTTGCCTTGTTTTTCAAGGCAATTCCTTCTGACTCGTTCAACCTCCGGTACTGCTGCAGAAAATACGCATCTGGGGAACAGTTTCATGGAAAAATGCTTAAGTGACTTGATTTACATTGTAGCCTGCCCCTTAAAACTAGATTAAAGACCTAGTGATATCCTACAACGCACTGAACAGACAGAAGGTAGTAAACGAGCAGAGCCTTGATTAGATTTGAACCAACAATCTTGAAGTAAAAGTTTCAGGCATAAAACTGTTCAGCAACCTATCCGCCATATGGTTTGCTTGAATGTAGTGTTCATATTTGCTTTATTATTTGAAGATATTGATTTTCGTGGAATAATCATACTAAGCAATTTGTTTTAATATACCACTTTTATTAACACTATGTTGCAACAACCATGCAGCTTTTTTTTTTTTAAGATTTCCAAAAGCTTTTTAAAATGTGTGATCTACAGATCAAAAGTCTGATATTCTTGGGTTTTTTCAGCTGTCTCTGCTGAGTGTAAATGAATAAGCAGGAGCTGTGCAAGGGGGTAATAAATAGCAAGGGAGCCAGATTACGAAGAGGCAAGACTTTGCCCAAGTTAAATAAAATATATGTATTTGGCCTTTAATTCTGAGAACTATATTTAAATGGGACTTAGACAAATACAAACGCCTGGATAAATAGTGGAGTGGAGAGGCAGCGTCCTTTCATAAATGATGGTTATTAAAGGGTCTGTGCACTCGGTCTGGAAGTAAATTTAAGAGCCCAGACAAGCTGCGTACTTCTTGCTGAAGCAGGAGGTTTTCCTTTGAGATTCCAAAGAAGGGAGGAGAGGGGAAACATTCATTTGAAGTCGTAGGTGAAGGTGAGGTGAAGGGGCAGGAGGCTCTCGTCCAGCATCCTCCTGTAATGGAGGGCAGCGTGCCCACGGCACACGCAGGGATGTTTCTTCGGGGGTGAGTGGCTCTTCCAGGGCTGGGAGAAGCAGATGGCTTCGGAGAAGCTCTGATGTAGAAATTGAGGCAGTAATCTCTCCAGAACAGCCTTCGCACAAAGGATGCCTTGATAGGAGTCTCAGGATGTAGTTTCTGAACCACTAATAAAGGAAGCATTTCCTGCCCCGAGAGTTACAATATAAATATAATAACGTGCAAAACTAAGCACAATAAAACAAACAGATGACAAGTTCTTAAGGAAATCGCAATAAGGATGATAATGTTAGGGAGGCTTTTGAGCTCTTTGCCCTTTCTTAGATGAATCACAACCAGTTCGTTCCTGAGGAGCCGTCTGCTCGGAGCAGGGAGCCCTGCGGTAGCAGTGAACAAGAGTTCCCCTTGCTCAGCCCTGGTCAGGATTTGGTCCCGTGCCTCCTGTTAGCACAAAGGAGATGTCGTCCCAACAGCACCTTAGAAGCTTTACTAGAAGTAACCCAAGCTTCGCTCAAATCCCATTTTATTTGCAGCTTCGTACCCTGCTCTGGTTGTCCCGCCCCGTACAGGCGTAGGGATGCTCGTACCGCCCCCGAAAGCTGGATCTCCCGCAGCAGTTCTTCGGAGGCTTGAGTGCGGTGGGCGTATAGGAGATGGGTTGTAATTTCTCGAAAGCGTTGGTCTGTCTGGGAAGTGTGTTCGGTTGCTAAGGCTGAGGATTGAGAGGCAAAACTTTTGGCTTAGTTCGGGGGTTTAGTTGTGGTGTGGCGTTGCTCCAAGCACTTCCACGTGCCTCTGCTCTCGCTCGTGCGGCGGGAGTGCTGTAAAGCATTAATACTCACTCGCTTTCGATTTAAGTGGGATAGTTATTAAAACACTTTGAAACTCTTGAATGGCAATGGATAGGTGAGTGTAAGGTCTGATTTATTTGATGGGATTTTGTATAGAAATGGTCATCTAACGTCGTACATCCTCTGGGTCAGCAGTGTCGGTGTCTTGGGAGGATGGTGGGAATCTAATTATTTAATCTGTCCAAAATAGCAACTTTTAAGAGGCGAGGAAATGACTATACCAAAACTATTGTATGCCATCTGCCTGCTAAAATACTTACAGAAAACATGTTTCCTGGCATATAACTTCCTAGCCATATGTCTATTGCATCATTCACAATTAAATTAAATCTCCCTTAAATACTTGGACAAATTCCCAGTCTATGTGAACAAGCCTTCATCACTGTGCTGTTTGAAATTTGGACACTTGATCCTGAAATGTTTAGTTGAAATTGGCTCAGTTGTTGTTAACCTTATACAGCTGATACAGACTGCTTCGAGAGGATTCAAGTGCATGTTTCTTATTTTGGTCTTTAAATTTTAAACTATAAAAATTTGTAAGGTGTCTGAAAGGAGGAAATAATTCTACAGTATTCGTTTGCAATGTGCCCAAGTCACTTTAAACAGAGGTTTAAATGGAGAGTCATATCAATGAGAAAAGGTGTTATCTTCCGCTCATTGAATAAACCGACGGAAATAGCTGAAGAGCCTGTTTACAGCTGGGTGTTCTGAATATTTGGAATATGCCTGGAGGTGTGTACACACATACGCACACCCCCCCAATAGAAGAGCTTGTCCCTCTTCACAGCATCTCTGAAGTGTGATTGCGAATGGACATCAGACAACAAAGCCCGGCCTACCCCTGGTTAGGCTGGGTCAGCCTTGTTTAAGCCTGGCTGCTGGCGGCGCCGTGCTGGAGGCAGGCAGGGTCCCACTGCCACCACCCTCTGCCACGCGTCCCCCGACGGGGAGCACGACGATGCCTCCGCCAGAGCAATGGCAGAGGCTCAAAAAGCAGAGTGGTTCGATGGGTGGAAGCATCTCCAGGTCTCTCTTCTAAAATCCTCTGAAGAAAGTGCTTTCAATTAAAGAATAATCTTAATAACCCATTAATTACGTAACATAATTAACGTAACGTACTGTTAAGTAACCGATTTTGTGTTCTTTTTGGTTCTTCATTTGGGGATATGTTAGATTTACCTGTTGTGCCATGCTTAGCTGAGTCACTATCCTAAAATGAGTTCTTAGGCATGGTCTGACGTACTCAGATAGTGCACACGGTGGACATAAGTATTAATGAAACCCTACATCTTTGACACAGGGAATGTCATTTAAATGCAGCCCGACTTCCACTGGAAACCAAACCCGCGAGCTTCCCGTGCTCGGTGTCTGGCAGACCCGGTCATCGTTTATTTTTAGCCCAACTCTCTATTTTTAGTCTGTTTTTGAAAGGTGAAATAAAACCGGCAGCCAAAGCCGGATGATTCTGTTGGTTTCTTTCATTCAGGGGCCCGGAGCAGCGCTGGAGGAGAATGGCAGGAAACCCGGCAGGGCGGAGGGGAGAGCCCCCCGTGCGGGCAGGGCAGGCAGGAAGGGGCTGGGGGGCGCGGGGGCACCGGCCGCCGCCGCCGGGGACCCTCCACGGGGCTGCACCAGTCCATGGTCCAGGGCTCCCCTCCAACTCCCGTGCAAGCAAGGGGCTCGGCACGAGCTGGTTTGTTTTATTCTTTTCCTACAGTTCACTTATTTGTAGTACCAAAATAAAACTTGTAAGCGTTTCTAAGATTTTTGCCTTCACTGTACAAGAGCGGTCCCGAGCCCTGTCCTGCCAGAGGTAGCTTGGCAGCTTCTCTTGATGCTTTTCAGTGTGACGGGATGTTGGTCCTCACCAGCTTGTCTTCTCTCTTCCTAGTAGCTGATACTTTGACATTTCAACTTTTTTGTTTCCAGTTGTGTTATTCAACCCAAATTCTCACTTTGATAGAAAAAAAAAAAAATCTGTTATTTAAACGGGAGGATGTTTGTCTCACTCTACTTTTCTCATTTTTTGAATATATTTTCTAAACCGATACGCATGCAAACCTGTGCTTGTACCGAGTCATGCGTTTCTCAATGTGTGTGTGTCTGAGAGAGGAAAAAAGAGAAAATGTTTGGTGGGAGCTGTGGGAGACAGCCGGGCTGCGTTCACACTCAGGTTTTATACCGTGTTGTAGACCATATTTTACTGGAATATTTTGGTCTCTAACGGAGCTGTATAGCTCTGTCACTCAGTAACAGATTACTGAACATAATAGAAATCTTTATACAGATGTTGGAGCACGCTTCTTAGCTACAGACGCTTCCTTCCAAGAGACATTTTCCTATCACAGAATCGCAGAATGGTTTGGGTTGGAAGGGACCTTTAAACATCATCTCATCCAACCCCTGTCCTAAGCTAAAACCAAAAGCTACTGGAATTTTGTCATAGCAATAAATGTGTATACTGGAAATGCTATTTGGGGATTTCTTTGCACATAATGCTACCCTATCTTTTTTCCTGTCTTTTAATCCTTTTGCTGACCGTAGCCGTATGACTGTAGAAGTGTAATGGGGGCGTCCACAAAAAGATACTACATTTAGCAAGAGCTTCATTGTCCTCCCTTCCATAGCTATTTTTCCTGGCCACCTCATTTCTGATTTCCTGTTAGCAGTGGCTCCTTTAGCGACCGCATCACTTTTAGCTGTAAAAGAAAAGAAAGAATTTGGACTTAACTAGAGTTTAGTTTCCCGAATGGTCATATCTTTTTTTTTTTTAACCCCCAAAGGCCAAAATGGTTGCTAAGACATTTCTGTTGCCTTTGGTGTCCCCAGACGTAAAAATGAAGAAATGGAAATATCAAAGTATTTTGAAATAATTTTTTTCTTTTTTTTAAATCAATACTTTTGGAGATACTCATGTTTCTTTAAGGCCACATTAGGATGCTGTGACTCAGCCCCGTTTGCTGCCCGCTGCAGAGCATCCCTCGTCCTGCCCTGCCGGCTCCAGAGCTGGTCCCACATGTGCCTGTGGTGCAGCCACTGGAAAACCGGAGAGCCAGGGCCAACCATTTCCACTTGGTAAAGTTCAGCCTCGTAATAAAACTGAAGTCAGTATTTCTATACTGTTTTTAATGTTTCTGTAATGCGTTATTAATGGAAATGAGCTCCGGGAAGTTATTTATTAGTCTCAAGTCCCTCTTCTGCTCCAGGTCTTATGCAGAAGTTTTTGCCTGTGGGTTTTTCTCTCCCCCAGACCTTCTCTCAACCATTTCATTCATGCTCTCTGTTTGACCGAAGTCAATTTAGTGAAGCTAATGGAGTTACTTCTCTCCAGGTCAGTGATGATTTTGCATCCTTGAGTTCCCTGCTTAATTTGCTGAGAAAATTTCAGGTTCCAAAGACAGTTTTCAGAGCTCCCCCCCTGCCACAGCGCTGGCCACAGCACAGCCCTGGGACCACGCACGGGGCTCGCCGGCGGTGGCTGGACGTGGGGCTTCTCCACTTCTCTGCTCCCATCAGACTGTGTTTACTTTGCTTTGAGGGAAGTTTAGCAGCAGGCTCCACTGTAATCCTTCCTTCCAGCTGGAGCCTTCACTTTAACAGGAAAGCAAGCAGCTCGCAGGAAAGAGTTAAGCTCAGCGAGGTTTTGGGATCCTTTGCTGGGGAGAGGGTTGTTCTTTTGTTTGTTTTGAAGCACTGGCAGGAAAGTGGGGAGGAGAAAATTACCTAAGTGATAGTGAGGTTGCCATGAACTATATAAAACTGTGAAATCAAATCAGAGAAACTCCACCTCGCAGTCTTGAACCATAAGCACAACCCCTGAAGAGAAACCCACCCCACAACCGAGTGATCTCAAAGGCTTGAACTAAAACCAAGCTACATGAGCTCAGAGCTGCTGCAGGACTGAAAATCCAAGAGCTGTCACAGCCAGATCCAGTTTTAGTGGGAGCTGCGAGCAGGAATGCCGTTCTTGGGAAGTTTAAAAATAATGAAGTGGAGGCAGCTTTTCTGGATTGCATTCTGTGTTGTGGAGTTGTCTGGTGAGTATTGACTGCAGCAAATAGCAGGGTTACAAGCACTGAGCAGCGTGAGACTAGTGCATGGGGCAACTTCTTTGTAACTTCTGAAACAGCAGCTTGGGGGGATGCGTTGTAATGAGTGTTTGGTGGAGATTGCAATTTCACGTGAAGAACACTGCAGTGACATTTTACAGAACGGCACTGCATCAGGCATCCTGGCCAACACATTCACAGTGATGTGCTGCAAGCAGAAAATGCCGCTGGTTTGAAAAGGAGAGCAGTCTGGGTATGAGAGCTCCCTCTAATATTACAGATAACACAAGGGGATGCAAATGCAGCATGCAAAGCTGTGAAGTGCGGCCACAGGTCAAGTCATTTCTCAGTCTGCACTGGTGTAAATTAGCCTTACTTTTGTTTTGTGGTAGGAACTAAACATTTTCTGAAAATCAAATGAATCTCCATAAATATTAAAATCTCCTATTCCAGCTCTTCAAATATTCATCATATGAAAAAGTGAATAATAATACAGAGATTTTTCTCTAGGTAGTACTTTTCAAAGGGTTATATCTTAGGGAAATATTACCATTTTTGTCCCAAACCCAACAACCATAAAGTAAAAAAAAGGGACTAAAGACAGTGAAGCAGCACTCTGTGTGCTGCATGGTGTGCTGGGACAGGAGCCAGGAACCTGCGGGTGTCTCCTCGAATGTAATTTTTCCTTACTCACATGAATGTGAGCGACTCGATCTGTTGAAAGAATTTGCTGTATTTTGTTCTTCTGTTTCACGGTGCTCCTTTCATGTTTCCTTTGCTGCCAAGGTATATTGCTCACCCAAGCCGCTGTGCCCGACCCTCCAGTCTATGTTAATTTTACAGGAAGGCAAAACCACGATTTTATTTGAGAGAAATAAAATTCAGGACTGTCTGGTTGGGCTGAAGTGAGCAGCGAGCGAGGGTGTAAGACAAAAGTGTTTACCTGAAGCGTGAAACCTGAGTTCCTTGTAGTACAAAGCAAAAGTGATAAAAAGCTTTGTCTTTACAGGCAGGTGACGGGGGTTTAATGCTGCAAAGTGTCATTCCTTTTGCCCAAACAGCCAATGCTCCACATTTCTGCAGGGTATTATGGTGCTTTATTAGCACTTGTTGGAAAGTGGAGGAGGTTTATTTCTGTTCAATGTAACTGCCATGCAGAGTAGAGAAAAACTAGGGAGCCCATCTTTGGGGCTCTGCATGCTCTTCATCTCTTTGGGGAGTCCAAGTGAATTAAGCGAAGGTTTCAGTTGTGCATCTCCCGATGGAAATCCCAATGCTGGGGTGTTTGTGCTCAGGTTGGCTCCTGGCAGCGCTGACGAGGGTGGGACGACCAGCCTCCACCTGCTCCCCAGGACAGCGTCAGCTAAAGCCACGCGTTTTACGGGGGAAAAATCCCCTCTGTGCCACGCTGGGCCAGGGGCAGGTCTTCTACAAGAGCCACGTGTGGATGCGGCGTGGGGAGGCTGGAGGCCGGGCACAGACCAGCTCTAACCGCAGTCTGACTCCAGAGCAACGAGCAGGGAGTGAACTGCACATGAAATACGCAGTTCTGGGGTTTGCCTGATCCTTTGGGGAACCGCTGAATTGCATCGCGTGTGGGAGAACTTTACGCTTGTCCTTGGTCGGCAGAGCGGGCCAGCGCTCCAGGGCTGCTCGAGAACCCTCCGCCCACGCAGCGGCGTGATGCTGCGAGCGGTTCACGGTGACAAAGCGGTATTGATAAATCACGTGCGGGGCTGTCCTGTGCTTGTCTCAAAACTTGCATGGAAAAGAGTGTACATATTATATTTGTACCTAATACAAACACTTTTTTAAAATTTTTTTATCTTTCTGTTTTATATATTTTTTATTCATCTCTGCCAAACTTGATTTTTTAAAAAGCAAAAATCTCTTTTCTTGTAATTTTAAAGGATTCTTTCTTTCATTCATTCATTTTGCAAGATCTAGAAAAGCTCTAAAAATCAGGGAAGGAAAAAGAACTTTAAAACTCACAGCAACTTGAGTTTAACATCCTTTAGAGGGCTGCACACTGTAACTGTGCAAGCCAGGAGCAACCTCGGTCCCCAGGAAGGTGCCGGGCTCCCGAGCAGCGCCCTGCTGCCGGAGAGGCCCTGAGCCCAAGGAAAACCTTGGTCCAGCAGCTGGGGTTTGGCGCGGCGGCTTGGGGGGCTCCCCGCAGCCCACTGCCCTGTGCGCCCTGCGTGACTGCGGCCCCACACCCATATCCTGTCTGGAGAAGGAAAAGGGGGAGGGAAGGGATTTTTATCAGATATTTCCAGAGGGAAGAGGGCTCCACCCGCTTGAATTCCTGCCACATGGCTGAGAGCAGTAAAACTGGGAAGGCGTGAGCGATGCAGGCTGGAGTCCTCGGAGGAGCTGCTGCGGGAAGCCTGGGCTGGCTGCAGCTCCAGAGCTCCCTGCTCCCCTGGTTTCCTTACCCTCCGCCTCTGCCGCCGCTGGTACCCACCGTACCGTGGTTGCCGGCTCACCTGCGGCGGTTGCCCGTAGCTCAGCCGCAGCCCTTCTGGTGCACTGGCTGAGCTTGGAAAAACACATGGAAGAGTTCAAGAAACTCTCCTGGCACAGGCTTTGTGTGTCCCAGCACTGAAGTAGGCACCCAGTTAGCGAAAGGTTTACCAAGAGATTCGTGTATCGGCCTAGGAGGTGCAATTACTGGCTGGGAATCCCCTGTGGGTTGCACCTTCCACCTTGCAGGGATGGAGGTGCAGGGGAGAAACCCCTGTCTTTAATTTGCTGTGGGTGCAGAGCAGGGCACAAACCATGGAAACTTTTCTCCTGTTTCCTGAGCCTTTGCTACTGCCTTCTAGAGTCCTGGTTTAGTGCTCAGGGATGAGTTTTGGACCAAATCAACTACTTTAACATTTATGTTGTTGCCTTTTTTTTATTTGATTTGAGCGAGATACGTCCTAAGCCCCATTATTAAAATATCTGTAAAAATCAGAGACATTTACTTTTTAAAAGCTAGCTAGGTAAATACAATAGGTACTGTGAAGTACAGTTCTCTTTCACATCTGCATGCTTTTGCTCCTGCACGTACCAGCACTACTAGGTGAAGATTTCTCCGAGGTTAATAAATGGCTTGGCTTAAACTCTTAAACCCTTAATACTAACAAATTGACAAAGTTTAGCAAAGCTAGTAAAAACGTATGGTGCAATAAATGACCCACTTTAGCTGAGCACCATGTGGATTATCCAGTTCACATCTGGATCATTATTTATCTCATGAGTCCTAACATTTCAAAAAACTTAGCCATGTTTTCTATAAAAGTGCCTGCATTCACTACAGTAAAGGGAAGAAAAAGAAATACTATGTGACAAGTCTTCTCACAAATTACACCGAGCAATAATCCAGGCTTCAATTTATGATATTCATTGGTGAAAAGACTTTGATTAGAAATACCTCTGGTGCTTTACAAACATCTGGAATAGTTCAAAGGTGCTTGGGTGGCTGTGGCACTTGGGGAGGTCAACTCCAGGCACTACATTGTTGTAGTGATGTAGTTTCCTGCTAATGTCCATGCAAACACAAAGCTGCATGCCAAACACGGATTTAACTTTGTGCTACTCATTATTCTGGGCACGCAGTCATGCCTCCTGCTTTTGATTTGTTAAAATTCATCAGAAAAACTTGGTGATTTAACCAGTTGGAACTGAATTGTCTTGGAGCGAAGTAACTTCTCCCTTAAATGAAAGCCATGCCAGAACCTAAATCCCAGCTCCAGACACCTGCGCCGAGCCCTCGGCAGGGCCCCCGCCTCCCACCCAGTGCTCCCGCGCCCAGAGCAGCTGCAGCCCGGCCGGGACGGGACGGAATGGGACGGGATGGGATGCACCAGCACGGGTGGCCCCGCGGGGCCCCTCCTCAGCACCCTCCACAGCCACCCACCGGCTGCCTGCTGTCACCCGTGGCCAAAATGAGCGCCGGTGATCTCGGTCTTTGCTTTTCATAAACCGTCCGGGGTCTCTAGACCTGATCCAGCAAAGTACGAACACGCCCAACTCAGAAACATTCCTGCCAGGACAATACTGCAGTGCACAATACGTAAATGCATGTTTAACTGGCAGCGGATGCTCCATCTCGAACGGTTGTTTGGAAGGATGAAGTAACTCTTCTTGGAGCTCGGGCTCCCTTGGGCAGAAATACAAATGAAACAACATATTTTGTATGACTTTCTCTTTAGTGTCTAGATAAGAATCTTAAACAGCAACAGCCCTGGAGTAGAGACTGAAGCTGTTTGTTAAAAGTGGAAGTAGATCTTAAGAATAGAAAAGGTTAAGAAATGGGAAAAAATGCATTTTCACTGACTCATATAGTTCATTTCGGTAGGAAAAGCTGCAAGTGTCATCTTTGTAACATACCAGGAAGCAATATATAAACTTTAAGTTAGAGCAGCAAACCATTCTCCAAACATTGTGTTTTACCTCCAAAGATGTTTTTGCTCATGAGTCAGAGCTGGTCCCAAGCCAATGGGAATGTTTCTATTTACTTTGAGATTGTGCCTGCAACTGCAAATCCAACTTATTTTTCCTGAGGCGCACAAGTGATCTCTTCCAAGCCCTGAGTCTTTCCTCCAAGGATTATAAACCCAAACTACTATGAAATCCAGCTTTGTGCAAAGCTTTGTGCATCCCTCGGTAAGCCTGAGGATTGGGCAGGATGAGGACAGAAACGAGCCTGTCCTCCTCCAGCACCGCCCCAAGACCCCAGCACCCTCTGCAAGGGCTGCACTGAAGTTTGGTACTCTCCCAGCTGAAATGTTTCATCTCTGATCCTCTCCCATATGAGCTCTAAGGCAGCCTGCCATTTTGGGGCAAGAAGAAAGCGAATTTGTGAAAGCAGCTAACGCCTCTCTGCCCTGCCCGCAGGGACCCTCGGGGGCAGGCAGGGGCTCGCGGCTGGGGCGGGGGGACGGCAGCCCCTTAATACCTTCCTCTGTCCCCAGGCAAAGCTTCTGGGAGCCCAACAGGCACCCCCACACCCACGGGCCCGGCCACAGAAACGAAAGGCACCAGCAGCACAGCAGCCACCGGAGCCCCCGCAGCCTCCAGCAGCACCAAGCCGATGGCAGAGACGTCCGGTAATCCCTCCCCTCGCTCGCCCTGTGATTCCTGGTAGCATTTGCATTAATAATCAGATTTATTAAGTGCGTAGGCTTGCCCTAAGAAACTGCACAGTCAGTGCATGGGTTGTGGTCTCAAAAAGGAGCCTGATAGTATGGTCAAAAGCTTTAATCCTGTCCAAAAAATCCCACTGAGGCAACCTAACACTGCTGTCTTCAGGACGGGCAGCTTAGACCCATCCTTTTCAAAACAGCCAAGAGATGATGGGACAAAATGCTCATCAATCTTTTATCTCAACATACCTATTCTTTCCTCAGCAAATGGCACCTGTAAGAGGTCTGCCAGCCTTCCCAGTAAGAGGCCAAGGCTCTGAAGGGCTGTGAAGCTGGGACCCTTGCATGGATGTGCGGTGCCTTTCTCTTACGCTGTTTGAAATTAGTACGTCTTTTTGAAGGCTCTGGGTCAAAGGGGAGGTGAGGGCGATGCAGGGGAGGTCAGGCAATGGCATCCTTGCTGTGGTGCAGCGTATGCCCAGGAAATTAGCCCATTGTAAACAGATTATGAAGCGCATGTAGCAATTAGGTAACTGAAGCAAGTCTAATGTGCGTTTCTTATACAGCCAATAACATGTTTGGGTACCGCTGACTATGACAAATCAATATTGTACTTCAGTCATCGCAATGCCACGCGTTGATTTTAGAGGACTTAAGCTTTCTCATGTATCCTTTTCATTTCATTTCTTCAAAACCGAAGCTGCAACCAGGTTCCTGGCAGCCAGCCCCACCTCCCCGGGGCTCAGCAGTGAGTGGACGAGCCCGCAGTCCAGCGAAGCCCCCACGCAGCCGCTGGGCACCCCCTCGGAGCCAGACCACACGAGCCAAGGGGTGCCCACAACCAAGAGCCCAGTGACTCAACTCAGCATGACAGCAGAAACCCCAGGGTCCACGCTGGCTCCGACGAGCTCTCCTGCCACCTCGGAGCATCCTCATGTCTTGGCTACCACCACAGCACCGCACACAGGCGGGGACAGCCCGAAGGTGAGGATGCAGCTGGGCACCGCGGGCTGTGGGACCGCGAGGAGGCTGGACTTGTCTCACACCCCCCCCGACAGTTCACTGATACCACCACTGTGGTTTTTCCCTTCCAGCCCATTACGTGCCACAATGTCAAAGAAGTGAGTGACACTGGAGCCATCTGCTTGCAGCTCGAAGAGTCCCACACTTGCGTGAGTTGCAGCCCCGGGTAGCCACGCGTCTCCACGGGGCGTGCAGGAGGAGGGGGGCTGCGAGCAAACAGCCAAGGGCAGGTTCCTGCAGTGCTCTCAGGCTTGCAGCGATGGGGTCACCCTCCAGACCTGGGGGGTTGGTTTGGGGTGGGAGCTCACGCCGTCATCCCTGCGGCACAGCATTTGAGCTGTGCCGAACTGACCGAGGTGGGGACGATCCCAGCAGTCCCAGGGGGATCCCAAAGGGACGCTCCCAGCAGTCCCAGGGAAAATGCAACCTCCTGGTTGCATAAAACCTCCTTTTTCATGATTAAGCTCTGGGGTCAGTTTAGCTTCCAAAGTATCTCCCACCATGTTTAACGGGAAATTGCCTTTGTTCTTCTTCTTCCTCTTCCCTGTTGGGAAGGCGAGTGCCTTTCGTTGTCTTGCCAACTACCCTAGGAAAGAAAACAGGGTGTCTGAAGGAGCGCGGGTGGCAGATCAGTGTCCCCATCTGCACCGACTCCGAAGGGAATCCCAGGCTCTCTGTAACTGTCCTTGGCCTTGTGCACCAAGAACGAAGCAAAACAAAAACCCAGCAAAACAAAAATGTAAAAGCAGAAGAGGGTCCGGCTGAGACACTGTTGTGGGTGGGAGGAAAGAAACATATCACACAGGAAAGAACCTGCAAGAGAGGCCGGATGGTGCGGGATCTTGTGGGACAGCAGGTTTGGCAATGCCCTGGGTGTAAAATGACAACGATTAATTTTACTTCTGCTGGTCAGTCATACTGCCACCACTTAGGATGAGCGAATTCTTACTTGGCTTTTCTCTGCAAATTGGTGATTAAATGGCACTTAAACTTGTTCCTGTTTACAGGGTTTGCTCTTTAGTAAGAATTCACGTGGAAACTCCTCCAGGAGCAAGTGATTCTGATCACAGGTGCCATCTAGTGGGCAACGGCTCCTCCTGGGCACAGGGTTTATACACATTCTGCATGCGTTACATGCCTGCACATACATAGATGGATGCATATATAACATATCCTACAGAGTTGTATCTAATTGCATGTACTCTTAACCCTCCCTCCATGTGAAACGAGTCAAACTGCCCCACTTCCAACCGTGTATTTCTGGGAGCTCTCACCCCACAGCAGACCTCTCCCATGCTTCCACCTCAACTAATCGAGTGGGAAAAAACCAGCTCAGGCTCAGCAGCTGCTGAACCTGGGAACCAGATAAGAGCGTCTGCGAGGAGAGCAGATAGGAGGGACCGTGCCGTGTCTCACTTTCCTGCTGGCCTTTCCCAAAGCAAATGAGCAATAAGCTGGCACCCAGCGCTGCTAATTACAAAGGGAAATTCTGACACTCCGATGAGTTCTTTCCACAGCAGAGAAGGGAAAATACACACTTGGGTCTCTTGTTCCATCTTGGCCTTTCGCACCCCAAGCCAAGCTCTATAGAAGCAGCTGAAAATGATTTGTTTGTTATTCTCCTGTGGATAAGTCTCTGCATTTTTGTATGCTAAGAGGATGTGGCGGTCTGAGCACAATACTGAAGCAACGCTAAGGCAAAGACAGGAAGGTACTGAGCTGCCCAGCTCTGCACAACACTGCAAGACAAGAGGGTTTTCTCCTCTTTCGTAGCCCCGCGTTGGTGGGTGCCTCCCAGGAGTGAGTGGAGGGCAGGGGCAGGACGGGGGGTTCAGCTGGAGCCGGTCTCTGTCTCGAGGGGGTGGACATGGCCACAGTTCAGATGATGTCCCCAGCTGGGAGGATGTTAGGGAAGCTGATAACGTCTTTTAGCAACTGTGGGCTCTGTCTCCAAGCCTGACTGTGGCTGAAAATAGACCCGAGGAGAAAGCCTATCCTGTCTGATACAGAAATTGGCCCCTAGAAGGGAAAGGCTGCAGCTCCCCACTCCTCTTCCTCTTCCACCCAAGAGTTGGTTCAGCTCTAAAATGTGAGAAATTTGTATTTTTTTGCCTAGCCTTTGATCAGCAACCTAGCAAAAACATTGAAGACATTTCCTAAACAGGAAGGTTCAATGCTTCTTTGTTATTTCCCTCCTTTCCCAGCCCCTGCCTGGGACGCTGAAACAATAGGGCTCTTCAGGCGGCTGTTTCAGTCCAAAAATTGGAGGGACTTGCCATGCAATTCAGATCCTAAATTTAGCCTTGTTTAAATGCCATTTGCAACAGTTGCTAATAATATCTTCATTTAATTTAATCTCATTAAGAAACAAGAACAAGCATCTCCATTTTCTAGGTGTTGGTATTGGGGCTCAAAGCAGTGGCGAAGTGGGAGGTGAAGGTCTGACACCCAGCCCAGAGCTGTTTGTCACTTGTTGCTGCTTCTGCTCAGCTTTGCACAGCACAGATAAGCCACCAAAACACAAAGGGTGAATGCACAACGCTACCAGCAGCAGGAACATCTTCAGCATAGCTGAGATGGAGAATTAGTCGGTTTGGTTGGTTCAATGGCCATTTGTTTGAAAATTTTGCAGAAACATTTTTTAGAGAGGAAGGGATCGGACTTATGGAGTGCAATATGTGAAGAGAGCGCCCACCGCGTTCCCTCCCCCTGCCAGATTAAACTCGCTAAATCCGAGGTGGACCGTGACTGTATGCTGCTCATCCTCGTCGGTGAGAGAGGTCAGTTGAGCTAATTCCTTTGGCTGTCATTGATACCGCTGGGTGATGACCTCGGTGCAGGCAATGGGAGAGGGGCTGTTTGTGGGGAGAGGCTGTGGAACACAAATCCTCAGTTGCAGCCTGGGAGGAGACTTCTCTCTGCAGCTACGGCTCTTCCTTCTGGGGTCTTGCTAGATCCACAGAGCCATGGCGTTGCTTCCAGAGCAGCGAAGGGGCTCCCGGCTCCTCTGTGCTCAGCAATGGACAGGCTCTTCAGTGCTGGCAGTAGCTGCAGCGTCACCCTCTATGTAACGTGCCTCTCCTGTTTTAAACCTTGCAGATCCTGCTACAGATATACTCCAGGAGTCTCACTGGGAAAAGGTAAATTCCTTGAGCAAATTCAGCTGAGAAAAATGGATGGCCTGAGCGGGTGGGGAAAGAAGATTTTTTTAGACAGTCAGTTGAGGCTGGGGCAGATGCTGAGACCTGAACCTGCCTCCACCTGAGAGGTGCTTGTGGAGCATTGGCACATGAGAGGGTTGGAGCCAAGCACCAGACGTGCAGCGAGGCAGCAGCGCACCGTAAGAGCACTAGTACAACCACTGAAGGCAGAAACGCCTGAAATAGTTACTGTAAGATTTTGTAGTATTTTCTTAAAACAAGGCCTAGAACCCAACAATAATTCTTAGGATGTAATTGGCACTCTGCTTCAAAGTACCACGCTGACGTTAATTAATTCCTCCTCTCAAGACTGCAGTGAGGGTGCCGTTGGCTTGTGAAGCTGAGCTCCAGGTGCCTATATAAATGGCAGCCAACAGAGCTACAACAGCAGTGCACAAGAGAGATTTCAGCCATGCAGATGCACGCTCTAAATCTCAGGGCCTGAACACTCTTGTCCAAGGGAGAAAATTTCCCTGGGCCACAGAAGACATTAGGATGGAAATGAGACCATGACGATGTGAGAGCTCACAGGGCAAGTGCAAAGCTCAGGAGCTTGGGTAGCAAAGCCCAGCTTTGTTTACGTGAAGTTTAACAAGGAGGTGAAGAGCAGCATTGTTTTAAGCCTGTTCAGCAGATGCACATGTTTCCTGTTTGTCAGACTCCTGTCTCTGGTGTTTTTTTTCCAGTTTGGAATAAAATCCCTTAAACGGGGGAATGTGAGGAACCACCAGGACTTTTCTCAGAAGACCCTGATCGCCTTGGTCACATCTGGACTCCTGCTGGCGTTCCTGGGCTTGGCTGGATATTACCTGATGAAGCGGCGGAGCTGGAGCCCCGCGGGAGAGAGGCTGGTCAGTGCTTATAGATGGCAGAAGAGCAGGTAGAGAGGAGCCCGGTGGCACAGGCAGCGCCGGAGCGGCAGGGGGGTGCCTGGGTGGGAGAGGAGGGGGCTGCTCCGCACCCTGCGGCTCGGTACCCTCAGCCTGTCTGTGTGTCCCCAGGTCAGCGGGACGTTGTGACCCGGGGCTGGATCAGTCTGGGCAAGGCGAAGGGCAGGAGCAGGGAGGCCAGTCCCTACAGGGTGAAGGGAAACCTCTCTTGCCTTCTAAAATTAACTCTTAGCTGATTGCTCCTGTGGGAAAACCACCCCTTTCTCGCTCATACTTCTAGGTCTAACATTTGTTTTTGCTCAGCAGTAAGAACTCACCCAGCAAGACCCCTCCAGAGACACCGAAACCTTATGAATTTGTCATTAAAAGTGACACACTTTAACTTTCCGTTCACTGCGTTTGAGTTATATGTCTGTCTTGTACCGATGCTGTAATAAAGGATCTTTCCCCCCTCACTTAACAAGCGATGGTAATAAAATATATCAAGAAAGAAAGAGAAAGAAATTTCCTATTTCCATTTTCCCCTTTCCAGGCAGGCTGACCGCTGAGGACTCTTCCCTACCAGTGATTTTCAGGGACGTGAGCCCTCTGTAAAGTGAGGACGGGCCATGCTTTTCTCCCATTGCTGCTCGTGGGCACGTGAACAGTTGTGTCCTGGGAAGCCGTTAGGTTATTTCATTGCCAGAAAGGATGCTCTCAAAACATGCAGATGGGAAGTCAAGTGCATGTGTCAGAGGCAGGGACACTGCAGCTTGGGCTCTCGAGCCCGATGCCTTTGGGTGCCGTCTCCTGGATGCTGGCAGCAAGTGAAAGGCAATGTAAATGCGTGGCTGGGAGCTGCCCATGTAAATGCATGGCAGCATCAATCCAATTTCTAGGTGATATGTGTCCAGCACACCCATCTAGCTGCCATGGAGAAGGGTGCCAAAGGCACCAAGCGAAACGATGGGGTGGGCGGGAAGCCCGTCAGCCTGCCGTGTGTGCTGGATGCCGCTGAGCAAACAAGGAGCGGGGCTATCTGCTAGCAGCTGGCAATCGCCACCCGCAGCCCGGGACCACAGCACCCATTGCATTGCTATCAGACCTGCCACGGTCCGACACATGGGGATTTACTGTGGTGGGGGAATGAGGCAGCTCCGCTGCTGCTCTGGATCCTCCAGTGGCATCTGCTCCTTGTAGCAACAAGCCATGCAGCATGGCTTTGCATTTGCTGGAGTGCAGTCCTGCCCTTCTGCTAGCACATTGCTGCAAGCTGTACATCTATTTACAGGCTGAAAGAAAGAAGGACAGGGGAAAAAAAGAGGCAATTTCTATAGCTTTCATTCAATGATGCTTCTTACTTGGCCAAAGTGGAAAGCAGAGGTGGTCTGTCATGGGGTAGCTTTGCAAAGCCAAGGCAGGGTCAGCTCCCAAACCTGGTAATGAGAAAACAAGAAAACCTGCCAGCTTCTCTTTTCAGGCCCAGGAGAAAAAAAATGCAGTTCCTGGCTGGTGTTCTTGCTTCATCTTGCCACAGCACGGTTCAGGCCCTCTGTTGCCCTTCTCGTCAGCAAGAGCAGGTTCCCATGCCTGCAGTTGTTTGTACCTCCTGTCCAGGAAGCGCAGGCAGCCGGCCAAGCCGCTGCCTGCAATCAAAGCTGGTTGCTGTCAGCCCTTTCCCTTTCCTAACTCTGCCTTTGTTATTTATGCACCTGTTTAGGCTGAAGACCCATATTACACGGAAAACGGTAGCCAGGGAAACACGATGTTGATGATGTCCCCCCAAGAGCAACCTGAGCTGCAGGAGAAGCCAAACCTCAACGGTGGGACTCAGGAGAATGGGACTGGCCAAGCGTCCTCCAAAAACGGCCACTCAGCCAGGCAGCACAGTCCTGCCGACACTGAAATGTGAACCGGGCGAAGTGCATCCTTAGCGTGAACTAAGAGGGGAGCGGAAAGAAAAGAGAGGGCAAGAGTTTTCTATGGACAGTTAGGGAATTGCAGAACTTTTTTTTTTTTTTTAATTATATTATTATTTCTGTGAAAAACTTCAAAATCAGCCTAAAGCACGTTAAGCGCCAGAGCTGCCAAAGACCTGCTTCTCTGCCTCCTCCTACTTCTCCCACTGACCACACAAGCCACTTTTTTGCAGCTGTTCTCTGCTTTTGTGGTTAGAAGAACATAACGAGAAATGCAAGTGCCCCTAGCCCTGAACAGCTTTTCAGCAGAGGCAGACTGAAGCTGCAGAAGCCTTGAGCCAGACTCCAAACAGGCAAAATTTTTGGTGGCAGTGTGTTAGGCTGATTAAAATAGTTAAATTGGGATTTCAGTGACAAAAACCTCTCAGGTTTCAGATAATTTTGGTTAACAGAGTTGTTTTTTATCTCATCTTTATGCTTAAGTGCAGGATTTCTTCCTCCTTTAAGGACATCAGGCATTTAATCCCCCTTCTTGTGCTTTATGTCTTCTTCAGTGTTTCCTACTACAGCAGAATTTGCTGAAGCTCTGTGTAAAACTTTCCATGTGGAATTGAAGGTTTAAATGTGAATAGATCTCAAACTTGTTTCTTTTTTAATCCTACCAGTATGCAGGTAGTTGTTCTAGAGTAAAATCTTCCCTGGTCTCTTCGTGTCAGGGACTGGAGATGGCGTTTGATGAGGCAGAGCCGGCAATCAATCACTCGAGTGAGTTGGAGAACACTGGATACGGCCGCGGAGGGCTCTGTGCACACCTGGGGCTGGCAGTGCCACCACCCTCCCTCCCGACATGTGGGGATGGTGCCTAGGGTAGGACTTTGGGAATAAAAGATGCTAAAGGGCTCCCAGTGGGACGAGTGCTAGACAGAAACCTGGCTCCGTGGTGGGTGTTTCTCCCTCTGCATCAGCAGTGGGTGCGTGAACAGAAAGAATTCTTTTCGCTTTGGTAAGGTAAGGCCAACACCAAAATCCCACCAGCGGGAGCAGGCCCTACCTAGCTCTGCACTGGTCCTGCTCCCGAGGCAAGCGGTGCTGCAAGCCGCATCACCCAGGCTGAGCTACGTGCAGCTCGGTGAGAGCCAGGGACCAGGGGCAGGTTTGAGCTCAGTCCCAAGCAAGTGCAGCTCGTTTGTAGGGAGCCAAAGGTGTCGGTCGTGCAAGCCCCGTGTTGATGGTGCAAGACCACGAGAGGCTGCAGTTCAGACCAGAATCTCTGCTGGCACCAGTAGTGACTGCCACATCCAAAATAAGGACACAAATGGCCCTTGAAGCTGATCTACTCTCTCGATACTGAATTTATCGCAGTTTTTCTCCGTGCTGAACACCTGAGAGGAAGGCTTTTTTTTTTTTTTTGGTACAGTGCTTAAAGGAATGACAGCAACATCCATCATTATCTGGGGCTGTTTGCGTGGGTGCAAGAGTCATTTAAACATGGTTTAAAATGTTTCAGGTTTTGTTTGTTTGGGTGTGAATTGCTTCTCCCAAATCTCATTGTAAATAATCCCAGTTGAAAAAAAAAAAATTGAGTATTAAAAATCAGCTTCTCCGTTGTGTCCTTGGAACAACAGTGTATTTATCCCACCGGGACGCGGCTCTGGCTGCGCCGTGTGCCAGTGCGATGAGAGGACAACGCCTTGCAGAGAGGTTGTTTCCCAGCAGAAATACTATGACTAAAGGCTGTGGCTTGTTCTGTGAACATTTTCCCTGTCTTTCAACAAACACGTTTGCAGGACAAGCGACGTGCGCCACTTTATTAAACCTCGTTTGTTTGATTTTCTGATGTTTCAGATGCCCAGCTAATTCCTGGATAAATAAATGAGACTCCAGTCTCATGGAGTGATCTGCAGGGCTGGGGTCTGACCTGACATCGGGGGGAAGGGGGTGTGTGCATGCCTGTGCGTGCATGCGCATATGAAGATGAAGATGAAGGCTTCCTCACTCCGCACTGTGCAATAACCAGCAATGGCTCCTGCCTCAAAGAATTTGCAGGGCGATGCATGGCAGTCCTTTAGCGCCTGTTCTTGCAGAGATGCTCGAGCTCCACTGAAGGCAGGAGGTTTGGGGCCAGGTACCGTTACCGACCCGGCCCCCTCCTCCCTGGGGTGCCCAACCCCTCCTAGTGCTTTTCTCCTAGGTATGGGCTCACGGACAGAGGCACACCAGGTACTTCTTGGGGGTACTGAATATGGATGGCTAGGAACCACCGCTGCCAGTTTTTGTAGTAGTTCAGGGTACTCTGACCTCCACAGCCTGGCTGCAAGGGGAACAGATGCAGGAAAACAAATTTACTTTCTCTCCTGAGAGCCCTGGCTGCCGCAGAGCGCAGGGGAAGCTCTCCCGGAAGCTTGGTTTGCTCTGCGGGGTAGGCTAGGGAGCCGGGGTTGGCTTGGGTTCTTTTTTGGCAATTGTTTATCTAATCAGCACTACTCGCTGTATCGAAAGTAGGAGATCTAATCAAACGTCAGGTGCATTTTTCACAGCTCAGGGTATGTCCTACAGCCAAGCAGAGACAATAAAGTTACAGTCAATTGCTTTGGCAAAACAAAAGCTTTCTCTAAAACATCCAGATTGAGGGAAAGGCCGAGCGCGGCGGTGGCTGAGCAGGGACGGTGCCGAGCCAGCGGAAAAAGCTGCGCTTCCAGCTCAGGAAGTTTTTTGCCTGTGTGTAAACATAGGCAGGCTCAGCTCGGGCCCTGCCGAAAAGGTTATTTTTATTATTCCTTCCTTATCAAACCCCTTGCATTCCTTCCTTGCCGGTCCCACCGTCTGCCGGGCAATCTCCTCTCGCCATCCCGCGCTGCCTGCAGGCTCACAGCTGCTTTTGGGCCACTTTTGGGGACTTTTGGGAGGGTAAATCACAGCTTCGACCAGTGTCCTGCTTTCCCATAAACATGGCTCAGGGTTGATGCAAGGGCTCTTGCCTGGTTCATGATCTCATGTCCTGCTTGTACACAGTGCATATATAGTCTGTTTAGCTGGTGGGGATCCTTATATTGGCGTGAAATGCCCTGATGAAAATAATCAGCATGAAAGCATCCTCTGGGGAACAATGGTGGGAACTACAAATACGAGATGTTAAATATGAATATGAATGTGACACAGCCATTAAAGGACATGTCCATGTCCCAGCCTGAAACAGAAGCAGGAGCTCTGACACCCATCCAGGCAGCCCCCGAATCCTTCTGCAGGTTGAAATCAAAGACTTTTTCAGAAATGAAGAAATACCTTCCTATCTGACCTGCCATAAAACGCTACTGTGAGTTTAAGGTGGCTTGCTCTGTGTATTGCTGAAACAGATCAAATTTATCAGAGCAAACAAGTTTTAATTAAGTCCTATTAACTATGTCCCTCAGTGGATCTTCCATTCCTTTCATAATAAAACCAGCACAACCCTCCTAGCTAAGAAAACTCCTGCCCTTCAATATCACAGGCCCTTCACAGCAAAACAGCGTGTCCCAGGTCAGAGAAAAGTAGCTCCTTTCTCTGTTTGCTGGTTGTTAATTTCTTTTTCACTGATTTAGCGCTGGGAAGAGCTGCCTGGATGCCCGAGATCCCTCAGCAGCAGGACCAGTCTTGCACAAGCAGCAAGACGCCCAATTCCTACTCGCGGCCCTTCGACGATACCAGCGTTTTGCCTTGCGCTGTGCCTTGGAGGCCCCCAGAAAAAGATGAGCTCTCCTGGTGCTCTCCATGCTCCAGATCTGCCGGGACAGATTTCCTTGAACATTGTGCTAAAATTCCAGTTTACGGGTAGATGCCTCGCATGCCTTGTTGCGCTGTGAAATTTTCACCCCCTGTTAAATTTTGTGCAATGCAATTTAGCTTAGAGGCTACAGAAATACTACTTCTCTTCAAGTGTAAGTGTTTACCTCTGCAGCCCAGGGCAGCCCAGCTGAGCGGGTGTTCGGTGCCCGGTGTACCCGCTGCCCCGCTGCACAGAAACAGGGGGGGCACGGCCTCAGGCTTAAATGCACCAAGGTTTCTGCATGACTTTGAAACCACAGCAGAAATAGTCTAGGGTATATGATATATAACAATGCTGCTATCTGCTGGCTGTGCTTTGCTAAAACACTTAATACTTTGCTCTAGAAGGAAGCTGGTACTTAGGTAACGGTGCCCAGTCAGAAGCAGCACCTGAAGAAGAGTCGTGCTCCGCCACAAATCCCTTCGGCACCCCAGGGTGCCAGCAATACAGCCAAGAGGCTGACACATTAATTAACATTATGAAATTATGAAAGCAGTAATACATACAGTGGGCTTTGAAGCTCATATTCCAGGAACAGGGAACATCTAAAATGAAATTTCTAAAATGAATTTCCCATCAATCCACTTCCCATCTGCTTGTTCGACGCCTGATCCCGCAAAACTCGTGTGGGAGTTCGACAATATTTGCTGCACCATCTGCTGCAAGGCCACACAGGCTTTTCGATCCAAGCACAGGCAACGCAGAGACACAGGCAGGCTTCGATACCGCCGTGTGTTACGCTTCAGGCGGCTGACGGAGAAGCTGGCGGAGCCGCGTCGGTGCGGCCAGGGCACATCCCTGCCACCGGAGCCGGGGAACTGGCAGTGCCCTCGGCTTCCTCCAGCCAGTCCCGCTGCATTCGTGGGTTGTACCAGTTTTGAGTCAGCCAAAAACTCGGTCATCATCAGATGGCCGTAAAGACGTCTCCCAGCGTTGGTGACGTTCAAGCTCATTTCCTTTTCTAACCATAGAAAAGAAACCAGCATCACGTAATATAATCTGTCTGCACCAATGTGGTATTTCTGCCTTTGCTTTCAAGTAAAGGGAGCAGCATCTGTGGAGGGCTTTCCCATCCCTCTAGAAAAAATGATATTTTTTTTGCATTATATTGCATTTTATATTATGCATTGCAGGCACTTCAGAGGAGTTTCAAGTCTAAGTCTTTAATCTTAGCCTTCAGATCCATTTAATTTGCTGGTGTTTTGATTTGTAGTAACAGACGTAAATGAGATTATCTATCCCCTGAGAAAAACTGCAAATGCTGAAGAACTGGGTTCTAAAAATATTTAAATATGCTTGTGTTGAAAACGCTGAGATGGAGCCGGAGATGACCGTAGAGCAGTGTGAGCCAGGACTCAGGTCCCAAACACAACACGCCGTGTGAGAAGGACCTTTGGGCTGATGCACGGGGCTGTTCCCGTGCTCGCAGGCTCCCCTCCTCCTGTCGTTTCTTACGGACCCACGAGGGTTGGAGGAAACACCTTCAGGGCGTGCAAAGAAAGTGCGCTAAGTGCTGTGAGGCTTCAAGTTTTTCTTTTTTAATCTTAAAAGAAACAGGCGAGAACGGGTAAGCCTGGGACGCTCTTTCTGGGGAAGAGGGCTGGTTTGGGGGAGCGGCTGTGGAATCAGGTGCAGGTATTGCGTTGGGTTAAGATTTTCCTATTGAAAATTGTCCATGTTTTTCTTCTGGAGAAAAAAAAATTTTTTTTGAACCGTTTTTCTGTTAGTTTTCTAAGGGAAGGTTATTTTGTTGGGGGAAAAGGAGACTAGTTCCGGGTTCCCACTCCAACTGTAGAATAAAAAGATCTGAAACCAGTTACGTCTCTTTTTGTCTTGCGTAAGACAGAGTCCCAAGGGCCTCTACCTAGAAGGTTCATTTTCAGGGTACGTATTCCTGTAAATTAAAAAATACATTATGCTACCAACCTTTGGTTATTTATTTTCTATTTCTGGTACTTGTTTTTTTTTTTCTTAATTTTTGTAATCTTTGTGTTTGCATCTTCCTTCTTTTCTTATCTTCTGCTTGCCCCAGAGGCTTATTGCTGCTTTGGCAACATGGTAACGTGTTTAGGAACGATAAGACATCTAATTAATAGTATAATTAGCAGTACAAGGTCTTAATAGCTTATTAAAGGAAATACATTCAGAAAATTCTTTTCCTTTTCTTGCATTGGTACAATATAATTTACCAGCAAACGATAAAACAGTTTTGAACAGCGTTCAGACTTTCAGTAAGGAAAATGGCGCTCGATTCGTGATTTCACGGGGGGATTTTGCACCGCTAATACTATTATTTTGTGGTTGTTGTTTAAAAACAATTTAACAGATTAACAAAAGCAATTGCGAAGGAACAATGTCGCTGCCATGTGGCAGGCAGGAGCCCGACGAGCCTGAAAGCGGAATTAAGTAAAACTGCCTTCCCTACTTCTGCATATAAACAAATCCTGGGGGAAGGTAAACTTGCTCTTTAAGAGGCTCTGGCTGAAATGTCAGGTCGTGCTCCGAGCTGGAGCAGCTCAGCCGCTCGCAGGCTACAATCCTCCCCACTCCTTTTTCACTAATATTGGTTAAAACTGCTTATTTTTATATGAAGGCATCCGTGGCTTATAAACTCCAGCAGAGTAAGGACCACCCATAAACCCTGTGGGTCCCTCTTGCTTTTACCGCTAAGAAACTAAGCATTAAATCCTGCTTCGCAGGCAGAGAGCAGAGCCGGCGGAGGGAAATCAAACCACTTCGCTGCAGCTCGGATTCCCCAGGCCGCCGTGTTTTTCCTCTGACCCACACAAAGATTTCTTTCTAAATTTATCACGGCGTTCATCGGCAGTCCCACTTAGTGGCAGATTACAAGGCTGGGCAGGCAGGGCCCATTCAAATGAGGGCAGGGGAGCCTGAAAAAACACGCGAGGGATGACGCAGCCGGCGAGGCGAGGGCAGGGAGCGGCGAGGGGGCAGGTGCAGCCCCAGCTCAGCTCCCCACCAGCCTCTCTGCTCCAGATTACCCACCCGAGGAGGCTCGCTGCGGTGGGAATGTTGCACTGACATGGCAGCGCCCCAACTCCTGGCTGGGTCCAGGGAGGTTTACTGGTCTCTGGAGGCCCCGGTGCTGGTGCTGCTGGGGAATTTCCACTGGGCTGCGGAAGGAGCTGCTGGCTTCTGGGCGGGTTGTAAAGGCGAAGCAGCATTTGGCTGCAGTGGCGCATGGTGGAGCAGGTGTCGGTGCAGCACCCCGGTGCAGCTGAGCACCCCTCAGGCTCCCAAGACCTCTCGTGTCCCCCCAGTTCGTACCTGCACATCCCGGGCTCCTGCTCGCCTGGGTCCGGCAGCCTTTGCCACCCCTGGGTGGTACGTAGGGGTGGGACCAGAGCTGTTGTTCTGTGCCCTGCGGACCCCCACGCCGAGGACACAGACCGGTGTAACCCGTCCTGCCGTGCACGCGTGGGTGCCGGTGGATGCTAGCCGCACGCTTTGCAGAGATGAAGCCCTACACAGGGAGTATGCGCCGTGTTTGGAATCACACAGGGAAATTATGCAGTTACAAGGATGGCATAATTGAGAGAATGCTTGACTGGCGCAATTTTCTTATGTGCCTGTCAGCAAATCACTTAATCTGTGCTGTGCCAAGTTTCCCATCCGTTAAATGGGGAATGATTATCCCCCTACTTCCTAAGAGGGAATGAGAATAATACCCGCTAATGATTGTGGAGGTACTGGAAGGTGGCCACGGAGATGCGCAGTGACACACAGAGCAGCTGCAGACCTGGAAGGAACACGCAGCACTTTAAAACCAACCTTTAGAAATTAATTTCTCCTCCCGCTGCTTTTTTATTGAAGAAAATCCCGAAATAGATTTCTCTCTCCCGTGCAGGATTTTAAAAAGATTTCTCTGCCCATTCCCTGAGTGGGGATACCCCAGGTGCGATGGGAAGAAAGAGGAAAACGCCGGGATGTGCCGGGAGAAGGCACCTGGGGGAGCCCCCCCGGAGGGAACCCCTCGGCCGGCCACCCCCCCCCCCCGCCGGGCCCCCACCTTGGGGACATTCGCTGCCTTCTGGGAGTTGTAGTCGGCGCGGGGGGGGGGGGGGGGGGGCCTGGCTCCGCGGCGCTGCGGCGGGGGTGGCCGGGGCGGGGGGGGGGGTTGCCGGGGGGGGCCCGGGGAGGGGGCGGCCCGGGGCGGGGTCCGGGCGGGGGGCGGCCGCCTCCTGGGCCGGGGGGGCCGGGGGGCCCCGGCGCTCCCGCTCCGCCCCAGGCGATGGCAGCGCCGGCAGCCGCTGCGGCCCCCCCCGGTCCCGGTCCCGGTCCCGGGAGCCGCGGGGATGCGGCGCTGCAGGCGGGTACCGCGGCGGGGCCGCCCCCCCCGAGCATCCCACCCGCGTCCCGGGAGCATCCCACGCTCATGCCGTGAGTATCCCACGCACATCGTGGTCACGTCCGTGCCCGCACCCCCCGCCTGCCGCTGCCGCCCTGCCCGCTCCTGGGGGGGAGGGAGGGGGATGCGGCTGACCCCCACCTTGGGGTACTGCCGGGTGCTGCCCGCCGGCCCCCCCCGCGATGGGGAGAGGGGAGCCAGGCTCCAGCGGCCCCCCCTGCCAAAGGCACCCTGGGCTGGGGCGGGCTGGGGGGGGGGGGGGGGGCAAACGCTGGGGGGGGATGGCTGAGGGCTTCGGCATGCACCCCCTCTCCCCGGGCTGGTCTGCTTCCCCCGAGGGATGGGGGTGATTTAAAATAATGATTATGATAATAATAATCGTCGTCATCATCATCATCGGCAGCAGCAGCTAATTCTGCTGCACTTCAGCAAGGGGTCCACACGGATAAAACCTTGGACAACTCTGCCCTGGCTCACTCCTTCCTGGTGGATAAGTGGGAATGACTGTCCTAGGCCAAATGGGAACAACGGGCGGAATTTACGGGGTCCCTTCCTTGTTTCTATTTTAACACAAGGCCACGGGGGTTGAAAGCGGCTGCTTCACAGCTTCATGCTTTCTCTGCTTTTATATTTAGGGATAATTGCTCCGTATAGCACTGTAACTTCCACGCGATGGTTTGTTATGTTCTTGCTCCTTTTTTTTTTTCTCTGACAGAAAATATGATGTAGTTTCTGTTTGTAGACTGTTTTAATAGCGAGGTGGCTGAGGCAAAGTTTACTCAAGAAACTTGCCTTTCCCCTTGAGCAGCTTTAGCTTAGATAAATGGGCTTTAAAGTCCTGGTTTAGCGTGGGACCAGGACTGTTTACCATTCACCATTGTTAGTTAAATATTGATTAAATATTTAGTTTTGATTAAGTTCTTTTATGCTCTTTTCTTAAAAAATAATAAATAAAGGTGTGTTTAGTAATGTGGTAAGAGGCTTTCTAGAAGGCTTTTTAAAGATACTCTGCAGTAGGGAAGCTCCATAAAGTTTTCTGTATTTTGTGCGTAAATCTTCTTACTTGTTTGCTGTGCTGGTATTTGTAATACCCAAAGCAGCAGGGATATTCGACTGTTTTCTGGAGTGACTGCAGAGATCTTCATTACCAGTTTCATTTCTTATTCTGAAAAGAAAAAAATACAGTTTGCATCATTGTTTAAATCCACAAAATCCAACTCGTGGCCTGCAAAGTGACTGTGTTCAGTGTAAGACAGTGCAAAGGAAGGACAGTTTTGGAAAACACGCTGAGGATGACTTCATTTAACACGCTTAGCTAGGAGCCAGCGGCAACACCCCTGCTTTTCCACCCCATCCACCCCTGTGGAGGTTTACTGAGCAGCAAGGATGAGGATCTGAGTGTCAGGGTTAAGTCTCAAAGCAGCCCTTTGCTTTCAGGTACCAGGACCCCTCTCCCTCCAGAGGCGAATGGCACCAGCGACCCAGGAGCACCTTGGCTGCACGGGGCTCCCCGATGCCGCCCCCCGCCTGCGCAGAGCCCGGCCGGCGGACGGGAGCTCACCCAGTTGTTGCACAAGACGGAGCGGTGCCGGCTGAGCGGGAGGATCAGGTGGGCACACGAGTTGGGGGGAGGCCTGGGAGAGACAGGGATGAGCAGAAAGCCCCCACGGCAAGCGGCAGCACGCCGCAGAGCCTGCTTCTGCGGGGGACTCGGTGCCCCGTACGAAGGTCTGCGTTTCGCCCAGCCTTTTTTGGTACAATGCTGCAAACTCCCGTGTTCTGCAGCAGTGACCCCGTCGTTATATAAACAAGGGTTTAATTTTGGAGCTTTAATATCTAAGAGGCTAAAGTTTCTTTCGCTCAGACATGTACTCATACACCGCCCGTTTGACAAAATACTTCTTACCTACATTATCGGTTGCTAACAAAGCGTCCTGCTGCTGTGTTCGTGGTCCATTTGAGTGAATATTTGTGCTCAGGATAATTCCCTTTCGGAGTATCACTCTGTCAGTCTAGAGCAGGGTTCTATAAGACAGCATTGCCCTGGCTGGCCCTTCCGAGGTCTCACCCTGGCTTATCCTCTAAGATGAACAGGGAAGACAAGTAACACAAAAGGGTGTGCAGATGCGAAGAGCAGCGAAGGCCAGCATGGGTAGTTACCTACAATAATAATATTATTGTACCATTACAAGAGCATTACAAACCAAGGCCTCTTGGAATACAGACACAGGGATCACCCCTGAGATGGGACCTCTGCTAGAAGTGACTTGTGCAACTCGTGTACCAAATGCTGCAAGGAGAGAGGCTGGAGCAGTGTTGATCCTCTCCTGCTGTCTTCGGCAGAGAATTTGGCTGTGGCTTTTTTCTGCAGTCAGTAATCATTCCGCACATATTCAGCTGAGTGATGGTAACACAGGTATCTCCTTGGAGGAGACAGAAGCTCAACTCGTCACTTGCTGTCAAAGACAAAGACGTGGTTCTTCATCTACTGTCCTGCTGTAGGTGTGTTACCAGCGCTTCAGCCTTGACTGCTCTGTTCTAAAGCCATCAAAGAAGTTAGAGGAACAGGAAACAAATTGCATTAAAAGTGCTTTGAAGGAAGGAGTTACCATGGAGATGGAAAGTTGGGCGGGCTTTCTTTCCATGCTGTTAGAAGGCAGTAGGTCCTTCTCAAACGAACTTGTGTGGTCTTGACTTCTGCCTGTCTTTCTTCGCAATGGTCCGAAGTTGTAAGGCACCTGCGTGTTGGTTTCAGTGGTTTCCATCACTGCCATTCTCTCCAGTCACTGAACTACTAAATCTCCGGCATCGAAGCTCACTGACACGTTAACCCTGGGCCACTCGGAGTAGCTCCCTTCCAATGCCAGTTACCCACGTGTGACAGATTTCCCCATTTCGTGGTCTCTGGGAAATGGATTTACAGAGGGAAGCTTTTGTTCTTTCTGCCGTAGGAATTACATCGGTATTCTGGGAAAGAAATATCTGCCTTTAAAGTACAATTTAGCATTTCTGTTACAGTCCTGTACTTTCTTACCTGCGTCCCCTTTCACGTGGTGGCCCTTCCACAGCATACCAGTCAGCCGGCTGTTTTCATAAAGCGCTGATGGAAGGAATGATGTAGGCTCTGCACCCTTTAAAAATGTTTTAATTGTGCAGTTTTCAGTGCTGGCTATCCCGGGCTGTGAAAGAGTAGGAACCAGGTTAGATACAGTATAGAACTTCTCTCTGGTGTGTTTATCTGGCATCCTACAGTTTCACAGTGCTCTGTGATTGTGGACTGTCATGCTGCCTGCTCAGTACAGTTTGTCGCTTAAATGGAATTATGCAAATACAAGAATTAGCCCTGCCCTGCTGGGACTGTGCAAATCCATCACGCCAGGAGCCTGCCTTTCACGGTGCCTGGTAGGGAGCACCCAGGGAAGGAGCACACAGGCACGGCAGGTAGCTGCACTCCCTCCCACACCCTGCAGCCAGCTCTCCGTGAACTTCTGAGTAACTTGAATCATGTTCAGTTACAGTTTGGTGGTTTGATTTTTTTTTTTTTAACCTATCACTTTAAACTTACAAATTCTGAATTTAATCAGTTAGTTTTTTCCCCAGCCACTGCACATCATGAGATCCTTCCTTTACTCCTCACTGTTTTACCATGGATGCACCTTGCTGATTTTGTATCATCTCCAGATGTGGCCAGCTCACTCCGTGCTCACTTTCCAGAACATTTGCAAACACACTGAATGCTCAAGAAGCTCCCAGCATCCCAGCCTGTGTGTTTATGTACATTTGAGCACTGAGCACTGAGTTTTTACCTGTACTCAAAGTTTGGTGCAGGCAGTGAATTGTCCTCCTGAAGTAGCTCTCATCTTGGACAACCTTATTTTAACCTCACCGTTTTGAGGCAGGAATGGCTTTATATAACCCAGATTTCATCCCCAGGGGTGGCGGGTTTGGTGTCGAGGCTGTGCAGAACCAAATGCTCACTGCACAAGCTGGGGCGTCCTGGACTCTCCTGCCGGTGACCTCCTACACGTTTCACCTTTAGCTGCAGTTGAGAGGTGAAGAAACGCTCCATTCCTGTCTAATCGATGTGCGCTTATGATGGCCTTATTTTCACCTCTCACAGCCAGTCTGCTTCCCTATATTCCCCTTGAGCACTTCTCTACTCACTCCGTTGGTGACTGAAATGGGGTACCCTAAATGCCAGAAGACACTTTCTTGTACAAGCTCCCATTTCACAGACTCCTGAGTTCTAATGAATATCCTGGACCTTTTACCCTGCCATAGATGTACCTCTTTGAAAGCTAAATGTCCTACAGATGTGGGCAGAAACGCCAGACAGCATTTTCAAAAGGAGAAAAGCTCTGTTACTGGGTTATAGTCGGTTGGGACTGCAGGCAAACTGATCAACCCAGAGCAGCAAGGTTAGTGCATGTGCTGCTGTTGGAATCACAGCTTCCCTCCCCACCCCAAACCAGGAAGCAATTCTTTGTGACTTTGTACGGGGAAGCAGAATTACCACTGTCCGCCGACATCTTGCTTTTTTGTTCCTCACGCATGCTCTTCCCCCATGCTCTGCTTTGGCTGCTGGTCCCTGACAGTTCATAGCCCGTCACTGGGTGCCCATCGCATCTCCTGGGCAACTCTGTTCATGTGTGGATAATTCTTGATAGCTCATTTACAGCAACCTTTACTCTTCTGTGCAATTCTTCTCCTCAGAGATGAACCTAACCCCTTTAGTACTATTGTGCAATACCGAAATGAGTGTGGAAACCATGTTTGTATGTTTACAAAAGGATATAGATGTGTTTTCTGTCCTCCTTAGTGTGTGAGGTGACACATTCAATGTAAAACTAACTGGAATTAAAGTCTTGGTGCCTTCATGCAACCAGGATTATCATAGTTACAGTGTAGGACTGCCAGCTCAGCAGTCTTTGACTGCTTAGAAATTACTTTTCTTCTAGTATTACTACTAAGAATCCATTCAATAATAATTTTAGGATCCATGTCTTTTTCATTATTTAAGATACATTCATCTCTTCCCCTTCCCTTGGTTTTAAAGACTTCATGAGAATCTGTTGGATCTCTCTGATTTTGATTTAACTCTTTAGCTTCTCCGTACTGAAAATTTAGTGTGCAAGTGCAGCAAAGTCTTGTAAAAAAGACAGCAAAGTCTTCTAAAACCTTTCTAATGAGTTAGGTTTCAGAAGATTTGAAGGCCTGTTCCTCTTGTGAGAATTAACAGTTGTTCTGATCAAGTAGATGGACAGTACCTCCTGAAGAGTGGCACTGTGAAATCCTGCAAGATGGTCTAAATGGCCGAGGCATTTAGAATCATGGAATCATAGAATGGTTTGGGTTGGAAGGGACCTTTAAAGACCATCTAGTCCAATCCCCAAATTTGTTCTCTCCTTTCATGGTACTGGCCATCCTCCCTCTCCATATGAGAAATTCCTATGCAGGCAGAGGATCAGTATAGGCAACTTACTTTCTCTTGAATACAGTTAAACTCAATGCTCTTGTATGAAAACTATTTTATAAAAATGGACAGCAAAGGACCTCATGCTGCTGCGTGACGCACTCAGTGGGAGGCTGTTACTTTATTCGCTCTTTTCAAGTGCTCCACAGCAAAATTAGGTGAGCCCCATTAGTGGTGACGCTCCTCTCTCCCAGAGCTGTTGCTGGAGCCGGCGTGTTTGTGTCCCATCCACCCTGACACACCTTCCTCCTGTTGCCAAGGAGCTGATCGTATTGCTGAGAGCCAGGATTGTGCCTGAACTGCTCCGGCATTCCTGCTTTTCCTCTGCCTTCTCCCCACCTCCCACTCGGCCTCCGCCATAATTGCAGTAGAAACAGTGGTCCTGCAAACACCACTTCGCTCTTGGGTTTTTTTTTTTTTGCAGTTTCAGGCAACTGGGATGTGCACACGGACAATCCCAGCAGTAGGACTGTAGGTTCGGCTGTGACAAGCAGGGTGTTACTACCACGGGGTGACAGGCACCTCTGCAAGATAACTCAGGTTGCCGTGGTTACAGGTGGAAAATAGGGCTACGGGTTAACTCGGGCCAGTGTCGCATGAAGCACAACGTCCCACGGCATTTTGCACACACCTGAGACAGTGAAAGCCCTGGAGTGGCAGCCACCACAAATCCCCGAGTCCCCACCCAGCCCCGACTTTGTAGGTTAAACTTCCTGAAACTTCCCAAAGAGAAATCATTGTGTGCAACAGCCTCAGGGATGGAACTGGCGTCGGGGTAAAGCAGCCTCCTGCAAGGCTCCGGCAGAAGGAGCCCATCTCAGCCCCGTGAGCTGTTATTTATTACTCACTGGTGCGCCCCAAATTTTAAGGCCTTATGTAAGCTCTGATTTTTCTGAGCTTTCATGCTCTGAATATTTAAGAGGAATTCTCAGTCAGGCACACACCTCACCTCTAGGCTGTGGTTGCATCTTGGAGCCAAAGCAGATACCTTCAGCTGGACCGGAGGGCTGGAGCTGATACAGACGCTGATGGACCAGCCAGCGATGCAACATTTCGGGCAGTTCTGAGTGTCCCCACAACACGAGCATCTTCAGGACTTGGTGAAAACCTCCCAGGCAAACAAAGGGACAAATGAAGGCTGGAGTAAAAAAAAAAAGAAAAAAAAGAGTTTCTACCCCAAGCAGAGCCGTTACCCACAGGTGGTTTTGGAAGCTCCATGAAATCGCTTTGGGAAGCTGCTGTTTCTCTTTCACAGTAACCTGCAGCACTGGACGGCCGTACCGAAGCCTGAGGAGGGCAGTTCTGCCAGGCTGATTCCTGCGTGTTGCCGTACTCAAGCTATTACCATCTCCCAAAGAGAGAAACTGCACGTGCACAGGTGTTGATGAAGAGGAGGTAAAGGGCCTGCTGGAAATACTTGGAAATTTTATATTTTCATATATATATTCCATCATAATACTGGAAATACAATACACTCTTGGCTTTTGAAGTACTGCACCCCTTGTTTTGATGGTCCAGCCCTACGGAATGAGAAGTGACAGCGTGGGAACAGATCTAAAGAGCAGAGGCTCATGTCCAGTGCAGCCGGTGGGCAAATAAATTGTGTTCACACTATCAGTCTCCTAATAATATGGCTGATGTTTGGTGTGCTGTTCAAAATATGTATTTAAAGAAGTTTTATAAGTCTATACCTTCATCACAATATATTCTTATTGCCTTGGTTTTTTGGGGGAGAAATAGTATTAGAAGCTGGCTTAGAGGCTTAAAACCAGTCCTTGCCATTTCTTAGGTGCCGGCCCTTCCAGCAGACTGAGTGCTAATCCTCAGCTCTCCTTTCCCCTTTAAAGGAGTAAAACGATACAGTCATGTACGGGCTGAGAAGGAGCTGTTTTGTGTGGTTTGCTTTTTTTTTTAAAAGGAAAATAGTTGGCAGGAACATGAGCAAAGCTGAAAGTATTTTCATCTGTTTTGTTTTGTAATGTTGAATGTTTTGTTTTCTACTTTACGAATTATACAAAGGAATCACTCCAAACAAAGGTCTCCCATTCTGGAAAGAGAAGAAAAAAATCTACAGTGGGACTAATGTGACTAATCAGAATTGGCCAAGTAAGAAAAAAAAACAAAATACCTTGAAAAATGACAATATCTATTTTGTATTAAGAAAAAAAAAAGAAAAGCTCAACCTCTAATTGAGATTTATTCGCAAAATAATTGCATGCTGGGAAGAGTAATCAACTTGTGCATGAAAATATTTTTTGAGGTTAATTTTTATTTTGTTAATTGCTTGGATTTTAGAAATTACTAGTAGTTTTCGAATGATTACTGCTATGTAAGTGCAAAACACCTGTCCTAACATTTAAATTGTCGTGTACCCTTGTTTTATGAAAGGCTGCAGAAGAGAACTGACCAAAAAGACACAGTTTAAAAAAAATAATCTTGGCAGTTTCAGGAGAAAACAGCTGGGAAAGGAGTCTCTTCTTGCTCCCTCTTTTTTACAAGTATTTTTAAAAGATAATACCTTATAATTACTTATTTTTAGAACCGTCTAGAAGCCTCAGCTGAGACCCAGAGGCCAGTGTGGCTCAGTGCTGTACAAGCAAAGACAGTTTATCCTTGGCCAAAATAATTTACAATCCCTGTTTCAAGGCTGAAACAAGAGACAGAGATAAAATTCAGCCAATACCTGCCAGCACCAAACCCTGCACGGACAGCAAAACACCACAGCTCGTGACGGTGTTCGTTTATTCAGCTGAGCTGATGAAACCACTCAGAATATGATAATTTTCAGTAATAAAAATAAAAAGCCTTTCAGGAATTTTTCAGATAAGGACAAATAATATGTGGCATCGAGTTTTAAATACTCTGGGAGTGTCTTGGCAGCCGATGCTCAATGACGAGCGACAAGCAGGCGTGATGCTCGCTCTGTGTGTGTCTGGCAGCTCCTGGGCACTCGTGGGTGCTGTGCCGGGGGTGGGCGTGGGGACTGAAGCGATTCGCATGAATCACAGCAGATTTCCCAATCTCTCGCTATGCTTATAAAAGCAGTTACTCCAGGCAGGGGTTGGCTGACACATGCATTCAGCGAGATGTGCCCTCGTACCCATAGGTGTTTCTAAGTCACGGCCAAGCCTCTCTGCACGCACGCAGCATCACTACCTTTCTGTAGGTGCATCCCGTAGAGCAGTGGGGAAAAGGGGGAGGGCTGCTCTCGGATGCAGTCTGCTGGCAGCACAGTAACGCTAAGGAAGCTGCATAGGAATGTCTAAACACATTTTTCCCTGTTTATTCATTTCCCAATTGGAAAATATTGCTTTGTCATATTAAGGTTGGTGAAACTTTTAATGGGAGATTTTCTTGTACCCAGGGTGTAACTCCAGGGAGCTGGGAGGTGATGGCAGGACTGACATCCAGGACTGCGGGACAGCCAAAAACTCTGCTACGAACTCAGCTGGGATACGGGAGACTGGAGCTGCAAGACTGTCTTCTGTGGAGATCAAAGCCGGGATGTGCAGGCGAATTTCTGTCAGCCCAGGTGAGCGCCCATCAGCCCAAAGGTACCAGCTGTTCTGCAGCGCGTCTTTCTTATTTAATTAAAAACACAAAAAGCAAGCCCCAAATCCTGGATCTGCATTTCAGTGCAGAGGGCAAATGAATATCAAAAATGTAAAATGAAATCTTTCTGATGAGCTGTAAGTAAAAGTATTATTTCCTGAAGTGACAGTCCTGCTCAAAACTGACAAGGTATTTTCCAGATACCCTCCTTGTAACTCTCCTTTCCTCCGAGAGCCACTCAGCTGGGCCGTAAGCATCAGAGTTCCCCAGGGGGGAGGCAGCCGACCAGCACCGCGACACCCAGACAGTCCAAATTCTTACCAGCATGCGGTACAGTCTGCCAGGCTAACAGCCCTGGACGCAGTGCTGTCGGCATTTCAGATCCTGCCCTTGGTGATGGCTGTGTCCTAACGTTTGTCGGGACTTGTATTTTTTCCTAAAACATCCGAACGGCCTCAGGTGGACATTTTAAATGGAATTTGTGCTGTTCCCCCTGTACCTGTGGGAGAGTTGTTCCTCAGCTACTTAAATCCAAGATATTAAAGGAGCGTTCAATGAATTTTCCCTCTGTTTTACCTGCTAGAAGGTCTTTCAGTCGCTGGCTGTTTTTCGCAGCAGCAGCAGTGGTGTGTGCAGACCGAGATCCACTGCAAGCAGAGGGGCCCGCGTGCTTACCTAGTGATTACTGGTACAGAAACACAACGGGAAAACCATAGCATTAACTCCTGGTTTTTGATAAAACAAAGCAAAATTATTCTAGCTGAAGCAATACATTTTTCTGGTTAAATATTTAAATTGGTGATTAATAAATATCCTTTAGGGTGGGAAAATAGTTGTTTTCCATAGTTTCATAGGATTTATGGGAGGAATAAGCTGCCATAGTTTGGAAAGCAGAGGCTTACATATGTTTATTTCATACTAAACATTTTGTAATTCTGCTTATGAGATAGTAAGTCAGCTCTCTATGCCGATGTTGTCCAGGAGGAAATAACACTAATAGGGATTTATGACAGTTCCTACGGGACGTACCGGCGCACGGCACTGCTCCGGGGGGGTTTTAACCACACCGGGCAGCTCTGGCACAGGAGCGAGCTCCCCCAGGGCTGCCAGCGGTTCGGGGAGCCCGTAGGAAGGTGGAGATGTTTAAATCTTTAACCACCAAAGCACGCGTTACCTGGAACCCTGTTTTCCAGCGGTTTAGTCTGGTTTTGCTAACTGGGGAGAGCAGATTTCCAGGGCCGGGCGCTGGGTTAAGCCTGTGCCGATCGGCTGGAGCCAGGCAGCCGAAGGCCGGCGAGGCGGGACGCTGCCGTCACTCCCGTCGCTCCCATCACTCCCGTCGCTCCCGCTGGAGGACGGCGTGTTCCCGGGGTTATGCAATAACGGGTGGCATGTGCCCCCCGTCCCCTCTGCTGCCGCAGCAGGCACCGATCCCCCTCTCCGTTCCCAGCCTCTGCGTCCCCACGTGAAACGGGAAGCCTTGAAAAAGCAGAAGCGTAGCTGTAATTAGGATTAATCTATTTTTAGCAAGCTGTCTGGTGCCCTGTCCATGCTCCAGCTGAGATGTTTAATTCTATCTAGTTCGACTCTTTCTGCAGTTGTGCCCAGGATTGATACAAAAATTTTCTTTTAAACCTTCAATTTGTTGGTTTTTTGGTTTTGTTTTGGTTGGGTATAGGTGGTTGTTACAAAAAAACCCTTTCTTTTCCCCCATGTACAATAGCTGGAATTTCCATTACTAAAGTAATACAAAGGTTGCTGTATAAAAAAAGCTGTACAACTTTTACTATCATTATTATTCATTTTACTATGTAGTTTGGAAACCTAGTCATAGATCAGGAATGTGTTGTACCCTGGGCTGCACAAACAGCACGGAAGGAAAATTGCCTCTTCCAAGCTGTAGTGAGTAAAAACACATAGTGCTACCAATATGATTTTTGCTAAATAGCATCAGGACAAGTTATTAAAGATGTCGATGAACAGCCAGCTGAGCACCTGGTCATTTACTGATCCCATATTTAAATATCTGCTGCTCATGTGTAACCTTTTATAATGTATTTGTAAAGGGAACTTGAAGTAAGATTAGCAGTTAGGAAAACACGGTGAAACACAGTTGGCTCGAGATCAATCGATTCCTCCGTCCTGCTGCCCCCCCCCCCCGGTAATGTTTGGCTTTTGCAAATATTCATGCCCCATGTGAGACCGGCCGGAGGGCCCGGCAGCCGGGGCGGTGGGAGGAAGGAGCAGCCCCAGTGCCTCCCCGAGGGCCGTGTCCCTCCCTGGGCAGGGGAACAGTACCTTTAAGCAGCGTAGGGTCTATGTGAAGTTTTCCTTGCAACAGCCGTGCTCTCCGATGGGTGGGAAGCGTGAGGGTGGTCCACTGCCTCGTGACTGGGAAGATGCTCTCCTTAGGAAAAAAGAGGCTCCTCAGCAAAATGCTGTTCCCTCCCAGAAATCCAGCAATCAGCCCAGGGGCATGTTCTGCTTTACATGTAGGGGCAGGGTGTATTTTCCGCTACACCCCACCTGTCCCCGTTCTCCCCCCCGCCGTGTATTTTGGTGACTCATGAAGCTCCAAAGTGCTGAGCGTGGAGAATGGCTATTTCTGTGCTTCCACTGCAATCCCTGCTACCTCCGACTGTGCTGTCAGTGCACCTCAGCCATGCACAGCACCCCCGCCGGCTCTATTCTTAGCAGCTAATAGCTGAAATAATTACTTTTGTCTCAGCGCTGTTGGCTCCTTAGATTTGGAACTGAGCAAAACCTGCAGCTCGGGGAGCCTGGCTGCCCCCGCTCCCTCTCCCACCGCGGGCAGAGCGGCCGGGGTCTGGGGGAGCTGCCACGCCGACCTCTGGGCAGCGTTTCTGTCACCGTGCTGACCAGGAACGCTGCAAGCCAGCAAGCAGAGAACAGAGCTGTCGGTTGAGGATGCTAAATACCTTGAACCCAGCTTCAATGCAGGGCGTAAGCTCTGCTTTGAAGCAGCTTGTATGTTAATGTGGTGCCACCTCTTTGGAACGGAGCTCAGCAATTCCAGCTGGGATTTTCTTAGACTTCACAGGGTAAATTCCAGGACTCCAGCTTTTCAAAGGAAGGGCCAGGTTTTCACCTGCAGGTTTCCATTTCAGTGCCTGCTGTATTGCGTGGGCTAGGTTTGTAGAAAGAATGCAAGCGCTTTATGCAAATGTGACTACCCAATGCCAACACATCCCTGACAGCTCTTGGGAATGAACCCACACCTCTGGCTTTGCAGTCTTTTGATCTCAGCACCAACTATTCCATCCAATTCCCTTAAACCACCCCCCAAACAGGACTACAAAAAAACCCCACCCCGACCTTAGCGCAGTCAGCTGTGCTCACCCAAGCAGGCGCACGGAATTAACTTTAGAACTGTTTCAGAAGGGGTTTTATTGTTATTTATACACCTGCCTTCTCTTCCTCCTGTTGGTTGGGACCTCAGTGAGAATAATAGCGTGTGTACGCACTGGCCTGGCAAAGAATAGGCAGTGCTGAAAATATTGCAAAGCCATTTCTCTGGCATTCACTAATGAAACTTGCCTGGAGAACAATAAACCTTTTGGAAAAAGCCCTAAACCTAAATGTTTGTTGTGAATCTGTAACTTTTCTATTGTCACAGCGGAACAAAACTGATGCATGGCACACCATGTAGAATATCCCTTTGTGGACTTTGGTAGCTGTGTTAGCAAACATTCCTATTTTGGAGCTGCAAGTCTCCAGTTTCCTGGAAATCTGCACGTCCTGGTGACTGTCAGGATGGCACTGTAAAACCACGGATTGTCCATGTACACGTGAAAACAGATGGAAGGCTTCGAAGTCTTATTTCTGCTTTTCTTTGAAAAATGAAAGTACCTCCTCGAAATAATTTCCTATCAATTTCCTCTAAAAGCCACACTGTTCCAGCAGCTTGTTTGAGATGACGGTTCTGTCTCACTAATTGACTGGGGGCCGTCTGTGCAATAAGGACTATAATTAAGCAAGAGGCCCAACTTGAGTAAAATCTGGGAGCAAGGAACTCCCGACCTTCCCTATCAGCATTGACCCTGATTCCACATACAATGTGGGTCAAATTATTTAACTTTCATTTAACTCAGCCTTCCTATATGCAAAATTGTATCAATTTTAAATAAGCAAACATTAAAAACTTACCAGTTCCCAGCGGTTACAACTAACGTTACTCCTTTATTTGCGGTCAGGGTAGACAATTGTTTTACTTTAGCACAGAATTAAGTAGAATTCTTTTTTAAGGACCGTTTACTAGTACAACATTCAAATTAAAAGACAATTTTAAAAATTAATCACCCTCTGGTTCTTGAGGGTTAGGGGAAACAGTCCTGGCAGATGGGCTATTGTGTTACTGTTTCTGCTGATATTCCTTGAACGGAGCTGGCTGGGACTTCTGTGCTGAAATAGATTTTTGTTGGAAAACATCATTTCGCTGAGGTTGTGAGTGTTTTGTGAGGAAGAGGTAGTGCTGACAAATTCCACATTTTGAAAAAGAGCTATCCCACGTCAGCATTTGAAAAATGTACTATTTTGCATTTTAAAGGAACCTTCAGGACTTCTGGGTGGTAAACTGAAGAACATTGTGCTAAGCATTATTATTGTTAACTTTTACCTTCCCCTGTCTGCCTTTGCCTGATTCTTTGCTCCTTCTGTTTATTACCAACCGCTCCCCAAGGTGATGTGCCGAGACGTCATTTACATGGATATTGAGGTCGAGGGGTTACAGATTTACAGCTGCACAGACTTGCTCTGTCTTGGGCAGGAATTTGTTTGGCATAGTCGAGGCCTCTGGATTATTTGAGCTCAGCCTTTTAGTTAAATAGGAACATGCCCTGATTTTAACAATCGCAGTTTCCTGTAGTTGGAGGAAGGTGTGGCCGATGGCATTTAAACCGAAACCTGAGCCAAGGCTTCACCACCAGGAAGCTGAAAGTGCGGGTGGTACCACGAAGGTTTCGTTCCTCTCATTAAAAAGACCAAGGACCTTCCTCGGGGGATGGCCGAGGTTATTTTATCACCCACAGCACCGATAAGGTATTAGATGACGTGCATGAGGGTTAGAGTTTTGTAACGTCAGACTCCATATGGTATTGCTATTAAGGTCATTGTAGCATGACAGCAGAAAATAGCACAGGAGATGCCAGAGAACTGAGGATGCACCTTTACAGTTTGGAACACAAGCAGTGGCAAGCCCACGCTTCCTCTGCTCCCTGATCCTTTCGTGATGCCGAGGAAAACTGTCAATTGATGGTAGACTTGGTAGTGACGGCTGGGGGTTCAATCCCTCCCACCCTCCTGAAGAAATTTATTTTTCCCCTAACATCCAGCCTGAACGGGTCAAGCTGTAAGTCCCGACACCTTATTACATTGTCTAGCACTATCAAAACTTTTTTGGTTTTTAATCAACATCGTAAGCACCCATGGCACAGTTGTAGTCAGCCATTAGGTCACCCCTCGCTTTGGAACAGATACTTACACTACATTTGCACGGTGAGACTCATCTCCCCTGCCTCCCACCACAGCCGTGGATTATTTCCATTCACCAGGCTTGCTTTCCAGCCCGGGACTTTGCTTCCTTGTAGGCAGTTTTTACAAAACCAAGGTGCTGCTTCCTGCTTTTAGACAAGAGTAAAAAAAAAAAACCAAAGAGGAGTAACAAAACATGTCTGTGGGCTCCGCTTAAACCAGAAAAGCAGCACAGATTTCTACGATGGAATCATGGCCTCTATTTCCTTGCTTCAGCTCACGGAAAATGCCAAAGCCTGTCCAACATTTAACTGACTCAACTGTGTGAGAAGACAACTTTATTTTTTTGGGCCTCATTATTCAGTTCCAAGTGCTGAAGCTTTCTATTGTGCCATGTTTTATTAGTTGTGCCCTTGAGTGTTTCCCAGTGCGGTGTGGCTTTGAGTCTTCTTGGGAGCCTGAGTACCACTGTAAAGTAAATACTTACAGTCAGGTAAAGGTAGAAATGTTCAATGGCTGGTCATTTTCAAATGAAAGTAAACCATAAAATAAATGCTGCCTTTCCCCTAAAAGCAACCAAAAAGATATAATTTGAAATAAATCAAAGCTCCATTTTACTTTCTTAATATACCACGAGACTGACAAAATCGCTGTGAGCTAAAAGCACTAGTCAACTGTTCCATTTCTGAGCCTCCGAGTCTTTTATCTTGCTCCAGTGCTGTAAGCAATCATGTTCACAGCTACGCTGGGTCTCGCAGGTCCAGCGAGATGGCCTCTGTCTTGTCTGCACAGAACTGGTGTGATGTAAATCAGCCGCACGCTGACGGGGAAAATGGGGAATGCGGAAAATCCGCTCTGACCCTGCATGTTGGTGGAGCTTCTGAGATAACTCAGGGGTAACTGAAACCAGCACAGACAGCTTAACGTCGCATAAAACACTGGCCTACTTTAGCGAGTATTACTGCTGGGTGACTCATTTAAGTAGCCGTAGCACGCTTACAATTTTACCTTCATTAACTGAAGTAGTTAATGCTTGCAGCTTCGGCCACAAACCGTATATGTAAGGCTTGAAGTCCCAGGGGTGTGATTGCATAAGAAACCATGTCTTGTGGCATTTAGTTGATCAAGCACTACTTCTTTTGGTCACACGGAGGTTTGATTTCCGCTTGCATCAGCTACAACAGACCTTTTACATTTTCTGTCCTGGTGTCTGACTGTTCAAATCGCAAGGGTTGCCCCCTTCTTCCCACGCTGAGAGCCTGCACTGCTCTCCCAGGTCCCTAGCTCATAGGATCCTTTTCCTTTTTTTGTAGAATCATATCTGAGAAACCGGGAGCTTGCAATTCTTCTCATTTGTGCCTGTGCGTAACAGGTGTCATTTTCAGTGTAGTACAGACAAATCCCAAAATAGCTCAGGCTCTTCAGACGCTGTGAAGAGAAAAAATAGTGGTTACTTCAGCTTTGGTTGTAGTGAAAAACCCAAAGCTTGCAGCCAGCTCTGAAGTCCGGAATTAAAATGGCAGATGTAGCTGTGTAGTAGTGATCTCCCTCTTGATTCTGTGTTTTTCAAATGGACTGCTGGCTCTCTCGCTCACTCTTTTGTATATGCAGACTGACGCAAGAACTCCCTCATACAGTGCTGGCTTTCCATTAGCTTCTCTTTGATTCCCAGATGCTGCATCTACCACTGATCCTCCTCCATATTTTCCGGTTTTGAGGCTCCAAGTCAGGAGAGCAGTGCTTCCCCTGCCTGGTGCTGAAGTTGACTGAAGGCACCAGAGCTCATGCAAGGGGGCAGAGGCAAGGAGAGAGCGTCTGCCTGCAAAATCTTTCTTGCCTGGTGATGCCTGCTCTGGTGAAATACATAGCTGTTCGTGGACTTTCTTTGACAGAGATTATTGGATTCTGGTGACTCCAGGAACGCAGTTATTAGTTCCCCTGCCTATGCTGAGCATTTTGAATCTGTATGTGTGATAACCCCTATTAATACCGTCCAGATTAAGAACAGCATATAGCTTTCTAGCACTTTCAGTACTTCATCTTACACCGTGCATCTGCCCAGCAGCTGAACCACATTCAGATCAATGTCTTGCGGCCAGCATAGCAGGGTCTTGCGGGCCCAGCAGTAGCCTCATGCTTTTATGCCCAGAAGACCCGTGTTCGTTCACAGGAGCAGTTCCTTTTAAGTTGCCTTGAGCTTCAGGGTAACTGCCTGCTGAGTATTTGCAAGATTTAGGCCTAAAACATTTTATTTTAGGAAGCCAAGTAGTGGTTCCTGTCACCGAAACAGTTAATCAAAAAGCACTAACTCTCTACTGGAACGTGTGTGTGTGTGTGTGTGTGTGTTTTTGTTTTTTAGAGCCAAGAAGATTTGCTTTGGTTTTTTTAAAGCAGAAACCACCACAAAGTTGGCTGTGGTTTCAGCTGCGCTTGTTCGAGATTTGTATTGCTGACTACCAATCCTAAAAGAGTTAACCTAGTAAGTATGACTCAGAAGCAGAGAAGGAGATGCGAGGCTGAGAGCCTTGGAGGAAGCACAGAAACAGAGGTGAGGAACATAATAATTACCAAAAAAAGGTGCAGAGTCCAGGAGCGACGTTCCCCTCGGTTTGCCTGGCCCTGGCACCGCTGGCACGGGCTCCCTGGAAAGCTGCAGTTCCGCTCTTATAACACAGGGAGCAGGCTGGAGAATTTAGAGCTGCGTCACAGAGCTCAGCGAGAGAGTGAGAGAGCAAGCTCCGTCGATAGGTCTACCAGCAACAGCCCTGCTGCAGCAAGAGGGGAGAGAGGCAGCAAGAGAGGCAGAGAGGGCTCCAGAAAGAGAAGTAACACCAACACCAGGGACTGGGCTCCTGCCACCATCCAGTGTCATTTAAAGATCGGATTTGGGCTCGGTTGGCGTAGGAGGCTTCGCCCATTGACGATGCTGGAGACCCGGCGCGCTTAATCCCGCGGGGAGGGAGAGTGGGCAGACACCGAAAGGGTTAACGGAAAGGAAATTTCTGGAACCTTCTATTCTGCGGCGCTACACAGCGAGCGGAGGGCTGAGGACTGCGCAGATGGTGCACGGGCAGAGCTCTTCGGTCCAGTTCGTCTTTCCCACGTACGTACCCTTTGATCAGGATGGGGCTCGAGCTGCATCTACGTATTTTAATTATTTGCAGGGCATCCCTTTCCCCCGGCGTCCCTAAGTTCGGATCCCAGAGTGCCTTTATTATTATTTTGGCTGGGTATGATTGCTCTGTTCTGCGTCAGAGCTGTTTTCTCAATGGAACGACGGCACAGGTTGTACTAATGTCACTCTTGCCGGCATTGCTGTACTGCAGAGGAGGGTAGTAGTCGTGGGGGAGAGATGACAACTTTGCAAAGACTGCTGTTTTCATGTTTTGTTTGGGCTTTTTATCCCCCCCCGTCTCTCTAAAGGCTGGCATGTTGGCGAGGGTTCGGTGGAGGGGTTAACAGGCGCTCTGCGTTTCAGAGCTTGGAGGTTTGTCACTGCGTAGTTCGGAAAGTGGTAAACGGTGACGCAGTGATCATTGCAGGGCATGTCGTCCAGTTTTTAAAAGCACTGGGGACAGGTAGACGGTGCCTTCCAGACGCTTCCACACCAGCTGAAAGGGGTTAAGGATGAGTCGAGACGGGAAGCTAGCATTTAGGGATTAAATGTCATCATTTTGGCGTTGGAAAGTTGTTTACCTTGCTCTCTCCGTGTCTCCATGTTGGCAGCCTTCCAGCTCACATGTGATAGTCTTCCCTGTACTGCTGCATCATTAACTAAGTGGCAGAGCTGGCTCCCCATTGGCCGGGGAGGGCTCTCAGCCCAAAGGCGCCGTCCGATTGGCGGAGGAGGTGATGGCAGGTGAAAAGCCCTCCCGGATTGGTCGAGGACTGGGTGTCAAATCTCAACGTTGATTTCACTTGCTTCAAAGTGCCGGCAGCTCCCTGCCCGCTCCCTGCCCGCCGCGGCTCCGGGGGGCTGCCGGGCGCCCCTCGGGCAGGGGCAGCAGGCAGGAAGGCAGCAGTTAACTCCTCGGTGCGGCGGGCGCCCGACCCCGCACCCGTGGGTGCCCCGCACGGGTGCCGGGGAGGTTTCGTTTCACCGTGCAGTTGCGACGATGACGTGTCAGAGCTGCAAACCACGGGAAAGGGGAAAGTAATGGGGTTTGGGGCTTTTCTCCTCGCTTGCTTGCTGTCTTCCTTCTCCCTTATAAGGTGATTAAGTGTTAGCAGGACTGTAAACTGCTTGGGGCAGGGATTGGACCTGGAAATTATGTCGTGGGAATAATTAAAGAAGTGAAAAAGACTCTTGCCCAAACTCAGCTTTCATTTGCATAAGTGTGAGTTCACCACAGGCTCGGTAACGCCAGAGAGAGCTGAAGACAGCCCTAAGTGACGGGACTCTAAAGGTTTGCAAAAGAAATAGCAGCGTTAGAAAGCAGGGACTGAAGGAAGATTGGGAAGGACTGGGTAAGGATGAATGGGAGACTGAGGGCAGAGAGCAGCTCCAGAGAGAGGATGAGGAAATGAAGGGGAGAACATTTTTCTCTCTTAACCATTTACTATACTATTTTTTCACCTCTCTTCTTAAAGCAACCAGCAAAGAAGATGGCAACTCTGCCTGGAAGTGCTGAGAACACAACCAGCTTTGGGCTTGGTCCTTCTGGCCGAGGAGTCTCCTGATTATGCAGTGGAGTGGTAACTTTGCTTTCTCATACGGCAGGGAACATTATTCCATAGCCTTTCATCATATTGAGGCTTAAACAAGTTTAAGGATACGGTAGCATAAGCATTTAATCTATATTACTCACTCGCTGACATCTCAAGCGTCAGGTCCGGTTGTTTAGCAACAACCGCTGGGTTCAGAACCGCCTCAAACATACTGCGCCCGCCGTCTCCATTACTTCGGCAGCAGCCTGTCCTCTGAACAGCAGTCTGAGAGAGAGGGAGAGAGAGAAGGGCTGTATTTACACATATACACCCACCCCGACTGAATTTTGGTTGTTCGGTTACAAAGGCCGTACGCACTGCGGTTTTATCCCCGACTCCATTATTTTGCGCAGTACCGTAGAGGGGAGGATGCCATTTCCAACGGCAGTGCGGTGGTAGGAACAGGGAGGGAAGAAGAAAACAGACAGTACGTGCCACTCCCCACTTTTTTTTCCTCTTCCCCATCTCCACCTTTCTTGCCTCCCCTCCTTTCCTGCCAGATTCCATAGGGAATTTCAGAGGCTTACTGCAGTCGTCACAACCCCTCCTGACTCACTGAGTCTTCGCTGGCTGTAGCTGGCTCCCTTGGAGCATCCTTGCCTCCTGCAGCGCCAGTTCCGCAGAGCAGGGGAACAACAGGAATAGCAGCAACAACGGTGGTCCCTGCAGCAAGATGGACAGGCATAAATACACACACATATAGGAACAGTACAAGGCAGCCGTGGAGGTTATTCTGTACAGACAGGAGCTGGACTAAGAAACGATGCTTGGTTGCATGAAAGATGGTGGGTTGAGTCTGTTTTACTGAGTGCTGTCTGAACGTACAACCCTTTGCATGTTGCCCCATCACAGTTGTGGGGTGGAGGACCCCATTAATTTGCAAAGCTAGTGCTTCTTAATGGCATTTCTCAGTCCTTTGGAAGGAGGTGCAACTGGCAGCCAGTATACTTGCTCAGGCATACGCGGAGTTTTTGAGTATCTGTGTTCAGTGTAGGGACCCATTTGTTTTTATTCCTTTTGCTACCATCTTTTTGCCACAGTGAGAGGTTAATTGTGACTAAATGCAGGGAGGGTAAGGAGACAGAGGTAAAAGAGGAGTTGTTTCAATGTTAAACTTCGGCTCTAAATCTCATTACTCAGGAATTGAGGTTACTGTCAGCAGGTAAATCTGTGGGACTGGCAAGAAACAAGGCTAAGAAGGAGACACGGCATATTTCTGTAGGACGGTAGCGATTTTGCGCATAGGGATGGTATTGTTACTGTATATTAGCTGTACATGGCTAACTGCTCCATAATGGTTTTCTGCATATTGCTGCAAAAGGACTTGGGAAAGCTCTGATTTCTTCCTCCCTCTGACACTTGTGTGTATGACATTGTGTAAGCCGATTCATTTTTCTGTATTTTCGTTTCCTTCCTTTGTAAAGTGGGGTTTATTATATCTCTCAGCCTTTGTGCGGCATTATGACGCAGTGTTCATTAATGCGTTGGGTCTGTTGGCAAAATACATGCAATCTTCTTGGGAGTTTTGACTGTTCAAGGACCGCAAAATTTGGTAAAGGAAGTTAAGGATTGCAAACGCTCAGGACATAAATTTAAAAGCATTACCATCTTATTCTTCTTTGATATCGAAGGAAGGCTTTCTGACTGACGAGACAGCCATGATCTCTTTCTGCACTTGTTTTGCCGATGGTCATGTTACATCTGTGACGCAGTCCGATTTTGCTGTTGGTTCCTGTCTGTGCTGTATGGAGTTGAGCTGATGAGGGCACAAGCTTGAATATGGTTAGAATCACTAATTTAATACTGATGTTAAAGTTCGCAACCATACCTGAAGTGGCAGGTATCGGCATCCACCTACTTCACCACCCACAAACGGTGAAGGAATTCGAATGAACACAACAGCACCCCTAGCCATTTTGTTGCTCGCAGAGTAGACTCCAAGCCTGCAGCGCTGCTGCTGCTGCTGCTGCTGCTAATTTCCATGTCATACAAATACAGCGTTGGGCTCTGTGTCAGGAGCTTTACTGATGCTCTGAGAAGCTTAAAGTCTACAAGCAAATGTTTTCTTTTCTTATTTGGGAAAATTCATTAAAATGTCCAAATGCCAAGTATTCTACCCTCGCTCCTCTTACAAATCAATTCCAGACCTATCCAGAAAATTCACCGCTGCCACGTATTTTTTCTAGAACTTGTTCACGGTATTTTCTTACAGTTTAATATGGGCGTGGCTGGGAGGAAAGGGTGAGATTTAAGTCAGTTAAGTGTGTGTATCGCTGATGCTAATGGACAGAGATGTAGGCAAGAGATATGAGTTGCCCATATCTTCTGTATATCTGTATATAGATATAGATAGTCCCAAGCCTAGGTTGTGAAGACACCCTTGTTACAGAACAAGAGGGGAGTACTCTATTCTCTTCTCACCCACCTAAAAGTTTTGGTGCAAAGGTAGCAGTAGAAACGGCCAACACAGGAATCTCACAAAATGGTTTCAACAGCATTCAGAGATGCCAGTGCCGTTCATACTGGCACAGCTCTGAGAAAGGTTCCGTGAGCTGCCTGCTGCAAGGTCATTCCCCTGACTCATTGTTAGCGACCAGTTGGTTCAGGAACTCCTAATCCACATTTCTTACAACTATGGTAGTGCTTGAGTCCTGAACCTGGAGGTGAGACTTGAAAATTAATGCTACTGCAGTAGTGGGCCACTGACTCCAAAAGTGTAGATCCAAAAAAATCCTACATCTCTGAAGCGTTTTAAAATCCCTATCTATAATTTGTTTCTTGAGCTAACTATGAAGACTTTGCACCTAGTTCCCTCATCCCCTTTTCCTCTCAAGACTTCCTCTGGACTGCTGGGAATCAGGAGTGGCATGTATTTAAGGACTAGGCATCAACTTACACTGTGTTCCAGGAAAAAAAAAAGCATGTCTGCATATATTTGCATTTCTGTTCCTGTAGTCATTATCAGGTGGACTCTGCGGGCTGCTCTAAGTTCACCAGTGTCTACGAAGCTAGTGTTGTCTCTCACGAGCTTTCCACTTCAGGTGCCTCAGCTCAATAGCTGTCTTGTCCCCTCCCAGATTTCGACATTTTCCTCCCGTGTTCCTATTTGTCCACGTCACTAGTATTTTCAGTTGACTCGGGGCAGCATCAACCATGGATGTGTTAGGGCTGGCTCTAGTCTTCTCAGCTTCATAGGCAGCAGTGGCGTGGTTAATGCCTCAAGGATCTTGACCAAAATAATTTACTTTGTCCCCATCTTTGCAATAACAAAGTTCAATTTGGGGGCATGTTATCTGGCTCCTTTTGAACAGAGAGGAACATGGGGGCCAGTGTAGGCCAAGCACGGACGTGAGTGGACCCCTCCTGCTCCCAGTTTTGCTAGTTCACCTCCCCCAGCCTCCAGCTCTGGGGAGCCTCCTGTCCTGACTGTGCTTAAAGTCAGGCTTAGCCTTCAGTATCATTATTCCCTAGTTTTCAGAGAGAAAGAACCTGGCTGCTAATCCTGATGCCAGTGACAACTCTTCGCCTACAGGGAGGCCTATGTGATAGCTTGTCTGCTAAAAACTGAGCCAACACAGTGTGATTCAGACCTTAAGCTTTCCAAGGAAGAGAGCTATTTCTGAGTTAAGCACATCTCTTCAGCTCCCCACACAAACACTCTTTATCCAGTGCAAATGGTGCATAGTAGGTGTCCAACAGCAGCCGCTGGTTTTGTATTTGGATATACAGCTCAAATGCTTCTTAAACATTGACGATGGCTCTCAATCATGCAGTGAAGTTTCAGTGATAGACAGAACGATGGAAATCCTGGGAGCAGGTACAAACCAAAAAGCTCATGTGCTCAGGGGACTCAGCCAGGAGTTTGGTCAGTGCTTTTCTCCAGCTTTTTTGCCAGGTCCTTCTACTGCGTATAGTGTTAGGATATGGCAGGGTACCGAAGGCATGTTTTCAAGTGTCCGGTTTAAGGGTAGGTTATACTGCAGTGAACATCTGGCAGTATTTCTTTCCTTATGCTCTTCACTGGCACAGGATAGTCTTTTATCTCTTGAATGACACAAAGGAAAATAAGACTTCCCTTGACATTACCTAAAGTATCGGGAGCAGTGATGTTGGGGGAACACCATGTTCCTGAACTGACTATACAAATCACAACAATAATCTCCCTGTGACTGCCTTCAAGACCTGCAATCAATACTTTATATTCTAAGGTGATGCTTAGGTACAGAAGCTAGGAACAGAAAATTACTTTTCTGGTTTCAGCTACTTTTGTGGATAATTTTTTTTTAGCGTAGTTAGTTTTGTAATGTGCTGTTCAGTCAAGCTGTGCATGGCTAAATTTGATGAATTTTCAGTGCTGCACCTTCCGACTGCTCTTCCATGACCTGGGTCATGTAAGTGCGATGCTTTGCTTCCCGTGTGTAAATTTGCCCGGTTTCACCTCATCGTTCCTTGTGAAATCTGAAATCCTCAATAGGATTCAGTGGTTGAGTAGTTCCTGTGCCCTCCAAAGAGGCTGTGGTTTTGCCTAGGTACTCTCATGAAAGCAAAGGTGGAAGAAAACTGTATGACTCCAGGCAAGTCAAAGCAATTTCAGATGAGCAGATGGGAAGCAGAAGATTAGAAATTGTAGCCCTAATATCTAGCAGTCCTAGAATGGTCACCATGCTAAAACTGCTCCCTTCAGCTCAGAATAGGTTTGGGGCAAGCAATAGCAAATAGCAAATAAGTGTTATATTTTACTTAACAGTCTGAAACAAAATTCTGGATTTAAAAAAAAACAGGTCTTTGGAATAAATCCTAATTATTTTAGTTATGTTGTGCTGTTATGAACTACCTCCAAGTTTCTCCAAAAGATCTGTAATCTGCAAATTAAAGGTCTCTTGCACTTTTTTTTTTTAGCCTACTTTGTTAGACCCAAGCTCCACAGAAAATGTGGATCAGTATGGCAAAACCATAAAACGAAGGCTGGTATGGGCCATCGCATCGCCCAGCGTGCCTGGGTCAATGCTAGCGCTGAACTATCTTGCCCTCAAAACAAGGTTCGCTGCATCCAAACCACCAATACCCGTTTGCCAACGCTGACTGCCAGATCGTGGCTCAGCATTGTTTAGGAGAATCCTGTTTGGCACCAAACCCGTGCTGGGAATGAGCTCTATCAAAATTCACTCAAAGCAGCAAGAGTTAACCACACAGTAGTGTGCCTTCCCTGAGGCCACCACGCAAGGAGAAAAGGCTAAGATACACCTCTCAGACCTCATCACAAGCCAAATTTCAGCCATCACTGACACTACCTATCACCTGGCCTGCCCTAAATGATCCAGAAAAGAGCTGCTGCTCCCTACGTTCAACAAATGAGCAAACAAAAACCTGGCCTTCCTTTCACCCCCAAACCCTTGGACCATTTTAAAAAATGGATTAGCATGACAGGCAGCTTGTTGACAGTTCAGCACAGTTGGACAAATGCTAGTGAGTGCTCTGACAGATTACCCTTAATAGGAATTGAAATTAGTGACTCAAACGTCAAGCAGGCCTGACTGTCCCATTGCTCAAATAGAGCTAAACAGGACAAAAGGCTCTACAGGCTTTTACCCGCAGCACGCCACAGTCCAGCGCTCAGGCTGCCTTTGGGTTTTGGGGGTGGGGTGGGGGGGGCAGATAGCTAAAGGTTTGTAGACCCAGAGTGCCTGGCTTTTAACTTTACTATTTATACTGCCATTGTAAGGCCACAGTAGTAGGACTAATGGAATAGACTGTGTTCACTCAGGAACGCAGTCTGGAGGTTTTATTTTGGTCCTAATCAAGGAAAAAAAAAAAATCTCCATTGTGCTTTAAGCTCATGAAAGAGATACATGTTTTTGCTGCCCATAATACCAGTAGCATCTCTACAGCCATCTTCTAGTCACAAGCATCAACTCCACTAAGGAATGCAGCATCTACCCTACCCTTACTCAGCCTAGGTCAGTGCTACTGCTGACACAGAAAGCATTACACACTAACGACTGGCTCAGGCTGCAAGTTAGGGCACATTTGTCCGTACCTGACCTACACAACACCACACAGTAACAGAACTGCACAACAAACAGATGCAGCTACACGCTCCCCCAGGCTGAGGAAGCTTTTTTGAAACCTTAGAAGTTCACTCATTCCAATTCCTCTTACAGGTCACCACTTGTACTGTCACACCCCTCTGTCCTGCACCTGGCCCTGGTCTGACTCATTCCTTGACTGTGGGGATGATGCAGCAAGCTCAGATTTTCTGCCTGTAAAACGTGAATATTTTCTCCAGGGGAGACCAGAGTCTGACAAACCATGAGTTTCACTCCATGATTTGAAAATGGAGGAAAAAAAATTATGATGCACACAGGGTCATGCACAGATCCGTTTTGCCTACTGCAGAAGCCCCAGAAGTGCCTTAATTTATAAGCTGGAGGTTGTGAAAAATCAGGTCTCTGACATCCAGGTTTGCCTTGTTCCTGCAGACTAGATTAAAAGTCTAGGCTAGGGAGGAAGTTCCCTTTCGTGGTGGAGGCAGGGATTTCTTCCCTTTTTGCCTTTGTCTCATGTAGAAGGTATAAAGCAGCATGAAGTCCGTGAAAGGCCTTTGAGGTGTTCCTCTGAAAGAAGCTACAGAACAGTACTGCTACTAAAACATGTCTGAAAAAGGAGGAAAAAACCAGAATGATAATATTGTACTTTTTCTGCTATTATTTACTGAAACCTCCAGAACACTTTGACAAAGCCAACTATAGCTGATAGTATTTGCTTGTCTCCACACATGTGTGTCTACATGTGTGTCCATATGCACACATTCAACACGCACCCAGCAAATGCTTGAGACAAGCACTGGTTTATTTTTATGCATGTGTGCATATTAATAGTTGAGTTCTGCGTATCACAGCATCTTGAACTGCTCTCTTTTTTTGTCCTCCCCTCTGCATGCTGCCTGCCCAAGCACGCTGTTAGGTTTGGAAAGAACAGCATACACTATCACAGATGTATCCTTCATAAAAGGTGTACCTGCAGTTTGGCAGAAAGGGCTGACACCTTCTGGCTGCTTGGAAGGAAGGAGAGCTTGTTAAGGCAATAGGACAATCTTCAGGTAGCCTGGAAGAGGGGCAGCATCATCTTAATTATGCTGAAGTGAAACCTGGTTTTATCAAACTATAAATAATGAACGAGCCATTGGTCTTCAACTGCTGCATGATATTTCTGGAAGGGTTAGTGAGCTTTGGAAAGGGGAGGGGAAGGTACGCATAGGTGTTCAGACCCAGTTCAGACTCTGGAAGTCTCATACCTCTACAGAAGCTCTCATTTTCAGCAGCACAAATGTAAGTGACATTTCCACCAACTGTTTTTGAAAACCCTAATAAAGATTTCTTTTTACTGTTAAGGCACATGCTTCCTACTGAGACAAGAAAAACACCAAAGCGACCCTCACTTTGAGCTTATTTCTGAAAGGTGCTGCTGTGGTACTTCATCTGTGCTGCAGCTGACCTCTAGTCAGCAGTAACTCTCGGTCCAGCTTTTCAGTAGTAAATCTTCAGGCTGATAATACAGGGTGCCTCATAAATAACTGTGCCAGCAAGACAGACACTGGGGAGGGAACCTGCTTTCTACTTGTCTTTCACCCTGTTGCCCCAGTTAATGGATTTAGAAACTACAGTAAATATCCAGACACAGCAATCTAGTACAGTTCTTTCCCCTTCCTCCACTCCCTTTCTTGGAAGGACGTGCTCTTTTCTCTGAGCTTTTCCTCTGCTGTCTGTGGGTGTGCATTAGGATGTAGGCACTGAAGCAGATTCTTGGATCTGGTTACAAAACTAATGCAAAGAGTTGCCAAAAACCCAGGGCATCAATAAGTGAAACTCCCAACTCCACTTCTGCCACACTTCATTCCATTTTACATCAGCTTCTGCATCAGCACAGGTTAGACACCGTGGCCAGTTTGATAGTTCCTGAATTATACGTGTGTGTAGTCATTCACAGGCTTCAAGACGCCCCACCTATTCCCACTGTACTGAGACACGTACGCTGCAGGTTAACTACCACGGCTGTGCTGCACTACAGCACTGCTCAGACCTATTCCATTTCCAGTAACCATCAGCCACTCATTTTCACACTCTCCTACTTCCTTGACAACTTTCGTTGAACCATTTACAGTTAGATTTGCAAATGCTCCCTTTTTAGGTTTCATTCTGACCCACACTCAAAGTAGTTTCCATGCAATTTATTTTCATTGTCCCTACAGAATTTGAAACTTGTCTCACAAAAAGCTGCAACTCCTTGCTTATGAAAAGCATGCTATTTACAGGCCCTGTGATACAGCTGACAAAGGAAGTCCCGTCACGATAGTCACATTTCCTTTCCCCGTCACAAGAAGCACCCGATCTGTCCTCTCTGATGATGCCGAGATCAGTAAGCGATGGAAAGTCAGAACACTCTCCACCTTGGACAGAATGAGGTTTATAGCCTGGTTCTATCTGCAATGGCATGAAAAAAGTGTTCCTGTACAACACAAACTCCCCCCACCGCATCAGCAGCATACTCTGCACTACAAAGTCGTCAGACCTTTTTCGCTACTTGGTGGTAAGAGCTTCAGTATATTGTACCTGGCTATGAAAGGAAATTACAGTCATTGCCAGAGTGCTGGTTTCTTCATCACATTATTTCATTTCTCCTACCTCAGCCTCAACTACTTACAAGATGCCAAAAAAAGAAAAGTGTCAATAAAATAGCTATCCCACAGTTCACTGTCTTACTTTCTAATAAAATCAAATAAATGAATTTTTCTCTAGGTACAGTGGAGATGAAGGATTTTCTCAGCCTGCAGCCATGCATGAGATGTGTCTTCCTCTGGAAGCTGGTTTCACATGGTGGCTTAGATTTTCCCACTTTGTATCTAGCACCATTTGAAATCAGTGTTCTAGGAGCAAGAATTACAGCGTGGGAGGAGATCAAGCAGCTAACTTGAGCGACGGCCTCGACTCCTTAAAACAGCGCTTTTTTTCCAATGGTTATTTTTTTGCCAGCCATCCACTTTGTAACATCACCTGATTTCTAGACACTTATACAACCACTGTAAACACCCTCTCAAGCTAGGGCCACAACAGGAACAGCTTCCTTCAAATGTATTTCTACTTAATAAACAATGGATATTGAGTTAAAGTTGTCCAGAGTAAAGTGATCCGAAAGTTGCATGAAAACCAATGTATTACTTCTTGCATCTTGACAGGCAGAGTACGTTTCCTTTATTATACAGTCACTAGGACCCTAACGTTTAATTTACTAACCTAGAGCAAATGTATTTCCACTCTGTGCTTGGGGACTCTAGCGGCACAGAATTATCACTCCGTAGCTCCCAGAGACTTGCTCCGCAAACACAGAAATTCCCTCCAACAATTTGATCTCAGCAGTTAAACACAAAAGTGCCTTCAGCAATCATGATGATGTCACACTGGTGCACACAGAATCCACTCCTTTTTCTAGAGTTATTTTTTAACTTTATTGCTGGTAACTTCTCCTAATGTTTCTGACGACTTCTATACCCTTGCATCCAAACCACTAAAATGAAGCTAAACTATTTTTGCTTGACCTCACTATTGTCAAACATGTTATTATACACAGAAAAGGCGATCGCTGTGTGGATGAAGCATTTGATCAGACCACTGAATAGTCGTCTTTAAAGAATGCATAGCTGTCATCTACAAGAGGATTCTTCTCTGAGCCAGGAAAATGTCTCTTACACAGGCTGACCGATTTCTCTTGGTGTTCAGAGTCTCAGTTTTTGTCTAGCACCATTTGAAATCGGTTATGATGTAGGGGGAAAAGCAACAGTAAAGGAAAACTTCATTCCCCCGCCCCCCAAAGTCCTTATAAATAAACACCATCAAAAGCATGACCTTGCTTCACAAACACGTATGGTGTGCTCTTCTGTTCTCCGACCTGAAGTTACACCTACAGGCTGAACATCCTGCACAAAAGGAGGACAGTCAGCATCACGTTCAACTAGGAGGGATGCTTACAGAGAAAGCGAAGCATCTGTTCAAACACGTAACTAAGATTCTTCAGCTCAAGCAAGCCAGGGCCCATGTGTGAGAACACAGCCACCTAACCTTCCGACCAGTTATATTCCATGTGCTATTTGTTTGCCTTAACCTGTTATTTACTCAGATTTTTTTTTTCTTTTAAATAAAATTGTGTGCTACTTGGTATTGGGCTCTGTCTCAGGTAGACAGATTACATGTTTCCCTGCTGGACAATATCTAATTGCTGCAAGTCTCTTAATTTCAGTCCCCAGTTCCATTTTCACCACCCCGTATGAACCCTGCTCAAAAGTCAGCATTTACGCTGATTTTAAGTGTACCACTGAGAAGCCTACCAACCACTAACACTTCATACTACTGAACTTTAAACCAGGTAATACTGTACCTATGTTTTGCTACTCCCACTGTGAGACCATAGCGTGTTTTACCAGTAGATGGCAACAACACATTTTTATTACATCCAGCCTTTTTCTTAGCACAAAGTTCATGTGTTCATGACTCTTGATTATCAGTTCCGGATTCTAAAATGAAATAATTCATGTGGGACTGAGTTCTAGAAAAATGGTGCAGAATTCATGACAACTAGGACAAATTAGTTTGTAGTGTTTAAGTCAAATTGCCTAGTAGCTGCCTATCCCATCAACACCGACTGCAATCCCAAACCTTCATAGATTGTGAAGCTGTGCACTCTACGTACGGTCATTTGCGGTCCACACCAACTGATTTGGAGTATCGCAACCACAAATTAAAAAAAGTATGGCATATTAGTTATTTTTCTATTCCACCCTCCTCTGAAAGGCTTCATTCTATAAGGCAGCTGACTCCATGCATTTCTTTGCAAAGAAAATTAAGTACATTTTGAGTGTGAACCTCATACAATTGAAAATAATCACATACTACTAAACATTTTACTTAAAAACACCTAAGCTATATTCCCTAAGGATTACATCCGTCACACACCAGACAAAAGTGCCAGAACGCTCTCTGGGCTCTGCTCTTGACCTGGTGTAACATCAGAACAGCCCCATGATAATAATCTGCCTTTTCTCCATCAAGTTTTTACCAAGTTTTTCAGAAGTGAAGACTGTAAGGTTTTGGAGGTTCTGGGAAATTCTCTGCACTTCCAAAAGAAAACCAAAAGGCTATGAGACTGCTCAGCAAATTAAAACACATTTTCTACACTACCATTAAGTAATTCTGTGTACAAACCACAAACTTCGATCTCAACAGTTACCACCTAATGCAAGTTTGGTACATGAAAAATCATCTTAAGAATAATGGGAAAATAGCTGCTTACCACATGATGAATGAAAGACAAACACTTACTGCTAAATAATTTAACATTTTTATTTGTAATATTACAAGTCATCACTAGTCTTTACATCCAGAAAAAGTGTAAATATAAGGCCATTTTTTACAGTTCTTTCACTTTGGCATTTAGCGCATTTCAGCATATTTTAAAACATTGAAGAAGTCATAAAAAAAATCAAGCTAGCTAGTGACCAACACACTCTACTCCCAGTATATAATCATAGCATTTACAAACAATTATCCAACTAGGTATCAGCTAGGCAATGAACAGCAAGTCATTCTGTGTAGCCAAAACCCCTTTTCAATAACCAGAACTCTGACAGTACAACTGCTGTGATTGTCCCAAAAAGCCCCATAAAGCCCTAAATAGTTCTATGTTATTCAAGCAATCTGTTCACGACCATGGAGCATTGCCAATCTACCACAGGCAAGCAAGAAGAGTTTAAATGCTGCCTCAGCCACCTCAAGTGAGGCAATTTGGTTTTTCTCAGAAAATTGGTTCGTATAAGCTGCCTGTATGTTGACAGCAAACTCAGAGATTCACGAAGCCAAAACCTGTCCTAATTAAGCTTTTGGTTTTAATAAGGAAATCAGAAATAGCACATATGCATTTAAAGTAACAGCTATCAATGCACGTCCGAGTGAATTCGTGGCAAATGCTGTGATGGGAGCTCCTGGAGTCACAGTCTTGACTGAAACACTTCATGAAGCAAGCAGCTATCTAAAGAGAGACCACATCTACTGCCACTGCCAGCACACCCATTCCTTCACTCCCCTGACTAAGCTGGTTTGGTCTTCCTTTCACATGAAAAGAAAAGGGAGTCAGACAGGGAAAGGCTTCTGTTTCTCAACAGATAGCTGATGCTAAATCTAGCCTTACAGAGCTAGATTTAGCATCGTAGTCTGTATACAGAGATTTGAAATGCTGTATGTGGAATATATGATTTCAAGTAGAAAAAGCAAGGAAGCTAGATCCTTACAGCACCCCTTCTATCCTGAAAAGCAACCAAATTGTCTCCGAAACTGACATCAAGGCTCAAGAAAAATCAAGCAGTCTAAGGAACTTATATCGTCTTCCTGACAGAAGATGGCTACCCTTGATTTCTCAGCAGTTCCTTTAATTAGGTACCTTCTGTCAATAGGCCAACAAATTCAAAGGCAGGGGATACCTTTGCTATAGAAACCTTCAGTTTTCCATTCCAACAAATCCACTGTAGTCTTTCTGGGACCATATCAAAGAGCCAGAAACATATATGGCTTTTTTCCTTCTTAAAAGCAATGGAAAAGGTATAAAACTCTGATTTAAAGGCACTTTTTAATTAAGATATATACAGAAACCAACCTCAGCAAAAAAAGAGGTAGCGTATATAAGATCTAAACTCTGATAGTTTCAAAAAGACATAGCCTTAAATGGCACCAATCTCTTAAGGAAATTAATAATAAAACATTTCCGAATACAAGAGACACCACAATCATTTATACCGCCTCAGCCACAAAATGCATGAGAAGCACATTTGGATTTTAGCGAGCAGAACTAATACTGGATAGTCTTCTGTAAGAAAACAGGTAGCACTGAAGGCAGCAGCAGCTGGTACTATGACAGTGATACGTCCAGTACTCCCGCCGACACAGACACTCTTGCACGCTATAGGTTTGTGCCTTTAAGACCATGTCACACACACAGAAAAGACAATGAGTGGCCCATAAGGAAAAGCATATATATATTTTGTTTTTACCCTATTAGCGATCTCACACTACAGTTAATCAGTGACATAAGACAAAGTACAAGATATTAATCTACAGAAACTCAATGCAAGTGCCATCATTTTCCGTTTCTGATAGGTATATTCAACTGCAAATTCCCTCCCACCCCCAAAAAGGTCATTCATGCTTTACAGATCTTATATTCGGCAGTACATGGAGTGCTGTCACGTTTCCTACAAACAAAAAAACAAGTCAAATCAGAGATTTTACATTTAAATAGTTTTTACATTTATTCTGAAAGCACATCCTTAGTTTTACTATTAAATCAACAGGTAAAGTCATTAAACTAAATCATTATTTGTCCTCTTCTTACTAAGCAACTGCTAGACTGAGATTTTTGCTTCATTTCATCCACCAGACTTCTAAGAATGACCCACAGAGTACAAGAGCATTTGATCCAAATGGATCATTTCAAGTGATGAACAGACCGTGCCCAAGTATTATCAAAAACTGAAAACAGACAGAACAGTTACAGGATTCCTAACTAATTTGGAGACTACATCAGGAGCATCCCTTATAATTAATTTTAAATACGGTACATTGTTTAGCACGTATTTTATAACCAGAAGCTGAATACTAGTTTGTAAGAATTTGATTTTGTAGTTCACTAAGAGCAAATTTACAATACTTAAACATACGAGGATTAATATTCATAATTGTATCCATATATATGCATTTTCAAGCTCTTGAATAACTCTTGTTTTGCTTTACAGAAAAAAAGCCAGACCAAACCTCTGCACTATTACTGCAGGTCTCTAGAGTTCTAGATACCGTAAGATAAACTCAGGGGTTAATAGTGCCTACACATACCAGACCATGAATTTCTCTTATCATTGTCACATGCGAAAGGCAAAATTGGACATAAGAACTCATGATTCCTTTTTTTCCTCTCTCCAAATATAAGTCCAACTAACCCAGAAAACTAATCCTATCTCAATTAGAAACATCCTACTTCAGAGGTAAAGATGATATTCCTTAAACTATACATTATTTTGGAGGAAACTCCAAGCTTAGTTTTCATATATGCCATCTCAAGCTTATCAAAAAATACTGAAAAGTCACTTGTTCTTTAAAAGTAAATGAAATCAAGACTCTGCATTTGAAGAGACCTTTGCATTAAGTTAGAATAAGAGACATAATGTTTTGATCATTACCTTCTTGGAATCTGCACAATGGAGAAAAGCGACACAAATGAAGATACTAGTTTACAAAAGTATTTGTAGTGCAAACTCTAACTGTTAAGGTAGTAATGACAAAATACTGACAAGGAACAGTCAAACTAAGCTGCCCTGTCTTAGATCTGTCTTGTTGCAACAAGGTTTAAAGGGTCAGGTTTCTGAAAGAGCTAATTTGACCCTACACAAGTGCAGGAGCAGTCGTAACTATCATCAAATGCATCTGACTACTGGACTAAGCACTAGTTTAAAATATAGGAGAGAAATCAGTTCCAAACAAGCAACTCTATTTTGACCCTTTTAAGGGCTACAGAACTCTGAATTTGAAAAAGAAATCATCTTTCTATAAAAAGGTTTAAAAAGAAGATCTTGTTTGCACCTTCATTTATTTATTTTATTTTTGTTCTAGAAAGCTGAAAACGCAGATGAATCGGTAATTCTGAGACACACGTAACCTGGTTTTCTTTGAAGGGATGCATGCTACCTTTGTAATGCTAGTGTCAGTGTAATACAGCAAAGGTGGTTTCCAGCTCCAACAGTCTTCTAATTATTAGGGAATTATACTATTAGCTAACAAAAGTAACACACCACTGGAATCCATTTCACACTACTGAAACAGATGCAACATTCTGAGTACATAAATGGATTCTATCTTAGAGAAAAATGTTACTCGTTCTTTAAAGACAACCCAAAACCAAGGTATGTGACATGCAATCACTGGAAGCTATCACTTATGACACTGAACGATAATTCTTTATGGAATATATCCTGTTCTCCCAAAATGAATGAATGGTTATTATAGTCTTTCCTATAGGAAACTGAGGTTCACAGCTAGCTATATTCTACTCTTCTCCTGGAATTCTAAGTAAACCATAATAAAAAAGAGGACACTTAAGCTTCATTGCAAGAGTCCAAATTAAGTGGATACCTTTTTATATATACCTTTTTAAGATTCAATTAATTCATTTGTGCAGTTTCTTCCATCTCAGCTGCTACATTAGTTTTTAAAATACATGCTTGCTTGCAACTCTCATCAACTGCATACGAGCTGAACAGCAGAAGGGGAAAAAAGTCTAATTGAATGTCCTATAAAACTGGCAGATTAAACACACAAAAAAGAGTGCAAGAAAAGATTTTTGCTGTAATTTGAAGACGACAACCCAGCAAGTGTGAAGTACTGGAAGCACAACAGTTCACAAAGGCTCAGCTACATCAGGAACGCAGCAAACTAAATAGGGAGATTTAGGCCTTCATAAAAGGAGATTAGATCAGGGTTTTCAGACAAGAAAGAGGTTTAATAGTCAGACGTTCACAGCGAGGAAGGTTAAGGAAAGCATTGGGCGCAATAACACTTTTCATGTTGTAAAATTTTCAGGAATATAACATTCTTTAGTTTTTTATGATCTTGCTTTAGATCCCTCCCTCCTGTTTCTACACCCTTGGAAGTCTCTTCACAGATGAAGGCAGAAAGTGCTGCCCTAATACTATTAAATCCCACATACTCTTATTTGGGCCATCCAGATTGCAGATTATCCAAGGCATGGATGAAAGCAATTGCTCAAAAGCACTGAATTACTTAGTAGCACACAGGTACACAGCCACTCTGGCCCTTGTAACGATACTGTACTGCCTGTGTCGAAGATAATAAGGCTAAAACCTCACTAGATATGAGGTAGCTTCAGGGTTCTCCCAAGTAGTACTGTGTGTACTTCATTACAAGCATGAACTGCAGGAATATTTCCTCTGGTTTGCTTTATTTATAGCATCCCTTCCTTTGCTTCACATACCCCAGATAAATTCCAACAGATTTTGTTGAAAGGCAAGTCAGTTTTGATGAGATGCTTATCAATGTTCTATGTGTACCTCCTAATTTGCTCTGAATTTTCAGTATTTTGCATGTTACAAACTATTTCTCCAACAAAACAGGCTTTTTTTTCAAGAAAATGAGACACCACTGCAAGAAGCAATGCACAAAGAGACATTTAAATCTCCTGCCACCCCTCCATGAAAAAGCATACATAACAATCAGCTGTTTTGAAGATAAAGTTCAAAAGGCCCTATATGTCTCATTAAAAACAGAAGAACACTACTACTTATCCATCTAAGAATTTACAGTTGATTTGCAAGTCCTTAACATAGGGACACCAATCATTGCTGCTGCAGGAGAAAAAACTGAATCCACACACTAAACATTCTAGTAGCAAAGCTGCCTATTTGCTGTTTCAAACAGCAGAGAAGCACCAGCTTAGGTCTTCCCCCTTCCCCCATTCCATTTTCCTTGTAACTAAGCCCCTATTATTTTATTCAAGGTGTTTCTAGTCCAAAAGACAAAACACAGTGGGGTCCTCTAGTTACTCGCCACTACCACTGGTACACCTTATGTAGGAGAGAGGAAGCTCCTTAGTTCACCTCCAAGGCTTCCACAGTTCACGTAAACCACTCTGGCTCTTAAAGCCTGTGAGATCTCGAGATGCCAGAGGGTATCCAAGCAATAAAATAACACAAGTCCACACAAGCCAATACTGCCACTGGTTTTAAGAGGTAAGCTGATACCTTTTAGAGCAGATGCAAACAGAACAGTACTTTCCTCGGCAAGTATACCTATGCCAAATACAAGCTTAAGAACTGGGTTTTTCCTTCCTTGAAATTAGTGCAAGTGTTAATTAGCAGCTTATCTGAATAGCAGATACAAAACCAAAGTCAAATATATTGTTAGGCACTAGCTTCCCATCAGCTGCTGTGATAAGCTCACAAATAATCATCAGGCATTTGAAAAAGAAAGGGCAGGTAAAGCTCAAGAAACTTATATAGGCATTAGCACTGCTTTTGCTCAGTCATTTAGAAATTTGCAATAACAACAACAATAAAAAAGTAGGCTTACTCACCCATTTTGTGCAAAGAATTTCTTATAGACCCAGAAGGCTGCCAGGAACACCACAATTACCACACTCACTTTAGGAAGAATTAAAAGAAGCCTTAGAGTGATAAAGATCATCTCTAGCTGACAAAAAAACCTCAAAAATTTTTAGCAGAAATAGCACTGTCTTCATCCACAGTCTAATACAACCTCTCCCCACCCAAAAAACCCTTAAAATTGCACGGCTTATTTCACAAATACATTTTTGATGCTTTACTGAAGACTCTTCAAGATAGTTCAGCTCAAGAACAGTGATCACCAAGGTGGCAAAACCCCACCAGCTCAGTAACATTAAAACAGATATGTCAACATCCTAACATTACTTTTTACAACAAGTTTGTAAGAAACTGGTAGGCTTACAAAAGTGGGTAACAAATGCCAGGACAGAAGATGGACTAAGCACTTTTGTTCACTGGCACAGTTATTTATTCACACTTCCAGCAAACCCAAGCGCTGAAGCGTTTATGAAAATGACTAAGTTGTGGCAGACTGTCTTTGGAATCTGATGCCTCACATACATGAAATTAATCTGTAATCGCTAAGCGGTCTTAGCTTTTCTTGAACTATGCAGCTTTAGGATAGACAAGCATTTTTAAAATAACTAACCCTCCAAAATCATGTTGTATTACTGCAGTCACAGGTGATGACCAGAATATCAGTTCCGCATAAAAAATACAATCCACAACATATCTTGTTCAGGTTTTATAAGATACTTACCACAGATGATGGCCGTAATATATGGACCTAAAAACAGAGTAAATCAATATTACAAGAGGAACACATGTGCTTCTTATTTGAACATTATTATAAAAATATCCACAAAGTTATTTCAAATAGATCAAGCACTTCTGTCAACACAGTCCTTGCAGCAGGACAGTTTATATCATAACAGTTACTTAGCTTAAAATATTCCTATTTTTAAATGGATTTTATAAAAACTGTTTTTCTTATGGCAAAATAAAGCAGGAAGTTTGCATTAAATTATTTTTCCTGAATACTAAAGAATGTCCTCAAGAAGTAAAGCTTCTGCCACATGTATTTTCATTCTAGTGGAAATTCTTGCAGTTCACACTTACTTAACTGGCAAGTTGGCACTCCAGGAATCCATCGGTTGTCTCCAATATACTGAATACGAGCTTCACCGTGTAACGTGTAGCCTGCATAACATTCAATCGTAATAAAATCCCCGACAGAATATGAAGATTTTTGTCCATCAATTACTCTACCATAGTTTATGTGTGGAGTGAAATCAGAACTTTCAGGTTCACCTGGAAAGTGGTGGGGGGAAGAAAAGGAAATAAAAGTCCAAGAACAGAGCCAATACATGAAGCAGGTTCAAGAAATTGCCATCAAAAAGGCCCTACATTTGTGTAAATATCAGAAGCTGAGTCAATCCTTAAGGCATTTTATATGCAAAGGCTTCCTGCTTCCTAGAGGCTGCAGACACTTCTGCTGAAGGACATGCTTCAGACACATTAACGGAAATACACATCTCGGCTACATTAGGACAAACTGTTGCATCAAAGAAATGACTACCTCTGTTTATATTATAACAAGTGATCATATGGTGCAAAGTGAGGCAAGAATGAAGTCTGCCGTCATCAAAGGAAGCATCTTCATAAAACACGCCCAGACCAGATCTTTCACACTGGTTTTTTAACTTTACCGATTTCCATAAACAAAAATAAGACTGAACAAGGACTCCAAGTCTGCTCAAAACTTTCCTCAGCTGCTGAAACTCCACCCCCACAACACTCACAACCATACTAACATAACCTGTTGGTGCCCTGCTGACAGACCTCTGACTTTCAGGGTCTGCACATTCCTACATCAGATGTTTGGAACTTGTCACTCTGCCCTTGATTCTACCAATTATGAGTTTTACTCACATGCACAGTTTTGTGAAGAACTCCATGTATCCTGGCCTTTACAAGTTACTGTCATCTCTTCAGTGCCATCAGGAAAGGTGCAGTAAGCATTGCACTTTATCAGAACAGACTCTTGTATTTGATATGTAGATTTCGCTGGAATCACTACTCCATGTGTGATGTTTGGGGCACCACATACAGCTTGAGAAACTAACACATGAATTTAAAAGTAAGTTCAGTGATAATAAACTTTAAATATTTCGTAATTCATTAACTCACTCCACAAACATACATCGCCTTTGCATGAGAACAGGAGATCAGCGTATCTGAATAGTTTAGCTCTACCACAATTTTAAGTACAAGAAGACTTAATAAATACCTACAGTGATGTTTCTTTTAAGGTAATATGATCTTATGATGTGGTAGCTAAGAAATTTGTATTTGTTGGGTAATTATTTTTGTAGGCCCTAGAATAATTTCCAGGTTCCTTATCAGACTCACTCATTATGGAACAGCGAAACATACTCTTTACAGAAGTGGTTCTCATTCTTGGGAACTTGTTATTAGAGTATGAATGTAAAAAATTCTCTCACTGTACTCTACAACACTCCCTCTCCTTCTAGCACAAAGAGGAAGAGAAAGGTTACAGGAAGACCTCTGCAATGTCCCCAGCCCTGCAAATTAGTCCTGACTTGACAATTTGCCTGGTCAAAATCTAACAACATACTACATGCCGTACAAGATTCCTGGAAAGTAAGAGTTGAAGAGCTGCAGAAGACAACAGAAACAAGTAATGATTTTGATTACTCTACAAGGACACTATAGGTTTCCTCATTAGGTTACTAGGTTACTCATACTCCTAGTTCTTTCTATCAGTATTCAGAAACACATCTTTTCTCCTGTATTTACACAGGAAACCACTAGAACAAATACCATGATGCTATTACGATGCAGCAGCATCGCAGTACGTCCACACCACAACTTCTATACACGTCTGCAACTCAACTCACTCTCATCTGAAAACTCTTCAGAGTTAAGAGTCACTCGAACACCTAAAACGGTTGCCAATAGATGAGGCTCCATGTCAACTTTCCTTAGCTTCTGACTTCCAACTATAGTGTTATGATTTTAAATTTTAGTTGAGACAGACTTACAACATTCTCAACATACAAGAGAAGTTGGATTCTTATTTGAAGACTTACTTTTTTCACAAGTTGGTTTTGGAGGAGACCAGGTGTTATTTTCTTCACAGGTAATTACGCCCGCTCCGATCATATAATAGCCTGGATCACACTCAAACACGACTGAGTCCCTATAGCTATACAAAGCTGCAAATCCAGATTTTTTCCTTCCATTTTCAACTTTCGGGTTTTCACATTTGACCACTGAAACAGGTAGAAGAAAAACAGCTCTGAAACATTTGTTAGTATCTTTGCAGCAGAGACAGCATCTTTTTACTATTTTTAAGTTTCCTTATCTAACTCCTCAAGTTGTTTTGGAGGGGCTTTGTAAAAAGGTGGAGATGGTCCTTGTTTTTAGCTGTTGAGTTGTAACAGTACGGAGTCAAATAAGAAATTGTAATAATTAATATAATCACATTCCACTTCCAAAAGACATACTCCTTTACATCAGCAGAATTTCAGAAAACAAAGTGGTATTGATTAGGGTTCAAATGACAACACGCAACCAGCTGGTATTTCTCCCTACATCTGCAAAGCAAGACTTGGTGCTTGCTGGGCTTTGCATTTATTTCTGCACTTGCACAGTAGCTGTGTTTAGAAAAAGAGTTCTTCCTCACGTTTTTACTGTTCATAACCTAGCTTCCACATTCTTGCTCTTTACACAATTTTTCTTTAGCTACCCAGGCTTTATGGTCTCTCAGTTCCTTCACTTTGTCCTTGTCACTTCTACCAACAACATGGTCACACATATATTTTTAAAGTTTTAACTTAAATTTTAGTCATATTCTGTGTCACAATCAATCAATACCAATCTGATCTCCACTGGAACTGTATCAAATTTAGTACCAGAGGATCTGTTTCTTCTTTTTTATAGGGAGTCTGTTCCACACCCCGTCCTCCCCCCGAAAAAAAGGGACAGGTATTGAAGTTTTGCAGTCACATAGGCTATAATAAATAAGTATATTAAAAATCCCAACAACCTCTACATTCTGGAGGTAGTCCACTCCAAACTCCATTTGACTGTGCATCGTATGTGCAGACAATAGTAGCTTGCCCAATCAGTGAGAAGGGATCCGCGCCTTTTGGTACATCGTTACACGTATAGGTTACAGCTGTTTCATAAACATAGCTCTCTGCTTCCGTGTAGTGCCCATTGGCTATGCTTGGAGGTGGTTCACAAGGAATTTCTAGAAATAAGTCACATAAATTAGTCAACAGAATTTTGCCGTTACCTTGTTCATCTCAGAAATAATGAGCCTTGATTTGCAAGTAATTTCATTTAAAATCTGACACAGTGCTATTTCTAAGACAAGTTACAGTTATAACTGAGAGTTACTGATGGTCATTTATTACAGGGAATCTCAATTTCAAGAAGAGTTTGACTTTAACTAATATAGCTAATTACCACAACAACAGATATTTTTCAGTGGTCATTCCTCAGGCACATCCCAAGTAGTTTAAACAAAAAAAAAAAAAACAAAAAAAAAAAAAAAAACAAAAAAAAAAAACCAAAAAAAAAACACACCCAGTCCTATTTTACCATCATCTCTTATACTGGGAAGTTTATGGCACAGCTGTTTTTAAATGAACTACCACCATCTGAATATGAACTTAAACAAGTTAGTAATTTACTTACTTTCACAGAAAGGAAGAGCTCCATTCCAGCCAACACCTGTATTCTTAATTGCACAGGAAATTTCAGCAGATCCACGTAATCTGAATCTAGACACATAAAAATTTTTAAAGAGGTGAAACGCAAGAAAACTCTCATTTCTCTGATAAGCACCTAGAAACTTTGTTTATGTAACGCTGTTCTGTGATTCTGGGGACACAACGTACCAAGATTTTGTTGTAATGAGAATGGTATCTTAATTTTTTTTTAAATTTTACTAACAGTCTCAACTTTGAACACAAAAGAGAAGCAAATGAGACATCACTAAAGGAACTGATGGAAGTATTGCCATTTTAAGACGCGTACCCTCTAATACTAATGCCCTAAAGTTACCAATACTAAAGAAACAAGCTGTTAAAAGGAGGAAAAAACCTTGCGAGAGGTTAGTGCTTTTAACTTCATTTGCTACACACAGACAAATGGGCCATTATTCGATATAATAATGAAGGGTGATGAATATATATATATATTTATTCCCTCTGCCACAGGAGCATTAAAAGAAGTCATTAGAGGTAACACTCTAGTTTTCACTCTGCAGAACCTCACTAAAAGGCTTAAGTCTTGGTTGATGCAAACAGCAAGTAATACCAGGGGATCAAATCAAATTTAACTGTAATTTCATTTGCTCCAGGTAGAATTCAGGAGACATTTCAAGCAAGAACTGGAATAGAACCTGCATAAGAAAACTTGGGTTTGGTTCAAATCTGGTCTAAACAAAAAAAAAATGAAAAAGGATTCATTAACCTCACCACAATACTTACCCTCTTTCACAAGAAAAAGTAGCTTTTGAACCAAATGTAAGATCTGACACATCAACAAAACCATGTTCTAATTCTCCCGGATGCTTACATGTTCTCCCTAGGGGGAATGAGAAAGAAAAGAAAAAAAAAAATCTACATCTTTGTAGTTATACACAAAGACTAAGTCTTTGGCATATACTGCTCTTACCGTCGTTAACATTTTCAAGCTTTGTTTAAAATATTACAGAATACAAATTTTCACTTGAAGAACAACTACAATTGTTAAACATCAAAGGGAAAAAGCACGCATTACCTCTACAGAACTGCTCTGTGGGTGACCACTGCAAGTTTTTATCACATGTACGAGTTAACGGTTTTCCAGGGATTGCCATATACCCCGGCCGGCAGTTGTACGACACCGTGGTTCCGACAGGAAAGCTCTTCATTGTCTTGAAACTGTCCTCAAGCTCCGCATACTGCAGCCTGTCTGGAGGCATGCACATGTCTGGCAGAGTAAGAGGAAGGAAAAAGCAATACGCAACCTTGTCAACAAGAAGAGATTCAAGCTGAGGCATAACGGCATAGAAGCCAGGCTAATTCAGGAGGTTTTAAGGACTCATCGGTAAATCAAAGAGGTAACATTCTTAAGTGCCAGAGCTATCTGTATATTTAACTAGGGTTCAATTTTTTAACTTACATTTTAATTGCATCTAATGCCCAACTCTACACTAGTACAGGTTCCTTACTCATTTGTTTTCTCAAGTTCTTCTTTAGCATTCTACCCAGACAATGCATTTCCCTCCAGTTTTTTTTTGTCTATTTGCCTTATTCTTGTAGTTAAATACGTGACTTAATTCACTGTATACCCGTCTGCAGTAAAATGCCTATTTAGTTTGCTGCAGGAAAAACAAACCAACCAACCATACCCACGTACTTAATTTCCTTTCCTAAGGCAAAAGGCCAGGCAGGTCATAAAGGGGAGTTTAAAACCAGCTACACAATCCCACAGAGACCTATACACCCAGGGACATTTTGAGGCGCGGTGAATGCTCTAGACGTAAAACTCCTCCACACTAGAGGACTCAAACAACACATTCAAGACCTTGCAACCCAGCCACAGATGTCAGATCCACCCAGTCTTTGCAAGACTCGGACACGACAGAGCCCATCACCTCTCGGACACGACAGAGCCCATCACCTCTCGGACACGACAGAGCCCATCACCTCTCGGACAAAACCTATTAATTTCCTTTCCAATCTATTTCTATTATGGTTTAGACAGTTACTAAACCATAGAAGAAATTTAAGCCTCAACCTCGGGGTCAGAACCAGCATCCATTAGCACCAAAGCCAGCACGCCTGGTTTTGCAACAGCAGCTTTCCTTCACCTTCCCGCCCCAAACGCCACCGAGGCCGCCCGGGGAGGTCCCCGTCTCCGCCATCGCCTTGAGCCCTTCCCTCCTCCTTCCCCGCCGCCTCCGAGCGGCCCAGCAGGCCCCGGGAGCGCCCCTCAGCCCACGGCACCCTCAGCGCTTGGGGAGGGGCGGCCGAGCTCCCGCCCGGCTCCCGGTCGCTCTCCGGGCCGGGAGGCCGCGGGGGCCCGGCGTGCCCCAACCCCAAACCCCTCAGCTCCGCTCCCCCGCCATGGCGGACCGGGGCGGGGAGGAGGGGAGGGAGCGACCGCCCGTCGCTCACCCTGAGCCCGCGTTCCACCGAGCCACGCCAGCGCCAGCGCCAGCAGAAGGCCCGGGCGGCGCGGCGGCCTCATGCTCCGCGACGGCCTCGGCGGGAGCGGCCGCTCCGCGTCCCTCGCTCCGGCCACGGCCCAGACGCAGCGCGGGGCTGGGGCGCATGCGCGCTGCGCGGCCCGCCCCTTCCTTCCTTCCCTCCCTCCCTCCCTCCCTGCGCGGCGGCGGTCGCCATGGCGCGGCCTCCCAGCGCCTCGGTGAGGGCGGGACAGCGGCCAGCGCGGCCCGTTACATGGCGGGGACGGGGCCGCCGCCTCTCCCCACAGCCGCCGGCCCGAGTCGGGCTTGCCTTACCTCGCCCCGGCCTGAGGAAACGGGGTGTGCGGAGACACCCCCCCCCCCCCCCGCGGCCCTGAGGAGACACCCCCCCCGCCGCCCTGAGGAGACCGGGCCCTTTCCTGGGCGGGGTCCCCACAGAGCCGCAGGCGTCTCCGGCGAGGAGGAAGGGCTGAAAATCGCGTTTATTCGGGCAGTTCCTGCGCTTTGAACGCCAACAAAGGCCGATTAAAACGAAAGGCGCCCGTGTGCCAGCCCAGGATGAACGGCCCCGCGCGGGGCTGCTGCTGCCTTGAAAGACAAACCGCGGGTGTTGCAGAGCGGTATTAAAAAAAAAATAATAAATCAAGACTTAAAACTCTAGATGGAAGCAAAAGGAGAGGCAAAACGTAAAGCAATTATTGTCCCACATCCAGCTTTTATTAGGCTAAGCATTCGTAGAGGAACACTGCAAATAAGCGTTCCTAGAAGAAAACCCAGTGGCCTGGTGCCACTGCAGACGTGAACAGTTGCTGTTAAGACAATCTTTGGTTGAACAAATCACAGAATCCCAGAATGGCGGGGCTTGGAAGGGACCTCTGGAGATCACCCCGTCCAACCCCCCTGCTTGAGCCAGGACACCCAGAGCAGGGGGCACAGCACCGCGTCCAGGCGGGTTCTGATTTTGAAATTGTGACTTTCACACATAACACAGGAACGCTTTTGTGGATCTTATCACAGGGTTTGCAAATAGGGAAATGTTTATCAGGCGGCAGCAGGACACACGAGTCCTGAAACAGCATCTGTACTGTGTGCAGTTTGAACTTTGTTAGATCCTTACAGTAATTAACAGGAGCAGAAGGAGCATTAACTGAGTGTACGGTAAAGTGCCTTTTTTGCCACAGAATTTCAGTCCCAACATGAGCAATGCTTCCATGCAACCTGCAGCTGCTCTCTGTACGGAGAATGAGTGCAATGCCTGGTTTGTGGCAGCACGGATGCCCAGCCTAGGAAAAAGATGACATGTTGCTGTTAAAATTAGACTTTTCCCGTTTTCACACTGATGCCTAGAGATTACATCATAGCTCACGAGGGAGGAGAGAATTTCTGGGAAATGCATTGTTTCAAAGGGGGAATTATCTCAAATTAGCCTTAAAAAAAATACAAGAGCTAATGTTTACAGGTGCCATTTTGTAGCGAAAGCTGATTATGTTCAGAGTGCTGCTAACTAAAAAATAATTGTTATCTGCAGTAGGTTCAGCATAGGAAGTAGATTCACCTGTAAGTAAAAATGGCATTGCAGTAAGTGTAAAAGCAAGCAAAAAACCCCGAAGGCCCAGTTCAGTGTCCTTTTTCTGATGGTAGTCCTGTTAATGTAGTTTTTTAGAGGGCAAGCTCTCTAAAATTATGGGTAGTCCTTACAAACAAAAGCAAGTTTATGTCAGAAGCAAGGCATAGCCTGAAAGTCTGACCCATGAATGTCATCTATTCAGATTCAGGAAAAGGAAACACACACATCGAGGGTGGTGTCAGAAAGAAAAATAGGATGTTTAAAAAAAACAGTATGTTTGAAACAGTCTCTCTTATTCAGCAAAAGAAAGCATCTTACCAGGAGATTGAGGGGAAGGAGTTTTATACTTGAATGACTATATTGGAACAACTCAAGTTTGCAGCTATAACTGATATTTTATGTTGAGGAACATAAATCCATACCTTCTATGGAACACATGAACATTTCTGTTCAGTTATGTGGTTCAGAGGGGTTTGGTAACTGTAGTTTTCATATGTATGATAAGAGCTAAGTGAAAAAGAAAAAAACAGTGAACTATATTGGTTTGTAAAAGAACACTCATGTTGGCTCTCTCTTAGGAAGAGAGTCTTGAAATAAAACAACATAACCACACCATCGATTCCAGGTTGCCGTGCCTTGTACAGTTTGCAAGCATGAGCCGAACAAAATTATAAGACCCAGGAACACTCAGGCAAATATTTCAAGTGTATAAAGTGTATAAAACTTGGGACTTTGCAACGAAGGACATGAATGAACATCCAGAAGACCGCCTTACCCTTCCTTCTGCTTAGAAATAATTTTCCAGACAATGCCTGCCCCCAGGAGAAGCAGGACTCCTGCAGCTGCGACTCCTGAGAGAGAAGAGTGTGTATTATTCTCACTGTATGTTTTAAAGCAAATCAGCAGAAAAGGTACAACGAGGCACATCATCAAAGTAAGCAGAGGGAAAAGGTGCCACTGAGGCCAGTGCATAAAGCTAAAGATCTGGCCACAAAAACGTTTCTAAGCTGCTTACCTAGGCCTACTGAACCAGACTTGCGTGACGCTGAAGGGAAGAGAAAAAGAAGAATCAGCAAACTATTCTAACAAAATACAGTGTTTCTCAACTGTAGTTAATCACTTCATCAATAAAGCTAAGGCTTGCTTTTTTATTATAGGCCTGCTAAGGCATATAATACAGGATTTCTTAAAAACCATACCATTATATACTTTTTTTTATATACAGAAAGACATTTCCAAGTTTAAAATGCATTTGCATGTTTCTGTTTGATCTTTGCTTCGTTTACGTTTCACTCACTCAGTTTGCAGGCTGGTATAGGAGGGTCCCAGCTGAAGTCCTCTTGGCACTGAATCTGACTGATGCCGTCCAGCATGTAACCATCATCACATTCCAGAGTGATGTTAGTCCCAGAGCGATAAGTATTTCCTTTTATGGTTTTCTTAACACCTTGAACGTCTGGGAATATGCATCTGATCTCTGAAATTAGAAGTAACAAAAAAAGGATGTTTAATGAGAAGGAATGTAAAATACAAGAAATAAAACTGGGTTATTTAAGCTATTGTTCTTTAATTCCTTCTGAACGTAACCAGGAATTAATTCTTATTCCAGAGAGTAATTCCTTTCTTTGTGGCTGCAGAAGAGGGTAGGTGTCTCACTCCCGCATGTGAATATTTGTACAGATCAGCTATTCCACACTGATACTGCACATGAAAAGTCATGTGTAGTAGGGGCCCCTTGGGAGAAACCTGCCAGAGAAAGACATTTTTCTGATATTGGGCTACCAAAACATTTGGAGAAGAAAGGTGTAGCAGGGAAGAGTTCTGTGGGAGCTTTAGAGCCAACTGCCTATAACCCACTTCTAGTCTGTAGAAGTCCCTTGCCTTTAAAAGATGTCACCAGCCATATTATTTATCAATAATTAATTTATTAATTAGTCCAGCCATCTAAGCTATTTATAGCACTGATTTCAATGAAGTGAGTTAGTTGCTTCAATTTAAGTGTCTAACCGCCTTTGACAGTCCGAGCCTAAGAATTCTGGAGAAGAAGGTTCTCAGTGGAGACCAAAGGGCTAACATCAGTGTGTAACTTTTAACCTTTGTTTCACATATTTTTTTATATTTATTTTTATTTTCACAGGCAATAGTTACTAAGGACACTTCAAAACCACAAGAATGTGGGACAGCAGGGAGAATTTTTCTGTGAGACTGCTTCCTTTAAAGAGCCTCTGACTTATAAGCACTTGGTAAGTTATTTCCTTTCATTGTTATCCAAGCACGTTTCAACTCTTGAGTCACTGGGGTGGGTGCAACTCCACCAGGAAAGCACCCTGTGTGGGTAATGATTTTATTCTGATGAACGTCCAGTTTTCCATGCAGGAACACCCACACTAGGAATCTTGTGACATTCATGAAATGGCCTGTAGTCAAGTTTGCCCGATGACTGACCTTCACAGTGAGCTACACAGAAGTGCCAGGTCACAGATATAGAGGCATTTTCTGAGAAGGGAATAATCAGGCTCCTGTGTAATCTACGGACTGTCCATCAGAGACAAATTCTCTGATATAATAATTTCCTTTGTTTCCTGTTAGTGATAATTGGGGAGTGAGAGACACAAAAAAGGGAATAAAGGGGAAGGGAAAAAGTTTCTACTCTTCTACTAAAAGTAAAAAGGTTTTAATGGAGGAAAGTTACTCTACAAGTCATTCATAGCAACAAAAGCAGAGATGGAAAGCATGCAAGAATTAAAATCACCTTCGAGAATTCATGGTTCTGCCACCACGAATTCCAAACAAAATGAGCAAACCTTTGCACTGAGGAGGTGGCTGGCTCCAGGTTCCTGACACCGTGCAGTTGATGAAAGCATTCCCGACAAGTGAATAACCAGGATTACAGCTGTAGGATACAGATGCTCCATAGGAAAAAGTGTCAGAGATGTTGCCTTTGAGCTTCCCATTGGTGATGTTTGGAGGATGGAGGCACTTTACAACTGGAAAGTCAAGGAGAGACAAACGACAGCATTGACTCAAGGATCCTGATGGACTGCCAGAAAGTAGGTAAGGCACCGTGCCTTTGCAGCCTTGATTATTCCCTTTTACTTTCTTCACCTAGGCTAAGTAACTGATTTTGTAACCCTGTAACTCCATCAGGCTTTGGAAATGGGTATATACTTGCTCTTATCACTCATTCTATAGTAGAGGATTCAGATTTAGTCCTCATACAAACCTTTCCCTAAGGCAAATCATGTTAAATGTCCTTTCTTCTTAGCTCTCTGCAACAAAAACACACCTTTACAGACCGGAGGAGGATGGCTCCAGGCTCCAGACTCTGTGCAATAAATGGATGCTGTCCCAATGAGAGAGAAGCCAGGCTCACAGATGTATCTTACAGATATTCCAGGAGTGAAAAATACTTTTGCCGGGCCACTGAGAGACCCATGGGCGATATCTGCAGGCTTGGAACAGCGCAGCACTAGAAAGAGAGAAGTGCAGATCAAAACAGAGCTCAGACAGGCAAGAACTTTTGAGCACCTCTGGACGGCCATACACTCACTCCCACAGCACTGAATCCAACGCACAGAGCCAGCCCTGCCCAGCCCTCTGCACTCACTTCACCCCAAATCATTTATAAAGCATATGGCATCACACACATTTCTTCTTAGACTAAGGAACATTGCCCAGCATCATCTTTCCTGGTATATCAGGTAAGAAGAATGATTAGTTCATATATATAATGGGAATTCCACACTTGTAAGGCCATCTTATTACAACAGCCATACAGGTTCCTTACAGCTGGCAAAGCTGGCCTAAGCTCATTTTTAAGGTGTTCATACTAAGAAACTGAGGCACCAGATACTGCACCATTAAGAATGGGAAAAATCAGGATAGATGGATCTTCAGATCTGAACACTAGACTCCAGATTCCTCTTGCGTCCTGAACATGTTGCAACACACTACCAAGAGTGATAAGTTCAGAAAGGATAGCCACTTAAGGACAGATAACACATGCTTTCCTCTTTCACAGACAGGGAGTGGAGGATCCCATGTGATCGCAGGCTGGCACTGGGACTTGTGGAGGTCTTTTGGAACATTAGCAGCGTTTGCATTCAATTGTAATCATGTCTCTGGGCCTATAGAAGGACTCCAGTCTGATTGCTTTTCCATTCCCAACTCTTGGGCTCACAGCCAACTGTGGACAGTGAGGCTATAAAGAACCCTTTAGACTATGAAACTTGAGTGGGATAGAGACCACAGAGTCCACAGAGACCTCATTCTTTCTTTAGTGGTAGAGTTTGTTGAAGCAACAGCTGATTTCAGCAGGTCCTTAGCCAAATATCACTACGTTTAATGCATTTAGAAAGTTGGGAAGAATCAGTGGAAAGAGCACAGACAGACCTTCGCACCGAGGAGGGGGATGGCTCCAGACTCCATTTGTTGTACAATGAACAGACTTATTCCCAATGAGGAAGAAGCCGTGTTTGCAGCGGTAGTGCACAAGTGCTCCTACATCAAAAGTGTCTGAGAAACGACTGCTGTGTTCCCCATTATCAATGCCTGGAGGAGGTGGACACTTCACTACTGAAAGAGGAGAGGGAGGTGAGAAGGTGACATTAAATTGTAAAAAAAGTGATAACAAGAGAGTAAAAAAGTGGAATTAACCCTCTTCACTGCAAAAAGCAGGACAGGTTGGGAGGAGGAGTTAGCATTTAGTAAATCTTGCCTCTTCTTATAATAGACCTACCTGGCTTCATTGTGGTATCAGGATGATGATAGTGTTCTGCCAGTCCATCTAGATGCAGCATTAAGAGTTTAAAATACATATATGGTTGAGCAAATACAATGCACAAATTTACCTTCATTTTCCATCATCCTGCCTTTATATTTCCAGCAAAAATTTCACTCCCCTCTGATAGTGTCCTGCCATGAAGCTACCAAATTTCTCACTTTCAGGAAACAAAGAGAACATGGATTATGGATTGCAACAAGCAGGGTGAGAAAAGTGCAAATCGTGCTCATACTTACAGCGTTACCCAAAACCTGGCTTATCTCCTGTGCAAGAAGAGAGGCATAAATAAAAGGAACAATTTCTGGTTTCTCCTTAAAGTAGTTGGAGCAAACAGGAAAGATAAAGCCAACTTTGGCTTCAGTGAGGGGGCAGGAGCAGTCAGGGAGGAATCTGCAATGCTAACAAGTCAGAGTGCTGACACTTACCCTGCTCACAGACGGGTAGGGGTGGACTCCATGTTTTATCAGCTTGGCACTGGGTTGTGCGATGGCCTCGCAAGGTGAAACCTTTACGGCACTTAAAGCTAACAGTATCTTTGTATGTGTAGCGGTATTTAAGAACAGCTACTCTCCCATTCCGGATTTTTGGGGCTGGACATACCACCTCTGAAAAATAAATTCATTATCTCAAAGAGGAAGCCATATGTACACTGTAATTGATGCATATGTCAAGTCCATCCTTAATGTGCCACTGCTCAGAGTTTCACAGGTGGTATTTGGAGACTCACAGAAGAATAATTTCAAGAATTGAGGGCTTTTTAGTTCTTTCAGGTACCCTAGGTTTACCACATATATATGACCAGAGTTTTGTGCCTATGAGCAGAATAATGCAAATACATTCCAATAAATATGTTAAATGGTGTAAAAATCTGTACGCGTTGTTTGTCATTCTCATGACTGCTTTACTATACCAAGCTCATGCCTTCCAAAGCAGTTCCATGTGAAGGAAAGACTAGCTGCAATGATCAACCCCACAAGGCAATACAGCCTGTGGTTTAGATAACAGTACAGTATTTGGAAGATCCCAGTTTGGTTTTACTCAATATCCCACTCTTCTACTGCAAGACACATCTCTTCCTTAATTTATTATTTATGTTTGTGAAACAACAAGGACAACAAATCCCTGCTGGCATCTCACAACTCTTCATTCTACATAGCTCTGAAAGATCAAAAGGTAGCATCTGGAAGACTTTTAAAAGAAACCAAGCAGGCAAACAAAACAAAACAATCCTAGAGGAATATTATGCTTAAAAAGTCTTATTCCTCAAGGCTCTATTTATTTTAAGGAAATGCCACTTTTTAATTTTAAGGACTTAATTTGGCAATTCTGGGCCAGATCTAGTGGCGACCTACTTACTCTGACAAATGGGAAGATCACCGCTCCATGCGACATCTCGTCCAAAAATCTCACATCGCCTATGAGACTGTCCAACCAGTCGGTGCCTGGAGTTACAGAGGAAGAAATATCAGTTGATACCAAGTCAGTCACCTTGGATTTTGCACTCCCACTCTGACACTACCCCCAGAGGTTTCTTTCTGTGGTCTCCTGATTGTGGCTGGTCACCGAGATGTTTCTGTTGGTTTGACACATGGGAATGAAGGACACTAAGTTACTTCTTCCCAGATCCAAGAGGAACAGCAATGACCCCAAATTACTCTGGGTTACATTGGTCGGGTGCTAAATCAGGACTCAGACCCAAGTGATTTCCAAACTGCTGGAGCCTCCTTGCAGCACCTGCTTGCTTGCACTCTCAGCTCCTGCTGGGTGGCATCTGAGAAGGCAGACTGAAACTGAAGTTTGCCAGGTAAGCTATTGAGCACAGGCAGGGAAAACTGAGAGACCCTTCTCCCTTTCCTGAGCAGGCAACTGTGGCATAACTGGAACCAAAATACAAATTCTGGCTTGCTGTGGGAGAATGGCCTGCACAGAGGAGTGCGCTCTGAGCCTTTTCTGTAAGTTGCCCAACACCGAGCTCAGACATGGAGTCAGCAAAGGCAGCGTGGGACTCACCCTTCTTCACACGTGTGGTTCACAGTTGACCCAAAAAGGAGATCTGTCAGAACAATAACTCTGCCATTCTTTGGTGTTTCTGGGTATTTACATTGCTTCCCTGGGAAAGAACAAGGCTGAGTTTAAACTCCTCTCTTGCAGTTTTGTAATGCACTATGAGAAGGTACCTTAAGGATCTGTCCACATTCAGACACCAATAAAGACATGATTTTTAAAAGGCCAATAGCTGCCCAAACTATGTGACTAGTGAAGCCATGTGTGTATAATTTTTTAAAGAATTTCTTTAAGAAACCCACAAAGGTAGCTTAGACAATTTTCAACAACGAACACCAAACTGATTGAGCTATTCACTTTTACAGAACGCTAGCGCTTCAGACCACGTGTGGTTTTTGAGGCATGTCAGAGTTGAGGGTACTCCAGGGTGTCTCATGTATCCTGGCTGGCAGTTGTATCGCACGGTGTCCCCAATGGGAAACTCCCTCAGATTTTTGTATTCCTCAGTTAGCTCAGCAAAGGTTAATTTTGGAGGTGCTCCACATCCACCTAGCAGGAAAGAAAACACAGGGAAAAATAGGATATCAACTACACAAAGTTCTTTTAAAATGTATATTAAGTATGCATAGATAAAAGTTTACTAGCAAAACCGAGAACAAAAGAGTAGGACTGAAGGATTCAGCATTTTGGTAAGAGTCCTACAGTCTTTTAAAGGCAGTAATTCCCAGACTACCCATAACTCCAGCCATTATCTCCAAACTGCTGTGTACCTGCACACCGAGGAAGTGGATCGCTCCAGTTTCCAGAGTCAGTACAGTAAATTGATGCCTCACCCAGGAGGCTGTAGCCAGGGTCACAGCTGTAATTTACAACCATCCCAAGAGTAAAAACTTCAAAGTCCTGGCTGTTGTGATTTCCTTTCTCAATATTTGGAGGTGAAGGACATTGCAGCACTAAAGAGAGAGGACAAAACAAAATGAAAAAATGGCTTGGACAAGGTAACATGCAGGAAGGATGCATGCATAAAGCCAACAAAATGCACACAGCATCCTGCACGTGCTGAAAGCACGCTTAGACCCGTGGGTGTCACTGGACGCGCAGTTCCCCCCTGCCCACGCCAGTTCTGCTGGTTGGCAGGTTTGCCTGCTCCAGGCTGAGCTGAGCACAGGACGGATGCTCAGCCAGCCACAGGTGCACGAGGAGCTGCGGCAGCAGCCGGCCCCACCTGCGCAGCGTGGGTACGGGAGGCTCCAGTTCCCCGAGGCCGAGCACAGGACGGTGGGGTCTCCGAAGAGGGAGAAGCCGGGCTGGCAGCTGTAGCTCACGGACATGCCGCTGGTGAAGTTTGCCCCGAGCTCTGCGCTGTGCGTGGCGTGGGCGATGACGGGAGGTGGAGGACAGGGCAGCGCTAACGGGGAGGAGCAGAGAACGGCACTTTAGTGATTTTGCCTGACAGAGGAGCACACGTAACACAGCAAAACACCGTCAGAGCCGAAGCGATCGAGTGAGGCAGAGAGCACGGCCTCAGGGCCCCTCCAGCACAAGGATGGCCCTGAGCATCGTCTTTCCAAACCCCCGTGTGCCCATGCTCACCTGGCTCGCAGATGGGGACAGCAGGCGCCCAGCGGCCATTGGGCTGGCACTTGGCTTCATGGCTGCCCCACAGCACGTAGCCCGGGCGGCACTGGAAGGTGACGTTGGCCCCGGGATGGTACACGGCTCTCTGTCCTTCAGCCACATCTCCATTCTGGACGTTGGGGCTTGTGCAGGTGATCACTGGAAGTGAAAAGCAGCAGAGCGTGGGCTGGGGAAGCAGCTGCCAGAGCTGGGGGATCCCGCTTTGGTTTTGCGAAGTCAAAATTCAGGGAAGGCCGTGCGACCACGAGGGTCTGCTTTTCACTATGGCTAACAGCATTCACAGCTCACCTTCACACCGGGGGTAAGGGATGCTCCAGGTTCCATTGGGCGTACAGTACAGAGTTCTTTTTCCAACAAGAGAATAGCCAGGGTCACAGCTGTAATTTACAGACTCGCCGGGGATGAAGACTTTCACATCCTCGCCATCGTGCTGGCCATGGTCAATTGGCAATGGGGAGGGACACAGCCGCCCTACGGGGAAGGAAATCTCCACTGAGAACAGGATGGGCTTTGGGGTTTTCTCGTTTGTTTTCCCGCTTAGCACCAGAGAACGGAGTCTCTCTAAGTACAAGTATGTGGATTTTTACTTTTCTCCCCTTCTTTCCTCCCGTAATCCCTTTGTAGCACTGGCATATCCACAAGTGAAAAAGGCAGGTGAATGCACCTTCACACCGAGGGGCAGGGACGCTCCAAGCTCCAGAAGCAGTACAATTAAGCCGTGCCTCTCCAACAAGAACGTAGCCAGGATCGCAGGCGTAGCTCACGGACATGCCGCTGGTGAAAACTGCCGTGGCTTGGCCACTGTGCTTTCCGTTGGCAATGGCTGGAGGGCGAGAGCACTGCGACACTGGGGAGAGAGGGCAAAACCACATTCACGTCCGTAGTGACCAGAAGGAGGAATATGGAAAAATGAGTGCGTTGGTGCCAGGAACATTGCGGCTGAGCTGCCAGCCTGTAAGAGGCAGGGGTGTCTCGGACAGGTATCTCTTGGCTGCTGCTCGTGTCCAGAGACCATCGAGATATTCAGCCCTCTGGACCACTTAGGATGTATTTCTGTGCCCTCGTCGCCAGTGAGTGCCAACGGGCTCTCGGTGAGCGCAGCCGGGGTGGTGCAGGCACTAACACATCCCAGCCCCACACCCTCCCCAGCCCCTCCTGCCTTGTGAACAGCCACTGCTGCACAGCCCATCCCTGTGCGTGGCCTGCCCTGCCCGCAGCCTCGCCGGCGGGGACGGATGCCGGCGCACCGCAGAGCCCTACCTCCGCACCGCGGTGGCGGCCCGCTCCACACGCCGTGCTCCCCGTCCGCCGTGGTGCAGAAGATGGAGGGCTCTCCAGCCAGTGGGTGGCCGGGCTCGCAGGTGTAGGTGACCACATCGGCGTAGGAGAAGGTGCCCATCCACTGCCCACTGTGTCTGCCGTGGGGGATGTCCGGCGGCGGATCACAGGTGATACCTGCGGGCGTGTACAAGGTGGCTTTTAGCATCAGTGCTGCAGCAGCACCCGGGGTCTGCAGGACAGACACGCTTCCCAGGAAGGGAAGCGACGGGGATGAACCCATCTCAGCGAGGATGCTCTCTGTCTTTGCCTTGGAAGCTCTTTCGCAAGGAAAGCACCGATCTGAACCTCTTTGTGCTGTGTTTGCTTTCTCATCAGTCTCTGCTCAGCCCCGGCCACCGTGTACTTACTCTGGCAGACGGGAACATCACCGCTCCAGCTCACCCGCGTCCCAGAGCTTGAAATCACACAGTGCCGCTGGGCCGCTCCAACCAGCCTGTGCCTGCGGTCAAACAAAGGCACTCTAGTCAACTACAGGACTGGCTTTGGAGGTCGCATCTCCCACAGCAACCAAGTATTGCCTTAGTTGCCATCTAATACTGCCAGCTTAAAGCTATGAACCTTAGCTCATCTGGGGTCTGCCCCCAGGTCTCATCAGTCAGCACAGGCAGTACATCCCTGGGAGGCTCAGGGAGCTGCCACGCCCTCTCCTCTTCCTTCTGTCCTCTAGAAAAGTCCACTTTAACGACTTCTACTTTAAGCCAAAGCTTCCAAAATAAAACCCTCCTTTCCCCTCGTATGCTCCACAAAACCAGACTCAGGCGGTCGCGCCCTCTAAAGGGCCATTAACAATTTATCAGTAAATCCCCTTGTCCAATTCCTGTTGCCATTTGGACAAGAAATTAGACTAGAACTAGACCGTTGCAAAGACCAGAATTGCTTTAGTGCCAAAACTGGTTTAAGCCACCCAGAGGATTCTGAGGTTTTCCCGGATCATTTGGAGGATTTCTGTTTTCTCTCAGCACCTGAGAACTCCACTTTTTCCTCCAGCATCGCCTTGTGCAGGCAACAGCGCGGTGCTCTGAGCTCAGAGACACAAGCAGTGGTCTCTTGTGGGAGGACACGCGGTGCCTACGAGTGGCAGGGAGAGCAGAAGCATTGCTAATCTCATCCCGATGAGGTGAAGGAGCTTGGCTGGGACTCACCCTTCATTGCAGGTGTAATTCACTGTGGACCCAAAGAAGACATCTGTTGTAACGATAACTCTGCCGTTCTCTGGTTCTCCTGGATGATCACACCTTCTCCCTGGGCAGAAGAAGACCTGGTTTTAAAGCTTCTTTAACTCAATGCCATAGGAAAAGGGTCACTAATGCTGGGAGTCTGCCCAGACCCCGCGGAGGAGGGAACTGACAGGGAGAAATGGCCAGGCTCCAGTCATCACCCTGCGCTTTCAACAAACTAGAAGCATCTGCAAAACGTACGTTTGCAAAACTCCTGGGCTTCAGACCACGTCTGATTTTCAAGACACGTAATAGTTGGTGATATCTGTGGATGTTTTGCGTATCCAGGCCGACAGGTGTACTTCACAGTCTTCCCAACAGGAAAGTCGGTCTGATTTTTATACTCCTTGTTTAGCTCAGCAAACAATAACGTTGTTGGTGTGCCACAGCCGGCTGCCAAGAAACAAAATGCACATGAGAAATTCACGCTGGCTGTGAAACGCAGCTAAAGAGCAACAAGTGCATTGGCAGCACTGTTACAAACCCCAAGGTATTAATACCTCTTCTACGTATTCTGACGTTTATCTACATAAATTAACGCTTACTTAGCATGGAAGGACACATGCACCCAATTTGCATGTTCTTAAAAAAATGAAGCAAAACATCCTCCACCCCCCAGAAAACCCCAACAGTTTGGCCAGTTTGGTGTTTCCACACTCTGCACATCCTACACGGCAGCACTGCCACCGTAGAGCGTGTTGTCTTTGGGCCACAGAGTGCAGGAATCCACAATTTCAGAAATTAGAACAGCCAAGACTGTCTCCTTGCGGGAAACTATGGGCTTTAGCAGTGCCACCAGGTTATTCCCAGAGCACCAAAATGCACACAGCGTCCTGCACGTGCTGAAAGCACGCTTAGACCCGTGGGTGTCACTGGACGCGCAGTTCCCCCCTGCCCACGCCAGTTCTGCTGGTTGGCAGGTTTGCCTGCTCCAGGCTGAGCCGAGCACAGGACGGATGCTCAGCCAGCCACGGGTGCACGAGGAGCTGCGGCAGCAGCCGGCCCCACCTGCGCAGCGTGGGTACGGGAGGCTCCAGTTCCCCGAGGCCGAGCACAGGACGGTGGGGTCTCCGAAGAGGGAGAAGCCGGGCTGGCAGCTGTAGCTCACGGACATGCCGCTGGTGAAGTTTGCCCCGAGCTCTGCGCTGTGCGTGGCGTGGGCGATGACGGGAGGTGGAGGACAGGGCAGCGCTAACGGGGAGGAGCAGAGAACGGCACTTTAGTGATTTTTCCTGACAGAGGAGCACACGTAACACAGCAAAACACCGTCAGAGCCGAAGCGATCGAGTGAGGCAGAGAGCACGGCCTCAGGGCCCCTCCAGCACAAGGATGGCCCTGAGCATCGTCTTTCCAAACCGCCGTGTGCCCATGCTCACCTGGCTCGCAGATGGGGACAGCAGGCGCCCAGCGGCCATCGGGCTGGCACTTGGCTTCATGGCTGCCCCACAGCACGTAGCCCGGGCGGCACTGGAAGGTGACGTTGGCCCCGGGATGGTACACGGCTCTCTGTCCTTCAGCCACATCTCCATTCTGGACGTTGGGGCTTGTGCAGGTGATCACTGGAAGTGAAAAGCAGCAGAGCGTGGGCTGGGGAAGCAGCTGCCAGAGCTGGGGGATCCCGCTTTGGTTTTGCGAAGTCAAAATTCAGGGAAGGCCGTGCGACCACGAGGGTCTGCTTTTCACTATGGCTAACAGCATTCACAGCTCACCTTCACACCGGGGGTAAGGGATGCTCCAGGTTCCATTGGGCGTACAGTACAGAGTTCTTTTTCCAACAAGAGAATAGCCAGGGTCACAGCTGTAATTTACAGACTCGCCGGGGATGAAGACTTTCACATCCTCGCCATCGTGCTGGCCATGGTCAATTGGCAATGGGGAGGGACACAGCCGCCCTACGGGGAAGGAAATCTCCACTGAGAACAGGATGGGCTTTGGGGTTTTCTCGTTTGTTTTCCCGCTTAGCACCAGAGAACGGAGTCTCTCTAAGTACAAGTATGTGGATTTTTACTTTTCTCCCCTTCTTTCCTCCCGTAATCCCTTTGTAGCACTGGCATATCCACAAGTGAAAAAGGCAGGTGAATGCACCTTCACACCGAGGGGCAGGGACGCTCCAAGCTCCAGAAGCAGTACAATTAAGCCGTGCCTCTCCAACAAGAACGTAGCCAGGATCGCAGGCGTAGCTCACGGACATGCCGCTGGTGAAAACTGCCGTGGCTTGGCCACTGTGCTTTCCGTTGGCAATGGCTGGAGGGCGAGAGCACTGCGACACTGGGGAGAGAGGGCAAAACCACATTCACGTCCGTAGTGACCAGAAGGAGGAATATGGAAAAATGAGTGCGTTGGTGCCAGGAACATTGCGGCTGAGCTGCCAGCCTGTAAGAGGCAGGGGTGTCTCGGACAGGTATCTCTTGGCTGCTGCTCGTGTCCAGAGACCATCGAGATGCTTCAGCCCTCTGGACCACTTAGGATGTATTTCTGTGCCCTCGTCGCCAGTGAGTGCCAACGGGCTCTCGGTGAGCGCAGCCGGGGTGGTGCAGGCACTAACACATCCCAGCCCCACACCCTCCCCGGCCCCTCCTGCCTTGTGAACAGCCACTGCTGCACAGCCCATCCCTGTGCGTGGCCTGCCCTGCCCGCAGCCTCGCCGGCGGGGACGGATGCCGGCGCACCGCAGAGCCCTACCTCCGCACCGCGGTGGCGGCCCGCTCCACACGCCGTGCTCCCCGTCCGCCGTGGTGCAGAAGATGGAGGGCTCTCCAGCCAGTGGGTGGCCGGGCTCGCAGGTGTAGGTGACCACATCGGCGTAGGAGAAGGTGCCCATCCACTGCCCACTGTGTCTGCCGTGGGGGATGTCCGGCGGCGGATCACAGGTGATACCTGCGGGCGTGTACAAGGTGGCTTTTAGCATCAGTGCTGCAGCAGCACCCGGGGTCTGCAGGACAGACACGCTTCCCAGGAAGGGAAGCGACGGGGATGAACCCATCTCAGCGAGGATGCTCTCTGTCTTTGCCTTGGAAGCTCTTTCGCAAGGAAAGCACCGATCTGAACCTCTTTGTGCTGTGTTTGCTTTCTCATCAGTCTCTGCTCAGCCCCGGCCACCGTGTACTTACTCTGGCAGACGGGAACATCACCGCTCCAGCTCACCCGCGTCCCAGAGCTTGAAATCACACAGTGCCGCTGGGCCGCTCCAACCAGCCTGTGCCTGCGGTCAAACAAAGGCACTCTAGTCAACTACAGGACTGGCTTTGGAGGTCGCATCTCCCACAGCAACCAAGTATTGCCTTAGTTGCCATCTAATACTGCCAGCTTAAAGCTATGAACCTTAGCTCATCTGGGGTCTGCCCCCAGGTCTCATCAGTCAGCACAGGCAGTACATCCCTGGGAGGCTCAGGGAGCTGCCACGCCCTCTCCTCTTCCTTCTGTCCTCTAGAAAAGTCCACTTTAACGACTTCTACTTTAAGCCAAAGCTTCCAAAATAAAACCCTCCTTTCCCCTCGTATGCTCCACAAAACCAGACTCAGGCGGTCGCGCCCTCTAAAGGGCCATTAACAATTTATCAGTAAATCCCCTTGTCCAATTCCTGTTGCCATTTGGACAAGAAATTAGACTAGAACTAGACCGTTGCAAAGACCAGAATTGCTTTAGTGCCAAAACTGGTTTAAGCCACCCAGAGGATTCTGAGGTTTTCCCGGATCATTTGGAGGATTTCTGTTTTCTCTCAGCACCTGAGAACTCCACTTTTTCCTCCAGCATCGCCTTGTGCAGGCAACAGCGCGGTGCTCTGAGCTCAGAGACACAAGCAGTGGTCTCTTGTGGGAGGACACGCAGTGCCTATGAGTGGCAGGGAGAGCAGAAGCATTGCTAATCTCATCCCGATGAGGTGAAGGAGCTTGGCTGGGACTCACCCTTCATTGCAGGTGTAATTCACTGTGGACCCAAAGAAGACATCTGTTGTAACGATAACTCTGCCGTTCTCTGGTTCTCCTGGATGATCACACCTTCTCCCTGGGCAGAAGAAGACCTGGTTTTAAAGCTTCTTTAACTCAATGCCATAGGAAAAGGGTCACTAATGCTGGGAGTCTGCCCAGACCCCGCGGAGGAGGGAACTGACAGGGAGAAATGGCCAGGCTCCAGTCATCACCCTGCGCTTTCAACAAACTAGAAGCATCTGCAAAACGTACGTTTGCAAAACTCCTGGGCTTCAGACCACGTCTGATTTTCAAGACACGTAATAGTTGGTGATATCTGTGGATGTTTTGCGTATCCAGGCCGACAGGTGTACTTCACAGTCTTCCCAACAGGAAAGTCGGTCTGATTTTTATACTCCTTGTTTAGCTCAGCAAACAATAACGTTGTTGGTGTGCCACAGCCGGCTGCCAAGAAACAAAATGCACATGAGAAATTCACGCTGGCTGTGAAACGCAGCTAAAGAGCAACAAGTGCATTGGCAGCACTGTTACAAACCCCAAGGTATTAATACCTCTTCTACGTATTCTGACGTTTATCTACATAAATTAACGCTTACTTAGCATGGAAGGACACATGCACCCAATTTGCATGTTCTTAAAAAAATGAAGCAAAACATCCTCCACCCCCCAGAAAACCCCAACAGTTTGGCCAGTTTGGTGTTTCCACACTCTGCACATCCTACACGGCAGCACTGCCACCGTAGAGCGTGTTGTCTTTGGGCCACAGAGTGCAGGAATCCACAATTTCAGAAATTAGAACAGCCAAGACTGTCCCCTTGCGGGAAACTATGGGCTTTAGCAGTGCACCAGGTTATTCCCAGAGCACCAAAATGCACACAGCGTCCTGCACGTGCTGAAAGCACGCTTAGACCCGTGGGTGTCACTGGACGCGCAGTTCCCCCCTGCCCACGCCAGTTCTGCTGGTTGGCAGGTTTGCCTGCTCCAGGCTGAGCTGAGCACAGGACGGATGCTCAGCCAGCCACGGGTGCACGAGGAGCTGCGGCAGCAGCCGGCCCCACCTGCGCAGCGTGGGTACGGGAGGCTCCAGTTCCCCGAGGCCGAGCACAGGACGGTGGGGTCTCCGAAGAGGGAGAAGCCGGGCTGGCAGCTGTAGCTCACGGACATGCCGCTGGTGAAGTTTGCCCCGAGCTCTGCGCTGTGCGTGGCGTGGGCGATGACGGGAGGTGGAGGACAGGGCAGCGCTAACGGGGAGGAGCAGAGAACGGCACTTTAGTGATTTTGCCTGACAGAGGAGCACACGTAACACAGCAAAACACCGTCAGAGCCGAAGCGATCGAGTGAGGCAGAGAGCACGGCCTCAGGGCCCCTCCAGCACAAGGATGGCCCTGAGCATCGTCTTTCCAAACCGCCGTGTGCCCATGCTCACCTGGCTCGCAGATGGGGACAGCAGGCGCCCAGCGGCCATTGGGCTGGCACTTGGCTTCATGGCTGCCCCACAGCACGTAGCCCGGGCGGCACTGGAAGGTGACGTTGGCCCCGGGATGGTACACGGCTCTCTGTCCTTCAGCCACATCTCCATTCTGGACGTTGGGGCTTGTGCAGGTGATCACTGGAAGTGAAAAGCAGCAGAGCGTGGGCTGGGGAAGCAGCTGCCAGAGCTGGGGGATCCCGCTTTGGTTTTGCGAAGTCAAAATTCAGGGAAGGCCGTGCGACCACGAGGGTCTGCTTTTCACTATGGCTAACAGCATTCACAGCTCACCTTCACACCGGGGGTAAGGGATGCTCCAGGTTCCATTGGGCGTACAGTACAGAGTTCTTTTTCCAACAAGAGAATAGCCAGGGTCACAGCTGTAATTTACAGACTCGCCGGGGATGAAGACTTTCACATCCTCGCCATCGTGCTGGCCATGGTCAATTGGCAATGGGGAGGGACACAGCCGCCCTACGGGGAAGGAAATCTCCACTGAGAACAGGATGGGCTTTGGGGTTTTCTCGTTTGTTTTCCCGCTTAGCACCAGAGAACGGAGTCTCTCTAAGTACAAGTATGTGGATTTTTACTTTTCTCCCCTTCTTTCCTCCCGTAATCCCTTTGTAGCACTGGCATATCCACAAGTGAAAAAGGCAGGTGAATGCACCTTCACACCGAGGGGCAGGGACGCTCCAAGCTCCAGAAGCAGTACAATTAAGCCGTGCCTCTCCAACAAGAACGTAGCCAGGATCGCAGGCGTAGCTCACGGACATGCCGCTGGTGAAAACTGCCGTGGCTTGGCCACTGTGCTTTCCGTTGGCAATGGCTGGAGGGCGAGAGCACTGCGACACTGGGGAGAGAGGGCAAAACCACATTCACGTCCGTAGTGACCAGAAGGAGGAATATGGAAAAATGAGTGCGTTGGTGCCAGGAACATTGCGGCTGAGCTGCCAGCCTGTAAGAGGCAGGGGTGTCTCGGACAGGTATCTCTTGGCTGCTGCTCGTGTCCAGAGACCATCGAGATGCTTCAGCCCTCTGGACCACTTAGGATGTATTTCTGTGCCCTCGTCGCCAGTGAGTGCCAACGGGCTCTCGGTGAGCGCAGCCGGGGTGGTGCAGGCACTAACACATCCCAGCCCCACACCCTCCCCGGCCCCTCCTGCCTTGTGAACAGCCACTGCTGCACAGCCCATCCCTGTGCGTGGCCTGCCCTGCCCGCAGCCTCGCCGGCGGGGACGGATGCCGGCGCACCGCAGAGCCCTACCTCCGCACCGCGGTGGCGGCCCGCTCCACACACCGTGCTCCCCGTCCGCCGTGGTGCAGAAGATGGAGGGCTCTCCAGCCAGTGGGTGGCCGGGCTCGCAGGTGTAGGTGACCACATCGGCGTAGGAGAAGGTGCCCATCCACTGCCCACTGTGTCTGCCGTGGGGGATGTCCGGCGGCGGATCACAGGTGATACCTGCGGGCGTGTACAAGGTGGCTTTTAGCATCAGTGCTGCAGCAGCACCCGGGGTCTGCAGGACAGACACGCTTCCCAGGAAGGGAAGCGACGGGGATGAACCCATCTCAGCGAGGATGCTCTCTGTCTTTGCCTTGGAAGCTCTTTCGCAAGGAAAGCACCGATCTGAACCTCTTTGTGCTGTGTTTGCTTTCTCATCAGTCTCTGCTCAGCCCCGGCCACCGTGTACTTACTCTGGCAGACGGGAACATCACCGCTCCAGCTCACCCGCGTCCCAGAGCTTGAAATCACACAGTGCCGCTGGGCCGCTCCAACCAGCCTGTGCCTGCGGTCAAACAAAGGCACTCTAGTCAACTACAGGACTGGCTTTGGAGGTCGCATCTCCCACAGCAACCAAGTATTGCCTTAGTTGCCATCTAATACTGCCAGCTTAAAGCTATGAACCTTAGCTCATCTGGGGTCTGCCCCCAGGTCTCATCAGTCAGCACAGGCAGTACATCCCTGGGAGGCTCAGGGAGCTGCCACGCCCTCTCCTCTTCCTTCTGTCCTCTAGAAAAGTCCACTTTAACGACTTCTACTTTAAGCCAAAGCTTCCAAAATAAAACCCTCCTTTCCCCTCGTATGCTCCACAAAACCAGACTCAGGCGGTCGCGCCCTCTAAAGGGCCATTAACAATTTATCAGTAAATCCCCTTGTCCAATTCCTGTTGCCATTTGGACAAGAAATTAGACTAGAACTAGACCGTTGCAAAGACCAGAATTGCTTTAGTGCCAAAACTGGTTTAAGCCACCCAGAGGATTCTGAGGTTTTCCCGGATCATTTGGAGGATTTCTGTTTTCTCTCAGCACCTGAGAACTCCACTTTTTCCTCCAGCATCGCCTTGTGCAGGCAACAGCGCGGTGCTCTGAGCTCAGAGACACAAGCAGTGGTCTCTTGTGGGAGGACACGCGGTGCCTACGAGTGGCAGGGAGAGCAGAAGCATTGCTGATCTCATCCCGATGAGGTGAAGGAGCTTGGCTGGGACTCACCCTTCATTGCAGGTGTAATTCACTGTGGACCCAAAGAAGACATCTGTTGTAACGATAACTCTGCCGTTCTCTGGTTCTCCTGGATGACCACACTTTCTCCCTGGGCAGAAGAAGACCTGGTTTTAAAGCTTCTTTAACTCAATGCCATAGGAAAAGGGTCACTAATGCTGGGAGTCTGCCCAGACCCCGCGGAGGAGGGAACTGACAGGGAGAAATGGCCAGGCTCCAGTCATCACCCTGCGCTTTCAACAAACTAGAAGCATCTGCAAAACGTACGTTTGCAAAACTCCTGGGCTTCAGACCACGTCTGATTTTCAAGACACGTAATAGTTGGTGATATCTGTGGATGTTTTGCGTATCCAGGCCGACAGGTGTACTTCACAGTCTTCCCAACAGGAAAGTCGGTCTGATTTTTATACTCCTTGTTTAGCTCAGCAAACAATAACGTTGTTGGTGTGCCACAGCCAGCTGCCAAGAAACAAAATGCACATGAGAAATTCACGCTGGCTGTGAAACGCAGCTAAAGAGCAACAAGCGCATTGGCAGCACTGTTACAAACCCCAAGGTATTAATACCTCTTCTACGTATTCTGACGTTTATCTACATAAATTAACGCTTACTTAGCATGGAAGGACACATGCACCCAATTTGCATGTTCTTAAAAAAATGAAGCAAAACATCCTCCACCCCCCAGAAAACCCCAACAGTTTGGCCAGTTTGGTGTTTCCACACTCTGCACATCCTACATGGCAGCACTGCCACCGTAGAGCGTGTTGTCTTTGGGCCACAGAGTGCAGGAATCCACAATTTCAGAAATTAGAACAGCCAAGACTGTCCCCTTGCGGGAAACTATGGGCTTTAGCAGTGCACCAGGTTATTCCCAGAGCACCAAAATGCACACAGCGTCCTGCACGTGCTGAAAGCACGCTTAGACCCGTGGGTGTCACTGGACGCGCAGTTCCCCCCTGCCCACGCCAGTTCTGCTGGTTGGCAGGTTTGCCTGCTCCAGGCTGAGCCGAGCACAGGACGGATGCTCAGCCAGCCACGGGTGCACGAGGAGCTGCGGCAGCAGCCGGCCCCACCTGCGCAGCGTGGGTACGGGAGGCTCCAGTTCCCCGAGGCCGAGCACAGGACGGTGGGGTCTCCGAAGAGGGAGAAGCCGGGCTGGCAGCTGTAGCTCACGGACATGCCGCTGGTGAAGTTTGCCCCGAGCTCTGCGCTGTGCGTGGCGTGGGCGATGACGGGAGGTGGAGGACAGGGCAGCGCTAACGGGGAGGAGCAGAGAACGGCACTTTAGTGATTTTGCCTGACAGAGGAGCACACGTAACACAGCAAAACACCGTCAGAGCCGAAGCGATCGAGTGAGGCAGAGAGCACGGCCTCAGGGCCCCTCCAGCACAAGGATGGCCCTGAGCATCGTCTTTCCAAACCGCCGTGTGCCCATGCTCACCTGGCTCACAGATGGGGACAGCAGGCGCCCAGCGGCCATTGGGCTGGCACTTGGCTTCATGGCTGCCCCACAGCACGTAGCCCGGGCGGCACTGGAAGGTGACGTTGGCCCCGGGATGGTACACGGCTCTCTGTCCTTCAGCCACATCTCCATTCTGGACGTTGGGGCTTGTGCAGGTGATCACTGGAAGTGAAAAGCAGCAGAGCGTGGGCTGGGGAAGCAGCTGCCAGAGCTGGGGGATCCCGCTTTGGTTTTGCGAAGTCAAAATTCAGGGAAGGCCGTGCGACCACGAGGGTCTGCTTTTCACTATGGCTAACAGCATTCACAGCTCACCTTCACACCGGGGGTAAGGGATGCTCCAGGTTGCAGATGTCAAACAAGAAACTGCTGTTTTCCCGGTGAGGACATACCCTGGGTCACAGTAGTACTTCACTGATATTCCAGGGATGAAGACTTTCACGTTCTTGCTCTCATGCTGGCCATTTTTGATATTGGGAGGGGGAGGACACTGTGGCACTACAAGGATGGGAAAAAGTTGTAACTGGTGAAGAGTAGGTACTAGAAACTCCCACTGTAGGGTAAGGCAGCCTTTTCAATTCTTTCTTTCCCATTAACTTTTCCCAAATAGCTAGGGATGTCAGTGTATGAATTATGTTTCCATCCTACCCTCACCTATCTTCCACCCTTAATGGTTTTTGAGCTTATTGGCATCCAGAATGATCTGTTCTCACTGTTTAGGTGTTTACAGTGGTTAGTTTCCATTTGTGGCCCTAACAGCTTGGTCCGGCCTTTCCTTGGTTGTGAACAAGATCAGACACCTGCCTGGCTCACTCTCTTTCTGCATTCATTTAAGGAGATGAAAGCCCTACGTAACCAGGGTCTGAATGGGGTTATGAAGATGGGAGGACAGATATTTGCATGTTTTTTCTTTCTAGTCCTGGAGAGTGGCCCCTTTCCTCCAAGGTGAGGCAGTTGCACCCTGCCAGGTGCACTCACACAGTGGTTTAGAAGAAATCAGCTACCGCCCACCGCCTCATTTACACTTACTCTTTTCACAGATGGGGACAGGAGGGTCCCACGTCCCCCCAAACTGGCACTGAGACTCTTGAGAGCCCTTCAAAGCATAACCAAAATTGCATTCGAAGACAACGGTGTCTGCGAGTCTGTATGTGGTCTCCAGCCCAGTTGTTCTTCCATTCTCAATCTCAGGTCTTTTGCAGCCGGTTGCTGGAAGTGAAGAGCACGAGGCACCACTGGGGATGTGAAGCTCATCCCGGGTGCGGAGGGGCACTGACCAGGGGCAGTGCCTGCTGCTGAACCTTGCCATCACTGTCATGGGCATGTCAACATTATTGGCTCTCATTCTTACACAAAATATCACTATTCAACTGCACTTGTAGTCTATCCTTACTGAGGGGGCAGAAAGGGAAATCCACAGAGGCAGGTGGAGCTCCTCCTGCCTGTGGGAGCTTTGGCCTCTGCCTCTCACTGGAGATTTGTTCTGTAGTGATTAGACCAAGAGCCAAGAAGAAAGAAAGGGTCCAGGGAAAGGTAAAAGAAGCCAACACAAACACACCTTCACATCGGGGCCGCGGCCGGCTCCACGTTCCCCCAGCAGTGCAGCTAATGGAGGCATTCCCGATGAGGGAGTAGCCATCCCTGCAGGTGTACTGCACAGTTGAGCCTGGAAGGTGGGTGTCCGAGGGCTGGCCGCTGTGCTTCCCATTGGCAATGCCTGGAGGGGGAGGACACTTCACCTCTGTGAAGGAGAAGGAAAGGCAGATAAGAAATATGGACAAGGCAAGAAAAAAAATTTTACAAATCCAACCATCAAAAACCAAAGGAGGAAGAAAATAAATTCCATTAACTCCTTTGAATAAATATCTGTCATGTTAGCTGTCTTCCTGTCCGTGGGTGCAGCCACCATCATTCCTTCTGCCACTCACAACCGACTCTTGCTGGCAGGGACGGACACCAGCGCACCGCAGAGCCCTACCTCCGCACCGCGGTGGCGGCCCGCTCCACACGCCGTGCTCCCCGTCCGCCATGGTGCAGAAGATGGAGGGCTCTCCGGCCAGCTGGTGGCCGGGCTCGCAGGTGTAGGTGACCACATCGGTGTAGGAGAAGGTGCCCATCCACTGCCCACTGTGTCTGCCGTGGGGGATGTCCGGCGGCGGATCACAGGTGATACCTGCGGGCGTGTACAAGGTGGCTTTTAGCATCAGTGCTGCAGCAGCACCCGGGGTCTGCAGGACAGACACGCTTCCCAGGAAGGGAAGCGACGGGGATGAACCCGTCTCAGCAGTGATACTCTCTGGATACAGTGACCCAAATTTTCCAGAGACAAACCTTTTATGGAAAAAAATCACATGTGGGAAGGAAAACCTGTGCCCTCCTGTGAGTCACTTCCTTGCTGCCTATGTCCGGAGGTGGTGGGACAATTCTTACTTCCCTTTCCAAAACCATTGACACATGCAGAGAGAGGCTGGCCACACCATTCCTACACGTGACCAGTGAGAAATATTTACCCCAATAACAGGGAGTTTAAAATATTAATGGTTTTCCTGGTTTGGACCAGGATAATAAAAAGACCTTTGGAAACATTTTCAGAAACATCCAAAACAAAACAAAATGAGAAGAAAAATGAAAGATTTTACACATACAGTGACTTGAGATATCTTTTGCAATAAAGTCTTTGTCTTGAAAGATGTGCCACTGTTTCTTGCAAGCCACCTCCAAGGGCCTTTTGTTGTGGCCTACTTACGCTGGCAGACAGGAGCATCTCCACTCCACGAGACATGTGTGCCAGAGACCTCGCATGTTCTCTGAGAGCCTCCAACCAACTTGTACCTGGAGTCACAGAGAAGGATTTATTAATTTACTTTAGGAGACTTGAGATTTCCTTACAACCCTTGTAAGTGGCAGCCAAGACTTCTGACATGGGAGCTATGTTCCTTCACGTAAAGCTAAAAGTCTGCTTTACTTTCACTTGGCAGCTGAATTCAGCTTGTCACAAGACTCACCCTTTGTCACAAGTGTAATTCACTTTGGACCCGAAGAGGAGGTCCGTCAGGACAACAGCTCTTCCATTCTCCAGATCCCCTGGGTCAGCACACTGTTTCCCTGGAAGGGAACATCAGCCACCATTAGCCCTCAGCTGCTCACTCACATCCCACCCAGGGATGCTGACACAGAGAGCGGACCACATAAAGTAAAGAAACCCATAAAGCCAGAAGAATGTGAAAATCCAGCCAAGCCTGACACTTTAGGCTTTTCAGCACTTGCAGGACGTACTTTTACAGAACTCCAGTGCCACAGACCACGTCCGATTCCTGAGGCATGTGATGGCCAGCGACATCCCCAGGTGCTGAGTGTACCCAGGCTGGCACACATACTCCACCGTCCTTCCCACAGGAAAGACGGTCTGGCTCCTGTACGGCTCCTTCAGCTCTGCAAATGCCAGTCTGGTAGGTGCATTGCAGCCAGCTATCAAGAAAGATAAGCCAGCACAGTTGTCAAAGGAGTCAAGAAGAAGCAGATTTGGGAGAGCAGGGGGGAGGGTAACATTTAGAGCACTGTTTGAACACTTGCCCTGCTCGCAGACTGGCACGGGTGGCTCCCAGGTGTTATTTAGTTGGCATTGTACCACTTTGTGGCCACGTAGAACATAGCCTGGCTCACACTCAAAGGCAATGGTGTCATTGTGTGCGTAGGCAGCTCTAGGAGACACTATTCTCCCATTCTGGACCCGCGGGACAGGACATTTTGCCTCTAGAAAAGAAGTGCAGGTCCTCAGAACAGGCACTTACACAGTGTGCAGGGCTGTGCAGCTCCAAAGCCACTTAAGAGTTTCAATCCCTTTTAAGACAGAAGTCTGAAAATAATTTTCCCATAGGTGATGTACTGCCTGCATCCAGTGATGTCAAACATTGAGGGAGAGACTCAAACCGAAAGGTGAGGCTGGATGCCGGAGGCAGTGGGGTGGTCCTCCAGCCTCCTGCCCTCTGCCTGGCCACAGCTGCAAATCAGCCTGTGCAAATCCTGCCCTAGCAGGCACTTGGGAAGAAGTGCAATTGTCTGGAGGTTTCTTAGGCTTTCCAAATATGAAGCCGGGAGGATTGCACCCGAGTATTAGGACGTGCACACACAACCCTACCTCCGCACTGCGGGGGGGGGCCGCTCCACACGCCATTTTTCCCATCCCGAGTGGTGCAGTAGATGGAGGGCTCTCCGTGGAGTGGGTACCCACTGTTGCAGGTGTATGTTACAGATGTGCCGAAGTGGAATTCATCCAGCAGCTTGCCTGTGTGCTTCCCATTGGGAATGTCTGGAGGCGGCTCACAAGGGATACCTGCAGAGGTGCAGAGCAAGGCTTCTAAATTCAACAGCAGCACCAAAATACTTTAAATCCCTCAGTCTATGGGGCGTGAACACTTGTCCGAGAGATGGAGTAACTGCAATTAAGTGACCTTCGAGTTGAGAAGTAGTGAAAGAGTGCTTGAAGTGAAAGAGAGAGCCTGCGGTTTGGGACTTTGGGATTCCACTTGTGGCCCTCCCACAGCACTATGCCTCTTCTTAGGGTTGTGCCTTGGCCTCTCTGTGTCTAACAATAACAACCCTTAAGCTGAAGATAATATTTTCCCTTCCTCTCTTGTAACGGGCTTGAGATGTTAGTCAGACAGGATACCTAAGTACTGCTGAAAAAGCTCCAGCTGAGACATTGCTTTCTATAGTCCATTAAGCTTTGAGATCTTGTACCTTTTCCCAGAATATTTTCTTATGACGTTAAAACCTTCTGAAATTTTTCATGCCCAGAGAGCAGAGAAATTCCCTGTGAAAGCTTTGATTGGAAAGATTTGGCAGTCTCTGCTGGAAAATATTTACCAGATCCCTGCAAACCCCGCGGAGCTGTAAGCTACTTACGCTGACAAATGGGAATGTCGCCACTCCATGCAACACGTCCACCAGAAATCTCACATCGTCTGCTGGATTGTCCAATTAACCTGTGACTGGTGTTAAAAGGATTGAACATTCATCCCAAGTCATTTCAGTGTAAGTTACTACCGCCTCCTCGCCACCCCGGAAGGCGTGATCAGCCCTGCTGACAGCAAAGCTGTGGCCCTGAAGGAGAAGTTCCCTTTATCAATGATCTGGATGAGGGGATCGAGTGCACCCTCAGTCAGTTTGCAGATGACACTAAATTGGGTGGGACTGTCGATCTGCTCGAGGGCAGGAAGGCTCTGCAGAGGGGTCTGGACAGGCTGGATCGGTGGGCTGAGGTCAAGTGTATGAGGTTTAACAAGGCCAAGCGCCAGGTCCTGCCCTTGGGTCACAACAACCGCAGGCAACGCTCCAGGCTTGGGGAAGAGTGGCTGGAAAGCTGCCCGGCGGAGAAGGCCCTGGGGGTGCTGGCTGACAGCCGGCTGGACACGAGCCAGCAGCGTGCCCAGGTGGCCAAGGAGGCCAACGGCATCCTGGCTTGTGTCAGCAATAGTGTGGCCAGCAGGAGCAGGGCAGGGATGGTGCCCTGTGCTCGGCACTGGTGAGGCCACACCTCAAATGCTGTGTTCAGTTTTGGGCCCCTCAGGACAAGAAGGACATGGAGGTGCTGGAGCGTGTCCAGAGAAGGGCAACGGAGCTGGGGAAGGGTCTGGAGCACAAGTGTGATGGGGAGCGGCTGAGGGAGCTGGGGGGGTTTAGCCTGGAGAAGAGGAGGCTGAGGGGAGACCTTATCGCTCTCTGCAACTGCCTGAGAGGAGGTTGTGGTGAGGTGGGGGTCGGTCTCTTCTCCCAAGTCACAGTGATGGGACGAGAGGAAATGGCCTCGGGCTGCGTCAGGGGAGGTTTAGATTGGATATTAGGAAAAATGTCTTTACTGACAGAGCGGTCAGGCACTGGAACAGGCTGCCCAGAGAGGTGGTGGAGTCACCGTCCCTGGAAGGGTTCAAAAACCGTGTAGATGTGACACTTGGGGACATGGCTTAGGAGCATGTTGGTGTTGGGTTGGCGGTTGGACTTGATGATCCTAGAGGTCTTTTCCAACCTTAATGATTCTATGATTCTATGATTCCTCGCTCAGCACCACCTTACCAATTTCACAGTATATACATGTATACATAAGGTAGGGAACACCTTACGTGTTCATATAGGTGCAGAACTCTATAGAGTGGCTTCTGTATATAATCCATTTATTGGGAATGAATTAATAGGATGAAAAAGGGGAGACTTACCTAATACATCTCTCCTTGCTATTTTAAGCAGTAGCCAAAACCAGGACTTACCCTTCTTCACAGCTGTAGAGCACTGTTGACCCAAACAGGAGATCTGTTAGGAAAATAATTTTCCCATTCACAGGTTCACCAGGATGACTGCATTGTTTCCCTGGGGGAGAAAAAAACCCTTATATTAGGTTTCTGTCTATCTATACCATGGTACAACAGATGCAACTATTAATCTAGTAATCTGTCCACATTTCCAGTTACCCCCAAAACAGGTTTTGAATAGCATAAAGTTACATGGCTTTACTAGTCACATATTATTTGAACACCAGAATAACACAAAGGTTTTTGCAGCATGGACAGAACCTAGCACCTATTCCTTCTTGAACAACGGACACCAAATCAAGGAGCTATTCACTTTTACAGAACTCTAGTGCTTCTGACCACACTCCGCTCTCAAGGCATGTAATAGTAGGTGACATTCCTGGCTTTTTAGCATATCCAGGTCGGCAAGTGTATTGCACAGTCTTCCCCACAGAAAAATCAATCTCATTTTTATGCTCCTCATTTAGCTCAGCAAAGTGTAACCTCGTAGGAGCACCACAACCACCTATTGAGAAAGAAAACAGACATGAGAATGGGGCAGGACAGGCATACTGGGTACAAGCACAGAAGGAACACTGTTACGAGGAAAGGTGTTTGGTTTGCCTTGCAAAATTGTTTATTTTGATTAATATAGCCATTATTAAACAAACACAATATCTTTTCCCAAAGGATTCCAGAGGATCATGTTCTTATTCCCAAGATATACTTAAATCTTCCACTCACAGTGTTTAACCACATTTTTTTAACAGGGCTAGAGGACACAAAATAGTAGTGTACCCCAAGGCAGCTATGTCATGATTTACCTGGAAGTTCAGGCCTGTTTGAGAATTCCTGGTAATGGTACAGTCTATTGCAGACGGGAACAGAAGGGAGCCAGCTGCCATCCTCCTGGCAGAAGATTTTAGCACTGCCTTGCAGGCTGTAACCGTTGTGACACTGAAATGTCACCATTTGACCAGGTGCGGAGATAAGTTCTTGACCATCAACTTGCCTTCCGTTCTTTATATCTGGATTTATGCAGACAGTCACTGGAAATGATGATGTACATCATCAGAAGTGATATGCAAAAGGAGTTGGAACAAAACAAAACAAAAGACCCACAGGCTGTTAATATTGCAACAACAAAACCTCCGTGACATCTACATAAACCTCCCCAGTCCCACCTTCAGAATAGAAGGGCTTGAAATTTACTTATACCATGCAGCACTTTACATGGGATTAACCTTCTCTAAGGATCTGGTTGCAACGGTGAGGGTCTCCGCTGTGCTCAGAGCCACACTATGAGCTCCTCACCCAAAGGGACAGACCACAGACGCACCTTCACAGCGAGGGCCGGGCTGGCTCCAGTTCCCAGACACTCTGCAAAACACAGCGGCATTTCCAACGAGGTAGTAGCCGGGGTCACAGGTGTATGTTACAGGCATTCCCATGGTAAAAAATCCTTTGCCCTGGCCATCATGATTTCCATTGGCGATCTCCGGAGGCATGGAACATGGTCGGACTGCAAGAGGGAGGCAGAAAGTCTTAACTCAGCAAGAGAACAGCATGCAGGGGGAAGGGGAAGCTGCGCTGATGGGTTAAAGCCCATCGCAGGAACAGTTCAGCCTGCACATGCTGTTCACCTGCAAGGAGCAGCCACCAGGCAGGGCTACCCTCGGGGAAGCAGCGGGCACCTGCACTCACCTCTCTCGCAGATGAGCTCCGGCGGATCCCAGGTGCCCCCCGGCTGGCACTGAGTCTCGTAGGTGTCCTCTGCAGCGTAACCGGCATCGCACTCAAAGTGAAGAGTCTCTCCAGCTGCGTAGGTGCTTTGCAGCCCATGGACCTTCCCGTTCTGCACCTCGGGTATCTCGCAGCCGATTGCTGTGGGGAACATGGACGGCATCCTTTAAGCTTCAATGCATGGACCAGATCCTGCACACACAGCCCCCTCCCTTCTCATCGCTGCCATAAGCGTGTCTGCACCGTTCCTCCAGCCAGATATCCAGCATCCTTTCTCCCAGCCCCACACCTAGCAGTGAAGCATCCACTCACCTTTGCAGAGGGGCAGGGGCCTGCTCCACACCCCGTCCTCCGTGCAGTTGATGGACACGTTTCCGACCAGCTCATAGCCATCCTTGCAGCCGTAGTACACGGTCACTCCCCGGGAAAACTTGTCCAAGGACTGTCCACTGTGCAGCCCGTTGGCGATGTTTGGTGGCTGAGGACACATCACCTCTGGAGTGGAAGGGGAAAAGCCCATGAGAGCATCTGGGAGAGGCGATGCCTGAGAGACAGCTCAACTCAAACCTCTGGCACATCAGACATGGGGGAAGGTGAAGGGGGATGGCAGAGCGCTCCCACTCCAGGTACTGCCAGATCTGTCCTGACAGCCAGCCCTTCCATGCCCTGTCTCTCCTCTGACTTTTCTGGACAAAGAAGGTTGAACTGATTCATAAAAATCCATCTGGTCCCCCTGAAGGCAGTGTTGCACCCCATGCCCGTGCCTGGCCCCCAGCACCGTCACCAGCCGGCTCTCCATGGCTGTGCTGCAGCTGGAGCACCGGGAGGAGGGTGCTGGCTCTGGAGACCCCTTTGCACTTGGTCTCACATTAAGTGATGTGCCAGTTCCTGGACATACACTGTGGGGTCACCAGCACCCAGCCCCAGCGCGAGAGGTGCGGCATGTGCAGCCACAGTTATTGAAATACCTAGCTCCAGGTTCATGGATGTAAGCTTATTCTTTACATATTATAAAACTGTATACTTCAGTAAAGGGGAATTGAATCCCTCACTGAAGGTCTCTGTGACAACAGTCAGGGTCTCCGCTGTGCTCAGAGCCACACTATGAGCTCCTCACCCAAAGGGACAGACCACAGACGCACCTTCACAGCGAGGGCCGGGCTGGCTCCAGTTCCCAGACACTCTGCAAAACACAGCGGCATTTCCAACGAGGTAGTAGCCGGGGTCACAGGTGTATGTTACAGGCATTCCCATGGTAAAAAATCCTTTGCCCTGGCCATCATGATTTCCATTGGCGATCTCCGGAGGCATGGGACATGGTCGGACTGCAAGAGGGAGGCAGAAAGTCTTAACTCAGCAAGAGAACAGCATGCAGGGGGAAGGGGAAGCTGCGCTGATGGGTTAAAGCCCATCGCAGGAACAGTTCAGCCTGCACATGCTGTTCACCTGCAAGGAGCAGCCACCGGGCAGGGCTACCCTCGGGGAAGCAGCGGGCACCTGCACTCACCTCTCTCGCAGATGAGCTCCGGCGGATCCCAGGTGCCCCCCGGCTGGCACTGAGTCTCGTAGGTGTCCTCTGCAGCGTAACCGGCATCGCACTCAAAGTGAAGAGTCTCTCCAGCTGCGTAGGTGCTTTGCAGCCCATGGACCTTCCCGTTCTGCACCTCGGGTATCTCGCAGCCGATTGCTGTGGGGAACATGGACGGCATCCTTTAAGCTTCAATGCATGGACCAGATCCTGCACACACAGCCCCCTCCCTTCTCATCGCTGCCATAAGCGTGTCTGCACCGTTCCTCCAGCCAGATATCCAGCATCCTTTCTCCCAGCCCCACACCTAGCAGTGAAGCATCCACTCACCTTTGCAGAGGGGCAGGGGCCTGCTCCACACCCCGTCCTCCGTGCAGTTGATGGACACGTTTCCGACCAGCTCATAGCCATCCTTGCAGCCATAGTACACGGTCACTCCCCGGGAAAACTTGTCCAAGGACTGTCCACTGTGCAGCCCGTTGGCGATGTTTGGTGGCTGAGGACACATCACCTCTGGAGTGGAAGGGGAAAAGCCCATGAGAGCATCTGGGAGAGGCGATGCCTGAGAGACAGCTCAACTCAAACCTCTGGCACATCAGACATGGGGGAAGGTGAAGGGGGATGGCAGAGCGCTCCCACTCCAGGTACTGCCAGATCTGTCCTGACAGCCAGCCCTTCCATGCCCTGTCTCTCCTCTGACTTTTCTGGACAAAGAAGGTTGAACTGATTCATAAAAATCCATCTGGTCCCCCTGAAGGCAGTGTTGCACCCCATGCCCGTGCCTGGCCCCCAGCACCGTCACCAGCCGGCTCTCCATGGCTGTGCTGCAGCTGGAGCACCGGGAGGAGGGTGCTGGCTCTGGAGACCCCTTTGCACTTGGTCTCACATTAAGTGATGTGCCAGTTCCTGGACATACACTGTGGGGTCACCAGCACCCAGCCCCAGCGCGAGAGGTGCGGCATGTGCAGCCACAGTTATTGAAATACCTAGCTCCAGGTTCATGGATGTAAGCTTATTCTTTACATATTATAAAACTGTATACTTCAGTAAAGGGGAATTGAATCCCTCACTGAAGGTCTCTGTGACAACAGTCAGGGTCTCCGCTGTGCTCAGAGCCACACTATGAGCTCCTCACCCAAAGGGACAGACCACAGACGCACCTTCACAGCGAGGGCCGGGCTGGCTCCAGTTCCCAGACACTCTGCAAAACACAGCGGCATTTCCAACGAGGTAGTAGCCGGGGTCACAGGTGTATGTTACAGGCATTCCCATGGTAAAAAATCCTTTGCCCTGGCCATCATGATTTCCATTGGCGATCTCCGGAGGCATGGGACATGGTCGGACTGCAAGAGGGAGGCAGAAAGTCTTAACTCAGCAAGAGAACAGCATGCAGGGGGAAGGGGAAGCTGCGCTGATGGGTTAAAGCCCATCGCAGGAACAGTTCAGCCTGCACATGCTGTTCACCTGCAAGGAGCAGCCACCGGGCAGGGCTACCCTCGGGGAAGCAGCGGGCACCTGCACTCACCTCTCTCGCAGATGAGCTCCGGCGGATCCCAGGTGCCCCCCGGCTGGCACTGAGTCTCACAGGTGTCCTCTGCAGCGTAACCGGCATCGCACTCAAAGTGAAGAGTCTCTCCAGCTGCGTAGGTGCTTTGCAGCCCATGGACCTTCCCGTTCTGCACCTTGGGTATCTCGCAGCCGATTGCTGTGGGGAACATGGACGGCATCCTTTAAGCTTCAATGCATGGACCAGATCCTGCACACACAGCCCCCTCCCTTCTCATCGCTGCCATAAGCGTGTCTGCACCGTTCCTCCAGCCAGATATCCAGCATCCTTTCTCCCAGCCCCACACCTAGCAGTGAAGCATCCACTCACCTTTGCAGAGGGGCAGGGGCCTGCTCCACACCCCGTCCTCCGTGCAGTTGATGGACACGTTTCCGACCAGCTCATAGCCATCCTTGCAGCCGTAGTACACGGTCACTCCCCGGGAAAACTTGTCCAAGGACTGTCCACTGTGCAGCCCGTTGGCGATGTTTGGTGGCTGAGGACACATCACCTCTGGAGAGGAAGGGGAAGTTGCCCTGTGGGTCAGCTGTTTGCCATTTTGTGTGCTGCTAGCACTGTTTGGATAATATCAGGGTAGTATCCTGAATTCTGCCCAGTCTTTGTTCCATTTGCTGGACCAAAGTATTAGTTAACAAAAGGTACAGCAGCGCCAAGGTTACAATCCCATTGCAGCTGGAGGAAATTACTACTACTAATGATGTTCCTGACAGAAGAACTCACAGACACATCATGGGATGGGCAGAAGATGCACACGGACGTGGAAGCAGCAAGAGCAGCAAGAAGTTGTGATTACTTCTCGTTCCAGGAGGAAGATAAAAACATCCTACATCTGACCAGAAGCAGTGACACAGAAATCCCCCCTGGGGCAGCAGATACTACCATCCCCACAGCTCTCCTATGGCTCCTCAGCACGCTGCGGGGGTTAGAGCAGCTCAGCCCCAGGGTTAACTTCTCCCCATCCCTCTCAGAGCCCAAGACAGAGGAGGCTGCAGCCAGCCCCATGCCCCACCCCAGCTCCTTTCTCCTGAGCTGTTTCTGTCTCTCTGAGAGCCAAGCTGGCAGCACTTTGGTTTGAGAAGAGAAGCAAGGAGGTCAGATGCAACCTGGCTTTACTTTCTCACTGAGTTTGAGAGGACACAAGAGGGAGCTTTCCCCCGCGGCCGTCACCACTCACACCGCACGCTGGGACACTTGCCCTTTTTGCACACTGGCAGAGGTGGGCTCCATCTGAAGTCAGCTTGGCACATGCTCGTGCGGGAGCCCTGCATGGTATATCCTGTGTTGCACACAAAGCTTATGGTGTCCTTGGGCCTGTAGGAATAGCGAGCAACGGATACTCTCCTCCCATTCCGGATACGTGGAAACGGGCATTGGGTAGCTGGAAAAGGGAGAGAAATAAAACGTTGTTTACCTATGCAGCTCTCAAGCTGTTCCTGCCTGTGATGGCTGCTGTGTCGATGGTGTCCGTGCAGCCTGTGGATCCCTGAGTGATGGGATGTGTCAGAGGCTGCAGCCAGGGCAAGTGCCCCCAGGGCTGCGGGGCTCCTCCCTGCTTACTCAGCTGGCAAGAACTGGGTGTCCAGGATTTCATGTCAATCACCTGGTGAGGTCAAAGCCGTTCATGGCTTTTCTGTATGTTTCTAACCCACGGGCTGGGAAGCACACCCCCTGGGTCCGATCCGACCTGGGGAAATGCTGGCAGGACCATCCAGGACCAACCAAACTGCGCTCCAGGGGTCTGTGCTACCAGGGGCACGCAGAGAGCACCGGGCAGGGGGTGCACAGCGTGGGCTGGGGGTGCCGTGCCACACTGCCCACGGCAGCACTGTGACAGTGCAGGGACGGACCCACGCCAGCGAGGACAAAGCCTCTGCTGCACCTTACAAGGGACCCGCCTGTGAACCTGCTGTTGTGCTTCCAGAGTGTGCATCGAACCCCTGGAGAGAGAGACGGAGAGGCAGACATGCAGAGAGGCGGGCAGGCAGACAGATGTCCAGAACCAAAAGCGCAGGGAAGTAGCTTTTTGTTCACTAGGCAAATATTTGCACTAGATATGGAATGTAGAAAGAAGGTAAAAGAAACACCTCTCACTGCTAATATCCTTTGGGCTACTGAATAAAGGGCCACAGCTCCATCCCTCTGAGCTGTTTAGGTGCAGCCCGTCTCCGCTGTGCCCTTTGTGCCGCTCTGCGGTTGGCCTTGCTGGAGAATCACAGCTCTCTGGCATCAAACAGCACACATAAGCAATGACAGTTACTTCCACAAGGCTGGCAAACCAAAGGCACGTACATCAGCTGAGCATATAAAACCCAAGTATAACACAAGAAAATACAACTTAACCTTTTTACAAAGTGTTAACTTAGTGATAATTCTTTTTTTTTAAATTTTTTCTTAAAAACATAACCCAACCCTTTGAAGCCACTGATGCTTGACTCCCAGCCTGCCACTGAGCCACCACAGCCAGCTAAGGCATCTCAAGATGCCAGTGAATAATTAACATGATTGAGAATATAGGCAGAAGTCTCCTCCATACAGTACCAAACCACTTCTCAAACCTTGCCAGGGCAGCCAGGTTGCAGCTCCTATGCTTACAAGACGGGAAAGGGTCAACAAAACCATACCGCAGTGATGGAGCTGAGTTTCTGTAGGTTTTGGCTCTCCGGTCCCAAATGAGAGGGCACCTCGGGCTACCTGCCAGGCTGTTGTGCCCTGCGGGCTCTCAGACCAGACTTGCCAAACAGCACAGTCCCGATGTGTTTCTATACATCACAGCAAGTTTTGACTTGACAGAGCTCAAACGCCATCTATTGTTGGAACAGGCTCCTCATCTTATGGATGTAAGATGCCATATCCATAACATGCCATATCCATAAACAGCTTTACTTTGGCAAACACATAGGTCAAACCCCTTGTTAAAGAAGCCAGGCAGGTCGTGAAAGACTCTCCATAGCCTCCCATAGCAAGATTATAACTCCATTTCACCCGGCCACTGAAGGGCACGGGGTGGCCCCAGTGCTCTCCCAGAGCAGCTCAGAGGCTCTGTGATGCTCAGGGTCTGAGCTAAGGTCCACCTGAGACCAGCACAGGGTTCCTATCTGTCCTGCAGGGAAAAGCAAAAGAATCAGAAAGGAGAGGAGCAGTGATGAGAAAGAGAAGGGCCACGGGAGGAAGGCCCCAGAGGCACAGGTCTGCTAGTCTCCCTTACCTTGAGCCCTGGCTGCGGTGGCCAGGAGCAAAGCAGAGCTGCCCAGGAGGCGGAGGGCAAAGGCGAGCACCATGCTCTGGTCCCTGGCACAGACTGCAGCTCCCAGGGGAGCTGTGGGAAGATATGGGCACCCCAGTTCCCCCCGCCATCCCCATCATGCGGAAGGAGCCACATCTGTGGGGCTTCCCGGGGCTGTGGGACAGGAACCTGTGGGCTCCCCAGCACAGGGTGGGCAGAACCATCACCCCTGGGGAGGATGCAGGTCCCACATGCTGCTTCTGCTGCTGTTTTTGGCAGGGGAGGATGGGCCCATGGGCCCCACTGCATGGCCCATGGGCATATGCGGAAGAGGGATGGGTGCAGGCACAGAGGGGTTGTTAGCCGAACTGTGCCCTCCATGGAGAGCATCCTCGGTTAGGGGAAGCAGCCCGGGTGCTGCCCCCAGCCCCCAGGCAGTGACGGCAGCCCTTCCCACAAACCAGCTGAAGGGGCTACGGGAAGGGCAGAGCGGGGCATTCCCTCCTCCCGCACACGTGTGTCCCTCGGGGCCGTGGGGGCTCGGGCCGGGAGGCGCAGCGTGCAGCCCAGCCCCACGCACCGCCCTGCAGCCATGGACCCGAATCCTCCTGACCCGACCCTGGCTGCTCTAGGACTCATCCAAGCTGGCACCATCCCTCGCCGCTGGCTGGAAGAATAAAAATCCACAGACAGGACTTTTTGATGTAGGAGCAGCCACAACAACCTCCAGCTCCCCACCTCACATAGTGGAGGATGCTTTCTCAGCCTAAAACAAGCAGCAAGACGTACGTTGCTCAAGTCTTGTTATCCCTTTTATTGACAGAGACCTTCCAATATTTACATATCCAACATTTATACTTCAGAATTGCACTTGATTGTTTACACTCATATTATACAGTAAAATCACGTACAACTCAATACAAACACAGTAGACAAACCCTCTTCAACAGTAAATTTTGGTTACCATGCCTGTAAGATATGTCACAGCATTCACAGTTCCTTCCATTTGGTTGCAGGGAGATAATTTCAAGCTGATCCCCAAATCAGGTGTTAAATCATTTGGAAAAACCCCTCTGGACTATGCAGTAGGAACAATTGTGTTGGGATTAAAATAACAAAACAGAACACAACACTAAGCTACGAGGCTTTACCTTTGTGTGTTGTTCATCTAGTCACTCACATGGCTTATGGTAAGAGAGATATAAAAATAACCAAAACCTGCAAGTGCTTGTTCTGCAAGACTGGCTTCCGAAAACAGTATCTCACGGTGCCCCAGCGACAGCTGAGTAGGACAGTGCTCTGATGGGACAGAAGAACTTTGTGGGTCTATTTGGAACAAGACTAACGTGTTGATGGAAATGGCTATTTATGGTTTTCCCTCCAATTAGATGCACGTTCCTGTTAACAGGAAAGCACTGGTGAAAATGCAGAAACAAAAAGTATGTAGCAAACACATTTTGAATACTTCCTATTCCCAACTGCCCACCATGAGAAGCCCACAGATGGGTCATTGACGTCTGCATCAGACAAAACCCTGAACCTCAAAATCTTGCTTTACCAGCAGCTAAAAGTACCAGTGTCTCAAGCTGGATTCAGACAATAGCTGAATACAAGTTTAAATCCTGTCACAGTTTTGATTCCCTTATAAATAGGATTCCCAAGAAGCCTTCAAATCTTTACTTCATTTTCAAGATGGTACATACCCCTTTCGGTGGTAAAGGAAACCTCGGTAAATGATCATTTAGCGAAGCTGAGTTAAAACCAGGAAAGGACACCAACACCCCAGTGTGGGCTTTTTATCAGCCAAACAAACCAAGGGCACTTTTGCCTGTGTCTTTGGTTTAGGCAAGGTGAGCGAGGTCCATTACCTGAGCTGTCCTCGTGGCACTGCCAGAGCCCAAATCGAGTTGGGGACAGCACGCTTCCCCACTCACCTCTCTCCCGCCTCGCAAACTGTCCTCAACACAATGATCAACGAGGTCAGGTTAGACAGAATGAAAACACAGCGCACAAAAGATGTGGGGTTTGTGTCCTGTTCCCCACGGAGGAGTAAATGAAGCTTTGGCTTGACGTGCATCTGCGCCTACTTTGGGTGCGGCATCAGAGCAACAGTCGCCCTGTGCCACTGCCCACCAGCCCTGCCGCGAGCAGAGCAAGAGGCCAAAAACCCGCTTTTCCTCCCCAGCATCGCAGCAGCCCCAAGGCGTCCTGGGGCTGAGCTGGGTTCGGGGTGCACAGCACCACCTGAAAAAGCTGTCTGAGTGCAAATTCAGACAGCGATTCCCTGCCATCAGAGTTGCCCCAGGCAGGTGGCTTTTGAGCAGAAAGGGAAAAGGTTCACACGCAGCAACTTTCTGATGCTTGGTGGCATCTGCCAAGACACCTGCAAGTTCTGCATTCGGCCCGGACACCACCTGCCTACAGCTGAGGAACTCTGCCTGCAAGCACCCACCCAGCTGAGTTCCTGCCGGGGCTTTCAGCCTGCTGAAAGCTTCATCACTTCGAGGTGTTGAGTCACTGCAGAGACAGGAAGGGTGTTTTCACCAGATACTTGCAGAAAAGCCTCAATGTGATACAGAGATAGTGCCAGCACAGAGACCTTCAGCTGAAGTTTAAAAATAATTTTAGTGCATACAGGAAGAGTCAGAATAGTAGCTCTTTGTATCAAGGCATTTAATTTTTTTTTCTCTCTGGTAAAATTACTGATTGCTCTTTGCCCAACGGTTCCGCCTTGCCCTGAAGTAACGGTTACTAGCGGAAGTATGCTGGCTTTGGCTGGGGTGGACTTAATTTTCTTCACAGTAGCCAGTATGAGGCTGTGGTTTGGATTTGTGCTGGAAACTGTTGACAACCCCAGGATGTTTTCGTTCCTGCTGAGCAGGGCTTGCACAGAGTCAAGGCCTTTTCTGCTCCTCGCCCCACCCCACCAGTGAGTAGTAGGGCTTGGGAGGGGACACGGCCAGGACAGCTGACTCCAACTGACTCAAGGGACGTCCCACACCATATGGCTTATGCTCAGCACATAGAGCTGGGGGAAGAGGAAGGAAGGGGGGATGTTGGGAGTGATGGCATTTGTCTTCCCAAGTCACCGTTACACGTGATGGAGCCCGGCTTTCCTGGGGATGGCTGAGCACCTGCCTGCTGAGGGGAAGGAGTGAATGAATTCCTTGGTTTGCCCTGGTTGTGTGCGCAGCTTTTGCTTTACCTATTAAACTGTCTTTATCTCAGCCCACGAGTTTTCTCGCTTTTACTCTTCCAATTCTCTCCCCCATCCCACCAGGGGGGAGTGAGCGAGTGGCTGTGTGGGGCTTAGATGATGGCTGGGGTTAAACCACAACATCAGTATAGCAGCTTTTTATATTACGGCATTTACATTTTTTTCTCTCTGTTAAAATTACTGATCTGTAAGGATTGCTATTTGCACAACGGTTCAGACTTGCCTTGAAGCAATAGCTGTAACTGCGCTTTTATAATACGAACACTTTCAATGCTTTCAATACCCACAGATAATACTTGACTTATGCATCCTATTTGTATCAAACAATTTTTTCATGTATATGTATCACTCACGTGAAGACATTCACCGTTAATCCTCTCAGCAGCAGCAGCACTTTCCACCTCAGGACACTTAAGAAACCCCTGAATCCCGATCAGGACCAGGCACAAGATAACTTTAGCGGGGCTGAAAAACTCAACATGTGGAGGTACCCAAAGTTCATTATTTTCTTGAGTCTACTCTGTTGCAGCATGAAGGGCTTCAGCATCATTGCAACAACACAGAGATAATCGCATTTGATTTCTGAACAGCGTTCTCATCTGGGTGGCAGAGAGCCGCCCATCCCATCCCCGTGCACGAGGAGCTGTGCCCAACGCAACGCACGGCTGCTGCAGCTGTAGCCGAAAGCACAAGTGCTTCCCGGGCAGCGGCAGGGAGCGTCTGGGCTTTGTCATCCAAGGTCAGTTGGTGGCAGATTCAAGGCCAATTTCACAGGAGGGAAAAGCAGAGCATTGGAATCAGTGTGATCAAGTCCAACATGTCTACAAGTGCCTCCCCTCTCTACTGTTCCCTAATCTAAACATTCATAACCAGCATTGCCAGGAGGAGGGGGAAGATTCCTACAAGAGACAAATAAGAAGCTTCAGTCTTCGCTCCAAACATATTCCTGTATGTTCCCCCTCGTCCCATTTACCTTCGCCCCCCAACTTTTCACAGCATGATCTTAAAGCAACAACAACATAAATCTGACAACAGACTGTAGTGGAAGGCTTTTAAGCTTATTTTAAGCAGAACACACAGGAGACAATAACATAAAGATAGGCAGTAGCGCAGTACAGGGGTTCAGGAATGTGTATTACTTACCAGCAATGATCGTGTTTGCTCCACCTGGAAAGGAAGTGAGCCAAAACATGAAACTCGGCACGGTAATTCATCAAACTACACAACATGCAGTATCTCAAATCAGAGCAAATACACATGGAAGACAATTCAAGCAACACACAGAACAGGACCCCTGCACAGCCCAACTGCACAGAAGTTTATCTGTTAAAACACAGATGTATTTACCAGGGTACTAGCCACTAGCCCATGAGTTCATGCTGCAACCTAATCGTGCTCTTTTGGCACTAGATTTTAACTGAAGCTGTTTTAGGAAGTATCGAAGGCTTAATCCTTAGCAGAATTATCTGATTTGAGGATTCACAGAGGAAGGAGAAAATAGGTATTTTGAAAAGACAGAGAGGAGGCAGCAAGACAGACACAGGAGATAGTCACCTCTGCATTCAGGAGTAGGCTTGCTCCAGACTCCATGGTACAGATGATCTACTTCACAGTGAACAGCGGCTGCTCCAGCGAGGGTGAAGCCATCCTTGCATTTATAAACTACAGTGGAGCCTTGGACAAAGCTTGTGCCCTTTGTGCCGTTGTGCATCCCATTGTCAATCGTGGGGGGCTCTACACAATGAACGTCAGGGAGCTGTCCTACGGGAGGAACATCTACAAGAGTGTCTTGAGTACTTCTCCTAACTGAAAAGGTGAAGAGGTATATGGGGAGAGGGAGGTACAGCCAAATGCCATGCATCTAGCAGCAACGGGAAGCACCTCGAGCTTTCTTGCTTGGTACTGGACCTCAGTTACTGCCCATTAGCCACAGCTCCAGGATCTCGCCCCATTAAATAAGCCACAGACGTGCCTAATCAGGCTAGAAGAAATGTTTCAGCCATTTCTAGCTTCACGTAACAGTATAAACTGACTTCATAACACCTGATTTCAGCATTATACCAAACTGAGAGGACAAAGTTCTAACATCCAATTATCTTCATCTTTCCCTGGTAACTAGAGAAAACTTTCCTCCTGTGACTGTTTTTTCTTCTGTAATTTCTGCTCTTCCCTCACTCCTTCCACTTTGCCAGCATAATTTTTGAATTGTATGAGAATATTGCACCTAAGGCCTCACAGCATGACTTAGTATTGAAATCATGAATTTTACAGTTGATTGAATTAAGAAGCGCAAGTAAGAGCAGCCCAAGCCCACCAGCAAGGCAGCTACACCCGCACAGTCCCAACTATTATCTTAATGGCTCTGTACAGTTTTTCCCCTCTTACTTTCACAGTATGGAGGTTTTGTATCCCAATCAACTCCATTTCCTGATACCACACATTTGGCAGAAGATGGTTCCTTTAATTCATACCTAAAGAAAATGAAGTTTAGTATTTTCCAGAAGGCAACCCAGAAAGTGTTCTTCCCCCACCTCACCACCACTGCATGCAGGCAAGTTACAAACCAGAAGTTGCCCCTGCTATGAAATGAGATCTGGCCACACCAAAGCCACTAAATAAGGGCACTAGTAAGAGCCGAACGGAAGCAGTTCACTGCATTACTAAGCACACACGTGTTGCCGCAGGCTCATCCCACCGAAGACATAATATACGGTTTCACTGGAGACTTGCACTGAGAAACCAGGGAGGGGGGTGGATGTTATTGCCTGTGATCCCTGTCCTCTGACCCCGAGTCGGTCCCTTTTAAGCAGTGATCCACTCACCCAGGATGACAGGTGAATCTCACAACTGTCCCAAACAGGAAATTGTCTGCAATCACATCCCCGTTCTCTATCGTGGGAGGAGTACATTGCTGTTCTAGAGGAAAAGAAATCAGCACGGGAATTACTTCAAACCCAGAGATGGGCATGACCCAGATTTCTGAGTAACATCTCAAGCGTGTACAGGTCGCTCATACAGTCAGTCAAGACAGGAGAGGAACAGAGATACTCACGTATACAGAAGTCTGGGTCTGCAGACCAAGTTTTATTGCTCAGACAAGTGACAACAGAGGACTTTCCACTTGCTGCAGTATAACCTGGTTTACACCGATACTTCAGCGTAGTTCCAGCAGGAGAGCTGTCACCTACAGCCGTCTCACCCTCAGCGAAAGGGAAGCGTGGGGCAGGACCACAGTAGACTAATAATTGGAGACAAAAACAAGGTTAGCTTCAGAAGGGTACCCAAAGGGTCTGCAATAACAACAGCGCACTGCATGTTTTGGAGAACACAACATCTTAACCTGTCCGAGTGTCAGTGTCTGGGATACAGTTTGCATCCAACCCATTTGGCAAACAGCAGCGCATATCACAGTTTGCTTAACCAGAGAAAAGACTGAGATTGGGTAGCATCTCTGCATCAAAGACGCTCCTTCACTGACCACCAACCCAACCTGCAGCACCAGCTAAGCTCAGAAGCCAAACATCCCCAACAGGTCTGGAAGCTGGTGAAGCAAGCCTGTCAGGTGTAGAAGGCAGGTTTGTCTCTTCTTTCAGTGCACTTTTGGATCATTTGCCGTTCACAAATAAATAGCTTTGGGTCTAAATATACAAGTAGCCTGGGTTGCCACGCCGAGGACCCAAGCCAGCATGCCCTGCAAGGGCATGGCTATAAGTGCACAAGGTTTAGAAGGTGACCTGCTCAACAGCCCTTAGACCTACTTCAGTGCCATTGCTCAAGGAAATAAAGTTGTTTGTACTCACTTGGGTCACATGTTGGCAGAGACGGCTTCCAGGTATTGTCTGCTTCACAAGTAACTACACTACTGCCATTCAATAAATGACCAGGATTACACTCAAATATCACTGTATCTTTATACGTGTGCTCAGTGCCAAAGCCAGATAACCTTCTCCCATTTTTCACTTCCGGATTTTCACACCTGACCACTGGAAGTGAAAATAAGACAATAAGAATATTTAGTACAAGGAGGAAAAGCCCTGCAGTGACACCAGAGGCATTACGCAAGAAGCTGACCGAGAGAACTGCTGTCCTTTGACTTAGAGAGCCAGGTGCCCAGTGGGGTGCAAGTACTTCGCGAACAGAGACGTCATTAAGAAATCGCACGCGTGAGAGCTTCATTTTGCATTTGCAGGAAGCCCTGGGCATGGGGGGAGGGAGGCTTTCTGTGGGCTGAAGAATCCATTACACCAAGCCCTGCCTCTGACCACAACTTGGGAGATGGCTGCGTTAAGCTTTCTCAGAATCATTTTAGACTCAGATCAACCTCCTCATGTTTGGCAGCCCATCGGGAAAGTACAGATCGGGAGAGGGATAAGAAACAAAGTCAAAAAAATAAGGAGAGAAAGAAAACATTTACCTTTGCATTCAGGCACTGGACCGCTCCACGTTCCCTCAACATTATCATCCATTACAGTACAGTAAATCGTGGCATCTCCAATAAGAGCAAAACCTTTGTTACACGTGTAAGTTACAGCCATGCCAAAGGTGAAGTCTCTGTCCCCATTGCTGAACTGCCCATTCTTGATCACAGGAGGTGATGAACACTGAATACCTGCGGGCGAAAGCAACAGCAAGAAAATGCGAGAACGTTTCCATCAAATATGAAACTGAGGTCTAGCTACTAAAAAAAAAAAAAAAAAAAACAAAACCCGAAACAAAAAAAAACCCCAAGCCAAACAGAAAAAAATAGTAAAAGCCAAAAAAACCCAGGGAAGAAGCCCTAAAGCAATCATCTCAACCTAAAGCCTTGAATGCGCATTGAGGTTCCAAATGTTTTCCAGGGGTTTTTTAAATGAATAAATGGTAAAACAGCAAAGCAGCATCTGTTGTCCAAGAGGAGACACTACACGAGAGGTCTTCTGGAGGCAATAAGCATCGTCTCACCAAGCAGTTTGGGAGCCTCACGAGTGGTGATGGCATTTCCTACCTTCGTTGTGCTAACGAGGACAAGGCCAGAATACAGATTATAGCCACAAACCATCTAAACTATCAGCAGCTGATGGTCAGGCCCATCCCACAGGATGCTAAAAAAGCCCAAAGAGCACCAACACAACTCTTAGAATTTATTTCCCCTTTGAAAATTGAGATTTTTGGATGCGCAGTCATGTCTGAAGGCATCCCAGTCGTGGCCAAGCGCAGGTCTTGACAAACAATACCGCAACAGTTGCTTGATGGAAAGCACAACCCAAGCGATGCAGCCTCCGCACCAGCCTGGCAGAAAGCTTGCTGTGCGCCTGCGCTGGGCGATACCAACCGGCAGCCTTGGGAGCTGCTTTTCGCACAGATCTGACTACAGAGCTGCTGCCAACGTCCACAGAGCCTCCTTAGTATTTAATTTTCATTCCCAGCTCTGCCGAGAGTGCTTGTTTGGGGGAGAGGCAGGGAGGCAGTCTCATGAAAGGCTAATGTAATTTGCATTAGGTGCCAAGAAAAGAGTATCCACCTGCCGTTCCCCAAACTACACGATATATCATAATAGGTTCAAGGAAGAGATATACACAAAGCTTTTAAGATCTGCTTACTGGCACAGATTGGAATTTTATCCCAGAAAACTTCATTGCCTCCAAGTATACATTGTGAAAACGGCCGCCCAACTAGTTGGTACCTAAGAAAAGAAAAGGTTGAATCTCTGAAAACAGTGAAAAAAACTTGGGAAATTCAGAAGGTTGTACAGTTTCTAATGGTATTCTCTGGAGGAGCTGAACCCTAGGGGAAAAACAGCTAGCCCTCCTATAAAATAACTTTCTCAATACCTAAAGAAATGCAATATATGATGCAGCTAGAGGAAATTTAATACTTGCAGCAGGTGGATACAAGCTCACAGGAGCGCGAGCAAGACAGCATCCTCACCCTCAGTCCGTTCAGCCCCATGCTGTGCAGTGGTAGATTCAAATAGCAACTTATTTTCTGAGCAGAGCTACGTGTCACTGACGTACCTGAACCGCTCTCTTTCCCTCTCGCCCCGCTCCCGGCATCCCCAGGACACCGCAGCCCTCTTTTCCCGAGACCCCTTACCTCAGGCATGGACAGCCGGACCCACCGCACAACAGCAAATGCTGAATTACTAACGAGCACTGACAGGAAAGGAACAAAATTCTTCACAAAGCAGCCGAAAAGCAATCTGCAAAGACCGTGCTCTCACGCCCAGAAGGTAATCTGTTTTGCCAGCAAGAGCCAGAGAGAGCCTGACCCCCACGGCTCCCCGCTCCAAACACCTCCCCCTGTGCCTGTGCTTGCCAAGGAAACAGCCCCCAGGTTTCAAAAGCCTCCGAGTCTCCCGCAGGTACTGTCTCCCAGCCTCAGCTCTGTCGACTCACCAGGAGCCTGGGCCAACACTCACCCACTGTTACAGCTGTAGGTTACTATTGCCCCGAGCAGGAGGTTGGTCTCGCTGTCAAATCTGCCATTCACAATGTCTGGTGGACCACACGACCTTCCTGGAAGGACAAGTGCTCAGCATTAGCTTTATTTTATAGCGTGATAGTGAAATGCAAGTGAGAGTGCTCTTCAGCGTCGTTACAGACTAGTAGACCGTTTGTCGGGCACCTAACTTCCCCCATGAGCGAGTGCCAGCACTTTCAGAAAAGATACAAGATCCACATTAACTTCTGAGGAACTGAAAGTTAAAACACAAATGAAAAGCAAACAAAAGCATAAATAAAGCTAAGGACAAATTAAAAAAAGGCAAGGTTTATATGGTTACTGAGAAAGGAAACTGCTAAAGAGACCAGTGGGCTCAGGGCAGAGGTCTTGGTCTGTTGAGAAACGAAGGAGAAGGGGACGGGGAGGGACCCGCTGGCCGCCCTGGGGCCAGTACAGGTGCATCACCATGGGACAACAGGCTCCCATGGCCTCTTCCACGCTGTACTTTGCTTCTATGCAAATACATTATAGCATTTGCACTATATCACCAGATGGTGAAGTAATTAAGAAGGGCAGAGATCATCTCCCAGAGATTAACGTTTCTAAGCAGAAAGGGCAACCCCAGGCAGGCACGCAGGGCGAGCGCTTGTCCTCAACTGTGCTGAACCGCGAGCGGGGTCTGGGGTGCAGCAGGGGATGCGCCCCCCTCCCACCCCCCGATCCCCGGAGCTCACGAGCGGGGGAACTCACCGATGCAGAAGTCGGGGCTCTCCATTGACCAGACGGAGCTGGGGAGGCAGGTGACCATGGGGGATTTGCCACTGGCCATGCTGTACCCCGGGCGGCACCTGTATCTCAGCGAGGTCCCCACGGCGTAGGACTCCTTCAGGGGCACGGGGGGCTCCGCAAAGACAAACCTCGGCGGCTGCTGGCAGTCAGCTGCGGGCGGGGGGGGGGAGGATGATGATGGCGGGGGGTTCGCCTTAGCCCTTCCCCGCGCAGCCCCAGCCCCACACCCCTTTTCCCACGCAGCCCCGCTCACCCCAAGCGCCGGGCAGCGCCAGCAGCACGGCCCAGAGCCAGCGCAGCGCCATGGCCGGGGCCGGGGCCGGTGCTTGTGCCGGTGCCGATGCTATGGCGGGGACCGGTGCCGATGCTATGGCCGGTGCCGGTGCTTGTGCCGGTGCCGGGGCCGATGCAAACCGCAGCCCTTTCCGGGGCGGGCGGGGATCGGACCGGCCACGGACTCTCGTCACCGCAGCAACACGACGGAGGGATCTTTTGTTGTTGTTGGTTGGTTGGTTGGTTGCTTTTTTTTCTTTTTTCCTTTTTTCTTCTTCCGGCTGTTGAGCGAAATGGGACTTCAGCTCCGCCGAGCCCCCGAGGCGCTGCCTCTCCCGGCGCGGCCGCTTTCTCCTTTATCGGCTACGAAATGATATCATTCAACGACCAAGAAACAGCAAACGCAGGTGCTCCCGGCCCGCCTGGTGACACGGAAGGGGTGATGCTGAGAGATGACTAACCCAGGACTAACGCGGTCTGCGTCATTTATCCTAAGCAACGCTGAGAAGGCATGGGAGTGTCTGCCTCGGAAGGGACACTTGCTCTCGGTCGGTCCATCCCATCGCCCTACTCTTGGTCCTCAACTCAAGGGCAGCCTGAGGCCACCCCGGGCTCTCCCTTGACAAGCACTTGTCCTACCGCCACACCGTGTTGCGCCATGCCTACCTCTCCTCTTCACTGCACCGCTCCCTCCGTGTCAGCGAGGTGAGGTTCGGGGCGTGCTGGCGGGACCACTTGGCACCTCTGGAACAGCCCCTGCTGCCTCCACCCCCGTGTGATCAAAAAGGTGACAGCGAGGGAGGGCAGCCAGGGCACGGGGCAGCTCAGGCGCTGCTCAAAGCAATATCAGGATTGCACCCATCAGCACAAGCCCACGGAAAGGTGCTGCGTCCCAGTTCCATAACAAATACAATAGCAGAATCAGATCGCTGCGCGGCCCCGTTCTGCCCTACCCCTAGCACTGCCTGTCTTTTGCCAGAACACCAATAAATTCAATCTCTTAGCAAAGACCAATAAAGCAGAAAGGCAATTTTTACAGCTCCTGTATTATCACCATTAATTTTGTCCCCATGTCAAAACAAAACAAGGGGTACAAGCGAACACCGCACGCACATCTTCACTGCTACTGCCCGGGGTGGAAACTGGCTCCGCTCCAGCAGTGGCACGTCGCCTCTGTCATCGCAGTTCCCAGGAAAGGAGTTCCCAGTTAACAGCAGCAATTAGGTGAGCAGCTAGTTACATCCGGCAAAGAATGAGACTGCAAAACCATTTAAAGCGCTCTGTGAGGTTTGATTTGTAAATAAAATAAGAAAAACAAGCCAGGATACTAGACTATTTATTTTATACACACTACTAAAGGAACCTCAGTAAAAAAGCAGTTTAACAGAATATCAGTAAATCTTTTAAGATCATGCAAAGAAGGTGTTTGCTATGAAATTATTTTCCTAGTGGAAAGAAGCATTTACTGAATTTTTAAGCCTCTCTTTAAGAGCTGCACAAATAGTTTTGTCACACTAAAAAATGAAAAATAAAAAAGTAGGCATTGAGTCAACGCGGAGCTGAATTTGAAGTGTGTTTGATTTTCCTGCTTCTTTACAAAGAAATTCTTGATTGTGAAGTCAGACACTTGACTTCAAGTTGCCTTACTGCACTTGGACCTTCATCCCTGACAACGTCAGGATTTAGTGTAACAACTCTCCCTTCTCTCCAACCAGCTTCGTGCCGCTAAGGATGCTACAGCCGTCGGCATTTATCCTGCAACAGGGAAACGAGCAGTTAATTAGGGTTAGTTTCTGCAAAGGAATGGCCTTTGCAGCTTCTGGTTTGCGGCACCTTAGCCCCGAGCCGCGGTGACCAAAAACCCAGGGCGTTTTGGGTGCCCCCCGCGCAGGTCCCTACCGTCGGGCGCCTGGCGCCGGGGCTGGCACAGGTGCGCGTGGGTGGGCGCCGCGCAGACGGGGCAGACGTGGCAGCCGGGGGCGCGGTGGGGGACGAGGTGAGCCGGGGCCCCCTCCCCGGCCAGGGGACACACGGGGCAGCTCGCCGTGTCGCTGTGGACGAGGGAGAGGTGCAGCTGGTCGGTGCAGGAGGGGCAGACGGGACCCCGCGGGCTGTGGAGAGAGAGCCAAAAGGTGAGCCCTGACGGGTTCACGTCGGGAACTGCTCCTCGCCAGGCCACACCATGCAGGCTCTGGCACCCAGGAAAGCTAGTTTCATTAACAATTTCAAAGATACTAATTTTTTAAACTCAAAGAAGTAGCGAATCGTGAGTGCAGAACTGAAATGGTGCCTCCAGGGTTAGGGCCAATAGCAAGTGGAACAAGCACTCATAGGAACAGCATGAAATAAGTGCTTGGTTCATACTTCGAAAAGCTAAGGCAGGCAAATACACCCATCAGATCATGTTTATTTTAAGCTAATATTTATTTGAATTTGCTTCTGTCAATGACGGCTCTCTTAAGGAAGCTTTGTGGGCCTGAGAGAGCACAAGACTTGCATGGGCAGGGGTCAAAAATTAAACTGAGCACAGAACATCACCTCGCTCACCTCGCCGCTGCTCTGCCCCGAACAAACTAACCCTGCCTGAGGTGGAAAAAGCACTTGGCAGTGACGTGAACAGAGGGCCCGCGCTGCAGCGTCTCCTACAGCACTCGGGCTCTTTGCTGCTTAATAGAAACCGAAGCTCTTTGCTGCTTAATAGAAACCAAAGCTCCATCACAAGCCAGAGAAGACACAAGGCTGAGCCAAGTGAGGACGGCTGAGGAGCACAACCTGATTCAGAGATGCCCAAGGAAGCTGCGCAAGTGTTGTCCAAATAAACCTGACACCAGTTTCACCTCTCTCAGCTTGCAAGCAGGCACCATGCTTTTACCCTGATGCGGAGCTATGAGCAAGCAGAACCACCATTTATGCATCCCCATCATTTTTTTATTTTCAGTGAGGCGGTTAACCCTCGGTTTTGAGGATGCTCGGTGCACACCGCGGTGCCCGCTGCTGAGAGGAGCCGCCTGCACCGGCCGCACCGCACTCACCCCTCGTCCTGCCGCCGGGGCCCCCCCGTCCGCTCCCCGGGCGCTGCAGGACGGCTTTCGCCCTGGCCGAGGTGGGCACGCAGCCAGTTCTCACAGATGGGGCAGACGTGATGGTCGCTGGGGAGAAGCACCGTTGAGGACATGCATTGAGTCTCTCTAGGGACACTCAGAAATCACCCGTGAAGTTCAGCACCTCCAGCTTCCCTGGTACTGAGGAACCATCCAAGCAGGATGAAAACCTGCCTCAGGCTGCAGACCCAACGGGGAATTAGCTCTATCGCAAACCTCCCTCGCTTTGCTAAAATGTATGAGATGTTTCTGTGCCTCTTTATAGCCAGACCCGCAGTTCCCAACCTCACCTCATCAAACCTGCAAACCCAATTTCCCTTCAGTTCAGTGTTTCTCTCACAGAGCGGAGAGGGCAGCTCTGTATCGGCCCTGCACGCTGAGCGCTGCGGGAAGCGTCCGGGCATTGCAGGGTACCGGGCAACTGCCAGACAGCAACACAAATAAAGAAATAGGAGAAACACATGCATGCGATGAATGCTTTTTAAAAGCACTGAAAGAACAAAGCACAAAAATTGCCCAGAGTGCCTTTGTTTTAGGGGGAAAAAAGCCGAGAGATTAGTTTTTTAAAAGTAATTTAAATGCTGTAATACTCAGCACGGTATCACGACAGGGAAGAAATGGGAATAAACCAGGAGGTGCAGAGTACCCTTATTTTCTCCTCAAATGGAATAAATACAGTTCTACACTACTCTGAAGTGATTTTAATTCAAGCCCACCGTGGCATCTGTGTATTTTTAAGTGGAAGACACACCTTTCGTGGTCCGTGGGCTGTTCTGCCTCGCTGTGCTTGGGAACAGCTTCTCCTGTGCCGTCACCCCTGAGCTCATCTGCAGCTTCGGCAGGAGAGCTGAACACAGAGAGAGAGAGAGAGAGAGGAAGACAACCTGAATCCACCTGAATGCACGCCTTTCCGAGAATGACTACTGCCCTAAGGAACCACTTTTTTCTAAATAGCAAATACTTTCTACTGCTAAAACTGGACTTAAAGGAACCAAAGGAATTCAGACTGCAAATCCTGCTCTATCCGTATATAGATGCTTTCTCCTGCCGCAAGAAGCGCCCCTTTTCCCCTCTTTTGCTTTACATGGACCCATGCAAGGGGAGCAGGAGCAAGCCCCCGGTCGGCCGCGGTACCTCGTGTCTGCTGGGCTTTGGCTTTCCCCGCCGCCGATGCTGGCGACCGAGTAGGTGCGCGCTGTGCCGGGCTGGGCGCTCAGCCAGTCCTCGCAGGTGGCACAGCCGCGGTGCGTGGGCTCGGCGTGGGGGGCCAGGGAGGCGTGCAGCCGCTCTTCGCAGGTGGGACACACGTGGCAACTCGTCCTGTGGCTGCGGATGAGAAAGATGGGGGGAATCCCTCCTGCTGAGCCCCGAGAGCAGCTGGTGAACACCAAACCCTCCCGTGGAGCAGCCGTCACCTCTTCAGCAAGCAGCGCATTCATCGCAGAGGCAGAGATGTTGGCATTTTAGAGTCAAAAACTGCACAAAGATGTACCGTCCTGGTGTGGTCAGGCACGGCAAGGCTTGTAGCTGGAAATAACACTGGTGAGATCTGCGGGTATAGTCGGAAGAGTGGCACAAGCTTTTGGGCAGACGAACAAGCAAACCTACCAAAAATAGGAATGCCACAGCGCGGGCTGCTTCTCGTCATCCGTTATCTTTGGATGCATCGGTGCATCACTTCCATTCATCTCGTGCTTTTGTAAATGTATATTATAAGAGCTGAAGAGGCAGAAGGGAGAAAAGTCATAGAATAAAAAGCAATTTAGCAACATGGAAAGATAGTAGTAACCATGCAAATATACACAGAAGGTAATTACTATCACTCAGAGCTTAAAAGGAAATACCCAGTTATCCTTAGGGAAAGTTATGATTTATGAGGGGCAGCTTAGGCTCACTTACTGGTTTTTGTTGTCTTTCTGTTTCATGATGATCATGGCTAGAACTCCAACGCCTACTAGACCTAAGAAACAAAGAAGCAAAAAAAACCCCAAAAATAAACAACAAATTTGGTGTGTAATTTAAGTGAAATACTGCAGTTTGGTAAAAGACTGGAAGCAAAATTCTCTGCTCTGGGGCTGCCTGAGTAATGCAAAACCCCTCTTGTGTCTCTGAACACAGAGCACAGAAACCACCGCTAAGTGTGGTGCCATGCTGAACTTGTTCGGGTGTGATCCTCATTTATTTAGTGCTTTTGTAGGCAGCCTCCTGTTTCTTTTGTATTTTAAACATACTCACCATTTTTAGTACTTGATCTCTTCTGCAACAAGGATGTTCCAAGCTTCGCTAATCTCCTATCTGTCAATGTCTGCCAAGGCCTTTGAAAGCAACTTTATCAATTAAAGAGTGACAGGGTGTACAGGTTTTGGTTGGCTTCTTACACTGGCTTTTTTGGCTTCTTTCATTTCATCCTCAGTTGATGTAATGTTTTATACTAAGACACAGAGAATCAATCCAGTTGCTTGCAATGCTGCTGCATTACCCAACAGCAGAGAAACCCCTGAACCCTGACCGGGGACACTCGGTACTAGGGGCAGTGAAATGAATAAACCAAAACCACCAACTCCAGGTATTTAACAGCAAATAACAGCTTTGGGTTAAGAAAGTATATTTTCTATTTTAAACTACTTACCAATGAAGATAAGGATGAGGATAATCGCTAGAGAAGAAAATAATGAAGTTGATGTTAAAAAAAATGAAGCCAACAATGCTGATAACTAAACAGGGAAGTTCCTTAATCTATGCCCACAGAACAATATTATTCAAACCCAGATAACCATAACACTGCTGAGAAGCCAAAACTCTATAAACCAATCTGTCATTAACTACTACACATACCATTATGCTCTTCTTGAGTCCTTCACCCCACCTCTCTCCACCGACGGAGCTGAGGTCCCTAGCTCTGGGCTACCTCCACCCTCAGCAATGTCCAAATACAGCCAAGATAACGTCAGTGGTTTCTACTGAGGCGCTCAGCTGCACGGAGGGGGATGCAAGCATCAAAAATCTACTCCGTATCATGTCAGCCAAAGAGTCACTCAGCTGGGAGCAGAGGGAAAAGGGGATTAGACCAGGGAATAGGCCTGTGCGAACCCCTTAGAAACTGGAAGATGGACCCACCAAAAGAATTGAAGAAGGCACAATGAGAGCAGAAATCCAACAACATGTGGAGTCACAGGCGCCCAACGTGGGTGCAATTACAGCAATTAAAATGACCCTGAGGCAGAAAGCCTCTCCTCAACTCTTACTCAGCCAGTGAGGATTCTGTGCTATCCTCTCTTCCAACAGTTCAGTCTGCTTTGTCACTGCTGTAGTGCTAACTATAGAGAGAAAAAAAAAAAAAAGAGAGGAAAACCACTCAAAATTATTTTAGGTAATTCTCCATTTATACATAATATATAAAATACTTCAGTGAGGAGTAAATGTAGGGTGGGCAGGTGGCCTCTGACCTGTGCATCTGTGGCTACGACAGCGAGAGCTGTGGAAGAGTCAGTCACACAGGGACCTCTTGGTGACACCACGAGCCTTAGGGATAGAGGGGAGTCTGCTATCCCACTTGGCTTTATTGCCCGGGTGTTGTTTGACACTAGCTATAAATCCGTTCTGAGGTTTAGACCATCAGCTTTGCAGTTACTGATAACGCTTCACACATTGTTTATTAAAATTCTGCCTGTTCCTCTTGAAAGGACAAATGTAAAACTGTGCATGACTGTGCTCACATGGCTCTTCAGCGCAGCTTGGCACCTTGCAAAGCACAGACTTGCTAACCATCGCTGCTCTACGCGGCTGCTGCTGCCCCAGAAACAAACCCTACGGGAACGGCTGTCCACACTGGGGTCCTTCCCTTTCTGAGAGAAGGGAATTTGGGCTAAATAACTGCACAGCAAGAAAAACTACTCGAGAACAGGACAATTATCCAGCAACACTCACCCCTGCATTCGGGAGGAGACCCGCTCCAGACGCCATCGATGCTGTTCTCTGTTGTACAATGAAGAGTTTCATTTCCCACAAGCTGGAGCCCAGGGTCACACGTGTACGTCACGACTGAGCTGTACGTGAACTCCTCCGTACCACTGCCATTGTGCTTCCCATCGGGAATAGCTGGAGGCGAAGGACAAGAAATAGCTGGGGGAGAAAAAGAAAAGAGTTCAGGAGGTGACCCCTGGGATGCTCTTCTCCACGATGCGAAGAGAGGAAAACCCGAGGGCCGCTTGCACACAGGCTCGCATTGCGCCAGTCGCAGGAGCAGGGGCTGAAACGGGAGCACTGGCCACCCTCTCGGCACGCGGTTACTTCGAGGTGCCTCCCAGCCTGCTGCCCTGCATACACAGGGGCACCGCAGCCTGCACGGACACCAAGGCCACTGGGATGCTCATCTGTGTCAGTCTTCCATGCGCGGAAGGCACCAGCGATGCTACTGGCTCGTCCCTGCTTTTATCACACCAGCCGGCTCCTTTCCAGAGATCCTTATCTGACTTCATTTAGTAAAATCAACACACGATTCGGTATTTCTGAGTTGGAATATTTGGTATTTCCAGCCAAGCGCCGGACAACTTCACTTACCCTGGCAAGCTGGAATTTGTTTCCAGGCAACTCCATTTCCCCTTAGGGAGCACAAGATGGCAGCTGGCGCTCCCTTTAATGTGTACCTGCAGGGGTAACAGGCGCATCAACAAATCAGTTGGTTGTCACCGAGCCAAGGACATGTCACCCCAGAGAGGTGCCGAGGACTCGACAGGCAGAGCCTCTTGTCCCAGCTCACACACCAGTGGCTCTGGCCAGCTGACTGGGATGCAGTGGGCAGCTGGCTTCACACTCACCCACGGTTACAAACTACATGTGCTTTTGCACCAAATAGATGATCATTTGTGACAACTTTGCCGTGTTCTGGATTTGCTGGAATACCACAAGACTTCCCTAAGAAAGAATAAGATCATCCTTAGGACGCTCCAAGGACAGGGAAAAAACCCACAGACATACTTTTCATGACAGTACGGCAATGTCAAACCAGGCATCTGATGGTATTTCATGCTAAGTGTCATTAAAAAAAAGCAATCCTAAAATACAAATCAGATGTAGCACTCGAACACAGTGCTGGGGATGATGCAGCTGTGGGAGGACGTTGGAGAAAATGAAACAACATGGAGACACTCACTCTGACATAGCTCAGGAACTTCTGACCATGTTAAATTGTCCAAACAAGTGCTGGTGGGGAGCTGCTCTGTGGTCTTCTCGTAGCCTTGGCGACAAATATACTTCACCGTGGTACCAACAGCATAAAAATTCAGCTTTTCATCTTCTTCTGATATTCTAGCAAAATGCACACGTAGCAGTTTGGGACAGCTACCTAGCGACAACGAAGAACGCCAAAGCGTGCAGTTACAAAGCAGAAATAACAATATTTTGCAGTCGACTGTGTATAAACATAAATCCAAGTGATTCTGCACAAGCCTCCCTAAGAATATGGATAGCACAAATATTTTTAAGAAGGTGATTGCTAATTTGTGTAATTAAAAAATATCCATAGATGACTATTTAACAGAAAAAGATTTTACATGTTAAAATTTGCCCTCTTACAGTCATTCACAAGCACGGTGCTTACCTCCCTTGCCAATTCCACTGATGGAGCATTTGAGGTGGGGAAGTGCAGCCAGTTCTCACTGCGGAGGTTTGCAAATCCCCAAAGCCCAATCTTCCCCCTTAGTTAACTCCTGTGTCAACCACCAGCTGTGCCAGCACTTGGCCACTATATTTCTGTCCCTCTTTCCTGTGCTTCCCCAAGCTATTCATCTACTTTTATTAACACACAAGCACCAGCACGAGGCTCCAACGGACTAAATGAGTTAGGAAAAAGGGGCAGTAAGAGATTCTCTGGCCAGCAATTTCATTGTGTGTCACTTCGGATGAGGAAATCCCTGAAACAGCAATTGCTAAAGCAGTGAATGTTTTTGCAAGCAGCACGCAGCTAAGCAACTCGTTTCAGAGAAAATGCAATACTTACGACCGCAGAACTCCGGGAGGTAGGACCACTGGGAGTTTGCAAGGCATTGTATGGTATCTGACAGCAAGGGGCGTTTAAAAAAACCTGAAAGGCATCTGTACGTTACTTGGGAGCCGACGCTGAAGCTTCCCTGATGTTTAGTGTCCTCTGGGGGCTCCGCATGGCTTATATTTGGCAACGGCCCACAGTCAGCTGTAGCAAAATAAACCCGGATTTAGCGGGGCTTCCACTAAAGCTCCCGGAGCAGGGCACAGCACAAATGCACGCGCGCATACGAGTCCGCGGGCGAGCACGGCACACGCACCCACGACACGCAGGGACACGCACACGGAGCGGAGCACGCGTGGAGCGCGCGGAGCGCGCACCCACCGCCACGGAGCACGAGCCCCGGGTGACCGGGCTCACCGCGCACACCCCACCCTCCCCATCGCCCCCATCCCTCCCCGGGGGCTCACCCCACGCCGCGGGCGGCAGCAGGAGCAGGGGCAGCAGGAGCAGGAGCGAGCGGTGGGGCCCGGAGCCCATCGCTGCCGCGGGGCGCCGAGGGGAAGAGCTTGCTCAAAAGCACGCGTGGGTGCGGTTGCCACGCATGGGCAGCGCAAGGAGGCGGCTGCCGGCCAAGGGCTGCAGGCAGCACCCTCAGCTGTGGGACGGGCAGCCAAAAGCAGCGCCGCTCCCCTCGGTCTGAAGCCCTGCCCGCCGCCCACAGCTCCCTGCGATCTCATCTCCGGCAAATTTTCTGCTGAAAGTCTTACCGGTGGCTGGAAGCGGGAGTGGGTTTGAAGCAAGCGGTTCCCATCACGTCTGCTCCAAGAGGCACACCTGGCATCCAGAGAAATGCAGTGGGGCTCTCCAGGCACCCGCTGCCTCAGCCTCTCCTTCAAATACTTTCTCTGCACCTTCCAGTAAAGACACCCCTCTCTTCAAAGTTATCAAGTCCCAAAGGAAAATAAAAAAAATAAAATTTAAAAAAAAAAAAAAACACAAAAAAAAAACCACAAAAAAAAAACAAAAAAACAAACAAACAAAAAAAAAAAAAAAAAAAAAAAAACCAACCAAACAAAAAGGGCAGCATGTGGGTCTTGCCAGCTCCAGCTGTGAACGCTGCAGCACGCCCCGAAGCTGGGAGGGGCAGAGAAGGTCCCGTTCATCCCCCAGCACGGGCTCTGCTGCACGCGGGGACCAGAGCTGCGTCTTCATCGGGTGCCTCCTGCCCTCCCTGACAGCGTCTGGCCCAAGGCTGCTCCCAGGGAGCCCAGCCCAGCCCAGCGGCACCAGCACCCCTGCCAGACCCCCAAACCGTCTTCTAAACGTCACCGGCCTGTCCCTGGGAAGAGACCTCCACCAGGAGAGGTTTTTCTGCAAGAAGAGAGGGCTTTCCTCCAGCCCAAGGTGTGCACGGGAGACCAGAGGGCTGTAAATCAGCCTCACTTTGAAACTGCTAATCGAGCTGCTCCAGCCAACACCTATGCACAAAACAAGGCAGCGGGGATACCAGCATTTCCACTATAACTCTCCCAGTTAGACACAAAACCCTTTGAACGAGACGCCGCGCTGCCCGCGGGGGCTCAGGGGCGTCCTGGGGCCCTGCTAGGCACAGGAGCAGTTTGCCTTGGCTCTGTGCCCACGTGGGAAAGCAGAGCTGCTCCAGGATCCCTGCCCGCAGGGCTTGCAGGAAGAGCCAGAGGAAAGGTTGTGGAGGTATTGGCTTTTCCGTCCCGCTCTGCTGAGCGGCGCTGCCTGCTGAGCGGCGCTGCCGGTAAGGGGGCTTGTATCACCCCACCCCGAGGAAAGGGCAGCCAGCAGCAGCCTGCCCGCCTGCTAGGACCTTCCTCCCTCCCTCCACCTGCCTTTGTTATCCTCATCCAGGAAACAGTGATGTTTCCACTGGGAAGCTCAAAGTTACCTCTTTTATATTTTTCTTTTTTTTTTTTTTCCCCCACTTTATTTCCCTTTCCAACACTTTAAGCTCTAAGAACATGTAACAAAAGCATTTGCAATGAGGCTAAGAGGTGTTTTCTCAAGGGAGGAGTCAAGCAGCCTGGGTAACATAGTCATTTAAAATGCTTACTTGTGAACATGGTGACAAATTACATGGTGATGTCTCGGCCACTTATCTTTACAGGTCACTGGTCACCTGAGGTCTGAATTGGGGCGGTGGCTGCATAATGCAAAAGGAAATTGCTAACAGGAAAAAAAAAAAAAAAATGCTTTAAGTGCTGGGGAATTCTCTTGTAAAAGCTTACAGCAGTGACCTCAGTGTGGGATAGCGAGATGTTGAGAAGTATTTGGCAAAGACTCCTTGTAACGTCGAGTCTCCTCAGGGAGCGGCGCGGTTTGCACGTACATCAGAAGAACCAGCTGCTGTAGTTTCAGCTCAGTGAAACCCCCTTGCTAACAGAGCTCAGATTAACCCCTTGAACCAGGCTGCTTTCCTACCCGAGACCACCGGGCTCAGACCAGCCCACCTCTGCCTCTCTGCCACCCGCGTTTGCTGTCCCGTTTTGCCCCAGTAACCGACTGAGCACCAAAACCTCCCGCTCGGGAGCTGCCCCAGCAGCTGAGCCCTGTGATAGTGGGTCTGCGCCTGCTCAGCTGGAGCCGCCGAGGGCGGCTTGCTTTATCTGACTCTGACATCCCTTCCCCGTGCTGCAGAAATCAGACCAAGCAGATGGTGACAGCAGAAGTTAAAGCACGTAGAGAGGGGAGCCTGACCCGTGCTGCTCGCTGCACCTACGCTGCCAGGCTCGGACTGGAACAACATGAGGTTTCCAGTAAAACCAGCCAGCAAAAACAAGGGTTGAACTGCCAGAGTTGCTCTTGGCTTTCCACAGAAACACGGCCCCGGCTCCCTGCCCGCTCCCAGGCGCTCCTGCCATCCCTGTGTGGGGCAGCAGCCTGGCACGTCGCCCACAGCTCCCAAAGCCTTGCTGGGACTGAGCCCTGCCCGGGCTGAGCCGGGGGCCGCAGCAAAGGGGCTGCGGAGCTTGGGACTGGGACAGCCGAGTCGGATTAAGGGCAGGTGTGCCTCGCCCCAGCTTTCTTTGGGAGACCACTTACTAGAAACACTCACATTCCCAAATATTACTGCATGGATTTTCTCTCTTTCCTATTTTTTTTTTTTTAAACCAAGTTGAACTTGCACAGGAGACATTTAGAAAATAGATGTGAAAGAGTGGTGATAAAGAACTGATCGAACAGCAAATCTGACCATTATCAAGCTATCTTTAAGAGCTGATACCTTCCTGAAAAGAGCCTAAAGTACGAAAAGAGAGTGACAGGCACTTGAATTCACAGGCTATCCTTTATAAACAATTATCATTTATTACTAAATGTAAATAAAACCCTAGAAAGGCACCCAAATACAAGGCAAATATTGTACTGTATAGGACAAAGATGGTAAGCAGCCAAGAACGTAAACTTGACATTTCCAGTTTCTCTGCTGCAGGATGTCAACACTGGAGAGCACATTTAGCAGTTACTTCTCTGTGTCAGCACGAAGCCGATGTGCTCACAGCCTGCAGCGTTACAGAGCTGCCTTCCTCCTTTACAATATGAGATGAGTAGATACACAAACTGCTCGTGGCTGTTCTCTTTCCTGTAGTCTGAACAGAAATATAAACTGCCAAGAATTTATGTCTGATAGCAGAAAAAGTTTTTGCTGAAGAAGGTGCTTAAAGTACTGAAGATATAAAGATCAACATTCAATTTAGCGTGTAAAGTGCTATGATTTCATAAAATAAATAAGCACGTAACTTTGCAAGGCAGGGAAGCCAGTATTTTGCTTTCAACACAACCCTGCTGGCAGCTAGCATGGGTGCATCTGCAACCGGACCATGCTGCAGCCAGAAATTCCTGATAAGTTAAAGGAGCAGCTCAGCCCAGCAGAGAGATTTGGGTCTTTCACAGCCTGTCCCGCGAGTCCGTATTTACAGTGATTGTTATGGCAGCAGGGCGGCGTTGATAGCGAGCACGGAAATGTGCTGTTGCGGAAACACCAAGTCAAACAAGTTGTGCCGTAACTGAGCTCCGTCAGAAATTCTGCAGAAAGCCTGAGTGGTTTCTGAGACACTCCAGCTTCCCCACCCCAGCCTGAAAAAAGGCTGGTCAGATCAATAGGGAATCGTAACTGGATTTGGGGTGTTAGGAGGAAATTACTGAGAGAGAAAAACTCTGATGACAGAAGCAACTACGGTAATTAGCCAACACTTGTGGAAGCGGTTTTCAAGCAATTTCTTGGAACATTAAAACATATCACAATTAAAAAAAATACATTTTGTATGCGCACGTGGGACAGACCTGATCTAGCTTATTCTTTGTTTTAAAGCAAAACATAAGAGTCTTAACAAGTACGACCATTGCGTGGGGCTCTTCAGGAACAGAACACAGTGAAGGCTTTGCGTGCATTATGCTTACGGTGCTGGTTTTTGTTTGAAAAGATAACAATATATTTAAATAGGTGGGATCCCACTTAACCGCATGTCTCGTCTACATCTGCAGAGAGATGGCAGGAAGAGCAGCACATGCCAGTTGTCTTTGCAATCATGCAAGGGAAGTGCAAATGCCTCCTCCCAGGGTTTCTTCTTCCCTTTCTCATGGCGTCACTGCAGGAGGGCAGACCTATCATAAACAAACTGCTTCAAAGGTACAGATAAATCTTTCCGTGCACTTGCCATCGCGCTTCCCATGGGCCGTATACACAGCCTGGGGGAAGCATATGTTCACATGAAGATTAGTCCAGCTGTAGTTTCAAGGAGAGTTAAGATTTCTGCCCAGATTTTGGACCCCCCCCCCCGGTTTGTGGGGTGAGTTTTAGCACTGCACTTTAGAAAGACCCAAACCGATTCCTCCTTCAAACACTAGGGGCTGTTTTCAGCATCATTCCACTTTCCCCTTGCTCATCCCTTGCTCGGGCTTTCTGGCACCGAGGGGCTGACTTTACGGACCCACGTTTTGGGGCAGGAGAGCCAAGTTCCTGACGTACAACGCAAAGCAGCGTTTCCCACATGTTAGACCGTGTGTCAAGCTGCTGCTTTGACACCATCTCTTGAAGTGCCAAGAATGACAAGAGTAAAAAAAGGAAAAACCAGCAGGAAGAGATTTTTAAATCAATCTTTGTTCTGAAGGTACATAATAGAGCAAAGTAGAAATTTTTTTTTTTTTTGGGGGGGGGGGGGGGGGACAAAGTTTTCCCTCTCCTTCTATGTTGTATGATCTAGGATGCTTCTAGCCTTCATTTGTTTCTACCAAGGGCCCAACATCACCAAACTTCATCTCCTTTAAGGCCTGCAAAGCCCTTCTTGGAGCCCTTTTCATACACTCATACCACTGCAACGTCTTTCCTACACACACTTCCACAAGTGCCCGACCACGCAGCCCCATTATCCTGCCTTTAACCCCGCAAGTGGGATTCTTTGATTCCTTGTTTAACAGTCCAGACAAATACCTCGGGGTTTCAGCCACAGCCATCAGCCTGGCGATGCTAGCAGGTTGGAAGAGACCCCACCATTGAGAAACGATGCAGCAATGAGGAAATTCCCTCCTGGCCACGCTGCACCTGCACAGGGGCATTTCTGGACCTGGGCTTAAGCACCAGCCTCGTCACAGTTGTGTAACAGCCCTCGGCTGTGCGTGTTCGCACACAAAATCCACCATGACAGGGGCGACAGATTTTCTGGTTTTGACCCAAGAGACATGGCTCAGGGATGGGCGAGTTCAGCTTGACCCTGACACCAGAGAAATGCTTTTCATCCAGTCTCCAGCTGGGTAGCGAGACCCTCCAGTGGGTGTTTAGTCTTTATTACTTACAATTACATGCTTATTGTTCCCACCCAGACACCGTTTCCAATACAACCGACACTCACCCTTGTTATGGGTAAAATAATCCTTTGCAACGGATGGGGAATCTGTTGTAGCAGCACCTCTGCCACATCTGGCTTCTCCTGGCTGCCCATGACCTCGCTAGCGTGGAACAAGGTTAGCGTTAGTGCATTGCCTCTCGCTGCTGGAACAAGGACAGAAGCCCCAGCACATTTAAGGCTATGTGGTGTAAAGTTATCTCTTGCTTTTCAATATGGAAAAAAATGGGTTAAACAAAAATCTCTAATAACAGGAGAGCAAGGAAACAACTGACTAATGAAAATACATTTCATACAAAACAAAGCCTTTTTAAGAGGAAGAGGTTAGTGCAGTCAAACCTGAGCTTTGAACCAGATGCCCAACCAGTGAAAAATACAAACGACACAGAGAAAACTTATAGAAGAAAAGAACATGATGAAAAAAATCACTCACTTCCACAAAATGATGCAACTTTAGACCATTTTAAGTTTTTAAAGCAGACGGCTTGGGGGAGGGTGCCAGAGATCCCCATGTACTTTGGAGGACACATGGATCCTTGGCTGGTCCCAGGAGAATAGTAGTTTTGGGTTTTGTACAAAGGTACAACAAATCTGACCGCTGAGGTAGTGCAGCCCCTTGACACTGAAGAGAAACATGGGAAAAAAAGAAAACTCCAGGTGTAGGCCTGGGAGTAACCAGGGAGTCCTGTAGATGAGTTCCCCTGGACTCCAAATGAGCCTCCAGGACTGACCTGGTGTCCTGGAGAAAGAATAAGAACGGGAGAAGGAGATGGTGTTTTGGAGTGACTTTTTATAAAGGCTGAGCTTCATTTCCCATGTGAAAGCCTTCTTAGATGGTTGGGTGGCATTTCCTCGGGAACCTGAAAGAATGAAAATCACGGTGTGAAATTAATCTAATGGCTTTTTCGTGGAAATGCGAGAAAGGAGCAAATGAAGTTGGGAAATGTGGGACTTGATTCAACATAGAACCATTTCAACTCACTTCGGGAAGGAGGACTCCTTTCAATTCCTTTTGCTCCAAGTTTGACAGATGTGCTTTTCTCTAGGGTATAAAGAATAAGCATTGCTAGGAGCATTATGCCTTTCTTGCACAGACCGTTCATTCCTTACTCACTTTAGCAGCACTGCATTTTTTCCTCTTTAAAATTGCAGTATGACTTATGCTTGACATATCCTGTACTAAGCAATCACAATATGTTAACCTGGTGCATACTAAATACTAAACTCATAATTACTAAACTCAGATGAAATCACCTTTGCATTCAGGCGCAGCTCCACTCCAGACTCCGTTTGTTTTGTCCGTACTTGTACAACGGATGCTCGCATTTCCAACGAGTTGGAAGCCAGAGTCACAGCTGTAAGTCACTGTTGAGTTATAAGCAAATTTTTCTACACCTTTGCCATCATGCTTTCCGTTGCTAATTTGAGGAGGTGAAGAGCAGGTAATTACTGCAGGAAAGAAGGTCAACATGAGTATTGCAAAAGGCTTCAGTAGTAATGAAAATGCGAAATGCTTCTTGAGTCCACCTAAGATTCTTGAAGACAATAAACCTTTTGGACAACTGAAGATGGGCAACTAGCACTGCCTTCTGTCTCGATCATCTCTCTTTTCTTTCAGAAGTGTTTCTGTCGTCACATCTTTCTCCCTCTCACTCCAAGGGTCAGAAAAATAAACAGGCAACTTGCCATGCCCTGGCTCATGATTCCTTGAAATCTCTTCCTGTCACCTTCACTGCAACCTTAACGCATGAGAAAATATGTTGATCTTGTGGGAACAAAACTGCTGAAATACAGCGTCAGCAGCAAAATGGGTATTTCTCAGCGGCAGTGTTGGTGGCAGATCTGCCACATAATACCAGCAAAAGCAAACAAAGTACGGAGACAGGCTTAGACTAGACATTAGTATGCGGGATCTACTGGAGAGGAGTCAAAAGTAAGGTTGGATTAATCTTACATTTGCAAGTTGGAAGTTTACTCCATTCAACATCATTTCCTTTAAGCTGACACTGGATGAAACGACGCCCATCTAATTTGTACCTAAGTGAAAATGCACAAGAAAAGAAAAATGTGTGTCACTATCCAGAAAATGAGAACAATTTTTTTCCCCAGTACCAGTATGGTCAGGAGTGTAGAAAAGGCAGTTTTAAAGCAAGCAGATGTGCACATGCAAGCTGCTTAACATGAGAGCTCCTTCACCTTGCTCTCTGCCAGGATCCTTATTAATCTATTTTTAGGCGATTCTCTCCTTTGACTCACTGCAGAGCGCATCTTCCATTGCAAGGATGGCAGAAGTCGTAGCTGGCAGCTAGCAGAGCATGCGGTGAATGCCAGACAGTGCTGAGGTTAGATGTGGATTCCCACATGGATGCCTCGGGCTTGGATTTGCTGAATGAGGGACTATTTCTCCCTGCCTGCTTCCTGGCAGAGAACAGTGCTGGGATTCAGGCTGCTGGCATCCAGCGCCTTTCCCACGCCGCTGTCACCCACCAGGACGAGGTGACGAGGTGAGGAGCTCCCTCCTGAGCACACACAGCATCTTTTAAAGGCTGTGGCTCAGCCCCTGACTGCCGCACCGCTTCGCAGCGGTGCTGCATTACCGAGGTCAGTTAGCTGGATCTGCTGCAGTCCTCGGTGGTGGTGGCAGAGGACAGGGCACCCAGCCTCCTTCAGCGCCATCTCCTCCCTAGGATGTTGCTCTTGGATTGCTACAGTTCTGCCAGAAAAGCAAACGACAGCAGAGTGCTGGCGTGCCTCCTCGCCTGGTCTCTGCAAATATTCAAATGCATCCACTACATACAGCAGGGCCCAGTGAGGGGCAATAGGCATCTACGTTTCATTAAAGTGGCTTTTGGATTGGCTTGCTGGAAGCTAATACATCCCGTTCTGACAGCACCGACACCTTCCCCAAACTCTGAATTATGTCATCCTGTTCAAACAAATTCATCATTTGGACATGACTGATAGTATCTGATCTTGCTTAGATGGATAACGTTATCCCTCCACCCTGATGTGTATTGCCGAAGATTAACTGAACCTCAGAAGGGTGCGACATGCTGACATTTCCCCAAAGTCCTTCCTAAGGGAATATCTGGAGGAAAAAAAAGCTCTGTTACATTTGAAGCAGCTGCAAAGACTGACAGAACAAGCCAGATGATGCGAGCTAGCTCCTCCTAGGGAGGGAGGAATGCTAGCTGGAGTTTTAAGAGTTTAATTTTGCAAGGGAGTCTACTGCGTGTGTCCTGATTGAAAGCAGGCAGAAAGTGTGAGTCAGCTCACTGACGGACGGAAAGTGTGCTTCATTGCAGTTTTCTAGCTGAACATCATTGAATTTTTAAAATTCAAACATTATGCCTTTTTATTCAATATATCTCAAATATGTTAAATTGAAATATTTTAAGTAACCCGTTTTGAACTGATGGTACAACCAGCTCTGTTGGGCTAGATATCCTGGGGCAGTTACATTTCCTCTGGATGAGACTTGAAGGAAAGGTAGCCATAAATTCAGACCCCAGTCCCTTCCCTGCAGCTGTGTCTCATTCCTTCCCAGCCCAAAGCTGTAATTCAAGCAGGAAAAGCAGCCCCATGCTCTGCATTTGGAGCAACACCACAGGAGCAATATATTGTGTAAGAGCAGCCCAGCCCATGTCCACATGTTCATTGCACTGGACAGGAGTCTGCATTCCAGCATCAGCACTGGTGTACTGGAGCTCGGGGCATTGCCCCGCGACTCACCCGTCTTTGCAGAACACGTTCACCCTTGCACCGAACTGCAGGTCTGTGAGAACGACCATCCTGCCCCCAGGCAGCGCTCCCGGCTCGCCGCAGGATCTCCCTGCCAGAGAACAAGGCCAGTGTTAGTGGTAACGCACAGTGATGGAGAGATAAAAAAGGTTAAATAAGGAACAGACTTAGAGGGTTATACCCAAAGGTACCAAAGCGTTTTACTTCCCACGTGTCACAGCCGAGCTGGCGGGTACCAGAATCAGCTGTAGGCAAAGGTGCGAAGCCCTGTAAGGGCTCCACGCTCACAGCAATAAGCATCTCACAGGAGGGCGGAGGAGAATATTTGCAGAGATATTTCCCTCTCAATAGATTGGCAGTAAGTTATTCGACTGTGAAAAATGTATTGCTGCCACATCATCAGTCTTAACATTACCTAGATTTTGCCAAGAAACATGCTTTGTCTTAATTTTGATGTTCAATCCTAGAATTGCAAATTGGCATTTGTCCTGTGCATATGCCGTGTCCAGATGCAAACATATTTCTTAACACAAAAATCAAAACAGATCTGTCCATAGAAGCAGAAAAAAAAAGAACACTATTGATACTCGTGCTGTTCAGACTTAAATATGAATGCCAAGCAATATCCACCTAATTTTGTATTAAGCATGTAGCTGTTGGGATGATAACATCCTGGCTGCATTTCAGCACGCGGGTTGGGAGCAGCCACCTGACCGGCTCCGAGCTCCACAGCTGCTTTTCGGCAAGCACAGCGGAGCAGAGATACTCACTCCTGCACAGCTCAGCAGCTTCCGACCACACCAGGTTTTCAAGGCAAGTGCTAGTGGGGGAAATCTCCGAGGTGTTCTCGTAGCCGGGGCGGCAGACGTAGCTCACGTTGGTCCCAACGGGAAAGAAATTAATCGTCTCATCCGCCTTGGACAGGGCAGCAAACCGCAACCTTGTCGGGGCAGGACAGCTCCCTGGCAGTCAAGGAAAGCGGGCCTGAAAGAACTGCCCGCCGGGAGGCACACAAAACAAACCTTGGAATCACAGAAATGCTCTCACTGCGGTGCTTTTGGAAAGCTCCTCGCGTTCTTTGCAGGTTACTTTGGTTTTCGTACCAGGCTGCTACTCTGCTGAATGCGTCTTTTGTGAAGCGCAGATGAAGACGCGTTAAGTGCACAGGCAAAGCTGTTAGTAGGAAATAAGAAGTCACATACACGTGCCATGGGGCAGCGCACGCTGCAGCCGCTTGCGCAGCCTCTGCCAGCCGGGGCTCGGGAGACGCGCGAGCATCCTGGGCTCCAGCTACCGTCCGACTTACCCCTTCGAAGACAGGCACGGATCCTGCGCCCATCAGCAGCTCTGACGATCAGCAGCGAAGGGAAGCGGATTTGTACCTTGCCAGGATGGGCAGTGCCATTGCAGAGCAGCCACCATAAGCGGCAGAAATTTTAAGCCAAGCAAGAGACAGGCAAAGGAGCCACATTTCCGAGAAAGGAGGTATTTACGGCCACAGGGCTCGGGCAGCTTTGACCAGCGTGCGCTGGGCAGGCACTCCACCGTGTCCGACCTCCCGGGGATCTTGATGGCGCCTTCGAGGCATGTGTACGTCACCCTGGATCCAACGGGGAAGCTGCTGGCATGCTCGTCACTGGACGGTCTGGAGTGGTTCATGTGAGGTGGGAGCCCACAGTCACCTGTGGCAGGAGAAGACCTCCTCGCGTGAGGATCCAGTTCCCTGGCCCTTTCCCCAGCCCCAGCGAGCATCCCAGCAGTGCCGCTGGGCTGGCCCAGGCTTCTCCTGTGGACAAAGGCACTGGGCAGGGCTGCATCCATGACAGCATCCGTGAGAGCATCAAGCAAAGGGTCCCCAGGCTTGAGGGTGGTGGCATTGCCCTCCCCACCTCCTGAGCAGCCAGGTGGGACCTTGGCAGGTCTTGCTGGTCCTCCCCACACATCCCACATCCCCGTACTCACTGCGAGCCACCGGCATGCCTAGAAGCCCCAGCAAGGCCAGGAGGAGCATGGCGTGGCCGAACCCCCATGCCCCGGCGGGTGCCCTGCAGCTCAGGGTGCCGAGGGGCTTCCCCCGTCCTGGTCCTTCAGACTTCATTGCAGCAATTTCTGTGCTCTTCTGTCGAGCACCGTTGGCTCCAAGGGGCTGTTTCTGAAGCTGGGAGGAGATGCAGCACAGCAGACTCAGCCAAGCGTCTGGAGCAGTGGAAACCTTTCCAGATCACACATGGAGCTAAACCCTCCTGCAGGGACGTGGAGAGCAGCCGGGGTGGAGGACAACTGTCATTCCCAGGCTTGGGTGAAGCCTCCTGGTCCTCCTGCCCCCACTGTAAGGGGTGGGGGAATAACTCAAGCCTTCTATTTGACCCAAGACTGGCAGTGAGTGCTGACTAGCACAGTTTTACCAAAACCAAATGCTACCAGAGCAGAAAAGAGCCCCAGGCTGTATCCAGGGTAGGAAAATGCCTACTTAGTCATTTGCTGGAGGTAATGCAACACAGACCTTCTATGAGCAGAGTTAGTGAAACAAAAAAATAAAAGCATTATCCTTTTTGTTTGTTAATTTCTCTTGATTGCCTGACTTATTTGTAACTAGGAATGGGTGTAAGCGAATACATCTGTGCACTGACTAGCACTCTGAAATATCTCATCTGACATCAGTCAAGACTACTCAAACACAGTCTTGGATACACACAAGACATAACACCCAGTTCTTATTCATATTTATGGGTTTCGAGCCTTGCACAGGGAGATAAGACACTTTGCGTTTGCAGTCCCATGTGAGCACAACACGGAGGAGAGCGAGGTGTCACATCAGCAGGGTGCAGGGAGAACTGGAGTGGGTCTGAGAGTGCCTCTCATTGCAGATCTCCTCACTGGGACGTGGGGAAGCACAGAATGCATTATCAAAGCATCTTCCTGTGTAAAGATGGGAGACACCGTCTCTTCCCTGGGTGTTGTGCTTTAGGCTCTAGTAACATTTAAAGCAACTCTAATAACTCATAAAAGCACGCACCTGGCAACGATAATCCGCTGCGGGTTGCTTGTGCAGGGGAGGAGTGCTCCCCCTTCTCGCCCTGAGCCCAGGCAGCAGCACGCTGCCGTGCCGCACGGTGCCCGCAGCGCCGCGGCTGCCTGCCATGCCGTGCCCACTGCAGCTCCCCGAGCGCCCCGAGGACCGACCCGGGCTGCCAGGGCTCGGCTCTCAGTCAGAACAGCGTTGGACCACACTGGAAATCTGCCTAATTTACAGCCAGCATGACAGATTACAAGACACCCATGGTTACACCTGCATCTTTATTGTAATCCTGAAGGGGAGGAGTAATTGCTGCACCACAGAGCTATATAAACTGATCATTGTGGATTAAGTAATAAGAACAATCTTTGCCATCTGATTCTCGACACTTAGACTTACAACATCTATTCTTAGCATATGCTTGCTGGAAATAGGGACACGGAAGATGACACCACCACAGATATCTGTCGAGTACAGTGCTGGGCCAGAAACCTGTTGCCTGTTTTAAATGCAGGGATAAGGGAATAGAAGCCTTTACAAATGCACTTCTTATATGTAGCTGCCCTTAACTAGAAGAACAGAAATCACGAGCTAAATTAACAGGAAATCACGTAGTTAAACACTCACTTCACTACTGTTTCTAGATAGAAGTATGCTAATGTTATGACAGGCTGAGCTGGGTACGGGCAGAGGATGTGGCATTGCGCAAACTACCAGCTGGAAGATTACAGCAGAAGCACCTTCAGAGAACCAGACACTCATCTCAGCTAGAAGATTACTTCTGTGGACTTCAGTCCCCCTTCTCTTGGCTTAGCACAGTTTATGCAGTGACTCAAAGAAGCTCGGTTTAATTTCTTACCACGCTTCCTAAAATAAAATGTGAAACAACACATTTGTGCTAGAGTGAATCAAGCTTGTCGGACTTGAGGAAAAGAGTAAAAATCCCTCTATGCGCTAGGATCTCGCACGGCAAAAGCAGTGTCCCATACACTGGTTATTATTTCTCTGGCTATATGCATGCAAGCATGAATGATAAAGTCACTGAGAGCCTTCTTACAGATACTGTGACTACACGAACTGCGTGTTCACCAAAGGTGATTGTTACGGGACTCTCTCGTTCAAGTTTTCTAGTTCCACCTTTAGTTTTTTAATCTCCAGAAACAGTTTTTGTATTTCCAGCAGAGTTTTCAGTTCTGCTATAGGCACACCGCATTCAAAGACCGTTTCAATATAATGAATCTCTTCGCATACATCAGCATCACCTTCTTTCTTCTGTTAAAAAGCAAAACAAAACAAACAAAACCCAGGAAAACACATGTAAGATTGCACTGCAGCAGATGGAGAGCCACCCACTCCTCAGCTCTGAGCCTGAACTTCTGTCCCGTTTGCCCTGCACTGCCCCAGCACAGTCTGCACCCCCCGTTGGTACTGTCCTGGTTTCGGCTGGGATAAGCCATTTATCATTTTAAGTGACAGGGCAAAAAGGACTGTCATGGTTTAACCCCAGCTGGCAACTAAGCACCACGCAGCCGCTCGCTGACCCTCCCGCCGTGGGATGGGGCAGAGGATCGGAAGGGTGAAAGTGAGAAAACTGGTGGGTTGAGATAAAAACAGATTAATAATTGAAATAATAACAATTAATAATAATAATAATAATAACGATGATAATGAAAAGGAAAACAACAAAAAAAGAGAGAGAGGTACAAAACCCAGGAACAGCAAGTGATGCAACTGCTCACCACCCACTGACCGATGCTCAGCCCATCCCCGAGCAGCGATCGCCACCCCCCGGCCAACTCCCCCCACTTTATATACTGAGCATGATGTCATACAGTATTGGAATATCACTTTGGCCAGTTTGGGGCAGCTGTCCCGGCTGTGCTCCCTCCCAGCTTGTTGTGCACCCGGCAGAGCATGGGAGGCTGGAAAAGTCCTTGACCAATGTAAGCACTACTTAGCAACAACTGAAACATCAGTGTGTTATCAACATTCTTCTCACATTAAACTCAAAACACATCACTGTACCAGCTACTAGGAAGAAAATCAACTTCATCCCAGCTGAAACCAGGACAGGTACCATAAACAACAGCATTTAAGACATTCAAGGAGTTACTTTTCCTATTAGAAATCAGGCAGCACCCATCCAGGAACCCAGCCAGACTATGGTACTTACACACTTGGGCAGTGGTGTCCAGTTGCCATCAGGCAAGCACGTGGCTGTCCAAGGGTCTTCTGAAGACACGTCTCCGCTGTCTGAGAATTGGTATCCTTCAAGGCATTCAAAAGTAACAGTCGCATTTGTTTGGTACCACATTTTATTACCCGAAGTGCTTTTCAGCCTTCCGTTGACCACTTGTGGTTGTGGACACAGAACTGAAAGGAAAACCCACAGCAGAAAGCAGCTCAGCAAGAGGGTCACCATTACGTAGGTAGAAAAAATACCTATGAAGTTTGTGAAGACTGAGTCAGTGCAGGCGAACTGAAACATGTGGAGCTGTGAAACCGAATGTTAAAGCAAAGTTACTTCCCCAGGCCCTTCAAGAGACAAAGGTGAAGGTCAGAATAGCCCCTGAGAGGTGTTAACACATTTGCTGTTTTCTAGATAATGTCTCAGTCCAGGCATCCCTACGCAAGGGTCTGCAGATCGACATTTCCCAGTAAGAACGCGCACTGAAGAGAAAGTCAATAACGATGGTGTCTCCTAACCTGTCTTAGAGCCTCCTTTACACAGAACTCTCAAGAAGAATTCAGCCTGGTAAACGTCAGCTGTTTCTTCTGTAAGGAGGGGAAGGCACTAGGGGACCCCCAAGGACAGACACAGCCACGCAGTGCTGCACCCCAACCTCTCTGCACCATGGCAGGGGCCGCTGGCTCGGCTCCTGGCTGGTACCCACCTGGCTGGCAGGTAGGCAGGGGAGGGTGCCAGGTGCCGTCGGCCTGGCACCGGCTCTCGGCATCACCGCGCAGCACGAAGCCTTCGTCACAGGAGAACTGCACGGCCGCCCCGTAGGGAAAGGTGAACCTCTGCGGAGTCATCCTTCCCCTCTCGACTGCGGGCCTGGGGCACCGAACCACTGCGGGAAGAGAGCAGGGCTGGCTTTGGCTGCTGCCCTTCCCCAGGGACAACGGGGAACCAGGTCAGGCGGGGCAGAGCCCGCTCTTCCCGACCACCTGATGGCCATCAGCGTAGGAGAACTAAAACCTCCTATTTCCACATGGGTCATCCCCAGTCTGGAGCTGTCGAGCCTGCGAAGCAGCCTGCAAAGGAAGCAGGATCTCCCAGCAGCCCTGCTCACTTCTAGCCTCGTTGTGCTGAGTGCTAATATCGGACCCAGGTCCTGGCTTCAAGTCTAATCCCGTACAGGAGAAACGACTCACCCCTGCACTCCGGGGCAGCTCCGCTCCACGCCAGGTTCACCCCATCGTCGGAGGTGCAGTAGATGGAGTCGTCCCCAATGAGGGACAGACCCTCGCCGCAGCTGTACTTTACTTCTAAGCCGTAGGGGAACTGCTCTGTTCTCAAGCCAGAGTGCTGCCCGTTGGTGATTTTTGGAGGGGGACCACAAACTACGAGAGAATAGAAAAAGGAAAAATTAAGATTTTCTTCATTCGGTCAGGGAGACAGAGATGTGCAGGGAAGCAACAGGCAAAGCCACTTCTGGGTATTTATACTTAGGGTTGCTCCCCTCAAAGTCCTCCTTGCTTCTCGCCAGATTTGGCCCTGACTCTGTCACTGTTCCCAGACTGACCCAGCTAACCACCCGGCCCAGCACAGCCCCAGTACCGCAGCATGGGCCTCCATCCCCTCCCCTTACCCGCTCCTCTTTTCCATGAGAAATGGTCCTGCTCATAAATGGGGTCAGGGAACTGTGAGTATCATAAACGCCTTGAACAGTCCTCTGAGAAATGGCTACAAGTCCCGTTACTCAGCACATATAATCAATTACAGTTTTGATAGAAAAGGAAAACATTAAAGCCATTTAATGCTGTGACTTGGACCCTTTCTCCTAACACCACCTTCTCCGAGAAGCGATGCCCAGGTTACGCAATTTTCACACTGCGGTTCCTACCCTCTGCAGAGATGCAATTCCCGGCACCCTCTGTGCTCACGCCGCTCACGCTCACCCTTGTCGCAGTACGGCACGGGGGGTCTCCACGTCCCGTCAGACCAGCACTGGATCCTCTGGCTGCCCCTCAGCACATAGCCGGGGTCACACTGAAATTCCACCTGGTGCCCAAAGGTGTATTCGGCTCTCCTGGGGCTGATCTCTCTCCCGTGGTGGATAGCCGGGCTGGGACACTGCATCTCTGAGGAACATCAGCATCAGAAAGAGCTTGCATGGTTTGGGTCAGGAGGGGAGAGCAGGAGACATTTGCAAAGGGGTGTTTTCCCGTGGTGGTGGCTTGCTGACCCAGAGAACCTGCCAGGTGGCCTATTAATGCCGACAGATGTCTCTAACCAGACCTGGCATGCTCAGGAACGGTAATTATGTGATAACAACCATTTCTCTTGGAAGGCAGAATGATCTGAGCCCTGTGATTAGCTATAAATTGTGCTGAAGGGATGATATGTTGCTAGCTGCATTGCTGCATCATTGTTTGAACAGAAATAATCAGTGTGAGGTGCAGCTATTGCTTTTCAGCCATGCTACCCTTTGAACAAAATATTATTATTAGTGAGAGCCAAAGCACTGCTCAGTAAGTCCTTATGGCACAGCACCACTAGTGGGTATCTGAAAACGATGTTACTTCCACATCGTTAAATTGATGCTTTGTTGGCAAAGCAAAGGAAATGGCATACTTACTCTGGCAAAGCTTTGGAATTACGGACCATGTGAAATTTTTAAGGCAAGTAGTTATCGGAGAGACTTCGGGGACCAAAGTGTATCCAGATCTGCAGAAGTAGGTCACGATTGTCCCGACTGGAAACTCATGCTGAGGGTTTCGGTCTGCATGGTCGATGGCAGGAGGGTAGGGACACTGACCTGGTGCCAGAGCAGGGGACAACACGGACCCTCAGAGCTGGGAGGTCTCCACCAGAGACCCACTGGGGATGAAGGTGAGCCCGGCCTTTGGGGGAACCCAGCCTGCCCCTTGGGCGAGGGTAGAAACCCCAGAAAGATGCAAGGGAGAGCAGCAACCCCGAGCATCGCTGTGGGGTGTGAGGAGTGAACTGAAATGGAAAAAAAATAATGGTGACAAATTCACCAAATGATGTGAATCTAACGAGAGTCTTTATTCTTGAACACTTTTGCATCTCACTGGGCATACCCTGCAGTAAGGTAGGGCAGCCTAATCAGGACAGCCCTGCCATGTTACCCAGGGGCGATGAAAGAGCAGAGGGGAATCCTGCCACCAAACATCAGACTGCAGCTCGCTGTGGTGCCCACCCTCCAACCCCTCTCCTCCTATTTCTAGTGAAATACAAGCAGGCAGTTACGCATGGGAGACAAAGTAAGGGGAAAAAAAGAGATCTGTGCATACCTGGGATGCAGGCAGGCACCCGCGGATGCCACCTGCCACTGCTCAGGCACCGCACGGTGGTGGTGGTGGTACCCACGGGAACGTAGCCGGCATCACACTCAAGCGTGGCTGTGCTGCCGTAGGTGAATTTCTGTGCAGGTTTCAGCCGTCCGTGTGCGATATCTGGGACGCGACACTGACCCTCTGTGGATCGCCAAACAAAGAAACAGGGCTTTTCAGGGGTATTCTTACCGACTACAGCTACGGTGACCAACTGTCACTGTGCCTCCGTCTGCTAAGCGAGAGAAGACAAATCAGTTTAACAAATGCAGCAACTGAGGCAGAGAGATTAGGGGTTAATAAGCGTGCTTGAGCAGCCATCGCTCCAAAAATGTAGCGTTTCCACTGCACACAATCAAACCCTATTTCTGCCCTTTCCTAATAGCGCTTGCTCTGGCAGGTCGCAGTACGACTCACGTGCGCACTCAGGGCTGGGTGACTCCAGGGTGCTGGCACCCCACCTCCAGCTTTACAACAGACAAGAGGCTCTCCAACAACTGCATAACCTCTATCACACACGTACATCACTGATGTCCCAACAAAAGACTTTCATTGTCCAGCTACCATATCTCCCATGAGAAATATTTTGGAGCTGGTCACCAAGCATAGTAACAGAAAACTAAACTAAAGGCACCTATAACTGGGATTTTCTCATGCTTTACAACAGAAGCTGACAAGTCACCAAGACACAGTGTGTCTCTGTTAAAATCATACCCGGTTCACACCCTGGTACAGCAGTGTCCCAGGCACCATCGCCGTGCCAGGGCAGCGCTGGCGGTGCTGCCTTTGATACCAACACCCATGGAAAGAGCATCTCCGTACTCATACGTGTCTTCCTCAGGCCCCAGCTTAGGTATTGGCACCCCGTTGGTAACGTCTGGATTTGGAAAATGGACTGAGAAGCACCGTGAATTAAAAAAAAAAAAAAAAAAAAAAAGGTTGTAAAGGCGGTGCTGGCAGCCGGGGGGCAGCAGATGCCTCTGCAGGGAGGGGCTGGGGGGTGCTCTGCACACCAGAGAAGTTTCTCAAAAGGCCTGTTTTTAAAGGAACTGTCAACTTCCCAGGCAGAAACTGCGAGTCATTCCCCTTCCTAGAGACATTAGTCAGCAAACCCCCACTTCTCCTGTGCTGCAGCCAGCCTGCAGGATGCATGACAATTCACCAGCTACCTTCAAGATGTCTACAGGCTGCCTCAGTGCTTAAGCATCAACCTTGGTATCAACCTGATAGCACTCAAATTGCTAACTATGACTCTTAATTAAATAGTAAAAACTATTACCTGTCTTGGAGACTCACCCCCTCTTACCACCATCCGCTTCTTTGACCGTAACGACATCCTCCGGCCCTGGGAACGACTTCACAGCTACTGCAGAGATGATCGAGGCAAAGGGTGACATGCTCCCTGTGACACAAGTTCTGGACTGGTCCACACCAGGAGGAGTTCTGCAGAGAAGAGACCTGGCCCCAGGCTGCCCCAGGGACAAGCTCCTAGCCTCTGAGCCAGCTGTACTTAACACCGGTCCTGGGGGGCGGATCCGTACCCCAACATAGGACTTTTGAAAAGCACTGGGAATTTTGGGCGGCTCTTTGCAAGTATCTAGAGGTGCGGCTAAAGAGGAGAAATGGGCAATTAGCAGCAGCCACTGAGCTCAGGTCACCCTTACAAGAACATGAGGCACAGAAAGAGGTTAGCAGCGACTTCAGCTAGAGCGAGGTCTCCAGCTGCATTTTACTAACCCGATCATTCCGTATTTGATCCACAAGCAAAGCTGAGCCACAGAAGCAAAGAAAACGAGCAGGGGAGCGACACTCACCGAGACTCCCAACTGGCTGCAGCACAAGCACCACCACTGCCAGGAGCTGCCCCGGCCAGCGGAGAAACACCCGCATGGTGTAGGGAGCTGCCGGGCCAGCGCCGTGGGAAGGCGAGACCCTCTCCCTGCCAAGAGCCAGCTGCAGCACGCCGGGGAAGGGGAAGCGGCTGCGGGAAGTTGGGGACCGGCCAGACAGCCACGCTGACGCTGCCACCCCCCAGCCCTTCTGACCTGCCCAAGGCGAGCACTGCCCTCCCTCAGCTCCCCAGCAAGGATGTGCCCTGGGCAGGAACGCTGCTCTGCCTTCTTCCCCAGTGGGGACAACAGGAATAAAGTTATTTTACAGCTAGAATCACTCTGCAGCATCCCGGCCTCATCTCTGAAGTGCAGGGAGCTGCTGATGGACGTGCTGGGCAGTGCTGCGCATTCACTTTGCCTCTTTACCCCAGGGGCAGGTGGGGTGGGGGGACAGGCTGCTGTGCAAACACCCCCCGCACACCCCTGCACTGTGCTCAGGGAATAGCAGCCCTCTGTGCCTGATCAAGCAATGATTATTGAAGCACCTCTTTCCTTTACTGTACGTAGGACAGAATTATTAAAAGCCAGATACAGCTGTCATTACAACTGCAGCTTTATTATAATCTCATGGCGAAGGAGTACTGGTCCGATCACAAGATGCATGCTAACAGAGCACTTCCCCTTTACTGGATGTTGCAGAAAAAATTCAGCTGTTTCTTTCTTTACGCTTCTATTTCCAACAACTGCTGTTGGTGCACACACAAAGATGCAGCGAGAGGCACTGCCATAGCCTCAGATACACCCGTCCTGCTTGGGAAAAAAAACCTGGTATTTTTGTTTTGCTAGAAGACAGGCTTTGAAGTTTTCTTCATTGTGCCTGCTCTGAAGGTCACAGCTAATTAGGCAGTTAAGTGCTTGTTCACAATAACGAATGCAACACATGAGCAGAGTAGCAACGGGCTATACTGGATTGCAGCTGAAGAGGTGCAGCAGTTGTGGGGCGAGTTGGTTGGTGGCTCTTACCACGTTCATGCCCGTCTATACGGCGTCTGCTCGGCTCTGACAAAAATTTACTTCCCACTCAGTTCCTTTCTAACTGCGCACTTGTCAGTATTACAACCACCTCTAAATGTAAGGCTTTAACATGTATGAAGCGATGTACAAACCTAACCCCGTGAGCTCTAACAGAACGAGCCAGAAGTCATCACTTTCTGACTCCCCATATGACCAGATCTGTTCCCTGACTGATTGGTAAATTTTGTTCTGGCTACTTAAGTATTAGCATGAATTACGAAGTCATAAAAAAATCCTCAGTCAGCATGATTATTCAACATGCCAAGAGGACAGTTCTTATGATACCAGTGATGACAGTCAGCCGTACGCTGTGGTCTTTAGCTCCTTTTCAAGTTTCTGGATCTCCAGGTACAGTTTCTGGACTTCCAGCAGAGTTTTCAGTTCTGTCAGAGGAACTCCGCACTGGAAGTTTTCCCTGTTTCGAAGAATCTTCTCACACACTTCACGCTTTTTCTTTAAAATAACCAAAACAAAGACAGAGGGCATGAGACTGCTGCAGGGACCTACGTGCTGAGCATCGCCCTCCTACTGCAGCCCCTCAATCGGGCCAGCCCTATTGTCATGAAACAAACACATCACGAAGTCAGACCAGTGCTATTCCAGACTATAAATGGGGCAAGATACAGACGAAGCCTGGGCAGATGGTGGTACTTACACACGTGGGCGGTGGTATCCAATTGCCGTTAGCTGAGCAGGTAGTTTTTGAATTTACTGATTGACGGCTGCCACGTTTGCAGGAGAAAAACAGAGTTTCATTCACCTCGTAGCTTAATCTACGAGGGGAAATAACTAGGTCCTCCTCTTCTGAGGGTTGGTAACACAGAACTGAAAGGAAAACGCATGCCAAAAAATAACGTAATGGGAGGAGACAGAGGAGAAAACTCCCTGCAGATTCCACCTGCTGCTGGTGATTCAAAGGAGCAGCACGCCTGGCCCGTGCAAACCAGCTGTGGGGCATCTGCCCGGGTCTGGTACCCACCTGGCTGGCAGGTAGGCAGGGGAGGGTGCCAGGTGCCGTCGGCCTGGCACCGGCTCTCGGCATCACCGCGCAGCACGAAGCCTTCGTCACAGGAGAACTGCACGGCCGCCCCGTAGGGAAAGGTGAACCTCTGCGGAGTCATCCTTCCCCTCTCGACTGCGGGCCTGGGGCACCGAACCACTGCGGGAAGAGAGCAGGGCTGGCTTTGGCTGCTGCCCTTCCCCAGGGACAACGGGGAACCAGGTCAGGCGGGGCAGAGCCGCTCTTCCTGATGCTCTCTGCATCAGTTTTATACTCAAACACAAGAATTGACCCTCAGCTGCTTGCAGCAGCCCCCAGGGAGACCCTACCAGTCCCTGGTGTTACTTCGCACAGGAGCCAGAGGAGCTGCACAGTCATTAAGCCACTCTGGGTTTGCAGGTCCTGGACCAGAGCAGATAACGGGGCTGGGGCTTAGCCCCAGCATTTTACCCAGGTCCTGGCTTCAGTCTAATCCCGTACAGGAGAAACGACTCACCCCTGCACTCCGGGGCAGCTCCGCTCCACGCCAGGTTCACCCCATCGTCGGAGGTGCAGTAGATGGTGGGGTCCCCGATGAGGGACAGACCCTCGCCACAGCTGTACGTCACCTCTGCGCCGTAGGGGAACTGCTCTGTTCTCAAGCCAGAGTGCTGCCCGTTGGTGATTTGTGGAGGGGGGCCACAGACTATGAAGTAAAGGGAATTGATAAGAAAAGAAATGCATGATTATCTTATTCAGGTGGTAATCAAAATCGCTTCTGGGAAAACAGTACAAGAGTTAACTTCATGGTTGTAGTGCGGCAAATTCACGTGAAATTGCTGCCTGGCTTCTTGCCTCTTACACCAGCTCGAGGCTCCCGCTCCTCGCTCAGCTCCCACCGGGTCACATCTCCAGGGAGAAGACACCTCAACATTTTCAGCCCGTGAGCCAGTGATCATCGTCCCATTCCCCAGAAGCAGATGCTGAAGGCAGGTCACTTTCTGACTGCTGTTTCTGAATACTGATGCACGAGATTTCTTCTCAGCACCGTGTTACACATACCTTTGTCACAAAACGGTAATGGGGGAGCCCAGCTCGCGTCAGCCTGGCACTCGGTAAAGTCCTGGCCCCTGAGGACATAGCCTGAATCACACACCAGCCTCAGTTGTGTCCCAGCTGTGTAGTCATTTTTGCTTTTATAAATCTCTCTTCCATGAGCAGTATTTGGCTTTGGGCAACTAGGTTCTAGAAACAACGGAAAATAAGGAATGTCATGTACTTTGGAGAAAGAACTCCCGTGAAGATGCTTTCTATGGAGAAGACAGTTAGCAAGAACATCTGAACCCTGAAAAAAAAGGTGACTACCATCCAGATGCAGGTCTCAGTGCTTCCTTTGGTAACTCTGAAGGAGCTTCTGCTGCTATGGTCAGATTTTTCTGAGGCTGTTGGAAAAGGCATATGCTGCAGAGCCGGGTTTGTGCCTGACCGAGCCTCCCCTCGGCGCTCTCGGCACCACACGCCGTTATTATCCCAGGGGCTGCAGGCCCTGCTTTGCCACTGAGCTGCACTCATGAGGTTGCTGAGCTCCTCACAGGCAGCATGAGGGCCGGGACAAGAGCAGGCTCTTTCCTCCTGGCAAGGTTTTCCTGAGCTTTTGGGCTCAGGCTGCTTCCAGCAGCTCGCTGATATTGCTGTAGTGCCCCACTGCTAGGTTATTAGTTTCAGCAGTGTCAGTTATTTACGCTGCTGCATTTTCTTCTGAGAGGGGAAATGCACTGAGAACATCCTCTGCTCCCAAGCCTCCTGTCAGCAAACCAGCCTAGCTGTTGTCCAAAGCACAAACCACATCCCCTTCCAGCTGGGTAGATGTCTCCCAGGCTTCTTAGGAACCTGCTAAGCCTCTAAAAGCTACTAACACCCAACCCTTCACATCCCACCTCCCCAGGCACTAGCTCAGCCCCCTGCCAAACTCCCGTACTTTTTCCACAGCGATCCCCAGGCAATATAACGATCCATCTGGATCTTTTGCTGCCTATTTCCTCCAAGTTAACACAGGAGGACTAGATCTAGGGATACACAGCAGTAGAACAAAATTCTCCTTGGCTACTACTACCATCATCTAAGGCCACACGTAGATTTTCCTGTGAATGTCAGACAATGACTATGCTGTACAGAGCGACCCAAACCTTTGCAGTCAAAAATAAGTAGTCACCAAGTCAACATGTTTCACCAACTCTCGCCTACCTGGAGTGCACTCTGGTACTGCTGGATCCCATGTACCATCACTTGTACACCGAAGCACAACGTTATTGCCATGACCTTTGAAAGTGTAGCCGTCATTACACGTAATTTCCAGTGTGTCTCCATACGCATAACTGTCTTTATCTTCCCATACACTTAAGGACTTTCCATTCCTGACATCTGGACTTAGGCAATGAATTCCTGAGAAATGCCGAACATTAGCAAGTGTGAAACCATGGCAAAGCCATCCGGACAACAGCAGATTCATTGTAACCAGAAGGATGAATGCTTTGTAAGCAAAGACACAGACGCTTCACAACACTAAATCTGCCCCAACACCATCCCTGGGCGCTCCTGGGGGACGGGGGTGTTTGCAAGGGATCTGCAACTGCAACCGCCCCTTGGATGGAGCAAGGGGCCCTCGACACTGCAGTGACTTCTTTCCATGGGTTCAAGGGACTAGAAAGTATAGCTGGTAAATAAAGCAGAGAAAACCCTGTGGCTGGGGAACAAATCAAAGGAGTTCAAGAGTCACAGCAAAGACCAGAGACATGCCAAGCTGGGCTCCTGGAGCATCCTCCCTCTCTCCCCCAGCCTCGATCTGCACAACAGCAGACCATGTACAGTTTCTTCATTCGGTAATAATTCTGCCAAATCACAAGGGTAAGCAAGCCAAAGGAACATACACTTACTTTCACAAGGATGTGGAGTTTCGGTCCACGTAAAATCCGGCAGACACTTAATGTGCCACGTGGTTTCTCCCAGGCTGAACTGGTGGCCCTCCCTGCACTCGTAGGTAATGACAGTGTCCACAGGAAACAAATTGCCAGCAAGTTTTGCTTTAACAGTGTTACGCACGTCTGGAGGGTTCTCACAGCTACCTAGGAATGAAATAGCAATTTAGGGACGTTGCTGGTGATAAATCAGCGAGGCCCGTGATGGTATGTAACATAACAGAGAGAATTTGGGGGAAAATCATGGGCTCACATTGTTCTTTCTGAGATGCACTTAATAGTCTGAGTTCAGTAATGCTAAAGAGTGAAAGCAAAGGAGACAAATGAAAACATATGAATTATTTTGGACTGCGTGGTGATTTTCACTGTTACAACAAGATGTAATTTCTAGTTTATACTATCTGAGGGTCTACCAACAAACTTTAAATATAGAAAGGTTAATTTAGTCCCTTTGAATTTGAATGAGAAATGCTCACCAGCTTGAATGGGACAAGGCTTTAGTCTCTATGGCCCCAAGTCATAAATTCCTTAAGGCACCTTAATGCTACAGAGGCTAGCCAAAAAAAGGGAAAAAAAAACAAAACAAAAAAAAAAAAAAAAAACAAAAAACAAAAAGTTAAATCTTGGAGCCATCACTTTCAGGACCTAATGCTTTCCTAGATGGGTGGGAACTTCACAGAAGCAAAGCGGCCGGGCCAGGTGGAGCAACGCTCGGTCCAACCACACTCACTGAGCTGACAGAGCGGCAGCGGAGGGTCCCAGAGGCCGTTTTCTGTGCACACGGATGAATCGCTGCCGTTCATGGTGTAGCGGAAGTTGCAGTCAAACATGACTGTGTCTCTGTAGGTGTACTCGGCTCGGTACCCGCTCAGCAGCTTCCCGTTCTCCACTCTTGGATGCTCACAGTTAACCACTGCGTCAGGGAAACACCGCCACTTAGGAAATTAGCAGTTATGCTCAAGAGGGGAGATCAGGGTATTAAAAACATTCTCATAGCATAAGATACGTTCACCAACAAGGCTGAAAATGAACATGACGAGGTAGCAGGCTAACGTGATATTCTTGTACACCTTACTCTGTTTTACAGCCTTTTTTTATTTCACACTTTTTATTAAGGCAAAGAGTGAGAAGAACATAGAGAAGGCAGCAGGTATCACAGCAGGTTTCTGAACTCTTTGCAGGCGTTATGTTTTACACATTATCTGGTCTGCAAATGCTAATAAAATCCCACTCCCGTGTCCCTGCTGACTTGGTGACCACGAGCAGTTGTGGTCCCTGCGAGGGGAGACCCTAAACCCTGTTGCTGCTACCAGACTCAAAGGGTCTCATCTGCAAGAGGCAATTCCAGCAACATAATGGAGAGGGATGGCTCCAAGGTAGAAAACAGCTTTAGCAGACGACCAGGCGCTGGGCAGCGAAGAAGGGGCTACGGCTGGTGCTGCTGCAGTGCCCCGGTGAGCTTGCAAGCGCGCACCTCACCTGTGCATGGGAGCAGCTCACCTTTGCACTCTGGGGCTGGCTTGTTCCAGACACCATTTACGTTATCTGTGGTTGTACAGAAAATAGAGGCATCTCCCACCAGCAAGAAAGGTCTCTCTCCCCTTTTGACAGTGTGGCACCGGTAAGTGACAGATGCTCCATATTCAAAGAGCTCTTTGTCAGTTCCGCTGTGTTCTCCATTAGCTATTTCTGGAGGGGGTAAGCACGGTATTGCTGGGGAGGGAGTGGGGAGAAATGGTGGAGGGAGGGAAGAACAAGAGAGAAAGAACTTAATTAATTTTGAACCAAAGGTCTGGCAAGAAAAAAAATTGAAACACGAGGTGCCAGAAGGGTCAGAAATTAAGGGCAGGTCTCAAGGCAGTTGTACGCCAGCCCACAGGCAGCAGAGCTCTGACCCAGGCACCGACTGGTTTTGGGATATACCAAGTCTTACATGCAGCTGCCTTACTCCCAGACAGCAAATATTTTTCTTCTGCAGGATGATACAGGAAGAAAAACACAAAGAAAAAAATGTCTTTCCGGACTCCACCATGCATCAAACCACTGAAATCCTCAGCAGGGCAACACGACTGCTTCTTTATCCATCCGCAGTAACATTTAAGCAGTAGATCAACTAATGAACTCTACTTACGCTCACAGAAGGGAATATCTCTGTCCCATGTAACAGTCCCATCTTTAATCACACAGTGAATTTGAGAATTTCCAACCAGTCTGTACCTGTGTGAAATAGGAGAGAGGGAACTACTCAACAAAATCAGTTTTGATGTATTACCTATAACATCACCATCAGGAAGGTTTTGGCTTCTTTGTCATAGTTACAGCTGATCAGAAATTTGACATCAATGTCATTTTTTCAATGACTTTTAACAAAAGTATTTTTTAAATAAAAAAAATTCCAGTTTCTAAGGAAAAATGTCTACTTTATCAGCCACCTGCAGCTATCACTACAGCTCTAAGTTCAGCATTGATGTCTTTTCTTCAAAAAGATACTGAAAAATTGGAAATAGTTTAGAAAGGGCCAGGATAGTGAACTCGAGTTTGGGAAAAACTGCCTCAAAGTACGAGATTAAGAAAACTCAGTCAATCCTTAAAGCCCTCAAAGGAAAGCTTAAAAGATATTTCAATCAGTCTGCAATTACGTACATTGGTAAGGCTTCTGACAGCACGGGCTCTAATCTAGAAGGAAAAGACTTCAGAAAAATCCCTGGGGAAGAAGGGGACCCATGCCCTGAGTCCTCTTGGCTTACCCAGTGTTGCAGGTGAAGTTCACTGCTGAACCAAAACTCAGCTTTTCTGTTAGGACGAGTCTGCCATTGGCCGGCTCTCCAGGGAAGGTGCACAGCTTTGCTGGGGGACAACAGGACTGGAGTTGGTTCTTATTTCAGTTTCTTGAAGAATCGGGAAAATGCAGCAGGAAAGCAGAAGAATCCTCCAATACTGAGCAAGGGCATGGACCAGAGACCTCCAAATTTCCCCTCCAACCCTAAATTATTCCGTGATTCATGATGCTGTTAAGACTTGCATCATGACCTGCAGCCAGCCTCTGCAGTCTAAGTGGGGTTCTGCAGTAACCCTGGCAAGCGCAACAGCGTTTCTTCACAGCTAAAGGATTATCCTACTGCAAGTTTGAAACACTTTTTTTTGAACCAAGAGTTAAAAGTTGCCTGAGCAGAAGAACATCCTTTGAATCAGCAATCAAACACAGCAGCATCAAAGCAGATTTCAGCTTTTGCCATCATTGCTAGTTCTTAGCGGAATACAGTCAGTGCTTCATGTCAGGTCACTCATCTCCCGCCATCCCAGGAGGTCACTTTGGATATTGCTCCAACAAAATGAGCTGACAGCATCAGTGAATAAAAACACAAAATCAAATGTCAACCCAAAATATACTCACGTATACAGATCTCTTTTGATCCGTGCCACCTACTGTTCCTTCCACAATAAAAGGCATTTTGGGTGTTAGAATTTCTCACGTAACCTGGACGACAGACGTATTCCACCACTGAACCGAACGGAAATTTGGTCATGCCATGGTATTGCTCTTTGAGTTCTGCAGATGGGAAACGCGGTGGAACATCACAGAGACCTAACAACAGAAACTCCATCAGGAAGATGCTAGGAGGAAAACCAGTGGGAGTTCAGGCCTGATTTACTCCGAAGGTCCAGCTGAGGACACTTTGGCGGCCTTAAAACTGCTTAAAGCTAGAAACAAAGAGGAGGAGCGCAGTCTGTGACTGGGGATGGCCGAGGCTGGCGGGCACAGGGGAGGAGCATCACCCCTCAGGGTCCTGTTGGCTCCTCACGCCTCATCCAGCAGTTTCAAAGGCTGGTCACAAAGTCCAGATTAACCATTTTCTCTCCCCAGTTAGTAGAAATCATTGCACTTTTTTTCAGCTAGAATAATTTTATGGCCGTTTTACACAGAAAGGAAAAAAAGGCAAAGGAAGATGGATTCTGATCACAAAGATTTACAGTGTTCTTGAAATGCAAAGGCAACAAGGAAAAGAGAAGGGTCCAATTCTTGTGAACCTCAGGAGAAGGTTTTCCTTTGAGGAATCTTAGTTTATCCTGACAGACTCGCTCCCTCCTCGTGTTCACTTACTCTGGACAGCCGCAACAAGAGCGGCGGCAAGGAATAACCCAAGGACAGCAGCACGATCCCTCTGCCTCCCCGGTTCTGAAGCTGGCATCTTTCTTTATTCCAGCCTCCCTGTCCGGAGATCCCACAGAGGTTACCACATTCTTTTTCTAGGCCAAATATCTGTAAAAATAGCAGGGGGATGTTTACACTCAGGATAACCATAGCTCATATGGATAGGTCTTATTTCTCTGAACAGTTCCTACAGTCGTGGCTGGGGACCAGAAGCTGCAGGAGCTATTGCAATACTCTGCAAAAGAGCAGAGCAGCTCCTCTGCTGGCTTCTCTCCGGCCGACAGGACCAAGACCCAGCACAGAGGAGCTGGGCTGCTGGGGCACAGCTGGATTTAGGTGAGGAAGGCTGCCTCCAGCAGACCAGACCCAGAGACGTGAAAATACAACGTAAACAGGACAATTGATTGTAGATGTTAAGCGATTCCCATAGGCTTTATTCCACTAGTCTCACTTAGTTGCATTTTTGAGAATGCAGCTTTTGATTAAAATTAGGGGGAAAAAAAAGAAAAGGAGAGGAAAAAAGGGAGAGGAAAAAAGAATGACAGCTCCACTCAAACCATAATATAAATACTTTTGTAACTCGTCAGATTTGACTTAAACACACTCTATTGCCAACATAGTGTTCCTCCCAGCCAACCAGCCAAATTAATACCTGTAGGGCCATGAGTTTATCTATGGCTTCTAGAAAAAGTCTCCTGAAACTTACGGGTAAAATGTTTTGTTTGAGTAATACATCTCTTGGAAGCTACTTCATAGTCAGATGAAATGCTGCTGGAGTCAGTACAGTCCCCTAACAATAAATTACATGGCAGGGGGGAGAGACAGGAGTATCTAACCAGAAAGATACAACGGTTTTGTGCAAATAACTTCAACTGGAGTAAAGCTGTAAAGCATCCAAGTCTTTCAGGAGACTGAATTGCTTTCCAAAATGGAATTTAAGTGCAATTTAGACTAACCTGGCATCCCTAGAGATCAGCAGGAGTTCTCTCTGACTTTGTTATCCAGGATCATCATTTATGAGGCTAAACCCTCCCAATGTTACATACGCTCCAAGTCTCTATCCTCCTCCTGGAAACAAGAGTCTGTCTTGATGCTTTCTGCCCTAACCCTAACCCTTCTCGTGGCTGTTTCATTCCTCTGGCTTTCCTTCAGTCCTTGTTACAGCTTTTGGTTTAATTTGATTGAACTTACTAATCTTTGTGCCTGCTAGAGTTGCAAGCAAGCTCCAGTCCAGTCCCCAAGGGCAACACTGCCTAAAGCTGTGTGGCTCGAGTCATCTTACCTGGAGGTCTGGCAGCAGATGGAGAGACCCGGCGTGTTCAGCTCTGACAAGACAAAGCGATGACTGCCCTTGTCCAGTCCGCCCAGCTCCAGGCACTGCAGCACTGAAGGAGGAGTTACGATATGCCTACACTCAGATACGGCTCCATGCAGAAAAATTTGAATTCTGCAGAAACCAGAGTTTTGCCAGTTGACCCATAAATCATTAACTTTTCCTCTGAGCAAGAAGGAAGTAGTTTATTCAACCCACAATGCAAAACACTAGAAAACTGAATGCGACACAAGCACATGTTGAAATTGTTTGTTCTCTGTGTGGAGCTGCCAACTCTTTGCTGAAACGATCCTTGCTGAGCAGGTTGCTGCCCATTCCACCCTGCAGCAACGGCGCCAGCCGGTGCCGGTCCCAGGCGATGCCCAGGGACCTCAGGCACACACTGGGGGCCTCTGCAAGAGGACTGCTTCACCCCAGGCCATGTCAACCATGAGCTCATCCCTTCTGACCTCGAAAGCCTATGGCCAACATTCAAAATACCATTTCTTCAACCAGCTCCACCTAATCCCATTAAAGCAACACCAGCTGAAGCTCAGCAGCACACGAGGTCCCAGGCAGCATCACTCAGAGCTGAACACCCAGGACCATGATGGGCAACCCAGGTGCCCTTCGTCTCATGGAAAGCTGTTCCCGGCTGTCACTGGTGGGTCATTTTCCAGTAACAAGAGTTTTGGCAGGAGTTGCAACTGTTTGCTCCTTTTTCACTCTGGCTGCACAGTTTCATCCAGGCTTGAACCACCATCCAGAACTTGGCAATGGCCTTTTTACCCCAGGTTGTGCTTCTCACAGGTATTGGTTTGTTCTGCCAAACCTGAGGGTTTTTTGCCAGAAGCATTTACCACATCCCTACACTGAATGGCATATATTACCTTTCTGAAGTTCACCTGAGTCCATGCCAAAATACAACAAAGCAGATTTAGTTCTTGCTCTGTAAAACACAGGAAAAGGCCGCCTCTCCTCACCCCACGAGCAGGGACTTGCTCACAACAGGCCCCTTGTCACTCCGGAGCAGGCGCTGACCTCCACTAAACGTTTACAAGAATTCAGTTAATCACAAACATAGGCTTTCTAGATTTATTTTTTTCCAGATGACTCAGAACAAGCTGATTTGTGTACCAAAAAAATCAGCCATTTCCCCACGGGCACCCAGGAGATTATTTAGCACCTGCGCAGGGTGGTCACAGCCACGAGCATCAGCCGGGGCACAGCCACACTGAAAGCTGTCTCCTGCTCTGACGGCTGCTAAACACCCCTAAGACCTGCTCAACCCACAGCCTGCAGCAGGATAAACAGGATAATAGGGGTTTTCCTTGACCACATCCAAGGTCACTTCTCTTCAGGCTGTGGCTGGCGAGGAACCAGCTGCTTTCCAGCTGCAGATGCTGGAAATCACAGTTCTGTCACACCAGTTGCTCCTCTTGACTTTTTTTTGTCCTAGAAGAGCATATATGCTTTAAAATAAGTGTTCCTACCCTAACAGCTCCACAGGAAACCTGAAAATCTGAATTCCAATAGCTCCAATAGAACCACTCTTAAAATTGATGAGGGAAGGGAATGGCAGCAGTAGCTGCAGGGTGCAGGATTCACCATTTCCAGCCCAACTCCCAAAAGCCAGGGACGCCGGTCCTCCCCTGCAGACCCTCTTCCTCCAAACACTTTCCACAGACTCCCCTGAATTCACCATTATCTCACAAAACCAGCACACAAGAGACAGTTATACCAAACAATAATGGAAAGTAACAGAGGAAACTAGATTGATTTTCTTTTAAAATCTCTTTATTGTAAATAAATGCTCATGGGACATTTACGCTCAAGAGCACAGGGTACACAACATGCGGCACAAGTTCACATACATTGCTTTTTTTTTAAACCTAAAAAAGCCATTAGAAAGCAGCAGAGTAGCAAAATTGCAAGCAGACATGTAACATCCATCTCAGTAAACACTAACTACAGAGATGCAGTTTGCAATCAGTGTCCAGAGAGACAGAGGAGCAGCGGGAAAAGTGGAGGCAGCACTGGCAGTGCTCACCCAGCACCCTTCAGAGGAGCACGGGTGAGAGTTTGGGACATACCCCCGGGGCAGGCGGTTCCTGGAAGCGCTGGCAGCGATGCCTCTCCTCCCAGGGCTGCTCCTCGGCCCCACGGCAGCTGGGCTGGGTTTTCCCATCACCCACAGCCAAGCTGCCAGGAAGGGGACGGCTTAGAGAGGTGGCAGCTCTAATGTTGCAGCCAGCATACACAAACTCAAGCTACCTGGGCTGGTTTATGCCTTTTCCCTCACCTTCCAAATTTTCCCCATCGCTGGCAGCAGAGGTTGAATGGATTTTGCCTGAGCAATCATTTTTCTCATAAGGCTGATGGGGTGGCCAGCCCCTGGACCACAGCTCAGGGACAGCAACACCGGTCCCACGGGTGGCCCTGCCACTGCTCACTGAAGGCGACAGCAGCCGCCACCACCTCTGCTGATAGAAACGGAAAGAAAGTCAGGGAAATAAAGAAAAACCTCCACTCGTGGTGCAATGCTCACAAAGGCACCAAGCCCACTTCCACACCTCCACATTCGCCACCTCTGCCTGCCCAGCCCAAGACAGCGGCTCCGGTACGACTGACAGCATGAGCCGCTGCTAATCCTCAATTCAGGCACATTGTGCAATCGTTGTTTATTCTGGGGTATTTGCATGCCCGGTGCCAAGGAAATCAGGTGATTTCAAGGAAATACCTGGCACGGAGACCCGCCAGCCCATTTGGGGCTGGGGAGACGTGTGGGCTCGCTGGCATCGCGCCAGCCCTGCCGCCCCCGAGAGCTCGGGGCTCGGCAGGACCCTGGGACCTGTCGTGTCAGGTACGATTCACCCGCACGGCAACAATGATGATCACAAATCCGCTGCTGCTCTGCTCTAGACACATGTATTTACACCTTTTGAAAGTTAAAATGCAGGAGCAAAAAGGCTATAGTTAGGCTTTAATTAAAGCACTGAGGCACAAATGCTGCTGTCTGCAGAGACGGCCGAGAGGCTCCATCCCATGACCCAGCAGACCATGGCCAAAGCAAGGACCCACTCGATAGGAATAAGGGGCCCACAGTCAGCGATCCAAAACTGCAGACCTGATTTTTAGCAGTGATTAAAAAAAAAAACTATGACCGCCAACATATTAGCAGCTACATTCATGAATCCTGGCAGGTAAAAATACGTATTTTATCTCCTTACAACCATTAACTACCCAATGATACAAATATAATTAACTCCTTAGCAAGTAATTACAGCATAGTGTGCGTAAACATCCTACAGTACGTTTCTACTCCTTTTTCTCCGCAGAGCAGGAGGTTTCTCGGCAGGAGCAGCCAGCCTGATGCGGTACAGGTTTGTGCGTTTAGAGCATTACTGGAGAGTGACAGCGAGTATTACCATGCAACAGGCTCTAAATCTCTTCCTTCAACTTTCCCCCGCCTTCCTTTTTTTTCTGGCTTATTTCTAAGCACTGTAAGATTTAAAACAGAAGAAAAGACGGCGCTGCTCTTGCAGAAGGCTGCAGCAAACCTGCACCCCGGTGGAAACAGCCTGAGGAACAAAACTAATAAAACTCAGTTCCTCAACCACTGATCTTCCTCCCTCCATGGCTCAACTGCTTTAGATCAACACATGCTTCTGCTCTGCATAAATCCTAAGGGGTTAGAATTAGAGCCTGGGCCTTTGCCATGGACATCTCAATTTCAGCTTTATCAAATTAAAGCTCTAGGAGTGTTTAAAACAACTGGGTTTGAGCTCAAAATCCCCAGGTAAACCTCAGGCTTCCGGGCTGCTGAGCTCCTCTGCAGCCAGGGCACCCATGTTTCTTAAGCACAGATCTCTACTGTGGGTATGACCAACATTTCTTTACACATTTAAAATAAGCAACTTGGGTCCCAGAAGTTGCTCATATAAACCCTGGAGTCACTGGAAACAGCAGGTCCAGAACAGCCTCCTGCTTCATAGCTGAATACTCCTTTCTTCACCCAACCCAAGGATTTTGCCCTTGTTGCAAGAACAGGAGGAGCGGGGTAGAACGGAGTTTGGCAAAACACAAGTCGAGACTTGTGGGAGAAAAGTAAGTTTGGGGGTTCGGTGGGGATTAAGTAACACGCAGCCATCACACGAGCTGCGCCACAGGGGAGTTTCACCGTCTATGCACTAAGTACTAAAGCAGCTTAAACTTAAAGGCAGCATTATACATCAGTAACGTTCACAGCTTATTTATAGACAATTTTAAAACTTCTTGTGAGCCTAAAATTTGGTACATTAAAAAGACAACTGGTAAAAATCATGTGCTTCTTGCAAATCCTGCACGTGCGGCCCCGCTGTTCCCAGACACCGAGCGAAGCGGTGCTCTGATTTTTTGTTGTAATAGAGAAAAGCATCCATAAAACCCAGACGGGGCGGGGGGGAAATCAGTGAGAGCAGGAGGCTTAGATCAGGGTGCAAAGCTAAAGCAGGACTTGAGTTCAGATTCAACAGCACTGGTAGCTACACTGTTCCCAGCATCAGAGCTTTTATTCCCTTCTGCCCCTCACAGGAGCCGTCCCGCAGGATTTGCTGACCTGACAAGTGCCTTGTGTTACACCATGTGCAAAAGACTTCCCAGAGCAAAGGAACAGCCTCAGATTGGGGGATTCAAATCGGCAGCCATGAAAGCAAAGTCAAATGACACCTGGAGCTCTTTCAATGGTTAAATAACACAGTAACTGGCTTTGAACTTGGAAACGGTCCCACTTAAATAAAAACTTGGGGATTTGGTCTGATAACGTCTTCCAAAGAAAAGCTGCTTCAGCGAGTATGGATATGACCATTTCGTCCTCGCACACACTGTGGTTAATTTTGCCATCTAACCAGGAGGAAAGACGCGGGACACTGTTTTAACACCTCAGAAAGCCCAGAGATATGTTAGCTCACACATATTAAAAGCAGGTTGAAAAATCTCCATAATAAATTTTCTTCAATCTCATTGACAGACATTTCAGCATTCGGAAAGAAAAGAGACACAGACAAGACTCTAAAAGCACATTTGAGAGGAGAATACTGGCCAAAGCGGCGCGCAGCTCACTGTGCTCCAGGGGTGCTCGAGTCCCATCCGCAGGGCTCTTCCCGGCCACGGAAATCCCAGCCGGATTGGAGATGAGAGCACAAACCTCTACACCGTTAAACCGGCCATCCTCTACAAATAAGAGATAAATGGTACAGGTTATAACAAGGGTAAGCCAGGAGATGATAAAGCAGGGGAGAGCAGAGCTCAGCTCAGTGTCGGAGGACGGACAGACAGACACTTTGCAGCAGCCAGCGACAGGAGGATCCAACCAGCTCCACACAGTCGGTTTATGTGACAGTAACTGTCTGAGGATTTACTTATTTACTCCTCCCTGAGCAAATTACGAGCTGCTTCACATTTTGCATCGTCCTTTAACCTCTTGCAAAGCTCTGCACAAAGAGTTTTCCCAGCCTCAGCCCGAGACCATGCAAGCTCAGCTTTACTGGAGTATCTCATAGGACGGCAGGCAATAACAAGGCAGGCTGGTTACTCGGGGTTACTCGCTTTTATTTACCTTCTCCACAGTAAAGTACACCTCCAGGACAAACGTAAGAAACATTACCGTAATCATTTTGCATATTAACCACAATAAATACTTATAGTTTTGATAAAACTCCGTCCGTTGCCTCACCGAGGGTCCGACGGATGACAGGAACACACTCAGGTCAGTACAAGTGAATTATATATTTACAAATGCAATCACACAAGTTAATCTGACAGCCAGGATTTCCTACAGCTGCCGTTCATGCAATGTCTCAGAGCACAGAAAATGCTCGGAAGGGCTCCAAGTTGCACGGTGTTTAGTGCCCGCTCTGCTCAGCTGCGGCACTTTTGGAGACTGCAAACCGATGTGTATATCAGTATGTGCAACTTGTCTTGTTACCTAACCAGCGCTGTTTTGCAATAAAGAAACGGCACAGCTATCAAGCCAATTTGCTGACAATTAACAGTAGGCATCGACACTTAAAATCCAACAGTCAGGAAATCCAAACCTACATATTTTCCATCTGTAGTTTAAATAAATGGATATCTAAACAGCTTTCTCAACAATGACACTTAAAGACAGAGGTAATCCGTAATAGCTGCTTACATGCTACTTTGTCAAGCAAAACACCAGCACTAAGAAGGAAGAAGGTTTGTACTGCAATCAAGGAAGTCGGACCAAGTTCCCTTCATTTATCTGCAAACCCTCCTAGGAAGTCTGTGTTATTCGTTTAAACATAAGGGAAAAAGAAACACTTGAAGCGCAACGTTAGAAAAGTAATTTTGCAAAGCTGGCATACACATTCATTTTCAAAACACAGCTCCTTTTGGCTCAAGTTAAAGGCAAATGCAAAGGGGCAAGGTTTAGATTTTTAGCCTGTGGATAATTTTCCCCTGATTTGATTCTAAAAATTAATATTACTCAGTACAGGAACAATGACTTATCAGATTTATCACAAGCTCCCCCAGCTCAGGTTCCTTCTCCTTTTCCCCTCACCTTCAACATCAAGGCCTCTGAAACCCACGGAGACAGGCAACTGTAGAATAAACACACCCTTTTTGCATCGCTAGTGGTTGGACCATTCCCAAGTCGGCCATCCCGACGTGGGGGATGCACTAAGGCAATATCCGAGCTTGATGCTTTGTGCGCTTCCACAGCTTTGGCAGGACAGTCACGCTGCTTTGCCAGTAAGAAAACTCTGCAGCATTATTAAAAATGCTATCACACACTAGAGATTAGGAGACAGAGGCATGTAACTTTAGGATCAATCCCATACCTTCGTATCCTACAAAATGTGCATAAATACTGGCGATGCAGAAAGACGGGGCAGTTGAGAAAATTGTTGGAAGAGCTTCATGTCAAGGACAAAATGCAATCAAAGTAAAAAGCTGCACATCCAAATTGTTAAATACATTCAAGCAGGAATTTCTCAGGCCCGGAGGAACGCTGCCTGGGCAGAGGTGGGAGCTGCGCCTTCCTCACGTGGAAGGGATGAGCTGCACCCTACGGCAGCGAGACCTGCATCCCATCACTGCCGGGACCACCCTGCACAGCAAAATGGGAGCCAGCTCCCCACCCAAACCTAAATCCTCTCTCAACACTTGACATCTGGCAACTGAAACACCTACTGCTTTACTTTCTTTGCACTAAGCCCAGCTCTCCCTTTGACGCCAGAGCACCAGGAGCGAGAGGATTTGCCCAAAGCCCCAGGGCAGAGGCAAGGAGGGAGCGGAGCTTTGCTGAGAGCAAGAGCAGGTCAGCAACAACCCCGGCAGCCCACGCGCAGCAACCCAAGGCCTCCGAGGACACAGCTTGTGCCACCTCTGAGCCCACCCTTAGGCACCGCCACCCTCGGGTGCTCCCCAGCACAGCCTGCTGCTCCGGCAGAGGGACACCGCCGCGCTCCCGAAGGTGGGCAGAAGCAGCCAGGTGCTGGGGGTCACCCCGGCGCATGGGGACGAGCACAGCACCGTGCAGAGGATGCGGCATGGGCACTGCAGGAGCCACATGCTGCCGAGAGCTGTCCCACAGCCCCATGCAAGTACCTGCTGTGCAATACAGCCCAGACAGAGCATCTGAACGGCAAAAAACTTTTGCAAGACAAAAAAAAAATCAGCATCGCGCATACTGCATGAGGCGAAACGCCCGACAAGCCAAGCGATGGGTTGCAGCGGGGTCTGCCACAGCCACCTGCGGAGCAGGGGCGCGGGGACAGGCCTCGGGGACGGCGGGAGCACGGCGAAGCGACGGCATCTCTGGCATTTCTGCGCGGGGCGGCAGCCAAGGTCTCATGTGAGCCCCTTACTTGGAGGCCGAGAGGGAAGCCAAGGTCCCGCAGGTGATGCTGGCTGCTGGCTCCCTGGAGAGGGGGGACAGAGAAGGACATGTTCTCCCCTTAGAGTGGGAGAAAGACAGTCCTGCTCTCTTTACCCCCATTCAAAGATGCCTCCAAGAGGACATGACGGTGAGAACGCGGTGACAACTGCCACCAACACAGAAAGGTTTATCCATCCAGCTGCTTTCCAAGCACACACTAAACCCACCCAGCTCCCTCGAGTCACGGGGAGCTGGGGCTGAGCAGCTCCACTCCCATCCAGGCTGTGATCCAATGACTCCTGCAAAATCCCTGCAATAAGTACCGTCACCGCACTCTGTCCCAGGCAGAGAGGAGACATAAGTGGGACCTGCTCAGTACAAGCCATTCGGCTCAGCCCAGCAGCATCAGCACAGAGCACTCCCGCGTCCTGGTCCAGGGAAAGAGCAAGCTCGGGCTGAAACGCACTTTTGCAGGCAGCCAGCACAAGCATGACACACCAGTAAGTCCAGCTGGAGCCCCTGGGTCAGGGGGATCGGCACGGTAACATATTCCTCCCCCACTGAGGTCCCTCTTAATGACAGGTTATTATACAGCAAAAGACTTCCTTCTGCTCCATGCGTTTGTCTTTCCCCAAAGTAGTTTCCATGCAACATTAATCGAGAGAAGTCCTACTTACTAAGCCAAAAGAGAGTACAGAAAGCTGCTTTCAGTGGTACTCACAGGCAAGCATTTCCCCCTTGTGGCTGCAAAGGAAAAAGAAACAGCACAGGATAGCTCATAGTGCATTTTAAAGGAGATTTTAAAATAATAGTAAAAGCAGCAAAGCAAACGAGGAAGGAAGTGAAGCAACCCCAAAGATTTCACGTTAGGGGGCTCAGGGCAGGCTTGTATCACAGCAGGAGCCGATACAAGGTGTGGACATGGCGCGCTGCGGCGCCCAGCCGCCTCCTGCTCGTCTCGAGGGCTCCATTCAGGTGAGAGGACTCAGGACAGCGTGGTTCCCTGCTGCCCGCACGGCCCCAGAACCCAGGGTTTCTAAAGGCTCCTTCATCCCAGAGCTGTCAGTGCTTCGACATTACGATTATAAAGGGTACAACTGCAAACAGGGGGCAGTCGGGGTGGGGATCCCCATCCTGGGGCTGCCCAGCTGGAGACACCCACAAATTAAGACCTCGGGCTGTCAGGGTCCTCTCCAGCTGAGACTCTTCATCCAGAACCACTGTGGGCCAAACCCACCCCGATGCGAAGCCCTGTCTGGTTCAGTTCCCACGGGGCCCCAGGATTTTGGGGGTGTCTAAGCCTTTTGCTCTTCACCAAGTATGAAAATACCAGCGACGTTCACCTGTGCTGCATCACCCCTTTTTTTGACTCTCTGGCCACTTCTGCTGCCAAAGGGAGGAGGAGAACAAGAAGCTGGGCTCACTGGATAGCTTGGAAAACATTAACCTATAAAGTATCCAGGATTATTTTATTTTTAAACAGCTTTAGTAGCGATGGCTGTCTCTGTACGAGGAGCCCAGCCAAGACCTCCTTCCTCCACCTCGTCTGACAGGCAGCAGCGTGCAGCCCGCTCCGCCTGCCGTCTCCCAGGCACGGAAAAACCCCTGATTTAGCAGAGAAACAATTTTAAATGAGCAAAGAAACAAACGGGGCTTCGCATCCAACACCGATGAGGACCTACGTGCTTCTAAACTAAAAGAAACGCCAAGCTCCAAAACCCAAGCTGCTTTAATATGGGCGCCCAAAGAGCCCAAACTGTGTTCAACAAGCTGCTGACGTCGGGATCTGCAGGGAAACGGGCACCGACAAAATCACAGACGCAAAAAACTTCCTACCCAGTCGCTCTGGGGCTAGGGCAACACTCGGCTGCAGTATCAAATCAGGACAAAGAGGGTACCTCTAAGTCTTTCCAAACAGATTTTTGCTGGAAAGCAAGATATTACCCAGAATTAGCCACCCTATCAAAACCCTGTTGCACTGATGGAAACTCGCCTGCATGGAGCCTGATTTTTGCAAGCCTCTGGCACCACAGTTCTAGTTTAACGGGGCAAATTTTGTTTTTTGGGGGAGGTTTTTTTGGTTTTGTTTTTGTTTTTTTTTTTTTTTTTTTTTTAAGGGAGTCTAATCCAGAATGATTTTCTTGTGGGAACAGAGACAATGATTAAAACCCTGGGAAGGGTCTGTACTTCAGAGAGGACCACAGACAACCACAGGTGATGGTGGGGAGGGGAAGCGTAGGGAAGGTACCACCTGGACACCGACTTGCAGCTGCGGCCGGTCGGCCCCATCTCGAGCTTCCAGGGACAGGAAAGGTCCCAGCAGGTCGAGAGGTTTGCTCCCGACGCTGTAATGTCGTGGGCGCTTTACTGTGTCCGCGCTGGCCCGCGGCGTAAAGCTGTTTCTTCTCATCTTTACAGGAGTTTGGCTGGCAGGAAGGTTATTCTGATCCCAGATGGAGGGTATCGCAAGGAATGAAAAGGGGAACCACAGTTTAAAGCCACATCGCGCACCAGCACACACCTCCGGCATCCCCACCCACAGGCACCGCCAAGCTCCCGGCAGCCGGGGCTGCGGCTCGGTGAACCCCGCATCGGTCCGTGCCGGCACGACCGCTCTGTGCCTTCCCTGGCTGAGCACCAGCAGTGGGAAACGACCCGCTCTGTCAGTCAATCTGGCTCAGAGTCCGCTGAAAAAGTCTGCTTTTCTAGCAGTTTTACTTCCCTCTGGGATTTTTTTTTGCTTAGGTGGCTTTGGTTGGTTGGTTGGGTTTGATTTTTATTTTTTAATTTTTTTTTTTTTTTAATTTTTTTTCCTCCCCACAATCAGTTTAGGGGGACACCCCCCCCCCCCAATCAATCACATAGAAAACTTTCCCTTCTCTGTGTTTCTTCTGCCCCAAAGCAGCCACGTGGCCCAAGTAAAGCAAAGAACAACAGAAAGAGCCTCCGACTTCCCTGAGTGGGCAGCAACGATTTCAACACAGGCATCGCACAGAAGTCGCAAAGCAATAAATGCCCAACTGGAAACCACCAGAACGGAACCAGCCACAAAAATCTTGCCGAATATCCTCGGTTTAGCATTCTGCAGTCAGCTGGGCTTAGCTCTGCAAACCCTCCTGCCACAGATGCAGGTTCCTAGTTTCTCCACCCCTTGTTTATGGTCCCTCAGCATAGGGACTCCTTTACGCTGCAACACAAAAATACCACATCCCAGGCAATCAGCCAATAGCTCTTTATAAAATACAATAACAAGAGGCAGCTAAAAGCCTAAATGTACCAAAAGAACTTAAGATGTGATGCACTTAGATTTGCCATGAGCTAGGGAAGCGGAGAGTTGGTTTGTGCTCTTTAATTGGGGGACTTACTTGCAGGCAATCGCTATGCGGCATTCCCCGACAGACCAGTCCCTCTGCAAAACAGCGTTTGCAAAAGCTAGCGCCTGAAATAGTGGCAACTTCCATAGATTTAGCACGTAGTTATGTGCTTTGCTGAACAACGTAGGTGGCCGGTTATCTAAGTCACGGGAGACGCAGGATTTCATAAATAAAGTTAGTCAAAGTCTGGAGCGTTTCCACTGCTGTAAGCTGATGCCCAGCGCCAGCGAGGTAAATTGGACCCATCTCCTTCCGCTCTTCCCTACACAACGTTTAGGAACACCACGGTCTTGCCCTGCACCAAATACTCGTAAAAGGCACACAAAATCTGCGGAGACAAAGGAAAAACCTCCGCTCCCTCCAGCCACCGGCACACAGCAGCCAGCCCGGCCACCGAGAACCCGGCCCAGAGCCCAGCCTTACCCCACCTGCAGCTTTAGAAAGAGAAAGCTCATCAAGACAATGAGAAAAATTCACTTCTAACATTTTGGCAAATCTTTTGGAAATTATCGCAATTAATGCAAACCAGCACCAACAACAAATACTTCACTGCAAACTGAGAATGAGACCTGGAATTTAAAATATATGTCCTAAATTCGCCCAATCTGCCTCCTATTTTCAGAATAGCTCTGAAAAAATATCTCCCCCTGGTCTGGGAAGCACATGAATTCAGCCTACAATTAATTCTGCTTTCGGGGATTATTTCTGAAGCAAGTCCCTCTGCTCACTGAAAGCAACTGGCCATTTCTAGCAGGCATTTAAGAGTGTTTCAGTTTAGGTACTTCTTTTTGAAAAGGGAAAAAGCCAGAGCTGCGCAGCAAGACTTACTGAGTTCAGAGAGGGTTTGTCGCGGTGGGTGTTCACTGCTTCCACGTTCAGGGTAATCGTCTCTACTTTACAACCTTTACAAAAAGAGAGAGAAGTTTATATGAGGAAGGGCAATTTATTAAGTAAGCAATTATTTTTTTTCTAAATAATGAAAGCAGCATGGCAATTGAGCAGGAATAAGTTTGGATTTTTTTATTTTTTAAAAATAAACCAGCTCATAAATAAACAGTTCACCCTATTAACAGAATTTTTACACTTTAACTACTTGCTGGCTTTGACCTCCACTGCAAAAGTGCAGCTCTGCGTTATGTGGACTACAGGGCTATCCAGAAAAGCCATTTTTAACTCACTGCCCCCCAGAGCCAAATCCAAGTTTGGAGGCACAAACAGCCTTCTTCATCAGCAGGTGAAATCCACAGGCAATTATCACTCGTTTACAAGAGAGGCCATGGGAGAACACCCCTGCACCCACACATCTCCCCTCCTGCCATTCGCCCCAAACCCTCCCACTCTCCAGAACCTTTTTCTACGTCCAAGATATTACCGGAGGCATTTACAGCAAGCCCAGTTGCTGCTGCACACGCAAACCTGCCCATCAGATTTGCACACGCACACACGCATAAACCAGGGGAAAAGGAGAAAAAAAAAAAAAAAGAAAAAAAAAGACAATATTTACCGTACGCAACAGGCGTGAGCTTGAGAATGGTGTGGAGGGGGCAGCGCAGGTAGGGCAGCTCGTCTAGGACAGAGGCAGGCGTTACGGGGGGCGTTACGGCTGCACCGGGGCTGCCCACGCCACCCCCCCTCCCCAGGCTTCAGGTGGGACCTTGCACATAGCAAATAGCGGACGCCAAGGGCGCAGGCGCCTTGTGCCCACGCTGGCGGTGCCACAGCCCCCCCCGGACCCCCCAACCGCCCTCCCCAGCCCCGCAGCAGCGGGACGGGACTGAGCCCCACCACTGCCAATGCACAGGGCCGGCCAGAGGAAACCTCTCCAGCAGCACACGGGTGGGAAAACACTGCAGCAACAGCTGCCACGGACCCATGGAAGTTTTACTTAAAACTTTTAATAAAGTCTATTAACTTTATTAGAAGTTTTACTAAACTCCAGTACCACTCACTGGAGTTTCATAAGAGAGCCTGCAGCAGACTGGAATAGCTTCCAGGCCAGCACGCCACGCACAGGATCAGCGTTTCGCTGAGATGCAGCACTACTGCCAACCCTTCCCAGGCCGCCGATGCATCAGAAAACTTTTTCTTTACATTAAAAAATAATCTCCTAGAGATTATGTAAATGTTACTGCTGGAAACAGCTCCAGAAACAATTGCTGAGCAAAAAAACCGGCAGCGCACGCATCTGCATTTCTCGCAAAGAGAGCTTCTTGCTAAGCTCCGTGCACCACTGAAATGCAATGGTTAAAGTGTTTCAGAAATGTTTTCTTTTTTTCTTTTTTAAGCAGCTCTTCCCTTGGGAAAAATCAAAACAGTAATTACAAGCCACCCTCCCAAAAGTTCTGTAAATGAAGCAGCAAGAGAAGCCAGCCCCTAACATCATACATTTATTTTTGTACCTGCACTCTTGTCAAGAAAATAAGCCAACAGGCACCTCATAACCGCCTGGTGGGAGATAACGAGGACGTTGCCTTGCCGTTCTAGCTCCATAATTACTGGCTCCAGGCGCTGGACCAAGTCCTGGTAGGACTGAAAAACAAAACAGGAGTTTTCAGGGGGTTTTGTAAACAGAGGCTTGAAGCAGAAGTAGCAATTAACACAGCTTCAACATCCAGGAAAATATCAGTGAAAATATCAAAATGCAGAAGTTATGCATGATCCAGTAAATACAGGAAAAAAACGCAAACAGCAGAAGGTGAAATTTAATGTCAGCAACCCTCAGATTACAGGAGGATTCAGATTACTGGTAACTCTTAACAAGTGCAGCAAGAAAAACAAATAAAATAGTAAATTATACATTTCGACAAAGTTGTGAAGTAAAACCAGAAATGACTCCATACCACACCCACAGCCATTTTCTTTCCAAGATGTTTTTTCCTAGTGACAATTCAGGCCTTGGCCAAGGGAGCACAATGCAGGAGCCCCTCTGTGTCTGAGGGGAGCATCAAGGGACTCGGCAAGTGGCCCAGTTAATACGATTGAAAGGCATCATTTGCACACCACAATAAAGGAAATCAATAAACCTTTCCCCTAAAAGAGAACCGGGGATCCTAGTGTTTTCAGCTTCTCATATGAATATTGGCAGAAAAAGTTAAAATTAAGTAAAGTCCTTCAATTCTACACATATGTATTTGTTTTACGTATACTGTAGCTTCTTGTTATTTCTTAAGGGTCTTCACCTCTCCTCCAGGATAGCGATAAAGGTATTTCTCTTGATCCCTCAACGCAAACTCATCTGGATACTTGGCTTCAATTTCTGCATAGGTCATTTCTTCACACACCCCCTGAGGGAAGAAGAACTCGTTACAACACACTTCGTTTCAACAGAGGTACGACGACACACAAAAGAAAAAAAGAAAAGCAAGCGGCCGAGATCAGTAATCCCTTTATGTGACAAAAACGTCAGGTTTCGTAACTGACACGGCCGCACGCCCACCATTTGTGCACGGCACCTCCAGGCCGGTTTGCCAAGGATGGGCTTTTGGTTTTATTTCAAACCCCTTGCTTGCCAGGGATGGAAACAAACCTTCATTTCCACAGCAACAACCCTGCAATTTCTTTTGCCTGAAAGAATTAGAGCGGGAGCATTAACCTTTGTCCACCCAGGACGGCGTTACAGCGGGGGTGACAAATGCCTACGGTGCTGAGTGGTATTTTCTTTCTCAGCACCAGCTGGAAACGTTCACGGCAAGGTCTAGCAGCTCCAGGCATCGTCAGCCCTGTACCAAACCGTCCTAAACCTCATGATGATGGCTGAAGTACTTTATACGTGGGCATGGTTATAAGTGATCAGGAAATAGTCAAGTTTACCGTGATAAATTTCTTTTTAAACATTATTTTCCATACAGAAAAGCTAAAGGCTTCAATCAGCATTTCACTCACAGCATCGATCTCATTGAGGATCTTCCACTGCTCGTACGTGACCCCCAGGGACTCGGCCGTCTGGATCGTCCTTTTCAGCTGGCTCGTCCACACCTTCAGATCAACAATTTCCTGCTCTTCGATGAACTTCTTCAGCGCCTGAGCAAACTGGAAAAGAAGTCGGGGGAGGTTGGGAGGGAGCAGGAGCTGCTGCCGCCGCTAAAAGCATCATTTCAAGGGCTGTGGCTGTCACGGCAAGATCCAGCTGCGGGGCTGCCCCTCGCAGGAGTCGGATGCAGAGCCCGGCTCTGACCCTGGTCACACAACACTTTACAAATACAGCAACCCGGGTGCTGCCAAACACATACCTGCTTCCCACGTGGTGACAGACCAGAATCCCCACCAATCTTGCCAACAAGATTATATTCACTCTCACCGTGTCGGCAAAGGTAGATGGTACGTGGCTGGACATGAATGTTCATTAGGTAATAGACGATTTTACTCTGGATGTAATCTTGGACTCTGTTTACTAGGAACCGCTGTCCCACATTGATCACTTTAATGAAGGAAAGATCTCTGGAGTCAACATAAAATAAGAACACCCACACGACTGGTTTTAAAAATGAAGCACGTGCATCTGCGGGTGTAATCTAGCTATTTATCCTCTAGTAAAGGCATCAGCCCTACCACCGGGTCGCTCCAGCAGACAGAAGAGACCCTGAACTGCCGTGCTTAAACGAGGAGCGGCATTACGCTGCAGTACACTAGAGAAAAGTCCTTTCAAATTGGTACCCGAGGATATCACCTTCACAGTAGCAATCGCGCTTTGGGAGAGCGGAGGCTGCAGCAGACGCGTTGGAGCATCCTGAGCCAGAGAACAGCAGCGACAAAGCAAAGCAGCTCACGTGCGCAGGGACAAAACGCACCCCGGGGCTTTGCTTACTTGTCATACGCATTGGGATCAAGAGGCTGGTAAGTGACCTTGTAGCACTCAATCCTCTTCAGGAAATCATCCATCACGTTCTCCCTGTTTCTCTCTGGGTAGTCGGGGCTGGAAACTTTCACCTCCTGATCAACAGACAGCGACGCTTTGTGAGAGTTAAGCAAACTTGACAGGGAGCGAAAGCAATGCTGAATAACATTATTCTTCCCTTTTGAAACAAATGAGCATTGTTTAACGCTGCCCTGTGGAAAAACCTGCTCCTGGAGAAGAAACAAAGGGCGACTCTGAAGGCGCTGTAGCGCTTGGCCCCGCGACAGACACAGCTGGCTCGCTTTTAGCTGTCCCTGCAAGCCACTCGCTGCCTGCCTTCCCTTGACAAGAACACACGCTTCAAGGTCAAACGTTTTTCAGCTTCATTTGATCTCCACGTTCTCACGTAACTAAATGCATCTCTAGCTTTTATAAACCTGCAAACCTCAGCTGCTTATTTCCAAGGCGAAATGTAAGAGCAAGGCATTTGCAGCCACTGCCGTAAGCTATCGTAGCTGGTGACCCTGCACCGAGCACCCCACGGTAAGCGCTAAGCCTAGAAAATGCAGCACGCACCAGGATATTGGCAGCAATGACTTCTGGATCGTCACAGACAGACTCCACGAAAAACACCTACGAAGAAGGCAAGGAAGCATGTTTCAGAGAGTCAAGAGCTCTACCCTGAATCACAGCTCGAGAGCCTCTGCCCAAGGGAGCAGTAATGCCCCTCGGTGCAACAACTCCAACTGCAAATTAAATGGAAGCACTACCTTGAAGGCATTTTCCTTAGCAAAATTTAAGATCAGGTCCCGTCTTTCTCGAGTTGTGTTGGTTGCATCAAACACCTACCAGAAAACAAATAAATAGCAATAAGCAAGTTTATCTAAGACTTTTCAACCAGCCCCAAGTCATTTGGGATTCCAATCAAGTCCCCAGATGCCCTGGAGCAGCTTTGAACTACCCAGATGTAAAGCCATGTTTAGCTCAGAAAAGCCTTACAGCTATTTGCCCACACTCCTCCAAGAGATAAGCCTTCACATCTTCTAGAGCCACTAAGGCACACCGTCTGCAGGAAAAAAAAATGGGTATTGTCAGAGCTGGCGTAAAGTATGCAGATGGCAAGGCTTCTGAACCACTGGGGAGAGATTTAAATGCCTTTTCTCTCTCTGCCTATGGGGCACCCCCCCCTGCATCTTTCCAAGAGCCGTGGAGGCTCTGCAGAGATCATAAAGCATCTGTAGCGACAACTTGCTTCACATTTCACCCGTCGCCGGGCGCTCGCAGCCCCCGTTCTTTGTGCCAGAGACACAACTCCCACGCACAGCCCCTCTGGCAGGATCCCTGCGTGGGCTGGGCTGCGCTACCTCCCGCCCTGGTTTCAGAGGCCTTAAATGTTATTTTGTGCTTCTCAAATGCAGAGGCTGCCAAGACCTGAGACTAACCAGACCGCCGCGGATCAGCTGGGTTCCCTGACGCCGACTTACTTGCGGATTTCCATGGCTTCTTTGTTATCGTGCCTGAAGAAGTCATAGGACTTGTAAGACTTCACCGCTTCCCGGCGATACACTCCTAAATTAAATACTTCACACACAAAAGACGAGTGCGTGAGACTGACGGCATTCTGCAGACAGATCTCACAGCGCTTTCGGTGAAGGGCAGAGCCATCCCCGCACCGAGCCGGCCCCCGCACACACCTTTGGTGGGCACCCCGATCCAGTTGAGGTAACGGGTGAGCTTCTTGGACACGTAGGTCTTGCCACGCGCGGGGAGACCGATCATCACGATCAAGGTCGGGGAGTTGGTCATGTAGGAAGCCCACGCTGCAAAAAAAAAAACCAAAAAACCCCAAACGGGAGCATGAGCAGCATCGCAGAGCGGCTAGGAGCAAAGACCAAGCCAACGCCATCCCCCATGCGGAGCGGCCTCGTCTCCCGGACGGCCAGGCTGGCTGTTCGATTGGACTTGACGATCTTAGAGGTTTTTTTCCAACCTCAATGACTCTGTGACTCTATGCCCGCCGCCGTGCAGCCCGTGACGGGCTCGCTGCCGTGTCCTCGCAGCTCATGAGCTGCTCTGCCGGGCGTTAGCTAATGAGGCGGATTAGCCACGGCGCACCCGCCGTGCCTAATGGCACCGATACGCGCCTTCTAGCGCTAAAAAATATTTACCGACCGGGCGGGAGCTGTCAAGGACAGAAGAAAGATGTTTTTAGCAAAATGGTCACGTTCGCTCAGAAAACGCGCAGAACAAGCTCAGAAAACGCACGGGGAGAGGCAGGTTTGGGGGAGAAGCACGGTGTGGGGGTGGTTACAGCGCCCGGGGGCTGGGGGAGCCCCGGGGGGGGGGGGGGGGGGGGGGCAAACCCAGCGCTCCCACGCGGGACCGGCGGGTCGCGGACACCGCGCTCAGCGGGGCGGCCACGGCGGGCGCGTCCCCGCGCGGGGTGGAAACGCGTTTTAAGGGCAGCCGCGCGCTTTTTTAAGCGGCACGAGCAGCGTTACCCCTCTAAATAAATCTATTTTTTTTTTCCCCCCCTTAAGCACACCAAGCGCCCCCCCCCCCCCCCCCCGGGGCCGGGGTTACTCACAGCACTGCTTCTCGCCGCCGCGCAGGGCCCCGGCCCTGCCCCGCGTGGGGCCGCCGTGCCGGGGCGCCGCCGACATGGCTCCGCGCCGCCGCGCCGCATGCAAATCGCACGCAAATGGCACGCAAATGGCACGCAAATGGCACGCAAATCGCGCCCCCCCCCCCCCCCCCCCCGGCTAAACGGCGCGACGTCACACGTGCGAATGAGCCCGGCGCCCCGCCGCGGAGCGCTCCGCTCCGCCCCTCCCGCCGCGGGGAGGCGGCTCTCTGATTGGCGGCGGCTCGCTGACTGGCGGCGGCTCGGCCAATGGTGGGGCGCGGCGGGTGGTCTCGCGAGAGGCGGGGGCGGGAGCGGCGGCCGGTCGCTCGGCGGCGGCGGCGGCGGCGCGGCCCGGCCGAGCCGAGGATGCTGCGGCTGCGCTGCAAGGCCCGGAGCGGCACCCACCCGCTGCCCGGCCTCACGGCCCACTCCCGCCTCCGGGACATGCAGGCCGCCCTCGCCGCCCTCACCGGCGTCCCCGCCCCGGCCCAGCGCCTCCTCCTCGGTTTCCCGCCGCGGAGCCTGGACCTCAGCGACGGCGAGCGGCGGCTCGGCGACCTCGGCATCCACTCGGGTGAGGGCCGGGGGGGGGGGCGGCACCGGCGCTCGGCGGCCTCCGCCGGCTGCGATTACCGTAATTAAAAGCGGCTGGGGCCCAGCACGGCCCGCACCGGCCGGCCGCGGGGCCGGTCCCTCCTCCCGCGGCAGCCGTCACCGCCCGCCGCGGGCGGGACTCGGCCACCGGCTCGGCCCGGGGCGCGGAGGCAGGAGCGTGGGGCTGGCGGGGACCGGGGAGCCGGCAGGTCGCGGTGCTGCCGGCTGTTTGCACCGCGCTGCTGCTACCGGCTGCTTCGGCCTGGGCCGCTTTCCGCCGGGATAGCGCGCTCCTCCATAACGCCGACGCAACCGTGCCGTTCTCTTCTAGGATCGTCACCTTCTAACTGCACGTTTCTCCCAATTCTCCCTCCTCCTGTGTTTGGCAGGTGATACTCTCATAGTTGAAGAAGATACGTCCAAACCCAAGGCCGACTCGCCCGTAGTTGCGAAAAGAACGATGTCCAACGCAGTTAAGGAAGCCGTGCCGGTGCTCGCGAGGAGGGTCGTTCCGGCAGATAACTCCTGTCTCTTCACCAGCGTGTACTACGTGGTGGAGGGAGGCGTTTACGACCCGGGTTGCGCTCCGGAGATGCGCAGCCTCATCGCCCAGATAGTAGCAAGTGATCCTGAATCTTACTGTGAGGCGGTTCTAGGGAAAACTAACAGGGAGTATTGCGACTGGATCAGAAGAGAAGAGACTTGGGGAGGGGCCATCGAAGTGTCCATTTTATCCAAATTTTACCAGTGTGAAATCTGTGTGGTGGACACACAGACCGTCAGAATCGACCGCTTTGGGGAAGATGCCGGTTACACTAAGCGGGTCCTTTTAATTTATGATGGGATACATTACGATCCACTTGAGCGTAAAATCCCCGACTCGGACATTCCCCCCCAGACCATTTTCTCCACAACTGATGATGTTGTTCTTGCGCAAGCGTTGGAGTTGGCGGATGAAGCCAGACGGAAGAGGCAGTTTACCGACGTGAATCGCTTTACGCTGAGGTGCATGGTGTGCCAGAAGGGACTAACTGGACAAGTGGAAGCCAGAGAACACGCCAAGGAGACTGGACACACCAACTTCGGAGAAGTGTGACGTCTACATGAGGATGGTTACATCGACTACCTCACCGATCCGGAATAAAATTCTGGATTTCCAGATAAGCTGTATGTAATCGTAAAATTCCGTTCACAAAGCTTGAAAAGCATATTAACTTAATGATGGCCAAGACGCACAGGTTTGTTATGGTTAGTGACTTTTCCAACGGATTTGAAGTAGGTATCTTCTCGCATGCTAATTTATAGTACTTTGGCAGGTGGCATACACTGGCAGCTAAAAACTTGATTTCTGAAATAATCTTCTCTTTGTGTACGTGATCCGAGCGGACACACAAAATCAGGCTTCTTCAACACTAGCGTAAAATCTAGCCTCTAAGTTGCTGAATTAATCGCTCTGTACGATGCTTTCAGGGTAATTAAATTAATCTAAGCATTTGGGAAACACACGTATCAGCATTACTTATACTGAGAATTAGATTCTGCACGCACAAGCAGTTCTTTCAGGGGAAACTGCTCATTTGGTGCACAGTTTTTAATGGAAAGAGTATTTCCAGAGCTGCCCTGTACTATGTTACCATCAGAAGTAGACTGTATTGTTTGTGTGAAGTCATGGCTTTAGAGAAAGAAATGGCCTCTAAGCTTTAAGATAGCCTTCTTTAAATTAATAAGTAGATGGTTAAGTGTTGAATAAATTTACTAATCCTCCGTAGGTAGTTTTTAGTTGCTTGAAAAATAACTATCAACCCCCCGGTGTTTACACTGCGTCAGAACGTCGGCATGTTTCTTGAAATACTTTGGATTCTTCTTCATAATAGTATCTGAAATTCTGGCAAGAGGGAAATATAGTAGTTAGGGAAGTGACTTAATTTGCATCTGTTAAATACATTTAAGCAGACTTTACTTGGGTATAGCCGATCTCATGGCCACGGTGTTATTAAGCTGTACCAGATTCCAAATACTGTAAATTCGCACTTTAAGGTATAGTTCTCACTCTTTGCTTGTAAAAGGTTTTGCCCTTTTTAGAAGGACAGAGTGCTGACCCGGAAGGGAGGCTTGAATTTCTTCATCTGCATTCTGCCTTAATGTGTTTCATTTGTCACTGATGACTGTTCAGTAGCAAGACTTTAATTCTGATAATGAAGGGTGCAGTTTAATTTTCAGAACAAAATAAACTGCGTGAACTGCCCTACTTCTCGTGCTGTTCAGAATCAGGGAAGCTGAAATTGGTTTAATATCTCTTACCTCACAGCAGGGTTGTGAGGCTTAACAGTAAGTGCTTTTGAGGTCTTTTAAAAGGTGCTGTAAAGGTGCATATTACTGAAAGGGATTTTTTTTTCTTTGAAATGCCTGCAATGCATACTTGTTTTACTGAATTCTAAAATATTCTTAACCTGCTATTTTTCTGTTACTCTGTTTTGAGTTACCTTCCTTGCACTTTTACAAATGGGGAGCAAGAACGCGCATCTTTGGACTGAGGCAGAAATAAACCCACTTTCCAAGTGGAATCTAAAGATCTAGCCTTAAAGGCCTCCATTCGTTAAGGCATCTGGCTAAACTCCTGGTGCAGCAAAAACTTCTTTTCTATAAAAAGCACGTTTCACTGAAGTTCTCAGGAGAGGCTCCCAGTTGGACCTTGAAATACAGGAGGGTCTTATTGAAGAAGGAACATAATTACATAAGTGCTTTGCTGAATTGAGGCATGAAATAATTAAGTATAAAGAATAGAATCACCGAGAGCGCTACGGACCAGGTTTCTTTTTAATTCAGTATTAAAATACACATTAGCACTGTTGGGAGTTTCCTATAGAAAGCCACTTAGCTTCCAGTGTTGAACCCCACTTTGCTTTTAGCCTATCATTAGGAAAAAAAAAAAAAAAAAAACCCAAACCAAAACCCAACATTAAAACCAGCCCTCTGGAAGCTTATAAACCTACAGAAATACCTGACAGTTCAAAGGAACTTGAAGATTACACTGTGTTATAACTACTTGAGATGAAATACTGTCTAGGAATGAGACCAAGAGACTGTCAATCCTAAGTTGTATTCTCAGCCTTCACACTGAAGCGGTGAGACGCCTTGGACAAGGAGCTGACCCTCACCATTTGCCATCTGTAAAATGGACGTAATACCTACCTCAGAGAGGTGTACAAGGCGACTACCTTTGGGTGTCTTTGAAACAGAAGTGGAAGATACATATTTATTGTCTGCCATGTTTGCAAATGCATTGACTTTGGGGAGAAACACTTAGATTTTAGCTTTGTATCCTGGATGGATTTCTGAAAGCGTGTAAAACTATTTTTTTGGTATTTCTCAGTTGCAATATTTTTAAAATTAGTTTTATTTAATCCAGAGTGTTTAGCTTTGCTATATCACGTTTGCATTGGAAATCTGCTAACGAGAATCAGTTCCATTTGAGGGAAATGTGTCAATATCCCTGCTTGGATGTTTTCTTTCATTGCCTAGAAAATAAAATCTCTTTGGTTAAAAAAAAAGTCAACTGAACTGCTGTAATTCATCTTTGTAAAAGCTGATACTGTTACACGCTGACAAACTCATTGGAAGAGCAAGTAACCCGTAGTATTGACCGTGAATTGGAAAACCTTATGTGATTCTCCTAAACTCTCCCAAACAGAAAGTATCTACATTATTTAAAATGTAAGATATGGATACACTTGAAGTACAACTCCCTTTTTTCTAAATGTTGTAGATGTTGGGATTTTTTTTTTTTTTTAAATATCTTTTTACCAGCATTTGCCTGCCCTTAATGGTACAATTATGGAAGTATCCCAGAAATGGTGTCCTGGTACTGGTAGGATGAAATCCTGAACATCACTAATACATTTGCACTGAACCATCATTAATTACCTGGCAAAATATTAGTTACAGATAGAACAGAGGTGGTGTGGGACATAGGCTCAGGGACCGGCAGGGAATAACGTCACCTGTCCAGACCATTCCAGAAAGCCCATAAGATACGGGCTTATGGCCTTACCATTACTCTTATTCTCATTCCCATTTAAAACGAGCACTCATTTCTTTGCTGAATATTTCAGCACAGAGGTCAGTAACTAAGTGGGCCCTGGAAACTGAAATTTTTGCCTCCGAGGTGCGCTTACTAAAAGCCGGGTTATTGGTATCGTTTTACCAATCTGTGCAGTTCTGGGTCTTCAATTAAATAAAGAATTCCGGTTTCCTGGTGCCAGCCTGGCCATTTCACCAGCACCAAATTCCTTCTTTAATTAAAGAAGAGCCTAGCACGCTCTAATCGCGTGGCCTTTCACAAACACGTTATATTGTATGAAGAGAGGCACATCTCGTGGTAATAACAGCACTTGAAAAGCTTGTCCGAGTTCCCATGGAGCAGATGTTGAGCAAGGCCTTGCAGGGATGCAGGCAGCGTGCGTTCCCATCACAGTAAAACAAGTGGCGCTAGCAAAGGTCTCCGAAAGTCCTGGTTACCAACGTCATGCAGTGGTGGAGCGTGCCGTTTCGTGTATCCTCAGTACAGACCAGTTACTATAACATATTTCCTTAAACACGTGCCCTGAATTACAAAAATGGTTGATGCACCAATAAACGTGACTGATGCATGCAATACTTGTTTAGCGTACTCTGTGCCGCACGTCTTGAATTTCAGGGTTACGCTCTATTCGCTGTTGTTCACCAGTGCCTTTTCTGGGTCTTCACATCTACGCAATGCAGTCCTGGAGCAGCTCGCATCAGCTTTCCCTCTGCCTCACTCCCTTTTTTCCGTGACTCTAAGAGACAGTCGTGGCAAGAGGGATGCGGCCTCGCAACCGGTTCGGGATGAAGTTTATTCACCTTCAACTTGTTCAACAATAACTTTTCTTTTTAATAGTAAAACATTCCTCTGTGTAATCAGAGTCAGGTGTCAAGAGGAACAACTGTAAGGAGAGTTTTACATACCTCCAGAATCTTTTATGCATTTAAATATATAAATCATTAAGCAGACAGACTTAGGAAGAGTTGGGTTCAGTAGCACACGTATCTACTTCATGGATGCAGTTGCCTGAAAGACCGGTCTCGGGAGTAAATTGGTAATATTCTGAAGGACAAGCTTAATTCCTTAGTTCTGGGTAAACTTAGGTAAAAAGAACAACTGCCGGGGAGAGGACTGAGAAAAGGAACGTCTTGTTACAGGGTACGGAATCAGCATCTTAAATCTGCGCCTTTTCTTAGGCACGGTCACAGCGGAGGCCCCTTGTGACAGTTCGGAAACCGCGTCTCCTGTACCCACCCGCTTTTTTTTTCTGGAGACCTGTTCAAGAACGTAACAGTGCTGCAATGGCGATCGGCCCTGGGGCAACAAAGCCGCTGTGAAACTGCACTGGCCACACGGGAGCACAGCATTCATTTTTATAAATATTTTGGACCTAAGCAGTTATCTATTTTCCCTTCTCGAATTTTGAGGAAGCGGGAGTAAGAGGACAGGCACGAATGAAGAAAACACAGAATTTCTCCACTGACTGCCTCAAACACAGACATCCACGTATCCATGGATTTCTTTTTGAGACACACACAACTGCTGAAGCATCTGCGCTGGGCGGATTCCGCTGCCCGCAGCGCGGGCAGCACCAGCGGGAGGCTCTGGCTCCTGCCCCGCGCGAACCCACCCGTGGCTAAGCCCTGCAAACCTCTCCCTGACAGGGAAACTCTTTAATAACAGGAGCAAAAAATTTTCAGCTTGCTATTTTGAAAATTACAACTCTTTATCATACAAATTAAATGTCTGCCTGCATTTTAAATGAAGCTATGCATCCAGCTGTAAACCGCCATCGGGTTTTGCTCTGCTCTGGACTGGGCAGAATAAAATTACTTCAAATCGGTTGAAATCAAGATTGGTTTTTTTACTCCTCCAAGTCTGAGCACCAGAATGCTTTCTATAACAAAAGAATGCAATGGGGGAGTTAACAAAATCAGGTTGTCCAAGACTGCAGTGTCCCTGTCTGTTACTTTTAATTAAAGCCTTGAGGAAAATGTTGGGGAATTGTATTTTACCTTGAGAGCCAACTCCTCATTTGTGATGCTGAGTTAATGCTAACCAAGCTACGGAAACAGAGCGCCTCAGTTCTCTACGTCCTGTCTGTAAAACAGGGATAATAAATAGGGTTCCTTGCTTAGTTCCCAGCCATATTAAGATTTAATTATTTCTCTAAACTGCTGTGTAATACTAGGTATTAACTACTCGGTATTTTTGGTAACTGATTTCTCAGCGTGCATACTGTACATACAATTTGGTCTAAGGAAAGCGTCCAACAGTCCTACAGAGTCAAATGTCGTTACGTTGACAGGTATCTTATCGGTGATGCCATAGGGATGCGTTTCCTTCAGGGCCAGGACTGAATCATTTGTGATCTTTTTGTTTATGAACCGGGCGAGGCACGACAGGTCTGTTAACATGCCAAAGTCCTTTCATGGCTTTGTGTAGTTTTCTCTGCATCATTTGACTGCTTGCACATGCTTCATGCCATACATATGAAATCATGCTTTATTTTGGGTTGTAGCTATTTGCATTCATTGGAGGAAGAGGAATGTGGAAAAAGAAGAGGTTCTTTCCGGCATCTGATTCACGGAAGCTCAAGACTTCCCTTAATGGATCATGACATTTTCCTGACCCACTCACAGCCCTGCAGGCAGCAAGCTCTCCCTATTTTATCACGCAGATTTAAATCCTTGTGCTATCAGCACCATGCTCTCAGGACACAGTTGCCCTGGCCTGGAGTGGTTGCTCATTCACACTGTGTTTGCATGTACAGTAAGAAAACAGCTCTGGGTTTCATTTGCTCCCTCCTTTAAAGCAGGCTCAGAGCTAAGTGCAACTTGACAAAACCAGCATGAATCTGACTCTGTTTAAATTGCAACACCATCCAGCAGGACACCAGTTAACGCTTCCACAAGCGCTTGCGCTAAGTCCTGCCCTTAGCTCTGCAATCCCCGGCTGTCGCTCAGGCAGCGGCTGGTGCTGCTGCTCCAAAAGTGCCGCGTTCGCATCTCTTACTTCTGCTGCAGGCCAGCATGGGAGTGCAGGGCTGGGGCTCCCGGGAGCCTCTGGCTTCTTGATTTGCTCTTTAAAGCACATGTTCTCTTTCGTAACTATGCACAGCTGGGGCTCAGCAATGCTGCTGGGAACTGCTGTGCTTCCTGGCTCATCTGCTTTCCCTCCATCCTACCATGGCTTTAAATAATAGCTGATGTTTCCACTTCCCTGTTTTGTGTAGCAGGGAACACACATTGCAACACAACCTTTTTCTAAAAAAAAAATTAAAAAAAAAAATCATTGAAGCATGAAAACTTGGATGAATCTGGTGGCTGTATCAGTTCTGGAAGTTTGCTGCAGGGTTTCTGCTTGGATATTTATAGTTACTTAGTGAGGAGCACCCTGCAGAGCAGATACAAGTCTATGCTGTGTGTGTGCGAGGGGGGAGCAATGGCCTAAGCACTGTTTATCAGAGAGAAAAGCTGTAATTTTAATAGGAGAGCCCAAACTTGGGGTAATAACGAGCCACTGCAGTTCTTTCAGCTGCTTCTGCAGCACCGCCTGGGCAGATCAGGTGCTGGAGGTTGGTGTCACCCAGTGCTGCACAGGGTGCTGCAGGTGGAATAACTGGGCTCTTTACCTTCCCCCTGGAGAGAGGCAGCAGAGGTGGTACCCTCATCCTCGGAGGAGGGGATGCTGCCGAAGGAAATGCCCCGGCAGCAGTTTCTGAGACGGTGTTGGTGTGAGTGAGGAGGGCAGCTGAGGTGAGGAGGAGAGTGATGGGTGTCTCGGGGGGCTTTACCTTTACCCAGGCTCTAGGACTCAACCTCAAGCTGCCCAGCGAAGAAAGAGTTTTCCAGCATTAGAGAGATGGGGAGAGAACCTGCAGAGGGGCTCAATGCCTGCAGGGAACGATGCCATGAGGGGTGAAGGGGGAGCTGCAGCAGGGCAGTACATGCAGAGCAAGCCCCAGAGCTGCGCACGACCAGGACGCCCCCTCCTCTAGCACACAAATAAAGCTTGGTGGTGAAGCTTCCCTTCTAAAATGGCTTTTTCCCATCTCTGCAAGAATCTCCTTACAGTGTACAGCAGCAGGTGCCAAACTTTCAGTCTCTGGGAAAGCTTTGGTGATATGCAAGTACATACCTGTTCTAGCAACAATCTGTGTTTTTCAGAGCCAGGAAGGAACCGGGTCCTACCCTGAGCTGAGGGACCTCATGCACAAAACCACCTAAGAGAATAAACCTGTTGTGGGGTAATGCGTTCAGCAGCACATGGCACAAACACCCAGCAAAGAATTTAATTACTATGTACAAAGGTGCTTCGGTCAGGGCTGTGCATTCGGCTCCTCCGCATGTCAGCGAGCAGCTATGCAGCAGAACAGGCTGTCGGATTAAGGAGTCTCCGACAAACCCCGTGCTGAGGACATCAGAGGACACCAGCCAAGCCGGGAAGTGAGTGAGCTGGGTGGTACCGAGCGGAGCTGCCCGCAGCCTCCGGGGTGCCGGTGCTGCCGCCCGCCTCTGCAGCTTCGCTTCTGCCTGCGCTGCTTGCACCGCGCTGGTTTGGAGCAAAGCTGCTCGGGCAGGTCTGCGAGAGAGCACGGCACGCAGGGACCCGGCTGCTTCAGGTCAGAACATGAAGCTGTTTTAGGGGCTCGGCTGTGCCGTGACCCCAGCCCGGAGCGGTAACAAACCTGCCTTACACGGGTGCGAGATGAGTTTCTCTCCCCCCGGTGCAGCAGGCTGCAGGTGAGGGTCAGGGGCTCACCTGCGAGCACGTACCTGCCAAGCACCCACCTGTCAAGCACCCGCGCAGCCTTATCTCCGCTGGGGAGGCGAGTTAATGTGTAACCCGGCTCTGTTTGGTTAGCCCAGAAAAGCAAAGACATCCTGGGATAGGCACGGCACGGGACAAGGATTTGGGCAGCGTGGAACGACGGACGTCCTGGTAAAACAAGAAAAAAAATGTAATAATCTCTATTCCTTCTTGTCCTTTGCTTTCTGTCCTTTTCCTGCTGAATGGGCTGCGGGCGAGGGGCTGAGTGCCTCTGCCGGGGTCGGACGCGGGGCTCCAGGCACCTGTGGGGTTACAGACGTGCTTTGCTTTGGAAGGGGAAAGTTGTGGCAGTGTCACAGGAGGTGGCACCAGTGAAGATGGACGAGGTGGTTTGAAGGTGGTAGCGGGAGGAAAGCTGGGGAGATCCAGCCGCTGCCAGCGGAGGGGCTGGGAAAACTTGTGCTCTGGACAGCAAACAGCTCCGGCAACTGCTACGTGCACTCGATTTACTTGTTTAAATAGGAGGAACTATAGATCTGCCGCCATCACCTCCTTTCACCCTGAGGTGGGGTCTGTCCCGCTGTGCTGCTGCAGAGCAGGAGCAGCTGGGACAGTACCTGCAAACGGTGTTTTGCTTTGTTTTGTGTTTCGAGCTGGCCAGGACGAAGCCCTTTGCCAGCAGCTGTAAGGCAGAGGGGGTACAGCTGCTCTACCTTAGACAGCAAAAATATCAAGGTTCTTTAACGTTGCTGGAGAGCTGTGACAGAGCGCTTGTAGTAGGACTGGGCTTGAAAGAAAGTAGCCTTTTCACATAAAGCAATTAGCATTAATTGCTACCCAGCACCTCTTTGACCTTTGAGGGCTCAGTGAGCTTTGTAAAGGACAGTTATGGCAGCTGTCACAACAGCCGCATGAACTGCCCTTTTATTTTAGATAAATAGCTTCTTCTAAAAGCATTTTTGGTGAGGGGAGGTATATACACCATTGAAAAACTGCTTTTCAAGTATCATGTCTTTCAATTTAAATGCTCAGTCATATTTTTAGTTTGTGGCTGAACTGCTGTGTTATTCAGTGTAAGGAAGGAACTGTAAAATCCTTCTGAATCGTAAAAACTAGGATTTTTCAACACTGATTTTTCCCCTTTCCTGAGTCGAATGAATGCGTTAGAGCCATAATCGCATCAGAGAACTAGTGGGCAGGAAAATGAACTTCTTGTTTCTGCATAGATCCTCTCCAGCGTCCGACGAGCTCTGGGCTGAACTTTGCCTCCCCATGAGCCGGGGCTCGGTGGGTGCCAAAGCCTTGGCGGCTGCTTTATGTTTCTGCAAACACCGTTCGAACGAGAGCAAATTATTTCTTCCAGTGGGCTGACGCCAGTGAAGCATCCTCACAGAGAAATTAGCTCTGTCGAGACCCCTAATTAGCGCTGGGCCACACTGGTGCTCTCCTGCCCGTGGGGCTGCCTTGCACAGCGGACGCTGGCTCCGACGAGCTGCTCCAGCTGCAGGCGTCAAGTTCAAGCAAGACTTTCGCTTCCCCAGCAGTGTTTTGCTCTCTCGAATTTGTGCGGCAGGGCGGGAGGCAGTGAGGAGCATTGCAGCAATCCTGCCCAAGCAGGCGGTAGCCTCTTGCGGCTTAGAAGTAGATTCATATTTCACATTGCAAATGTTCGGGCGCACAGCAAAACCATGCGGCTTGCAGGAGCCTAAGAACCCCCAGACTCAGCTGGTGTCTCTGCTTCCTGACAGCTAAAAGCTCTGGCTATGAAGTTATCCGAATTCCAAGAATCAAGGGTATTGCTGTTCCAAAACCACCGCTTACTGAAATGTAATTTAAGCGGTAAATAATGCAAAGCTGAGCCTGAAATATTAAAATCCTCCCGCATGGAAGGATTGGATCTGTCAGGGCGTGGGCATTGAAATCTGATTTTTGCGGCATATTCTAATTACAAAGGAATTCTTTCAGGGTCTAACACTCTGAACAAGCAGCCAGTTTTGCTCACTTATCGCTAGACCTAAATCCCTGATCCTGCTACAAGAAAAAAAAGCAGCAGTGTGTTTCTGTGTGCCACGGCCAGGTTACAGCACAAAGAGCTCCTCTGTCTTCTGACAAGCAAATCCTCTTGCGTGGGTCCGTGTTGGAGGGAGTGTTTGTTTTGCCGCTCTCATTAGCCTCCGCAGCCCAGGTCTCCTCTCCCAAAGAATGGGCGGTGCGCACGAAGAAAACACATAATTGGTGGTGTCAGTAAATTTTGGAAGCTTAATGCTTTACATCCATAAGTAATTATGCCTTTTGTAGGCTGCCCGGCCTCTCCCCGCAGGCAGCAGAGCTCTCTTGGCCAGGCACCCTGCGAGCATAACTGGCCCCTCCGCCGCCTGGGACCCTGCCCCGGGAAAGTCTCGCTGTTGGGAACCCCGACAGCAGGTTGTTTGTCAGCCAGCCACTACCGCGTTCAGGTCCCACCGGTGTCGGGGGTACGGGCTGCATCCAGAAGAGCAGCAGGGGTGCATTGCCATTAGCAGAGGGGGACACTGGGGTGCTGCTTGCAACACCCCCGGGGCGGCTGGAGACACGGCACATCGCTGTCGCCTGGGCACAGCTCCCAGCGCTGCCCTGCTCCGTGCAAGCTATGCCAGGCATGTACCCAAACACACCCAGGCGTGCCCCGAAGGTACACGGGCACCTCCCTGAGGCCACGACACCTCCGTGGCCCCCAAGGATGGGTGGCGGAGGAAGCTCTTTGCCAGGAGGAAGCTCAGGGCAGAGCAAGGCTGTGACTGAACGGCAGCATTTCGGGTCAGCGCGTTCAGAAGCTTGCGAGCACGTCAGCCGCAGAGCTGGCAGCGGTGGGTGTGGTGGAGGGGAGAGGTCCCACCAGGCAGAGCTGCGCTGGGGCTCGCGCTGGGACAAGAGCACTGCTACCGAGCTCTGAGGCTGCGGTGGGCTTACAGCCTCTTCCTTCGCTAAGGAACCACCTTATTCACACCTCCGAGATGATTAGATAACCATCAGTGTGAGATGGCTGCGGACAGGCAGTCCAGAGCTTACTCTCTTTCCTGTTCTTTTGGGGAAACCTTCAGTTCCAAGGATGCTTTAAAAAAGCCCAGCTGCCCCTTCTCCTGGAGAGAGCAGCCTAAGAATGAGCGCGTTTGCATCCACCCAGCAGCTTCACAGCCCTCCTGCCCTCGCTCCGGCTGAGCCAGCACGCTTGCATCACCCCAGGGGGGTCTTGCAGCTTAACGCCTCTCCTTTCTTCCGCTTCAGCTGGGATATTGCCCCCCACGCCAGACGCCACAGCAGCCTGTGATATGCCTAGAAAGGAGCTGGGGCTGGGGATGGCTGGCTGCAACTCTGGCAGCTGCGACAGCATGGTCAGCACGGCCTCCAACCACTCACAGCGTGTAAGTAACTCGCCCCTTTCAGCAGCTGAGGAAGGATTTTGGCCAGACCTCTGCTCAAAACGGCTCTCCATTGGTGCTTTGGAAGCACCTGGGGGCCCTGATACAGCACCATGCTAAGGGCAGTGCAAGGACCAAACTAATTCCTGCCCCAAAACACTCCCAGACTTTCCATCCCGCCACGTGTGTGGCAGTGATCAGGAGTCGAAGCTCCTGCAAGGTCTCCTCGGGGAAATGATACCGAGAGCCCGGTGGCTTCTGCATTGCCGAAAGTTGCGGATAGTGCAGGCACTGGGCAGGAGGAGCCTGGCGAGTTCCCCAGTGGGGGATTAGACCAGTTGGATAACTGGGTCAGACTGGCTCCAATAATAGTGACTTCATCTGGAAAAGACAGCAAGCCATACTCCTCCCAGCTGACGAGATTAATTTCCTAGTTAAGGCAGAGATGAGTTTGGACCATGGGTGTAGATGTGTAATTTTTCACTATCTGTCCATTAAAGCTTGTTTGTCTCCAAACACTGATTCCAAGATTGATGGACTAATTACATCCTGTCTGACTTGGAGCATAATTGATATGTGTAAGTGCAGCGCTCAGTCCTGAACAGGTTTTCCATTTGATGTTATTGCAAACCAGAACCAAACCCTCTGAAAATTTTTAGGGATGGAAAAACTGGTTGCAGTATTGCACGGTAAAAGTTTTGGATAGGTGTCTCCCTGCAAAACAGCTCCACCTGGGACAATTTCTCCTCTGTGCTTGTTGATCTGATGCACTCTCCATCCTTTCCTGCACTTCAGTATGTTTCATGTTATAGTGCGTGTATCACAGTGCATTGTAACCTGGCACTTCCACAGCAAGATTGTATCTCATGACACTTGAAATACAACAAAAATTAAACAGGATCTTGCTGGGATATGAATGGGAGAACAAGGAGAGGGACCACCACCCCCAGATAAACCTTCAGTATTTATGATATTTAGGCAAGCTTCTAAGATTCAGCATTGCTTTTCAGTGCAGATGTCTATACCTATAGACTACCCATGTTACCCATCTGCTCATATTTCAAAGTAAACTAAAGAACTAGAAAGTGGAGGCCAAGTTTCCAAGTTAATAACAACCCATCTTCTGATGCTCATAGTAGGGTAATATAAAAATGGCCTTAAGTGTGTATATATATATATATTTTTTTTTTTTATAGGAAGTTGTTTCATTTTCTGTAGCTGTAAGTACCAATTTTTGAATAGTCTCCGGCCGAATCTCCTGGCCAGGAGCTGTCACAGGTCTCCTCTTAACTGCCAGGGCTGTGGATAACAATACACCTGTGTCTCCTGCCTGTACTGCTTTTTTTCTTTTTTCAGAGTGATAACAGTTATGACTACTTATCTGTGGAAGAGAAAGAGTGTTTGATGTTCTTAGAAGAAACTATTGGCTCACTGGATGCAGAAGCAGACAGCGGGGTCTCTACTGATGAGACCGATTACGTGGAGCCCTCCAAGCTGCCTGGGACGTGGCTTAAAAGAGGCTCCATTCCCCAGGGTAAGCTGGAAACGCGTGCTCCAGCCTTGTTTGCAAAGGGACTTTCTCGCTGGGGTGCATTCCCTTGGCAGGCAGGGAAGGAGCATTGCCCCAGTTTCAGGCACGTGGTAAACTAAAGCCAGCTTATTTTCATCAGTCCGTGGTGAGAGGTGGCTGTAGGCAGCAAGGTAGGTAGGGCACCAACAGCCTTTTCCCAATTCTCGTGTGCAGGAGCCGCTAGCAGCTATCAGCAAGGTCAGCAGAACCGCAGGGCAGAGCAGAGCAGAGCATCCTCACTTGTGCTCTGAACAGGCTTACACAGGTTAACGAGGCTCCTCATTCACCGTGTGCTTTGTCAAATCCAAAGTACCCGACTTTCTTAGCTGTGACAGCCTATTAGCTGGGGTCAGGGTAAACTCTCCGGGTCCAAGTACTCTGCCATGGCTGCACTGGTTTCGCAGGTGTGAAGAAGTGAGTCTTGTAAACAGGAAGGTGTCCTGTGTCTGCGTGCATAACGGTGCATGACTTCACATCCCTCTTTGCCTAGATATGGAAAACGGGGCTCCCCCTACGAGTTTAGGTCAGCAGCATGCAGCTGAACAGAAGAGTAAGAGCATCTCCACCTTCTCAAGCTCGGCTCCAGCAGCAGTTCCAAGCCCTGGCTTTTACAGTCTTCCAAGGAATGTCACTGTAGCAAATGCACAAGGAGCAAACAGAGCTTCTGACAGCAATGTGACTGTCCACACAGTGGAGGACCCGGTGCCAGTAGGTAAATCTTCACAGGAGATGGCCAAGGAGGACAGGCTTGACCAAGCCAACGTGGAAAGCCAGATAAAGCCCCCGGGGTCTTTGATTATCCAATCTCCAGATCACTTCCAGGATGACCTGGTGAGCCACGAGTGGTCACGTAGCAATCGCTCAGATGCCAAGAGGGAAACAGCCAAGCAGACCAAGACTTGGACTTCATGGAGCCAGACGGAGAAATCCACGTTGGAAGAGGCCCCTCAGGACCCAGATGCCAAGCGCGGGCCTCCAACTGCCCCCAAACCACGAAAATTGCCACCAAACATTATCCTGAAAACCAGCAAAAACAGCCCAGTGCCACTCGCCACAGAGCCTGGCCAGAAGGTAAAAGCATCATTTCCATCCTCGGCCGGCTCTCAGCCCAGCTCTGCCAGCGACGCCGCTGCTGAAAAAGCAAATTCGGGGCACCTCGATCCCAAGGAGAGGGAGAAAGCCCGGCGGGAGGCGTTGGAGAAGCTTGGACTGTCACAGGACAGGAGGGAGCCCAGCACCCACCTTCAACCTACCGTGCATCCCCAACCAAAGGAGATGGCGTCCCCTGTCCCTGGGGAGCCCGAGGCGTGCTGCGGGGTGGCAGAGAGGTCAGTGCCGGGTGTCCGGCAGATGAACTTCAAATCCAACACCCTGGAGCGCTCTGGCGTGGGGCTGAGCAGCTACATGACCAGCGCCAAGGAGCAGAGCGTCAAGACCAGCAGCTCCCTGGGCAAGATGTCCTTCATCGAGCGGCTCGCGCCGAGCTTCCTCAGGAGCAGCCGCCCCCGGCCGGCATCCCTTGGGGCAGGGAAGGATTTTGCTGGTCTGAAGGAGCCCGGGCAGGTGGAGCAGGACAAGAGCAGCAAGCGGCAATCGCACCCGCTGCAGAGCTTCCCCAGGCCGCCCCGCTCCTGCGTCAGCGTGAAGATTTCCCCCAAGGGCGCAACCGATGAGAACCGGCGAGAGGCCCTGAAGAAGCTCGGTCTGCTGAAGGAATAGCTCTGTGGGTGGCGGGGCTGCTGGAAAAGGGGCTTTTCATCCCGGATCCAGGTGCCTTCACTGTCTGTCCTCAGGCAGCACAACCATAAGCATCTTCTGCTGTGATCTGCTCCAGCATCTTGGGAGGTGTACCACGAGAGGTATTCGGAGCTTCACACCAAATAAAGTAACACCGTGTGTACATAATATTTTGTATATAGCAAGTGTATATGAGCTATTTATATAAAGCATCACTCAGCATGTGGATGGGGCATATTCTCCTATAAGGTCTTTCATGCATTTGTGGATTCATCGCAGCAGGGAAGCCATGGAATTGGGGGTTTGCTTATTTTAAGAGGGGTTGCCTGTGGATAAAACCTCTCTGGGAAGAACTGCAGGACTCTGCTGCTCTTTTGGGATTTTATGGGGTTTTGTTAACCTTATCCCAAGCCTGCGAGGCCTGAGCACTCACCTGCCCCATGCAAGTGCCTCCCAACAGCCCCAGCTGCCACATACAAAACTGCCAGGCTGATGGGAACTGGGGGGGCTCAGCAACGCTCCCCCCACGGACGAGTGCTCCTCGTACAGCGCCTGCAGGCGAGAGGCTGGCTGGCTGCACAGACGTCCCGCTGCCTCCTCTGCTAGACTGCTCTCACATGCAGCCCTGACAACCTGGGTATAGCACTTATAACACTATGTAAGACATACACACATCCATGTTCATCGTGAAGTGACAGTTCAGAAGCGCCAGGCCGCGTTTTGGTGGCAAAAATGCCACCCAAAAGGAGATGCAAATCTGAGACAACGCCATTTCGTTGCCTTTCAAACCCGCCTCACATCTTTCAGACCCAGCTGATGCTGTCAACGTTTATGCTGTGCACCTTTTATAGCAAAGGTGGTTTATTTCTGTAATAAATTTGTGTATGATCGGAAAATGACTGTGTAATACAGATTTACTCTTGTGTTGAGTGAGAGCTCTGGTAAAGCTAAATAATGAGTTTTAACCTTTAATATATCTCGATTTGAGGAGTGAGTGACCCAGACAGCAGCCAGGCATTACAAATGGTGAGGTCTGAACTGGAGACTTTTGGGCCTCCTGCAACCCAGGAGCCACACGAGACGGGATTTCATGTAAGTGCTTCCAGTACAATAAACAGATGCAAAGTCTGCCACGGCACTGCCAGACCGGGAATGGTGACATTGGGCCTGCCGCTGCTCCAGGCAATCCCTTCCAGCCTGCACCATCTCCTGGGCCTGTGGGGACACCTCCCCCAGTAACCATGTTAGTTGAAAAGCCACACTAACAGCTTAGCTTGAAAGGATCATTTTAATTTCTTCACCAAAAAAATATTTTGTGCAACCCTGGCTTTCAGTGTTGGACATCTAGAGAGAGCCTCTGCTAATAAAGCAAGCGCTTTTGTTCCTAACAGGCAATTTAATTTCAACTCTAATGTAGGCTTCCTTTAGAGAGAGGGGCTGACCCATGGAGGCGATTGCACTAAACGATTTACTGATGTTAATTAACTGCTTGCAGCATTAAGATAAAGTTGCACTCGATCGTTTTCGTTACTGACCTTGCAGTACAATCAGCTCTTAAAGACAGTGTTATGAATACTAAACAGGCTCATACTGACAAAACCCAGAGCCAGGCCTCCAATTCCTCTCCAAACAGGCATCAGCAGAGCTTTGGTTTGGCATGGAAAGAAGGGGAGGGCATCCTTCTGCAAAAGCTGCATCATTTCACAACCCCCCACATAATAAGGTGTGCCCAAGCGGAGGGAATAGTACTGACCCATGTAACGAATCCAAGGAGCAGGAGAAAATGATGCCCAATTAGCTATACTTCATGAGAGCAGGGAAATGCTTGTTTGAAGTTCAGCAATTACCTAAATTAGGTTTGGGTTGGCCAGCAGTAATGCAAACCTGTACATCAGGGAGCAAACTAGGAGAAGCTGCCCGGGCTAAGGTCTGACCGAAAACTCGGCAGGTAGCTCGGCAAACACCGTATTGCAGGTATTTCAGCTCCAAAAGGGAGAAGGAGCCTGGAAAGTTATTAACTCCCCCAGCCTAAGCCCAGCGCCTCATTTCAAGCCCAGAGCTGGGTCAGCAGTGGCTGAGCAGGACTAGCAAGCTGCTGCATGGCTGCACAACGTGGGCGATAAATACAGCCCGGAGCCCCTTCACCAGGCGCGGGGATGGCTCTAACCCCAGCGTGGCTTTGGAGGCAGCTTTGCCATGTGCCTGGGGCATTGCCAGTGGTTTAAGGGGTTTGCAGGGGTTAGGCAGGATTAAGGCAGCACTGAAAGCTGAGCAGGGTGCAGATACTGCCCTGCACGCAGCGGTCTGGGTGCAAGCCTGTCCCAATACAAGTGGGTCGTGATAAACACGGCCAGAGCTGAGGTCCCCCCTGTGCAACCTGGTCCACGCGGCTTTGGGAAGGTGCCTCTGGGCTAACGCCTGGCCAAAGAGCAAGGGGGCTGCTCTGCGCTTGCAAACTGGGTGCTTGCATCCATGCCATCCTGCCCCGCTCCTACCCAGCTGCCTGCTCGTGCCTGGGGCAGGGGCCACCCTGGCTGAAGCAGGAGGCAGGAGGAGCAGCTTGGTTTTAGGGCACCACTCCCAAATGTGGCAAAAAGCTCCGTGAAGCTGAGAGGTGGCCGCACTCTCTGCGAGAGCAGGATCCGTCCATCAGCAGCAGGGCTTGACTCTGGGTGGCACCAAGCAGAGTCATGTGTCTGCTCTTTTGTAAGGTCCCAGCCCAGGAGTCACACAGCCTGCGGGGGTAAACACCTTCGTTTCTAATGGCTGCAAATGTATCTAGCCTGTAAAATGCCATATTTTGCTTGCAGGATTGAACAGTAATGGCTGCTTTTGGAACGGGGCTTTCCCGTCTTGAGTGATTCAACCCAGAGGATCCAGCAGCAGCAGAAGCACTTCACATCACGGAAAGGCGGAGATCTGGAGTTCATTCCCAGCTGAATGACCCTGATCTCCTGTGGCTGTTGTTTTTATTTATTGTCTTTTGTTTCCGTTTCATACCAACTGGGCCATGTGCACAACTCCTGTTGGTGAGCATCACTCCGCCCCACCATAGCTTAATAAGCAATCATTGGAAGTGAGATTTCTGCTAGGAAGTCTAATAAAAACTTAGCTTTCATGCTTGACATGTGTGTAACACTGGAATACCCCCTGGTTTTGACTGAATAAGCCAAGGGTTGGAAGAGAATCCTTTGTTTCCAAAACAATCTGGTTTTAAGGGAAGTTAAGATTCTGTTTCAGGCAAAAAATGCTTTGAGAGAGACCTTAATGCTCTCCTCCTTTCTTATTAGGTAAACAAGGTGAGATTACCTTTGAGACTGCAATAGTCATGTATCTACATTATGCAAGTGATGTGCAGTAAGACAGAGCATTAAGGAGCATAATGTTGGAATCAGCAGTAGGTAAAAAGGACTGGTCAGAGAAGAGCAGAGCATGCTGATGAAAATGCACCATAAAGCCACCCTCATTTTCATTATACAAGGAAGGATGAGAAATGAAAGGCAAATAAACTGCATACCTATTACCACTCCTGCTAAAACTCTAAAGTCCACATAGGTTTGGAAGAGAATAGAAAGCTCAGTCCTGACAAACTTATCCATGGGTGCCAGCTAAGTTTTCTGTCTCTATGACATTTCTATATGGTGGTAGTGGACGGGACAGGGAAGACAGAGCTCTGCTCCCACAGGAGGAACTGGCAGCCCTGAAGGAAACAGCTTTTGTCTCCCAACAGAGAAATCTATTCTAGAAAGGCAGCGGGCCACGAAAGATGTAGCTATCAGATATCTTGCAAGAACTGGCTTCAGAGGGCTGACCCCTTCACTTGGAGCTTAATCTTATACCGTCCTCTCCTCTTCCATTTATACTGTGCTCTCCCTGCCTTTAAAGTCAATCATTTACACTTGAAAGTCTACAGCCTGAGGAGTGCAGTGCTGGCTGGGAACCTCTCCTGCTGCCTGTCTGCACATCAGGCTGGTTGAAGCCTGTCAGTTCACACAGGCAGCACCAGGTATTCCCCCTTTTGTTTGCAGGAGGAGCCAGGAAGCAGCAGCAGTCACAGCAGCCCTGCATTTACAGTCACCCAGATAATTGCTCCCCAATGCTGGCCCGCTCCCTCTGTGGCAGGCAGCGAGGACCACAGGGAGCAAAGCTCTCCTACTCTGATGTAACCCATAATCCACAGACTCAAAGGAAGAGATTCACCTTTGCTCCAGCCCAGCTCACATCTCTCATCAGCAGAGTCTCCAGCAACGAGCCACTCCTCAGCCAAGTGCCCACGGGACCCCCACCATCACCTGACACAAGAGCAGCCAAAACGGCCCCAGTTTGCAGACTGGCAGGAGCCTGAGCAGGGTGATGAGCCTCTCTTTTACAAGGGGAAAAGCTGCTGGGCAGTCAGATGAGCTACCGGCTGCCACAGCTGCGCTCCTCTGGCCTGCCAGCACTGGCACAGCTGATGCAAGGAGCGGCAGCGATGCTGCTTTTCTCACAGAGAGGAAAGGGAAAGGCTGCTCCTGCCTACTAATGCCTATTAATGGCATTTGGGGGTGCCTGGGAGGTGGACAGGAGAAAAGCAAGAACAGAAACAAAATCTACCTCTAGGTTTGGCCAAACTCCAGCCCAGTTCCTGGGCTCTTGTTTGGGTACCTCTGAAAGCAGACTTCGTACTACTTAATTCTGGGCATAATTTGCTTAATTTTTGCCTGGAAGGCAAAATCACAGCAGACCCCAGCCAAAAAAACAGCCATGAAGAGAGATCATAATATTTCAGAAGTAACCTGAAGAGTTGGTAAATGTATCCTCAGTGCCCTAACGCACATTATACAGACTGTGTTTACACAGTGCAACGATGTTAGAAAAGACCCAAAGAAAACACTCAGCTTTGCATTTTGCATGGCGTATTCATCTCCTTCTTAACTATCAGTCCCATACTGGCTCAGACGTATCATTTCCATGTCTACATGAGCCTGTCAAGACCTACTATTCCAATCAAAAGCATTCTTGCACACATCTTTCATTACAAAGATCAAATTCAGGAGAAGTGATCTGTTAAATTCTGGCAGTATCAAAGAACGTCAGCTGTACTGGGCCACAGTCCGCAGAGGAAATTGGTCATCTTAATAATAGACTTTGTCACTGTACAGCAGCTCCGGTGTGGGTGTCAGCAGGGAACCTTGGGGCTGGTATCCCACAGGAGGTCGGGGAGGTGGGTTGGTTACTGCTGGCCCAACATGTCTCCAGCTGGAGAACATCAAATCTGGGCTGTGAGATCCACAGCCCCGCTGGAATTGCTCCAGCTCTGTGGAAGAGGACTGTAGATGTCCGAGGGTTTTTAATATTGTCCCAGCAGGGTTTGGGCAATAACCGGTAGCTGAGGCTCTGCCCCTTCCCTACTCACGTGCAGATGGAGAGAGGGACCTTCTCCAACTCCAACTCCTCCGATATGAAATAGGGATAAATTACGCCTATTTCAAGGAATATTGTGTCTCTCTCTGCTTCATAAAGTCACCAGGATAATCCCAGTGCTTTGCCTGATCTACCCAGGGCCTGTTTCTCTTCCATTCAGTGCTTTGTGTTGGTGTTTACAGCAATGCACGGCAAATGGACGAGGTGTGGGGAGTGGTCCCGTGCTGGTGCAATAGCACTTTGTATTCCTGTTGCCCCAACCAGCATAAATGATCGCAGAAGGAGGAAGGCAGTGGGACTCAGACCCTGGGTCCGTGCGGGACCTCAGGGTGGGAACTCACCCAGCTGCGTGCTGTGTTTAGTACAACAGGCTGCTGCTTCAGCTGAACTTCTGGGTGATGCCATAATCCCTGTAGGCATGTTGAAAACCTGCAAGCCTCTTGGGGGGGTTACGATAAACTAAGGCTTTGTCGAGTCAGGCATGGTAGAAGTGCTGCTGGGGTTCAGCTTGTGTCACCCTGTCTCAGGTCCCCTCGCCCCAAGGCCAGGCACAGAGCTGAGCCCAGCCGGCTCATCAGCCCCGAGCATCACCGGGGCATCTCTCCAATTACACCAACCAAGGCAAGCCCTGCTCCTTTACAGCTATTAATAACGAAAAAACAGCGTGGTAGAGTCTCAAGCATAGGAGCAACATTCCCTGAAAATTGGTGTCCTCCTAACTGCCCTCAGCCAAGGGTTAGCTGATGTACAGAGCTCTCCCATCATGTTAAAATGTGACCGTGCAGTAGGTGTCCTCAGGTGAATCGGAGTTCTGCCAAGGCCAACAGCAGGGGCGGCCTGGGTGATGCCTGTCCACGCTCAGGACAACCTAGTGCAGGATTTCACACATTATACTCTGTGTTTCTCTTCATTACCTTTTTTCCCTGTTCTTAGTTTCTAATGGAATTTTAAAATAAAAAAGGCAGCCGTATCCCCAAACCTTGTCACTGCCGCTCCCATGTGTGCAGTGCTTAGCACTGGAGAACTAACAACCTGCAGGTACAGAAAAGCCAGACAGCAAAGACGAGCGCCACCAAACTCATTCAAGCCTTTTACTGCCGACTTCTGCTGTGTTCAAATCACCAGGATTTTCCTGGTTTGGGTTTGTTCTGCTTTATTTGCCAGCGATGCAAATTTACCTGATATCTTAAAATGAAACTAGATCCGATGTTCCTCATTCCTGCTCTTAAAACCAGTGTTCTGGCTCTGCCACAGCAACCACCGGTTTGGCCTTGGCGAGCCGCTGGACCATCCTTGGCAGGGCGGGGGTATGAGTACGCTCCTGCTTCCCGGAGGTCTCAGTTGTTCTTTGTTTCCAAATGTCCTTTAACTTTGAAGTCCAGTAAGTGACAGAAGGGTTCACTGTTGTTCCTCGCGTGGGGATTTGTGCGCATTGATAACATATCTGGCTTGTTCCAAGAACACTGCCCCAGCTAGAGTTTAATCATTAAGTCCTACGGGTACTGCAGAGCAAGCAGGGGTTTTTACGATTTATTAATAACAAGTCCGACCGCAGGTAAGCTGTGCTGAGATGCCGACAGCATCCTTGACAACTGCGCATCGGTAACCAGCGTGATGCCCGGTGCTGCATGGTGCCCGCCACGCTGCTCGCAGGGAAGAGATTCACCGGCCAGCACCTGCTCATTATAGGAAGGAAGAGAAATTTCCTTAACAAGCATAGCCCAGAAGGATGAACTCCATAACTTGTCTGAAAGTTAACTCTCCTTTAGCAGTAGGAGAAGGTGCAAGGCAGTGGTACTCCGCCCGGAGCGGTTCTCTCCCTGTGCAGCCAGCACAGTTTCCCTGCCAGAGCCATCCTGCTCGCTGCTAGCTGCCTACTGCTCCCAGCTGTTTGTAAACGATGCTGAGAAAATGGCCCTTGTTGCTTCCAGTGCTGCTGCCCCCGCTGAATTTATTTGCTTTTTTGTTTAAAGGAGGTAGGGTCCCCAGATGTCCCTGCTCCAAAAGCCAGGGTCAGCCTGGGACACTTGGGGACCTTGTGCAGAGACCAAGATGAGCGTTCCCGCCCCGGACGGGCAAGGAGGCAGCGCACAGTGGTGCTGCGGGTAAGGTTGCTTGTTACTACCCCTTCAGATCAGCTCTGTCAAAGGCCACCTGCCTCCACCCAAAATATCTTGCCACCTCATTGCTCTTCAGAGCAACTCGGGATCTAGTACCTGGCCCAACTGGCTCCTCTCAGGAGAGCTCGTTTGACAGCAATCCCGCTGTGCCTGTTGCTGCCTTTGATCTCTCCCTGCTGAGGCAGGAGCTCCCCTCCTAAAACATGTCGCTGCCTGACATGGGTTGCCTCTTTCTCCCAGTTCTCCAGCAATTCTGCTCTTTTCTATCTGCGCATGGGCTATGGCATTTGCTGGAGGATGGAGCAATCCCAAGCTGCATTCCTCACCTTTCACAAGGAGCCCAAGGCATGTCAGACCCCGGTGGCTCGCTGCCTGGGGACCAAAGGACATCACATGGGTGCACAAAACCTGCTGCCTCCAGGCAGCGAGCCACCGGGGTCTGGCACCCCTCCACAGCAAGCTGGCAGCATTCAACACACCAGCATGAGTGGCACAGTGACAAGGAAGGGGACAGTCACTCTCAGCAGTGACATTCCATGAGATGGTACACTCCTCGTGCCTGTGCTTAACCAGCCGGTAGTGGGATGCTGCTGCTCTGCCTTTAACCCCTCCTACCTGGCTGGGCTTCCCTGGCATCCTTCCCTCCCTTCCAGATGTGCTCATTATTTTCCCCTTTTCTGCCAGCCGCTGGCTGAGCGATGGCTTGTGCCCCTTCAGTAACGTGAACGAAATGCGGAGCCCGAGCCAGGTCCCACCCTGTACCCAGAGAGGTCTGGAATCGATGCCTAAATTAAAAACAGCAAAACAACTCACTAGAAGAGCCATTTTCCAGCTGTGGCCTGGGGACTGCTGGGTGTCCCCCTGCTAACGGATCCACAAGAAAACCAGCAGAAGGTAGCTCAGCCTGCTACCTGCACGCTCGAGGCTACAGGGCAGAAGGTCCAGTCTGCTCCAGGGGCAAAATCTCCAGCTCTGAAGAGAACAGCCTCTTTACTCGGGTTTAAAAAGTAGATGTGAACAGGAGAGATCGTGGATGAAGCTGGGAAACAAGCCTCCAGCGCCGAGCGGAGCCGAGGCAGCCTGGATCCACTGAGCCCTGGGGATGAGCAGAGGACCCTTGGCTGTTCCCTCCCGGCCATCCCTGCGCAGGACCCTCGCCCTTCCTCTCAGACCCTCCTCTCCGTAGGTCCTTCATGCCAACAGCAGATCCGTGTCACCACCCTGGCATGCGCGGCGGGTGACCAGCAGCAACACCGACACGGGGTGGCAGTGCACGCCTGGAGCTGCCGCAGCTCCTCGCCCGGAGCTTGGGTGCCTTTGCAGCAGGGACACTGTGGGTGCAGCGGGGAGAAACGCTGCAAGGGGTGCTGCTGAGGGGGGGATTTCCATCCCGGGAGCCTGTAGGTGCAAGAGGGTTTGCTGCTGGCAGCATGCACAGGGTGCTCGCCCTTGGGGGGACCTGACAGCAGGGTCAAACACCCCCCTTACCCGCAAGGTAAATCATAAATACAGCACAGGGATGGTCCTTCTTGTGCCTGCCCATATCCAGCTCAGACCCACACCCAGGGCTGAGACTGGCAGGGATGGGGTCAAGGCCCAGTTGCCCACATTCACCCAGCAGAGGGGGCTTCAGCATTCCCAGTACTAAGGTCATACAAATAGTTTAGGAAAAGAGAAGAGAAAGCAGGATATTGGTAATTAACCTAGTACCACAGTTAAAATGAATTATTAACATTGCTGCAGAGATAGAGAGGCTTTGCCTTATCGGAAGCAATAAAAGAGTTATAAGAACAACCTCTGAGCACACAGAACACTTCCCAAGCTCAGGGCACAAATTTGCCCCCTGACCCTTTGGTGCAGGTGGAGGCGACTAAGGCCTAGTTTAGCTCAGTTTAGACCCTTTTGGTGGGAGGCGAGGTCTCCCCAGAGTGGCTGCAGTTCCCCGCAGCACTTGGTCTGCCTGTCCTCACCGTCCTGCCACGTGGGTCAGCTTTACCCCCTGGCAGCACATGGGGTCCTGCAGTGCCACCGCTGCCGAGCTGGGCTTCACCCCAGTGAGGACAACCGGGGTGACCAGGCTGTTGGAGACCCCTCTCCCCTCTTGCCCCAGGATGAGGTTTGCTGCAGGACAAGGACAAGGACCACCAGCTCAGCTCTGGTCCTCGGCTCACCCTTGCAAACCCCCTTCTGCCCCACAGAAGTGGCATCAGTTCTGCTTCTCCTTCAGGCCCCTGAATACAGATCTGCAGAGGCATCTCTGAGTGCCAAAGGAAGGAGCTGCACCCCAAACCTGCAGCTTACCCTTCAGCATCGCTCGGCAGGGTCCCCGGAGAGAGGGGCTTGTCAGGGGTTTCAGACTGAACATTTCAGCCACATCTGCAATGTGGAGAAAAGACACCGAGCAGTCTTAGGGGTTTCCCACCATCAGTTTTACGTATCACATTTTATTGCTAATACAAGGGCAATCCTATTGGTTTGCTACTGCTGTGGTAATAATTACCCTTAGACAGATTAATTCTGCTGAAGCCTAACCCATATTGGGAAGTTTATTGCACAGGTTTGGTACAAAACAACAACAATTACTGCGATATAAGTAATCATATCATGATAAAGAAAGCAAAACTGCTTAACAGAGAATTATCTTCATCCAGGGAGGTTCCAAAGCATTTCAATGATTGACTTACACAAAACACAATCTCTCTTCAAAGCATGCCTGTGCACCAGGGGAAGACCAGGACCTTTGGACCCCACCAGCACCCCACCGGCTCAGAACAAAGTCATTCCTATCAACTCTCCCATGAGCACTCTGAACCACACGCTACTTCTCACACCGATGAGTGTTATCCTGCAAACCCTGGAGACACGCAGAGTGCTGGGGCCAGCCCAGGGTGTTGTCAGAAGTGCTGCAGGTAGATTTTCTTCAATCAATCATTTTTTATTTGAAGGAAAACCAGACCAAGGTCCCTCACAATAACACAACTGTAACTATGCCTACATAGTCTTGAAATAAGTATCACCATGTCTACACTTCTCTCAGTTAAGATTATTTGGTTAGTGCAAAGGAGGATTTGTGTGTGTGCATGAACAAACTGCCCTTAGTTACATCCCCGGATCCTGTGAGGCAATGAGCAGGATTATCACAGAACAAACCGTAACCGCTCATGATGAACATGCCTCAAACATGCACGGGTTGTGGCTGTACCTGTGCAGAGCTCTGGGTTTGGTGATGGATGATGGTGCCTTTCCTGTGGCAATGCAGCCCAGCAGCTAACAAGTTTTAAGCGTGCAATTGTTAAAATGCAGCAAGATTAAATTTAGAGGTAAATTAATCACCACAGAATGACAACTTATTGAGCGAGTTTAAAGATATTTTCAGGTAAAAACCCTGCACCCTAGTGATACACCAACTTGGTTTCTCAACTTCCATCTATTTAGCTGCTTGGCAACTCAGCTCAGTCAGGCTATGCTGCAATGATCTGATACAATCATGCTAATGGGAGAAAATAACTGAAACTGCCTTCCTGGGAGCTACAGCAGGAATGCGTGCGAGTATTTAACACTGCGGAGCTGGGCTGGTTTGTGCTCTGGTGACACAAGCCACAGGGACCACCAGTGCCCTGAGCTTCCCAGTGCCAGTTCCTGTCGACTCCCAGACCTCGCAGGGGGACTGTCACACTGGAGGAGAAAATTGCAGTGAGAGTCACAAGATGACTCTGTGGGACGAAGCCCTACGAGCAGGGACTGGCAGCGCAAGAAAGCAAACAGACAAACAGGCCAACCCTTAAGCAGGAGCCTAAAAATTCATTTTCTAGAACTGCGAAGGGTTACTAGAGCTTTGCTGGTTAGGAAGGTGATGTCCTTGTGGAAGAGAGACCTCAGCATGCTCTGCAATGCAAAGCAGGTATTACAGGGAAGAGAAAGACCAGGCTAAAGAAAACGTACTTGTTGGTTAAGCAGCACTTGTACCAGCGTGGCATCATCACTTCTTCGTTCTCATTGCAGGGGTTGTTTTATAACAGACTTTGAAGCAGAAACCATCTTTTTGTCCTGTATTCATAAAGAGTATGGGGTCAAGAGACAGGCATGAGCTAGATGAAGCATTCAGGTTCATTCAAACCACAGAAGTTTGAGGAAACATGCACAAAGTTCTTACTTTATGTGAAGTTCTGCCTGGAAGTGGCTCACAGCAAACAGCATTTTACTACCATTGTTTAGAAACAGATGCTTCGTGTTAAAGCGTTGCAAGCTGTCTGTAGAACAGGGGAATTCCTCTCAAACTCTTAAAATTTCTGCTCCTGGCCTCTTCGCTTTTTTTTTCCCCCGCTTTCATGATGTCACCCGCAAAATTAGGTGGCTAAAAATGACCATTTTTGGGTTCCGTACCCAGTACGTTCGTGGCATCTCTACTACTCCTATAAGTCCTTTGACCACCTCCAATTTGCTCAGCAATGCACATCTGGAATTAAGAAAGTTTTTAGTGCATCCATTTTTAAACTCTAGACATCAATATATTAAAAAAAAGAATTAAACATCAAGAGTAGAGCAAAGACCAACTGAACTGCAAGCTGCAAACCCCCACTTTACTAGACTAAATCCAAACCGGAGGCAGAGCAGGAGAAAATTTCCAGCAACAGAAGCATCACAACCTAAGGTAGGTGATCTTCAACTTACCCTTAAAATACTATTGTTTGGAGTGCAATGCTATTGCACAGCAATTATGAGCCGCTTTGAGATATTTCACCTACAATATGTAAGAGATGAGAAGTTTACAGTCATCATTTCTATAGCAATAAATGTATTGTAACTCATTTATGCTGATTTTTTTTTTTTTTTTGAAGCTAGTGTGATTTTTTTTCTTTTAAAAGCTACAAATTAGATTGCTGCCTTTTTTTGCAACGGACACACACAAAAATTATGCGGACAAGGTAAGTTCTTATGCAGACCCACACAGAGGGACTCTGCCCAGTTACGTAGCAGCAGCTAGCTCACTTTGGATGGTGGCAGGATAATGGTTTAATCAGGTGGGTGCAGAAAGTTGGTCATACAAATATTTTCACAATACAAAACTGAAATGAAGACAGGAAAAAAGACAAACAAACCGTAAATGGTTTACTTCTCAGTAAAGCCTGCATTCTGGGATTTATAGTTCTAGCTCTTTCTTTTCACTTTCTGATATTTTTTTAATGCCTATTCGCTAGTTAAAAATCCAAAACACCTCCTCACCTAAAGCTTGAGATTAAAATTTAGCTCTGTCCTGCAGATAGGAAATCAAGGTCACTCTCCTACATCAGTACTCACTCTATATGGGAATTTTCACATAGACACCCCTCAAGAGATCATATAAAGCAGCTCAATAACACAATAGTGCTGCAAAAGCAGGCACGTAGCAAGAAAGACCTAGCTGAGTGTGCTTTATTTTATAGCTGCCATCTAATCCGTAAGTTGTTTGCAACATGGGTCAGCTACCTCCTCACAGAGCTTCCTGCACATCAGCCACCATCTCGTACCTGCAAATCATGCGACATTCCACGCCAGCGGATGCTGCGAGTGACCCAGGAGAGGCAGTTTTAGTGCTGCAGGTTGGATGAGTATGGCTAGGGCTCAGCTGAAGTTACCCAGGATAACTGGACTCATTTTTCTGCTGGAAAAAGGGAGTTCTCATTAGCACCTTGGAAGCCCTTTGCGGTGGTCGTGGCAGGCACTGTTCGTGCTCTCCAAAGCTCTTTGCTAACACGCTGCCTGTTGCTGCAGGGTGAGAAAAGGAGTGAATAAGAGGGTTGTGAAGTAGTTGTAAGTGATCTTAAAAGACAGCACCTGGGTGATTTTGTAAGCATGACACCCACCTCCTAACGAGGCAAGGAGCTTGTAGACACTTCACATCTCTCGTTAGTGGACTGATGCTGGGGACAATTTAGTGTGTTAATGCCAGCCCAGAATACATCTGCTTAAGAAAAAAGCCTCATTTAGATGCTAACCTGAACTTCAGGGTCACATCAGCTGCGCCAGCACATTTTGGCCTCCAGCTGGCAAACTGGCAACTGCTTCATTACTTCCAGCATGCCAGGACTTCTCCCCATGTCCTTAGCCCAAAAATGAGGAAAAGAGGGAGTGCACTGGCTCAGATGTAGTGGCGTACACCAGAAAAGATTAAATGAGCAAAGGGATAATTTTTTTCTTGCTTTCTGGATGTAAATAAGGACTTTCAGCTCTTCCAAGGCACTCTCGTTAGCTCCTCCTTTCTTCAAGTCCTCCAGACTGGTGGGCATTATGGCACTGAATAAAAATCACCATTTTTCAAGTCACCTGTCCAGTCTCTGTCCAACTGCAATGAGGAAACTACGGAGGTTCTGTTGAAGCCACCACCGCTGCAGAGCTGGGATGACTCGAATGTCTTTCTTGCTGTTTGCTAAGGGCACAGAAAGCTATTTTGCGCAGGCAGAGGTGGTCAGCCAGCTGTGCACAGACACATACACATCTCCACAACAGAGCTGCCTCCCCTGCCTCGTACATGGGGGAAAAAAATGGAGGGGAACCTGCCCAAAGAGGATGCTGTGCCAGCTGCACCACCGCAGCACTTCAGCCTCCGCTGAAAAGGGAAGAGAGCATTTCTGCAGTCCCGTCCCATGCTTCCTATCGCGGAGCAACAGCGAAGGGGAGAGCTAGACGGGAGCTGAGTTTGCAAGCCAGGAGTTTGCAGCTGGGGGAGATGCACATCGTCCCCAGCACAGGGCGTACAAGGTGTGCAAGGCATAGCAATCAACTGGTGCGTGGGCTGATCCCATCTCCCACTCCTCTGCAGCATGAAGGGGCGCAGTGGGCTCCTGTGGGCATCCAGCCCAGGACGCTGCTGCCAGCAGTAGCTGGCAGGAATAAGGCTCACTACGGCATTGAGCTTCTGTTGGTTCCTTGTTCATACTTCCCGAACGCTTTGAAGTGATTCCGATGCACTAACAAGTATGAAATAAACCATGTGATTTGTGCCTACTGCGGTTTTAATTGCAGTGGGGATTAGGCAAATCTCAAACAAATAATTTTAGTAGAGACTCTTTAGGATAAAGCAGTGCAGTAATCAACAGTCAATTTTTAACTCGAACAAGGAAGTCATTCCTATCTGAAACAAAGACACCCAAACACTCTTTCTCTTCAGATCTGAGAATGTATAACAACAATCTGTACAAAGATAAACTGCAGGGAAGAAGGAAAAAAAAAGGAAGAAATATAATTGGGGTGTGGCAGATGTTTAAGGATGTTGGCATTCCGGAGAACTGCAGCATTTCCTATTGTTTCTTGAGCTGGAAAAAAAAAAAAAAAAAAGAAGAAGAAAAGCAAAGAAATTACTTGATGCCACAGGTCCGCCTGCAGACGGCTGGCCGGGTGGCGGGGCAGGACCAAGCAAAGCGCCATGTCTCAAGGCCACTGCTGGCTGCCCGGTGCCGGGTTTGGCAACCACCGAAGCAATCCTTGATTGCCTCTGTGCCTGCACGCGCTCGGGCAGGTTGCAGCACAGCCCAGCAGACCGCAGCAGTGCCGGTGGGGGCTGCTGCTTGGTCGCTGCGGTGCCGTGGCTCAGCTGCAGCATTGCAACAGGTCCCTCGCCAGCCCGCCAGACCCCCAGCTTTCAGCTGCCAGTGACCTGTCATTACCAGCAATGCCTTTAGTACCTGCACAACAGAGATTTAATGCAGGAGTGTGAGAGCTGCAGAGCACTATTAGCACTTTTTTTTTTCTTTTTATCTTCGGGCTAGGCCATGTCAAGGGGCTGGCAGCCACCAGGGACGCAGCCGCTCTGCTCCAAATGGCCATCAGAGCAATGTGGGCGGTTTACCTTGGCAGATCCCAGCCACAGTCTCTCTCTTCTGTTTGATAACACAGACATCAGCAAAATCCTGTATCCAAAGCGAGATTTGTGAAGTTTGCTGGGCGAATATTCCTGAAGGCTGGACATGGCAGTTCTCTTTCTCTTAGCAGCTTTGCTGCAAGGTGAGTTGCCAAGAAACCAGCTCTCCAGCCACTTACACTGACGAGAACAGGCAAAGCTGGAACTGGGGACATCCCTGGCCAAACCCTCACTTGGACAGTAGACACCTCCGCCTAGCAAAATGGAAACTGGTCAAACCTCCCTGCCCACTATGCAGAGAGCTAGCAAAGGCATGGCAAGAGCTGGGAAGGAGAATCCCAGCTCTCCATTGCTCAGCATTGCAGACAGCCACTTGTGCCTGTGCAGTGCCCCTGCAGGGAGAAGAAAGTTGCCAGATTGGACAGTTTGCAAATGCCAAAGGTTATTCTTAGATGTTTGCTGTTAACTGCTGCCCTTGACATTTAACTCCAGGACTGTCAGAGCTGATGGGGGTTTAGGGCATCGAGGGTTTCCCCATTTGTGCTGTGGCAAAGGGGCGCTGGCTCTGCGCTGTCAGTTCTCCTCAAGCAGATAATGTGGCACTCAAGGAAGGTAACACACAACACACAAAATAAACACTGAACTTTCTGAGTCAGAAGTCCTACTGGTGCCCCTGACGTGAAGGAGCTATGCTGGTTTTTGCCAGGCAAGGATCTGGCTGTCTCTAACCAACTATTTCTTCTGTTTCTTTCTTTCCCACAAAGAGCCAGTCTCAGGTACCTTGTACGGATCCAGGTTTCTGACAGGTGAGGTTGGAGGATCGGTCACCCATAAGTGCTTCTACTCCATCATGCCAGCCAACAAACACGACCGAAAATATTGGTGCAGAATAGCAGGAAACGGAGTTTGCTACACCATTGTTTCTACAACCGGCTACACCTCAAAAGACCACGCAGGGCGCGTGTCTCTCGAGGACATCCCCCAGAATGGCACCTTCACAGTGACAATGACACAGCTGAAGAAGAGCGACACAGGCACCTACCGATGTGGCATCGGCATCACCAACAGAGACCTGTATGTCAGCCTGAACCTGATGGTTTTGGCAGGTAGGATGCTGGCAGGGGAGGCTCAGCTCCGCCGGCACCCCGGCTCGCAGGGAGCGGTTTGGGGGCTGGACGCTGGAGCATCCACACACAGCAGGCGTATCAGCTTTTTCAACCCTGTGCTATTATCCAGGTATTTACAAGGATGGGGTATAAAAGTACCCAGATTTAGCCAAATCAGCTGTTCGTAAATGTAAAAGAAAACTCCTCCCTGGCTGGGGACTGCGTGCTGGACAGTGCCTGCCATGCTCTCTCCCTACAGATGCCGGTGCGTTGGAGACGACCGAGCTTGTCCGGGGGGAGCTCCGTGGCTCTGTCACAGTGTTGTGCCCACCCGGGGACACCCAAGGCAGTAAGAAGAGGTTCTGGTGCAAACTGGGGAGAACAGGCTGCACTCTCATCGCTGACACCGGTGGCTACGTGGGAAAGAGTTATGAAGGACGAATCTTTATCACCCCGCAGGAGACCTCTGGAGCTTTCAAAGTCTTGATAAACGACTTAAAAAAGGAAGACTCGGGGCTGTACAGGTGTGGGACAGGAAGCCTTAGCGGTCAGGACAGCCCACGGGTGGTGGCTCTGCAGGTGACCGCAGGTAGGACGGGGTCCTGGGGGCTGCATGTGCTGCATGGGTTTCTTGCAGCCCTGGAAAAAGTTTCTGCAAACCCAGGAAATGCTAACGCAGTCCTCTCCAACCTGCAGCCTCCACCCTTCCCAAGAGACCAAAATTTCTGAGCGGCACGCTCGGAGGCTCGCTGTCCTTGAAGTGCCACTATGATCCTAAGGGGAACTACGAGAAGAAGTATTTGTGCAGGTGGAAGGAAGCTAGCTGCTCACTGCTCGTGGATGCGGATGGGTTTGTGCACGAGTCCTACAAAGGGCGAATACAAATAGCCAGCAGCGACCAGGAAAATGGGACTTACACGGTGGTGATGAGCCACCTGAGAGAGGAGGATGCAGGATGGTACTGGTGCGGGGTTAAAAATGGGCACACAGAGCATACGTCCTCTGTGAAGCTGCGCATCTGGAAGGGTAGGTGGTGGGATGGCTTGGAACACAAGAAATCCCTTTTCTTTTTTTAAATTGCTTTCCCCTACTCCTTCATGGGCATGATGGGAATAGACTCTCCTTTGTACTGTGCATAAATATAACACCACTATGAGAAACATCAGCTACACATTTTGCCTTACAGTCATTGGCAAGTAACTGAGGTGATGGGAAAGGTTTTCAGAGGCAGGGATGTAAGCTGAGCTTGCAGAGGAAATTTAGCTTGTTTGAATTATATTATTGATTATATATGATGCAAAGCCCTAGCATATAACATCCTGATCCTAGCAAGTGCAGGACAGAAACATGTGCTTTGCTCTGAAGATAAGCTGAAGGTTATCTTGCGGTTTTAGAAACTGTGGCGTGTAAATACATAGAACTGTGTAGCTGTTCAGCTGGAAAAGACAGAAATAGTGGCGTTTAAGTATGAATGTTTGCCAAGTACTAATGGGTTTTCATTAGTACTCCCAAGCTGCTTTCTATAAGACTCAAAGGAAAATAGAAATGCTTGTGCTTGGTCAAATCAGGCTGCATATTTATGTCGAGATGCAAGGTGAAATGCGTAAGTCTTTGTAAACCTAACATGTTGTCTCTGCAAAAAGATGGATAATTAAGCCTCAAAGTAATTTTCTCACTAGGAACCTGCTCTTCACAAGACCCAGAAACATCCACTCTTGTGAAACCCACTTTATCGTCCAGTCCAGCCGCCTACAGCACGCCCACGCAGAGGAGCATCACGGGCCTGACGTACACGATGGTCACCGTCACCGAGAGCACCAGCACCCTCCTGCCCACTGCCCCCCCCGGCACCTTTGTAACCTCCCCAAGCGAAATCTATCGCGAGAGGTAAGTTCACGGCCACATTTCTCGTTGGCACCAAGTTGGCGGTTTACGACCTGTCTGCGCCATTTCCCAGGGCCCTACACAGGTCATGCACGGGTTGCAAGTTGAAAACGCCAGCGAGACACACTTGTAATTAGAAAAGCAGAAGGCAAGGTTATTTCATGTCCATCTGTGGCACGTATCTTTGAACTTGTCTCTAAATCTTCTGGTGCTGGTCGCTTCTGTAGATCAGATGCCAGAGTCAATAGATGTGCCTCTGTCTGTTTTCTTTTGCTCAGCGTGGAGACAGGACATTAGGAAATATTAGGCTTGAGCAATAATGCTGGTGAAGAAGTAGCTGCTACATACTTCACTGCACACATTATCCAAGTCCTTACAGGCAGCCAGCAACCAGGGTAGTGTTTGGGTGCTCTGTGTTGCATAAGAAGCTGTCTTTGGACAAGGTTAATGAAAAGGCTGTGAGCTAGTTTGGCCAGTAATTATTCCATGGTACATCTCTACAGCAAGCCCTGCGGCTCACCCCAGTGCAAGTCGTTTCCCTGGTGAATTTACCTTCTGTGCTTCCTGTTACACAGGATGGCTGCGAGCAGCTCTTACACCTTTCACCCCAGCTATGGCCACCATCCAGGAGCGGGTGAAGCGATTTACATAGCTGGTGCAGATGAACCAGATATTGCAGTATCAGTCATGACTGAAGATACACCACAAAGTCCACAAATCCAGTTCAATATCCTGAGCTGTCCCTCCATGCACCTCGGAGCTCGCATCTGCCCCAGTGGCCCACAGCATGAGAATCACCATCCTCTCCATCCCCAGCCTCCCACAAGCCATACCTCCCTGCCACCCAGCCAGAAAGAGGAGAGGAGAGCATGTTACCAATCACAGAATATGCTCTTCTATAAGAGGTCAGATTTTGCACCATTCCTGGCAAAGCTCTCTCTGCTTTTATATATTTTTTTGCAAGGAGATGGCACATAGACACCCCCCAACAGCACGAGGGTCTACAACAACTCACAAAGAAAGAATTTGAACCTCGCTTGTGAATTTGTGCAATGAAAATATCTCATTTTCCTTTTTGGAGGGACTAATTCAGCTGGCAGTGTAAATCCCACACGGTAGAGTGGGGGCAGCTGTAGAAATTACTTCCTCATAAGCCAAACTCCAGACCAAATGATTTAATCTCTACCTGACTTTGTTGACTGTTCTCCTTTGATTCAGTCAGAGTTTAACTCCTTTCTACTCCTTGGTGTAAAACCAGCAGCCTGCATTAAGGTACTTCAGCAACCCCGTAGCTGAATAAAAATCCAATTTAATTCTGGTGGTTCATCTTTCCAGCTCATCACGTCTGCTCCCAGCTGTGTTACCAGCTCTCATCTTACTGATTTTCATCACTATCACTATGCTTGCCCTGACCAAAATAAAACTTCAAAAGGAGATGGGTAAGTTGGCCAGGCAACGCCTTTCGGGTTGACGTCGTTGTTTTGCAATGGCTTTGCTTGTGATTTCCAAGCGCTGGAGTCTGACCCACCGAAGATTTCCATCTCTGGAGACACACATCCGTTTTGCAGCCAGTGCAGCCTGAAAGTGCAACTGTACTTGCAAGCAAGCAACGTCCTAGAAAAGTTGAAACAAAAAGCAAATTAAGCAAATGGAAATTCTGGAGTCATGCTGAATGCTAGGTTGAGTTTTTGTGTATGGAAGATTTCCGGCTCCATGAGTGCTCGGAAATCCTGAACTATAAAGGGCAGGGACCTGCGCGGCACAAGCTGCTACGTGCCGGGTGGCTTCTCGGGGCCGAATCCAGCCCCCTCGGTGCAAAGCCGACAAAGACTTTGCCCCAAAGATCCTTGTTAATGACTGATTTTCAAAAATACATGCATATATCTTATTCTATAACATACTGTGTCCCTAGACATAAATTTAGGGACAAAAACCTTCAGCAAGGACAGCGGTGAAGTGGAAATACATTTTTCACAAGAGTGAAACTGGGAAACAATGGGCCTAATCCGGTGTCTGTTATGACATGCTTGTATATTTAAATAGGCATTAGAGGAGGTGTTCCTTCCATTGCATGCGGTTTTTTTGTTTTTAAGGAGAAGGAAGAAGCACGGTGGGAAACCTGGAAGCGGTGCCGATTCAGTCTGATCTGAACCCTGTAAAAGAGCAAATCATGGAGGAAACCCTGAGTCCAGAAAAAGCGCATGAACGCAGGACAGACTCTGGCAAACATAGGTGACTGTTTCGGGAACTGGCGCTGCAAGTGCCCTCTCCCTTGGTAGAAAAGAATAAAAACAAATTTTAAGCAAAGGGTTTGCAGCTTAGTGTGTAAAAATGCTTCCACAGGATAGACACCAGGCTTGCAGTCCAGGAATTACGATCCTGTAGTCCAGGATTTATGTTCTGATGCCAAACTGTTGCCTTCATTCCTTACCAAGAGACGTTGAGCCATAGATTTCAAAAGACTTGGATTGAATCCTATATGGGGTTTATAGATTTATCATAGGGTTGATTATAATTTTTGCTTACGCATAGTAAACACGTTATCACTCTTCCTGCTTGCTTGTTTCAATAAAGAATGATCGCTTCTGACCTCTTGCAATATTACACAGAAGCAATTCTTGTTCACTGTGTTGCAATCATATTCTTTTTTTCCTTCTTGTGCAGGATAATCTATGCTATCCTTGGAAGATTCAGGATGACCAACTTTTGTGTAAGAGTCTATGTCTTCTGGCAAAAATATAAAAACAGTGGGCCTGTCTTGGAGTATTAGTACATTAGAGAGAACCCCTTGTAGAAAACATCTGAGCCAATATTTTAAAGTATATCCAATCTGTGGAAATTCCTATCAGTGAAATGTTCTTTTCCTTAAAAAAATTTTCAAACTCAGTGGAATAGTGGGTCAAGAAATTTGGTGACGGTATTTCATATTCTCATTACAATGTGCTTAGATCCAAACTCTCTGATCGTATAAGCCCGTGACATTATTTTAAAATCAGATAGTTGCAGAGGGAAATAAGCGATTGTGACAATTTGCAGCCTCTGGAAAGAACTACCACCCGCGTGCACACTACCGCATGTACGCTTGCATTGCTTTTCCTATTTGAAACATCCACTGGCTTGATCCGAAGCAGAAAGCAGACCTACAGACATCACATTTTCAAAGTTATGCAGAGAATATACTGTAGACATACAAAGCAGCCTTCAGGGCGGCTTTAAAGCCAAGGACATTAAGGTTGAAATCTAGAATATTTTGTGGAGTGATACAACTTGCTAAAACTATACAAGTTTCCTTGTTGTGTGAGATTTTACTTAAAACAAAAAAAAAAGAAAAGGCAGCTCTATGAAGGGTTCTTGCAGTCCTAAATGTAAAGAATGGAAAGAGAAAAAAAGTACACCCCCTAAAACCTTGAAAATAAACAATCAAATTCTGTGAAAAACTTCTGAAAATCAGAACGCAAACCAAAAGTTGTTCATAGTGCCTTCTGTTTCTAGATGTCTGTTTTGGGGTAAAGCCCAGGATAACTCTGCTCTTAAGCTGAGCGGGAGGTTGACTCCAGACGTTCCTTCCGACCCAGGTTTTTCCAGCTTTCTGTTCTCAGGACTCCCTGAAATATCAGACCCATTTGAAATATCAAGTTTGGCATAAAAACAGAAACTCCCACGAAATCGCATGTAAATATTGTGGAGACGCAATGCCAGATCACAGCTTTTCTTCTGTGGTTTTTTTTTTGGTTGGTTGGTTGGGTTTGGTTTTTTTTTTACAGCAACCCTACAGGGAAAAAAATACTTTTCAAGGCGACGGATGAAGACTTGAGGCAAAACCCCCTTCTGTCAAAGCCCCCAAGTACATGAGCTCAGAGCTTTCCCTATGGAAAGTCGAGGCACGGCTATAAACTGCAAAGCGCCTGGCACTGCTTGTCGCTTGCTGCCCTGCTCAGAAGCCGAGCGTCCCGTGTCCAGAGCCGAATCGCCGCAGGCTGCCCGAATACCACTTGCTACGTGGTTTGTAGAGGAGAAAATAAAATAACGCACCTGTAAACAAGCTATGTGCGCAGACCTGACTGTCTCTTGCAGAGGCAGAGCGCCCTGAGGGAAAGGTAAAGCCGGGGAGGGTGTGCGGGAAGGAAGGACCCCCGTGGCTGCAGGTTTGCTGAGTGCTAGGAAAGAACTGAGGATTTTCTGATTTTTTTAAAAAAATCCTTATCCGTTGGGTCATTTTGCAACGCATAAAACATATCTGACTTCAGTCTATCAAAGACACCCACAAATTCTCAAGTGCTATTTTTCCTCCACTTCTTCTGCAGAACTATTCACAGCTTCAAAATCAAATCATTTCAGCGCAAACACAGCCCAGACCCAAACAGTAACTTTGGGTTTTTATACTCAGATTGCATGCCATGCTGCAAACTGTGCTTTGGCCTGAAAAAAAAAAACAAGCTCAGGGTTGTTTGTTTTCTGAAGATGCCAAAGTGCTTTGGAACCTGTGACTTGGCAGGTGGACGCTTCCTCCTCTGTTAAGGCAAGTAAATATATTTGCATTAAACAGATCGGTTTTACTAGAAGCCTTAAGGGTGAAGACAGTGGCTTGGTTAAAGAAACCATTCATCCACCCTGGACTAACTTTTCTTCCCTGAGATGCACAAGTAGTTGCGGGTCCCCATGGCTGGTTTCTGCGAGGACTTCCTCCACCAGCAGCCATGCCGCCTTCCTCCTGCCCGCCCTCCACGAGCCCAGGCTCTTTAAAACACATCTCCGTGCAAACTGCAGGATTGAGACGAGGCGAGTGGGGAAGCCAACATGTTGGCATCCAAAAAGAAAGGTGCCTGTGAGAGCAGGAGGTATAGGAATGCAAACACACCTGTGCCTGTTGTGGCCAAGCAAGCATAACTCTATGTCCAAGAGTAGAAAGTAATGCCAACAGCAGCCAGAGAAGCAGCACTGGTGGGAAGGACACAGCTTGCAAGGGGATCAGCATTTGTTCCCGTCTAGGCGAGATGGCGGCTGTTCTCTCAGGTCAAGACCCCCACTAGATCACCCTGTGCGAGCACAGCAACAGCCTTCCTCTCCTCAAAAACTCCTTCCTCATCACAAAAGCTGCACATTCGTGGAAAGAAAGGAGCTTGACACTCTTAGCTGGAGAAAAGGCACTTCCAAGGCTGGCTTTAAGATCTGACAAATTTGTAAAACATCCCGACTCCAGGTCAGGATCTCCTGCTCTCAGGCACGGCAGAAACGCCTGGAGCTGCTATCCTGTTTGATATCATCAGCTTTCACTGAGAGCAGTGGACGAAAGCTTCATGTGACCCCCTAGTTAGAATTACTGCTTTTTCATCATTAGTACAGGGTAAAGCAAGTTAATGATTTGTCTCACATAACACAAATACTTTCATCTTCATTAATTTTACTTTCTCATATGGTTCCATTTCTGACAACCCCACACTTCACAGGAAATTTTAATTTGGGCCCCTGCCATGCCTACAGCAGGAGAGCAAAGAGATGAGGCTGAAGATGGCAGCAAAGCTCCTGTTAATTTTTTGTCATTTTAAAGAGCTTACAGTGTTCTTGTTCTGCACAGACAAGGCCAACCCTTGCCCATCCTTGCCCACCCAGACTCCTGCCCTTCCCATGAGGCTGGGGGGTGGCAGAGGGGCTGGAGAGGGCAGGGAAGAGAGACAGACCTGCTCTACCAGGACGACCAACCAGCTGGGTCTGCTTAGGGACACTGGTTTCCAAAACAATGTGCAACAGCTGAAAAAAAAACCAACCTGGTTTTGTCCAGCTTTGCCCTACAAAGCTGTTCCACCACTGGTTGGGGCTGTCATAAGATCAGAAGCCGGGTCAGTCCTTGCAGCAAAGGGTTCTCCTGCCTGGGCCAATGGGAAAGGTGGTCATTTCTCAAGGGTGATGTTGCAATGCCAACAAAGAGGAGGGGGCTGGCTGGAGCGGGGAAAAGACCCTTGCATGTGCAGACCCAGACCCCATAAGGCTCCCCAGTGTCTTTGTGCCAGGTGTAGGAACCCATCTTCAAACCAAGGAATCACAGCTGCCCTAGCTATCTGGGTCCTGTCCAAGGAGAAGGCTGTCTCGCAGGTACCCTGCTTCCAGCAGAGCAAAAGACCTTCAATGGACCTGACCCCAAGCAGCCACCAGGCTCCTTCCTAAAGGAGGCAGAGTTGCCTGGGACCACGTCCAGGAGCCCACCCTTGGGGTGGCTGTTGTGCAACGGCAACATGTAATCAGGTGGTAAATAACAGCACACTCAAAGTGACAGCAGAGCTGGGACGGGCATTGGCTTCCCTGCTCTCACATGGGGTGGTGCTCACCTGCCAGAGTTTTTGGATGCTATTCCTTTAAGGCACAACAGGTGGAAATGCAGGGCTAGAGGTACAAGGAGTATTTAAAACAGCCTGGCCCTGCCAGAGCCCAGTGTCCGGCTGCAGCAGGGAGGCAGGACACTCACAGGAGGTCCTGGGGGTCGGCCACCAAGACACCAGCAAATCTAGGAGCAGTCAGTCCAAAAGAAAAAGCAAGCAGTACAGAATAGTCTGCAAAAGTAACTTGGAGTGTAAGTAATGCTTCTTTGTTGTCTTTCTGAAATGCAAAATCTTTTGTACTACCTCTCTGGGGAAGGAGAAGAATACAAGTCTTGAGACACTTTTAAGGACTCTTCCCTCACACATGTGTGAGGGGAAGCAGCAGTTCTGAAACAGCAATGAATAGGTGTGCAGGTCTTGCTGGTGGGGAGGCTGATTTCTGTGGAAAGGAGGTCAGAAGCATAGGATCAGGCTTATGATGTTTATGTTTTCTTCTCTGCAGTAGTTTTTTAATCTTTCCTTTCTGGAAAAAAGGTTAATTATCACTACAATATTTGCATTAAGTTTTAACTCAGAAAGTAACAAGTGTTAGTAAATATTACTGTAGTAATCTGAACTCTTGCAAATCAGTCTATGGTCATTACAGTCTTTTGAATCGCAACATGGAGATAATGATAGGGATGCGGATTTTGAAATTTAAGAATAGAATTGCTATGGTTATGTCCTAAATGAGCTCTGAAGAGCTATCTCATTTGTACAGTTAAAGGGAAGATAAATAGATACTGAAGCGTAAGTGAATGGGATGTACATGGTGTCCTAAAGCTGAAACAAGAGAAAGCTGGCCGACTCCTTTCACATTTATACCAACAGCAAAGGGGTGGGTTTCTGCACACCTGAATTCTTACTCTGCAAAGGAAACATTCTTATAGGACTTTTAATATATTTCATCTGAAGTACAGAGAAATACCACCTCCTAATAGCAACTGTGCTGCTGCTAGCAATACGTGCACTGGCGCTATCCATCCATCCGGCAGCTGCCATGGTGCAGACGGTGGCAGCCCAGTAAGTGCTGCTGGGTTATAGCAAGTTCCTGCTCCTTGCAACACAAGTAGTATTAGGGTAAAATAATTTAAGTGTTCAAGCTGGTTTCACTTTCTAGTCCAAGAGACAAGAAACAAAAAGTTAGAAACAAATGAACCATGATACACTCTTATCTGAAAAACAACAAGTTGGTGTGTGGGATATCTAACACCTTAAAGGAACATAAAATTAGGTCACAGGTTCATGTATGGTGTCGTAACAGCTTAGAGGAACGTAAAATTAGATAAGCAGCGTGATCTCAGCAGGAATTTCAGTCACTGTCATGACAGTTGACTGGTTATTCTTTTGTTTTCCAGAATATTGCTCATGTAGAACAGTGTTTAACTGGCACTTAGAAACATTCTTAGCTAGGAGGGTCACAAGTACTGCAGAAATTCCCCAAGACTGCCGATTTCTTAGTAAATCCTGGTAATCTTCAATAAGATCTGCCTAGCTCTTTCTGCTCACTGCATCACAAAATTAGCATCCCCCAATTTATTCTGTCCATACTGTAAAGGAGGCATCGGTTTGGAACGTGAAATATTTATCTTCTGTATGTGTTTAGGTCAACTCAATCTTTTATGTTAAAGTTGATTGCTCATTCATAACTCCATGGAAACACAGTGGATTGGTGGCTTTCCCCCTCAGCAAATAAAACTCACAGTAAGGTTGTCTATGCAGTGATCTTGATGGGCACTGTAAAGGCATAGACAGCTCCAGTCCTGTGCAGCAAGAAAGCTGTTGCCATGCCCTTCTAGGCACACAAGTCTTCAGCACCTCCATAAATCACCCCTAGCACATGTGCCAGGGCTCCCCCTCACATTATAACCCTGATGCTGCTGCTCAGGCACTGCCTGTGCCTACAACAGTTTGCATCTGTACAGCGTACTCATGGTGTTAGTGGGTCCTGCTTTAAAAGGATTTGGGGAAGAATATATTATTATTTCTCAAATATTTGAATAACAGTAAGCATTCTATAAAACAGAAGGACTCCTAGGCTAGAATTACAAATGTGGCAACTAACTCTTCATGTTTCATTGATCCCATAACAATGACCAGCGTCAAGGACAAGCTAAGAGCAACAGTTAATAGCTAATGGATTGGACTGTGCTGAACCCTGGCAAGCTGCATTAGGAGTGTACCAGTTTCTCTGAGCTCAGCCTTGCAGTTGAGTCAGCAGAATTTGGGAACTGAACTCTGGTATTTCATACTCAGCAAGAACAGCTGCTTGCTTGGGTTTGCATAACTTGGGGGTCAGGTCCTGATCTCTTTCAAATCATTATAAATCTGAAGATATTCCTCCCGAGGACTGATGGAGTCACAAAAGCACCATAGAAGCCCAAGAGAGGTCTTGTAATGAATGCTATTTCAAAGGGCTCACCTGGTCTGAGACCACCTTCTGCTGGAAACCTGAAAGCACTATTTCAAAATTTAGGTATAGGATAGTGCTGGAGAGGAAGGTGATGTTTCCAACCCAGGCCAATCCCGCAGTGCTTTCAGTGCTGCGGGATCCAGGGAAGCATCCACATGCAGTAGGCTGGGAAACCCAGCCCAGGGAGGTCTCATAGCATAGCTACTCCGGACCAAGCTCCCACTGCCCTGCAAAAAAGCCATGAACCACTTTCTATGGATAGAGACACTTAAAGACATGTCCATATAGCAAGGCAGATGACCGTGGGGTTTGAGGGGATCTAACCTCCCCAGAGCTTTATAACCAGCATTAAAATTTCTTTGTCACTCAATGGAGGCATAATGCAGTGAGGATTAAGGGCACGGCAACGTACCGAATCAAAACGGATGATTCTCAAAACAGATTCGTTCTCAAGAAGATACTGAGACGACAAAAACATTTAGCTGTCCCGAGTTGGAAAGCAAGAAAAAAGGTCATTATGGCGTAAGGACCTTGTAATTTTTCCATTTGCATGGCTTGTCATGCTGAACCTGCATTGCAGCTTGTCCGTGTCTCTCAGCACTAACCAGCAAAGCCCCCTTAGTGGAAGCTCTAATGCACTTAGGTGGTAGGAAGAAACACAACAAAATCCAGTTATGGAGACACATTACAAGATGCAATGAGGTTTTACCTGTTGTTATGGTATAGGTATATAGTTGGGTTTTATTAAGGCTTGAACACTTTCCAGGTTTCTCATGCACTCACACACCTACACAGTTGCCCTCGGTGGGGGTTTCAGCAGCGCTTCCCAAGCTCATGGTCACGAACACAGCAACTCAAGCCGAGCATGGAAATGGGTGGCTAGGAGAACGTTAATGCCATTTACCTGGTAATGCCTACATCTTCTGTTTTAAAGCATATTACAACTCAATATTTTGATTTGTTAGTATTAATCTTGCTAATGATTAGCCTATCCCATTCTGGTTTTGTATGATTTAATTCTTTGAAATCCCTGTTGCATTATACACACAAACACACCAGCATACTGCAAACAGCTAGAGAGCATGGAGCTACCCCTGCCTGGCAGAGCATCCCAGACAAGGCAATGCCATCACCCTGGTCTTGGTGACATTGGTGTCCCGAGGCCTGGGTTAAGAGTGGAAAGGCCACACACCAACATGCAAACTCCCATCTGCTGGGTTCAGCTGTAATACTGGTTTCGTGCTCTAAACCTTCAAAACCTGTTACGTTGGGGCAGGGAAGAGAAGGAAGCTGGCAGTTTTGATGATGCAAAATGAAAGTAAATTCACAAAAACAAAATTTAAAGTAACAAAATTTAAGTTGTATCTAAAAAAAAACCCAAAGAAAAAGGAGTACAGCTGCAGTCCACAGCTGGTAATAATCCAGAGAGGACCACTGTTGCAGCAGTATGCCAGGGGGGAGATGGCCCTTTGGCTGCAAGAGAGACTTTGCAAACACCAGACATGCAAATTCGTGCAGCTGAAAGCTTTCCCCATGGCTGCTTCTCTTCTGGTCCTGTGCCATGAGGGGAGTGGGTGAGAACCAGTACAAGCTTTTAATCCCCCCACCCCTCCTGCCGCTTGACCTATCAAAACGTTTTAAACTAACCACAGAGACAGCCTGGCAGTCTACAGAGACTGGCCCAACAGTGCCGGTGAGCTGAAGCCCGAAATGCTGACGGAGGCGGCTGCCCCAGAGCACTGCCAGCCTGGCACTTCCCACCCACAGCTTCTTTGCCCTGCGCTGCAGAGCACCCTCTCGGAGACACTTTCCCAGTGGGAATAACTGGGTTCCCTCCCTGCTGCCCCTCCTGACCAGTACATTGCACTGCCTCGCAGACAGCTTTTCACTAGGTTTTTAATGCATTAAGGTTTAAGACAGCAGCTTCTTTGCCTGCATGGACATAGGCGGCACAAATCGTGTGTCCAGGTTTCTGTCAGCCCCCGCGATCCCTCCTGCCCAGCAGCTCTGGTGCAGGCAGGAGCTCCGACGGCCACGCAAATTGGGCTGCGGGCACTAATCTGCACAGCGCCACGCACATCGGCTAGCAAACAGGGTGCTGGCGACCCATGCTGCTGCGATGTGGTAGGACCGGGTTTTCCCTGTGAGAGAGGTTTCCGGTGTCCATCAGTCCGTGGGGACACCATGGTCTCACGCACCCAGTCCTTCCTGCTCCGAGAGCGATCAGAAACCCAGCGCAGGCACCCGGACGCACAGGTCAGTGCCCGCAAGAGGAGGAAGCAGGAGACACAGACACAAGTGGAGGTGAACCCAACATGGCAACTGGGTCCAAACCAGCCATGTCACACAGCTCCCAGGCAAAACCAGGGGAGGATCATCAGTCGTCTGCAAAGTCAGTGCAACTGTTCCCATACAGGGTGACCAAATTCAGCTTCTGCTGGAAGGTTTAGGGAGCAGTGCACAAGCCTCATGCTTCATGCCAACCACCAGACCCCCACCAGGACTTAGGGAAACCCCTCAGGACCAGTCATGGCATCACTGTCTAGGGCAGATTTTTGCACCTTTCTCTGAAGCAGTTAGCGCTGCCGGATATACAGGGCACATATCGATAGGGTTGTGCGCCTGTATACAAAGCCCAAAATGAAGCCTTGCTTCCACTGCCAGGTTCAGGGAAGATTTCACCAATACATAACAAAGGAGCCCTAATTTTTCCCCTTTCTCCACTCCTGAAAAGTTAGGATGGACTGGTGAGAAGCCACAGCTGAGTGGCAGGAGTACAGGCTGGGCACAGGCACTTCACCCTTCCCAGCAGTGGGGCTTCAGCAGGCACCGACCCTGGACATGCAGCAGGATAAGAGCACTGCAGATCTACCAACACACTTGTCATAAGCTTGCTTCCCGACTGCTCCGGAGATAGCATACCTGGCATTTCCCTCTGGTTTCAAGCCTCTTGGCTCTTCTATAACCCCCTGCAAAACTTTGCTGTCCCATCCCCTCTCTCCTTTGAACTCCCCCTCCATCTGCAGAAGCACAAATACAAATCACTTGCACAGCCACTTACTTGCATTCCCTTTCATAAGAGCCCAGCAGCCTTTTCTTTTCCTTGGAGCTCTGAGGTTTAAACCTTGTGCTCTGACTAGAGACAGCAAATCCAGCAGCAGATGTTCTTTGAAAGCAAGAAGGAACTAGAGCTCTTTTACCAACAGCTTGATGAAATTCTCCTGCAGCATCTTGAACAGCTCTTGCTCCTTGCAGAGTGACCAGCAGAGCTCATTTGCACCATTTCTCTGGGCTAGGAAGTGTCATTTTCAGAGTGCAACACGGCGCCAGCAGCCGGGAGGGGGTTTCCAGTCATCCAGCTCAGTGGATTAGCATGGAAATACATCACAGATTTTTACGTAAACAGTGGCTGTGCTTGCTTGGACTTGCTATACATGGGAGTTTTCTCCATTCATTCAGTGAGTAGGGGAAGGTTTTAACAGCATCTGAGAAAACAGGACTCGAGGCAACTCAGAGCTGCAGAAGTTGCAGTCATTGGCCATGCAAGCACACAGGAACCGTTGTTCTTGTGTAGGCACAAGCGTACGCGTGTGTCCTCAGAGGTAGAGATGCGAAAATTCTTTCCTGCTCTAACATGCATATGAAGACCTTGATGCCACCACTCTTGCACACATCTTTCTGGACACAGCTATATCTGTTTCAAAAAAAAGAAATAAAGAGGCCTCGGTAACCCTTCCCTACCTGACAAAACAATGGTGTCAGTAACCCTGAAGCAGCCAATTGCTTTGGGAAGGAATCAAACGAACAGATTATTCAAATTTTGCCGAAAAGGGGAAAGCTGAACTGGCATCCTGCTTGCACTGCAGAGCAATGGGTGGAGGGTAGCGAGATGACCATCAGCTGGAGGAACTGCTGTTAGCAAGGGGCAAATATCAAGGCCCTTTTTGTGCCATATTGTTTGCTTTCTGCAGAATGTTATGTTTGTCTTGCTGGCTACTTCTGTGATATGTTTGAAAGAGCATTTTTCATGCTCAGTGAGTTAATTATTAGCCATGGACAAATGGCCATTGAGCAATTAGAAATCACAATACAAGGAAGAAAGCACAACAGAACGCCTTTCATCTTAACACGGAAATAAAAACCTTTTTCTTCTACCAGGAATTACCCTTAATAAAATTATGTCACTTGACACCCTGAAATCAAATTCCTCTGAATGTTTATAAAGACTTTCCTTGGCACCTATCATCTTCTCCAGAACTTTAAGTATGCAGGTAGAACAACAGCCATGCTCAGAAAATGCACATTCCCACCAGCACACCATATAGTGTCCAACAACACACTCAGTTCAGGCCAAAGAAAACAGTTTAGTGAATTAAAAGCCTTGGCTTCCTCTGAGCCATCACTCAGTCCAAAGCAAGCGGAAGGTCAGAAATATTCATCCTGAAGACTATGGACACGTTTCAAGAGACACACAGTTTGGTTTGACATTCCCCAGCAGCCATAATTTTGATTCCTGGCCAAGGGTTAATTATGGTGCAGTAGGTTTGTTGGATGTACAGGTGGGACAGTGCTTTGTTGGTTTAAGTCTGATTCTTGAGGGCTAAATTCCTGCATCTCACTAACTTTACCAGCAGCTGAGGAAAGAAAAAAAAAGTAGAGGTGAAAATTATTACCTTTTTTCTCTTTTGTGTGTCCTTGAACAGATCAGGGAAACAAAGAGCAGCAATTAAATGCAGGCTTCACATGGGAACTCTGTTTTATGACATAAGGAAGAAATTTTTACAATGAGAATGGTTAGACACAGGTTACCCAGAGAAGCTGTAGATGCCCCATCAGTAGAAGTGATCAATGACTGGATGGGGCTTTGAGCAACATGACTTAGTGAAAGATGTCCCTGCCCATGGCAGGGGGTTGGACTAGATGATCTTCAAGGGTCCTTTCCAAACCAAACCATTCTGTGAAAAGAGGTTTTCCTAAGGAGTGCTTTTGGCACTCAGGCTCACAAGCAAACAAGCCTTCCTTTCACTGCGTGAATGGCATTAAAAGAAAATATGACCCCAGCTATTAAACTGTTAGAAGCAGCATTATCTCCTGGCAAGGGTCAAGCAAGCAGTTGAGCTCTGGGTTGCCACCTGACTCTCATGCCTGCCAGGACTCAGTGGCTTTTGGACCATTTCTGGACTTCAGCCTTGTGATGGGCTGTTCTGATTTACAAGTGTAAAACCAGATACAATTTCTGATTTTGAATCAAGTCTCTTCTGGTTTGGCCAAAAATCGCTTTTTATGCTGTGCATACCACTGCCGTTGCCTGTCCGTGGGACACTGTCGCTGGGGCACTCTGCTCTGACGGACACACTGGAGGCTTGCAGGCATTGCATTAACCGAGTTCGTCATAAGAACAATTCCCCTCATTTACAGAACGGAAGACTGGGGTGTTGGGATGAGACCCACAGGCAGTCATGATGCCATGCAGCAACACGGGCAAGAACAGGGTTATCAGTTCCCTCTTTCCCATTCAATTGCTTGACAGAAGCAATTAAACGCTGTATTTCTTTCTAGCTCGAGTAGCCACAATCCTTGTATCCTCCAGGCACGAGGATTATTAGATGACTTGATCCATTAACTTAATCATTTTCCAATGTGATTATTCTCTAACATCTGTGCCTTTTCCAGGGAATGCAAGAAAAATGACTTTACTAGCGCTCGTCTTCCTGCTCACCTTCCTCCCAGCTGAATCTGCAAGCAGCAGATACCCTCCCAAGACAGCAAGTAAGTGTAACCTGTCTGGGGCACAGGTCTTCTGGGTGGCCTAAGACCACAGGCAGCATTACTAAGGGGGGAGCAGGGTTCAGAGAGTGTCGCTACCCCATCAGCACCCATCACTGCCATGGGACCTTTCAGACTACATGATGCTGCATAGCCCTGGGTCCGCGCTTGCCCCGGTACACCCGACCTGCTCTGCAGTCCCATCAGGTGGTGTAGCAGAGTTGACATTTACAGCCAACGTGTTTTCCTCTTGCAGTCTCAAGTCCTGTGTTCGGACCACAGCAGGTATATGGTCTGCTCAATGGGTCAGTTACCGTGAAATGCTTCTACCCTCCCACCCGTGTGAACAGACATGACAGAAAGTATTGGTGCAAGGAATCGGCCACAGCCTGCATGACCGTTGTGTCCACCAGCGGCTACACTGCTCCAGGCTACCAAGGCAGAGCCTCCATCACTGACTACCCACAGGCAGAAAACTTCCAGATCACCCTCTCTGAGCTTACGATGGCAGACGCAGGCACCTACAAGTGCGGTGTTGGTATCAATGGCAGAGGGCTCTCCCACAAAGTCAGTCTGGATGTTTCTAAAGGTAATTACAGTCTTGGGTCTCCTTAAAGTATTATTTTCTTTTGCCTTTTTCCACCCTTTTTAATAAGGCTCAACAGATAGTCTGTCCAGTATCTAAGAGCTCAAGATGCTCCATGCTTTTGGGAAACAGCAGGTTTTTTTTTCCCCTGTGCTCTTACAGAATGAAGTTTTTGACCAAAAATGTGGCACAAAAATCAGATTAAATGAACCTCATCTTAATGTCACATACACTGCTTAGAACCTGCTGACCTCTCTCAGCCACTAAAATTTAGGGAGATGCAGTCAGAGGGCAGAACTGCCTGTCACTCCGATGTACCCTCCAACCCACGGATGAGGCTGTACGAGCCGAGCCGTGCACAGGTCCACGAGAGCACGGTGTGCAGGATGGCACCGCACTGCTGGGCAAGGCCCAGGATGCAGAGCACAGTGCAAACTCATGGCACGGTCCCTGGCAAGAAGGCTCTGGGAGAAACCCCACTACAGAGCGGGCAGTGATAGAGCACAGAGACCTCAGTCCTGAAATGTGTGACAGACATGGGACACAGCTGGGCAGATCATGCTCTAACCAGGAGTGGCACAGGATTATATGATATAGCAAAGTAGAGAGAAAGCCTATGCTAAAGAAAAAGCCTTCAGTCGTATAGGGGAGTTGGACAGTTACCACCAGAAGACACTGACTGATGTCTCTCTATGCACAGGTCCACATGTACCTGAGGGAGCTGAGCTCTTCTACGTGAAGCTGCATAGCACTTTGACCATATCCTGCAGTTTTGGGGAGTATTCTGTGAGCATGAGGAAATTCTTGTGCAAGATGGAGAAGAACAGCTGTTATAACATCATCGATAGTTACGGGAATGTCGATAAGGATTACACAGGGCGAGTTCTGCTGAGCAATGAGGAGACTCCAGGCTCATTCAGCATCACGATAACTCAGATAGGCTGGGAAGGCTCTGGCTTGTATCTGTGTGGGGTCGGCGTCTATGGGGAGAAAGGAGAAACGAAGGAACTGGACGTGCATGTCTATGAGGGTGAGTAAGCTATTCCCAGTGTTTTTTTTCCCCCTTCATCTCTGCTTCTCTTTAGAAGCATCACTAGCAGTCTCACTTGATTTAACAGGAACTTTAGTTTCCCTTTGCAGAGTGCTATCCTATCCTCTCATCTAGATGCTTCTTTCTATTCATTTAACTATCTGTAATGTACTAAACCGTCACTAATAATGCTTGTATCAAGCCTTAACTTTCCCAGCAGTGGCTAGCTATCTTCCCCAGTCTGGCTTGCCCAAAATTCCAGAAGGCAAATTCTGCTTACCCATCTGAGACAAGCAAACTCTCTCTTCAAATCTTAATTCCTTAAATCTCAAAATGGCAGATGTAGAAAGGAGAAGACCTGCCCTTCCCCTAGCAAAGGGAGCAAAACTTTGAAATGTCGGTACACAGACAACCACCACCCAGTGAATTGGTGAAAAAGAAAGGCCTGACAGACCCTTTAGGGTCAATTCCTATCAGTGCCAGGACAAACTCCTACCTTCTGCACCCCTGAGCTTTGCCTAGCCTCGCTTTAGCCAAAACAGCTCTGTTTGATCTGATAATATTTATTCTCTTGGGGGAGTACCACATGGGCAAAAGTAAGACATGTATAGCTGATAATTTCATTTTTATCTTCAGAGACAAGTGTTCCTCAAGGAAAGCCCACAATAATTGGAGTAAAAGGAAGTTCAGCAACTTTCGAATGCCACTATGGGGATGTAAAAAAGCCCTCAGTGAAGTACTGGTGCAAGTGGAGAGAGCACGGATGTGCTCGGATCATAGACAGCTCCGGGTATGTGTCAGAACTCTATGAAGGAAGAGTGGCCATGTACGACAGTCCAGATAACAAGACGATCACCATCATCCTGAACCAGCTGAAGGACAGTGACAAAGGCTATTACTGGTGCATGGCAGATGAGAAGGAGCAGCAGTCATCAACTGAGCTGAAGATCATAGACGGTACGAGCTCCACATTGGCAGTTCTCTGCCTGCTCAGTAGGTACAAAACAACCTCCTAAGCACCGCAAAGGAGCAGGATCTGGCTCTTTGGGAAGAGACGCGAGGTCCAACTCTGAACTTTTATCTTATAAGGCAAAACATTATGCCAATCCCCCCACATGCCAGTAGCTTTAAAATAGAAACACAAGGTTTCAGTTTTATGGGAAACTCTTCACAAGTTTCCCATGCAAGTATTTCTTAAGCTTTACAAAAAAGCTTTCACCCAGAGATGCATATACAGCATCCTTAACATTAATTTAGCAACGTAAGGAGCACTTTCCCTCAAAGATACACCTCCTGGTTCACCATCTCTAGCAGCACCACTACCTGTTGGCTACCATTCCCTCCACCAAAACCGCTAACATCAGCCTCAATGTTCTGTTTGCTCTTGCAGGAGAACCTGGACTGAACGGAAAGAAGAACGTGGAGGTGCAAGTGGGTTCACGGGTCGATTTAACTTGCTCTTATTCATGCAAGTACTACTCCTACCAGAAGTACTGGTGCAAGTGGAGTAGCACCAGCTGCACCCCCATGCCTGCTTCTGACCAAAGGCAGCCAGGGTCAGGCGTTACCTGTGACACTGACAACAAGACGGTTATCCTAAGCTTTGACTCGGTGGCAAAGACAGACCAAGGGTGGTACTGGTGTGGAGTGAAGCGTGATGGCTTCTTCGGGGAAACCATGGCAGTCTACCTGTCAGTGACTGAAGGTGAGCTCCCAGGCAAAGGCAGGCAGGGGCTTTCCTGCTCCTCAGGGCTGCGAATCATGCTGCCTCCTGCTGAGAGAAAAGTCCTCTCCATATCCACTAGGTTGCAGCACCTCAAAACAGAAGTGCTCTCATCCAGGCAGCCTCCCAGACTAGGTGCCAAGATCACCTTGATTTTGCACCACCTGTCATAGACGTTTTCATCCACTCACTGGTTTCTGCTTCCCAGTCATAAAAAAACCCACCAGTCTAAAAATCACTTCCTTCTACACTATTTTTACTTTTTAGCCCTGCCCTTACTAATTATTGCTATTACAATTTGTAGCATCGGTTAGTTTAAGCCACATCTGACACCCGTCAGGTGAAGGACTGCATGTAGTTCAGAGACTCATCTTGCTCCAGGGAGCTTATTATCTCAATAAGCAGGAAAAGAGTAGGGAGCAGGAAAGGAAGGGCTATCAACAGCTCCCCTTGGACAGCAAGGAGCTTAGTCTCAGCTTTGGTGCAGTATCTTATTTTTCTTGGGAAGGAATATTAGAAGCAGAGCAGAGAAAAAGTATAGCACTAGATATCCCACATGCAACCATCCTAAGTGGATGATGGTCAAAGTGAAAACAGAGAGAAACAGCTTCATTTCACTGGCTTTGGCAGGCAAAGAGCTAGAAATAAAAGCAAACCAAATATTCAAAATTTGTTCCAGAAATACTAGAGGCAGAACTTAGAAATGCAAGACTTCCCAAAAGTATATAGGCAGAGAGAGCCTACTTGAGATTTTTGCAATAAATTATTTGAAATGAGATTATTTCAGATCTCTAAACCCCATTTTAAAAAGCCTCTCAAGTACAGCCAAAACCCACTGCAGTTCCACACACACCAAATACGCCCAGCTAGTTTTTGTGTCACCATCTCTGTTGCTCATGCGACTAACCGCCCTTCTTCCCTAGGAAATGTAGCAAGCAATGCCGACCGCAGCCTAGACGTCCTGAACGTTGACACCCCCAGCCTCGACAAGCCCCCCAGCCTCGACAAGCCCCCCAGCCTCGACAAGCCCAGCTTGAATCCCCAAGGAAGAGCCAACAGCGATGTTGTGTTGCAAAACACAGCTGCCTCGGAAAGGTTAGTTCTCTCCAAGCCTCTGTCATTTATCATTTTTGCAAAGTTTCTATTAACCCGTTGTTGGTGCTGTGCTTGCACACTGCATGTGTGGTATAGCAACAAAAAAAAAAAAACCTCTTGTCCCCAAAGAACTCAGCTCAAAATGTCAAAAGAAAAATAGCAAAAAAGTCAGAGCAAAAGGCAAGATATCTTGAAATTAATCTCTAGCTTAAGAAAATACAGTCCCAAAAGGTAATAATTAGAGATTCCAGATACAGAAAAACTAATTGAAAATACTTCTGTTGAGATTAGAGAGCTTTCCTTCACACATTTATAACCAAGCTGCTGATGTAGCTGGTTTGGCACAACCTCTGGCCTACATTTTTATTTGTTCCCCCATGGTGTGCTGGGATCCAGTTCGTTAACTAAACACCATCATGCTTGCTCAGATTTACCACCCTATATAGATGTCAGACTGCTGGAAATTCATATACTTCATTCAGTCTTGAATAATTAAAGAAAAAAAAGTATTTCACAGTTTAGTGATGTCTTTCCCTCCATTCCAGCTCTGATCAAAGCCATGGCCCCAATGCAACTGTTTTATCCCTGAGCCTTCTTGGTGCTGTGCTCCTGATCCTCGTGACAGCTTTTGCCGTTTTTAAATACAGGCAGCTGAAGCGATCTGGTGAGTCCCTGCCTTTTCTAGCCTCTCAAGAAATGTCAGCAATATTAAGATGAAGGCGATACCTTGTGCACGCTGCCATCTCTGCTGGGCTGAGCTGCTCCCCTGGTACCCCCTCATGCAATGGGCAAACAAAGGACCCTCCTTCTCCCACTGACCCCATCATGTGGCTCCAACACCCAGCATACAGGGTGCCCAGGCTGAGACAGGGACCATCCCTCCACGGGCTTTGCACGTGGCATTGCACGGTGTCTTCCTGCACAGAGGCATTTCGGATGCCAGTGTGCTTGCACTGACTGAACAAGCATGCAAGGTAGTTATCTCTTCTCTCTTAACAGACCTGGTGTCCGTTGGGAGCTACAGGACAAACATCAGCATGTCAGACTTCGAAAGCGTGAAGGAGTACAGTGCAAGCAATAACGCCTGCGTGAAAGATTGCCAGGAGACTCAGATAGGAGGGGACGGTAGGTCACTGACTGATGGGCTTGCTCACCATCCCCAGCCCTGGGGCGAGGGGTCCCAGGGAGGGGTTTGCAGAAGGACCCTACAAAATCCACAGAAATACCTACCCACCAATGGCCCCACACCCTAACACCTCCCTTTCTCTCCCTGCAGAGTTCATCACCGCCACGGCCGCCCCAGAAAGCGCTGCTGAGACAAAGAAGGCAAAAAGGGTAAGAGGAGGCAGGAGAGAGCCCACTGACCTGGGAGGCACCACAACAGCCCTCCAGCCTCTTGCCAAAAGAGGTGCCTTCTCCCAGAGGCTTTACTTATACCCAGGTGCTCTCCATCTTACTTGGATCCAGCCACCTGCTGCAGATCAGCCTCTATGGGGGGACCTTAACCCTTTCCTGACCCCACATTTTAGCAGAAACAATAATACAGTACACCAAGTCAGCCCCAGGCAGCATCGGGAAGGTTGGGGTTGGGTTGTTACCGTAAATATGAAACACCGGGATAAGCAGATGACCAGAGGCCAGAGCACATCTCACCTCCCAGCCTTCCCCCAACGCTGTGCTCCCACACAGGCAGCAATCCAGAGGACAGAGGCAGGCAGGGAGGTCTCTGCCATCGCAAGGGCTGTGACTTGTTCTTGTGGCCCTGGCAAGCCCCTGCCTCCCGTCCCCTTGGGTAAGATCATGGCCAAATAGCACGACTTAGCAGTAGCCGAAGGTGCCAGATGCAAGCCCTTCTTTTTAAAAGTCCCTAACCAAAGGTGACATGTAGGTGTCGTAAATGCCAAGAGCTGAACCAGAGCAATAAAGGAAACTATCAGGAGACCATTAAACCCAGCAGCTTTAGGACAGGTGAGTTGGATGTTGACACGCAGGGACAGGCATGCTGCGGAGTCCCAAACTTGCGAAAGTTTGGGGTCTTCCTGGGGCTGAGCAAAGGCCTGATGCTCTTGCATCGGCACTGGCGTGACCCACCAGCTTGTCCCACTCATCCAGTCTGCCCGAGTCATCCTGGGAAACTCACAGCCCGTGTGACGCTGCCCTTTCCCCTGCCACGTGCTGCTCTCCATCCCCAGCCACCTAACAGTGTCCTCCTGTCCTTCCCCAGAGCTCCAAGGAGGATGCTGACCTCGCCTACTCCGCCTTCCTCCTCACCTCCAACACCATCGCGCAGGGCGGCACCGGGGGGGACAGCCAGGGCCCCCCCGAACTGGGAGGGCCAGATCTGAAGGTGAGGGACTGAGAGGCAGCAGCAACTGGGACTGGCTCTACCTTGAGGATCAGAGCAAGACATCAGCAAGCAGCACTGTTTATTGCTACCACAATTTGCTATTGCTTGACCTTTTTTTGCTTAAATTCAGCTTCGAGCAGCGATTTAGGAGGAATCGTGTGATGTCAAACAGGGTGGCTGGGCTGGAGGTGCAGGTCTGAGCGAGCAGGTCAGACTGGAAAACAGCAGGAGGTCAAGTGGCTTAGCCCACCAACAGCCCCAGCCCCACCAGTGCCCTGCCAACACTGTGGGCTCTCAAAGGCCAGAAGGTGCATTTATAAAAAAAATCTCCTTTTCTTTTGAAGGCAGCTGGAAAACCCTCCAGAACAACTCATGCTTTTGATTCCTCTAAGCTTTCTAATCCAGAGGGCAGTACCTGCAGACCAGACACGGTCTGAAGTGTTTTTATGCACAAGCAATAAAGAATACCACTGGCTTTCAGCAGACCAGGAGGACTCGCAGTCCATGGGAGGGCACGGGGAGAGCACACCCAAAGAGGTGCAGTAAGGATGCATTTGGTGGGGGGCTTTCTTCTCCTCTTACCGCAGCATTGCAGCATCACATCTGGTGTTGCAAACGGCCCAGGACAGAAGAAACCCACAATTAATGGAGATAACCAGGAAATGTTTTGAGTAATCTCATGCATTTTCATCAACAGCAGGAATTGATCACAGAATGACATTAATTAGTATGACAACCTATCAGCAGCCTATATAGCTGATTAGGTAATAGGCAGCGGTGTTCACTGGCACTGTATTTGCGTAGTACGGACCAAATTCCCCAGAGCACCTGAACCAACAATCTCCCATTTCTGACTTGGAGTCGGAACAACTGAGCGCAGTCCATGCTCCTCTGCCACCCTGCTGAGGGTGGCCTTAAAAACCCACCCTTTACTTAATAAACCTGAGCCACACATCACTCACACATTTTCCCTGGCTGACTTCATGTTTATCCAGGCGGAAACGAGGATGACTGTAATTAAATGTTGTCTCTTGGTCTTATTTTCAAGAGCGGATGACTAAACAGAGAAAAGAAAGTTATTGATGCATGGATTTCCAAACAGCAGCACGACACTGCTGTCTGTCAGTTAGATGCGGGTACAGAAAGCTGAACACCCTGCAGATAAAGCAACGTAGGAAGCAACGACGATGAAGAAGTTGTGACAAAGCAGAGAAGCAATTTTCCCTGAACACCAGGAATGGGATGGGCTGGTGCCTCCCTGGCTAAGCGAGGGGCTGCAGAAGTGTCTGACAGGGCCAGAGTTGTTCAGGAGAGAAGGGGCAGAAACTGCACCAATAAATTGTAATTCCTGAGCCTGTATTGGTTATATGCAGCTCTGATACCAAGCCATAAAATACAAAGAATGAGGAGCACCACCCCAGCTAGAGCCTGAGCTGATGGTCTTACAGTAACACCACAAGTATATTTCTGTTTTAGTAAGATATTAGCTATACTTTAAAACGAAAACAGGATGGTAGCTCAGCAAGGTGTCAGGCGATGGTTGTTTGCGTTTTCCTACAGACACAGAGTTTTCATCATGGATAAAACCCCAATTGTTCCAGAATCGCAGACCTCCCCACAATAAGCACTGAGACAAGCTTTGCTCGCTGTGAGTGGGAGGGCAGCAGCTCCGGTGGTATTTGCGTTTCCCTTCCCAGCCCTGCATTTGCGTTTTCAGGGCTGCGCACACATCCACGTCGCAATAGTCACCACCTTACTGATGATGTCAAGGCTTGGACCTCAAATGTCAGGTTATAGCTCATCTGTCTCATCTCCTGGGCTGCATCCCCTCGGCAGCCTGGTGGGAAGGGGCTTGGATATTGGAAAATATGAGGAGGGGCCAGGACAGGTCTACGCCTGCCTGGAGTTGCTGGAATTGAATTAATTATTCTGGTGCAATAGGAAAGGCGTGCGCTTGGAAAGTGTCCCTGGGGCTGAGCAGTCATAAAGCTGCAGGAGAATGCTACTGTTTGGAAATTTCTGAGAGGAGAAAACCCCTTTTGCTCTCCCTTCGTAAATCCACTTCCTCTTCAACCTGCCCGCCGGCAACCTTTTCTCAGCTCTGCTCCTCCTGCACTGCATTGGGAGCAGTGAGAATGAGCTAAACTCCCGGGAGAGGTACAGAGGGTGAGAAACATGGGTGGGCTGAGCATCCTGCCAGCTGGCTCTGCCTGCACCCCTCAGCCCCGCCAGCTGCCTGCCCGTGGCTCCTGCTCCTTCCCACTGCTGACACTTCCATCTGGCACCTCATTTCCAAAGGGGCACGTCCCTGAGCTGCTGCAGTGCTTTGCAGTGGATGGGAAAGTGTAAATATAGTTTGGCGTGAAAGCAATAAAACATGCGTGGATTGAGGCATGCAACCCCCTGCACAGGATAGAAAATCAATGAAATCTGATAAATAATAGTAATTGTGACAATGAAAGCTGAGGATGTGGAATAAACCCCACACTTCTCACTCAAGCTGTGATCCAGAGCCCACCATGATCAATGGAAAGGTCCACAGGGACCTCACCAAGCAGCCCCATCTCCTTCACCAGACTGTTTGCCAAACGTGCTGACTGATTTCATTTGGTCAGTGACAAGCTGTGGTATCTCATTGAATCACCGCTTCATTCTTGATGGTTTTTCTTTAACAGAAAATCATGGTACGTGCAAGATACCTGTCATTCTTATATGGTTGATTTCAAGGGTGATGGTGTTAAAGATTGGCTTTCGTGAACGGTGACAGAGCATGGAGGGATGTATTCACCCATTCATGACCTGGCATCAGGACAAATGAAAGCCACACCGCAAAAAACCCATGAGAAAGCAAATTAAAAGAGTCAAAACCCCGAGAGGCTTTCCTTTGGCATAAGCAAATATTTGATGAAGGATAGTGAGCAATCAAGGAGATCTTTCCTTTAAAAATGATTCACCAAATCCTTCTCAGCATGCAGCACATGCATATGCGCTATAGGCAAATGCTGGTGAGCTCACCAAGCCAGGTCAGCAGCCAGGCCTTTTTGGGAAGGGACAAGGAGTATCCTCCTCCTCCTCTGCAGCAATTCATTTTGCTGGCACCCGATGAAAGGTGCAGCACCCAGCGGACTGGCACAATGGTCTGGTGATGTCGATGTGCTGCCGGAGGTCTTGCTCAGGGTCCTCCCATGATGGGGATGAAACCAAAGAAGTAACTAGGTTCTCCTTGAGGACTCAAGGACCTTATTCCATAATAACAAAATCCTGTTAAAGATCCTCTTCTGCAACTAAAGCCTTCCCTGTGTCACCTCTGCAGCATCATTAGAAATTGCCCAAGCTGGGAACTGCCAGCCCTCCATCCATCCCAGCTGCTGAAGCTTGCCCATGCCTGTAGGCAGGAAAGGGTGAGCTGGAGAGCATTGGACTGTCCCATGGGAACAGAGGTGCTGAGAAGAGGCTTGTGCAAGCCTGAAGGATTCAGACCTAGTAGCAATGACTCGACCCTAACAGCAACAAAGGCTGCTCAGAGCCAGGGGAGAGCATGCAGCACCCTGGTTGTGCTCACGGCACCACAGCTGGCAGGAATTTTGGTACACCTTGCTCAGCTTAGTTGATCCCTAGAGCAAAATGCACCAAGTCAGAGATCTACCCTCCAGTCTTACTCAAGCCTTATGTCTAATGAATGCAACAGTAAGACTTTATCAGTTGAAATATTAGGACTAGAGTGCTACCAGGGGCAAAAACATCCAACTGCTCTCCAAGCAGCTTGTGCTAATAAGCAGCATTTACCTGGGCCCTGACACCAGGAATATATAGCACCTCCTGGCTGCTTGGAGAGATGATTTGGGTGGTCTTGGTTCATTTACTAACACATTAGTCCTCTGCCATTGTCAGATACTGCAGCGATATGTGTATTAACACCTCGTGGGAAAACACAGTGGAAAAGGGATTTAGAGCATGCAGAACCAGTGGGCACCAGCAATGTGTGTGCAGCCACCAGTGGCTAAAAGAGCCCAACAGGGGTGAAAACAGGCCAGAGCTATACATTATGTGCAATTAAAATGGTCTCATGGACAAGCTGGGGTGATTTAGTATCATTCAGGTCTAAACTTTGGTCTCTCTGGTATGCCAGGAATGATGCATCACCCCTGGGATGCTAGCATTACCAGGAGTGACAATATCTGCTATGAATGGGCACCACGGTAAATTCAGAAGGTTTACCCAACAAGAAACATATAATTCCTGAGAATTTTGACAGACTCAGCACAGTTTCAAGAGGGGTTTATTTACAGTAATTGCAATAGATTTCCACAAAACTTACTACTGATTGTCAGTAAATTACACAATACATACAAGAACCTTTTTCTATTCAGCAACCACGTATCTTGCATAGAAAGTTTTCTTTTACTGATAAGGCAGAAAATATCATCTCAAAAGGAAACACAGATTTCTAAGCCCTGACATACCTGCTAGGACCTATTCTTGGAAGCATTTCTCACCCCATGCACCTCATTTTAGCCAGAGCAATCAGCGGCAGCAGTCGCATAAGTCTGAGCCCAGATTTATGAGCGCTGGTCTGCAGCATTGACTACACCAGAGTAGTTCTGGCAGGCACTCAACACTCATGAATATATATTCCTTAAATTTCCCAAAAATATTATAATTTAAACAATACTTTTATAAATGATCACAGCTTATGTCTGCTAGCAAGAGAAACTCTTTTAGATTTTCCCTTGGAGAGCATCCTTTGACAGAAGTCAGCTAAGCAAATGCTATGCTGATTTGATCAAACTCCATATTTCCCTCTTCATGCAAGACTCTGCTGATGCATTTGCCTATGTACCTGGCTAGCAAAACACCCAGTGTTTGATTGAACACAGCTGCAACCAGTGAGAAACTGCACTGATACAGTACATTATTTTCCTGTTCACTGCTGGTGTGTGCAATGTCCCAGCAGCTTCGTTAGCTCCAGCAGTTGGTGGGCCATTAACGCCTTCTGCTCACTAACGAGATTTCTCCATCCAGTCTAGTAGGATGTCCAGCTCACCCAGGGATTTAATTGCTGCAGATGTGACATTCAGCTGAAATGATGTAAAGGAACAAGTTGTAAGGAAAGATAGTGAGTACAACCCAATGCAAAGATAATATGAATATCTGCGTTAATTACTAGACTTAGTCATCAACTTACCCCTTCGTAGTTCGCAAGTATTTGCTTAAATCTCTCAGTGGATTCCTGTCCACACATGCACTTATTTTGCTCATGCTAGAAAAATAAGATAGAATTTGTTAGTTTGAGGGGTTAGTTTTTAAAAATAAGAGATCAGTTTCTAATTATGCTGGAAATTCCTGTATAGTCTGAGACTTTGTTAAACTCTGGAAAAGGCTGCAGGTCCTTAAATCAGACTTCAGCTAAGAACAGAGTTGACTTTGATAGCCAGAGGGACAGGATGAATATCGTTCCTGAGAACTAACATGGGAGTTGGCTGATGAGAGGCAAATATAAAAATCTCTCAGCGGACATACGCACTCCTCACATCAAGCTTCTTTGTACTCTTGTTAAAACCTTTTTTATAAACAAAGATTTTGTAACTTTATAAAACGCCTATGTTTATTTATATACCAAATACTAACAGATGAAACTAAACTGTGGCGATACCCAAGACTTACACACTGCCCAAGTTTCCTCTTCATGCTGAGGAAGGAGTTGGCTATGCTGCTGATTTTTCGGTTGACATATGGATCCTCGGTCTTGCAGTGTTTGAAGACTTTGTCCACATAGAAGTTGAAGAGTTGATGGGTGATGCAGCATCTATCTGAAGACTTAAGGAATAAATTTTGTTTTTTAAAAGGTCTTGCAAACTGCTAGAAACCTGTAGTCCCAACCTTTCTGCCCCCTTCTAGAATAAACCATCTCTAACATCAAGCATGGTAGCTGAGCATAGCAGGATTTTTTGACTCATATAAAGCTTCTTCAGTGATGTTTAATGTAAACTGATAATATATATACAAAATTATTTTAGACTGATTTTTCAGGACATCCATCCTCAACAAGCATCACTGAGTCAACAAAATAAACAGCTGATTTTATAGCTGGGTATTAGAGACTGAGACCTGAAGCAGTGGCCCACGTCTAGTGCTTTAGAGTGCAAGACAACTGCAAAATACTTATTTGTAATACATTTCACCTCCCAAGATCACAATCACCTGCTTTTGGATCCTTTAATAGATTTCCACCCAAATCCTGACTCACCTCGCTATGCCTCCACTGACGGAGGTGGGGGGGAGCCGCAGCTGAAGCTCCTGTAACTGGAGCATCACATACAACAACAACAACAACAAAAAAAAAATCTCTGCCCACCATTTCTGGAAAGACAGTCAGGCTGAAAGCCCGGTGCAGGAACCGGCAGTGGGACACCCACCTCTTTTCACATACGTAATCCGCATCACTTTATCCTCCCTGACCTGCGCTGTCTGCCAGCATCTGTGTTTCGCAGGAACTTAGAAGAAGTCATGGTATTGAATAAATTCCCCAAATGCCCTGACCTGCTACACCTCGTGACTGGTGTTAGGATGGTAGCTCGTCAAAATTATTCCGAGAAAAACTGGAGACACGGTAAGGACACCTACCTTAACCTTGTGCAGAGAGTGCGGATAAGACAAGATGCTCAGGGTCCTGATGGGGTCTCTGGCTTGCTGCACGGGAGAAGACAGAGATGGTGATGTGTGTGCTGGCTCCAGAGGGGCTTCAGGAGCAGCCAACTAAAGAGCTTCCCCAGATCCACAAGAGCCCGCAGCAATACTTACAATGTTGGCTTTAATTGCGGTGAAACCAGACCTGATCTCAGTCACACTCATTGAAATCTTGCAGGATCCAAAGTGGAAGATTTTGTTCCCAGCTGTTGGCATCAAATTCAACCAGCACGACATGGAGAAAAGGCAGAGGAACAAGTGGGATCCCTTCATGCTGCTGTAGGATGCAAACATGGCTGGCTGCCTGGGAGACCTGTCCAAGGAAGACAATATTGCCTCTCTATCTTTCCTAAATAACACAATTGTAATGCTTATGAAAATATATGTATTTTATATAGTACTTGTACCTGCACACATGTATTAGAAGAAACCACACCGACTAGTATCTCTTACCCATTTCTTCTTTACTCCCCATGTGCAAGAGAAAAAAATCAAAGACAAATATTTAACTGAAGATCCCAAAAGAAGCAAAAAAAAAAAAAAGAAAAAAACAGTGAAAGATTGCATGTAAATAAACAAAGTTCTTCTGAAAAATTTTCATCAGAAAAATAAATACAGATAAATTAAATTTTTAAAAGTCTACTGACTCAGAAGCAGCAGGAGGTAACTGCAACTGAAAGCAGCAGATCCCAAAGTCTGATCACAAAAGAAAATGCTTTCCCTCAGAAATAGCATACTTCAAACACAAGTTTTGTTAACACTGAAAATTAAGGTTATTAATGGAAAATATCCTTTCAAAGACACAAGGAATACAAGGAAATATACAGGAGTGCATAGAGTGAAAGGATAAAATCAGTATTTTACCTTGTTCATTGATGTGGGTTCACTTGTCTTGCTGATGTCTGACCTGAAGAGCTCTGAAGAACGTGTTTTTATCCAGGTATCGGGAGGAAATAACTCCCGGATTAACCTTTGGGATTTTTCCTGCTTTTCCCAGCATGTATTTCCCTTTGTAATTTACCGAACTAACGAGCTAGTGAAAGGGACCAGCTCTCTCACCCACAGGTGTTTCTCTAACCTACGGAGGCGGGAAATCTTGGCATTGCCGTATCGTTTTTCATTCGGGAAGAAGGACGTGACCAAAAGGAGGGACCATTGTGGGGGTTACATCTCCAAAATGCCAAGCTTGGGGACTCCCCCTGGCATGGAGCCGCACTGCCAAGCCCCTCCTGGAAAGGGGCCATTCCCGGCTCCCGCAGAAGATCTGGGGTGTGGGAATCCGAGCGGCATCAACCCCCAGATGCCAGTGGTCCAAACCCCTCAGGGTGGGAGGGTTTCTGGCAATAGGACATGGCACGCTAGTAAAAGTGGCGTGACTCAGAAAGTTGGCAAGACCTTTCTCCATCAGTGTCCTGGCACACAGGGCCTTCACCTGCCGGGTACGGGGGACCCTGCTCTCAGCCTTGCTCCTCAGGCAGGCGGACACTTATCTCCATCGGCACATCCATGGTATTTGGAGAACAGAGATGCCCAGGTACGAGAGGGCAGGGCTTTGGGATGACACAGCTCCCACCTTGGTACGAGAAGTTGTCACTTGATTTTCAGGAGCACGGGTGACTTAGGTGGTTGTTATGCACAGTCCAAAGCTAACACCCTGCAGAAGGACAGAAATCTCACTCAGACCTTTAAAAGTCCATCAGCCCAGTGGCAGCAGGGAAGTTTTACCTGCAAGCAAAGATTTTTGACTGCAAAGTCTATAATTACCCTGCTGCAAGCCTTAGCTGCTGAGAAAAGCTGATACAGTCAAGGTCTGCAGGCAGACCAGGCACGTTCTCATACCGATGTTGCAGATCCAGACTGTCCCCAGAGAACCAGGCTTTGTCAGCTGGGGTATGCCATCATGTGAATGCGGCAGTACTGGTGCAAAACCCAGGCTGGTTCACCATGCTTTTAGGTCCAAGGCTAGTTTAATTAGTTCTGTAACCCCTCTGAAGTTAGCCTAGTTCGGTCCACAAACAAAAATGAGCAGTTAAAAAATACTTCTTGGACTACCTGCACCCAGTAGTGAAGGTCAGACGGACTTAGAGGGCACGGAGGTGGCAAAGACACCCCTCTAATCCCACAGCCAACCTCCGGAGCAGCCACGGTGCTCTGGGTGAGAGCAGTAGCCTGAGCATGTCCCTGTTGCAATGCAGGTATATGCTGTGTGCCACTGCCTGTGGGCCAGGGCTGTTATATAAAGTTTTGCTGGGTGAGTAATTTATTGATAACCAAGCTCAATCTTCAGCATATATCCGTCATCAGGGGAAGACTAGGCAAATAGATTTTATGCCCAGGCTAGTCAGAGTATTGCACAGTATTGCTGAAACTGCCCCAAATGCACCAAACGTGCCTCTGTCATCCCTGTGCCTTTGCACTGTAAAACAGCCAAAAGGCAGTTCCAAATCCACAGCAGGTTTCATTTCCCCTTGCTGAGGTGTTGGAGGGATCCTCAGTAGCCCATGGCTGACAGTCTCTGCCTTCCTTCCCCAATTCCTAGCTGTTGCCTGTAATTGCAGTGAAAGTTTCGCTTGGAGCAGAGGAAGTGGCACCGGCAGCATTCCCAGGCAGTTCGGTGCACACCCAGCCTCAGTGAGGAAACGAGGGAAGAGGCAATGAGTTCTTACTTAATTATGTAAATTGGAGATGAGAAGAGATTTCTTCTTTTTTTTTCCTTTTGGTAACTGAACTGACGCTCAAGATGGGTCAGCCAAATGCCAGCAGGCAAGAAACAGTCATGGATTAAAAATTGCCAGCCAGGCTGGTGGAGGAAAGATGCTGGAGTGATATGGGAACAGGAGTGAAATGTCATATTATCGGGGTCCTGGGCCTTGCTCCATTATGGACCTCTGCATGGCGTCCCTTGGCCTCACTGCCCTGTCACCAACCATTTGCAAGGCAGCGGCACTAGCATGACCCTCACTGCAAGGGCAAGGAGAGGGATAACCACGTCAGAGGCTATCCAGATAGTTAAAAATTAAAAATTAAAAACTATGTGTGCAATGATGGCGATGGATTACCCTAAGTGCTGGACCCAGGGGAGGTCCGAAATCCTCCGTTTTCGGAGCAGGTGGGATGGCACCGGCAGGGATCCCGGTGTGCGTTGGACTCGTCCTGACGGAAGCGAATTGCCCAGGCTTGGCTTTCCCCAAGCAGCCTGCCTAAGGGAGGCCTCATCTACCTGCCAGCTACAGCAACATGAAAATATCCTCAATGAAACAGCAAGCCATTTCTCATATGCTCTGGGAAGGAAGAGGAAAAGGAGAAACAGGGATTTCTGAAACACAGCAGCGTGATGATGCAGATGAGCTCAGATAGTAAAATGAGAACTGACTCCCCCAGGCTCTCTCAGAATAATTAATCCTTTTGCGTACTGCAGCGCTGGGGAGCATGCTGGGAGCAGGAAAGTGGTCTTTTCCCCAGGAACCCTGCCAGGCAACTCCCAGCTAACGGGAGGGCTCCTCCCTTGGGATTTTATGGTAGGCACGTTGTGACAGGGAACATAGTACAGGGAAAGTAGTTACAACCCAAATAACAAGCAAAGGCAGCATAGAGGGTTGTTAGCCAGATGCCATCACGCTAGGGAATTAAAAACTGAGCCCTGTGTCTCATTAGCTTGTTATTTATACGAACTCCGACCGCTGCCAGGACCAATGCTCAGCCTCACCCTGCCATGGGCATGGCCACATCCACATCACCGCAGAGCTGGCATCACTGCTACGGTAAGGAAAACATCTCAGTAACAGCAGAAAGCACCAGACTGCTGCAGACAAATGGCTTGTTGAAACGACTAACAAAGCAGAGAACCCGGGAGCATGACAGGAGACGAGACACCTACTCACCAATGGCTGGTTATGTCGGGAAGCTCAGCAGCAGCTCCTGGCCCTGCTCCAGCGTTGTCGCCGGAGATCCATGCCCTGTGCACACCACTTACCGTGAGTTGCTGCAGTCCTGCTCAGCATGATCCTCTGCTGACCCAACTCCATGTTTATTCACTTCAAGTATCCAAAAGCTTTTGGTTTATCCTAAAAAAATCCTTAAAAAAAAAAAATCAAACTCTTTTGATCTGCAGGAGCCATGCTGTCAAGAACTGACCACAGGCACACGTTAACACTAGATTTCCAGTAAAGTGTTTCAGAGTCATAAGGTACAGTTTCAATAGTGCATTTCAATGTAGTTTCATGCTAGAAGAAGATGTTATACTTTACAGACCATTTTTGGTTTGCCATTCTTTATCATTACTCATATTTCATAGCAGCTTTAGGTACACCGACATTTCAGATATGAAGCTGATAATGGTTTGTACACAGATCCCCAGACCTAGATAATGTGAATGATAGAAATGACTCCAGTAATTTTAATAAAAGAAAAATAGAGACTTAATAACAAAGTCCATCAACAGTATCTGAACTCAGGAATTCTTCCTGATGTCCTTCAGGAAACAATCCACAAAAACCAACTCGGCCACCTGGAATAAAAATGCTTGTAGGATTTTACGTCTCTCCTGGTAATACTGTAGCTCACCAAAACCCTTGCCAAGAGAATGTAATTCTGTTTCCACAGGCAGAAGAAAATGTTTCCGCTTGGTTTTTATGCACTAGAGTAATTTCTTACATACTTGCAGTGGTGTAAATTGTCAGACAGCCCCATGCTAATCGTAGCTGGGCACTATGGGAAGACTGACTGTAGCAGCGGTGCTATGCTGCGGTTCTGAGTAGTTCTCAGCGCCTTAAAATCAGAGGTTTAATTGTCAAGCAATCACCTGGCCCTCCAATCAAGGGTCATACCAAATCTCCTTTGAAAAAGCGCTAATCTGGCACGGTCTTCTTGAAAGCCAGGGATCCACACCAGCACCCAGATGGGTGTCACCTGCACCATCATCACTCTTTCCATTAGCTTCTGCACCGACACGCTTTGCTCTTCGTGTTGGAAACATGGTCCATGGCTGCCAGCACCCTCTCCCAGCCTCTGAATATCTGGCTGCTCTTCTCTCTCTTAATTAGTGCAGCTCATTATCGACAGAAACCAGGGGCCGATTACCTTGCAGGCTCAACAGCCCTGCCACTTGCCCAACCCCAGATCTGCAATGCTGCTGACAAAAGTAAAAAAAAATTGTTTTTCTCAGTAAACTCATCAAATTACTCAGAAAAAACTCTACAAGGAGTTATCGGCTGGTAGGTGTGGTACACTGTGTGCCCTCTTCTCGGTCACGTTTCTAACCATAACCACTTGAATAATACTGAAAATCAAACACAGAGTACTGCCTTTTAGGGAGCGGCAGGCTAAGCACGGCTCAGCTCAATGAAATGCAACTTTTATTTAGCCCAGCAGAAGAGATGTCCAAAGCCAAGGGAGCAAAACTTCAGGCTGTTTTCTAGGATCTCTTCCCGAGCGGCTCATGGTGCATGGGGCTCTCAGCAGCTTTAGGACAGAGCAGCTGAGCAGCTCCTTTCCCAGCTCTGAGGGGCTTCAGGTCTTTGAGAGAGCCTTGGAGAGTGTCCCCAACCCCGAGACGATGTCTGAATTATCCTGTTTTAAGGCATTGCCCAAAACTGTGCCCCTGGGGCTGTTTCTGTCATTTCCTGTTACCTGCCACCCAGCCCAGGATGTCCTCAGGTGCACGTCTATCAGCAAAGAGACAGAGCCACCTCCCCCGGGGATCACCACCCCATTGCTGGGGGTGGCTCACCCCATCCTCGCTGGCTGTCCTTGGGCAGGTCATGGTCACCGCCTGGCTGTGCAGGGCTGTACGTCACAGAAAATCACACTGCCTCAGCCACCGCCTTCATGGAGCAGATGTGACACTCATCTGCGTGACTCACCAATGGCAGTGCTGCCGCCAAGCCAGGATTTCACCCAAAGAGGGTAAAAAAAAAAAAATGCAAAAAAGAGTGCTTCCCCCCCACCCCCCTAAGATTCACCTTTGTAGAAGGGGAAAAGCGTGGTGGAGGATCTTGTGCACCAACATATCTGTTCTGCAGAAAACCATTAATTTAGTCACCAGAGTGGGGGGTGTTGAAGGTTAGATACTTGCTTCCCCTGTTTTGATAAAATGTGAACTCATATTTTGGTTATCATAAATGGCATCTTCCCCAAAGGGAAATGCATATTTCAGGTCTTTACCATTTAATAATACAGCTAAAGAGCAGCTCCTGCCAGCTTTTCTTGCACTGTCCATCAGTCGGGTTTCAGCAGCCACCTCTGTGCCCAGGGATTCCTCCACCTGCAAAGCCCGAGTGTGCAAAGTGCATGTTCAGAAAGTCACAAGTCCAGCCAAAATGCTGCTGTGCTCAAAATCAGGCAAGTGCACGAGCTGTGGGACCAGCCCAAGGGAGTTCAACACACTCCTGCCAACATCAGGAGCCAGCTGGAAAATCAAATTGCTCTTGGGAAATTTTCACCCCAAAACTGCAACAGCTCAGGAGTTATTCAAAAGGTTTAGCTTTCCCCCTGTGTGGTGGGTTGACCCTGGCTGGACACCAGGTGCCCACCAAAGCCACTCCATCACTCCCCCTCCTCAACTAGACAGGGGAGAAAAAATATAATGAAAAGCTCATGGGTTGAGATAAGGGCAGGGGGAGATCACTCACCAATTACCGTCATGGGCAAAACAGGCTCAACTTGGGGAAATCAGTTTAATTTATTCCCAATCAAGTCAGAGTAGGGTAATGTGAAATAAAACCAAACCTTAAAAACACCTCCCCCCCACCCCTCCCTTCTTCCTGGGATTAACTTTACTCCCAATTTCTCCACCTCCTCCCTACCAGCGGTGCAGTGGGACGGGGAATGGGTGTTGCGGTCAGTTCATCACACGTTGTTTCTGCTGCTCCTTCCTCCTCAGAGGGAGGACTCCTCACACTCCTCCCCTACTCCAGCCTGGGGTCCCTCCCATGGGAGACAGTCCTCCATGAGCTTCCCCAATGTGGGTCCTTCCCATGGGCTGCAGTTCTTCACGAACTGCTCCAGCGTGGGTCCCTTCCCCGGGGTGCAGTCCTTCAGGAACAGACTGCTCCAGTGTGGGTCCCCCACGGGACCACAGGTCCTGCCAGGAGCCTGCTCCAGCGTGGGCTTCCCATGGGGTCACAGCCTCCTTCAGGCACATCCACCTGCTCTGCCGTGGGGTCCCCCATGGGCTGCAGGTGGATATCTGCTCCACCGTTAACCTCCATGGGCTGCCTCACCATGGTCTTCCCCACGGGCTGCAGGGGAATCTCTGCTCCGGCACCTGGAGCACCTCCTCCCCCTCCTTCTTCACTGACTTTGGTGTCTGTAGGGTTGTTCCTCTCACATATTTTCACTCCTCTCTGTGGCTGTTTTTCTTCCCCCCTTCTTAAATACATTATCCCAGAGGTGCTACCACCGTCGCTGATGGGCTCGGCCTTGGCCGGCAGAGGGTCCATTTTGGAGCTGGCTGGCATTGGCTCCATCAGACATAGGGGAAGCTTCTAGCAGCTTCTCACAGAAGCCACCCCTGTAGCCCTCCTGCTACGAAAACCTTGCCACGCAAACCCAATACGCCCTGCTTGGGTACACGTCACTCTTTTGTGATCATTTCAGCAAGATATCCCAGTCAGAGAGTGAATTTCGATGGTTTGGTTTTCTCTTTTTTTCCCCACCATGTTAAGGAAATCGGCTATTTCAGCAACAATTGAGGCTATTTCAGCAACAATTGAGGTAAAGTTGCCTGAAAAGCGCTGCCCTCCCATTGAAGGTGAACGGAAATGTCCACCAGAGAACAATGTAAAGCCCAACACCCATGCTGAGATTTGCACTGGTCTCCAAATGTGAATGTATTTCAAAGACTCAAATCTGCCAACGAGATGAAACACAGGCTTAATGAATGAGGCTTTTTCAGTTTCCAGGAGGTTTCAGAAGCTTTTTGATGTGGGCATCTGACATATTAGCAATTGGGCTTCTCGAAGCAAATGGCAATACCAATTTATAGAAAAAGAAAATGCTGAAGTACAGGCAAGATTTCGAGCTGCTTGAGAAGCGCTCTTGCTGGCCTGCAAGGCTGCGCGCTGCTGGAAGGACCAATATTTCACAGAGAAACGAAACTTTCTTGAAAGGTCTTTCCGAGGGAGAGAGCAGTGATCAGTGAATATGAACAATGATCTAAGTAAATCAAACTTCCACTTTCAAAACCCACAAGAAGCCCCCATGCAAATCTTCCCTACAGAATTTGTATTTGTTTACTGTGCTTGCTTCTAATTTTAAGCGTTTTTCTCTCTTGCAAGTAGCGCTTCAATCATAATTTGTATTACCAGCCATTATGATGCTTCCCTTGTTCCTGCAGTCCTGCGGGGCTCCCATGGAGGCTGGGTTATGCTGTTGACAGAGCGAGTTTGCACGTTGGAAAGTAGGCCATCTAAGAGAGATATGAGACAGAGAACCAAAGAGGAGACAAAAATAAAATTAGCCAAAATTGAAGAAAATCGGTCACTCCATAGTGAGCCTGGGGAACCCCAGCTGAAGCCCATGGATGCTCCCATGACTCACAGAACAGTTTGTACAGGCAGTTCTGGGGTGCTGTTCCCCACCAATGGGCTCTTCTTTGGAAAAGGCTCGTTAATGTTTAGAAAACCAAAGTTGGAGCTCTTTACTTTGAAAATTCAAACCAACAGTCACAGAAAATGGCATCAGTTACCAGGAGCTGTCTGGAGCACATAGAGCTTTAAAAAGAAAAAGAATCACCCAGGACAGAACAATAGCACATGCGCAGAGTTATCAGGGCTAATCATCTGCACTCCCAGGTAAGCAAGAGCAAAGATTTTAAGATACACCAGGCACAGCTAGCTAGGTCACTGCTAGGCAGAGGGGCTGTTTCTTCTTGAAATATCAAACCACCTCCACTTCCTCCTCCAAAGCTTCAGACAGAGCTTTGAATGGCGTGGCTTTTCAAATAATCATAGTGATGCCCAGGAGAGAAGAGAAACATCCATCATATACGGTGCTGCTGTCGCTGCCACCGAGACCGATGCCACCATCAGCGCCGACACCGCCAGGGCCAGCACCGGGCTCCAGGCAGCAGCACGGCAGATGCCAGACCGTGGTCTGCTGAAATACTTCTACCTATCACCCAGCTCTCATGCTCCTGCCATCCTTATTTTTGGAAGAACTAAAAACTGATCTGATAGCAAAAGTTACGCACGGCATTTTTTAGAAAACGGAGCTTGGCTGGGAGTTGAGCAAGCGATTGAGCCGGGTGTCCCACACAGCGCCTGGGTTTGCCCAGGAGGGTGAAATGTGCTGATGGGGCAGGAAATAAATGATGCCTAATAGAGGAGAAACTGAGTGCTCGCTGCTATCAGTTCAATTTTTGAATTATCTGGGGAGCAAATGAATCACTCCAATAGCCAGTCAGAGCTCTCATAGATTTAGCTTTCTGAAACTGAAACTTATGTTTCAGTAAATTAGCTGTGGATTCTCTACATAACCCAGCTCTTAAACACAGGTTTCGGTTTTGGCTGGATTAATATTGCCTTGAGTACATATTAGCGCAGGACTTGAATCAGTCTCAATTTCACAACCCTGAGGGGCCAAAGCTGGTTTCACTGGTGCTGGATCACACGGAGGCACCCCAACGGTGGGCAGGGGCGGGAGTTCTGCCTGCTCCAGCCCCAGCTCGAGGGCAGAGAGAGACAGGAGGGTAAGGACAGCAAAAAGAGCTCTTGCTGGCAAGTCACAGCCAGCTGGATTCCCTAGTTCCTACCTTATTTGATAATACATGTCCCTGTGGAACTGAGAAAACACAGGCAAATTAGCACCGAATGCCCTGGCAGCAGGAATGAGGACAAGCCCACATTGGGAAGTCTCCTGTGCTATTTTTCCACCTCCTGTTTGCATAAATCATTTAATCCAGGTTGGCAGACATGCATCCCTCCCCACACTGGAGCTGCACAGCCATGCTCCCCTCCTCATGCAGAAAGGCAGACCAACAAACGAAGCTATGGCTCAGCTAACGAGGAGCAGCACAGAGCTCAGGCATGGCAAACAGTGCCCAAGCAAACACCCCAGGGAGCAAAACCATCAGGGCACCAGAGGAGGCATTTGGGAGGTAAAAGCTGACCCATGAGCTGTATTTGTGGGGTAAGAGCATGATCTTCCCTGGACCGATCAGGATGATTTCTCCTTTGAGCTCTGCGGGGTGGCTTGAGGAGATGGAGGGGAAGAGCCTCCTGTTCAATTCAAGATGCTCTCCAGAAGGCATGCGGGCCGAGCCACCGCTGCTGTGAACACACCCTGCAACAGGACCATGCACAGCACCACGTTTCCACGGATGTGGTTTTGGCCCTCGGATGAGCAGGAGCAGCCACGCGGGCTGCCCCAGGGCTCTGCCAGTCCCTGAGGACACAACCCCCATTTGCAAGGTCCATACTGAGACCTGCGCATCCCAAAAGCACCAAAGGGCTTGTCCCACCCCAAGCCACCAGCAGCTTTGCACAGTCCTCGGTGCTGGGAGAGACACCTCTTTCACCATCCATCACCGCCAATGTTTGCTTCTAGGTATAAATTCTTGGAAAATCATGCTACAAGGCAAGATTAATTTTTCCAGAGGTTTATCCTGTTATCAACCCCTCCATATGGCTCTGCCCCAACGCCAGCACACGCACGGAGCACTGGCTTGGCCGTGGGACGTCAACCTTCCCAACGCAGCCTGGGCAGACCCACGCAGGCAGGCTCAGCCCTCGGCTAACCAAAGCGTCCTCTGATCTCAGTGGAAAACTGAAGACTCAGTCACTTGCAGCACTTCTCCCCGCTGCACAAAGTGACCAGCAAAACCTCTTTTAGCCATAAATATAAAACAGGGGCATTGCAAAGATTGCGGCTTACATTTGACTTTATATTTTCAGCAAACACGCTGCCAGCCTCTTCCAAGGAGAGGGTGATGAACTGGCAATCTCTCCCTTCCCGACAGGCAGGAGACAGCTAGCAGAGGAAGTTTGCTTCAGATCTTTTTTCTTCTTCTTCTTTTTTCTTCTTTTTTTTAAACACCATTTTCAGTGAGAGGGGTTTTCCACCATTCAGATTCATCTTCCACTTCCTAGTCACAGCCCTCAAAACCTACATGGAAAGCAATAAAAAAAAAGGGACTACGGTGCCTGATCCCGCTACTGAAGTAAACCTTCCTCAGGCTTCCATGAAAAGACAAATCCCAGGGAAATTGTCTAAGAAGCACAAGCGAGACCCGTGCTGAGCAGAAGCGGAGCAGACACCGCAGCTCCCATGGAGGGAAGCAGGTCATACCCCTGGGAGCAATGCAATCTCAGTAATAGCTTTTCAATTGCTGAACTCTGCTGCTTTCATAACTCAAGTTCACTTTGTATTTGGGTCTCTGTAATTAAGATACCTCACAGGAGAAACAGCCAGGTTGCATCACTTGCTCTCACTGTTAAAAAAAAAAAAAAACCCAACCAAAAAAAACCCCAGAGAAAAAAGAAGGGGGATCTGAATACATGGAAGTAGAAAGTTATAAACAAAATATTTAAAACCCTCTGAAACCTCTGGAAAGCACATCTGGTGGATCATTTTTTAATAAAAAAACCTCTGCTTACATAGGTGAGGTCAAGCTAAGATTATTCTTCCTTCCCCTGCCCGTGGCACAGCCAGACGGGCACCCTGTGTTGAGGCTGTTAATTAGAAATTCCGCAACCTAAAAAAACCAAATTCAATGAAAAAAAAACAAACCACAAACCTTCTAGCAATTCTAATTTATTACATTTTTCTCTGAAGGGGCAGCAGTGTCAGCAGCAGCCTTCAGGCTGATTATTCTGAGAATCCCTATCTCAAAACTTGTTCCTTTTGCCCTGGCTTCTCAGAGGGGCCTCCGAAATGAATACAGCCTTGTATGGCCATCACTATTGCTTTTCTGGTTGAGTAATGCACCGGCTCAGAGCCCAGGCTTCAGCCTGTATAGAATGGCCTGCAGGGGAGTCCCGGGGCCACGGTGCTATCACACTAATGATTTCGGAGCGGAAAGCCGCAGCAGGGGCTCACAGGAAATCCCCCAGCAGCACCGGGGATGCTGCAGCATCCCTCAAGGCACCAGGGATGACCCGAGTCACATGCGGCATTGCCAGCCGCAGCACGTGCTTATCTGCACGTTGGGGGTTGGAAAAGAAAACCCGGGATTTCTCAACCTGCAGCGTGAGCTGCTCTGCACCATGCAAAAAAGCACCCCAAAACTCCACCATGTGAGTGACCCAGCTTGATGTTTGGCTTCAGATGCTGCTGTGGAAAGTGAGTGAAGTTGCCTCTGTAATTCACCCCGATGGTCACGTTACACTTCCGAGCAGCTGGTTTGCATTATCTGATTTCTCAAATCATGATCACTAGTTTCTGTCTTATGACCATTCATAACTACAAATAGTGTGTATTTGTATTATTGGTCAGGGTGTTGATGCTACATCATGACAAAGACAATATCCTCCAGGAGATCCACACACCCCAGTAATACCAAAACTAGAAAAAAGAAATTCATCAAAACAGTACTTGTGAAATGACCTGTTCAAGACAGGAGTTGCTCAAAATTGCCTCTGTAGGATGCTCAAAAAAAAGGTACTGCAAGAGATATTTGGATAAGTCAAGATGGCTGGAGGCTGTCTTGGGCACAGTGATCACAAAATGATGGAGTTTTCAATTCTTGGAGAAGTAAGGAGAGGTTCAGCAGAACTGCTCCTTCAGACTTCCAGAGGGCAGACTTTGGCCTGTTCAGGAGACTGGTTGACAGAGTCCCTTGGGAGGCAGTCCTGAAGGGCAAAGGAGTCCAGGAAGGCTGGACATTCTCCAAGAAGGAAATCTGAAAGGCGCAGGAGCAGGCTGTCCCATGTGCCGTAAGACGAGCTGGAAGGAAAGACAACCGGCCTGGCTGAACAGAGCACTTTGGCTGGAACTCAGGAAAAGAAGGAGAGTTTATGAGCTTTGGAAGAAGGGGCGGGCAAGTCAGGAGGACTACAAGGATGTTGTGAGGTTATGCAGGGAGAAAAGTAGAAGGGCCAAAGCCCAGCTAGAGCTTAATCTGGCTACTGCCATAAAAGACAATAAAAAATGTTTCTGTAAATACATTAGCAACAAAAGGAGGGCTAAGGAGAATCTCCATCCTTTACTGGATGCAGAAGGGAACATAGTCACAAAGGATGAGGAAAAGGATGAGGTACTTAATGCCTTCTTTGCCTCAGTCTTTAATAGTAAGACGAGTTGTTCTCTGGGTACCCTGCCCCCTGAGCTGGAAGACAGGGATGGGGAGCAGAATGAAGCCCCTGTAATCCAAGGGGAAATGGTTAGTGACCTGCTACACCACCTAAACACACACAAGTCTGTGGGGCTGGATGGGATCCACCCAAGGGTACTGAGGAACCTGGCAGAGGTGCTCACCAAGCCACTTTCCACCATTTACCAGCAGTCCCGGCTAACTGGGGAGGTCCCAGCTGACTGGAGGTCAGCAAATGTGATGCCCATCTACAAGAAGGGCTGGACGGAGGATCCAGGGAGCTACAGGCCGGTCAGTCTGACCTCGGTGCTGGGGGAGGTTATGGAGCTGTTCATCTTGAGTGCCATCACGCGGCACATACAGGACAACCAGGTGATCAGGTCCAGTCAGCATGGGTTTAGGAAAGGCAGGTCCTGCTTGACTAACAGGATCTCCTTCTACGACAAGGTGACCTGCTTAGTAGATGAGGGAAAGGCTGTGCATGTTGTCTGCCTAGACTTTAGTAAAGCCCACCATTTCCCACAGCATTCTCCTGGAGAAACTGGCTCCTCATGGCTTGGATGGGTGTACCCTTCACTGGGTGAAAAACTGGCTAGCTGGCCAGGCCTAAAGAGTTGTGGTGAATGAAGCTAAATCCCCTTGGCAGCCAGTCACAAGCGGTGTTCCCCAGGGCTCAGTGTTGGGGCCGGTTCTGTTTAATATCTTTGTCAACGATCTGGATGAGGGGATCGAGTGCACCCTCAGTCAGTTTGCAGATGACACCAAACTGGGTGGGACTGTCGAACTGCTCGAGGGCAGGAAGGCTCTGCAGAGGGGTCTGGACAGGCTGGATCCATGGGCCGAGGTCAAGTGTATGAGGTTTAACAAGGCCAAGTGCCGGGTCCTGCCCTTAGGTCACAACAACCCCAGGCAACGCTCCAGGCTTGGGGAAGAGTGGCTGGAAAGCTGCCCGGCGGAGAAGGCCCTGGGGGTGCTGGCTGACAGCCGGCTGGACACGAGCCGGCAGTGTGCCCAGGTGGCCAAGGAGGCCAACGGCATCCTGGCTTGTATCAGCAATGGTGTGGCCAGCAGGAGCAGGGCAGGGATGGTGCCCCTGTGCTCGGCACTGGTGAGGCCGCACCTCGAATGCTGGGTTCAGTTTTGGGCCCCTCGGGACAAGAAGGACATGGAGGTGCTGGAGCGTGTCCAGAGAAAGGCAGCAGAGCTGGGGAAGGGTCTGGAGCACAAGTGTGGTGGGGAGCGGCTGAGGGAGCTGGGGGGGTTTAGCCTGGAGAAGAGGAGGCTGAGGGGAGACCTTATCGCTCTCTGCAACTGCCTGAGAGGAGGTTGTGGTGAGGTGGGAGTCGGTCTCTTCTCCCAAGTCACTAGTGATAGGATGAGAGGAAACAGCCTCAAGCTGCGCCAGGGGAGGTTTAGATTGGGTATTAGGAAAAATTTCTTCACCGAAAGGGTTGTCAAGCACTGGAACAGGCTGCCCAGAGAGGTGCTGGAGTCACCATCCCTGGAGGTATTTAAAAGATGTGTAGATGTGGCCCTTGGGGACATGGTTCAGTGGTGGACTTGGCAGTGCTGAGTTAACAGTTGGACTTGATGATCTTAAAGGTCTTTTCCAACCTAAACAATTCTATGATTCTAAGATGGACCATATATTTGACCAATTTTGCATACTTTTACCTTCTTGGCTTACCTGCAAACATCCCATGTTCTTCTGAGAAAACCTCACCCATCCTCCCTGCTTGCTCGGAGCATATGCTCCCTGCTCCTTGAAATGCCAGTGCCAAGATCTCTTTGGTTTCTCTAAGGACAGACACAGGACATTGGTGTGAGTATCAGAAAATCCCCACCAACAACTTACTTCAGGAGAAAAGGAAGAAAGATAATAAAACCTCCATTTGTAACTGCTCCCCTGCACAGTGGGAAATAGCCTCACATGGACAAGGGCAGCATCATTCACCTGGCAGATGGCCTGATGCTGCATCGATGGGCTCATTAGAAGACCCAGCGACAAGAGGGTATTGCAGCAGCACCGACCTCACCCATGACTCCGCACACCTCTCTCAGAGTGGTTTAAAATGGCAATGTACATGCAACCTGGGGAAAAAAGCACAGCTCACTCTTCTAGGCTGAGGGCACCCTGAAATCCCAGGGCAGGATATTTAATGGGGATGTTATTCTCTATCTGCCTTACAGGTTGCAGCAGACTTCCAAATATTGGGAGTTTTATGTGCGCAATTAAAAAAGTGCAAATATTTCTCAGTTAAGTTAATCACCAAAACACAGAATCTACAGCTGGGAGGAAGTCTCCATGACTTGATGCTTTTAGGTGATGATTCCAGCTTGATTTAGATCAAATGGAAGTTCTGGACCTGCTAAGAACTTCTTATGTAAGGCTTTTTCTATGTCATATTAGAAGTCACATTAGAGGTCACAATAACGTCTTCTATTCATTATTAGTAACTTACTTCCGGACACTTAGATGTTACAAGACAAAACAATGACATTGGTTAAATTTCCAAAGAGTAATTTGGGATTTACCTGTTGAGGTCAATATGAGTCACATTGCAGATTCCAACAAGGGTACTAGAAAGCAGGCTTCCAGAAGTGAAAAAACTGATGTCATGCCTTGCCAGCAAAAAAAGTTCTTGAAAAAAAAAAAAAAGAAGCAGTCCACTTTATGCTTCACCCATCAGGAACTGTTAGTCATCAGTGATGGAGCTGCTGAGAGAGCAAATGCCATTGCTTCAAAACTGCTCTTCACACAAGGTGAATAAAAGGCCACCAAGTCTCTGCTTCCCCCAGAGCGTCACTGACAGCAGTTGTCCTAATTCTGAAGGGATGAGAAATGGGGAATTTTTGAAAAGGAAAGAAAGAAACACATCATTATGATAGCCTGTAAATCTAGGGGATCCTCCAAGCTATATGTAGAATAGAGAGTGCATAAAATACACAATGTTCCTTTGTCCAAAAGCAATGACAGAGACCAAGAAGGCAAAAAAATGTAAAGACTTGCCCGCATAAGAGCTTGCCAACGTAAGAAAAGCTACACACACAGGCAGCCCCTTTAATAAGAAGTGGGAGACGCCACCCTGCTCCAGAGGACAGGACCTCTGAAGACCACCGAGCCCAAGCCCTGCCTGTGCGGGGTCAGGCAGCGCAGGTTGCCCAGGACCACGTCCAGTACAAACCTTTCCGCGTGCCACACTGTGAAGGAAAAACATTTGCCTAAATGCCTCTGTTTTACTGCAGAAACACAATTCTGCTGTTCTGCTGAGTATTTCTTGTGAACCTGCAGCTCTTAGAAGTTTGTGGGAGGTGGGGTAAAAGTGTATGAATAGCTTTTGAGTAACACACTTTCCTTCCTGAAATGATCTTCTTGGCAACATGAAAGCTGTTTCCTAAAGGTGTAGAAATACACCCACGTCCCCCGGACACTCTTTAGGAAAAGGTACTTCATTCATTCATGCAACTACTTTGTAATACTGCAGAGTCAATGCATTTCCACAGCAGTTAGCAAGAGTGAGTCAGAGCGAAACTGCACCGTCAAGATCTCTGACACGACAAAGGAAATACAGGTAAACACAGCGGAGTATCATCTGTGCGCAGGCCAGAGTTTCCTTTGTGGAATGGACACATCTGGCTTACGCTTGTACCGAAAAAAAATACAAGTCAGGTTCCAAAACAGGGAGGAGGGAATTGCACAAGACTGCTAACTGCTCTGGACGCTCTGGGTGTCAAACTGAAATGACTTCATGGAGACCCACAGATTGCTCAAAATAATAGAAGTTTGGAAATGAACGCTCAGCTCCTCGGCAGGAAGCCCTCACTCCTGGCGCCGTGCTGCTGCCGCACCAGCTCCTGCTGACGGCGGAGGAGGTTCCCGTGTGCCTAAATACCCTTTGCTTTGCATCCTACAAAAATACCAGTACCTAAACCTAAAGCTGAGGCTGAGAGTGGCCCCTCTGCTGCAGGGGACCCGATTTGCAGAGTAGCGCCTGGGACTGCATCCTTCACCGAAGGGAGCAGGTTTAGCTCTGGGCTTTGGTCCAGGGCCAGGCTGCCTGGGGACCCGCTCTGGGGCACTGCCTCCTGACAGTATCGCACCCGCTGCCCTTACCGCATCAGTTTTGATGCCCTGATGAAATTTAAGCAGCCCTCCAGGTCTCGGCAGTGAAGATTTATCAACCCGTGGCAGATTCGAGTTAATCCAAAATAAACAAAAAATCTCCCAGGGTGGGAGCCAAGGGGGAAAGCAGAGAAAGGTGGGATCCTACCCGTGGAAATGTGTTGAGTTTAAAACTACTCAGTTTTGTCTGAGCCATCTGCTGCTGCTCACTCTTCTCCTTTCTCCTAGCTTCTGCTGGCGGTCAAGGGGAGAAGCTGCATGGGTGCGTAGAGCAGGGGAAGAAAAATGGGTCACCAAATACATGACATGCACTGTGATTCAGATAAACTAGTGTGCCTGCAGTGATTCACCGGGAGCAGGCTTCCTCATCTCCTCTGGAAGAGGCAACAGCAACAACAAAAGGAAAAAGAAATCAGAACACAAAGTCCCACACTGTCTGCCTCTCAACACCTTCTATTACTAATGTCCCATCCCCTTTACTCTTACTCATACATATGTACACCAAACAATCCTCTCTTCTGTTCCTAAAAATAAAAAAAAAAAAAGTAATAAACAATATTTTGCATTATCCCAGCATTTTTTTTGCAACAGGTTCCTTCACAGAGGTTTGCAAATTCAACCTAAAAGAGGTTCAGTGCAGTGAAGAAAATGAGAATTGGAGTGATGTGTCCAAAGCAATGTATTGGAGGCAGGCTGGGAAGAAGATACTATTTAAAAATAACATGGGAGCTTTCAAAGAAAACCCTCTGTTTTCAGAAAGGCTAAATTCATCTCCACTTTCTTTTTCATGGATAACAGATTCCCAAATTCGTCAGTGAAATCTTTATCACAAGGAGGCGGGGGGTGGGGTGTGTACAAATACATATGGAAAGAGAGCATGAAAGAAAAGAAAGCAGAAAACAAGAGAGACGTCAGAGGAATTATCTTCAGCTCTGAAACAGTAATTTTATCAGAGCTGGGACAATAAGTCTCAGTTAACACAGTACACCCAGTTCATAGAGCCAGCGCTGGGTCGCTTGGATGGGGTTAGTGTCCATTTCTAGGAAACGAAAAAGGATTAAAGAGCCAGAAACAGGAATATTCGTGACCTGCTTCTACTCTTCAACGCCACACACCAATGTTGAAATAGTGGCTCCCACGGCACAAACCCTGCTCCCACCCAGCTGCCATGGGTTAGCAGCCAGGCAGCCGTGCACAAGCCCTGAGGGACCCGAGCAGCAACACACCGCAGCCAGGCTGGGCTCCTCCAGTGCATCCCGGCACATCACAGGACTCATCCCGTTAGCATTCAGACACACCAGCTGAAGTCTGGGAGCACAACCTTTGACCTTGCTGAAGGCAGTGAAAATTCACATCAACTTCAGCAGACATAGGCGCATTAATTGGGAAGAAAAAAAAAAAAAGTAAAAATTAAGATTTATTATGTGTATTTGCAGGATAGCATTAGAATGCTTAAGGAGGTGACAGTGTATATGTGCAGGTTCGTTAAAAGCAACGCTGCTGAATTATGCATGCTGCTGGTGATCCTAAGTGCAGGTTTGATACGGAGGATTAAAAATAGAAACACTTTTTTTCCCCTAACAATCGAGCATTCTTCTAAAAATAAAAAGTAACTGTGAGAATGCAGAAGTAACCTCACACAGCACCTTTTCTTCTTCGCATTATATCTGAAGCTTTCCTCTTTAGCCACATTTAAATTTACAAGAAGCAAGCAATGAAAAAAAAATGCAGAGTCTAAGCACAAAAGATTTGATGGGGTGTGAGGAGAGGAGGGGGGTCAAGAGAACAGGAAACCCAAGTTGACGGGAAACCCGAGTGACATTTGGTTTTAATGAATGACTTAAAACCCCAATATTGCTCGTCAGGAAACGGGGAGAGGAAATTGAGCGATGTTTTGAGAGTATAAATTAGGGGCTCCATCAAGGTAAAGGCTGCAGATCTGCTTTTTACCCTTCCGTGAAATTCAGCTGAGAGCTGGACCAAGAGGCAAGCAGCTCACTTTCACAGCATGCAAACCTGCTCAGCCCTGGTCTTGCTGCTCCTGGCTGCCAGCACCCTGCCTGCCAGGTGCTCGCACACCGAGCCCAGCTGCCTCCACTTCTCGGAGCTCCTGCCTGCAAAGCTCAAAGAGATGAGGATCAAGTTTGAGGAAATTAAGGATTATTTTGTAAGTATCACGCTGCTAGTCTCTCCTCCTTCTCGTTTTGCTTTTTTTGCAAAGTTCAGTATTTGGATGAGGGGGAAGACAGCTTCCTCCCAGCAGTAATGATTTGGTTATGTATTGTGCTATGGGCTGCCAGGGGTGAGCACGAGAAGTTCAGTTTCATTGCTTGCTAAGGGGCAACATGCAAGGGTTTTCTTCCTAGTTTTAGTTACAATGAACTCAAGAGATTTCATAATGAATCTCTGTGAACCTTCCGAGCCAGACTTCCCCCTAAATGTTGCAGACCAAATTATTCACTGAACTGATAGGAAGGAAACAGTCCCTTCTTTAGGGCAATGAGGTCCAGCCTTGCTGAAGTCAACACTACATGAAAAGGGAAATCTTTTGCTACAGACTTTTTCTTTGAAAGAACCACAAAAGCCTGAATATGGTATTTTATGACTGGAAAAAATCTACAGTACCTAACACTTGATGCGGTGCCTGTAAAAGGTCACTGCTTTGCATCACAGTTAACAGGAGCCTTGGGGTTGGTGAAGCAGCAGCACTAGATATACTCAGAGCATCTGTCATTGCATCAGTACTGATAGAGATGGTTGGTCGCATCTGTGTTACTATTTTAGTTAATGTCAGTGTGTTTTAGCAACAGAACAAGCTAATTCTGCAGATTAAATCTCAGGAAAAAGTCATAACTTGTATTTATTATCAAATGAACACAGTCAAGACTTTAGATTTAAAGCTTGCTGTAAATCTCCCAGTTAATGTTGGGACGGAATATTTTTAACCTCCCAGGAAAGCTTTGGTACCTTGGTGCCATGGGGTGATGCTTTGGCTGGTGCCAGCCCACCCCGCTGCAGCTCTCTGGTCTTCCAGAGCCGATGGTGCAACAGAGGCACCCCAAGAACAAACACCCTCTGCAGGCCCCTTTCCCCCTGTTGACTGCAGACTTAGAGAGATAACAAAAATGGTAGAGATTAAACCCTCCTGCCCTGGCAAGCCCGCGGGCAGACAGCCTGGGGTGGTTACCTCGCTTCCAGGGACTGCCGTAACTTTGACACCCACCTGAAGAGCGGTGCAGTTTGCATCGGCACTCTTACACAAACACCCTCTCCAGCTGAAGCGAGCGCGCAGTGCTGGCAGCAGCGGGAGGAGTTTCACATTAACGAAATCGATGCTACTGAAGTTTGTGATTTCATTATCTTGCTGTCTTGACCTAACGGTAGTTCCACCGCAAGATTTTGGACCAAAGAATGGGTGACTCCTGTATCTGGTGTTACTGTACCGTGCACAAGTGTGCTGGGCGCTCTTTGCCTTCGCTTCAGTGAGACCATAAATGCAAACAAGGGAAGCGAGCATTCAGTAGGGCAAAGGGAAAGGTGGTGTTGATGCCTAAGTAAAGCTGATCTTTCCATCGCATCCTTCTACAGCAATCAAAAGATGATGAACTTAGCATCCAGTTGCTCAGCTCTGAACTGCTAGACGAATTTAAGGTAAGAATTATAATTCTTATCTAAGTCCCTTCTCCTTCAGCCAGTGTTTTGTAAGAAAGGAAGCAGACTGTAAATGGGGGCATTTTCAATGCCAGACAAGGTCAGTTCTCCAGCCAAGCAGTAACGCATGTGTCTGCGGCCAGACTGATGTGTGGTTCCCCCCACATTGTGGCCGCAGCGAGCAATGCTAACATGCTGCGAGTGCCCTGACCACCACCATGATTTTGGTTTTTAAAAACACCCACGCATGTCGGTGCCGGTGGCCGGCCCCAACGCGGTTACCTCCTCTTGCCCCAGGGGAGCTTCGGCTGCCAGTCAGTGTCGGAGATGATGCAGTTCTACATGGAGGAGGTCCTGCCCAGCGCCATGAGGACGAGCACGGACCACCAGCAGAGCATGGGTGACCTGGGCAACCTGCTGCTGAACCTGAAGGCAACGATGAGGCGCTGTGTGAGTGGGGCTCAGCATCACCGGGCGGGGGGATGAAATCAGTGCTCCAGCGAGGCAGGGGCATTCCCAGACCAGCAGCAGGGTGGGGAGTGAGTGCTGGGTCACCCCAGGAGCAGGATTGTGGGTGTCGGGATGGTGCGGAGGAGCAGGGTTCTGGGCAGGCAGTCCCCATAAGGATGGGGTTTCTCCTAGTCCCTGCTATCCAGGTTTTCATCCGCTAAATACTGATGATTCAGAGGCTCTGTGCAGGAGCACCACTTATTTTTAGCCAGCCCCGCCCAACACAGTCTGGCTGAAGCAATAAGGGGAGGGAGGGCGGAAGGGCTGTCCCTTACCTGGGTGTTGGAGCAGCGTGGCTCTGTGATGATGCCTCCCGAAACCGCGCGGCCGTGACCCCATCACCTGCCACCGGCTGAGTCAGACGGGGCGAACCCCACCCTGGGCAGAGAGCACCGCGGGGCCACCCTGGCCCAGCCCCGGGGCCAGTGGCAATGGGCACAGTGCTGGGAAAGGGCTCAGGGTCCGCGCTCGGGTCGTGCCGTGCTCGCTTCACCAGTGCACGGTGCAAAGCAGCCGCAGTTGCTGCCCCAGAGAGCCACATGGCCCCACGTGGGGAAGGGGAAGGTGGAGAGCGGCAGGGCGGCAGTGACGAGGAGAGAGCCGCCGCCACGCACCCCAGGAAGGAAACCCGTGTGGTTGAAGCTGTTGTTCTTGTCCCTTTGCAGCACAGATTCTTCACGTGCGAGAAGAAGAGCAAAGCCATAAAGCACATTAGGGAGACGTTTGATAAGGTAAGGTCCCCGCTCGCGTGGCTGCGCTGAGGTTGGGAGGAACCCACTGCTCCAGGCGAGGCGGTGGATCTTACTGCCGGCTTCAACTTAGGACAGAGAACAGAATCCAAGGAAGTCTTTAATTATATAAATACCTAAGGCAGAGAAATCCGGAGAGCGATGCTTGGAGGAGCAGCCAGCACGTTCTCCTGAGGGGTTGGGCAGAAAGGGTGGAGATCTCGGAGGAAGGAAAATATGTCTAGCGATTGTACATCACATATATAGTCCCATTCAGACTTAAACGGACTGGCTTTCACCTGCAGATGAACGAGAACGGAATCTACAAGGCCATGGGAGAGTTTGACATTTTCATCAACTACATCGAAGAGTACTTGCTGATGAAGAGAAGGAAGTGAAAAAGCCCACGGGTCTGCACCTTTCGCACAAAATCCAGCTATTTTTTCAGAAATCACTTTAGGCTGCAAGAGCACACAAGATATTAAGTCATCTTAGGGTTCAAGTCAAGAATTACAGTCAGTAACTTCAAGTTTAGTACTGTATTTAAAATTGGGGGGGTTTTAACAACTGAATTTAATATTTATTACTTCTAATACCTCAGTGTTTATGTTTACAGTATGTTTCAAAGAAAAGCGTGGTGAGCTTGGAAAATCCTATTTATTGTTCAATATTTTAATACTGTCTATGATAGTGCTATTTTATTCATAGCTTCAGAACACCCAAAGCAGCATTCTTCTGGGGAGCAGATAATGAGCAGAGCTTATCCTGAGTGCAATTTCACTGAGCATCATTGCCTGATCAGGAGCAATTCCAGCTCTGAGTTCAGCAAAGCACTCTCCTCCTGTTCTATCCCTCTGGTTTTTTATGCAATCAAATGTTTTTCTGCATAACCCTGTCACTGCCTCTGGTTCTGCAGTTGGAATTAGGCACCGAAACATTCAAAATTATTCCATGGCCTTGCACTGAGCAAAGTAACCATAAAAGTAACCGAGGGCATTTTTTTCTCCTGTGCACGGAAAGCAAAGTGGAGGAGAAGGAGGAGGAGGAGGACCTGCACTCCACTGAACCGCATGCAGTCATGCCACAGCAATAGATCAGTTAACCCCACCTCTAGATTTCAGCCTATATATTGGTTCAGGTTAAAGAAAAAAATAGTAGTAGGAATGAAATGTTTGGTTCTAATAGAACTTGACTTAAATGTTGCTAACAACTGACTTTCAGAGCTGCTGGGTCAGCCACTCCGCACTTATGAAAGTTCATCTTAGTATTTTCCAGTCTTTGATTGGGTTTTACTCTCTGTTTTGTTGGTTGCTTTTTTTCTTTTAGAAGTTAGAGGATATTTAATTAACCACCATTTTAAGGTGGCTTGGGTAATTTGCATTCAAATTAATAAAGCTGCACGCAGCACTGACAATACTCGGGTTTGTGTTATTTCTAATCCTGCACGCGAGGAGCCGCAGCAGACGCGTGCTGCAGGGGGAAGGCTGCAGCAAGAGCAGCGTCAGCGCCCCTGTGAGCCGCTGATTTTTGGGCTCCCCTTCCTCCTTGCCCCGGTCTCCTGCGTGCCCCCGTGAGTGCTACGGGACACTGAGCCAGAGGAAAATGCCATAACCAGGGGGCATTTGCTTCTAATATTTAGAAGTATTAGGGCACCAGTATGACAAAACACAGTCAGTTCATTGTTGGCTTTGTAAGTTACCACTGAAGAGAGGCTGTTTGTACTTGATTTATTGTATTTGTACATTTATGGTGACAGAAGAGCATTCCTGCTGGCAGCCTGCCTGCATGGGAACTGGTTATCCCAGAGCAAGGGTGGCCCCAAAGCAGGAATGCTGCTCTGTGGATCGCTCCTTCCGCTGAAATCAGTTGGGTGGCATTGGCTCAAGGGCAGCGTCAGAGCCAAACACTCTAAACACAATTGAAGCTTCTTACCAGGACACATTAAGCTCCCGTTGAGCCAGCTCTGTACTCGTTTTTCCACCAAACGCCTTGACTTCAATGTTGTAGAATAAGCAAGGACAGCCCTGGAGCCACGGCGAGAACTAAGAGCTTCAGCGGCTCCATTCCCGGGGCGGTCATGCTAGTGGGGGCACCGTGCCTTGGCCACAGCTTCTGTCACTGCGTGAACTTTCGCATTTTATCTTTATGAAAAGAAATCTTTTTTCTCTAATAAAGAACTCCTAATGAATAAAGCCTCTGTTCTGTTCTTGCAAGTTGTTAACAGGGCTGTAAATCAGCACCAGTGCATAGATGCCTTGCCCAATGTCACTGTGCTGGGGAAGAGCCCAGTGGGCACGGATCCAGGCGAGGAGGACTACTGAGGATGCGCTGCATGCATTAAAGGCCAGGGAAGTGAAAAGACCCGAGGTCCTCACATTTAAATGCAAATTTCTGACAAAATTTGCTGGGACAAAATAACCGCCAGTGGTTTCTTACAGTAGAGGAATGCTGGCCCCAAGGTACTCCGTGGGTCAACTCCAGCTTCTTCAGCCTCCAACTGTAAAGTGTTTCAGCCATTGCCCTTTTCAGAGCAGCATTTACAGTTAAATAACTGGTTACGTGCCTGAATGTCATTGATAATCAGCAGGGCTTTAACATCCCTGCGCCTCCCTTCCCCTGATTTACAGGAGATAGCACTGCTGCCTCAGTTTATCTACTGAGTTGTTTTTAACTTCATATTTGTTCTCAGTCAGGATGAGGCCTTGATCCTACATCAGATAGTACATACTAGCTAAAAATGAGAATAATATAAATTAACAACAGAACTGTTTGCTTTTCCTCAGGCTGGGGATTATGTATCTATGCACATGGATCCATACGCACAGCAGTTGAATCCCAAACAAAACCGAGCAGGCATGCATGCGGGAATTTAAAGCTCTGTTACTAATAAACCCATAACTCAACCAGCGCAACCATTTCCAAATGCCAGCTCACACCAACAGCCCAGGGTGGTTGCTGCTGGCGGGTACCCACCTGGCCATGTTTCTGTTTCACTTTCGAGCCTCTTCAGTTTTCACTGCTCTTAGCCCTTTACTTGCAAGCCCAGCAGACTCTGGGTGTTTATCGGCAGCTGGGGTTTCTTTCCTCACTGCATTAGAAACAAAAATATTTTCAGTTAATGATGATTTTTAAGTCTATTTCTGCCCAAACTTCAGTCTGGTGTTGGTCAGTAGAATTGCTGAATTTGCCCATGAAATTATTTGTGTTCTTAGTAAAACCTGCACTTGTGAGCATTGCTTGAAGCTTCACCCCAGGCACTTCTGGTCCGCTTGCTCCCCTGACCCCTCTGCACATACTTTCATCCCTTTTATATAACTTTTCTTCCATGGGGAGGTAGGAAACAGCTCTCTCAGCCCACACCAACAGGTCAAGGCAGGAGGCCGAGGACCCTTGTGAGCGAAACTGGTGCCTGAGCTCTGCCCCGCATGGAGAAAAGGGCAGTGTCAGCTCAGCTGTGGTGAGTTTTTCAGTAAAGCTCACTCACTTTGGTTAAAATAACCACAGGAAGGAAGCAGATGGGATGCCTCTTGCTGTACGGAGAATGAAGGTTTCCAGTTACCTGATGCTACAAGGAGTTGTTTGATTGAGAGGAAAACAGAGGCAGAGCAAGTCAGCAATCTGGACGGGATGGCTGCCTGCTCGCAGGGACATCGGTGTGGGAGAGGAGCTGGCAGAGCGGGGACATGCAGCTCCGCTCCTCCAAAACTGGGTTGAGATGGTGGAGGGACCGCGGAAAGGTGCTGCAGGGCTCCCAGCCAGGGGCCCACGTTCACTCGAGGGAGAGAGAAACAAGAGCCGGGGACATTCAATGCTAGATCGCCATGCAAGCCATGTACAAAGAAGTCTGTGCCATTTGTCACCAAGACACGGGGATGTTTGCATCATGACGCAGCTCTGGTGGGCAAAAGTATGCAAACACGCCTCTGACTAAATGTATGTATCATCTCCAAGAATTTTTAGGAAGGGTGCTCTGGAAATCCCAGCAGAAGCTGTCTGGGAAACCAAAGGCAGCATCTACCATGGAGAAATGACGTTTCCAGCAGAGGAGCCATCACCGTGATTCATTTCTGGCCGTGTCCTCAAGTATCCTTTCTCCCATTGCCAGGCCAGCCCTATCCACAACAGTCCCTCCCTGCCAGGATGCACTGCTTAAAAAAAAAGGAAAAAAAGAAAGAGGGGGGAACCCCAACCCAAGGGCAGGCTACAGAGCTGAGACGCCCAAGGCACTGTTACACCCGTGTGACTCACGACACCTACCTCAAACCAGAATCACAGCACCAGCATCACCCAGCTCCCTGCTCGCGGCATCTCACCAGGCTGCGCCCTGACCCGACACCCCCTGCACGTGTCGGGTGTGGGAGGCAGCTCTGTGGACCCACTTGGGTCCCAACGCCAACTAACATGTGCCAAAAACATCTGTGTCTGGGGGGGAACAACAACAACAAAAAAAAAAAAACCACACAACAAAAAAAGGTCTTTTAACTACAGTAGCGTGGTGCCATCGCAGCGTGAGCTCTGTGCACGCCGCCAAAGCCGATTGAAGCAGTGGCGGGTGAGAAGAGCTGAAAGGAGAGCTGGAGTGTTGCGCTGGGGCTCAGCCCTGCCTCTGCTGTGCCGGATCCCACCGGGGCCGTGCGAGCCGCAGGATGAGACACCAGGCACGGCGTCCCCTCTGCAAGGGACGGTGCTCCCCTACACACCTCTTCTGTGTGCAACCTTCTGCTTCTCATGCAACCCCGAAAGCTGCTGCAACGGGAGGCTGCGTGCACCGCGGGAGCACATTATCCCCCATCGCTTAGTGCTGATGTAGTTCTTGCCAATCTCGGTGTCAGTCTGGGTGTTACAGTAACAGCACAAGACTGTCGCATAGATCAGTGGTGGCGGTTTTCTTTTTTTTTTAATCCCACAGAAGCAAATGGTTTCCTTGTTGGGTATCTTCTTCCTGAGAGCTCAGCCCACTGTCTGATCAGCAGCCCCGGTACCTGGGAGCCCGAGTCACTCACCCAGCCTTGGCCATTCCTGCCTGCCTAAGCAAGGTTAAGATTCTCACTGGGCCAAACGCTGCGTCTTAACCGGGCAATGCTAGTGCCGCAAAGATTTCCATCTGGTGTGGGCTGCATGTGGTTCAGCCATTTTTTGGGGTTTAAAAAAAAAAATATGTTTAATTATTAAACCCTAGAGGAAAAGAATTGGAGATTTGGTCTAAATACAGAGAAGAAGGATTATCAGACCTTCAGTTCCCGAGGGGCGGTTGCGCTGCTCTTGAAGAGCAGAGCATCAGCATCAGGTCAGAAACAAACCCACCGGGAACAGCGTGGCCGATCCAACCTGGCCTAACACAGCCAACGCTAATAAAATCCCATTTCTGCCTCCCAGCACAACCCATCAATCAATGCCACTGGCACCAAGAACCACCACCTGATCTTCATTTTCCTCTTCAGAAAGTCCAGCCAGTGCTCACTCAACGGAAGCTCCTTCTGTGGTTAAAGCCGCACATTTCTGACTGCCTGGTGCAGGGCAGTGAGCCCCGAGTGGGCTCCGTGGCGCAGCACCAGCAGACGGGAACAACCCACTGTGGCCGGCGAAGTCCAGGCTTGCCTAACCACGCTGCCACGCAGGCAGGGGTTTTCATGGTGAAACCAGCTGAGCCGCAGCAGATGAATCACTGCCAGCGAGTGCTGGAGCAGGCGCATTGGCCATCGACCCCGCTGCCAGCAGCATGGTGTTTGCAAGGTGCCGCAGTGCAGGCAGTCACTCCTTCCACTTTTCTTTTTTTTTTTTTCCCTCCATCAGAGAGAATCCCGGCTCGCAGGAAGATGCAATACCCAGCCAGAATGTGGATGTTGGGTTTGCACAGGGAAAAAGTTAGTGGTTTCACAAGTGCTTTAGTTTAATTGCTGCAACTTGTGCACAAGCACGTGCGCATGTGGACGAAACTCCTGAGCACTCCAGAAGTGCCCAAGCATCAGCTGCTCCCCAGTACATAAGCAAGTTTCGCTTAAAATAAGGAACATGCCAAGAACGGCAACACATGAGAGCATTTGCTGCCTGAAGGAGCCATTTCTTCTGCTTTTTCTTTTTTCTCTGTAGAAACTTTCCTGAAAGCCGTAAGCACCCTGGTGCTGGACAGTATGTACTTGCTTTCAAGAAAGCAATTAAACTTCTTAGTCGTCTCCTGTTGGCCAACACGGGACGGGCAGATGAGCTGATCCCAGCTGAACTGGTGGTAGTGTCTCCTGAACGCAGCAAGGCAGATGCAGATGTCTCCTCTGGCAGGCTGGGCGTGAGGAACAAAACCCCACTGACGTCTTTCTTGTAACAGGAAAAAAATGTCTCTTGGCAAGAGGAAGACGAGCACCTTCTCTGGGACTCTTCAGCCTCCCAGGGTGCCACGAGGACCAGGGACCAAGCTTTTAGTGATACGAGGAACCTTAAGCACTGAAGGGACAAAATCAAAACAAGTAAACTCTGTTTAAACTATTTTTAAATTGCAAAAGCTTTCAGAACTTTCCTGATTTCAGTTGTGGTTACAGTTAACATTTGTTATTTAATTTTAACTGACTGTACCACTCAGCCCCACGCAGCTCATGCCTCCCTCCGTCCTAGATTTTAGCAGCATGTGACTGAAATTGGGGCTTTTGTCATGAAAGAGGTCAGGTAGAGCAGCAAAAACAGGGCAGCGTGCCCCAGCTGGGTGCACGTGTTACCCAAGGGGAGCGGGGGGAAGCGGGCACAGCCCACAGCTTCGCAGGCTGCCACTTTCTTATCTCAGCTGCGCCTGGGTGGCGAGAGCCTGACTAATACCGGGTGCAGGAGAGCGCTGGATTACTAAAGCTGGAACCGTGATGCCGCCAGCACCCTGCTCACCACAGCCATGCTTTCAATGCTCAGGGGCCCAGTTTCTGGGAAGGGCTCGTCTCCATCTCCCAGGGCTAGTGTCCCGTGGACCTGCCAGGGCATGGCCAGTGGGCAGGACACCAGCCCCAAGCATCCCTTCGAGCCCAGGAACCCTGCACACCCCACCCCTCCCCCTGGGGCTCCACTTTCGGTATTCCAGTAAGTGAAATCTAAGCCCGACGCTTATTCATCTGTGCTCTGGCTTTACCCATAAGGTGGAGGAGCAGCAGCTCCGGCTGTCTCGTAGCGAGGGGCGTGCAGGGGCATGTGTGTTTTACCCCGCAGCGTGGGGTCTGGCACACGTGGGGTGGTGGGGGCTGCGGAGCCTTTTTTGGTTTTGGCATTGGTGGGGGTGGCAAGCGGGGCTCCTGCAGGGATTGCACACGAGGCCGCTGAGAGGGTGCTCTTGCTTTCAAGGAGCAGCAATAGCTGCTCAGCGAGGGCAGGCAGGTGCTGGCAGCGTTGGTCCTGCCCACACCCCTCTCTGGGAACAGAGCCCAGAGCACTGTATACTGCAGGGTGGGAACCCCGCAAAGCTACAGGTTATGTAGGAACAGGCCTTGCTCCTCAAAGAAGTCAAACAACTGTTCAACTGTCACTTTGCCCTCTGCAAAAACCCAACCATCAGTTTTCTGCAGGCTTTAAAGTTTGAGGGCAGGTTATTCGGGAGGAAGGATTTCACCAGCTACCCCAATATCAACATTTCTTCTCTCTAACACTGTGCAGCAGAGTTAGCCCCAGCCCCCTTCTGAGCTCTGCAGGTTCCTGTCACAAACTCATCTACTCTCCAACAGCATGGGAAGATGCAAGGCAATAGAACAAAGAAGCGTAGGTTCACACACACTCCCAAAACAAAGCCCTTAACAACAAACAAGCATACCGATTGTCAGGAAGGCCCTATACTCTGCCATTTCCACCCTGCTTCACCATTGCTGCTGTTTACCAGTAAGGGTCCAGCATTCCAGTGCAGAGCTTCAGGAGCCTCCCACCTCCCTCTCCAGGTGCAGCACCAAGACAGTGATGGGAAACCAGAGCCGAGCAGCCCCACAGCTGCACCCCACACTCCCCATCGCCGAACTCCCCGGGTTACGCATGCAGCCGGTGGAGATGGGCAACCTGGTGGGACACGTTCGAGGCAGGTGGAAGGGATTCAGCCCCAGCACACAAACCTGGAGGGAGCATCGCACCCTTTCTGCTGCTGCCGCAGACACCGTTTAGAGCAGAAAGTGAATTACAAACAAAACTGATAAAAGGGGCTATGGGGTAAGCAAAGCCAAACAATTCCCCCATTTGCACCTGCCGCTGGTGAATGGGAGTTGTGTGGGGCTGCGGAGACATTTGGGAGTGAAAGGATGGGTTCTCAGAAAGGTGCCTGGTTTCAGTGAAGCTCCTTTCCCATGCGGCGTGCCAGGCTCTGCCGCCAGCCGAGCCCCCGGCGCGCCCCGCTGCCTGCCAAGGAGCCATGCTGAGCACCTTCTGCCTGCATCTCCTCTGCACGCAAGCGGTTTCGCAATGACTGAGGACTGGTTACCCTCAGCAATACCACGGCAGGCTGGAGGAGCAGCCACCTAACAGGAACAGCAGCCGCTTGCTTTCCCCTTTGCACTAAATCGCTTTATCCTGATACGTCCTGAGGCTCTGGGGAAGATTCAGCTCCCGATACTGAAACTCAGCCCCAGAGTGGTTCACAAGATGCCTGCAGAGTGCGAAGGAGCGGACTGACAATGTGATGCCGCAGAGATGCACGAACGCTGTGACATTTTTGAGTCCTATCCCAACTGGCAATCTATTAATTTGTGAAAGAGCACGGTAGGGATGCACTGACTCACTCTTGGGGCAATTAGATGATCATGCAGAGGAAGGAAGATAATTTGTTCCCATCCATGCGAGCTCTTCAGATGCTTAAATCCAAGCACTTCCCCGACTTTCTGACTGAGGAGGAGATGGAGATCCCAGCCCACAATGTAGGTAGAAATCCTCAGTTGGACAGGGATGGCAATTCAGTGGTTTAAGCCAGCCAGTTCTCATTTTCCACCTCTGTCTTCTCTGATCTGTTGCCTTTTGCTTCTTGGCAGGGTCTCTCCACCATTTCATCACACCCTGAAGCAACAAAATATTCTTTGCTCCAGACAATGGAGCTGGACTGCGAGGTTCCTTTCCTGGCAGTAATGCCAAATTTCTTTTTCCCTGAGCTGAAACTTCATTTCCTGAATCTGTTGCAATGCTGACCCCAGCTGCTGCGACTGGCGCATCTTGCACACCCTCTCCATAACCTGCTCACAGCTTCCCACTGCTGGGTCAGCCAGAGTTGCTCTGATTTTCAGAGTAGCAAGGAACAGCTTTGCCTTTCCTCGTTGGAAAAGGTGCTGCAAAAGCCTAGAGCTGGATTCCTGTGGGCCTGTTCTAACCTAATAGGACAATTTCTGGAGAGCACCTTACTGTTAGTGAGAAACACTTTTTGTTCCTGGGCACCTTACTTTTACAGCTGGGTTTAAACTGTCAGCCATCACTGCCTGTCATTTTACAGTCAGCTCCAGCGAGCCCTCAGCTCAATCCCTCTAACCCCAGGCTCAAGCGAGCCTGATGCTAACAGATCCTTTACTAAGCTGGCATTTTTGAGCATTAAGCAGTTTAGTTGTGCCAGCACGCTTCATCCCAAGGGCCACAGCAGGAAATCCTGACAACCCTCTGATATGCCTGATACCAATTCTTAGAAAAATACAACCATCATCTGATTTTTCACAGAAAGTTTTGCTTTTTTAAGTTGTACGGTTTCCCATCAGCTGTACCTGGGGTACAAACCAATCTAGGACAGAAACGCAACATAAGTCAAGGCCTACTTGGCCAACAGAAGAGTGCAGTTAGCTTTCATTAGATTTAGAGAAGGCTTGCAAGCACTGATAGCTCATGCATAGGGAAACATCTACTCTCAGTCATAATCCTTGTCATTAGAAAACTAAGGGCACTAGCAAACTAGCAACGATGCACAACTGCTCAGTGCTCCTCCAGTCCCAATTGCACAACGTGCCTTCCTGTCCCACACATCCACAGGGGCCCTGAGGACAGTTTGTCCTTCTGGGGTTGTCCGGGGTTGACCAACACCGTGGGAGTGCAGCAAACTGCCGCTGCAGCCACATCTCGAGGAGGGGGAGATGCAGTGCTCCCGCCTGTCTGGGCCTCGCCTCTGTCCTAGCAGCAGCTACTTCTCGCATTGACAGACTAGGAAACAGAGATCTTTGTGATTCATCTCTCAGGTAGTAGCAAATACTGATCATCTACCTGGAGCAAAGCCAGACTTTTGATCAAAACCAATCCCCTCGATAGTGAGAAATATTTTTTTTTTCCTTAGCAGGAAGTTTGCTACTAAAAATAAGAAGGTGAGGTGAGGAGAGAGGGTTTATTTTCCTACTAACTACTAAAAATTAAAAATGTTGTGGTGAATCTTTCACATATTCCTTCAGAGTCAGCAAGTCACACGTACAGTCCCTTGATTTTGTGTGAAGCGTTGGGCGGCTACGTCATAGGACATGCGTACATGGATTACGTGGTGGACGAGGATGCTAAAAGGTTACATTAAATCTAAATTCAAGTGGAGTTCTGCAGCTTCAGCTCCAAAACCAGACACAATCATTGGCACAAACCACATCCCTTCAGCGTCTACAGCAGCTTGGGATGCAGTTGGATACTTGAGGGCTTTCATTTGCAGTTGCGAAAGTACACTCATCAGGCGGGAGGGCTGTGTTTCGTTCAGGGCACCCAGCCTTGCGGCACAGGGGAGAGGGAGGGCTGTGGGAGCATCAGCTCAGCTGGGGCTCCCCGGAGGTGAAGGTCAGCCCTCCTGACTGGCTCTGTCTCAGCATGCTCTGGGTACAAGATGTGGAGAGGAACCTGCCCGAAGGCTGTCCAAGCCTGGGTCCAAGCCATGGCAGGAGGCTCCCGAGGACGTGGCTAAAACAAAGCCAGCCCAGTGCCAGCATCACAGGAGCGAGGGCAAAGTCGGAGGTTCCACAATCACACAGGGCATAACAAGGAAAAAGGCATCAAGGAGTTCAGTCATAACCCAAATATGTAAGAGGACAGTGGTCCTGAACGCTCCCAGAAGACCTTAAATGAAGTTCAGAGGCAAGTCCTGGATGGTGGGAAACCTCAAGGAAGAAAGCTGCATACTGCTTTTTCATTTTGCTTGGGCCCAGGCATCTTCTGTGTCTAGAACTACAAAATACAGCCTTCAAAGCCCAGGGATGCCCTTTGCGGTCTCCCAGTGACATTTCTCCAAAGCTGAGGACAAACCCAGGGTGATGGGAGAGCCATCTTTGGAGGACGACTGTACGAGCAGACACTGGGGATGGTGTCCAGCTGCAGGTCCTGGTTCTGGGAAGCAGTAAGAATGATGGCCAAGGAGCCTACTGCTGCTGAAGGAAGGGACACTGAGGCACACTTCAGTGGAAGCTGAGTCGGCGGGTCCCTCGTTCTGAGCTGGGGGCAAGCTCGCATGCCTGCGCTGCCAAGGCACAGGCACATCAGAGCAGCCTCTGTTTGTCCTTGTCACCCAAACGCACTGCAATCATCACCAGGCTCCAGACGGTGGGTGTGGGATTTCACCACTCCTGGTTTCCAGTTAGGCTTGAAGTAATTTCAAAAAGAGTTAGCAAGAGAGACTCTCACATGCATATCTCAGTGCCCTTTATCTTGGTGGCTCATCTTCAGCTTCTAGTTGAAATCGGCCATCTATATCATCTTTTAAGGCCAAGTAAAGTTCAGGATGAACCAGGTGACATCAGTACAGGTGTACAGAGACTGCAGTGGTGTTTTTTACCAGCTGGAGCTACCGTGGAGGAAATTAAGACCTTCACAAATTCAATTCTGGTCAACTTCCTCCTCTTTCCAAATAACTTGTAGTTTCAGAGCATCTGCACTGTGAAAAGCGAGAAAAGAGAAAAGCCTTATTCAAAGCTCCTGTCTCCCCCTGGCAAACAAGCTGGCAGAACTGCTCGGATTCACAGCAGCCGGAGCCCTGGGCCTCCCATCAGCCACCCCATCACTGCAGCATCCTCCCTCCCCAAGGGAGCTCTCTTGGCTGCAGAGACAAACCGCAGATTCCCCAGGGGAGGAAGCTCTGAAGCGATAAAGCCCAGGGGAAGCAGAGCAGCTTACCTGCCTGTGCAGATGCGCCCTCTTTGCCAGCCCAGCAGTGACTGCTGCTCACGGCGCGGCAGCCTCGGAGCCGGCGCTGGCACGAGCAGCGCGGGAGCTACAAAACTCCACCTGCTAAACGGGGCGGAGGGAACTGGAAATATCACTGTGAAATGACAACAGTGGCAGGACTTAACTGGCTCACAAGGTAACACTGGATTCACCCATATCAGAAGGCTCAGATATAGCCTGTGTGAGGATCTAAGTCTGCAGCAAAGCGCTGAAGAGCCTGGGATACCTGTATCATGGGTATGGGGAGCTGTGGGGGGCATGCACACCCACGGGGCAGGGGCATTGGGTGCTTGTAAATCCAAATATGCTCCCTTGGCCCCAGCTCTGCCCAGAGCATCCCCGTGCAGCCCCTGCCCCACGTCCCCAGGTTTCCATACTCCGCTCCCACCGCAGCTGGCAGGGCTTGCAAAAAGTCATGGCCACCATCACTCACATGTCCCAGATCAGTGCCTGATTCAAAGATTTTATATCCTGGCTCCCCTTTGAGTGTTTTTCCCAAGCATGACGTGTAGCATTGGTCTCATCTCCTCCAAACAAAGCTAGATTCCTTCACGCTGCTTTTTTCATCCTCACCTGACACTGGTGAGCAAACGGCACCGAGCATTCCCCCAGTTCACAGTTGCCCTCTCCTCGCCTCTTCAGCCTATTTATTTACAGTGCTTTGTGAACAAATCGGTCTAAAAATTTTGCTTTCAAACCTGAAGCAACAAAATATCGCCCTGCATGAGTAAGCCTCTGTTCTCACCCAACGCCCACACTGACCCAGCTATTCCTTTTAGTATCAACAGCTTTACAGAAAACAGACCTCTGTTTTTAATCCACCTAGACAGACGCTATGAAAGCGGTGACAGAAAGAAAGAGTCTGGTGTGCTGCAGCAAGAGAGATTTCTGCTGGGAGGGAGGGAGAAGTGGTGGGTGGAGCGGGTGACACCGTGCCTACCCCTTTCCTCTCCCAAAGCTGGGAGCAGGGACACACAGGAGCTGCGGCAAGGCCACTTCTGGGAGACCAGCCCTGTGCTGCTGGCTTCAATGCCAATGCCAAAATGGGGCGGGGGGAGGACGTTATTGGGTGTTGTGCAGCCCTGGGAGCAATCCCCCACCCTGGGTCAGTGGCACGGGCAGCTCGGTGGCCGTCGGTGCCTGCTCCGCTCTGCTCTTCCCTCCCCAAACGCAGACAGAAAACATGTCAAGCCGCAAATCTTCCCCCTGGAGTTGAGATTTGTGTCAGTAAGCACCGTGATTTCCAGAACAGGCTCTTGGTAATAAAGGAAACCCAAACCTCAGCCCCTCCACCCCCTGAGACAACCTCGGGGTTTTTATTACCAGGATTACGTTTGTTTATAAAATCTTTATTTCCAAAACGTTGAACCTGTGCAAGCCCATCAGAGCTAACAGCAGCTGCAGGCTGAGCCCCTGGAAAAATCTGCCTGTGCTTCACACCTCTCAGTGCTGCGCATATTTGTACAGTCCACGTTTCCGCTTCGGTAGAGTGAACAGCATGGTGCAAACGGACATGATTTACTGTTAGGGTTTTAGGTATTACCTCACTGTTTTGGAACTTGGCGGCTAAAGAAACTACTCGTCCCTGCTCGGCTTTTGCAAGTGGGATTGGAGGAGGTCGCCAAAGCTCCTCTTCTCATCCATCTCCAGTTCCCATCTCGCAGCACCTTTGTGGGATTTGACTTCTTTCCTTCCTGCCCAGTCGCACAGCAGCATCCCGCAGTGGCACTTCTCAGAGCAGCCCGTGAACCTGCCAGCAACAGGACAAACACTACTGAGCCTTCCCTGCTCGACTGCCACACGTTCGGTGCCACCACTGCTTACACCCCGGCGTTAAAACACCTTTTTAAGCAGAAGCAGCAACGTGCCGTCCTGCACCCTCCGTCCACGAGGCACAGCCTTGCAGTTAAGGCAAAAATGGGACTTTAGTTTTGGGGTGCTGTGCCAGCCGCTCAGCACAGCACACAGACCCCAGAGCTCCAGCCTCTCCTGCCTCCATCACACCCGCGGTGGCAAGGGGAGATGACACCTCGACAGCCCAGCCCAGTTTATAGCCCCCAGCCTGTAACTGCAGCTCAGCATCATTTACACCTTGATAAACACAGCACTCAGTTCCAGCCTGATTTCTTCCCCCACCCGTTGGGCAGCAAGGGAGCATCCGGAGGTGCTCAGGTCCAGGGCCCGTCAGCCGCAGAGCCAGACAGGGCACTGCCTAAACGGGACTGGGCTGCTCTGCCAGAAAACCCACCATGGAGCTTGTTCTGCCCTGTCCTGCCTGCAGGCAACTGGAGGCCATCGTGGTGGTCACAGCATAAAAATTGCAGGGACAGAGCACCAGAGGTGATATAGGATGCTTGAGGTGAGGGGTCCCACAGGGCTGAGCTGGGGCCACCGGTGCACCCCGTACCCCACCGATTACACGGGCAAACTTGCACTAACCCTAGCTCTTCTAAACCTGCAAAAGGATAGCACAACGTCAGGTTTTGCAAATGCATTAAAAGCACCACAAAGAGATGCAGCCTGCCAGGCTTTTCTAAGACAACTCAAATGTTTTTTCCTGACAGATACAACATCGAGCCATTTGCCAGAGACCAGCACGTAGAAAGTGCTTGTTTAAGCATTTGTAAGTGCAAAGGGGCGGGTTTGTGTCAGGCGGAGGCAGCTCGGCTCAAGACCCCGGCAGCTCCGAGTTCCACTTTCAGCCTCTCAACATTACGCTTCTTGCAAACGCCGCTGCACGGTGGTAGCATTTTGCTAACTTTTTGAAAAGACAAAAGCTTTTCAGTCAGTGCATCTCCAAACCACAACGTGTGCCGACAGTTTTACTGTGCTGCCAAGCGCACGGCCACAGCTGGAAGCTGCCACGTGGGACCTGCAGAGCCACAGCAGGGAAACTCTTCCTCTGAGCTGCTGCTGCTCCTGCACGCATCCCTCCTGGCAGCACCCTACGCTGGGCTCAGCTAAACCTCATATGCAATGGGGAAGGAGGGGGGGAAGTAACAGAAAAAAAAAACCCAGTTTAGCAAGAAACAGCAAGCCCCTGGCAAACCTAGCGTTTCGAGACATGTACTGCCGTGGGAGCCACAGCTGCTGGATGAGGCTGAAGCTCCAGGTCCTTCCGGGGATCGATGCTGTCTCCTCCCCACCATCACCTGCACATCGGTTCCTGTCCCTGTGCCCCAAAATCTGCCCTGCGTAAGCTGGAGGGAAAAATTTTAACAGCAGCAGCAAGAGGCCACAAGGCTGACTTGAGCGGCAGGATACTTAAAGCAAAGGCATGAAGGAAAATATAATAGGACCTACAGAAAAGGTCTGTCCATCTGAAACAGCTACGCTGCACCGTGGGCGGGGGCTGCGCAGACCTGTGGCTCCTCGGACAGCCTGGCAGGGCGAGCCGGTCTTACCTGGGCCAACGCAGGACCCTCCAAGGCTAAGAAACAGTCTAAGCGATGGCTTTGATGAGCTGCTCCGAACTGGGGAGATGCTGGTGAGGCCCCTGGTCCGGCCCCGCTCTGCCGTTAGCAGCTGGGGTCCCACACGAGCAGCTGGTCACAGCCCTGGGGTCTGGGGCAGCACTCCAAACCTGATGGCATGGGAGCGTCAGCTTTGGAACAGATTCAGGCTGAATTTCGCCCAAATGTAGATAGAAAATACCTCAGGGTGCTTCTGCAGGTGGGGAGAGGAAAGCCTATTTCATCCCATCCATCCCATTAAACCCAGCAAGAGGCAGCATTACATGAGAGCCAGGGATGAAGATGTGGGTTGACCAAAGGAGCCCCCAGTAACCAGAGGGGCATCGGGGCACTCCCTCCAGTTCCCCATGGCTGGTCCGAAACCTCCATCATCTGCACCACAGCCCGGCCACAGCTGAGCTGCCTCATGTGGTGCACATCCCACCCCACATTTCTATATCCCCAAAAGGCCCAGAGGCACCGGGACCCTTTCCAGCAGGGCAGGAAAGGCTGGGAGATGCCCCCCACCCCCACTACACTCCCCCTACCCCCAGCCCCAGCACTTACTGCCCCATTCCAGGACGTACCAGGACAGAATCACCAGCCGCTTCGCCCCAGGGATCTTGTGTACCAACGTACCTGGCTGCCGCAGACAATGCAAAAACCTGCAGCCCGGTCAGCGGCTGAGGTTTCAGCAGCTCTGGCAGCAGCAGCCTAAGGCTTGTTCAGCCAGCACTGCTGGAAAACGCAGCTCCATCAGTCGGAGCAAAAAGAAATCCAAGCGTGATATAATGAAACAAATAATCAGATAAAACCCTTCGTACCGTGTGCTTGGAGCCTTCCTGCTCTGTGGTTTGGTAAAGCTCACGGGCAGCGGTCCTCTACTCCCACCTGCCCAACATTCAGCTCAGGGGCTGCAAACTCGCCCGGCGGTCCCCAGCCCAGGGCTCAAAGCCCAGCCTGAGTCCCCCAGGGAAAAGCCCCGCATGTGGGAAGCAGAAAAGTGATGGTTTGGAGTCAAATGACCCAACAGGACCCACATGAGTCCCTCTGCAGCCCCCGCTGTTGTACCTGCACACCCCCGTGCTGCCCACCGCAGCAGCCCCTTCACTGCTTCTTCACCCCCAGGAGGAGGAGGAGGAGGAGGAGGAGGAGGAGGGTGAGGAAGGCATCTGGGGATCTCTCCACTTCCTCCTCTCCCACAGATGCTGCAGCCTGGCACGGGGACGAGCAGCAGCAAAGGCTCCCCGCAGCCATAAACCCCAGCGCAGCACCCACTGCACACCCCGGGGCTGCCATCACGGAGGTGACAGCAGGGACCGGGCAGGGCTGGTGGCAGCCCCAGTCCCACTCGGGCCCCAGCACCCACAGCCCCAGTGCCTGCAGCCGGGCCGCGATGCCGGATGCGCAGTTCCCCCTGCCGGCACCCGGGCGCAGCACCCACGGCCACGGCTCCACGGCCCCAAAGCCCCAGCCTGGGAGGAGGCACACATGCCAGGGAGGAAATCCTATTTGCAGCAGCCAGGACAGACCCAGCCACAAGATCTCAAGTGACTGTGCCCAAGCAAAGGGATTCTGCAGGGACAGAAATGCTGCATCTGCAGAGAACAACCTGGGGGAGCTCAGCCTCTTCGGTGGAAAAAAAGAGCAATTTCAAGACATCAGAACGGCTGCCCAGCCTGGAGCACCGGGGTGTTTCTCTGCAGCCACGCAAGCAAGGAGGAGAGACTGGGTGACGCATTAAGTGTCTTTAATCCAAAGGACTGAAGAGCAGACCGGAAAGATTAGTATAAGCCAACAGACAGGGGGAGAAAAGGAAAAAAAAAAGGAAAAAAAAAAAGAAAAAAGGATAAAACCAGTTTTTAAAACAAATTAAAATTCCATACAGTGTCTAAAAGATCACCTAAAAACTAAACATTGCCTTAAAAAAATTTTTTTCCCCATTCAAACACATTTAACGCAGTGAAACATTGTGACAAATAATAATAATAATAATTCATGTACTAAAGACTTCAGAGCAGCCATCCTGCTCCTGGGAGCGGAGGATCGCTCCCAGTCCCTGGGGAGCCGGCGGCAGGAGCAGCCTCCTGGCAGGACCCACGCCGGGGGGGCAGCAGGACCCCCAGCCCCAGCCAGGGAAGGGGCAGTGCTGCCATCCCAGCTCAAGCTACAGCCCCGTGGCATCTCCACCCCCTCCCCACGCCACCCACTTTTCCCCCAGGGACCCCCAGGACAGCATCTTCCCCGGAGCTGGGGGCTGCGGGAGGGGGCAGAGGCAGCGGGGAAGCATCTTTTCCCCACGTTCCCGCAGCGTGGCGGGGATTCGGGGGGCCCTGGCCTCCTGCTCGCACCTCGGCCCCCGCCATCTACCCCTGAGGTCAGAACTGGATTCCAGGCACAGGTACAGGCTGCAGTGGCCACGGCGGGTGGGGGAGCCACGCACAACTCCGCACCCACGGACACGACACACACCCCACGCACAGACAGACAGCAACACAGACGGCGCTCGCGGGGAGCCCTGCACGCCGCCGGGTAGAGTCAAGGCTTCCAGGTCAGGGAGGGTTCGGGGGTGGCTTTGGCTACCGTGCTTTAAAAGCAGCAGTTTTCCAGGCCAGCAAAGCAGCACAGTGCCCACGGGGACCCCCCACGCCAGCCCTGCCATGCAGGGTGGGACAGGAGAAGAGGCAGCTCTCCTTCCCTGTCCCCCTGGCCCACTCCCAAGCCCGAAGCCCATCTCTAGCCAGCATCCAACGCAGGGAACACGCTGTCTGGTTTTCAGCTCTACAGTAGTTTTTAAAAAATATTTATGTTATATACCCTAAAAAGGTGACCACAGGAATTTCCATGTTTTTGGAAGGAAGGAAAAGAAAATCAAAATAAAAATAAAAACCATTTCACAAAAGAAAAAAAAAATCCAATTGTCGGCAGCGTTCACCTACAAGACAAAACCCCCGGCCACCGCGTGTGGATCTGACCGGGGAATCTTACCGCCTGCTCCGGAAAGGTCAGAAACACAGGTGAGTAGCTAAAAATAACTAGTCTGGTATAAATGTCTGAATTCCATGCGCTTGATATAACAGTCTGTCTCTTTTTGTCTTTTTTCTTAAAAAATATATATATATAGTTATTGCTTTCTCAAGGGCCGGCGAGCTCGGGGCACCCTCAGTGGGGGAGCGCGGCAGGCTCAGTGGGGTTTGCTTTCTTTCGCCTCTTCATCAGCAAAGGGTTTGAGGAATCTTCGATTTTCTTGATCTTGATTTGTTCGTAGTCCACTCGCATGGTGGCCAGCGCGCTCGTCATCTCCTCCTGCGGGCAGGCAGCACAGGCAGCACCGTCAGCAAAGCCCCGTGTGGGCGCAGCCCGCAGCCCTCCCGGGGCAGCTGCCCCCCTCCGACCCCCAGCGGGAACAAATTGCTGCAGGGGCTGAGGATCCCACCACCAATTTTTCCAGCCCCCTCCCAAGCGCAGATCTCCCTGGGAGCCAGCACGCTCGCATCGAGCCCGAATTAGCCCGGTTTGCAATGAGAAGGCAGAAGCGGACAGTCCCCAGATGGCACCCGGGACACAGAGCGTTTCAGGCAGTCATGGAGAGAGGTTTTACCTTCACATCCTCCCACAGATCCTTCTCCTCTTTCAGCACGCGGCTGGTATGCAGCGGGGTCTGGGGCACCTGCATGGATTGCTGCCGAGAGAGCGGAGGAGTGTCAGCCGAGAGTCGCGAGCATCCCATCCTGTCCCCATCCCCACTCCATCCCGCTGCTCCATCGACCCTGCACTCACCATGATCCAGGGGTGGTTCATGAACTCCGTTATCGTCATGCGCTGGGTCGGATCCGTCTTCAGCAGGTTGCGGATCAGCTGCTTAACTGGAAGGGTTTGTGCAGTGCTGGGTGTTAGCAGGTCCCAGGGTGGCTCTCCCTGCGCTTCAACCCAAGCCAGCGGGCCCAAAATGCCTGCACGTGCCTCCCGTCCCCTCCGTGCCACAGACCTCACCCTGGTCAAACCCTTCAGCAAAACCCTCTCGAGCAAAGAGGTGAAGCTGCTTGCACCACTGAGAGGTGACCCACAACATGCCCAGGATTCCCCCCAGCCTTCGCAGTGCTGCCAGACACAGGGCTGACCCCAAAGGGAGACCCCAGCCGGGGGACGAGCCATCATGGGGACCAAACTTACCTTCCTCTGACACTTCAGACCATTCGGGGTTGGGAAACTCGTACTGGCCCATTCGGATTCGCTTCTTCATGCCAGGCGAGATGGCCAGGCCGTGGTTGGAGTAGAAGGGGGGGTACCCACACAGCCTGCACCGGGAGAGGGAGCAGAGAGTCAATGCGTCACCCCAAAACCCTCCCCAGCAGCGCCTGCGGGGCACGGGGCAGCGCCAGGAGCAGTGCAACTGGGAAAGGTTCAGCCCTGCCAGCCAGCAGACGAGCTCGAAAGCTGCATCCCCGCTCCTGACCTCGGCGGGATGGAGAGGGACCCGTCAGACTTACAGAATGTACATGATGACGCCGAGGGACCACATGTCACAGGACTTGTCATACTTCTCCGGGCCCAGCACCTCCGGGGCTGGTGAAGAGAGAAAGTCCTGAGTCAGAGCGGCGGTGCCAGGCGAGAGGGATCTGACCATCCCGTGGAGCTGCCAAAGAGCTGCCTGCAGCTCCGTGCAGTCTCAGAGCAGCGCGAGCGCTGCTGCCCAGGCTTCAGCGTGGCCATGCAAGCAGCAGAGGCAGGAGCAGGGCAGGGTGGTGCCACCTCGCAGCCCCAAGCCCAACACGAGAGGCTGCAGCACGGGTATGCAACATATTGGCTGCGCACACCAACACCGTGCTCAGAGCGGCCCACCCCGCATGCACCAGCGAGCAGCAAACACAGCACCCACCTGCACCCACAGCAGTCCCCAGTCCCAAGCATCCCAGACAGGGGTCATCCCCAACACCACGCTGCGACTGAGGCTCTGGGCTGGATGTAGGGGTGATGGGTTGCGCGTGGCACCCTCCAAACCTCCCCGGCTCTGCCCTGCAGCCCTGCAAACCTGCAAGCTCATACCCTCCAGCCACTTACCCACGTAGTACGGCGTGTAGCACGGAGTGGCCAAGGAATTGTGCGTGGTGGTTTCTTTAGCAAAGCCAAAGTCCGTGAGTTTTAGCACAGCATTGGGCCTTTTGGAGGTGTACAAGAGGTTTTCCGGCTGTGAAAACACAGGGAAGAAGGAGTAAGCAGAAGAGCCGGAGCAGCCTCGGCATTGCCGTGGGCCAAGCGGGGCTTGGCACCACCGGGCGAGTGTGCAGCATGGTACCTTCACGTCCCGGTGCGCGATGTTGATCGAGTGTAGGTACTGGATGGCTTCCCCAATGCTCTTCATTATCTCTGAAGCCTCTGAAGCAGAAAACATCATCATCAAAAGCCTTTATAAGCAAGCTACAACAAGCACCACTCCCTGGGTTACTCTACAGGCCAGGAGCCAAAGAGCATGGCTGAGGCCAAAGGAGCTTCCTCTACCCAAAGTCCCCCTTTCCAAGCAGGAGCACTCCACCAGCACCCACCCCTTGGCTGGGAGCCTGCAGCAAACGAGAGAGAAGCTCCCAGGAGGAGGGATGGGGCAGGCTCCAGCCATTGATCCCAACACCCAACCACACAAGCCCCAAGGAGGGGCTTGCTCTGGGGTGGGGGGGGCTGACCCAGGCCCCAGCACTGCTAGGGATCCCAAATCTGTAGGGAAACCAGCTAGGAAAGCTGTTCCCCGTGGGATATGGGGGAAGCGGGCTCGGGGTTTGGGTTGCATGAACACTTCTCCTGGCCACAGGAGCAGAGGGGATGAGATTCATGAGATCTATGAGAACGACAGGACCTAGTCTCCATTTTTTGGAGGGGGGTGCATGTTTCTGAAGGTCACTGAAGCTCCTGCCTGTGCTGGAGTGGGATGGACAAAGCCCAGGGGCAGCTGAGAAAACATCCCCAAACCCTGCTCTCAAGTGAGTGTGAAAAGCAGGGCCACTTGCACCCACATTCCTCATTCCTCAAGAGCAAAACCCTGCTGGGGATTCAAAAGAGCGACTGAGGGAATGAGATGGACCAAAAACGCTCCTGTAAACAGCAAGAAATGGTCCAAAGATGAAACTCCACGTCCCCACGGGCTCCGTACCCCGTTCTGTGAATGCCTGGTCTCCCCTGTCTTGAATTCGGCTGAAGAGCTCCCCGCCGTCCAAGCTGGAAGAGAAGCAGGCTGCGTTAGATGCTGCAGCGCCCATCCCACACCCCGGCACAAGCGGTACTGAAACCTCTGATGCTCAGCCAGGAGCTGCACAAGCTCAGCAAGAAACAAACCCCTTCTTCACCCAAGCCCTTGGGTCGGTATTTCTGGGCACGGGGCGTCTCAGAGCCTCCTCCTTCCAGAAATGAGCAGGGCAGAGGCTTCGCACCGGCAGAGGTGCCAGGTGCAAGCGGACGTGGTCTCCCCACCAGCCCACAGAAACACATTTACAGTAAAGACAGCAAACACGGCTTGAACGTGGCGAGAGAGCTCCCGGCATGCCTGGCCTTATTTAGCTCACAAGCCAACCGCCTTGCCGGCGCGCTAACCCCATGCAGAAGTGCTGAGCAAAGACTGTGGCACGAGCAAGGTGTCAGCAACACTGACATGGGCTCACCGATGGGATGGGGGAGGCAGAGACTGAACCTCACTGCAGCAGAGCAAGCTCTCACGTGAGGCGTTGGAGAAGAACCGTGGAAGCCTTGGCGTGGTTCCCAAAGGCTCCCCAGGTACCCTAAGGAAAACCTTGGCTCCCAGAGAGATCAGGAGTGAGATCAGAGATAATTCTCCATGAGATCGGGGTAACGCTGCTTCCTGTCCCTGCCTTATCTAACTCAAGCAGAAATGGTTTCTGGCTTTCCCAGAGCAGATAGCATCTCCTGCCAGCGCCCTTGACATTCACTGGACATCTGCAATACAGATAGCATGCAGCTGCCGGGGCCAACCGCTGCATGGAGCGTGCGAGGAGACACACCGTGCTCACGCTGAAAGTCAAATGCTGCCTTGTGTTGGGTGTCACACCAAGAGCATCCCTCGGACAGCGGGGAGCTACCGCAGAGACACGCTGCAGGCAGCCGTCATTGTCCCGGGGACTTGCCTCCTACCATTCAGCTACCGCTTTCTTCCCACACAAGCAGATGCGCCGCACAAACCTTTCCCATCCGCAGCTGCCCAGTGTCCCGGCACGGTTCTCAGAAGCCTCTTCCCACACAAGAGCCACTCGTGCGGCTGCCGTGCTGCCTGCCCTGGCGCTGCTCGCAGTGCTCCTTGCACCCGCTGCCCCCCCAGGCAACCTACCAGCTTGCCAGAGGAGAGGTTTTGGCAAGGAAGCTGCATCAAATCACAGCTGCGGTTGGGATGTGGTTTCAATACTTTCCCCTTCATTCCTCCTCCTCCCCAGGTTATATCAAACATCTACCCAAATCAGAGTTGCTCAACTGCTGCTGCAAGAGGTGCGACGGCATTAAAGATGTGTCAGCTTGGCTTGGCTGCGTGCTGCCCAGCAGACCCCACCGCAGGCTGCTGGGGCGCCAGGAACTGACTGAACTGACTACCCCGACTTTCAATGGCCAAAGCGAGTTTGGTTACGATCTATCTGCAGTGAGAAGCACAGGCCTGAGGCCTCCCGAGAGCCGAGCGAGTTTTCAGAATGACTCAGAGCCAGCGCAGCTCCCACCATCCCTCCAACGCCAGCGGTGCAGCACCTATTCCAGGACTTGCATCCCTACAGCTCGCAGGTTGCTTCTCCCAGCACAGCATCTCCCTGGGGTCCCCAGCACGCGGACAGGGGTGCAGGAAGGTGCTCGCCCCACTTTTGGCATCACGCCACCGTCCCCGCAGGGCTGCGGGTGCCTCTGCAGGGAGAGCCCACCCGCAGCGGCGGCACCAGGGACTCACCACTCCATGACGATGAGCAGACACTTCCTCCCCTGGTAGAGGTTCTCGTAGACGTCCATGATGCGGACGATGTGCGCGCACTGCGATGCCCTCCAGTGCAGCTCCACTTCCCTGCGGGCCTTCGGGCAGTCCTGTAGCATCTGCAAGAGGAGCGAGACCCTGTCAGCCGTGAGCACCCAGGAGAGCCGGGCTGCTGGCACAGTGCCCGCCCGGAGAAGATGCAGGGGTAAAGGCCGAGCGTGGGTGCTCTCTGCGGGAGGCATCGAGGCGAGCTCCAGCACGCTCTGTGCAATGCCTCCATCCCCATCTAGTGGGAAGAGTGTGAAGCCGCCCGTTCTCATAAGCTTCTTGCCCTCCCTTCCAAGGTGGGTAAAAGCTTATCCGGGCTGTCTGCCACCTCTCTGCCCTCTGAGCTGCCTCCTCAGGTGCCTGGCCAGCCTGTGCCACCAACCCACAAGACTTCCTACTGCAGTTATGAACAAGCTTCTGCACGCTGCTACCTACACCGCTGCGCCCTCGGGTGCCACCAAGCATCCTCGCTCTCCCCTTCACAGCCCCCTGGCAGCGCTGCCCACCCATCACCTCCCGTACAGCAGCCTCTGCTCCGTGGGACTGGCAGGACCCTCCAGCTCTGTGCCCTTACGCATGGGCCAGGCACAAAAGCACCCTCACCGTGGCTTCAGAGGCCACCAGCACCCAGCCGCGCGTGCCTGGGGAGGGGACAAAGCAAACAGCCAGATGTTCCCTAAATAGCAGCTTTTCTCACAAGCAGCAGCAGCTCTTTAATGAGGCCCTCACCCTTCCCAGAGACAACTCACAGTTCCCAGGTGCAGGAAGGATTTGCTTGTCTGTCACAGGCTATTAATTACCATGTTTGTCAGGATAAACAACCAGCCTTAATTATTATACTCCTAAATATAGAGCAACAAACGTCTCTATCTTGAGCACAGTTCATTTTCCTTCCTGCCTCTCGGGGCCAGGCTCAGTGAAACACCCCAGAGCAGGTCTGCACCTCGGTGCGGCAGTGGGCAAAGGTGCGTGGAAACACATCCCCACCCACCGCGTGCAGCAGCAGAAAACAACGGGTTTGGTCATTTTACCAAGACAGACACAGAAATTTACTTCTTGCCCCTCTGCCCTCCTCTCCCGGCCGAGCTCCTGGGGCTGCTCAGCGAAGGAGAGCACCCAGCCGGCAAGCAGAGGAGCATCAGCCCCTGGGATGCTTCGCTGGCCTGGCAGGACCCGAAACAGCGCCCAGTGCACGGCAAGGACCCCTCTGCCGCAGGGGGGATTTCACAGGAACAAGAGTTAATGCTTGCTGCAGCCCCAAACGACGCGCACTGCCTGTTCATAAATGAAAGGCTCCCTGATGGCGCTCACGTGAGCCCTGGCAGAGTAACGGCAGTTTGCACTCCTGTCTGCACAGCGCCTGCCCTTTGCCACAGGAAAAGGGACAAACAGGATGTGCCTTTTGGCCACCCACCTGTAACCTCGATACCTGGGTGCTTGGTCACACCTCTCCCACCTCCTCGGCTCTCCGGCTTCCCGAGGCGGAGGAAACCTGTGCCGATGGACGGGGCGCAGGGTGGCTTCTAGCATCAAAACATCTGGAAGCTCAGTGAAGACCAAGGTGGCCAAGCCACCCTTCGCACAACCCTTTGACATCATTTGCACCGGCAGCCTCGGGGCAAAAGGAAGACGGGGGCAGGAGGTTGGACAGTCCCTCCTTGCTCCTCTATTGCTTAATTACCCTAAAAACCGGATCCTGCCGAAGCCATAAGCAAGCGTAGCGCCAGCCCCCCCCCCAACAGCCGTGCTGGCAGGGAAAGGGCCTGGAGAAAAGCTTGGTTATTTGCAGCTCCACTCCGAAGAGCCTGGCGCAGGACGCCAGGAAGCTGAAGAGAAAAAAAACAATTTGTAATTACACGCTGGGAAAATTGAACAGCAGGAAGCAGACGGTAAACATCATTCCGCACAAGACAAACGGGACATGTACAGAAATATATATCCAATTTTTAGAGGTCACTCAGAGAGCTTTTAAAGGAACTTAATTGTATTTCTAATGAACTAGGAGGCAGCAGCCTCCATTACCTGTACTAGCACAGCCCTGACGTTTGCTTTTGTACCCGGGCACCCGCAGGCGAGCAAACAGCTGCCCCGGCGCTCTCAAAACGCCCTGGCTGCAATTCAGCTGCACCACCAGCCAGCCTCCCTCCGCTCCCCTGCCAGCCGCGGGATGGAGAGGCAATGGAGAGGCTGCTCACCCGGCTGGGAGAGGCAGATTAAGCCTCGTTAAGAGAACGATTTGGTCTATTTAGGAAATGTTCCCAGTGGCAGGTGACAGTGGCGTGATGGGGAGCTGAAAGCCAGATGCAATGAGGCTGCATGGCGAAGGCCACTACCACTGCAGGGGAGTGCAGGAGGGACATGGCGATGCCCAAACCACGGTAGAAGCAACCAGGCCCAGCATCACGCACCGCTCCCACAGAACCGCCGTCCTGCCCTCGGCACAAAGCACCGGCTCCCTGCGCCCCACGCAGCTGGGGACGTGCTGAGCACGGTGCAGGGGTGGGAAAGCACCGTTTGCTCCCGGTCCAGGCAGGGGAAGGGCAGCGCTTCCACCAGTTTCTCCTCTTCAGACAGCAGCCGACAGCTCCCGCAGCCGACAACTGTCCCTCCCGCTCCCTCCTCCGCTCCTCGGCCGGTGAAACCACCGGTGGGTGACGTCCTGGCATGACAGGCGTTGCTCCGGTCACAGGAACTCCGCATCAAACGTATTTGGGTGTGTGTGTGGTAACACTGCCCGGATCCCTAATTTAGCTCCAGTATCCAGGGCAGAAAGATTTATATTTCTTGGCTTGCAACGAGGAGGCTGGAACGGGAAAAGCACCTCGTGTTTCCCTGAGGTTCAGCAAGGGTGAGCTGCCCCCATCCCACCCCAGCTGAGGGAACCAGCCTGGGGACACTGTGCCCTCCCACTGGCTTCAGAGCAGCTTCAGAAGCAGGAGATTTTGCAACCGCGGTAATCCAGAGTTAACCCTTTGCCGAGGGGAGATGGCAGCAGATGTGCAACCCGCCGGAAACCCCCAACAGCCCACAGCTGCTTTCCGTTCAGCTTTTCCATCTCTGATCTCTTGTTCCCGCTCCAAGGGAAGGCTCCTTGGAGATCAAACTCTGCGTTATTTCTGATGGGAAGCGTTGCAATACCTGCTCAGCTCTCACCAGAGCAGGAGTTGAGGGCTCCAGCACCGGGGCAGCAGCTGAGCCCAGCAGCCCGAGCTCCGCAGCGGGCAGTAACCGGATCCCCGAGTTACACAAGTGTCCCTGGGACAAGGGGCAAGGGCAGCGCTGCGGAGGGGGCTCAGCCGCCGCCTCCGAGCAAAGCCAGGTTTCCTGCACAGAGGAGTCACGTGCGTTTCTCTTTACAGGTTAGAGCGCTTTAGATGTTTGCTTTGCAGCCAGCTCCGGTCTCCGAAGCTCCCCTCATCACCAGAGCACACCTCCGTGTCCGGGTGTCCCTTCAACACCGTGTGGGACAGGGGACAGCCGGGAAAGCTGTGCCTCCCCAGAGCCCTGCACCATCCCATCTCTGCTTCCCACCAGGGCAGGAAAGGAGGGAGAGCTGGGAAAGGGCCACTTCGCCCTCATCGCAATTAGGGAGGAAATTCAGCTTTCAGCCACATTTCAGCTCTCCTCACAGCAGCTTGACACCTCCGAGATTTTGGCAGACGGCATTTGCTACCATCCTGTGCCTTGGCTCAACCCAGGTCCCCTAGGAGCCATTACATGCTACGAGAGAAATTAGTTATGAGCAAAGCTAAACACGCTCATTAGCTTCGCTAAACCCCTCGAGCCAAGGTCAGCAGACGGCGCAGCCCAGCCCCTGCGTCCTACGTGCTCGGGACACCCCCCCCCCCCCGGCAGCAAAGGCTTCTCCCAGGCTCCCACAGCAGCTCTGGACTTTTCACCACCTTTGAAAGACAAGCCCTGGAAGCAGCTCCTAAAACTGAAACAGCTCATCAGGGCGTCTGCAGGGGAACGGCAGCCACCCAGCAAACCCAAACCGGGGCAAGCCACCTCTGCAGCGCAAGAAACGGGGCTGCAAACCGAGCGGGCTCCAGCCAGCCCTGCTGCTCCCCACAGTCATCAAAAACGAGCTTCAGCTCAAATGAAAGGGCTGGAGGCTCTGTCCTCTTCGCTTAGCAGCACGTCGAGCTGAATTTCCTCCCCATCATCTCATGCCAAGCGCAGCGAAGGTGGGTGGGCACGGGGAAAGAAGGAAGACGCCAGAGAAAACAAGGGGGCTGGAGCCGCTCACGTTCCCTCGCCCGCGCGTGTCCTCAGGCACCACTGATTCAGTCTCGCCTCCTCCTCCTGGGAGGATGAGCCGTGCATCACAGCAGGTTCACCCAAGAAGCTCCCTACTCCATTTGGGCAGGAGGCCCCAAACGACACCATCCCGCTGCTGCTCGCCGTGGGTACCACCGCAGCCCCTCAGCGAGCCACAAGAACACGCTGCGCTTGCTCAGCTTGGCAAGACGGCCCTGTCCGAGAGCTTGCAAGGGAAAACTCACCTCCCATGGGCAATTTCCACAAGAACTGAGAATCGGGCACATACCGGCACGCCAAGCTGTTCATTTTCCAGGGCTTCCCCTCTTTGCTCTGGCTCCACGCTCACCTTGGGCACCCCAGCTGTTCTTGCAGGCAGGGTATTTTTATTTCCGTGTGTATTTTGATCACACCCGACTCACCTCTGCTCCCAGCAGAGCAGCACGCACTGCATGCCTTGCCTGTGCGGCAACCGCCCCTCCGTCAACCTCCTGCAACAGGACCCGCAGGAGCGTGCCCACGCCACGCCACCCCAAGGAGCTCCCCTCAGGACCTGTCTGCACCACGGGGGTTAAAATAAGCTGTTCTTAAGTTGCAATAAAAATAAACCTACAGTAAAGAAAAGGCAGGCTGACATCCTCCCCGAGTTATCAGCAGGGGAGCAGAGCAGAGGTTCCCCCGCCTGGACTGCACACACAGGCTCCGGGTTCCCCTGACTGGGCTAGCACAGGGCAAGGAGCATTTTTTTCCTAATAAAGCAAAAAGGTTTCTCTTCAAAGGATTTGCCTCTTCTAATCTTTCTATGTGAACTGGTTGCCAACTGGTGTCAGCTGCTTAACACGTTCGTAGAGCCGGTGCTGGATGCTTTGCACATGCAGGTCCCACCTCGCAGCACTGGGAAGACAAACCCCCATCGCCCCCCGTGCCCACCTGATGAGGCACAGCGCTGGGGGACCCGGATTAAACTGATCATCTCCCGTGTGTCTTTTTTCTGCCTTTAGTGCCAGCACGTTTGGGGACCCCACAGGTAACCGCCCTGAAGCTGCTCCAGCCTCCGCTGGAGGCGGTTCGGAGGGAGCAAGCAGCAGAAGAGCACGGAAGGAGCAAAGCTTTGTTCTACTTATACTGTTTATTAACTACGGAAGAGAAATAAAATCATGAGTCCCAAAGCCCATAAAAGGAATTATGTTCCAAACACATGGAAATTCATCGTTCAATCACAATGCAGTAATGACGAAACGTGCGGCTCAGGAAACCTCCCCCACATCATCGTGGCTCTTTATATAAACTTTTACATTAACCCTATCCCCGCTGTTTACATCCACCACCACCAGCAGCACTCAGAGGCAACGGGACTTTCCTAAACTGAGGATCATTTCTGCTCTGCCCATGCACACGGAGCCGCGGTCAGTCCCTGCCTGAAGAGCTTTAAGCCCCAACAGACCAGGCGAAAGCCTCATCCGCAGGTTCATTTTACCCGGGGAAAGCCAGAGAAGAGAAGTGACGTGCCCGGAGGAGGAGCTGCGCATGGGTCCCGCAGCGTCCTGCTCACAGCGTGCCCCAGCCTGCCACGCCGGGGTGACTATTTAGAAGGGTGGCTGCTGCTCCCTGATGGAGATGGCTTCATCAGAGCCTCACGGTTTGCAAGGCAGGACGGTACCAGCCACCAGCTACCTGCCTTCTGGAGGGACGGTGCCTGGTGCCATCAGCGCCCGGGCAGATGCTGAGGCTTTGACCGTTCAGGACACGAGCACGCCCGGCTCCATGCGTTAGTGCCTTCATCCCCACCGCCGTGAACAAAAGGTCATCCTCCACATTCACTTGCCTTGGGGAAGATGGAGAGGTTGGAAAAAGCGTCCCAACAAGAGAGAATTATTCAGATTACACACAGCTACGAACGGGGAGCGAGCCTGGAGACGCAATTCAGGCCGAGCAAACACAAACTGACACACACGCTCGAGCTGCTCGGCCGCATTCTCCGAGTCTGAATTATCGGAGCGCTTGGAGGAAGACCCGGAGCCATCGCGGCGAGCGCAGGGAAAGCCTTCCCACCGTACAGCTGGAGACAAGCAATAAGCCAGGCATGAAGAAGCTGCGCGTGCGAGGGGCGAGCTAAAGACCCCTCTAGAAGCAGCCAGCGCGCTCGCAGAGGCAGATGTCGGAGCGGGTGGGCTCATCCCTGCTCCTGTGGGCGATTTTGCAATGGGGCGGAGGATGGAAACGGGGCGAGCGAAGAGGCGGCTATTGCACCGCGCTTTCACAAGGAGCACCAGGGCCCCGCTCGCCCACAATGGTTGCACAACCCGCCATGCCCCGTGTGCTGCCAGCTACCCGCCTGCAGCTCCCATGGGGGTCCGTGCCCACGGCGGGGGGGATGCTCGGGGACCCCCACTCACCCACAGCCCGCTCCTCCCCAGGGCATCTGCTGAGCATTTCCTCACCCCGCGACAGATGCGGCAGCTATTCAGCCTTTTCAGGCTGCAACAAAAGCCTCTCCAGGCACACAAAGGCAAAGAGCAGAAGAGAAGCCCAGGCTTAAATAAGAGCCACCTGCCAGGGGCCCGTGCCCCCCCCCCCCCATACAATCGGGGTGCTGCCCCCCGGCCAGCCCTGCTCTGCAAAGCCCATTTCTCAGCAGCAAAAATATGCTTGGCCCATTGATTTCAAGGAGATGAAGCTCCAAAGGGGGTGCCCCGAAGCAGTGCCCTGGATGCTGAGGGAAGGGCCACCAGTGCAGTGGGGACACTGGGGACAAGGGCGTAGGGAGGGGACGGGGAGGTGGTGGGCGGGAGGGGGCTGCGAAACTCATAGGAAAAGTCAAAGCAGGTAAATGGCAACAAGGCGGCAGCGTGAAGCATCCCTGCTGACTCACAGCACCAGCAGCAGGCTGGAACTGGTGTTTAATGGAGAGAAATAAATAGTTTCAGCTTCACGTGTCTGAGAAAAAAAAAAAAACAAAATTAGGGGCCCATTCAGTCCCAGGCTTTTGTTTTGGGATCATCCTCTTCTCCCCGTACATCAGAAGCAGCACTGGGTTTTGGGGACTCACCCGATGCTCATCTCTCCAGGAGGCACCAGGGCTGGCGTTAGGAGCCAAGACCTCAGCCCAGGCATTAGCCATGGTTAACAAAGTCCCCATGGCCCACCACGCAGGGGGACGCCCCGGGAGGTCCCAGGGAGCAGATCCGGCTGGAGCGATGGAGCCACCACCCTGGCCAGGACCTCCAGGATGTTGGATTCACGGGGACAAAGGGGTCATGACGGCCAAAATGCCCCAATCCAGCCCATCCCTTCCCACAGGCATCTGAGATGTCACTTCCCACCAGGAGTCACCACGATGCCGGGCTGGGAAGCCCGAGCAGGGAAGGAAGGCAGCTGCTCCGGGGCGGGGGGACGCTCAGGGGCCCCTCTCTGCAAACCAAACCACTGCAGCCCCCCCACGCCTCCGCCGCATCCCCCGGCAAGGACACGCTGCAGCCGCCGGGGCCTTTTAACCGCACAATACAAAGCGAAAGGAAAATAAGAAGCCGCAGGAGGGGCGGACATCTTCACATGAGACATGGCTGCAGCCAGCAGATCTGCTCCACGCACAGCCCCTTTACTGCCGCCTCCTTGCAAAGCTTCAGGGCCGGGGTCAGCTCCTCCTTCCAACGCCTCCCCAAGCCCCATCCCTTGCCAGATCTCCTACCGGAGCTGCTGAGCTCGTGAACGGAAAAGTGCACATATGTGCTTTTATGATAGGAAGTGGTTGATATTCGCAGGCGTGATTAATATAGAAGTAAACACTAATGTAAACCATTAACTCAGCGCTGACCTATGTCCTTTGCACTTCCCTCTTGCAAGCACAGCTTGAAAAAACCCCTTATCACCACGCTGGCACCCTCACTCCCCCGGCACGGCACGGCGCCACCTCCGCCAGCCCTCTGCACCGCGGCTGGCGGCTTTCCCTCGCATATCAGACAGACGGACAGCCCGGCTCAGCCTCCACCATGCAGCCCACGGTCAGCACTAGGTGCTCGAATCATCTTTTTGGGTGCCTTGCTCCATCAGCACCGGCGCGATCCTGGGGACAACACTGCCCGACCTCGCCATTCCCACCAACCCCAGGGACAGCTTTGGGGGGATTGCCTACACCTACATCCCAGAACTGCTTCCTTTAAAGCTGGAATTTATTTAGGGGAGAGGCTCGGACCGCCCAGACCTACGCGTGGAAGCAGAGGAGCCAGGAAGCCCTGCCAGAAGCCCCACTAACACCCACCGCTTCCCGGCAGCCCGGCCTCGCGCTCCTGGGCTCGCGCTCTGCCCAAAAATGAAGTTTCTCGGGGCTCAGCCCATGGGCAGGACCCGCCGTGGGACAGACGGGCGGCTGCCACCCCCTCCCAGCCCAGTGGTCCTGCCTGCTGCCTTTCAGCACAGATCTTAGAGCAGTGTAAATAAATATGTATTAAAATATATCTATTTAAAGAAAAAAACAAAACACAAAGCCTCATCGAGGCCAACCATTCACCCCCGGCACTGGAAGCAGTACGGCCTCGGGATGTGTTTCTTCCACCAGTGCCAAGCCTGAGGAGGGTTTAATTTACGCGCCCTTGAAGCTCGGTGACAACAGCACGTTTTGCACCATTCTCCCCTTTCCTTGGCTGTTTGTTTAGTAGAGTTTTAGCCTCGTCATGGGCTCTGTCACCACCAGGGCACAGCAAACATCTCCCTGAGACGAGGCCAGGGGTGCATACCCCAGTGGTGGTGCCCCACGCACCCCAGGTCACCCCGGAGGTGACGAGCCCCCCGACGCAGGGGCAGGACATGGAGGCGGCAGCTCTGCCTTTGCCAGGCGATCCCTGCAGGGCTGCAGAGAGGAGCATCCCCCCGGCAGCCGAGACCCAGGACATGAAACCTTGGAGGCTTCCGAGAGGTGCCAGTCTAAGGGGATGGCGTTGCTTATACTCGCAGGGTGAACCTGCGCCGGACGTGATGGCCAAAGCGGTTTGGAGGCTGCCAGGGCCTCGGGGCTGGGACCACAGCTCTTCCCTCTACGAGATAAATAGCACCTGTGCTGGGTGGCTACCGCTTTTGTTGACAGCAGGGTTTGTTTTGTGCAGGGGAAGGCCAGGACAGGAGTGACACAGGGATTTCGTAACACGCCTTTGTCTGCACAGGCGCTCGGCGAGGCACCAGCCGCCCTCCTCTCTCCACCTCTCACACAGCAAAAGAGATATAAAGCCTCCAGCCCCATCAGCTCCGATGCAGTCGGATGCGCGAGCCCACCTCCGGGGATGCGCAGGGCAGACGGTGCTCCGGCACGCGCGGGGCCAGGAGAGGGGCTGCTGCAGCTGACCCGCAGCAAGGCACCTAACGAGAAGGGATGCTAATGAAGGAGCAGAGGGAAAGGGGAGGATTGCACCCCACTGGGTGATTAAGAGCTGTTCAGCGGTACGCATCACCCACCATGCTCTTCCTCCTCCGTCATCTCCCCCAAACACCCCCAGGCAGAGCTGCTCACCGAAAGCCAGGGCTGCTTGTGGCTCTCGCTCGCTGCAGCCACCCTGCCATGGCGAGGCTGTCCCTGCACCCCGGGCTGCCCTCCTCCTCCTCCTCCTCCTGCCGCACGGCTGGTGCGCATCCCCAGCGCCTACGAGGACCTGCAGGAGAGCTGGTGGCACCAACCGTTCGCAATGAACCCACCTGGGTTAAGAGCCAAGCAACACTCCAGACTCAAGACCCCACACAACCTATGGTCATACGCTCCCACTTTACCCACCAGAGCAGTTAGTATTTTAGGGGAAATCCTGGACCTTGAAGCAATGCAATGAAAGGCCGAGAGCCTCCTGCCACCCCGCAAGCCCGAGGGGCCGAGCAGGGCGCTCCTCCTCCACCAGCCCCTCTTCCCTCCACACCAGCCATCCTTAAACTCTTTCAGCCGGGAGGAAAACACAGTTGCATTTCTATTTAAAAAAAGCCCTTCTTTGCATCCTGCTGGCACCTCATTAAAGCTCTGAGGACACAGTGGCTATTATTAGCTCCCTCCGGGCTTTCGGCAGCCCCGAGAGCCTCCGCGGCACCTGTTGGCAGCAGCCGGGCGGCCACAGAGCCTGGGAGGTTTGGTGGAGCCCAGACGGAGCCCAGACCACCAGCGTCCCGATCAGCACCGTAACCTCGAAATACCTCAGCCAACAAGCACGGAAAACTCACCACAAAGCACCTTCTCCCCCTGGGCATTACCGAGAAATGCCGGTCTCTAAAGGCTGCTCCCATAAAGGGATCCTGCCCAACAGAAAACGGCACGGAGCAAGGGGTCGATAGCAGAGGTTTTGTACTCTTGCATCCTTTCAATATATAGCAAAAACATATGCAGCCTGGGAAAAGACTCACTGATCTCATGGATGCCCAGTACCCCACTGCCAGACAGTGTTCTCCAGCAGGCTCCTTGATTTCTTACTAAATACAACAGACAGCAAGCGCTTTGGACGCATTTTGCCTGTTCGGAAAGTGGATAAAAGGATAAAAGCAGGGACGTTAAACAAACTAACAAAAAAACCCTACTCCTGCAGCTACGGCTGCTCCCCCGGAGGGCCAGGCTGTTCATCTTGGGCATTCCCATACCCAGCCTTTAAAAAGAAACCTCACCCGACACACAGCCTTACAGACACCAGCTCATCCCGGGGCAGCATTAACTGGGGCCCCCCCGGGAGCAGGGGCAGCCCCGCGGCACAGGGTGGGCAGGGGGAAGCTGCTCTCTCCAGGCTGGCTGGGGGCTCCTGGGTCCTGCTTTGTATGAATTTAAGCTTTTTCAATCCCACTTATTCACCAAAAGGGCTTAGGGCCGGGGGGAGCCAAAGAGCAGACAGGCCAGCCTTTGTGCGGCTCGGCCGCCCGCCCACCCACCCGAGGGCTCCAGCAGCTCCCATGTTTCCCCGTGCAGCCCCTGCAGCAGACTGGAGCACGCTGGTAAGCAGCCGTGCTAGCATTGCCACTGCCCCTGTGGCCCCGCTCCCCTCCAGCTGCCCCTGCAAAGCCTGGAGCAACGCCTCGAGTCAGCAGAGCCTCCGCTTCCCAAGCGAGAGAGAGAGAAATTAAGTCTTCAACAGCCCGTGTGAGCATCACCCCCACTGCATCACCCCCATCTCTCCCACAATGAAGCTTAAGGCTCTTTCCAAGGCGGGTGGGAGGGTTTGGATTCAGGGTGGGTACCAGATCCAGATGTTCGTCACTGGTTAGGAGTTAAGTCACTAAACTCCTCGAGGCACCACCACCACATCCCAGCCGAACCCTCCTTCCAGTGACATTCGCCTGGTTCTTTCAGTGCAGTCTCTGGGGAGAAAGAATCATGAAAGGGATGCTTTGGTAAAACCCAGCCTGTGCTTGGCAGGTCAAGCACCTCTGCCCTTACTGCCAGAGCCCGGCAAAACGGAGTTTAACTGGCTACACCGAGAGCAGCCAGAAAACTCTCCTTGCTCTTTTTAGCTGGACCCAACAGGTTTAGAGCCCTCCCTGCCCTTCAGTTCCTCAAGGTGAAGCCCAGAAATCGGAATATCAGCCAAAAGCACTGCACGCTGAGGCACGTGGAGAACATCATCTTGTACGAACTCCTCCAGACTGCAGCGGAGGGCACAAGCTGTAGACCTGCTCCGAAGCTCCCGGGGAGCAACTCCAGCTCCCAGTCCTCCTGCCCAGCAGCTGCCCGGGAGGCTCCGGAGCTGCTGCTCAGCAGCATGCAAAGACCACATTTTAATGTGTTCATAAACTCCTCAGCATCTTACTCACCCAGGCTTCATCAGCCCAATATTTGCATCTCTAACAACATGCACCGGAGGCAGGGCTGGCTGTCTCCTCCAGCAGCGAGGAGCTGGGCAATAGGAGCACCAGGACACTTCCAAACCCCCCAGGACCTGCAGCGCTTCCCTGCTGACTCCCACCACCCACAGGGCTTCTCCCATCCTGGCAGGGACCTGCTCTTTATCAGCAGCTCTTCCTCACAACAAAAGATACTGGGAGATTCTTCCCCAAAGCAGAGTAAGCAGGGTGGGACCCGAGACAGGGAGGGAGATGTCAGCAATCCTGCTCCGACAGACGCTTGTTCCCAGCGTGAGGGTCCACGGGGTCGGTTCCTTGCAGGGAAAAGCACTGAGGACAAAAGCAAAGGCCTCAGCAAGCCTCTGCTGAGCTCCTGGGCCAGCAAGGGGGAAGATGTCCTCTCTGGGAGCCCAGGCAGGTGCCCGGGCGAGGGCTGCAACACCCTCAGGCTCCCCGAAACAGCCATGCCCCCGTGCTGGGTGCTGCTCTGCCCGCGGCATGGGAGGTACCCACCCAAGAACACCGGATTCGCAGCTCCGATGACTTCCAGTAGATAACCCGGGTTTAAATTTCCCAGCAAGCCCGCCCTTCCCAGCACCGCAGCAGAGCCACTTATGCAAGAGGCGCCAGGGGGGTTTTCTTAGCAATCTGCCCAGTGCAATGGGCAGCAAGGTTGCGAAATAGCTGAAGAGGAAGAGAGAGTCACACCAGGCCCAGAGGGGACTGGGCTAGCAGGAGGCAGCTGTTGCAGGCGACGATGGCTCCCGCAGCCCGGCCGTATCCGAAAGCAGCAGCTACGGGAGCTGCGGGGCCGTGGGAGCCAGCGCTCTGTGGGTGACGGGGTGCCGTCACCCGCAGCGGGGCTGCCTGCGAGCGAGCACAGCCCCTGCCTTTTTGCTAAAACAAGCAGAAATACAGTAAGTTATAACTGTTCTGAAGCAGTCTTAAACACTGAGCCGGTAGATGCAATAAGGCTGTCATTACTACTGAAAATAAAAACATATCCCTGTTACCAGACCAGCTCCCTGCCTTTTTTTTTTTTTAAAGTAGGCTCAGGATAACACGCATACTTTCAGGTTTGTTTTGATCTGATTGCGTCTGCTTTCCCCCTCAACCCAGCCGAGATGCCCAGGATGCCATCCGCATTTCCGAGCAGCGCCGCTTGGACCCGGCTCCCACCCGCACCTATGGGCGCGAGAAGCGACGAGCTGCGGCTACTGGAATTGCAGGCTGACGGGATGCGCTGCCAAATTTCCACAGCAGCCCCAGCTTGTGTTCCAGCCGCATTTCCCTGAAAACACACATTTGGCAGGAGGTCCAAGGAGCCTTTCAAGAGGCTGCCCTAGCTCGGTGCCGCGTACCAGGGCCAGAGGACGCCGGGAGGACAGCAGACGGGGAGAACTGCTGTGCCATTTCTGAACGCTCAGCAGAAGATGCTCCCGCCTGTGTCTGCCCCACAGAAACCCAGCAGGTGCCGCACCCCTTGGGACAGGGACAGCCCAGAGTCCTGACCTGCTGTTACACAGATTTAGCCTGTTCCAGCATCAGAGGCATATGGCAACATCGACCCTGAGCCCAATTTACCCCCCTCTTCTGGGGCCAGCAGAGCTGGAGAGGATGAATTCAAGAGGTACACCCAGGGGAGCTGGCTGCAGCCAGGGGCACACAAAGCGAGGCAGCAAAATTAATTATGATGACAAAGGAAGTGAGTCCACCCCTCTGCTGACCCCAAATCTATAGCCCAAACTGGGTGAGGATATCTAGCAAGAGCAGAGCTGCAAAGTCCTTGCCTGGCTGGGCGCCCCAGGAACATTCAGATCTGGGCTTGCATTTTGAACTTTGTCTCTAGTTTAGGCTACAGCTCACTGGACAGCCAGGCACATAATCACATGCAGCCCTGACGCCAACAGCTTAAATAATCTCATTACATATGACGGCAAACGCTGTGCCAGCTGCAGACCGCTTGAGCCAACGTGCTCACCTGCCTTCTCTGCTGGGAGAGCGTACGTTGTCCCAGCAAAGCACTGCACCGACATAATGCCCTAATCCACAGGAAGATGCTGTGTCCGCCCCAGCAGCATCAGCCTGAAGACAGAGCCACAGCGAAGCTCCGCAGGCTCCCAGCAGTGCTCAGAGAGCAGCCGCAGCGGTACCCCATCCTGTATCCCCCTCCCGACGGCAGGTACCGTCCTAACACCCTCCAAATGACAGCATCTCTGACGAACCTCGTGTTTTAGGTCCTCTCAGGTCAGGGGGATCTACCAGCACTCATGGACTCACGGCCATTAGTCCCTTCCCGAGGCCACGAAGGAAAGAGCGAGTTAATGCAACAATTAAACCTGCCAGCTGCTATAATCCCTATCTCAAATTGGTAAGATCTTAAAAGGCTGAAGTCTTTGAAATGACTCAGCCACAAGGTACAAAGAAACAACAGCTTAAAAGGCTGTTAAAGCTCTCTGCATTCAGACTCGCTCTTGCGTGCCCTGCTCTAACCCCCGCGTGCTGCTCCCCATCCTCCTCCGTAGGGAACCAGCCGTAGAGACGAGAGCCCTCTCCAAAACGAGCCTCCAGGCACCGGTCACGCACGCGGTCCTCGTGCCAGCCAGAGCTGAAAGGAGAAGATATTTTAGCATCTCGCAGCCGTGAAAGACGAGAGGCATCCAGGAGGGGATGCGACTCACTTTCAGTGGGATAAGAGTCTCAGGGGCTTTTAAAATCCAACGCCACTGTCACCACCAGAGATGACCACGCTGCTCAACAGCTCTGGACCATGCTGAAATGCTGACTTAACGTGACCGCCTAGGCTCGAAACAGGTTTCTTGGGGAGCAGTCAGGTAAAGCTGTGTTCCCGTGCCAGCCTCTGCAGTCGGTGGAGGGATCGCCCTGGTCCTCGTGGATCCAGCCCCCCAAACCCTCCTCCAAAACCAGCCTGCAAGCTCGGCCGGGTCCTTAAGACCCTCTCCCCGCGCCTGCCTCACCTCTGCTGCCTGCACCCCTGCCCACAAAGCGGGGAGGAGCCGAACGGCGCGGGGCACACATGGGGCTGCCTGGGGGCGTCCGGCGAAAGCGGGGCCCCAAGAGCTGGCCCGTGCCGGGCTGCGGCAGCCACCCTCGCCCACTGCAGACAGCCCCGGCGCGGCGGAGGGGAGGCAGCGCGTTATTCTTGGAAACCAGGAGGTGAGGTCATGCTGCCTGAATGCTGCAACTTGAGGCCAGACGCACAGGGCCAGTTGTGCTTGGAGAGGAGCCTGACTGCTGCAGCGGGCGGCCGAGCAAGGGCCGTCTGTGGGTCGGGAAGCCGGTTAAGTTCAGAGCTAGCAGGAGGAAAGGGTTTCTTAATGAAGGAGGGCTCTTTCCTCCCAGGCTCTCAGCAGAGACTGCAAACCCCAACAAAGGGATGGGTTTTAAAATAGCATCAGCTACTGCCTCTGCTGCAAAGCCCTTGGACCACCCCGGTGTGGGGCACGTGAGCCCACCACGAAGGCTCAGGAGATGCCGGATGCCAAACCCAGAGCCACGCGGCTCCCCGTGCCACAGGGACGGTCAAACGGCCGCTTCCGACCCGGCCACTCCTTCGGATGCCTCCCACGTACCCACACCGCCCTGCAAGCCTGTCAGGAGTTCATTCCATCAGATCCCAGAGCACATCCTGGAGGTTTCTGAGAAGAGAGGAGTCACCAATTCGCTCTTTCAGGCTTCCTAGGCAGGAATTTTCTTAGAGTTTTCATCCCCTGTGCCTACCCATCGTCCAGCAAATGCACTAGAAGACCTGGCTTTCAGGCTGCACAGCTTCAAGTTATTATTTATACACTGCTTTAAATACATGCAGTGCTTTGGAATAGGCACCGTGTGTCTGACAAAGCTCAGCACCCACTCTCCACCCGGGGCAGAGCCAGCACCTCCAGAGCCCGGCAGACGAGCGCTGTCCTATACATCGGGCTTTCCCGACGCATGCGCTGGCAGATGGCAGAAACGTCGCTGAAGGCCAGTGGGAGCTCGGCATGAATGATAAATTAAGCATTTTACCTTGGCTATTAAATCACACACACAGGGGCCATATTTCCGTCCCGTGGGACAGCTGCCTCTGAAGGATTCATCCTGGAGCAAGCAGCTCGGGTCCTAAGCCCGGTCCTGCTTCTGACAGGCTGCAAGACCTTCAGTAAATCACTGCATGTCAGCTCCCCACCTCTGAAAACATGAGAAACACCAATCTTCTTTTGCAAGACCTATGACTGATGGTATTAGATTATTATTAAGAGGAAGAACCCTGCCACTTCCTGACCATGTGCCAAAGCAAAAACTAAGCCTCTGCTCCCAGGCCGTTATCAGTCCATCTCAGTCATAGCTTTGACTGCTCAGAACATGTAATGTATTTAGAAGAGATTAAGGCAAATCCTAAGTTGTTTAAACAAATTCAAACCCCAAGTCAGTAGACTCCTTTGGTCAATGAGATAATAAACCACTGCCTTGGAAAAGTCCCAGTGATGTCACTATTCTTTCCACAGCTTTTCCACCATGGCTTGCACAGAAGGTCACAGCCAAGACACTTCTGGTTATACAAAATACATGGTAGAGTTTAAAAAAAAAAAAAAAAAATAATCCCCCCACGGAGAGAGGAGCAGAAGCAGAGCAGACAGACGGCGAGTTGTTTCCCAGGAGCGTGAGCCCAGGATCTTCATCTACTCCATCATTCAGGGGTTATTTTTCCAGCTGGATTTTCTGGGGGACAAAGCATTTGATCTCAAAGGAAGGTGCAGGAAGCCATGGGAAGCAGGGTGCTTTGCTCCTCTAAACATCTCTGTAAAGAACCCTAGCCACGACGGCAGGGAGAGCATGAGGCCACCAGCTGCGCGAACACGCTCATCCACAGAGCTGCTCGGTTACCAGCTACGAGACGCCTGCCCTATTTCCAGGACAGGCATCTTACAAGAATAATGAACCACAAAAGTACTGGGCTCCTTCCTCCTTCTCCATCAGGGGAACCAGCGCTCTCAGATTATCTGATAAGGCTGACAGTGAGACTGAGAGTGTTTCGCAAACATGCCCCGAAGCACCGAGGATGCTCCAGAAACAGGGCTGCCAGAGAGGGGGCAAGCTTGCAAGCAGCCTCCACCGCCCTGCGAAGCTCTTCCAGCTCTTCCAAGCTCACCAATCCAGGCGAGGATTTCCTGCTTTGAAGTCAGGGTTAGGAGTGGGGTTTGTTAATTTGTTTTAAAGGAAACCTGCTCCACGAAGAGCTCCATCAAGCGACGCGTACAACAGAGAAAAACTCGCCGTCTGCCGTTACTGACCCCCGTTCTCTGATCTGGCTTACCTGCGATTTCCTTGCCAAATTAAGGGAGCCAGCCATCAGCCCAGCATCTTGCCTAAAGATTAGTCCTAAAAGTGGAATTTGCAGTAGGCGAGACAGACCTCGCTCCCAGCCCCACCATCGCAGCCTGCGTCACTAATGCCAACAGCCTGACCACAATGAACAACGCCAAGTCGGGTCAGCGGTGACCTACATACAGCAGGCCTTACAGAAATTACAAGCCTAATTTTGCCTAGTAATAAATCACACCAAGGTACAAGGAAGAAAGGGGAAAGAAACCACCTAGGCCTTGCATTTCAGTTCCATTCATCACCTCTCCACGGACTTTACGTTCCCACCCTGCAGTAAATCACCGCACATCAAACAGGGTCAAGTCATGGGTGACTGGGACCGTCGGTGGCCTGCTTCGCACCAGATAATTCAGGGATGCCACACTTCAGGTATTGCTTGATATCAAAAAAATAAAATAAATTTGGGGGTGGGAAACTAGCAAAATAAACAATAAAGATCTATAAGAAAAGTAAAGGAATATCTCCTGTTTCCACCTAGGTACTACACCACAAATAAAACTACCATCCATCAACTCGCACACATTTAATTTAATGGTGCGTCTCTGCCACGGACTATTGCATTGGAAGGAGGAGAAAATTGGCTGTAACATTTTCACTGCTGCTGGAACGGTGTCTCCAAGCTCACACTCTCCGGAGCACTGAAAAGCTCGCTTAAGCGAAGTGACTCCCAGCAAAACCCTAACCTAAGTGCACCTCTCTGTTTGCGAGAAAGAGCTTTAACAACATAATAGTTGCTCAGGATCCAAGAGGAAGCACAACGTAACCAGAAGAGACCGTATTAACGGGGAAAGACACAACTGTTTCCCTCCAGTGGGGGACTGCGTTACTATACAAGACTTTGGAACAGTAAACGTGAAGAGCAGTGTTCCAAATGGAAAGGTTTGCTGCACAACCAAAGCAGGCAGCACAGAGAGGTTTCAGCTGTGGCTTCTGGCGATGGGCCATCAGGATTCTTTTAAGCATCATCTGAAGCATGACAACTCGATGCAATCACTTCTGCGGATCCCGCTTTAGGTCATCTTTCTACGCTGATGCAGCCCATGAGTAATTCGGATCCCAGAACCTCTCCGCAGGTCTCCAACAGAGACGTTAACCCGGCCGCGTACCAGAGGAGGGGATGAAGTCAAGCTCTCATCGCGTCCAGGGCAGTCACCCCTGCCGAGTTTGGGCTCGGCAGTTCAGTCCAAATAACCCAAGCCTCCAGCTCACGCTCACCGGGACAAGCTGGGTACGCGCCGGCTCGTCCAAGAGCCCAAACTGACAGCGTAGCAGTTTTTAAGGCGCTGGAAGGAATCGCTTACAGTAGCAGCTGTGCCGCTCTTTGAAAAGCCAGGGACGCGTCCAACCGCTCAGCTAAACTCTTCTCTCCCCGGCAGGGACGTGTGAAGAGGCCGGGGCAGGGGACAAAGGGAAGACGACCAACGCTTTTCCAAAACAGAGATTCAGCGTCAAACATACCTCACCCTCCAAGAGCCGCGCAGACGCTCTGCACCACCCTCCCACGTTACAACGCGAAGTCCTGTGCTCCAAGAGGCTTTTCGACACGGCCAAGGAACCAACACGACTCGTGGCAGTAAATCCTGACCCCACCTGCTGCACCGCGCTCTGCTACGGGCAGCGTAACGGCGTGAACCCCGGGCCCCAACTGTCCTACGCGTGCCGGGGCAGAGAGGAACCGCCGGCCTTCGGTCCCCTCTGCCATCCTTCCCCTTTCAGGGCCGCAAAAGGGAAGTGCTGGAATCTGCGCTTTAAATACTTGAGTCAACTGCAGAAGCGAGGAGGAGCACGCCTGCCAAAACAGAAGAGGGTTTCACTAATTTCCAACCAAACAAGATGACAATACATGTCATCTTGGAGTACAACGCGGTGCTGCTCACAAGAAATGCCTGCGTTTCTGAAGGAAAAGTTACACTTTTATCGTTCAGCTGAACCCCCCCTCTCCTTAACTGCAGGGGCTCAGCACCGTCCCTCGCTGACCCCACCACCCCCACGGCGTGACTTGTGCCTCCAAAGCCACTTGTCCATTCATTCGTTCCGGTTCGGAATCCCAGATACCAACAGATGGGCAGCTCTAAAAACAAAAAGGGGTGGGGGGTTATGGATTCAGGTGGGGTTTTTTTAGCCTTCACAGTTCTCAGGATAACGCCGAGGGTTTGAACAGCTCATGTGTGGGCGCAATTTGCATCGATGCTAGAGAACACGGCGCTCCCACCGAGCAGGCTGCCTGTACCCGCGTCACCCAGCGCCGCGCTTGGCACGTCGTGAACCCATTCAAACTTCCCAAAGTCCCTCCGGCAGGGAGACACGCTCCCCCCCTTCGCTCAAAAAGCTCATTTGAAAACGAGGAGACCGTCGCATCGCCTAGCGTGTGCTAAAGTACACCTTTGCAGCCACCGTTCGTCTACGCGTCTTCCGAGGAGAAGCGACGAGGGATAAACGCGCCACCACTGAAACGTTCCCCGTCTGAAGCGGGGGACGGACAGCCGCTCGGTGTCACGCGCCCATTTCGTACGGCCGGAGCCAGGACAGACCCGCCACCGAACAGGGACAGCCGGGGCAGCCGCCTGCGTTTACACAGGGAACCCCCCGTTTCGAGGGGTGACTCCGGCCAGGCCGAGGGCTCCTCTCCTCTCCGGACCCTCCAGGTGGGCAACCGAGGTGTCATTTTGCTTCGTTTCATATTAGAAAGCCGAAAAGCCGCGTCTCGGTACTCTTAATGGGGAAAAAATAAATTAAAGCATGGCGGGCCGGACGGGCAGCGGCCGGATCCATTGTCCCGGCCGGCTCCCGCTCCCGGTTACCGCTGTCGCTCCCCGTTTTCCCGTGCCCCCCCCCCCCCCCCCGGGGACCACCCCCGGTCCCCGTCCCGTCCCGCAGCAGACATCGTCCATCACTGTCAGGCAGCGGCGGCGCTGCCCGCCCCTCCCGCGGCCCGGCGGGGGCAGCCCGGGGCCGCCCGCCCGTCCGGTCCCCGCCGACGGCAGCCCCGGGGGGGGGGGGGGACACGGGACTGGGGTGCCCCCCCCCTTCGCACCTTGAGAGCGAACTTCTCCCCGCTCTTCTTACTGAAGATCTCCAAAACTTTCCCGTTGATGCCCAGCCCCAGCACTTGCGTGGTGACCTTGTAGTCGTCCGTGATGGCATTCTTCCGGATCTGCAGGCCGCCCTTCACCGGGAACGGCGGCGGCGGCCCGTGGGGGGGGGCGGCGGGCGGCGGGGGCGGCGGCGGCTGGGGCGGCGGCGGGCTGGGGAAGCCGGCGGGCGGCGGCGGCGCCCCGGAGAGCATGGCGGGCGGCGGGCGGGCCGCGGCGGGCGGGCTCCGGGACTGGCGGCCGGCGGAGCCCCGCCGGAGCGGGACGGGGCGGGGAAAGGGGTGGGGGGGGGGTGGGGGGTGAAGCAGCAGCTCCGCCGCCGCCCCCCGCCGGTGCGCCCCGGCCCCGAGAAGAGCGATCGCTCCGGTGCTGCGGCTCCTCCTCCCTCCTCTCTCCCCCCCCCCCCCCCCACTCCTCCTCCTCCTCCTCCTCCTCCTCCTCCTCCTCCCGGCGCGGCGCGGCCCGGCTCTGATGTCAGCGCCTCGCCGCGGCCGGCCCCGGCCGCCGGGGGAGGGACGGGGCGGGGCGGGGCGGGGCGGGCAGCGGGGCCTGCGCCCGCCGGGGGGGGGGGGGGGGGGGAGGCGGCCCGGAACGGCCCCGCTGCTGCTCCCGGAACGGCCCCGCCGCTTTGCGCCCCCGGGGACCCCCGCCGCCCCCCCCCCCCCCGGCCCCGCCGCTTTGCTCCCCGCGGGGACCCCCGCCGCCCCCCCCCCCCCCCGGCCCCGCCGCTTTACTCCCCGCGGGGACCCCCGCCACTGCCCCCGGAACGGCCCCGCCGCTTTACTCCCCCGGGGACCCCCGCCGCCCCCCCCCGGCCCCGCCGCTTTGCTCCCCGCGGGGACCCCCGCCGCTGCCCCCGGAACGGCCCCGCCGCTTTGCGCCCCCGGGGCTGCTCCCCCGGGGACCCCCGCCGCCCCCCCCCGGCCCCGCCGCTTTACTCCCCGCGGGGACCCCCGCCGCTGCCCCCGGAACGGCCCCGCCGCTTTGCGCCCCCGGGGCTGCTCCCCCGGGGACCCCCGCCGCCCCCCCCCCGGCCCCGCCGCTTTGCTCCCCGCGGGGACCCCCACCACTGCCCCCGGAACGGCCCCGCCGCTTTGCGCCACCCGGGGCTGGCTGGGGGGCTCAGCGCTAGAAAGGGGGTGCAGGACATGGCGAGGGGGAGGAGGAGCCCCGGGGGGGTGCGGGTCTCAGCCCCCTGCACCCAAACCGGCTGTTTCCCCGCCCTAGTGAGACCCGCGGTGGGGTGTCAACAGGTCATGGCGTTCCCAGCCCTCCCCCTCCAGTGACACCCAGCTAACACCGTCTGGTGCCCTCCCGGTGGCCCAAAAGCGCCCCTGACGTGACCAAAGACGGCTCCGATGCGTCAGCAACTGCTGGCACCCAAGCACCTTGTTCACCCATCGCTCCATCTATAACCAATTCCCGGGAAGACGAGATGTAAACACCACCACGAGCACGCAGAGCATCAGAAAGGCAGGGGATGAGAAACCGGTCCAAAAGGAATAAAGGCCATCCTGACGGTAACAAATTAACCCCTATTTCCGCATTCAGAACCCAATACAGACGCTGACGAGGCTAAGAGAGAAGGGATCTGCGCCGAGGTGCAACGTACCATGGAGCTGCCCGGCGCCCAGCAAAACCCAATGAACATTTCTTCCGCTGGAGCTCAATGGGAAATCCAGACTTTTCGTTTCTGGACATAAAAAGCACAGCCTGCTTGTCACTGATAATCCCTGTTTTCCAAGTAAAGAACACGTGTTGGTTGACATCCATCCCTCTCTTACCCAGCTGTCCCACAAAAAGCAGTGAGCGTGCCCTGGGGAAGGGAAATGAAACATGCCCAAAGCCTTACCAGGAGCAAACAGCAGAACCTAGAGCAATCTCCTGAGGCCAAGGCACTGCTTTTTGGCAGGCTGGTACACGTCCAGCCACGCACACAAGCCCACCCTGCGTGGCACAGCCGAGGGACCAACGTGCCACCAGGGCAGCGAGGGGCAGGACATGCTCCCAGGCCCCAGAGATCCAGCAGCCGCGTCCACGGGGCTGCGACGCAATAGGCAGCCCCAGCCAAAAGCCGTGCTCAGGCTCCGGTCTCACCACGAGCCATGAAGAGCTCTGGAAGACCCTCTGAAACACACTGAAGAAGGGTCCTGGTGCACACCGTGGTCAGAAACCACCGTCCCCATTCACCCCCACTGGTGTCACAAGGACAGAGCAAGCCGTGGAATTGCGACTTCCCTCTTCTATTTGCAACTAAAGGAAAACAATGGCAAAAGAAAACGCCTGCAGCATTCGGGGGGGAGCACCAGGCCCACAGTACACAAGACCCACAGCAAGTCCTCAACAAGCAGCCTCCAGAAGAAAGCAAACATCCAGAGCCTGAAAGGAAGAGGACAGAGAAGAGCAAGCCGTAACCTCTGCCGGTCCCTGCACACAGGCAGAGCCACTTGCACCAGAGCGGGAGGCATCTGGTCCACGTCTGCCATCCCAGCACCTTCTGTGATCAATAACGTCCTCTCGGATTTTTTAGTCAAGCCAATAAAACCACCCCACCTGTTAAAAAAAAAAAGCCAGCTCATGATTTTAAAAGCTGGCTTTTAACCGGTGACTGATCAATAGCTGGGTGAAGCAGCGGATCCAGCTAATCAAAGCACGTCATTAGCAGCAAGAGACTGAGCGTCTGTCAGGAGGTGGCAGCGATAGTCACCAGATGGGAGAGTGAGTAAACCTACACCAGGCGCTGGCAGCTTTATAAATAAAACTCTTGTCGAGTTGCCGGTGCCTCTCGCCACAGGCCCCGAGTTTCCCCGCAAAACCCGCAGAGCAGCGTGAGGCCTTCCCCTTCTCCCGGCACATCGCGGTGTAAGTGTTTGCAGCAAGAAAATTTCCTGCTGGGAAAGTGGATTCATTCTGGGACTTGCAGCATCTCCCAGAATCTGATCCTGTGTCCTTCACCCCGATTAACAAGGGGCTTTGAGGGGGTCAGATCCAATGTACCCTGTAACAACAGATCACAGCTCTGCTGCCAGCAGCTCTGTGGGGTTTTCCCAGCATTTGCCTTCCCCTACTCGGGCTCGTCTCAGCACGTCTGGGGAAATGAGCCTTTACGCCCAAGTTTTTCTTTACAGAGGAATCTGGTCAAAGGAAAACGATCGACCCGTTTCACCGTTCAGTTCCCTTTAGTTTCATTCATATTTGCTTTGTAACCCGACCCTTCAGCTATTTCAAAGATAAACATCACTCCAGAGGAGGCACGGTTTGGGAGCCCCACGTCCCAGTTTTCCCATGGAAACCTCCTGGATTACTCATCCAAGGCGAGCGTTCCGCTCTGCCTCCAGCAACAGCCGCAGGAAGGGACAACCACCCTGCCCCAGAGCCGGGACACCCGACGCACCCCAAGACCCATTTCCCCTCTGTTTTCCAACGCGGGAGGGGTGACTCCTGGGCCGGGTACCCAGCAGGTTGCAAAACTCATCCCTCCTAAACGGCTCCCGGTGCCGCCGCGACCGAACCGCCACGAGGTGGCCCCCGGCCCCCGCACAGCCGCTGCCCGCCCCGCACCGCCCCGGGGGGGTCCGGCCGCTGCCACCCCCGCACCTCCCACCCGCACCTCGGCACACCGGGGGCTGGGGCGCTTTGCAACGCTCCTGGGGTGCTGGACGGAACCCCGGGGCTCCCCGGGAACCCACCGGCAGTTTTGGGGTCCCCATCCCTTCCCAGCCCCCGGGTCCATTGTGGGACCCAGATGTGCCCCTGACCCGTGTGTCCCCCCCTCCCCAAAAGGGACCCACCCCGGTGGGCTGCATGCCTGGTTGCTCTGCCCACATCACAGGCCAAGAGAAGGTCTCTACGTGCTGCAAACCAGCCCTGTTCGTCCCTTCCCACGGCAGCTCCCCAGGCCTACTAGGAAGGAGGCCAACGCCGTGATTTATTGCAGAGGACCTGCCAAACGCTTTGCAGACCGTCTGGGCTGGGCGTAGAGGCACCGAGGTGAGCAGCACCCAGCCGCTGGCACACATATTCACAGCAAAATCCTCTCTCCAAATCCTGCAGATAGGTTGGAAACAGGCTAGTCCTCAGATTTGGGGACCTATTTCCAGGTGTCTCCATTAACCAATTAAAATCTGGCCCAGAAGCACTGAGATATCCATCTCCCCCGTGATCTTTCAGAGGCAGAGGGACACGGACATGGAGCACAGCCAGATCCTCTGCCATCCACCCACTCCCCTCCCTGCACATCACGCAGCTTTGCATGGTGGAGGAAGAACCACCACAGGGAGCCCACCACAGCAGCAACCCCTTCTGCACAGCCCACCAGCTCTGGCTGCTTCAGCCTTTGCTATTAAAAAAAAACAAAAAAGAACAAAAAAAACCAAACACACAACAACCCCAAAACCCCACTACAAACACCGAGCCCAGCAGCAGTGACCTCCACTCCTTGGCCACGAGAAAATTCATCCGGATGTGAATGGGAAGTGATTTTTCCCTACTTCCACTCCCATCTCCATTAGGGAAAAAAGCAACAGCCAGCAGCAGGCTCAGCCTTTACATCTACGTGACACAAGCAGCTGATCTGCTAGCACGCTTTCCCTAGCAAGTAATAAACTAGATTGTTATTTGATTGTAGCAGAGTTACCAGGAAAAATAGACCGTGAAGATTAGGGTAATGATCATTAAGGCTGTATGCATCCTCTTCTTCTCCCTGGGTAGATTTGTATGAGCATGAGGCTGGTGAAAACTATCCCACTTAAAAAATGGTAATACCTTTAAATAATTCCGCATGCTTTTAGGATAGGGGTAATTGAATTGAAGAGATATTGTTAATCCCCATTACAGATATTAATGTCATTCGTAAAGCAATGGGAGGATTGGAATAAGGACGGGAGGTAGCACTGCAAGTGTAGCACTGCAAGTTTTTTCCATGCAAAGAGAGCCTAGCGTAGCTCTCCGTGTCGACGAGGGAGAAGAGCAGATGCGGTGGGATATGAGGAGCTGCCACGCTGCCGCACCCCGAGCAGCCAGCCCAGCTCTCTGGGTTGCTTTGCACAGTGCTGCATCGCTCCGGGAGCTCCAGCTCTGCTCCGACCAGCTGTTCCGCTCTCCCAGGAAGCGGCTGCATCTCAGTGCTTGGAAGTGATCCTTGTGCATGTTTGCATATCTATTTATAAAGCACTGTGGGATCCTTTAGGATGAAAGGGGCTATTATAACCTGGATTTATTACCCAAAAACTAACCATTAATTTTCTCCACTTCACCCTTCACTCGCTTGTCTTGAGACAAGTCCAAGCAAAAGCACTTAGTTGGAGACCCTCTCTCCTAACCCTGCCAGAGCAGGGGATGTTTCTAGCCGGCAATATCAGTCCCTTGCCGGGATATTCCCCCCCTGGCACCACCGTTCTGCGGCAGAAGGAGAAATGCCCCTTGGCACATGGTGGGAAGAGGCGGCAGCTCCAGGGCTGGGCTTCCCCTCGGCAGATTAGCACCCAGCAGGCTCCGGCGTTGCTCGCATACCTGCGCAGGATGGCTCCCCAAACCCTTCCTGCTGGACATACTCTAGCTGACACACAGAGCCCATAATTGCAAGACATGTCAGGAAATATTGGTCGGGATTATCTCCGTCTGATTGACGGGTACGAGGATTTTCCTCCCCCTTCCCTGGCCAGCGCAGGGGAGGACGCACGCTCCACGGCCGCTGGACTCCGGACGAGCACTCAGCAAGACCCACGGGGGAAACCATCGTGCCGTGGGCGCATCTTACTTGGGTCCACCTCAGGCAGCGTCCCCACCGCCTCGGGGAGCGTTCGGCCCAAGGAAAGAGCACCTTAAAAACACACAAAAGCCCCAGCACTGACCCGTTGCACTGCTTTTCTCAGCACAGGGTGATTGTTCCGCCTGGAAACTGTATCCTGATTCATTGCCCGCAAGATGATGCCAAATGTACTTCCTGAACTCAGAGTCACAAAAACCGCTACTCAGAAATACAGAAATATATATCTTCTAAAATAATTTGCTTTGAAAGGGATGTAGTCCAACTGACAAGCAAAACCACAGATCCCACACAAGGGAAAACTGAGCTTACAAGCAAATATTAGTTCTTCCTTAAGGCACATCTGAGTGGCAGAGCAGCCCCGTGACCTTGGAGCAAGGAGCAATCAGTATCTCACGTCTAACCCTCACATCACTTTTTCTAAGTGCGGATTTATCTTATTTATTTCCTGAGAAAATCCACAGCAATGCCACTACGGAGAGGGGATGGGATTTCAGCTCAGCGGTCAGGCTCAGAGCATCCGATCTTTTGAATAAAAGGGGTCCCTCGTGCACCATCGACCCCGTCGGAGAGGCACCCAGTTCTCTGCGGCTCCTGGGACCATACACAGCCGCCGTGGTCCCTGGGCGGGGGTCTCCAGCCAAACACGTCACATCTTGTAGGACAGAGCTGTCTGCTTCGCCGCCCGCTGCCTCGATGACAGGCGGGAAGGCAGATCCCGCCTCATGCCTCCACATCACTTATCGCTATGTGAAATTTAACGGGCAGCTCCGGAGCAGAGATAGGGAGCCCAGAGGCTTCTCTTTGAGTGCGAAATAACTCAGATGAACTTGAACAGACTCAGCTCCTCGTCAGCAAGAGGTAGCGTTGGAGCAGGTCAGACTTTTAAGGTCAGAAGGGACCGCGCGCTCCCGCACCTGCACAGCACAGAGACCCCTCGCAGGGGCCCAGCCAACAATATTTGTGATCTGAAAATGTTGCCAGAGGCCCGAAACAAGGCAATGAGCTAAACCAGACCTAAAGATAGACCGGCAGTCTCCTCAGCCTCGCCGCAGCCTGAGCCCATCAGCCAAGGGCGGGTGAGCCACAGGAGGCCACGCTGCAGGATCACGCAGAGATTTGGAGATCACCTTGGAGGTGCCCACAGGGAAGGTGATAAACGTGGCATAAAGTGGAAAAGGACGCAGGGCGGACGCGAGGCCAGAGGAATGGCAGCACACAGGGGTTACAGGCACTGGGCTGGGGCAAAGGGACTCGCTTCTAAACAGAGCATCCTGAGGTGCATTGCCCCTGGACGGCAGCTCACCCCACGCTGCAGAGGGACAATGGGGCGAAACCCCAGAGCAGGGCACAGGAGAGGGGTCTTCGCACCAGCCTGGGCTGAGCCCAACCTGGCAGGGCCGCCACGAGCCCCAGATGTGCCCCCTCTCGGTGCCACCTCCCAGTGCACTTACATCTGCTGGCATCCACATAGAACCCAAATCCCTGCCAGCAGAGAGGAGGCATCAGCGTGACAAGATGACAGAGATTAGCTCCATTAGCATAAGCAGCTCCTGGGCTGGCCCTAATCCAGAGGGACGTATGCAGCCCAGGCACCGCAGCTCTCCACCTTCCCTGGGCTGCCCTGAAGGGCCCGTGTGAGCTGGAGGAGACGATTTTCACCAGTGTCTCTATGTCAGGGTAGGCACCGTGTGCAGCGAGGACCCCTCAAATGCCACCAGTTCAGCCCAGCCCCTCCTAACAGGATGGCCACACTGGGATAGCTCTTTCTGCTCCCACGGCTGCCTCTCAGCCCAGGGGTTGCCCTAACAGGAGCAGAGGGCCTTGGGGCACAGTTCACCCTCCGTGTTTTTCAACACAGCCTCTCCAGGTGCTTCGTACAGCAAACAAAGGCAGTGCTAGCTAGCTATAACTTCAAAAATGCCCCACGTACACGACAGCAACGGCTCTCTAGAGGTTTCCATACACACCTGGGCAGTTAGGCATCCCAAAAGGAACAGCTTTTTACACCCCACTGCTTGACTTCCACCTGCAGAAGGCTCATTATTAGGAGCCCAACTTACCTGTGAGCAGAGCCCAAAGCAAAGCACTGAAGGGCTCACAGGGATTGGCTACAGAGCAAGCAGAGACTCAGTCCTCACCCCTCTGCAGCAGCAGTTACTCCCTGCTAGGACAGAGGACCAGCACTGCTAGAGGGAAGCTTCTGCCATGGCAATTAACAGCATTAATTGCCAATCATCAGCAGTTGGGCCTCACTGAACCCCAGGCACCCAGGTGTGCGAGCAAGGAGCACTGCCTGGCCCGCCTGCAGGGCGGGGGGAAAGGGGAGTGCAACTCATGAGAAGATAAAAATCGTGTGATCTCCTAAACCCCACAAAAAGGTGGCTGAGAAGGGTTGGGAGCGATGCCTCAGCGTAAGGCACAGAGCAGCCAAAGAGCAGGTGAGGCTGAGGGTCAGCACCGGTGCGAAGAGCGGCAGCCGGGGCGCAGGGAACCCCGCAGCCCCCGCTCTGGGCATGGCCAGGGTCAGGGCTGGGGGTGGGCAATGCAAGAGGCTGGCGGCGGCTCAGCCCTCGCCTCTCCCCCTCGCCTTCCCGCACAGGTGCCAGTGGCAGTGGGGTGCTGACGGGGCTTTATCTGGGTTTCTACGCCTGGTGGAAAAACATTTGGGCCACCGAGCAACAGGCTAAAAGTGCCCAGGGTCAGGCGGAGCAGCTGCCGGGGCCGTGCTGGAAGGGCTTTGCTCTGAAACCGCCGTATCCGCCCCGGCGTGCTTAAACCAGTAACACAAGATTACATTGCATCAGGCTGGGACCTGGCATGTGGTGGGAGCCAGAAATAAAACTGTTTGTGTAGCAACTGAAAAAAATAGCAACAGGAGCTAGGTGAGGTGAACCTCTCTCTTTTTTTTTTTTTTTTTTAGGCCAGAAATATTCATTTATTTGGGTGGAAGAGATTTGTTTACATTTCAAAGGGGTTTTGCTTGGGATGTGAGCTCCCCAGGCTGTGCCCCAGAACCTCCCCATACTGCAAGTGGCAGTGGGAGTGTTTCCATGCAGGTCTGGGACTCCCTGGCCCCAGCAACCTCTGCATTGCCCTTTCATGTACCACAGGCTTTTGGATGCTGGTGCGTGCTGAGAGACACGGGATACAGCACAAAACAGAGCTAGCAGGATGCAGATATAGGCTTGAACCAGGCTGTACCCAGATGTTTGGAAGACATCACCTACATTGCTGTGTGCTAGTCCCTTTCCAGCTGTTATCCCCACCTTACGGACAGGGAAAGGGAGTCAGAGAAGTGATTTGGGCTTCTTCAGATGGACTTCAGGCTTGGGACCGAGCACTGTGCCGACACACCCCCTGCGGTGGCAGGATCCGGGTGGAAGAAGCAAGCTCCATGGCAGGCAGACAGAAAATAAGGCAGATGGTCTGAGAAATGAGTCCAAACCCGTTATATACAAACTAAGAATATAACCGTCCTGCAAGCGTAGGGCCCCTCTGCTCTGCTGCTCAGGGCGGCTCTCCCAGGGCCGCGGCTTCCTGTGTGAACTGCAGACAGGCGAGCGAAGCACAAGGTCACCCCGCGGCTGCAGGCAGAGCAGGAACAACCCTCCCACCTCCCACGCCTGCCATCCCTGCTGCAGGGATGCTTAATCCCTCAGCAGTGCCACGTAGGGAGAACTCTGCAAACGGCATCAAGGAGGTTAGAGACAGGGAAAGGAAGGGGGGAGCATGCCTGAGATTGGGTCCACCAAAAGCTGCATTTGTTGTGGCCCTACGGGAAAGTCAGGCATCTTTCTGTAACGTTGCCAGTTCATAGAAAGGGCCATGGAGTGAGATCAGAACCTGAGAAAGCATTTCATGAAGCCTGTCTTATTCGCTGTATGTAATTAGACCTAACAGTGTGAATGATGCATGAAGCTCTGGTTTCATTTTAATAGAAAAAAAAAAAAGAATCATCAAAGAATATTTTTAAAGTTTGTGTCATTCTTGTGCATTTCCCATCACATGGGGATGTGTCAAAGGATCATGCTTAGTCCTGCAAGTGCTGAAGAGGGGTCTGGAAATAGTTATAGCAAAGCATGTGATCCCACTAGACCGGGGAAAAGGAGAAGAAAATCCAACTTGGAGGTCTTGGTTTTCTATTACCCTCCTGCCATCTTACTGCTTCTCCTAAAAGCACCACCAGCGTCCCACGCAGTGAGAAATAAGACGATGAGGGAGGTAAAACGCTGCTGCAGATGTAACTGCAGCCAGAACGTGTAACCAAGCCCTCGGTGGCTCAGCTCCACGCAATTGTCCCTGCAAAAACATCCTGAATCAGCACCAGCTGGCTGGAAAATGAAAGCCGGGCTGTTTGCTCCCCTCTTGCACCTCCCAAAATAACCAGCAGCTTCCCTATACTCACCCCTCCAAACACACACACTCCCACCTTTCCCAGCAATTCAGTGACCAGCGGGAGCCGCAGCCGGCGCAGCCAGTGTGCCCGGCCAGGTCCTCCCTGTGCCCCTACAAGTGACCGGATTAAAGAGGCGTTTTTGAAGATGACTGGGGTGTAAGTACCTGGAAAGCGTTGGAAAACGCAGTTTCCCCCTCCCAGTGCCCGGGACCCCGCGCGGAGGCTGTGCGGTGCTGCGGGGCACCTCCAGCAAAGGGGCAAAAATGTCTTAAAGCATCCCCATCGTTTCCACATTTATCTACATCTAAAGAAGAAATTAAGCACCTAAATCGTGTCGGCATGGAGCAAAAGGTGGGCAGCACATTTCTTCAGGCACCTTCAGAAGCCCAAGCCTGGAGGCAGCGGCCAAGGAGCACCATGAGCCCTGGGGGCTGCTCATCTCCAGCCCCTTTCTGTCCCGTGTCAGCCAAGAGCTGGCAGCATCAAGACCAAACTCTGCCAAAGGCTTGTTACTCCCTGAGCTCCGCAAAGGGCAACAGCAATGAAGGGAATTGTGAAGGGGATATACAGGGGATATACGGCTCGTGTCTCAGCGATTCAGCCTCAGACAAAAAAATATCCCTCTCTGCTTGCTTGCGCGTATCTATTCTGTGCTTACGGCTTTGAGAGCAGAGAACTTCTGGTGTAAATTACTTGCACGACCTTTCCTGTTTGATGACTTTACAGCTGGCTGCCCACACCTCAAATATAATTTCATTTATGCTATCCATCATCAACACCTGCTGGAGAGACTGGCAGCTTCTATCATTAACATTATTGGTGCTACTGTCACCCAACATCGTGGCAGTGGCTGCACAGAAGATGGGCATGCACGCAGGCTCCAAGAGATTACTGCACTGCACAGCCGGTGCAGGACATGAATGAGGACCTTGGGCGTTATCGGTCAGACCTGTGACAGTAATGAGTAAATACTTCTTTTATCCTGTCCTTCTCATCCTTTGCCCATGCCCAAATGAGCAGAAGGAGCAGCATGAGCTGCTGAGGCTCCTGCTGAATGTGGCAGGATGGAAATCCTATTTTTCCAGTTCTTTTTCCTGCCCTACAAGATCTTCTTCCATGGGGCCATCCACTGCACAGCCCTCAAAGGCCACCAGCCGAGCACAACGCTCTGCTCTCCCAGCTCTTTCTTGGTCATGACTTCTTGCATTTCCAGGGACGCATGTCCACAGCAGCCTCCCCGCAGCCAGAAAACCGCCCAGGGCAAGAACTGGCTGCATTATTTCTCGTCTGGAGATCCCCTTGCTCAACAGCACCCTTCTCTAACACAGCACGTCCAAGGTATTCTCACAATGCAATTAAAATTGTGAAGAACTTCATATTAAATTCAACCTGTTTTAAAAACCGCCACTTACAACAGCCTCCAACAGTAAATTCTGTGGACTAATCAGGCATGTGCTTTATTTCTTTCAATCCCTTTTCAGCTATGCTTAATTACATTTAATTATTATAATCATGGTCTCTGCCTTCCTACCTACAACCCACTTGCCCAGGAAAACAATTGTCTCCGATACCCCTCTCCTCCGCTTGTAAAGCCAAATATCGGAGTTTCTGAGCTAGCGGGAGGAATGCAAATCCTTACATGGCTCCACTCCTCAGCAAGAGGCTGGGGCTGACTCCGTCATCTTTAGAAAGCTTCTCTCAGCAGTTAAGAACAGGCAGACTCGATTCAGGCAACTATTTTATCCCCGCAGACAAAGCAAACAAGCTGAAGCACACTTAAGGGACCATTCATTAAAACCCCCATCGCAAGAGGCGAGGGAACAGCTGTGGAGCACTCGTGCCGATGACCCCATCTCCCTGCAGTTCTGCACTGAAGCCGAGAGCCAGATCCCAAACCCTCCTTCGACTCCTTCTAAGTTCGGACTTCACAGATGCCTTGGGGCACAGATGTCTGCCGCTGCTGGCTGCGACTGCATCAAGTATATCCCTGCACATTTATTATGTCTGTATAAACACCAGGGAGAGACAGAGATTGTACCACAGAAAAAACATTTCGTGTACGTCATATGTGCTTTGTTCAAAGAACATGCATTCACGTGAAGAGAAGGAAACGATCTTCAGAGGAAAAGACATTCCTGAGCATCTGTGCACATGGCTGTCCTGAAAAGCGTTAGGCTAATTTGACAAGAGGAAAGAAAACAAACCCAATGCTGCCTACCATCCATTCATCGCCTGTGCAGCAAAGAACTTAGTTTCTAAAAAGGAGTAGATGAATCATATGAAGACTAGCACCAGCTTACTAGCTGATGCTTAAAGAAAACCTAATCATGGGCAAAATTCACCTCTTTGGTCCACACAGCCTTGAGCCACATGCTGACCCCTCCCGTAAGAGCAGTGTGCGTGTGTAAGAATTGAAAACAGAGCTCAGAAAGACTCCCCCCATACAGACTGACGTCTCGTTGATACCACACGTTCCAGCAGGCAATTTACTTGAGGGCTACCTAAAGAGCCTGCCAGGCAGCTCATCATCGGCAGTGCAAGCAGGAGATACAGCCCAGACCAGCCCCAGCAACTTGAACAGGCTCCTTGTCGCTGGACACACAGCCGCCTCGCCTCCTCCAGGGGAAGTTTACAGACATCCTTCCCCTTCGTTCCAGCCCAGTGAGCATAAGGACTACTGGCAGATTTAGCTTAACAGCTGCTGATGTGTTCAGGACTGTCTTGTAACCCTGCGTACACAGCAGGTTCAAGTGCAGCTCTCCTCTGGAAGGGAGAGCATGGCAACAGCCTGCACATGGTGAGTCCAGGCACCATCGGTCATTTATACCATTGCTGTTACTAGAAGATACGTGCAAAGTTTTCAGTCTGGTAATTCTGAGGCCCTTTGGAATGGCCCGAGGAAGTTCCTGGCTCTCACTTTCAGAAAAATCAGGTCCCTTTAAAACATATCAAGCAGAATTCCCAAATCTGAAGCTCCAAACCAGCTAGCCACCATTGAAAAGTCTCAGCTTACAAGTACAAATTAGATAGGCAGCTTAAAAAAAGCATGCAGCCTGTGTCTTTAAAATGTCAGTAGGCAGAAATTAAAGCGGACAAATGTGTGCTAAGGAACAACTCACTTGCTAGACTGATGCAGCTGCTTTCTAAAGCACTGTGTGCTAAATGAATCTGCTACCTGGAAAGGCATCGCCCCCAGTGAACCAAAGGGAATATTGCTAAATGCAAGTAAATGTCATCGTTGTCTTCTGCCTGTCAGAATGATTCAAGAATCTCCTGATTAATTTTTCCTTCAAGAAGCCACATTAATTAATGAATGGCAATAATTAATAATGGATGGAATACAGCACGTAGGCAATAATGGGCCAGACTCCAGGCTTCTGCCCCACAATCCGACTCTCTGTGCAGAGATGCAGGTTTTATATTGACATCCCTCAGCGTAATTTAGCCAGGCAGAATTATGTGCATACACCTTTAGTACCGGATTCCCCAGATCCTTAGCTGGCATTAAACAGCGCCTCGTGTTACAGCACACCGTGCAGATCCAAACAGCAGAATTTGTGATACAATACCTTGTTATATTAATCAACAAGCATTACAGCATGGCAAGATAAGCCTATTTTTTTAAAAATGAGAAAACGCCACTCGGTCACACAAAATCCTCATACAGAGACTGTCCCATGAAGATCAGTAACCGTGGCAGACTGAGCAGGCACGGTGCCTGCAGGCTACGGAGCTACACGTACGTATAAACGCACACTATGAACAAAGACGTTCAAAGAACACTTAAAACGTCTGCATGTACATATTTTGTTACCGTTTTCAGACTGTAAACTTCTTTTCATCAAACATTTGCCATTCGCCCATATTAAAACAAGAAAAACATTCACTCTGCGTTATCTGCAAACTGTCTGCATGTAACATGCATCGTTTAATCACCTAGGTCATAGCTAGAGACCTTTTTATTGCAGCATGATTTCATCTTCAAACTATTCCAGTATCCACTTGTGTACAGTAGGTTACCCATTTATAGGTTTCTAATAAAAGCAAATCTTCCTTAAGTGGCTATTACTGGATTTCTCCTTTCAGCCTAGGGATAAGCAGGATTCTGGGCTTTAAAAAGATCTCTAGTGGGCTGAATAAGAAAGTGACAACTGAAGAATGTCATGGCAAAACTTCGATAGGTTCTAATTACAGCACCGTTAACGAGAAGAACATTTGTCAGATCGGAGCATTCATCACGTTTAGCACAGACACACTGAAATCATCTATTCACACTGAGCCTGAAAGTTTTTCTACTGACCTCTAGTTAGATCCCACAGAAGGTAGGGTCTGGCAATACCAGGTGAGTTACACCACCTGGAAATAGTTAATTCTTTTTTTTTTTTTTTGGTTGGTTTTTTTTGTTTGTTTGTTGTTGTGGTTCTTTTTTTTTTTTTTAAATCAAGTACTTCTTTTAGGAAATTGCACAGCCTGTTGCTAAAGAAAATTATGCATTTATTTTCTTTTAAAAATGAACCAAAATACAACTTTAGGAAATATCTGTTCATTACATTTAGATACATAGTTTGAGACTGACTTATTTCCAAAGCGTTCCTTCACAGAGCGTTATATTCACATGCACCTTATATGTTTTCTACATTCTCCACCACATTACAGCTCATCACAACATTTGTAATAAAAAGGCTAACCTTTAGACATTGACATTTAGTATGAACGTCTGCAATGTATAAGAAACCCTGAATAGTCATTTGATTGCACCGAGACAGATGTAGGCTGGTAAAATAATAAGGCACAGTACTATGTATAGGGAACACGGGTTGTTCTTTTAGCAACACAGACTTACTGACCTAGTTACCCCGTCTGCAAGAACTGTATTTGGATTAAAGTCTCCGCACCCTCTGTGTGCAGGGACAACGTTCACCTATCCAAGACTGCTCTGATGACCCAGGGATTCTACGTGTTACGGTGGGAGTTAAAAAACTGCAAGATAGCAGTGGAGTTTTATAACACACAAGGGCTCTTTTATGGGAAGTATGAAATGTATGCATTTCCCCAAACCCTCATCAAATTAAAACAAAAACAAACTAAAAACCCCTCCAAAATCCCCACCATCAAGTGGTATCTGTAATAAACACTAAGTATAAAAACGTGAGGTCCAACTTTCAAAACTGCCAGGTACCCGCAGCTCTGAGTGCTCAACACATGCAAAAGCTGCAGGTTTTTTCATTAAGGAAAAGTCTGTCAGCGCAGTTTGTTTTGAATCTCAGCTGGGTACCGCAGAGAAGTACTGCAGATCTTTCCGTATCATTTTGGCTCTCCACTTCCACAACACTGTTAAACTTTGGCAGGCAGGGGATTTGTATCAATCATTTCAGCAGAGATCTCTGGGTGCAGAATCAGCCGTTTGCTTGTATGGCTAGGATTAGTAAGACATTGCCGAGATCATCGTGTATATGTTTCACAGCCAAAACAGCTATTAGTATTAAACAAGAAAAAAAAACAAAAAAAAAAAAAAAAAGAAGAGCTGTAGTCTGCAGTGAATACCCCTTTAAAAACGACCCGAGGTTTATGTCGGAGGTAGTTTTAAAGAGGATCACCATTGCAAAGAACCTCTACTGATAAATGGCTGCTTAAAAAGCTTTCAACTGCATGAAAGCCCTAACAGGTCACAACGATTGTAAACAATTTCAGATTGAGCAACACACTCACTCTTCCACAAAAGTCACTTTAAAGCTTTCCAGTTAGCCTGTTCTAAATTCTTAGGTTACCGGAAAACTAGAGTTCCTATTCAAGCTGCATGGGAAGGGTAAAAAAAACTCTAGTGAAGAGGATGTGTTGTGCGCAGAAGATCTCTATAATCAGGTCACTGTTGTGAAACAAGCTTCGCATTCAGCAGTTGGCTTTAGTAAGATCAAACCTGTACGGAACTAAACGCAGCCTGGGTGGGTGTCTGTCTGCGGTACCGGGCTCTGCAGGGAAGAAGCGTACTTCACTGTCCCACTGAGTTCAGATAAAAACAAGCTTCTCCCTGCAACTTGGACAGGCAGATAATATTTGGACCCCCGTGTAAAAGCAATGTGTATCCGTCAGATGTGATGCTCGTGCCTTGTCATTCCTTTATATAAAATATCGCGAAACCGAACAGGTAAAAATGCAGACAATAAACAGAGCATGTTATTTACAACACAGAGACTAACAGTGTAGTAAAACAGAGGGAAAGTTATAAGGAACTTTTTCAAACAAGTTTAAGTGACTTTTATAAATGCGATGTCTGTTTTGCTGTAAACCCAAGTAATTTGCATTTGTTTTGTGCTAACTTCCTCGAAGCACATGATTAAAGTTCCAGTGGAATCTCACTAGTGCTGGCAGATTAACAAACTTGCAAAGCAAAGAGCTACCACAAAAATAAAAGCTGTTCTGTTAATCTTTTTAAAGTTTAGTTTCAGACGACTTTTAACATTCCAACCAGTATCACAACTAATGAAAGTGATGGACTTCTGGCGATTTCAGACCTCAGTAGCTTCCCAAGGAAGAAAGCGTGAATTTGGGATTCGACTGTACCTCGGTGAAGACAGCCACCGTCACCGCGACCGCCCTTTATGAACGACACCGTCCGACGCCGCAGCCCGCAGTCCGACCCTCCACGCGTGCCCGTGGGCAGCTCCTACGCTAATTCACAGGGATCTCAACGTGCCAAGTGCTCGCGGGGACGATTCCTCAGCTCTCTCCCAGACAGGAGATTTGTTAGCTCACTTGGAGGGCTCTCCCAGTCTGGGAATACCATGCCACACTATTCACCGAAAGCAATCATTTCATAAAGAAAACGGGGCTTAGTAATTTTAAACAAGACCAAAATATTCTCAGCTGTATTCCCTGGGTTATGAAGAAGTGTATATAGTAAAAATCTGCTGAGGGTGCTCCCTTTTCCTTCTCACCTACTATGGCTACATAGACAAGAGACCAACTTAACAAGACAGTTCACTGTGCACTCAATTTTAAAACATAGTAGTCCCAAGTAAGTAAGATCCACTCTTAAACATACTCAACTCATAACAGGAACCTTGTGCAGTCAGGTCATGCTGGACACATTTTCTAGATAAAAAGCAATGTTCTTGCCAGCTAATTACTTTATCTGCAGTTTTACAGCACCAGCCTTAAGCGAGATGACTGTGTGTGCACCAGAGGCTGTTACATTAGAAGTGACCTCATAGTAACCAGTTCCCAGAAGCCACAGGAGAATGTATTCTACATTTGGCATTTTATAGATGAAAATGGTTTAGAACCAAGATACTCCTCTGCGTTCCTCAGAGACGTGTTTCAACAGCTCCTAGCACACCAACACTCCACTGTCTTCTGCCAGGCTCCAGACACTACCATCACTTTACAGTCTCTACATAAAGTGCTTTTCTACGCATCTTTCCTAACAAGCTATTGCCCCTGAAAGGTTCCTTTCTCCTCACTTTTTGTAAAAAAATGCATAGAGTAAAGGGCAGAGGAGGAAGAAGGATTCTATCTCTGAAAACGTGCCACATCTATTGGAGATTCTACTAAAATTGATGGTATCTTCTGCTGCTTTCCCCCAAAAATCCACTTCCCTGATGCTCCATTCAAATAAAACTTCACTCAGCTGAGCGAAATACAAAATACCAGTCATGCATTATTATGAAGTCAACCATGAACATACCATACACGCTGGTATTACTTGTAGCTGCACGGATAAAGGCTAGACTGTTAGTTTAATATTATTACTACGCTTGTTGAATTTACACTTGTGAAAGAAAAGAACTCAGAAAAGCCAAGTACACAAGAGCCTCAGTTTAAACACGGATCCTGGAAAGTTTGGAGCTTTGGCTCTGTCTTTTTGACTTTTATACAGGCCCCCACCCAGCATTTCACCACTGCTGTAATTAAACAGAGCAGAGGAGAAAAGGCAGCCCCATCCTCTCAGAGGGAGGGTCTTGTATTGAACATGTGGTCACCTTATCTTAAAAATCACCCTGATAATTCCTTTGTTTGTATACTGAGAGTCGCCTTGTTTTAACACTAAAAGCCTGCTACAGAGAAACTCATTAAATTTAAAACCTTCAGTTCATAAAAGCTCTAAATTGTATTTAAAATTGTGTTCAGGCACCTGGCAAGAGATCAGATGTTTGTGTAAATGGACTCAGGCCATGTGGCCGCAAGAATTAACAACCCGAACGAGTTGCGCTGTTGCCATTACAGGTCACACCACCTTTTCGTGTTCTTGGAAGATAAAGGAAGAGGAAATACAAGCTCATATATTTCAAGAATGAGAAAAACGTAGGCATCTCTCTCCCAAAGACCTGAAGGAATACTATTAGAAATAAAACTATTCTTCCCATAATGTATTTTGATTTGGGTCCCCCAGTTCTTGCACCTTACCAATCTTTCCTGGTATTTCACAGATTATGCTTCCATTTCAGGGCACGCTTCCAATTATTAGGTATGCCCCTCCGCCCCCTCTTCTAGTTACAGTCCTGGGCCTTAAAAACTTTTACTTGTCTGACAGGAGCGGCATGTTTGCTTTTTAATAAAAGACCTCCATGTAATTAAATGGAATTCACTCTACACAAAAAAAAAAAAAGACATTTTTAAAATGACCAGAATCTCAAACGTGTATATGAAACAGCTCTTTAAGTTCAACACTTTTGTTTTGGGAACAACACAGGAAAACAAGCAAACACACAAACACCTGGCAGAACGGATGATTTAAATTTGAGCTCCAAAGAAATGCAGAATTGATTCATCAGCCCTGAACAAACTGGCCCACACTTGTGACGGACCAGTCCTGATCTTGAATTCCCCTACCAGCTTTCCATAGGTTTTTAAGGGAAACAGCAAGTGCACAGAAGTTAGTAGTTTTATTCAGATATATCCTGTGCTCCGTGGCATTTCTACACTCCTTTGGGGGGGGGGGGGGGCGGCGCGGAAATCAGACAATAAAATTTCAACACCAAATTCCTTTGGTGTCGACATCCCATGGTGTTTTTAAAAATCTCCGTCAGGCTAGATAAGGGAAAAGCAGCGCAGAGAAAGAAAACTCTTCAAACGTAAGCTGGTAAGTTCCTCTGCAAGTAAGTTCCTCATGCATTACATTAACGCATTTGTGCTTTTGACAATAGGTGTAAAAACTCTCCCCAGAATAAAAAGAGTTCAGTTGGAGATTAACTGAAAATATGTCTTTTAAACCAATTTCCCTTGCTGTCTTAAGCAAAAGAATCCGTTAAACTGTCCTGATAAGAAACAGTTTGTATTCTAAAACAGCATTATTAAATAGCACGTCTGCCAAACTGTCATTTTACTCAACAGCTGAGCTGACCTACCCAGTAATGTAACATGCAACACGTCGTGAGTGAAACAACTGGATAAAAGTTAGCCCTTTAAATGCGTACGTGTTGACTGAACTTTTTATAATTCAAGATTTAGCCTCTAATAAAAAGTAAATCCGTTAAAAACCTCTGCATTTAACTTCCTTACACATTATTAACAAACAATTAAAATACAAGGTATGTATTCTGGAAATACATAATTCTCTATTAGCTGACCAGTTTGGGCAGCACAGTACATAGAGGTATACTGCCATTGGAGTCGGATGTTAAATTAGCCCTCAGCTTGTTCGCTACTCCAACTACCGGAGGCAACTTGGAACCTATTCCTGTGAAAGAACTTGTATAGCTAGAAATCCGTTTATTGGAGGTTTTATCAGTGCTGGGTGGTTTGGGCGTTCGTTTACAAATCCAAGGGTGCCTTAAAGCTTGACTCGGAGTCATGCGTACGGAAGGATCCCAGCTGAGACATTCTTTTAAGAACTCTATAAACAAGGGATCGTCGCAGCCCTTCAGTGCCGTCACCCAGTCTTTGTTCCCTGGAGCGCCTCGTATTTTACCCCGGCGCGATCGACTCCCGTTAAGGGTCACTCTTCCGTCTGCATGCGTAGTTACAATGCAGTAGCGAGGATGACCCTTAGAGCTGATGAAGTTCTTGGCTCGCTTGGATTGATCCAAAAGTTTCTGAGGTGGCATTCCAAGAAGTTCCATCATACAAGCCAGTTGGTCTCCCTCATCCTCTCCAGGAAAAAGAGGATATCCAGTCAATAGCTCCACCAGAATGCAGCCAAAGCTCCACATGTCTATGGGCATCCCATAGCGACTTCCCAGAATTACCTCTGGTGCCCGATAAAATCGAGACTGAATATACGTGTAGACTCTTTGGTGCTCAAAACAGCTGGACCCAAAATCTATAACCTTGATTCCACTCCTCCCTTGCTGTTTTAGGAGGATATTTTCTGGCTTCAAGTCACAGTGTATGATTTTGTTTCTATAAAGGGCATCCAAACACTGCAATATAGAGTGAGCAAACTTGCGTACCAGTTGGATGCTGAAGCCCTGAAACTTATTTCTTTTAATCAGCTCATACAGGTTCATACTCAAGAGTTCAAAGGTCATACAGATGTGGTTCCGAAAGGTGAAGCTTTCCAGCATGTGAATAACATTCATACTGCCCGTCTTATCCTGCTTCTTCAGATGCTCCAGAATCCGGATTTCTTCTGCTGCTTGGCGATGGAATCTCTTTTCATTGCGAACCATCTTTAAGGCTAAATGTTGGTGGAGTTTATGATCGTAGACCTTAGCAACTTGTCCAAAACTGCCTTTGCCAATGATTTTGAGTACTTCATACCGGTAAGCAAGATGGTCATGGGGCACGTGAATGTAGCTGCCTTGGTCGTCATCATAACCTCCATTGTTGGGACCACCAATAACTCCTTGTCTCTTTTTTGCAGCTGGACCCACAAAGTAAATTTCAGAAAAACTAAATATCTCTTGCTGCTCATAAGCAGATAACTGATGTTTGTACTGTTTGACAGCTTGCTCTGGAGCTTGGGAAATGGCTTTATGTGCTTTTGAGGAACTACCACCACCTTTAGAAGTGCTTATGCTCTCTATGCTTTTATCTTTTGTCAGGGAAGGAAGAGATCTTTCTGAACCAGTAATTCCTGCAGACTGAAGAGTGCTACTCCTTCTGTTGCCAGAGTCCTCAAATAATTGCTCCACTTTGACCTGACTTCCAGCCAGAGGGTGATCCTTCATTGCGAGTTTGTTGCTAGAAACCTACAGATGGAAAAACAAAAAAAAAAAAAAGCTTTACTTTAAAGCACAGACTAAGAATAAAATCAATACCACATAAACCAAAAACAGTAACATCAACAGGTTTTGCACTTCTATTAGGAACAAATAGAAAATGCTGGACCTATACGCAAGTGACAAGCGTAGTTACAGAAGGGGACGCAAAGAGAACACAACTTACTAAAACAAGCACTTGCACAAACGCAGTGCATTTTTAAGACCATAAAGGGTAAACCCTAGACAATCAAACACTCAAACAAGGACACAATACCTACTCTACTAGTATGCACGTAGTCAGCAAACAGCCGGGGGAACAGCTATGTTTAGCTTTAAACGTGGGTGCAGCAAACACAACCAACGACAGATGCAACTTGCACCTGTCTGAAACATGCAACAGAAGATGAACGTGCAGAGAATTGGGAATATTGCAAAGACAAGTGTTGGGAATATTGCAAAGACAAGTGTGCCAAAGGAAAACAAAGAAACGACAGCAAGTGACATAAGGCTGGTGTAACCAAGCTGAACAAGGAGCAAAAGGATGACAGAGCAAGACAAGACAAACTATATTTTTTTTAAAAAAATTGATGGTTTTCCTTTGAAGGGGAAAATACCACCATATCCACAACTCCCTTTGAAATCATGATGGCTTCACAACTATCTTAAGACAGACTTGGAAGCTTTGAATAATCAAGAATATCTCACTCCAACTTTGTTGTCAGTAGTTTGCAACCGCTGCCTCTTATTGCCGTATGTTAAAATATTTACATCTGAAATGAGCGCACAGAAGGTGAGAAAAACACTGTGAAATTTTTCAAGCTTGTCACTTTTACAAATTATTAAATGCTCCTCGACTCCCTGGAGTTCAGTTCCTTACTTGAACAGCAGTTATTCCCCTTTTCTACTCACTGACGCTCCATGCTGATAGACAGCAGAGAGGTGTTGCCTTATGCTGTGCAACACTGAAGAAGCCATGACTAGAGTAGCAACATCTGTTTTCCATTTTGTCCTTTAATCTAAAAATAAAGATTTGAGACACATGCCAAACCGAATCCCTGAAAACCAAAATAACTACATAGGAATCAAACAAAAAGTATAAATAAACCTGCAGATCCACAGCAATAAAACCAAATTCCTTTTTAGTTACATACAATTCAATATCTCAGCACCGTCAGTAAATAAGGGAAGCGAATGTTCTCGCCAAAAACAACTACACGCATCTCTTTTAAGAGTCTGTTTGTTGGTGCTGCCTTGAAATGTTAGCTCTTGCTCACAAGCCCTGAAAAATAGGCATTTCCTGCAGAAGTCAGTCCTTATCAATGGTGATTAGGGGCCGTCGGATATATCCTACTGAGTTCCACTACTCTGAGTCCTATCAACCCAAAACTACAGCGTACTGTAAGAGACACGCCTTTCCAGAAAGTCTTAAATAAAAAACAAAGCCCAACCCTGGTAACTCTAAAATAAATGCCTTTTCCTCGGAGTCTGGCTGAACCTCCAAGACAAGAACTACATATTTTCAGAACTGGCCAAAAGACTCATCAGTCCAGCAGACTCAAACAGTAAGTTTACAAATAAACAGTGAACGTAAGCACAGAACAAGGTTCACACTTGTCTGTTTTCTGAAGTTTTCCGGGGGGGGGCAGGAGAGAGGGGGAAAACCAAACAAAAACAAGCCTGTCCTTCTACAGCAGAAGTCTTATTTTCACCTTTGCAATCACAACTCGATATTCCTCCTACACGGGTTTCAATTGTATGCACAACAGGAGCCGCTTTTTATCAGTGCGGCTTCAGAATTGACACAACCGCACCTTTGCAGACAACCACCCCGACGCAGAGCATTGCCACGGCACTTTGCGTTAGCAGGGCTCTGCGGAGCAGCCTTCTCTAGCTGGATGAACGAATTAAGCACCAAGGCTTCAAAACGCACTACTGTACCGCACAAATTGCTTTCAACTATCTGATTTCCGACAAATGGTGTTAACAGCCTGAACGTCATAAATTGTAGCAACGTGATAAAGTGTGAAAGCCTTGCAAACAGTGCTACATCTAAATATTCCCTATTCAGGGGCAACAGCAACTCTGCTAATGCTGTTTGTGGCAAACATTCTGTCCCTTTGAATCCCTAAATGAACGAGGAATTAATGATTCCATTTATCCTGGAACTATTTCTTAATGAAGAAACTAGAGCTTTAGATCTCAAACCCGAATCAACAGCCATTTAGTAGTGAGGGCTAAATTTTCATTCTTAGAGGGCTACCAAAATCACTTGCCACAGGACGGTCAGACACAAACATAGATCAATCGTAACTTGAACTCAGAGGGTCTGCCCTTAAATTCAGATGACTTCTGGGTAACACCAGCTTTCTTTCAACAGCTTTCTTTTACAAATCACAGGCTGCACAGGTTTTGTTTTATTGATAAAGTGCTATCAGCAGCCAAGAAATTTGATGACACAAGCGGCACCCTGTAGAAAATTTTCACACACTTACAAAACTTCAGGTTAATTGAGATGAAAACAGTTAACCCAGTTCCTGCACAATTGATTTTGCAAAAGTGCATCAGTTATTTTCTGACTACTGAATTAACCAAACTGAATTAAACCTCTCAAAGCAGAGATATTTATGCTCTCTCATAGCTGAGATGAAAAGAATGGACAGCTGCAGACATCAGAAGCTTTCAATTCTCCTGTAATGTTACATCGTAATACAAAAATCTTGCGAGAAGGAAACCAAATATCACTTAAGTCAAGATGCTTTCCCATTAAAATTGAACATCATGATTTTCATCCTTGCGTGCTTCGTCTCAGTTCCTGCTCGCAAGACACCACTAAGGTTGTATTTTTTGGATGTGTCATTACAGCATTTTATAATCCTTAATCTTATCTTAAGAACTTAACAGGCTTGATGGACAAAATACAGATGAAGAATAAGATACACCAGGGAAACAAAATATTCAGAGAGCTATACTTGTGTTTAACTGGATAGTTCCGTTCGACAGATTTCTGTTCAGTTATGAACAACTGTAGTTACAATATGACCTAAACACTGCCGTTTAAGAGTTCCCACCCCCTGCAAAAAAACCAACCCACTACTGCCCAAACTCTGCTATTCAACAAATCTCTACGTTTCTTCCGCTCTCCCTCAATACTGCCAAAAAGGGAAAACACAGACCCATCTACTGAGTTTGCTCAGTGAACGGCACAGACCACATGAATTACTAATATCTGTTACCATAAATTCCCACAAGGTCACGATTTGCAAATGCATCTTACTATTTTCACATTTTAGAGCGTGTTTTTTTTTTAAGCTCGAGCTCCTTCACTTCTGCCAGAAGTCAACAAGAGCCAAAACACATTTAAAAACCATACAAAGGTCAGATCACTGTACAGCTAAACACAACCACTACTGCTCAGTTGAATCAAGTTAAGGGAAGATCCCATAACTCCACATCTGCTGAGGAAACACAGCACTTATAAAGAAGCACGTTAACACCTTCAGTCCGTAAAGAGCTATTTTGCTAGCAAATGTAGCGGCAGATAACGCCAAAGTTTTCAGAGGAGAGACACACTTTTGTAAGATCTTTGGCAGCCACGCAAACCCACACTGCTCTTTCTGCTGTTCCTAAGTACTTATCTCTTGGAATTTTCATGAGGGAAACTAAAATGGAAATGTGCAAGAGCTGAAGAGAGCATGTGTGGATTTACATACTTATCAACGTACAAGGTGACACGGCAGAACACTTCAACCGTTTGTAAAAGAACTTTCTTGATTAAAACATGAGCTGAGGACAGTCAGATAGGATTTCTGAGGCTGCCTAGCAAGTTCTACATTGAACACAAAACCACATCATTTTTATGCATAGTAAAAGCAATAACGTTAATAAGCTACTACAAAGCTGCAACATCCCACCACTTTAATTTATTCTCTATAGAGAGCTATCTAACTCCTTGACAGTTTTCACGGCCACACAACACAACTCGGTGAAGACCCAGACAACTTTAAAATACTCACATTAGATCTTCCAAGGGAAGGAAGTCCTGGGGGGCTGTGTTCTTCATTTGTAGACTCCTGGTACCTTATCTGATCTATTCTCATGTAGGAGTCATATAATCCGTCTCCAAACCTGGCTGGAAACGTCCCATATAGAAACCAGTTAGTCAGAACAATTCACGTCGATACAGAGACAAACGCTGAAGCGTGTCTCACTGAGCACATTTTAGTCTGTAAGATCATCAGTTCTCATTCGTTTATTAAATGATCTTTAGAATTCAGGTATATTATAATACCACAACAGAGTGCAAAGCTCTCAGGAAGTCTTAATTTGTGATGCTTTTAATGTAGAGCTTCTCTTATTTTTTTAATCAACTTTTGCACGGCAAATATATCCTTAAGAAACATTAACCAGCATACTCTCCATTTTCCCTTAAGTAGGATAATCCTGAACTAGCCCCGTTGAGAACAACGGGAAATGAGCATACACTTAAATACTTGATAGGACTATCCTTAAGAGTAGGTTATCCTTTAAAAATGATATGTGGGAATTACAGCGAGCAGATTTGTTGCAAGGGGGGGGGGGGGGGGCGGGAAGGTCGCGTCGGTTTGCACCGCAACTGTTGGCAAATACTGGGAAGGAACTTAAAACTGCGGCGCTCAACGCGACTGACCCCGCACCGGGGCCGGGCGGTTTTGCGAACGGGAGAAACCGAGGGGGGAGCCGGGTTCCCCGGGGCGCTCCGGCCCCGGCCCTCCGCGGGACCCCCGCGCCTGCCGCCGGGACGCACCGGGGAGGGCCCGGCGGCCGCCTCAGCCCCTCTCCCGCCTCACCCCGGCCCCGCCGCCGCCTCACCTGACCCGAGGGGCGCCTCCGGCTTCCTGCCCAGCAGCATGGTGGCGGGGGGGGGCGGCCCCCATCCCCCGCCGGGCCCCGCGCCGCCGCCTGCCCGCCCTCCCCGCTGCTCTCCCGGCTCCTCGCCCCGCTCCAGCGCTGCCGCGGCGGCCGGCGAGGCCCCGCTCCGGCTGCGGCCGCCCGCCCGCCCCGGGCCCGGCCGTTGCCAGGGGAACGGCCCCCCGCCGCCCGGCGCATGCGCACTGCGCCGGGAGGGCCGGCCCGGGGCCTCGCCGCCCGCGGGGCTCCGCGGGCCGGGGCAGGGCTGGGCGCCCGCCCTCCTCACAAAACATTACATTTTTTTTTTTTTTTAATTTTTATTTATTTTTTTTTTTAAATCCGTACCCAAAACCTTTGGGTTTCACCGCCCGCTTCTCGTCCCTCTCCCCCTCCCCCTCCGCCTGCCTCCCGGTGCCCCCCGCCCCTCCCAGAACAAAGCGCTGGGGAAAAGGCCCCGTTAGGACACGGCCCGCGGCTCCCCGGGCGCTCCGCAGGCCTCACGACGATCGCTTCCCCGGTGTGGAGGAGGCCGAGGCGCACGGCGGCAGCGACCCCCGGTCCTCGGAGGGCGGGGGGCGCGGGGGGGACGGGGCCGGAGCGAGGCCGCGGGGACGCGGTTTCTACCCGGACGTTTTTGTAGGGCGGGACGGCGCCATGGCGGCTGCCGCGGCCTGAGGGGAGCGCGGCGCCGGCCGGGGCGCGGGCCCGCCATGTTCTGCAGGGCGCTGCGGGTGAGATCCAACACCGCCATCAAGGGGTCCGATCGGTGAGTGCCGGGGCCGGGGACCCCGCCGCGCCGAGGGGGGAGGCCCGGAGGCCGCGCTCCGCTGAGGGGAGGCGGCTCAATCCCGCCTCCCGCGCTGGGCCTGTCCCGCCGCGGCCCCGCGCCGGCCTCGGTGCCGCGAACGGCGGCCTCCCGATCCGCGGCGGCTGCGTCCCCGCAGGGATCAGGGCTCGGGGCCCGCGGGAGCGGCGGCTGCTTTCCCCTTGGATTTGTGATAAACTACCGCTCTGAAAGCTGCCCGGCGGAGAAGGCCCTGGGGGTGCTGGCTGACAGCCGGCTGGACACGAGCCAGCAGCGTGCCCAGGTGGCCAAGGAGGCCAACGGCATCCTGGCTTGTATCAGCAATGGTGTGGCCAGCAGGAGCAGGGCAGGGATGGTGCCCCTGTGCTCAGCACTGGTGAGGCCACACCTCGAATGCTGTGTTCAGTTTTGGTCCCCTCGGGACAAGAAGGACATGGAGGCGCTGGAGCGTGTCCAGAGAAGGGCAACGGAGCTGGGGAAGGGTCTGGAGCACAAGTGTGATGGGGAGCGGCTGAGGGAGCTGGGGGGGTTTAGCCTGGAGAAGAGGAGGCTGAGGGGAGACCTTATCGCTCTCTGCAACTGCCTGAGAGGAGGTTGTGGTGAGGGGGGGGTCGGTCTCTTCTCCCAAGTAACAAGTGATAGGATGAGAGGAAATGGCCTCAGGCTGCGCCAGGGGAGGTTTAGATTGGATATTAGGGAAAATGTCTTTACTGTCAGAGTGCTCAGGCCCTGGAACAGGCTGCCCAGAGAGGTGGTGGAGTCACCATCCCTGGGGGGGTTCAAAAAACGTGTAGACGTGGCCCTTGGGGACATGGTTTAGGAGGCCTGGGGGTGTTGGGTTGGCGGTTGGACTTGATGATCCTGGAGGTCTTTTCCAATCTTAATGATTCTATGAAGACAAAATGCACTTTTCACTTGAAGGTGCTGCCATAATTAAACTAGACAAATAAATTGTTACCTCAGGGCCTAGCTGATCCTTCCTTACTTTTATGTTCTTAGTTGTGTGGTGATGCTGGGCTGACTTACCGATCTTTTAGATTCACTCAACACATCTGTGAATGACACACCCACCTTGTGCTGGTCACTGTGCCTTAAATGTCAATTAAAACCGGGGGGAGAGGGAAATCTGGCTGCTTCCCTGCTCCTTTGTGCTGGAGCTGCAGGAGTCTGTAGGTGACAGGCTGGGATGAGCAAGCCTGACACTCCCAGGTTTGTGCTCAGGAGCTCAGAGCGGTAATGAAATCACAGTGCAAAACAGAGGCAAAGACAGCAGCAGGAGCTGTAAGCAGATGTTTAAGGAAGAATATGAGCAGGGCAAGCATACTTGGCCTTTCTCCCAGTATTCTTCCAGCATGCAACTATCTCATTTGTAAACCCAGACACAAATGCTTCAAATTATCTTCTGTGAAAAAGTGGGAATCTCATGAACAGCCAACAAAATAGTAACTACTGATCTAGGAATTATTTTTGAGGGATGGTCTAGACAGCTTTGTAACACATTTGTCATTTTATCATTACAGGAGAAAACTGCGAACTGATGTTGCAGCAGCTTTTCCTAACCTTAGTGCTGAACAATTGACTGAGTTTATTCCAAACAAGGAAGAGCTTAATGTCATCAAAATGCACTCTCACAAAGGGGAAGCCATCACTGTTTACATGAATAACAGGAACCCAATACTGTTTGAAATTGAGAAAGCTCTGTATCCGACAGGTATGGGGAGTGGACTAATAATCCTCCCTCTTCACTTACTGCGCACCAACCTTTCCCCAGAAGATTTCGTTGTGTCTATTTTAAGTACTTATCCAATCACTATGTAGTATCGGTATGCTTCGTAATTTTTAATGCATTTATTCTGCCAACATCTTTGTGAAATCAGTGGCGTTTCTGGATTCTTTCTGCAGAAAAGGAAACTGAGGTGCTGAGGCGGTTAGAAACCAGGAAACAAGTCATAGTTTAGCATCTTAGCCCCTTTTCTGTCTTTTGTCCACTGCAAGGTGTGATTCCAAGAAGCGTGATGTCCACTTCCAGGCAGCCCTGGAATTAGGCAATGAATTGCTCTGATATTCTATGCTTTTATTTTTCCCATACCCAGTAATTCTTCCCTGTTGGAGCAGCATTTTAGCTCAGTGTCCTTGATTTAAGGAAAATAATACAAACATTTATCTATATCCTTTATAACAATTCACAGGAGCTTGAATTAACTAGCAGCTTATTTTTCCCCATCACATCTACTAATTATTGTAGGATTGTTGTGACTTCAGATTTCTTGATTACCCGAGAAACAGGAGAGCGCTTAGTTGTGGTTGGTATTGTACTGCTTAGTCTTAAGGATGGGAAGAAGCAACAGCTAGAGAAATTTTTAATGGTGCATCTGTAAATTTGGTTCTGTTTTGGGACAGTGTACACGCTGTGGGTCTACCCAGATCTTCTCCCTGCTTTTTCAACATGGCCCCCTGTGCTACAGAAACTAGCAGGAGGAGCAGGTAAGAGGACTAGAATTTTGTCACATTGCATTGCAGAAAGGAGTTGTCTTCAGGGCTTTTTTGATGTTATTTTTCCCAGTGGCAAAAATGTACCTGAAACAAAAAATAAAGAACTATAAAGAATAAGTGCTCACAAAGTAATTCATGGTGATGTCCTAAAAAGGAAAATAAATTAGCTGTAAAAGAGTTTGTGAGTGAAACGAAGTAGGTTAAGCTGTTTCAGTGCAGTAACCTGTTCCATGTGGGAGTCTCAGATTTGGAAATATCTTCTCAGGGTGACCATCAACTCTGAATTGGGGCACAGAACCGCCTGTGTCATTGGTCTGTCTTTTTGTAACTTTCCTTGAGCAGCTGAGTTCCTTTGCTGCCACCCTGCTTCCTGTGAATTCAGAGGTGAACTAGCTTACCCTATGGATAAGAAATGAGTTTATATTGGAACCTACAGTTGTAATCACTGTCAAGTAAATTGTGGATTGTGCAGGTGAGGTTGGATTTGAATTCCTGGATTACTGGCTCTACGACCTAATTATGGATCAAGACTAACAAGAAAGGAGCCTATTTTCTGAACTTGCTTTGGATGCAGTTCAGACTCATGAGAATCAGGTCTTTATATAAATTGCAGAACTGCTCAACCAGGAAAAGATTAAATTGCAGCCACTGCAGCCTTAGTCTGGAAATGGAAGTGTATGTGTAGGAAGAGATGTCTTTTCTCCATTACGCAGTACCTACAGTAGAACTCAAGTCCCTCTGTCCTATTTGTTCGCTTTTGGGGAAGTAAAGTGCTTGAATGTGTAGCTGTGCTAGACATCTGAGCAAGCCTTGCTGCTGACTTGTAGCGACCTAGTTTCTGGGAAAAAAATAGTCTTGCTAATGGGGGAAGGACATAGATGAAAGAGGGCTGCAGGTCATTCATCTCCCGTGGCAACCAGGCTACCTCTGGGTACGATCTAAAGATAAGAAGCTGGCCACCGAGACAATGGCCAACAAAGGCAGAGGGAGAGGTAGAGCCACATCTCAGAAAGAAGAGGAAAAGCGTAAGACTATCCAGTGCTGCGGCTGTGGAGGGAGGGAGCAGATTTAGGGAGCATTCAGTTACAAAGAGGAGAAGCAAGGTAGTGCTGTTTGTGATATCTGTTCTGTGAATTCAAGTATCTACTGTCTGCCCTGGTTATTTACATAATATACACCTGCTACTTACCTTGTCACGTTAAGGTCTTTATGTGATTTCTGTCCTCAGAGATGTGGAGCCTTTGTTGCAATTGCAGAGTTCATTCTAGATTTGCTGAAAGTAGTTGTGACAGTGAATGGGAGGAAAAAAATATTGTTGGCATACACATTAAATCTATGATGCTGAGAAAAAAGTGAGATGCCTTCAAAACCAAACCGTGGAACACAGGTCAGTCCACGAGACTGCAAGCTCTAGACAACTACAGCTGCTTTGAGGGAGAGCAGATGCTCTTTACATAATTTGGTGATGACGTGATGCCGTACGTGTGGCATGGAAAACTGTCCTTTACTCACATGCCAGTCTATTCACCCCAGGCGTGGAAAGCAGAAGGAAGCACACAACAAGGTATACTGTTTCTGTCCAGATTAGCAAGGAGATGGATAAGGCTGCTTCCTCATGCTGAGGAAAGTTCAAGAGGGTTGGGTCAGCAGTGGCAAATTTTAGGCAATTTTCTCTTCAGGGAGGGATCTGCTGGGGAACCTGCCCTTGGGACAGGGAAGAGTAAATGGGTAGTTCCGGACACATCTCCTTGTTCCTTTCTCTTTCCATGTCGTCAATGCAGAGTAATGCTCTCTAGGCTGGGAGCTCCTACCTTTCTGTTAAAAGCAGTACTCCCTTCGGGCCTGGCAGGGCAAGGGGCTGAGAGTGCTTAGCTCTTCTGCAATTCTTTGGGATGTGCCCAGCACTCCTGTGAATTGGATCCCTTACTCCACAGGGGGGTAGCAAGAGGTGCTGCCTTACTAGGAGAAACAGAGAATCATTCTTTTATCTGGCATGTGCTCAGCTATTAACAGGCTTGCGTTTTTGCTGAGTAACAGGAGGGATGGGGGTGGAGGAGGTAGTGGCTGAGTCTTTCATTGAGAAATGGATGCGCTTTATTCTTTTCTTCAGATCTGATGCTGCCAGGAGTTGTAGTGCCATCTTCTGGCTTGCCTCAAGTAGAGCGGGGCACACTCTGTGCTGTCACCCTCTTGGGAAACAGGTACGGAGGATTCTTTATTCATATCTTTTCTTAGAAAGTAAAAATTAAATGAAGCTATTTTTTATAGGAAGACTCTGGGTTTTGAGGAACTAGAAGCAGAATTGTTCTCTTGCATTTGATGCACTGTGGGCCTAAATAATGGAAAATACAACAGAAAAAAATCCACTTAAGTTTCTGGGTCAGGATATGTTTGAGCTCAGGTGGACAGCTTTACAAATTGGTTCTTTTGGACCTGTGGGGGCACAACTGGTAGATTTGTTTTGAAACAGAGTAATTTTTTTAACAAAATATTGTATTTTACACAGTTGTCTTTCTGCCCATGAGGAAATTCAGAATGAGGGAGCAGTGCTAAAGCTGTTGGGATTTTTTCCCTCACTGCTACTCTCTTTTGGCACTGCATATGCTTCTTGTACTCATTAAAGTGAAGAATGTGTCACTGCACAGCCTTCACTTCAGTATCACAGCTGCACATATCCTTGGGATTCTTTGGAAGACTTTACATACCAGAAAGATAACCAGAAAACACCTAGGTGCTTTAAAAAAAGCAGGTTGTAAAGAACAAGGACGTAATAAAAGAAATTCAGTATATCACAATGGCACAGTCTGTCTTTATCCAAGTAGCACAGTGTATTTGTGCTGTCCTGCTGTAACACTCCCTTCTTTTCCCAGAGCTCCAGTAGCAGTTGCAGTTGCAACTATGTCCACTGCAGAGATGCTGGCTGCTGGAATGAAAGGGAAGGGCTTTGCTGTGTTGCACACTTACATGGATCACCTCTGGTGGGTACATTGCCAGGCATTTGGTAAAATGCGTAACAAGTCTCATGTGTTTACTGAAACCAGAATTTGTGCCCCACTAAGCTTCATCTGTCAGTTCAACATATTGAGTTATTTGGGTACAGTTTAGATATGACCATTATTAAGGTTTCAGCTACATGTTTTTTGATGACCACTCTGTCCTGACAGAAGCAGGTGCCTTGTCCTGACATCTATCCATTATATACATATTGGAAATAGATATATAAAATCATTCACTTGATTCAGTTCCTTCAACCTGAGCGTAATTATTATAGAAATGAAGCTAGAACATCCCTGTTACTCTGATTTTAGAAAATCTTCTTGCTCTATAAAAAGTGAACTTTGAATCATTTTTGCTTAAAAACGGTCCACTGTGCTAGTCTCAACCAAATAAACGAGTTGTTCTGCATTTGAATTCAACTAGTGTGCTCAGTTTTAAATTAAGATTCGGGGGGGAACATAGAGTTTATGGAGGAATATGAGTTAAAAATTAATTTTATAGTTTTGGAGAATGTGGAAAAAGATCCATGCAACTGCCAGTGCCTTTTATCAGGGTGGCATTTGTTCATTGTCCTGTGGGTTTCAAAGCAGTAAACAGAAAGCTATGTTACACTTTTTCTTCCTTTTATAGGGAATATGGTGACAAATCTTATCCTCCTACCTTAGCTCCCTTGGTAACAGATTCTGCTGAAAAGGAGAGTGCTGAAGATGAGGAAGAGATGGAGGGGAAGGAGCCTGTCATCAGCTTCTCCACTGACCCACTGCAGCATGTGGACATTGGTGATCTGAGCCTGAAGGAGCGAGACAGTTGTGCAATAGTGGTGGGAAAGGAGGAACTCAATGAGAACAGAGCTGCAGAAACAGCTGAAGGTGCCAACACAGAGGTTCAGCAGGAAGCTGAAGACAGTAGGACTCCACAAGGTATTTTTGCATACAAATGAAACCAAACTATGCCCTTTGCTGAAGCCCATACGCACAATCTAGATTAGTGTGCGTTCTGGACAGCTTGCTGCGAGAATGGGATAGAGACGGTTCTGTGTGATCTGAAAGACAGTCTGAAAGAACCGAGTGCTGTGTTCTGAAAGACAGACTACTCACAGCTCACTTGTCCTTTCTTTCCCTGCAGAGCAAATGGATGCATTATTTAATCAGTGCTTTTTTCATGCCTTAAAATGCAAAGTAAAGAAGTCAGATCTCCCTCTGCTCACTAGCACGTTTCTACGCAGCCATATGTTCCCATGCTGGTATGTGGTAAGAAGATTGTCTTTGGATTTGCATGCTGCGTTTTTGGCTTTAAAACTGTGGAGATCAAGTGTGATATTTAGGATGATGTTTTTGTCTCAGAAGTAAAATCCAGTACTTATCTAAGGTTATCTAAGATTATGCTCACTTCTTACATCAAATACTTGGATGTAAGGGTTGTCCAGACCAGGATATGCACTTGGTAGCTAACTTGAGTTGGCTGGCATTTGTTTCAAGAGTGCTTAGTCACTTAAATGGCTGTTTGCTGACTCAGAGGAACATCAGCACTAGTTTCACTCATCGTGTTCTATTTATTTTCTTGTAATTCTCTATGTGATTCGTATTTCTGCTGTTAAGAAACTTCTAGCATAAGTAGCAAGATTTAAGAAGAAATGAAGGGTGACTTATAACTAAAGAACTTTTAAAAAATCCATTTATAGCCCTGCTGGACAACAACTGGACATAAAGAAATCAAGCTATAAGAAGGTGAGATTTTTCTGTCGGTTTTTGGATTAATTTAAATTAGAAACGGAGGGAGAAAATAAGTTTGAAGTCAAAATTGTTCAAGTGTTAGTAAAACAAACAGACAAACAAAAACACCTAGAAGCTGTTCTTAAAAGCCACATTCTTTTTCTCAGCTCTCTGCTCCTGTGAGATCCAGGGAGAAACGTAATTGTCCTGAAAGCATGAGCATTGATCTGCTTCGAATGCCGCTAATGCTCTCTGCCACTATATACTGCAGTAGCTGTTGAAGGGTTCTGATCTTGTTGGACAGTGCAATTACTTGTAAGAAGAGGCCATTCCTTTTCTAAAGCTGTTAACGAACAAAAATGAAGAGGAAGGAGACGATATTGTCCCTGTTGTGTAGATGAGAAGCAAAGACAAAGCGCATTGGCAAAGATCTCACAGTAGTCCATGTGAGATGTACTGTGATTTGGCCAAGAAGGTCACAGAGCAAACAGCTGGCAGACCTACAGAAGGAACTCTTGCTTACTTTGTTTTGGAGCCAGACAGAGGCGCTCACTGCTCCTTAGCAATTGCTGTCTTTAGAGAAGCAAAGGTGTGGGGTGAGGTGTTCTGGTTTTTTTGTTTTGTATTGTTTTTTAAAAGTAACTTTGGGGCAGTCCGAAACACATGAACAGGAATTTAAAATGCTTGACTCCACGTTTCTGATTGTTGTTTCCTTCAGTTCTCTAAATTCCTGCAATGTATGCAGCACCAGAAGATATTACAAGTGAAGGAGCTGAACAAAGGTGTGGAGAGCATCGTGGAAGTGGACTGGAAACATCCAGAGTACGTAGAATATTGTAGTCCTTAAAAGAGGTGGTAGTCTCTGAAAGAAGGGAGTGGAATCTGCTGCTTCCAGCTCTATTACCTATACTCTGCTTGAATTCCTGTTCTGAATAGCTGTAGCAGCCCTCATTTCCTACTCTTAATATGCTATGGAGGGGTTTTATACCCTGCTTCTATACAACATTGCTTATGTTTCCTGCTCTTGTAAAGTTCTTCCAGGTAAACTATATTCTTCCTTCTTTACTCAGGGGCACTGAGCATGCTTAAAGCCTAATGACAGTGTTGTGATTTCCACCTTTCCTTTCTTGTTAGTTGTGCGTTCATCCATAGAACTTAAGATCAGAAGGGACTGTTACATGATCTGAAAGTTGCATACGGCTCTTTATCCTTGTAGCAGGTGTACAAATTTTCCAGAGAAACAGCTTCGAAAATGTTAAGGAGGATTCAATTCATGGCAATTTGTTGCCATGTTACAATGACGAATTTTTGGCTTCCAGTTTGGATGCTAATAAAAGAGTTACAGTATCAAGCCTGTTAGCAGTCACTAAATGCACATTCCTTCGATGGTGTCTTGATAGTTCGTGAGAGTTTCTTTGTTGTTGTTGTTGGAGGAAGGGGGTGGGAAGGTTTGAAACCCATCAGGCAGTTTTCCGTCTATTTAACAGTGGCTATAATGATATGACTGTTTTATGCCCTTCCAGTTTAAGCAGGTCTTCCCCTCCCCGTTCCATCTGGGGCAACTCATTGTTCAGCTTTGAAGTGAACTCACCTGTCTAAACAATAACTCCAACAAAAAGATGACGCTGCTGCTGAATAAATGCTCGTGAAAACTACAGTCTCAGAATGTCCTACAGGATCAAATCAAGCAGTTTGCAAAATCAGAAGCCAAACTTATAATCTCAAAAAAATAAAAAAAAGCTGTCTTTTCCATTACACACATTGATTTGCGCAGATACTCTTATCCTTTAAGTTACTTATTACCCAATTCCTCTATTAGTGTTTCCATTATCTTTCTAAAGATTTTTAGTTACCTGATGTCAAGAACATCCTACTCGTTCCTCCTGCATATCGGCACATTAGCTGTCTTGGAATTTCCCAGCGGGCCTGAGGCTTCCTGTTATATAACATCTCCTTGGCAACCGGTGGAGTGGAGCATATTTCTGTAGATATAAGCAAATCCTCTCTTCTGCATCTGGAAAGAAGCAGAATTACTTCGACTTTTTCCATTAACTTTTCTCTCATTATACTTGGCCGTATCATTAGGAGACAGGCATACTCAAACGAAACCTTTAAGCGTAGAATCTGCAGCTCTGGTCAATGAAATGAGACTCCAGCTCCTGCACTGATACAGTTCTGACCCCTCTCTTCCAGAACTGTCTTTTTTCAGTGGCCACTAAAGAATCATTTCAGCTTTTGAATGTCTGTGCATTTGTGGAGAGTGCAGTTTTGGACTTCTGTTAATTTAATTCTAGCGATTGTATGGAATGGGGCTGCATCCTTTGAATTATGGCAGTTGTCTCTAATTACAAGAGTCAAATATGCTTAGAATAGCTGGAGAGATTTACTTTTTTCCCAACATACAGGGCTTTACTCCCTATGTGAAAAAAGTGTTTAATATCACCTGAGTTAAGGTGCTTGTTTATGTGTAACTTTGAAACGTGTACAAGGACAAATTTAATAATTGCAGCTAATGCTCCAAAGCACTGTTCTTTCATCATGGCCTTTAATCCACAGACACAGGCCCCCACTCCAATGGAATGCATTTGGGGGAACTGACAACAGACCAGAAAGCTTTTTGCATGACTCTGCTAGGTTTTAGTTTCTCAGTGCAATGGAAGTGATATGTTTCAATTCCTTTCACTCACACGAAATAACTCTCGTTTCAGCATTAAAGCATTTACAGTACCTGAAGGATTTTCTTCAGCCTCTGCTGCCCAAGACAGCAAGAGTGAAGACCGAGAACAAGTGTACCATGCTCCTGAAATCATTCCGCTTTATGGGGTCTCAACAAAAATGATCCCACTCTTTCAGGAATCTGGACACAGGTGAGCACTAGGAAAGTACAGCAAAACCGTTGTTACCTGAAGAGAGAGACTAACAAACCTATGCTGCTACCGTTTTGTTAGCACTCATGGGGAGGGCCCTGCAGTGCTGTCAGGTAAGGTGATGGGAATCAAGAATATATTCATTGCTTCACAAAGGAAAGAAAGATAAGAGGCTGTGACAGCTGCGTTCAGCAAGTACATCACTTCTCCCACAGCTAAGGAGGTGATAGCTCAAGTGTCAAAATGGATACTTTTTACTTGGATTGTCTTAATTTGCCATTGGATAAAGCATATTCTGTCCACCCACAGTATGGTTTACTGAAAAGAGGATGCCCAGATAATTTAAAGAACTCACTTGCCTCCTTGTGCCCTAATCTTGTCTGTTTTGATGTAGTTTAGATAGCACTCAATGGCAGCCTTTCATCAACTGAGCACTTTTGTACAAGTTACCCACAGTCCCCTGAAGTTAGGGGTGCCATTGGGGTCATCCTCCCGAACTAGGCTCCCAAAACCAAGGGGTTTAGAGTCTCTGTAATTACTGCTGTGAGGCTTTTATCTGGTGTACAGCAGCTGAGGCGTAACAAGAAATCACTCCCTAGCAAATGTATTTCAGTATTGAGCTGTTGCTACCAAATGTAGTCAGGGTAGTTGCTGTCTTCTGTCTTAGTGACAGAACCCAACACCTAACTACTTAAAGTACTACATTAAAAAGTTTTCTTTCTCTTTAGAAAAGGCAGCATCCTCTCAAGCAGTGAGGTGAGAAACATCGTCATTAACTATGTGAAGACTAATGAGTTGGTCGATGAAACAAACAAAAAGTAAGTAGACATGGAAATTGTCCTACCCTCCTTCCACAGGAGATGCTGAAGTTAGAGGGGGAAAAAAGTGAACTTGTGTGCTTCTAATGCGTATTTTTGTTTTGTAGCTTTGTAAAGGTGAATCCCATTCTGTGTGACTGCCTGTTAGATAAATCGGAACAAGATGAAATCTCAAACCTTAGATGGGATGACCTCTTGAGCAGGTGACTCTTCTCCCAGTATAGTGTTTCAGTGTTACACAGATTTAATGCATGCAACTCAAAGCCACGTGTTATTGGAGCTACCCAAGTTGTAACTTACTACTGGTTAACACAAAAAAAATATATCCAGAGACCTTCACTTGAAGAATCTCTCATTCTTCACCATTTAACAAGCATCTAGCACTAAGTGTGGTTGTTGGGGATTTTTGTTTACCTGCTAACCACTTACCAGGGAAAGCTTCCTAAACAAACAGTGCCTGGTTGTGTGTATAATCTGTGTGTACATATTTATAAAGCCATCCTTTGCAATAAATAGCTGAACCTGCCCTTTTTAGGTGTGGTAGTCATCCTGCTCTTTCTGTGCAGCACAACTTCTGCATTTATAACCTAAACCCACCTTTTAGATCCAAGACGCCCGAGTATCTGACACAAGACCATTGTTTCCATATACCGAAAAGCTTTGCCTAAATGTCCCCAATGTCTTACTTGCCTTGAGCTTCTTCATCACACAGTGCTTCTGAGGCACCTCCAGCAGCTTCCTTTATTTCTGAAGTTTGCTCGTGGGACAGTAACACATGCTGAATTTTAAACTGAAGTTGCTTCATCAATCTGTGAACAATACAACTGAACGGTAGCTTAAAGACAAAATTAAAGGAGGTTTTCCTCTATAAGAACCAATTTATAGAATTTTACCAGTAACAATCTAAGCTATAATTTTTGTGAGTCAGTAGACTAGCTTTCTTTTTAGTCAGTCTCTTTCTTTAATAGCTAGGATGCAAATCCTTCCATGAGATCATCATGCATTATCTTCTTAAGATACAGATTCTCACACGTAGAATCTTGGCTTTCATGTACCCTCAAAAAACATGTGAGAGGCTGCAGTGGAATAGCGGAGTTAACATCAGCCTTGCTGGACTGTATAGACTAATTGGATATATAAACTTTGTTCAGGTGCCTTGAACGACTGCAGCCCTTACACCAGGTGACATTTTTTGGACAAGAACCTATTGTGAGGAAAGGAAACATTGAACCCATCGACATAACCATAGCACAGAGATCATCAAATAAGAAGGTAAAAAGAGGACTAAAATTACGGGTTTTCAGCAGAAGCCCAGATTCTGAGAGCAGCTTTGGCAGCTCATTTTTCTGGGATGAATCGGACATGACTTGCTAATTCCTACAGCAGTGATGTTTGCAATAATTATTAAAATCTGTAGGTGACAATTATCAAGAACCTTGAGCTATATGGTCTAGACCCACAGCGTGTGGCCAACATTCTGCAACAAAAAGTACAAGCCAGTGCCACCATCACCCCAGTACCAGGAACAAAAGACAGAGTTCAGGTCCAGATCCAAGGCAACCAAATCCATCATCTGGCCAAGATGCTGCTAGGTAAGTCTATTCTAGAACTGGGCTGGGACTGGTTACAGCAAGATACAGATTTTAGTTCTTGAGCTCTGAATATTTACCTGAAGTGAACTCTTGGTTATGTTGCAGAAGAATACCAGCTACCTCGGAAGTATATTCAAGGCCTCGAGAAGGCTCCAAAGCTCGGCCGGAAGAAGTGAGAGAAAAATCTATTGTAAGAATTACTCAGATCTCATTATTTATAGACGTGTTCTGCCAACAAATCAAGGATAATGTACAGGCCCTATTCATTCAAAAATTGAGTCCTGGATGTTTACAAGGTCCAGGATTCACCCAAATAATAATATTGCTCCAGCTGTTCATTTTTCATAAAAATAAAAAGCTGAATAAAACCCCTGGCATTATCCTTTTCCGTATGTTTTTCTAAAGTTCCTAACAGTGCACTCGTTTTCTGGCTATAGTGGCTTTTGGCTAGTTTAGCATTCTTGCTTTGCATCTTTTAGCGAAGGCATGGTAATAGAACCTCCACCAAAATGTAAGCAAAATACATTCCAACACATTGTCCTGAATCAGTCCATTGTGTTGTGCCATAGATTGTGTATGTCAGAAGTAAAACCCACTTGTTTTAGATTTTATCCTTTTAAACATTTCCAGGTATTAATGTATCAGATATTTCAGCACTGAGAATGAACTCTATTAGCTGGATTTTTATGGTTGATATTATTTTTATATATAAACACATTTTAATGTATGACTAACTGTAATTTACCACAGGTAGACATGGGAAGCAGTTCTGTCAAATCCAGCTAAAATATTAAGATTAATGGACCACTTTGGTCAGGTTTCACAGGGGTAGGCGTTCTGTACCGCTTTAGCTGAAGCTTAAACACTTTAGAGTAGGGTTAAGAAATTTAAATTCACTTCTAGGAAGGATTCCTGTATTTTCCCCTTTAGACTTAACACATGAAAGTTCCATAGGAGGGCGCCAGAAAAAGAAGTGAAAGAGATTTAGTTAATTACTGACAGTTTTATTGTTTTTTACATTGTCTGCATATGAACAAGTAGTTTCAGACCGTTCAAAAAAAGCTAGGCATGAGACATTTTTTAAAAATGCCATAGAATTGCTCTAAAGTAGTAAAAATAAATTACAGCAATGCAAAAATGCATTTCATTTTGCCATAGAAGCTTTACTATTCCATTCTATACACATTTTACATGTTTTACAATAGACGTGAAGAACTCACACGAACTAGGCAAACACAATATACTAACAAAAGGCACTGCCAACAGTATTTTGCGCTTAAGGAAGGGGCCAATACTTCTATCCTAGACACAGCTCAACTGACTGTTAAGAATTTGAGTTTCAAGATCTAGCAATTCCTCAAATGCTCCATTATCTTGAAAAATTAAAAGAAGCAGCCCTCCCCTTTGCAGGAGGTTTTCAGCAGCATTCACAGTAATTGCATAAGAAGCCATGCCTTCTACAAAATGTCAAAGACATGCTGGGTTTCAGGAGGGGAGAGGGAGACAGTCACCGAACCTCTAGTACAAAACAACAACAAAGGAAATCTTTACAACTTCTAGCCAGAAAGAGAAGGGATTTAAAAACAAGTGTCTGGGTCTTACTTCTCGGAACCAATGGCAGTTTTTACAGTGTTCTTTCTCTTGACTGAACAGAAGTATTTATACAATGCTTTCAAGAGTGAAGGCTCTAGACAAATGTTATGTAAATTATTCCACAAGTGCATAATGAAGTTAATAAGTATTCTTGTAAATAGACAAACGGCCCCAGAGCATGAAAACTGCTGCTCTATTTGGGCTGCTGCCACGTTGTTAAAGGTCATCTGGGTGTAGAGTACAGTACAGCTGGGAGGCCCTTCCTGCACCGCGTGCCAGAGGCCATAGCCCTGTTAGCAAACCCTTTTACACTGCTGACTAAAACATGAGCTGGACCTAACGTTGCAGAGCGTGGCATTTATACAAACCGAGGGGCTTTAAGTGACGCAGTTATTCTCTTCCGTTTAGAAACAAATATACTCAAGTATAAATCTGGAAGGGAAAAAAAAAATAATCCCAAGCAGTCACCTTCAAGGAACCAACAAAACACTTCCTCGTCCCTCTACGGACAAAAGCAGCCTCATCACAACAGGCTAAATGGGGGACAGGACTGACAAGGCCTCTTGACAAAAGCCCCTTCCAACTTCCTCCTTAGCCCAAATGCAAAGGTTTCATACTTAAGGGAGAGGGGGTGAAAAGGCACTGAGGTAAATTTTAGACGCTTCCACGTTGTCTCTGTGGTAACTGTTACCCAATAACCTGTGGCATCCCTTCCCACTTCGTGCAGGTGGGGTCACAGCAGTCTACAGGAAGCTCAAAGGGACACTTGTTCATCGAGTCAATAGGAAACCCTTCCACAAGCTCCATCTGAATCCGGCTAGTATTAACGTTCCATTTTTCTCTTCCCGCTTTGTTGCGGTGTCCCATGTAAACAGAGGGAAGACTGAACGTGGCTGTGTGCAGCGTGCTCGGTACAAAGCACCAAGAGTAAACATGGGGACCATCCTCTCTCAGCTTGGCATCCCTGGAGCCTTCCTCACCCCTCAGCGATCGCTGCACGGCGTCAGCGAGATCTCTGGTTAGCGTTATGGCAGTAACTGACGCTCCAGCTCGAGGGGTGTTTTTGTTTTTTTTTTTGCAGGATGCACAGTGCATGCATCAGAGACAGTGGGAGCCCTGAGAGAGGGGAAGAGAGAGACTTACTCTCCTCTCCTAGCTCCATGTAGAGAGCAAAACCTGGTAAGCTTCCTGGACGTGCAGGCAGAGCACCGATTGCGAGTAGGGAGGGAGGGAAGGAGAACACGACACGTACAGAGTGGCACAGGGAGGGAGGGGATGGCGCGTCATGGACAGGAGTGGTGGGAGGGCAGTGTGAGGAGGGTTAGCAGGAGGAAGCATGGTATGAGAGAGTGGTGGGAGGAAAGCATTTGAGGCTAACAGGTCCCTTACTCTTCCTGGTGCTAAGGCTTTCCCACACTGGCAGCCTGTGCTCTTGGTGCCACATCCACACCCTGACCCCGGTCAGAGCTCCTCTCCCTCCGTGCCAGACCTGTTGGTAGCTCAAAATCAGTTTGATTTGTGAATAGGGGTTTTGAGCTTTCCTGGGTTAGTCTGTTGGATATGTATTGCTAAACATTCAGTATTGAACCACCGGCCCATGCCCCGACCATCATCTTCACACTTTTCAAACAGAATTTGTTAAAACATGGGTCCCAATTCCTACAGAGTAGAAAACTGGTAAAGCACCGGCTAGCTTAGCTAAGCATCAGGGGTATTTGCTTTAATTCACCTCTGTTTTCAAAATTGGCAGTTGATTAGAATCAAAATGGATCACTTTTCCTGGATTTAATATTACCAAGTTTCAGTAATACTTACTAACAGACTATCGGGGCGTTGCAGCTGCCTTGGTGTCATAACTTTACATTTCCCTGGCTATCTTAGTCCTGAACAAGTCCGCCTGGCATTGGTTGCAGCTGCAACACCCACGTGGTTTGGTGCAACCACCTCCTCCGCTTTATCTGCTGCTTCCTGTGCTCTACTTACGAAATGAGAACTCGGCCACGTGGGCTCACGCAATAAGCCGCAGCACCTCCAAACGAGAACAAGCAAGTTGCTGGGAGGAGTGTGAACGGCAAGCGTTACCCTGCTCAAAACATTAGCCAGTAGATGTTCCTGTTGGGTTTAGCACTGAGCGTTTTCCACGAAGCTTCTCCATCTGACGGTACAGCTGAAAAACGAACCAGCGGCTGTGTTTGGCGTGGTGACGGCCACACTTTTAAAACAGGCTTCCCGTTCTCTGACTGGCTCTGGTCCTGGGATAAGAGGTTTCAGAAGAAGAAAATACAATATGTTCATTCTATGGGTGCTGTGAGCCAGTCCATAATGGAAGGATGAAGAGGGAGAGTGACCACTATAAGGTGTCCTGAGAAGTCTCTTTTAGTTTTAAAAATAATATCTAAGCTTAGTCTAATGCCCAGTGCCTCCAGAAGAGTTATCCAGGCTTGCCTCTGGCTTCTTTCAAGGTCTGGTGCAGTTTCTGTTTAAACTTCTCATACTTCCTTTGCACTTGCTGGATTTTGTCCTTTTCTTCTTTGTCCAGTATCATCAAGAAGTTCTGTAGCTCTGGGATGGAGAATGCATCCCACTGCAGAAACAGCAGAAACAGAGGGAAAGTAAGCACACACTGTTCACCTTACTGCTTTTGTGGGTTTTTCCCCCCTCCACCTGAATCTGTGAGAAGGAACAATAAAAGACATTTAAACATCCATCTGATCTCCAGGTAGCTTCATCTCACAGCATCATGTTGTGAGAGAGATGGGATAATGGGCTACAGGATCCCAGTCCTTGGCCCCTGAGACTGTAGATTTAATAGAAATTATCTGTACTCAGGTGAATTGAAGCTCCCTCTGCAAGAGATGACACAGCTCCCTAAGGAACTGCAATATGTATGGAAATAATTGACGTAGCATTCACCCGCACGTCTCATTATGAAGGGGAGCGAGGTCCCAGCAGGAGACAGTTCTCTTGATTTTACTGCAAAGTTATCAAAACTGTCTGAGCTTCAGCAAAGCTCTTGGCACGGGTGCCAGCAGACTGGCTGCTCTGGCTGTCACCTACAAGAGCGTCGGGCTGACAGCGAGGAACAGGCAGGCCAGAGGCTGATAATTGCAATCACTTAATAAATACTACTTTGTGGCCGCTCAGCACTGCTGCGGGAAGCTGGCATTCCTGCCGCGTCCTTACCAACCACAGCCCAACTCCTCCGGCAGCACGGCACGTCCCGAAGCACCCCGCGGCATGGAGCCGCTCCTGGCACGGGAGGCAGAATCCTGCCGGATGCGGCAGCTCCCAACCTTCGCCTTTGTCATGGTGGGGAGCATGACTGCAACCAAAAACTGACTGCGAATGTATTACCTGAGTGTCCCTGGCTTCTGCTTAAATTAGTGGATTACTTAAAACAGTGTTTAGCTAATCTAATTATTGAGGATTAACTCTGGGATGGCGTTGCTTGGTTCTGTAAACAGATTATGGTTTGGCCATCAAACCTGGCCTCAGCATTTTCACAGTTCAAATTTTTCACAAATCAACATACTTGAGGAGCAATAAATGATTTTTTTTTTTTTTTTTTTTTTTTTTTTTTTTTTTTGAGAGAGGTAAGGTACAAGCAGTCCGCTGAGCTGATAATTTAAGTTTGGAGAAAAGCTGGTATCACACTTCGTATGGTAAACCCAGCAAGGAAGCATCCTTGCATGTGTGGCACCACTTCAACCCATGCTGCCTCTGCCCTATACCTCCCAGCTCTGCAACGCTGCCACGTGCTCCACAACGCTGTTAGCTTTCATGTAAAAACCAAGGGAAAGAGTCACCGACATACCTCAACTTCTCCTGTTTCATTTTCCTTCAGCACAAAACTGAGCACATCTGTGTCGGGGCCTGCCAGCAGCCGGAGGTACAGGGGGTACTCGGTGAGGGGGAGCTTCTGGAAGAGCACTGCAAGGGGACAGCAGACATCCACAGTCAGCCCGTGGCTGCCAGGGCAGAGGAAAGCTCCAGAGGCCAACTGGAGCACATAAAAGCATTCATGCTGCTCAGGATCGTACTGGAAGTAGCTGAGTCTCTATCAGATATCCATAAATCTCTGTTAGGTCTTCGGTGACTTCCGCCCCTTTCTGAAAACTAGTAATTCCCCATTAACTTAAGCAGCATCACCTCTTGTGGAGGTCAGGCCATTTATTCATCCGAAATTTAGACACTGCTGGCCTGACACACCTCCCAGTCCTAGAAGGATGCTTTGGGTGTGTTTCTGCAACACAAAGTCGTAACCAAAACCAATCAGCCACAGGAAAGCTGGTGGGTCCAAGGGTGTGAACTCACCTTGCCCATCCTTCCGCATCTCCTTGAAAAGTGCAAACTTCTGAGGATTATCCACCACCATGAATTTCTTCAGGAGCCCCTGTATCACCTCGCTCACCGTGGTCGTGCTGCTGATGTGGAGCTGCTTGATGGCATCCAGCGGCAAGTAGAACGAGGTTCTCTTGTCCGTCATATCAGCCAGGTTCACCTCCTTGAGGGCATCATAGATGGACTGCGGCCGGATCCCTGCCGGTACCGTCACCGGGCGGCACAGTTTCAAATGCACTTTAATGAAACCTGTGTACGTCCCATTGTCGTTCTAAAGCAAAGGAGAGGGGGGGTCAGGCTCCGGGGAACCTTTCCTGTCCTTCGCCCCGCCACGAGGGGTTTTCTGGTCTACAGTGCTGCAGCCTACGGGGTCACTGCAGGACTTTCCACCCCTTGGTACTGCTAGGAGTTTGAGGGTTTCTTATTAATCATGTAAAAAGCAACCAGTAATTCTGGGTTAGTCACTACGGATTTTCTCCTGTTCCTTCCACTCGGTAATGACTCATCCCTTCCTCACGTCTGTGCGATCTTGTCTTATTTAAAACCAACACTGCTATAAGTCAGTTATGGAAACTGTTACGTGTAATTTGTAGTTGCAATTAAGTGAGGATTTGAAACCTCTGGGAAGGTCTCTACCCCTTGTATTCAGCAGGATCTCCCGACTGTATTCCTCACGTTTTATTCCCCGCTTACGGGATTCTCACATCTCCAGGTAATAAATCATCACTCAAGGTCAGCCTGTCTCACAATACGTCCCTTACCCTACCCTCAGCTCTGCAAAAATGCAAAAATCAAGAGAAAAGCCTGGCTCCATGCAGTCCATCCGTGGGTGCCAGGCAGGAACAAGCCGAGGGAGCCACCCTGAGGAGCACTGGCCTGTGGTCCCACCGAAGGGCCACCACCAGCGGCTGAGCCCAATCCCAAGGCTGTATCAAATCTCTCGACTGTATTTTCACTAAGCTTCAAGAAAAGTAACTCAAGAGTAAACATTTGGGTCTCGACTGACTCCTATAAGTCAAGGGCTGATAAAAATCAATGGGCGAGACATTCCAGCAGAAATTACCGTGCAGCCTTCATGAAGGCAATTATTGTAAGATCTGCTATTTTAAATAAATTTCAGGTTTATTTTCAGATGTTAGCAAGCACCAGGGAGTTACATAGCTGCTGTTCTTGGAAGTTCTACAATTTAATTTCTACAATTTAACACTCTTTAAGAAGCTTTTCCCCCCTCCGTAAGATAGTGTGAAATTTGTACCATTGCAGTACTTGGGTTTGTAAAAGAGGTGATTTCCTTGTCTTCTCACCACATATCATCAAGGCTTTACTTACCAGTGGTGATAAGCAAGTTTGAAATCAAAGCTTCAAAATATAAGGCATCTGCTGTGGTTCGTAGACCTCTGCTTAAGCAAACTTGGCAGTGGCAGAGGAGAAAAGTATCTCTTTCTAGAAAGGCTTTGTGTTCCTAAATATACTTTGCATTCCTAAATCGACTTTGCGACAGCTGCTGAACTGCAGTGTCGCAGCCTGAGTTTTACTGTGACTCATCCCTGCTAGAACAACGTGGGCTCATCTATTTGTGGCAAGTCATTCGCGGCACAGGCTGGCCAGATTACTGTGCCAGCGCTCCCAGTTGAGAAGGGACGGAGGCAAGGAAGGGTTATCTCAAGTGTCAGTGACTAACGCTAAGGAAACCCAAGCAGGAGAAAAAGCAGATCGAGTAAGGAAGACAAGAACATCTGAAAAGCCACAAGCCCTCTTGCCTTGGAGGTGCCTTCCTACAGCCTAGCTCAGCTCACAGCCCAGAGAAACCAGCACGTGTCTTTCTGCGTATTACCTAAACAGAGCCCAATACGTACCAGCTTCATCAGCAGGCAGTTTGTAACTTTTGCATTGTATTTTTCAATTTTCTGTTTGATCTCCTGGATGGTCAGAGGCTGGGGTTTTTCTTCTTCTACTGTTTGCGTTACATTCTGAAATCAGAAGAGACAGGCTTTAGCTGTTTTATATATTTGGGAGCACCACACCTGTTCAGCTCTGCTTTTGCTTGGGAAATGCAGGAACAAAGAGGCTGCGCAGATCCTGAGACCATTCTAGCAGCGATGGCGCAGGTGAAGATGGTCCCGATGGCCAAGAGGCGAAACATGCAGGATGCCACGTCCATGCCCCAAACCACCTCTGTACACCAGTAACAGGCAGTGGAGGGCAACACAAAACCCACCAGTTAGCGGGACACTGAGGCACAGAGCAGCAAAGACATCCCTGTACGAAGCAGGGTGAAGAAGTCAGCCTCTGAAACCCACCTTCAAAAAACCCACCCGCACCTGCTGAGCATTTCTTCTTGCAATGCAACTGAAAAAAAAATCACATCCTATTTCCAGTATTCATGTCTCTGCCTACCCAAGCCAGGCACCCCCTTAAAAACCCAGGGTGCTCCTCAGCCAGCTTCCAGCAGGTTTACCCAGGCAGAACCTGAAATTAAATCTCTCCTGGATTACTCCTCCTTAGCTTCGGAAATCATAGCTCAGAGCAGTTAAAAAAAAAAAAAAAAAAAAAAAAACCAAGAACAACAAAAAATAAAAAAACCACACAAGCAGCAAGCCAGCCGCATGACTAATAAATCAGTCACTGCGAACCCAGTCAATGCATCCCACCCCGTGTCAGAAACCTTTCAGCGTCTGCCCGCGCATGGGCTCACCAGGAGGATGACAGCTGCTGCTGCTTGCCCAGGTTTTGGGGAATTTCCTCTTAGGAGGCAAAAGGACAGATTTGGCACGTAGGCGGGCTTTACCTGCAGGTCGCACATGGAAATGTTGCGAATGAATAATGGGAAAACACGATCCCATCACGGAGAGGCAGCTCACAGGAGCTTCCCGAATGCAACCCAGGGTTTAGAATATTTAAGCAGAAAGGCAATGAATGGATTTGGACAAAGTGCTGGAGCAGAGTCTGGCACTGCTGGCAGCATAGGCTGAGATGACTCGGGACAGGGGACACAGTCCAGGTCAGGAGGATGCTGCCATGGGGTCGGAGCGGCTGCAAGACCAGCATGAGAGGGGAGCAGAACCACAGTGCCCATTATAGGCTACATAAAAGGTGAAAAGTAAGGTGCTTTCTGCAGAAGAGGGCCAGAGCATGCATCTCTGGGGTACGCTGGAGGAAAACATGCGAACCATCACCGAGCCCTGCCCGCCCCTGCTCCCTGCTGCTCCCACCCGGCCCCAGGGAGGCATCTCTGGCTCCGCAGCCTCCCCGCTCCCAGCCTCGAGGCAGGCAAGCAAGGCTCGCAGGATGCCGGCCAGCTTTCTCCAGGAACACGCAAGACAGGGAGAGAGCAGGAACAGTGTTGGGGGAGCCAGGAGGGAGGCTCTGATGAGGCACCAGGAACACACAGTTGCAGATGGTTTTCTGCAGAGACTAAGGTTTGTAGCAGCCTCGAGCGAGAGCCTGAGCCACGCTCCGACCTCCCATCTGCCCACGTACTGCAGCACAGGCTGCGAAGGCCCACGGACACCCTGGAAATGAAATGTCAGGATGTGATCCTCCACCATTGCGCCCAACATGATGGCAGAGCCCAGGCACACTCAGGCACTGTGGGAACACGAGAACCAGAGAGAGCTCCTTTCCGAAAACCTGCTGGAAAGCAGGAAAGGATGTGCCAGCACATATGGGCAGGGATTTTGTGTGTTCCCACTCTAAGAGTTCAAGTGCAGCCTCAGCAGCTGCAGAGCCCCTCGAGGCTCCTGAGGCCATCCCCGGCTGCCGGTGCTTTGCCTGCACCATGCTGGGGGTCTCAGGAGGAGAGGGAAACCCAGAGCACAAAGCTAAAGCTACCAAGCCACGGCCAGACAGGCAGCAAGTGCGTCTGGGGACACCCCCTGCATCCCCCCTCCATCCCCTGGGACACCAAGCCCAAAGCATTTACTCGGGACCAAAGCACCCGCTCACCTTCAGCATCCATCTGGAGCAGTCTGTTATAGAGTTAATGGCTCCTGTAATAGTGAGATGGAAGCCAGGACTTAAGTGACCCTGAAGTAAATTCAAATTCACAAATGGGCTAAGAAAATCTATTAAAAAAAATTAAATACAGGTAGCTAAACTAACCCAGGAGTTCCCTGGCTGCACGGTAAAGCCCAGCAGCCACCTTTGCGTCTCCTCGTGGGAAATAACCTTCTGCAAGGACCGGACTATGCCGACTGCACGGCAGGTCTCTGCGGGCAGCTTGTGAGGACACATGGCTGAGCAGCATTCCCTGCGAGGTACCGCAGCTGAACTCCTGCCCTGAGCAGGTCTCCAGCCCAGGGACGCCGATCATGTCAAACCATGGTGCTGAATGCAAACCAGCAGCAAGAATTACGGCTTGCAGCAATACTCGCTGTTCGTTTTTCTTTGCATGATCGCTGGAGCTCTTCACTGGCTTCTTCAGCCACTTGCCTTGCCAGTAGCAAGACGCGGGTCCAACAGTAGCATTCAAGAAGCCTCGATGACTTTATTGCCACAAGACCATTGGAAACTCCCTAACACGAGGCTCATCTTGTGCTTCAAGGTTTGACACCGCTTTAGCCTGGGTAACCCAAAGCCCTTCAGCAGAGGGGCTTTCCAGCCAGCCAGGAGAGCAGGTCTCCTCTAAAGCACAGTCTTCAGCATCCCAAAATCCAGACCTGCTGCAAACAAGCCCGTGTGTGTCTTGGACTATGCTCAGTGGGCCGTATTTCACAGTTGCTGCGCTCTGCTGCCTTTCCATAAGTCACCACCTTCCTCAGAGACAGGCTGTGAATACATTTTGCCAGCACTGCCTAATACTGCGAGCAGCGCTCCCATATTTTATGTGGGCTTGCTCAGAAGTTAGCATTAGCAGAGAGCAGAAAGCACGAAGGGATGTGCTATCAAGGCCAGTACAGAACAAAAACTGTAACCTCCAAGAAGGAGAAAAAGGAAAAAAAAGCAACTTTGGGAGCAAAGCCTGTCTCTTCTCAGGCAGCCCCACAGCACATGAGACCAGGATGCAGCAAGCTGTAAATAAACCAGTATCACCCCAGGCTACCCATGATATTTCTTTTAGGAGGAGAATCAAGCACGGGACAAACTGAAATCCTGGTTGCAATCTGGCAAGACAGCTTCAGTCCTGGGACTCGGCGAGCTTCAAATTCATTCAAGCGATTCCCAAGTGAGAGTTCAAAATTTCTGCTTGAGACAGGCAAATAGTACGAGACCTCTCGAAATGCAGATCTGGAGCAGTAACCCAATGGAGGAACACCGACACTGTAGTACAGTCTCCTTGCTCAGTGCCTTAAGAAAATAAAAGCAAAGCTCTCCTGGGGTATTTAAGAATTGCACATAAACATCCACTTATCATAACGACAATTTGAACTCCACAATTTGTCAGTGTCCTTAGGCACATGTTTCACTGCAATCTATTGACTGCAATAGGTCTTACACACAGGTGCTGGGCTGGTGTGGGAGTCTTTAAAAATAATGCAAGGGTAGAAATTTTCAAAAGTAGCACTGGGGAAAAAGAAAAAGAAATTAAGAACAACAAAAAAACTTCCCTTTAAGTTAGCGGAAGATGTGCACTCAGAAACCCTCCGCTTCCTCACAACACCCCTTTCACAGCGCTGGAGATGGGCACAGCCATGCTGCCACCCACCAGGGCCGGCCCCCACCCCGATCACACAGCGAGCGAGCGCCAGGAGACCCCCGGGACCATCCCCTCCTGCATGCAAAGAGATTTGCAGCTGCATGGCACAGCCGCAGCGGTAAGGCATGCTGTGCACGTATGCTACACTTCATCGGTGGCACAAACACAAGCTGGTGCAGACCAGCATCCATCCAGACACACACGGCAAAAGCAAACAGAGCAGCTCAGTCTGTCCCTGTCACTGCAATTTGCTTCTCTCTAGCGGGGCAAGTCCCTCCCCTCTTGTGATGTTTCCAGCTGAGGAAAATAGCACGTGCCAGCAATTAAGAGCTTTCCGAACAGCTCTTGCGCTGATGCCACCCGGTTTCCATGGAGGACGCACGGTGCACCCAGGACCGCAGCAGCCTGGAGCGGTGCCGGTGCCCAGGGTTTCGCAGCAGGCACATGGCAGACGTTAATTGCTTCATGCTCCAGGGAACCTAAATCACTCGCAGAAGGAGGAGCGGGAAACCTAGCTCAGGAACACGGTGCTGGTGGCACCTCGCACCGCGTCCCTGCACAACTCCATCAACAAACCCCTGCCCAGCCTCCAGCATCCTGCCTTCCCCCATGTGTGTGTCTGCACAGATCAGCCGTGCCTGCTGGCCTCTTGGCTCGCTCAGGCCCCGGACTCCCCCAGCGCACCCTGATCCCTGCAAAACACTCGTACTCCTCCAGCCGGGCACAGGGTTAGCTGCAAAGCTCTGCTGAGGAGCCTCCCCAGCGCTCCCACAGCAGTGTGACCCTGCCGAGGCACCCAAAGCTGCCCTGCTGCTGCTGGCAGAGATCGAATCTTGCTCCCAGGAGCTGGAATCAGACAGTGGCTGGGATACACTGCTCCGGCAGGAGGGCAGTTTTGTTCCTCTTGCCTGCTGCTCCCGCCCCTGCAGCGCTGGGGAAGGCAGGAGGCAGCTCAGCTCCCACCTGCACAAAGGTTTTCCCAAATGGCTGCCTTCCTCTGCCCAGCCTACAGCTTTGCGATGCTCAGACCCTGGTCTGGGAAAACATATTAGGAAAGAAATGCTGCCCATAATTTATTTATTTACCAAGTCTATTTGTTTTTGACTAACCCAAACATAAGCCAAAGCATCCACAGACCCCGGGATCCCACTGCACACAGGAGCACGCCGGCACCTGCGCCTGCTGCTTAGCCAGCGAGGCCAAACCCCGAGAGCAGCACAGCCCCTCTGCCATGCTGAGCCTTCGCCTGTGGCTGGAAGAGTGAACACCCTGATGTCAGGGCTGCCCCAAGGAAATGGGATTCCAACCCTTGGCCATCACAACTCTGACAATTTACATGATCATGCGGTCACAGCTACGAGGAACAGGTTGTTCCCCCCGCTTCGACACGCAATTGTAATTGGAAAAGAAACCCTGCATTATGACAATTTGACAAATACAGGTTTTAACGGCTGTATTATGTTCTCTTAAGGTTATTTTGTAAGTCATCTTGCACCTGGTGTGGAATTAATTTGCTTTTATTAAGCTCCCAGTGTCAGTGACAGGGTTTAACTGTTTCCACTGCAGCACAGTTGAAGGCGTACAGAGAGCAACCAACCTGCACTGGAACACAAAACCAGCGACCTTGCACGGGGCTCCCGGCTCTGCCAGCAGCGGCGACCCGGCTGTGGATTTAAAGATGCGTCTCCAAAACAGCAGGTTGTGTGTATGGCACAGGGCAGCATGGGACTCCCAAGCCCCTCGGTCCCTTACACATCAGTTGTGGTGCAAAAACCAAACCAGAGGTTACCACTTCCACAGTGCTAACACCTAAACAGCCTTGAAATGTAGCTAGGCCAGATCTTAGAATTGCTTTGATTTTAAAAGGAAAATGGCAACATGTTATGAGAGTCAGCTGGACCAATACTGCAACAAAACACTGCCAGCATTGCAAAAAAGCTCTTCACTTCCACCCCAGGGACAGCACGGAAGCAATTCTCCGTACCAGCCTCTGCCAGCTCACCTTCCTCCTACACCCTTGGGCTCAAGAGAAAGTTTTAATAATCTCTTTCTATGCAGCTGACGAGCACAGCACACACGACAGCACCCGGATAAAACCCAAGGGACACACTGCACCCATGGCCGAGCAGCGAGGCCGCTGGAGCAGAGCTAACGCACACCCGAGCCGGCTGTCCTGCGGGACCCAGCGCGGTGCTGTCCCGGCTCCTGCAGCGATGAGCCAGCAGCGTGCCCAGGTGGCCAAGGAGGCCAACGGCATCCTGGCTTGTATCAGCAATGGTGTGGCCAGCAGGAGCAGGGCAGGGATGGTGCCCCTGTGCTCGGCACTGGTGAGGCCGCCCCTCGAATGCTGTGTTCAGTTTTGGGCCCCTCGGGACAAGAAGGACATGGAGGTGCTGGAGCGTGTCCAGAGAAGGGCAACGGAGCTGGGGAAGGGTCTGGAGCACAAGTGTGATGGGGAGCGGCTGAGGGAGCTGGGGGGGTTTAGCCTGGAGAAGAGGAGGCTGCGGGGAGACCTTATCGCTCTCTGCAACTGCCTGAAAGGAGGTTGTGGTGAGGTGGGGGTTGGTCTCTTCTCCCAAGTCACTAGTGATGGGATGAGAGGAAATGGTCTCAGGCTGTGCCAGGGGAGGTTTAGATTGGATATTAGGAAAAATGTCTTTACTGTCAGAGTGCTCAGGCACTGGAACAGGCTGCCCAGAGAGGTGGTGGAGTCACCATCCCTGGGGGGGTTCAAAAAATGTGTAGACGTGGCCCTTGGGGACATGGTTTAGGAGGCCTGGGGGTGTTGGGTTGGTGGTTGGACTTGATGACCCCAGAGGTCTTTTCCAACCTTAATGATTCTATGATTCAGGGCTGGGGGAGCCCTGCGGGACCATAAAGGGCACTGGGGCTCCAAGGGCTCACCTCTTCACACTGTTCATGGCAGTGGTGCTCAGGCAGAGCTGTGCCACAAGCCCCCAGCAGCGGCAACTACACCACTGCCAAGCCCCTGCACGCTCCACGGTTGGAGACTCTGCTTTTCTGTTTTACAGACCAAAACCCGCCTGCAAGCAGGACCCGAACCAGCCCAGCAGCACCAGCACCACAGCGGGGCGGGGAGCCCTGGGAAGGGCGGCCATGGCTGGGAAAGAGAAGTGCTGCTCCTTCCGTCATGTACGATTAGATCAGCTACTTCTTGCTCTTCATGAATCTACTCAGACCTCTGGTTTTGCAAAGTTTCTGGTGCAGAATATGCAATTCTGGCTGAAGGAAGAAAAACAGAAGCTGTTAACCATAAACCGTTGCCACATTTCCTGTTGTACCAGGGCAGGATGAAATAAGCTGTTAACAAAACAACAGCTCAGTAACTCTGCCGGCACCTAAACCCTGGCAGTCACTGCTGGCTCTCCTGCGGCTCTCCTGGCTGGAAACTGGGAAAGAGCGACATCAGCCACCCTCGGGAACGGCCTGGCCGCCTGGTAGCATGCCATGATGTCTGTGTGCCAACCTGCAAAACCAGCATGTTCCCATTGCCTCCATCCCTCCACCCTCACGGGCAACTGGAAGGAAAGCGATGGCTAGAGCTGCCACGGTGCTTCCACTCCCACCGTGTTAAAAACCTGATGCAGAACACTGCATGGCCACAGATGCCAGAGTTTAACCACCACTGTCAGCTTGCTGGCATCATTTTAATTCAGCAGGCAAGGGGTTTACCATCCCCTACGAAGCTGCCATAAAATAGCTTGCAGACAGTTGTAGCCTGCAGCAAGGTGTAGGCACCCACGGGCTGCACAGGACCAAGCCTGGCCACGGTGGCCTGGGGCACCCACAGCAGCACCGAGAGGTGAACCTGCCCGTGTCCTCCCCCTGCCCATCACAGCCTGCTGCAAACGGGCTCCCCTTCCATAACCCACATTATTTCTCAATTGTAAGAAACATCAATTGTAAGAAAGGACAAGAGCCTCATCTGGCACTTGGGCTAATGCTTGGCAGGATAAAAGCTGACCAGAACAAGTGCCCCGGGACGAGGTAGGCGGCCGCGACGCACAAAGCCCTCTGCCTGGGGCTGGGACAGCTGCGGTCCCAGTGAGTTAGCCACACCAGCCTCCTCTTTGCAATCTACCACTCATCTAATGAGCCGTGAGTTTGTGACAGGCTATTACGGGGGAGGAAAAAAACCCATGGGCCATCATGATTATGGTGACATACTCTCAAAAGAGCGATTTTAAGCCAAGAAACGCAACAACAAAGCCTCTGTGACAGATTTTTCTATTTATCAGTTTGCAAGGATGCCAGGAGAGACACACTCCACGTCCAGCTGAAAAGCAGCCTTCCTACAGCCTCTCACCTTGCAGAAGTCAACCCCCAACTTAAAAACCTTTTTAAAGCACGCAAAGGCAGTGGCTCTGCGCCACACCAGACCTCTGTGTTGGGAATAACAGCTCTAGGTGGGACCCGGGAGCTTTCCGACGCCGCTGCAGCGGTACGGGAGGGATGGTGCCCTCTCCCCTCAGCTCCCGTCCCACCACAGCCCCGGTCGGCACCATGGGGCTGGCGCATGGTTACAGCTTGGATGCACAGCTCAGGAGGTGGAAGACCGGCAGCTCAGGAGCTGTGGCTTTGCTAGCCATAAAACCAGACATGGAAAGGCACCATAGGTAGAAAGGCTGAGCGTGCACTTCCACGGGACACTCCTTGGAGCAAGGGCTGCCTCCCCGCAGCCACAAACCAGCCTCAGAGACACTATCCCTGCCCCCTCGCTCTCAGCCAATTTTCCTCACCAGCTATTTAGTTAATGAATTTGAAAAGCAGAACGGTGGAGACGGATTTGGCCCAACATCACCACATTCTTGGCAATGACTGTCTTAATCTAGAGGCAGGTCCCCCCTGGTGTGCTTGGGCACAGGTCCATCGCCATTTACATCAGCAACGCTATGACAATTTGCATTCCCAAAAACGCAGCCCAAGCTCTCCCTTCAGCTCCATGTTCAGATTGCAAGAGTATTTCGAAGACCTCTTCTAAAGGGATTTTACGCCTCAGGGCATCAATCCTCAATTTTTCTGCTTATTACGGAAAGATTTGTCTACAACATCAGAAAAAAAAGCCCGCAGAAGCATGTCTGAGCACTGCTGGCTGGGGAGCCACGGTTCAGAGGAGCATCACCAGCCCATGCCCTGCAACCACCATCACACCGCAGCACGGAAGACTGGAGAGAAATGTGAATGCTTCAAATTTGAGCCAGAACCATGAGAACCAGCAGCTCAGAACTGTAAATCCAGCTGCAGCAGGGAGCGGTGACGGCTGGGGGGCAGCGGGGCCGGGGCAGCACCGCACAGCCCGATCACAGTCACCAGAGAGCTGGGACACCTCTGCTCTTGCACAGCTCTCCATCGCTGCCAAACACCCAATGCCTCCCCCTTCACCGCACGCTCCCATGGTTCACAGCGCTATATGGGGAAAGGATCGACTGCTCGAGCATGGATGGGCGGGGGAAAGAATCATACAACAGATTTGAAAAAAAAAATAAAAATACATATTTCACTCCCTTTGAGAAGTTCAAATGAGATGCTGCAGTTTACTTTGGGGTTCAGAAGAAAAGGCAAGATAGGAGAGCAGTGCGTCTCTACACAAGGGGAAAAGGATCCTTGCTGCATTTCAAAGAGGTTAGAGGCAAGTGAAGATGGGCTCAGTGTTTTGATTGCCATGGAGATTTCACTTAGAAACCGTTTTTCCTGCCACATCCCTGCTCAGCAGCAAGAGCTGAGCAGGTCCTTCCAGGGAGCTCCATCTCAGGGGGGTCCGGGCTGGACGAGACCCCATGGGTGCCTGACCACATAATTGTCTGTGCACACAGAGACCAGCCTGGCGAGACCCCGGCCCGGATCAGGGAGGCTGGGTGGATCAGAGGGATCCACTGATCCTCAGGAGCAGACATCTGGGAACTGATCGCAGCCTCGCAGGGCCAGGAGAAGCCCCTCTCCCCCAGGAGACGTGCCCCAGGGCCACTCCTGCACCCCAGGCTATGCCAGATCCCCTACAGACCTGCCTCCCCTCTGGAATCACTCCATGCTCCGACAGTCCTTCAGAGGGCAGAGACAATGGGCCAAGGACAGGACCCTGCGCTGGTCCCTCGGCTCCGGCTCTTTCTGCATTGCACCAAGCGCTGCACCAGGCAGAGCAATGCCCCCTTTGCCCACCCAGCACAAGCAACACAAACGCCTGCTGGTTACCTGCAACCCACGAACTGCACCCAATGGCCAGCCAACTCTGGGACTACGGGGATTCTCCAAGGCTGGACGGGATCTTGGAGATCACCTCATCCAGCCCCAGCTTGGGTTTCAAGCACCGCCAGGGATGTTGCCCCCACTGCAGGTACCACTGCATGCTGCTGCCATGGAGGGCTTGAAGAGGCACAGAAAACAGACACAGGGCCAAAACCACGACTGCTGTGTCCTCTGACTCTTGCCCAAGCTCACGTAACTCCCCGTCAGTCACCCCCTCCAGAGGCCCCCACGGTGGTCTCTGCTCTGAGCCCCAGAGCCGCCGGCACCTGGTAGCACAGCAACACCGCCCCTGCATCCCACTGCAAACACCTCCACAATGTCACAGCTTCCCTCTTCTTCAGCAGAGAAGGCTTCTGCCTGCTGGGTTACCCCAGCTCACATCATCCAGGGACCCCTACCCAGGAACTGGCCCCATCGCCCCCGCCCCTGGATCCCACCCTGGGATCACTGCATTCTGTCCCACTTGTGTTTTCTATCCTTGGTCAGAAATTTGCCCCCTTCTCCTCTAATCTGGCTCTCCCAGCAGCCACTGATGCAGGACTCAAAGCGCAATTTTGCAGAGTTTTAAGCAATCACGCTGGCTTCAGGCAGAAGCCACTGAAGCCATTCAGCTGAAGAGTCATGAAAATGCCAAGTAATAGATCTCTGGGGATGAGGTCACATCTGAGATCTAAAACAGTTCTTTGCTAATGAAGAGTGATTGCGCTGATGGTTCTGAAAATAAAATTACAGAATTCCTAGAAAGAGGCTCTTCAGACTGATAGAGTTATTTCAATCAGAAAAATCGTTTCTCTAATCACAGTGATCAAATTCCACTCTTTCTTTTTTTAAATGGTGGGAGGCCTGCCTGTCTCCTCCTGCCCCACATACAACACATTTTCTCTACAGAGATTGCTTCCTAGGTCTTTTAAGACATGCCTCCCTAAGTTATCTGTATTTAGCTTATTCCTGCCCGGCGCAGGGCATGCCCACGGGCTGGTGGCTGCCGTTGCTGCAGCGCTGACCACACTGTGCATCCTGGGCTCGGGAATCATTCCTGGGCATCCAAGGACGGACAAACGTTACCGTTCCCGAATACACCCAGCAGGTTCACTCACTTTTGGGTCCAAGCTGATGTTTTCTGCCCGTGGCCAGGAGCAGGTACCGTACTTGGTGGTGAAAAGCAATGCTGCTGCCACACGCAGCTCTTGCAGTGGTGGAAGTGTTCCACATTCAATAACATCACTCCAGGGAACTAAGATGCCAAGCAAAGAAGGGGGGACAGGGAGCAAAACCCAAGGGAGATGTCCACCTTGGGGCCGCGCCTGTCCCTGTCCCTCTGCTTTGCTGGCTGCTCCCCAGGCACACGCTCTCCTTGCCGCCCTCCACCCACCGTCCAGGCTGGCCTCACCAGACCACCACCACCACCACCTCCTCCTCCTCCTCCCCATCATGCTCCAGGGCCAGCTCCATCCAGAGCTGAGGTCCAGCCTCATGCTCCTGCAGAACCTGCACCACCACCAACCCCCCAGCATGCCATGAACCCCCCAAAACCTTCTTCCACCAAGGCCTGAGGATGGTTTTTCCACCTCCAGCCGGAGAAATGCAAGGACCCACCTCCACACGCAGACCCATTATGCAACATCATTTGCTTGAGCAGCAAATTTTGTGTGTGTGCTTTTTTTTTTTTTTTTTCATGCACAGGAACCATTTCCTCCCCGTAACACCAAACCCCCAAAATGCTCCATCTTCTTCAGCAGCCGCAAGGTCTGCCACCCACGCCGGCCACATCCAGGCGAGGAGCCGGGTGAAAAGGGGATGCAGCAGCCCCTGACTCCTCTGCGAGGGAGAGCTCCTGAGCACGAACACGATCAGGCCGATTTCGAAAGGTAGCTGAGGATCTGCAGTGCCCTGGCTCAAAAAGTACAGCGTTAAACCAGCACAGGGTGCAGCACCTATTGCACTAACACCATGATCTTTTACATCTCCTATACAAATGAATCATCAAATGACATTTAAAAACCAGCAGTACGTGTCGGTTAATCATAGCGAGAGGGAGCTGCTGGCTAGCAGGGAATATCCCACGTTAAACCCCAGGGAGCATTTCTTCAAAAAATCAAAATAAATTTATCAGTTGATTTAAACTCTCCCCCAGATCAAGCCCCCAGGCAAGAAGAACAGCCCAGGTCGCTGGGAGAGCTCTCCCAACTCTACGCTGCAGAAAGCTGAACCCCAGAGCACCTGCTGAGGATTGCAGCTCTGCAGCCTCGGGTGCGCAAATATAGCAGAGCCTGAACAGGAGCACGTCGGTGCTGATGGTTTACAGGGGAATTTCTAAGTGAAAAAGCGGCTCCCTGGGCCAGATCTCATCTCTCGGTGCCACAGGGCTCTTGTTCCTGAGCAAAACCCCCACTTCCGCAGCAGCGCCTTCTCGCCTTCTCCTTTTATGCTCAGTTCTGGTTGGGGCCCCAAAGTTTTTGATGGGGATGTTCTTCCTTTTGGGTTGATTTATTTTTTTTTTAAATAGACACTTAAAAAACATGAAGCAGCCTTGTCAGTGTTACTGATATAGAAATCTCATCCAGCCAAACGCTCTCTCCTTCTCCAAGGCAGGTACACATGCAACCAAGAGCCCAAAAAAGGACCAGATTCATCACTGTGTTAATAAGCTCACAGATTAATTTAGTCCTGTAACTTTCCCATCTCCCTATCCACCTCACAGGTGCAATTTTCACCAATGGTGCATATTTTCCCAGGCCACACCACAGGTCCCTGGCTGGGAGCCTGACCTGTGGATGGCAGCTGGCAGGGTTGCTGCCTGCCCCCCTAAAGCTGAAAACACACATTTGGAGCCCACCCCTTCACCGTGGATCCCCCGGGAAGGGGCCAACCCGGCATGCAAAAGGTTGAGACATGGCTGAAAAAAAATCTGCAGCAGTGCAGACCCCCTGCACGGGAGCAGGGAGCCTGCAAGAGGCAAATATAGCCCTCCTCCCCACCAGCAGCTCTGCCCTGACTCCAGCTGCAAGCTAATTTTGGCAGCACCTGCAGCCAAACGTGCAGGAACACCGACATCTCCCCTCACCAGCAAACCCACCCCGCTCCCGACCAGCACAGCCCTTCTCACTAGTTTTTAAGCTGTTACCTTGGCAGGGACCTTGTTTGGGGTGCTCCGAAAGAAAGAGGTTTTTGCTGTGAAAAAGCAATCCTCGAGGTCTTCATCCAAGCTACAGTACCCGCTGCTCATGCTGCTGCCGATGGTCATCGAAACCCAGCAGAGGTGAGATGCGGAGCGTGTGCAGGGCTTGCCGGGGGGCTCTGGGGGCCGGCGACCATCGGCGGTCCCCACTCGGGCTCCCGCGCCAGCAGCAAGCCCGCTCTCACATCCTCAGCTTGCCGGCGCCTATCTGCAATAGCTCCTTCTGCTCATCCTCCAGAGCCAGTGGAGCTATTTCTCTTTAACAGGCAGCCGTGCCGGGTAACCCTTCCCTCTCCTCCTCCACCCGCCTCCCTGCGCAGCAGCGCTGGGGCAGCATGGAAAGGGCAGAGCTGCGAGTTTGCTCCGGCTCTTGGCGCCCGGGTTCGCTCACCAGCCGTGGTCTGGTCCCCTGGGCGCCCGCGCAGCATCGCCTCCCCTTCCTGCGCTCCTCTCACACCACGCAGCCCTGCCACTTCCTCTTGCAAAATTTCTCACCCCGCTGCACGCCGGGGCCGAGGTGCTGGGCTTGGCCCTGGGCACTGCCTGGCCCCTGGATACCCCCAGCACCTCCTTTGCTGCCTAAAATATATCACCATGGAAGGCTGGCTTCTTGCTCCTTCCCTGTTAGCGCATCCTTGAGAGCTCTGTTGCATCTGCTGTCTAGGGGAAGCAAGCCCAGGCTAGACTGAGCCTGACCGGGCTGCCAGAAGGTGATGAGGAAGGGGACAGGCTGGTGAGGACATGGCCTCGGACCCTCCTCGGGAGTGCTGGGAGCCCCTGGTCATCACCCTCCGGGAGGCAGTGGGTGCCTCTCTGCTCCCCAGCTAATTTTAGAGCGGTGGGAGCGATTTCAGCAGCGCTGGCTCCCGGCTTAGGCAGCTTCAATTGCAGCTTAGGAAAACGCCATTGAGCTCCTTGGTCCTGTTTGCAAGAAGCACTCACTCCAAACTGATTAAAATGCTGCGTTGGCCTTGGATAGAGCCTCAGAGTGACAGCATCATCCCTGTTCCACTCTCCCCCTGCAGCCCTGCGGAAACCCAGCCTGGCACAGACCCACCACCAGATCTGCCTCCTCCGTCCCCCTCTCCCCTGGCCCCTCCAGAGCCACCAGCATCCCGCTAACACCCTGCCTTTCACCCAGCAGCTTTTAAAGCAGCTGTGACCTTCCTCTTCATTGAAGATCACAGGTATTTCTGGAGAACCAGGCAGGGGGAAGGCTCTGCTCCCCACAGGCTATCATCCTCCCTCGGCAGGGGCTCCTGCGAGGGGCCATGCATCCATGGGGATGCAGCACATCCTGGCACAGGCTCTCCCCACCCACCTGGAAACCGGCATGTATTCAGGAGCAGACTGAGGGGACTAAAGAAAAGCCTGACACACCGTCTTAAAAAGGACTCTGCTTAGGCAATGCTGTATTAATGTACACGCTAACAATTTTCCACCATATTTCAGTAAAGAAAGAGGGAACAAGGCCTGAGAGTATCGTGCCACTGAATAAATCCATCCTATGCCCACACTTGAAATACTTCACACAAGACCCGGCCACTCCATCCGAGAAAGAGGTACCGCAAAGGGCAGGGCAGACTAGAGGTACAGGAAGGTTTCCATGCTGGGGGCCAGCCTGGATCTGGAAAGGAAGGACTGGAGAGAATCTAGATGTGACAGAGAGCTACAAAATCGCAGATGTTTACATGAAGAGTGCAGTAAGTTTAACACCAAAAGGAGGAGCGCTTTTCCAGGCCACGCACGATCAGATTTGCAGAACTCGTCACTAGGTGTTCTGGCGGTGGATGTACAAAGTCAGACTCACCAGAAAGAGCTCACTGATGGTTATTAAAAATGATGGTTCAGATGCAAGCCCAAGGAGTGCCCACGGCACTGCTCACAGGGAGCCCACAGCAGCATCACACCATCCTCACCCTGATGTTTCTGGTCTCTCCTTCAACACCCACCAGCCGAGCAGAGAGAAGGCACCGCCGTGCCCTGATGGCTGTTCTTAAATTAATTCCTTCAGGTCCTTTTCAAGGCACGACTCTCACCATCGCTAAGTGCTATTTTTACGCCAGGCCAGTGAGCGCGGGGAGCTGGCAGCAGCCTTGTGTCTACTCCCCAGCTTGACTATCTGCAGTAGGACCATCAGCAAACCCCTCCTGTAAACTGGGGCCATCACTCGCTCCTTCAGGTCACAGCCCGCCTTCGTCTGGTTCAGAAGGGCTCCAAGATCTTTGCACAAGCTACCATCCATGCACGAAAACCTCTTCCCCTCTTGATAGGTTGCAGATGGTGTTTCATACCCTTCCATCTGTATCTGTTAGTTGAAGGACTTAAATTGCTACAAGCCTTTGACAGCTCTGTACCCCACAGCCAGCAGCATCCCGTGAATACAAAACGGGATGCCAATGTAAAGATTAGCGGGAGGACGCAACATCTGCATCTCAAAGAGGAAGGCAAGAATCCAAATGGCATATTTACAAAGCAACTTGTAACAGTGCAAATAAATAAGCTATCCTCTTAGCAGCACGCGTACTTCTGCAGTGGCGCAAACCTCCTCAGCTTCACAAAGTTATATTTAGAAGAGAAAGAGGCTTAAATCGAGCATGTTCAACACGAGCAGAAAGTGAGCGTTAGGCCAACGAATGGCAGGGGCATCAAGCCTTCACTGAAGCCTCAGCCCTCGGCATTTCGCAGTGCAAACAGGGTGCAGCCAGCTTTGCAGTGCCCCACATGAAGCTGGATGCGCTCCCGCTGCTTTGCTCCACCGGCTTCTCCAAGGAGCCCTCACTTTTCCATTGAGGTCCACCTGCTTGGGAGATAGATCAGCTCCGTAAAAAAAACAACCAAGCAAAAAAACCCAAGTAATTTTGACCCATTGGTTCAGCACCGGCTCCAGTTAATGGTTACCTGCACAACAGCCCCCAGAGAACCCACCCACCAGTGACCTACACCAGGCTGCAGGTGGGAAGTGCACGACCAGCTCCGACAAAACCAGGGGCCAAACTCCTGGTGCTGCTGAGACCGGCAGAGGCTTTTCTCAGCTGCAGCAGAGTCTGGATTTCACCCAGGGAAGCTAATCTGGGACCCAAATGTAATGCACTCTTAAGTACTTTGCTGGATCAAAGCCCAAATTATTAATGCCTGGTATTACATGGTAACAGTACTTAACTATGTGATATTTAAGTAGCTATTTCTCTGATGCTTTTAGTTTGCTTACAGTTGATAATACTATTTAATGACTTCCAACTATGCCAGCTATTAATTTAAGTTTCTTGTGTTTTCAGTGTGCAATCCCCCCCCTGCCCAGTGCATTCAGGCACCCTATGTGTCTCTTTCTGGAATACTGACACTGTCTTCCCTCCATCCTCCTCCTTTTAAGCAGCAAAACCTGCTTGGCCAACGGAAACGCACCAGGAACACGGCTGTGTACTCAGCTTTATGTGCTCAGATAAATTTGAAGATTATTTTTTTCCCTGATTATCCATTATCCACAAACGAGAATGGAGCTTTATTGCAGTGATTTACCCTCGTTCACCCTCAAACCAGCCCATGCACCTCCCGGCGCCCCCAGCTTGCAGCCTTTCCCAGCACAGGTAACGAGACTCCAGACAGGGCTTTACTGGGCAGAGAGTTCAGAGGCGTGATCCCCAACCAGGACCTCAGGATGGGTTTACGGATTTCTGTTCGCTGCTGTAATTGAAGAGACTTTTGTTTCCTTGGCACAAAATGCCTCCCCCTCCCTGGGATCACACCAGAGACACGTCAGAGTGATGAATTGCCATGAAGCGCGGGCTCTGTGTTTATTATTAGGACCATCAATAACCCTCAGCTGCTGTTATCACCCTGAAGAAGACACAAGCCTTTCTACTTTTCTAAAAATCAAGCTTTTCTCATGCTGTTGGGGGAAGCCCAACAACATCTGAAGGAGATGTAAACACACATATATCTGACTTCACAGATATTGTTCAAATACCTCAAGGCTCAGTGGAGAATCCGTTCAAAGTCCCTTTGTAACGCATAACTTACAAGATAAATCTTGTCTAACGTCAGGTTCCCTCCTGACCATTTTCTTCTGAGCAGCAATCGCCCAGCCACGTGCCGGTGTGGCCGAGCTCTGCAGACCTTGCACAGGAAAGAGCAGACGACAACCAAACCCCACTGCTAACTCCTCACACGCCCAACAGAAACCCCACGTCTTCTTTGAAAAAGTGCACGTTTCCATTTCCAGTTTTGCACGAGTGCATCAAGGTCCTCCACAAAGAGGAATGTAAGGGCATGGTTATAATGAAGGAAAGAATACCCTTTTAGAAAAGCATATAGAGATTGAAAAGGCTCTGTGCAAATGAAATCCACTTCAGGCAGGTTTCTAAGCAATGTTTTAAGTTTCCAGAGTTAAGTATCTTACATCTCAACTTGCACGGCATCGTCCAGTCTCGCTGCACCCTGTCGTGCGTGCTGCAGCCTGTCCCAGCAGACACCCACACCGGCTCGGAGGCCACTGCCGGCATCACAGACACCACGGGACCCTCTGGAGGATTAAGCAAACAGCTAAGCCTTCCGAGGTGGCCCTGGGGATTACTGCACATCCCTAACACAGACTGAAGAGTCTCGATCCCCTGGGACTACTGAAACTCTTAAATCAAGGCTATTAAGCCGGAGCTTCTTGCAAAATCCATTCTCGCACTCTGCTAAGATGCGGGAGAAATGCACCTTTGCTGCTCCTTTTCAAGCACGTTGCACCCAGTGCTGGGACGCTATTTAACACTGGTATCGACCCTCCCTTTGCAGGCACCTGGACACAGCTGGGCTGCTGTGCAGGTGCCGACATCCCCGGAGAGCATCGCTCCTCTCCCGCTCTGCTCCACGCATCCCGGCCAACAACAGGGTTTTAACCATGTACGGAGCTCTACATACGCGTTTACAGCGAGGGGGTGCCCACGTGCACGACCTCCATCACACCAGATCGCACCACCCAGGCGGGGCATATAGGCGAGACGTACACAGTATATCGGCAACTCATTAGCGTGCACGGGCTGGGTCTGCGGGACCGACGGGCTGACCTCTCTGACAAGACCTCCCACTTGTAACACCCTTCGGGAGCAAGAAATCAGGTCTCTGAAGGAGATGCAATCGGTCACCATGAAGCTGTTGACACCCCCACGGAGCCCCCTCCCCGGCGTACCTGGCTGCAGGGCGGCAGGAGGGTGCTCTCGGGCGAGAGCTGGCTCTGGCACTGGCCCGGCCGGCGGCAGTCCAGCTGGATGAGGCTGCGGCACTCCTGGTGGCACGTGTATCTGCAGTCTGCACGGGGGAGAAACGAGAAAGTGAGGCACCCGAGACACGCAGCCTGCTGTCGAACAGCGGCGGGGGAACCCCGGGAAGGGATCAGACTCCTGCCGGAGGGCAGACCGATGCTTGCGGGCACTGGCACGGCCAGAGCTGCCAGCCAAGCGCATGTCCCCATTCGGGCACACTCCTGCAGACGGGGAGAGGTACCAGAATGCCTCATCCAGGGCAAAATTGCTCCCAAACCCTCTCCCTGGGGAAACCTGAGTTTCTTGCTACAATGCTCTGGCATGGGCAGCATTCCTGCCTTGCATCCTGCTGCCTTTCCCTTGATCTGCTGGCACCTTTATATACAAAGTAAAGAACATGCTCAAGTCCCACCAAACCACAGGGTATGCCACTCCCCAGCTACGCTCCTTGGAGATGTCACCTGCAGAGCACCTGCAGCAAAAGCTTGGCCACTTTATGAGGAAAGGATGCTTCATCTTCCAACATCAGGAGGGAAGAAACATGTTTGTATTAGACAGAGGTCAAACTACTTAAGGTCACTAAATATGAACACTTCAAGGACCAGTTACAGTGACTGAGGCATGGATTAACCCTCAGGCTGCCGAAAAGCCACTCCTGGCGAGGGTACGGACACGTCCTGGGCTCCGGGAAAGGCTGTGACCTTCCGTCCCCAGCGCACACCCTGCCCAGGAGCAATAAGGCATTTACGTAGTGTGTTTTCTTTGGATGCTGACCTATCCTGCTGTAAGACATTAACTAGTTCAAGGTAGGAATTGCACAGATGACTCTGCAGAGCCCAGGTTTAACCTCTTTAGGCACAGGGTCCCGCTCGCCCACGGCTGCCGAGGGGCAGTGTTCAGCACAGCCAGCTCCATCCACCAGACGCAACGGTTATCACATACCCGTGGGTATCGCTTCCCCAGCCCCTTCCCTCAAAGCCCTGACTTCTCCATACCCTCCTGGCTGCAGCTAACAACCTCCTTCCACTTTAACGGCCCTTCTGATCCTTTTAATTTTTAACTGTCGTACAAACAGCATTAAATTTACTTTTTACACTACCCAAAATTCCAGAGCGGTCACTGACCTGAAAAAAAATATATCCTAAAACCAAGGCAAGAGAATTCACTCAACAGAAGGCAATGGGACTGAGTGCCTGTCCCCGCACCAGCCCTGCTACCCTGCTCCAAGCTGGCAAGCTTGTATTTTAAATACCCTTCTTTTTCCTTTTCTTTTTTTCTTTTTCTTTTTTTCTTTAGCAGTTGGGTCATTGATTTTGACTATCTGGGGCTTGCAGGAAAGCAAAGGAGTATCCCATCTTTGCTCTGGAAGCAGTGATTTCTGCTCAGCCCTGCTAAATGCTCGCACACGGGAGTGCCTGAGAATGAATGAGAGGAGCTGAACCACTGCTGGGAGCTGGTGCCTGAGGGGGAAAAACATCAATCTCCAGGGGAAACAGGGAAATCATTTGTCATTTAACATTCATCTGGCATGAGCTGTCTATCATTCTCCTATTCCAAGTCAGTTGTCTCAAGTAAGCCTGGGGGAAAGCAGGGAGGCTTGCCTTTTTTTTTTTTTAATTAGAGATAAGCTGCACAGTTACATGGTAATTTAATGCATGACCTTTTGAGCAACTGGAACAGCCTTTTAACAGGGGACATTCGCCAAGTCTTTGCTGCAGGTGCCAATTTGAGGATGCTCCTGTTGCAGGTTCACCGGAGCATCTGGCACCAGCGGAGAGTCCCTTCTGCCTATTTGGTCCAGGATTTTCAAATTTGGGCAGCTGCCTCCTGCTCCCCCGGACCACAGCCTGCCGGGGCGGGAAAGCTCGAGCACCTCGGGTAAAGGAGGTGCATGGTAAGAGGTCTGAAATACATAATACAGACCGCAGAAATTACAGCTCCCAATCACACCCCGGATCAGGCCCATTATGGCCAGGCATTTCTTTACGGGATTAAAGTATGACACCTCCTTAGTCACCATCACCTATTAACAGGCCTAATCACTCAGTATCCGGCAGGGAACACTAATTTTAGAAACCCAGCACAGCTTTAGGAAGCAGCCACGTGACTGGCTTGCCAAGAGGAGCAAGATGCCTCCCACTTAGGCTTAAAGATAATTTCCATTCAAGTCAAACAAAGCAATGCTTGGAAATGTAGTTTCTTTAAAAAAAAAAAGATCACGATACTGCAAAAAACTTTGGTGGCTGAAAGGAATTTCCTTTCTCCACAGATAAAGTTTCTCAGTGGGATAAAGTTGGATAGAGTAAAACAGTCCAATACAGATGCCCATCCAGGTGCCTAAATATAGGACTGCAGTCATCCTGCCCACCCCCAGGCTCCCACTCCCACCTCCTGAATACCGCAGATGCTACGGGGCGTCTTTCGATCCCACCCATGTCCAAGCTCCAGATCTGTAGGTTAAGGAGACAAAAGGAGAAGGTGCAGGTCTGTGGCAGAGTGCCCAGATCCTGGCCCCAGCGATGACAGAGGCTCCAAGAACCTGACCCCAGCCAGGCTTTCACCTAAAGAAAAACCTCCTGCAACGCCAAAGCAACACCGCACAGCAGATCAGATCTGATTACCCCCAAAATTAGGATGGAAAGGGTCTAAAGTGTCCCAGCACCTCCTCTGTGATGCTCTTAAACTCTTGATTTCTGGCCAAAGTTTGTGGTTCCTGCAGTGTTTCTGGGTGACTGCTCTGCCCTGGTGAAAACATCCCCCCCTCCGGCTGCCCCCCGCTGCAAGGCGGCCAGCCCTGGCACACACGGGACCGCAGAGGAGTGTTGTCGAGAGGACACGCTTGAAACAAGCTACAAAAAAAAAACTTGTGTGATGTTAAAATGAATCATGAAATTGCAGGAATTATCTTAAAGCTCCAGTTCCTCGTTTGTTAAGTATCCTGCCATTCATTTAAAAAAAGAAAAAAAAAAGGGGGGAAAGTTAAAAAGGCAAATTGGAAATGCTCCCAATATCAGCAAAGTGAAGGAAAACCTTTGAAGCGTGACCCAGCTGCCATGGGAAGGCTCATAGCCACCAAAGAAAGAGAAATAAAACGTCACGAATTTTCAAAGCGGTGCGAGACCCCGCAGGTTTTTGAGCACTGGAAGTGGGCGATGCTGAAGAACGGAGATTTCTGCCGTTCGCCTTCCAACTCCAGAGTCCTTCAGCCAGCTCACGCACACCTTTAAATGCAGGCTACGCATGAGGTTTGATTTTGCAAGCTGTGCTGCTTAAGACTGAGGGCTCGGTGCCTCTGCCCTCGCTCGGAGGAGCCGCCTGACGTCACTCGGGGTAACCTCAGGGACGGCTGCAGGATGTGGCCCTGCGACCTCACGAGAGCTGGCAGGCGTCTCCTCCTGCAACCAGGGGACAGGGCAGGACCTGCGGCATCACCGCCAGCTCCAGCATTCACAGAGCAAACGCAGGGAAGGGTCTTAGTTTTCCTGCGAAGCACTTTCTGACATCCCCCACGGCAATGACCCGACCCCACCTCTGCCTCAAGCCTGCAGCTCTGGAGGTCTCAGCAGCTTTAGGTCTAAATCAGGTGGTTTGGGTTTAGTTTGTTTGCAAACACAGGTGAAACCCAAAGGCGGTTTTCTGTTTGTTCGGAGCAGAGAATGCCCCCCTGGTGACAACCACCCCTCTGAGAGGTCCCTGCACCATTGCAGGGTCTGGAGCGCAATCCCAGCTGCCAGGCAGATGCTCTTGAGCCGTCATCTACTAAAAGGCAAATTTTCCATTCGAGTGGCGAGTGGGGCAGCGCCGACACCCCGAGATCTGCTCTGCCGCAGCGCTCTCACAGGAGCGGGGCTGCAGAAGGAGCCGGAGCAGAAGTTGAAGCCGCCCGGTGCCACCGGCACGGCGGCAGGAGAGTGTGCCAGCCCCGTGCCTGCTCCGCTCCCTGCCAGACAGGATCCCGTGCAGCCGTGCATCGGCAGCCGTGCTCTGCAGCACAGACAGGGCAGCACTGCAGGAATCCCCTTACACCTAATTAGTAGCAGAAAGCCTGGGCACAGCAGCAGCCAGCAAATACGCCCAAACACACCGATTTACACCACCACCTACCTCTAATCAGCAAGACCTCCCTGCTCTGCCTCCTCAGCAGCCGGAGTCCCTCAGACCAAGACTTTGACTTGGGAAAATGCCTGAATATTTTGCGAATTCTCTTTGTTACAAGCCCAAAGCAAGCGGCTGCCCCTGCTTTCCCGTCTGTCATCCTTGCAAGAGGAGATCGATAGCTTCCCGGGCACGCGGAGCCAGGCCGGCAGCTCTTCAACGCCGAACGCTGCTGAGATGCAACGTGCATCGGTGCAAGTTACGTCTGCTTCCACAGGAGGCCTTCCCCCCCACAGAGATAAAACAGTGACATTGTCCATTTACAATCTGCTGCAATTTGATGGATTTTTTTTTTTTTTTTTGAGCAATGAGTCAACACACAGCTCAGGGCTTGTGCATCTCTGGGCTTGTCCTGTTAGCCATGGAAAACTTTCTATTTCTGGGGCTTTTTGCTTGATAAGATAAAACAACCCAACGGAAGAGATTAGCGAGAGAAAGCACAGGACCCAGCCGTACGCTGGGAGGGCTCTTTCCAATATCCTCTCTTCGCTTTGCTGCTTTTCCCCTGCAGCCATCTAAAGTTTAAGAAAAAAGTCCCTGATGTTTAATTAAAGGTTAAATTAAAGGAATACACTGCGATTAACTATGTTTATAACACCAATTTAAACTCTGCAGGTTTTAAGGTCAATACTACAGTCCTTTCACAGCATCCATCAGTTACAACTATCCCGAGTGCCAAATGATGGGGTGGGACATAAACATCAGTTTAACTGCACACCTGAAACCTGCCACTTTGTACCCTCTATGTCATGGCTGTCCCCTCTCTGCTCAGGACTCCTCTTACAAACAGACCAAGTTTCCAGCACCCTGCACAACACATTCTTGCTTTTATACAGGGAGTAACAAAGACAAGATTTAACTAGTCCTAAAAAAAAAAAAAAAAAAATCACAGCAAGCAGCATAAGCAATGAGTTAACACAGGGGACTTTCTTATTCACCCCTTGCTGTCCCAACACCTAGACAGCACCTCTTCAGCTACACGCATCCCTTCTTCCCACACTGAGACCAGCAAACTCAGCTAAACCGACTGGGCCAGGGACAAAGCAGGGGGGAGAAAAGAGACAGCCCAAAAACTAACCGGTAAAGTAAGAGCTGGAGCCTTGGCTGGTACGTCTCTCCATAAATCCTTCCCAAGGCACCGGACTGGACTGCAGCAAGAAACATGTCCCTGAAGACCTGAGCTACTCCAGGAGCCCTGGCAGCCTGCCACACGGCTCTGGGCAGGTCACCGTCCCTCCCCACACCTCCATCTCCCCCGGCTGAGCAAACGCCCTGCTTCAGGGAGCCTCAGCAGGCGGGATGCACCCCAGCACCCCACCCCGTCCTCATCTGACCCCAGCAGCGCCTGCCCGACAAGCACCATCCCAACCCGCCCGAGTCACCTGGGAGCAGCAGAAGCCTCAGGAATCCGTCTGGACCAGCTAAATAGGACAGAAATGCAAAGTACTGTGGGTCCTATGAACTGTTAGCAATTATTGTTTACAGTGGCAAGACCAGAGACACGACAGAGCGTGGGAGGATGTCTTGGAAGACAAGAACATGAAAAACCACCATGTCCCAGAGAGTGCCAGTGGCGTGAGCAGAGCCTCATCCCGGAGAGGCTGGGCTGTGCTTTTTAAGAGCGTCCACACCTGCTAAAGAATTCATTGTCTTAAGCAAACATCTACTTGAGAACCAGTGATATCAGAATTGTAGTTTGCTCTACAAACTAGAAAGAAAAATGGTGCGTGTTTAACCAACTCCCTCCTTAAGGAAATAGGTCCTGATTCAGCACAGTACTTGAACACAGAATTAACTGCTCTGAGAGATAAGGGCGGCTTCAGACCAGAGGCATAAACCCAGACGGATGCTGAAGTGCTTTACTGAACCAGGTCTATGTCACAAGATCTACAGATCAAAATCTGACTTCAGGTTCAGCTGCATTTGCCACCGAGATCACCAGGCGCTGGACATGCTCCGAGGTTTTCCTCGAGACAGTGCCTCACGACCAGCCTTCCCAGCAGGGAAGCACGGAGAGCTGGAGTGATTTTCTTGCAAAGAAGCACTTCAGCCAACATCATCTTATTTTGGTAACACCGTGGTCATCAGAGCCAAGACCCACCAGGCCGATTGGGAAGGCATCCAATTCCAGCTGCCAGCAGCTCCGGCGGGGAGACCACAGATCCCACAAGCAAACAAACAGAAACTGTTTATGGTCACTCCACATGCAATAGATGCATCCGGCTTAACCCACCTGGACCAAAGAAACAACTCCATGGGACTTCATCAACACGACCCAGGAAATACATGGGCGGTAAATCATGCCCCCAGCTGCCAGGACGAAAGAGGCCACGGCCGCGGGGGAGCCCCGCCAGCACAGACACGGGGCTGGTGCACGCCTGGGGTAAGCACCCCGGCCAAACCAGAGGATGGAGCAAGGTGAAGGAGCGGGCACGCTGCTGAGCAATTGCTGGGATGGGTCTTACTGCCGGCTTTGCTAACAGCTGCAGCACCAGAAACAGGAATTTCATATCGACACCTGCAACATGGGTACAGTGAGGATGAGAAAGTCCTCAAGGAAGAACTGGCCCATCTCAGGGTGAACTGGCATGGAAAGGGAGGGGGCAAAGCAGCCAACCCATGCACAGGTCGGGCTCTCACATAATTTTTCTGCCTTAAGCCACAACATCCCCAGTTGCCAGTGAGCAGCCGACCCCGTGCAGTGCAGAGGGGCCCTGAGTCACCAGCATGATGCTGCCAGGAGAACAAAAGCAACTGCAATCCTGAGACTGCACCAACGGAGAGCCAGGGAAGCACTCGAGCCATCGGCCAAAGCCCGACCCATGGCTGCCCTGCCTGCGTGCTGCTCCTACCAGCATCCACCCAAACCCTTCCCACCAGGAAGCTGCCCCAGTGCAGAGCTCAGCCTCTTTTCTCTGCTGTCGCCGCTCCAAAGTGAAATAAAACACGCTGAAGGCTTTGAAGCTGCATTAGTCACCGTTGCATTCAGATGACTGCACTGGGCCCCACCAGAACAAACACCAAAAAAGCCCACAGCAAAGATGCACCTCTCCAACCTGCCCATCCAGCCCCCTCCTCCCCAGCTACAGCAGCCTCTTCTGTCGGGAAAAGCTGCCGGCAGCAGGACACATTTACACTTCTACAGTGATATTTTTCTTTTAATATTCACTCAGGCTTTGATAGGCGCCAGCAGCACAAAGCCACATATATTAGATAGGAGATGTTCAAGACACAGAGTATAATGGCACAACTACTCCTCAAGCCCAGTTGCATTCATTTTGAGACTGAAAACAAGTATTTTTAACAAACGCCAGCAGGACGTCCTGGGGTCCATCCTGCCTTCCCACCCCTTCGCGTTGATGCCAACGGGAGCAGCATGCTTGATGTCTGCCACTGTCTAGGACTGACCTAGAGGCTCCCAATAAAGGCAGTGAAAAGGCTCCAAATGTCTCAGACATCTGCATCAGCCCCAGATGCAGCACCCCTGGGTAGGACTTGAGCTAAAACCTCAGTAGGAGCCTGTCCGCCACCTCCAGAGCCGTGAGCCTGATTCAGGACAGCCTAAACCCGCCAGACGCCCAAGGAAAGCCACCCAAGGGGATCACTTTCCTGATTCTGGGACTTGCTAGGTCTCTGACCCCTGGCTGGAAGAGGAACTGCAGAGCACACATCCCACGTTAGCCTTGGAAAGACAGTTCCATGCTGCTGGAGAAAGGGGAAATGGAGCCAAGGGGATTTCAGTGCGCCGCTGGACAGCGTAAAACCCATGTGGCCAAAACCCCCTCCTTGCTCAGCAGCGAGGCTGGCTCCCCCTGCCCCTTCCCTTTGTCCAGGGCAGAACCAGACCTTCGTAATTCAAGCTCTCAATGCTGCAGAAGTGTTTCCCCTCTTGCTGGGGCCAGGCACCATCCCACGCGGGACGCCGTGCCCACGGCACGGGCGGGAAGGGACACAGACTGTTTGGGGAAGGAAGAGAAATAAATACCACTTTCACATTTTACTAAAGACAACCAGATCTGATGTAAATAAAAATAGGCCAGAACTGTACAAATGAAAACCTGAGTATCCTCAGGCTGCACGTGAAAAGCAAAGAAGCAGCAACTCTGCATCAGAAGAAAAATAAATATTCACCAAGGGAGGACTGCACACCCCGTCTGCAGCTCTCGGGCATTTTTAAAAGGATGCACTATTGGGATGACAGGGAATGCAGATGATGTTATGAGCATCTCCACTGAGGCTTCCCTCCCCCCCAGCCGGGTTAGTTGGGGAATTTCAGAGGCAGAACTGCTCCCACAGTCTGAATAATTCTCCCCGGAAATGAAAAGGGAAATAGAGTTATTTAAGATTTGTTTCAATATAACTATGGAAAAAATCCTGCCAGAGGAGAAGTCCCTCAAAACAACTATTTACAGTACTTGCAACACCACAAAATTCTGTGAATTATTACTTTAGATCAGAATTTCAAACCACACAGCCCATTGTCTCACCTGAGCCCCATGACAGCTTTGCAGGATGGCTGGTAAAAGACAAGAGCCCCGACAAAGTTTGTTTTGCTTCAGATAAACCCACACTGTTTCTTTAAGCACGTTTGTTCACACATTTCCTCCCGTGCGCCAGGCACGGCAGAGCTGCCAGCCCCAGGGAATATACCGGCCCTTGCCAGGTTTTGAGGGAGCTCATCAGGAACGGCAGGCAGAAAGCAAAGGCACACATCGGCAACACGTATTTACATCACCCTCTTCCAAACAACGCACCGTGCAGCAAGTTCACCAGCCCCGGCGTATTCCTGTGTCACGTTGTGCTGGCCGCGTGGTGATGGCTGGGTTACATTTAATTAACAGCAGTCAGTGCTAAAACCTTAATGCGATGCAGCAGGGCCATATGGCGCGACTGTCTCTCCCAATTGCCCTTCATTTCCAAACGGCACCAGGAGGCATGTGGAAGAGCCCTGCTCACACCGCACTATGCAAATCACCGCTAGAAACATTTAATTGATTCATAATCTAAGGAAAGCCAAGCGTAAGAACCAGAATGGGCTGAGTGAGGGACTAATTGCCCCAGCGAGGCTGGCGTTACAGCACATGCCTGGCATAACCCCCCCAAACAAACCAGCAAACGAGCAACGAAGCCTCCTCCGGAGCTGCCAGCTGGGCAGCTGGCCTGGGGCGGGATGCAGCTCATTCCCTCACCCCAAATAACCACCAGCACCACCTACCTGCCCTCTGCACCGACACTGAGGGCACCCGCGCCCCACACACCCCTGCCTGGGTACAGGCGGTGCCATGGGCACAAGCCTGGGGTGAACAGCATTGGCATTACCGGCTTCTGCCGAAATCAAGAGGCTCAGCTGACCCCGACCAGCAAACCTTCGAGTCCCTGAAGCCCAAGTGCAGCTCCACAGCTGCATCCCAAAAGACAGGTTTCCAGCCTGCAAAAGGAGACCTGCTGATGGGCCGAGATAGAAAGGAGCCGTTTCCCTGTCAGCAGCCAGCACAACACACGCTACCGAGTTATCTGTCTGAGGTTTGTTCAAAGCTCCTCTGCCCCAGCGTGCCCCAACCTCCTCGTTTCCCCACCTGCACCACCGCGGCTGCAACGACTAACACAGGTCGCACCTTCCCAAGGACCACGCGAACACCCCGCGGCGCAAGAGCAGCACCCGAGGGACGCGCGACGCGGAGCACGTGCCGCCGCGCGGCCCCGGCTGGGTCACGTCGTTCGGCCCCTCTGTGTGTCCCCCCACACGATGGAAAGATTAATCTCTGCCGCAGAAGACAAGCACAAACAGAGCATGCGTGTGATGTGAGGAACGCACACCTTGGTGAATCTTACTGGCTCGAGCGCTCTTACCTGGGGAGTTTGGGCAAAGCATGGTGTCTGACAAACTTACTATTTCTAGAGGAATTTACACCTCGCTGTAAAGCTTTACAAAGACGAATCCTTCCTGAGGAGATCTGCCGCCCAGTGCTGATGCCAACCCCTTCACAACCCTGCCGATTAGCTGATAATCTCCTCTTTCCCGGAAAAGCTTCATTTTCCAAATCCGCCCGGCAGCACCCCACGCGTGCCCGGGGACGGCGGCCCCTTCGCGGGGAGACCCCGGCCAGATCCCTGCCTCCATCCAGCCCCCGGAGCGCAGCACCGCGGGACGCCGGGGACCCCCCACCCCCACCCCCAGGGAAGCCCGGTGCGGGGCCCTCCCCGCAAGCCTTGCGGGTCCCCGCGGCACCCGCAGAGGGGTCTGGGGGCCCGGAGCCGGAGCGAAGGGGAGGGAGAGGGTCCGGCGCTGCCGCTGCGGGTGGAAGAGCCCGGGCAGGAATGCGGGCAGGAATGCGGGAGAGCGCGGGTGCGGGACGGCAGCGGCGGGCAGGGCTGCAGCGCGGGATGAAGCGCCCGGGCAGAGAGATGCGGGCAGGGCAGGGGTGCGGGAGAGCGAGGCGCAGGCAGGGCGCAGGCAGCACTCACAGTCGCAGCGCAGGGCGCGCTCCCGCACCGCCTCCCCGCACAGGTCGCACCAGCCCCGGCGCGGGGTGCGGAGGGCGAAGCGGTGCCCGCGGCCGCGCTCCGCCGGCTCCCGCGGGGCCGCGAAGATGCTCCGTACGTCGGGGAGCAGCCGCGGGGCTCCGCCGCGCCGCCGCAGCCGCCGCGCTGCCCTGGCCCCGCCGGGGCTCCCCGGGGACCGGCCGCCCATCGGCTCCGGAGGGGCGGCGGGGCCGCCCGGGCGCGGCGTGGGGGGCGGCAGCGGGCGGGGGGACGGCCCCACGGGCGGCCACGCCATGGGCTCGCAGCACCGAGCGGGCGTGGGGCAGCGCAGGCGCCTTGCACCGGCCCGGGGCGGGGAGTAGAGCCGGCGGGGCGGGGGGGTGGGGGGAGGACCGGGAGCGGCCCTACGGGGAACCCCTCCCGTGAAACCCCCCCACCCCCCGGAGGACCGACCCTCGGGTCCCCTCCCCGCGGGACCCATCAGGGTCGGACACCCCGCGCGATCCTTCCTCGTGGAAAGTCTCCTCTCCGTGGGATTCCCCTCCCCGCGCCGTGGGATCTCCCCGCAATACCGTCCACCGTGGGAATCCCCCCCCCACCCCGTCTCCCCGTGGGACCTCTCCCCACGGGACACTCCCCCCCCCGCCCCCGTGGGACCTGGGCTGCTTGGGGGGAGCGCATACGTCCCCTCCCGGACCGGGTCCCGCGGCGTGGCTTTCTCCAGAGACTTTCTCCAGCCTCTGCTGCTTGAGAGCAGCCACATCCCACCCCGGGCTCTGCCCCACGGGAGCTGTCAGACCACGCGTGGGGCACTGCACTACGAAAACAGGCCGGTGCAAACCCTCTCCCAGCGCAACGCGTGTGCGTGGACCAGGCTGTAAGGGCAGCTGGAACAAATTGGCTTTCCCCACTGCAGTGACAGCAGGGCTCCAGATCGACGCGAAGGGCGGTGAGCCGAAGCAATTATCTCTCCCAGATGAGGCTCTTGTGGTTGTGGGAAAAGCAAAAGGGAAAATATTATGGCCAAATTTTGAACTGGCTCCGAGCAGGCTCTGGCGTTGCAGCTCTGAGGACACGCGTGCCTGGCGAGCCGGCTTGCAAACCTCTCCCCTGGGCAAAGGAGGGGTGCACGTACGGGGTGGCTGGACCAGGTGCTGCGTGGTCCTCTGCCACGCCGACAGTCTGATCACTAAGCGACTCCCTCCTCCTTTAAACACAAGGGCTGGGTACCGCACACCACGTGGAGGTTCCCCCATCACCATAACACCTTCCCTGGCTGGAAGCCAGGGAGCTGCTGCCCTTTTCCCCTGGCTCCGGATGGAGCCCAGCACACAGAGAGGGTGACACAGCCACCCCAAGTCATGTGGGACATGAGCCACAGGGCAGCTGGCTGGTCCTGCACTAGCCAGGCTGCAGGCTAGCTGTCTAACCCAGACCATCCCCTCTCTGCCGCTCTCGGTTGTACTGGTTTGAAATACATAACTCGGACGGAATCGCTCCTGAATTAGGTTTGCAGCTGGGTGAAGAGGCGGTGGCAGTGCTGGGCTGTGTGAATCCTGGCTTCTGGGCTCATGGGAAGCTGAATTTGACGTCTCTCATGAATTCCTGAGGTCAGGATAAACCAAGGATATCTAAATCCCTTTCAAGGATTTTAATTTGAAAGATGGATTAAAACACTGTCTCTGAGTTACAAAAGACTAGTGCCGTAAGCAGTCACTAATAAGAGCTTCAAACCAACGGAGCAATAATGCAGCTTGAAAAATTCCGTTTTGTTCTGTGCTAAGTAGCAAGATTAATTTTTGGAAGGTCTTTTTCTTCCCCATTCAGGATCCTGATTCACTTTCATGTGTCCTCTGCTTCTGCCTGAGAACAGCAGCAGATTTAGTCCTGGGTAAATTGTTTCCCAATCTTGGTATTTTAGCCTGTGTTCTTCCCAAACCATTAACAGCATAAGGAATCACCTGCAAGAAAGCAAATTACCTTTCTGAGGGCAAAGATCTGCCTGGCACCTGGCTGGGAACCTGTTAAAACCATTCTGGATATCTGCTGTTCCCGCACCATCCCGGGACGCAGTTTCAGTCTCAGTTCTGCAGTGTCGGGGTGGAGGCGGCAGGAGGGGATCCCCCGCACGCGCAGAGGGCTTTAGTTTCCCTCGCCCCCGAGGAAATCCCCGGTGCCTGAGAGCCAGCAGCCGCAGCAAGGGCGCATGCACAGCCTGACTGCAGCTTGCAGACAACTTCCCCCAGGAGATGCTCCAGCGGAGGCTGACATCTCCAGGGAAAGTCCTCCTGGATGCCGGAGGACCCTGTGCCCACGGGTCGCATGCGTTGGCCCCTTCTTGCTGGCAGCTGACGCGGCGGTGCCAGGGCTGGCTGGGGCAGCTGCAGACCTCAGTTTCTAGCACAAATAAACGTAGTATCTTCAGTCAACATAGGAAGCTTTGGCTTATACCTGCACAAGAGATGTGGCAGAGTCGTTATCCTTCTCAGCTGTCTCTGCAGGTATTCAGGTCTCACAGCATAGGAAGCTTGTCTAGGCCAAGGGTTAAAATATTTGGGAAAAAAACCCCTAATTAACATTGGCAGGAAAATGCCTGTTTCATTTGGATTCCGGGAGTCCCCTTTGCAGCTGCTGTGTTAATGGCAGTTTAAGCATGACAAGGGCTATTAGCAAAAACTCTTTTTTCTTTTTGCCAAGAAATAAATCCCTTGTTGTTGAAGCCAAACATGTTCCAGGTCAAACGCTCAGCTGGTATGAATCAGCCCAGCTCCATTGAATCCGAGGAAGTGCAGCAGGAGACCCTGCCTGGGCTCCCTGCCCTGTTCCTACAGGAGATGTCAGTGAATTTGAGCTGGATTAAAAATAACATTTGTTATAAAACTAGGGGAGTCCTAGAAAATAATTTGCAGGAGAAAAACTTTTAAGTGATGGCTTAGTTTCACCTCTTCTTCGTTAGGCAGCTGGATTTGACAGTCAGGATGTTGGGTTTTACAATTAAAATGAATGGGAACATTTCGTGCCAAATTCCACTCAGGAACATTTCCTGGGCGGGGGGAGCTCCTGGGTGCACTTGGCCTGTTCTTACAAGAAAGCAAAGCTGGGCACAGCCCTGGAGCCGCCGCTCCTTGCACATTTTGCTCCCTTGCTGAGACTCGGGGCAGCGCTGCAGCAAGATGTTCAGCTCCAGGGATGCATTATTTTGTCTTATGTCCCCATACGTCTCCCAGCAGAGATTAGAAATATTTGCTGCCACGGTCGATCCAGGGAGCATCCATGGCAGGCACCCCCTTGCCCTGCCCTTGCTGCAGCTCTGCCTCTGGGTACTGTCAGATAACGCGAGTCCTGGCTCCCAGGGCTGGGGATGATCTCTGGGGAACCAGAACAGCCACGGCAGGCCCAGGCTCGGCTGGAGGCTTTTGGTTTAGCTAATGCGTGTCACCTCCAGAAAAGGGGCTGGAAGGGGAACTGGGGGAAGAGTGAAGGGCAGAGTCAGGTGTTTCGTTTTCTGCTGAGGGACAGGTCCAGGCAGGCACTCTGAGCATCGCAACTGCTGTTGAGTCAGACATGTTTGCTTGCCCAGATGATGGCTCAACCTCTCCTTCCAGATGCACAGTCAGTCCCTGGGAGGTGCAGCGAGTCCCTCACCCTTGGACTTTGCTGGTGCTGCCAAAGTCCCAGCTCCCCAGTCCCCGCACCAGCCTTCTTTAACCCCAGCAGCCAGTCACAGTTTGCACACAGGTAGAAAGCAGGCAAACACAGAGGGAAGGGTTTTATGCAGGGGACAGGAATGAATCCAAATATTTCTTAACCCCGCCCTGCACGTGCCTCCCACCAGTGCAGCCTCACACCTCGTAGACCACAGGGGCAAAGGGACCTTCCACGCTTCCCACCAGCCGTTTGCTGCCACCGTGAGCCTCAGCAGCGCAGTCCCCTTCCCCAGGGTGCGGGTTTGGGGGGCAGGGGCTCTCCAGGGAGCCCAGGGCAGTGATTTATGTGTGTTTGCACTCGCGTGTGCCAGCGAAGGGTGGGAAGAGCCACTGCAATTCTGTCCATTGGTCTGGCAGGAGCCTCCCATGTGTAAATACCCGTGTCTGAGCCCGGCTGGATGGGGGTTATTGCCCTGCCTGGCTTTGGCTGCAGCCTGGGGACGTTGCTTCCCTCTGCTGCATTACGGGATGTGGGTTGTAGGATCTGGGTGACAACCCATAAATCACCCTGGGGACAGGCAGGAAGAGGTGGACGGAGGGGTGGCGTCTCTGACTTTTCCCACAAAGAGCTCCTTGATACCATCTAATGCTCGCGCTCCCGAGACCCCAGGCTTCCCGTATCGCTGCTCCGCATGCTGCTGCTGGCGAGCAGCTGACTCAGCCGATAACCGGAGGATTACGGCTCCTCATAAAACCCAAGGTCAAAAAACAGTAGGAAATTAAGAGCATAACAACTATCTCTAACAAAGGGCTGGGTACAGCCCCGACACGGAGCAGCGGGGTCCTTCCACAGCTCTCTGTGTTCTTCCTGGGGGACAATGGGGGGGGGGGGGAAACGTGTTTCCCCTTCCATCCTATTTCTCTGGAGCATAACAGGAGCAAAGTGTTGGGCATGTCTTTCCCAGGGCAGCTCCAAACACTCACAGCCAGCCCCACGGAGCACCTGCTTGGGACCCTCCTGTCCTTGTCCCAGCTCTGCCACCCCAGCTGCTGCCACCTCCACAGATCATAGAATCATAGAATCACTGGTTGGAAAAGACCTCTAAGATCATCAAGTCCAACCATCAGCCCAACACCCCCAGGCCTCCTAAACCATGCCCTGAAGTGCCACGTCTACAGGTTTTTTGAACACCCCCAGGGATGGTGACTCCACCACCTCTCTGGGCAGCCTGTTCCAGTGCCTGACCACTCTGTCAGTAAAGAATATTTTCCTAATATCCAATCTAACCCTCCTCCTGACGCAGCTTGAGGCCATTTCCTCTCATCCAAGGTGAGATGAATGCATCCTTTCACCCTGCATGTTAATGGCAGAGGTGACTGCTTAGGATTTCTTTTAATCTTTCACCTAAAAGAAAAAGAAATATCCCTGCTTTCTCCTGCAGAGCTGCATCTGGAGAGGGCTCGTGGGAGCCCTTTTGTCTGAGATTTTGCCCTGGCATTTAGTAGCACCCCCAGGCTCAGTGGATGGAGTTGTAGGTTCAGTACAGGGCTGTTTGGAGAAGGCACACCCCCCCACGTGCATAAACACAGAACTCAGTTACATTTATAGAAACGTACTAAAAAAGAGAAGCCTCCCTCCGCTTCCCACTCGCAAACCCCTCAGCAACCCGAACACGGGGCTGGGCCGGAGGCAAAGCCCTGGAGCAGGAGGAGAGGCTGCAGTGCCGGTGGGCAGAGGTCTGCGGCTCCAGCCTTCCCCGTGCTCTCGACCCCCGGGCAGGGCACTGGAGCCGTCCTGGGCTGGAGCCGGTCTCTCTTCCCTCAGGTACGGCATCCCTCCTGCCCTGGGCTCCAGCCCCGCTCCATGAAGCCTCAGGGAGCACAAGCACAATAGAAGTGGGAGTAATCCCTAAACAAGTAAGACGACAAAAGATAATTTATCTGTCTAGCCTCTTCCTCTTCATCATCTGACATGGTGATACAGAGAAGCTAGAAAAACATGAAGTCCTTCAAGCACTTTTTAAAAGGAAAAAAAAAAAAACACAGAACAACCCAATTTTCTGGTCAAACTTTCAAAGGCTCAAGGCTTGCAAGGCTCTCAAAGCTAATGCTGGTGAACTGTGCAAAAGTGCTGGAGCGGAGAGGTAGGACACAGAGGGCTCCTCAAACACGAACGTCAAATGTCTCTGTCGCTCTGGACCCAAAGTGCTGTAAGTGTTCCCTGCTGTGAAAGCGGTTTGCTTCAGCAGCTGCAAATTCACCACGACTCTCAAATACCGGGAGTGGGGGCAGCCCCACTTAACCTGCAGGAACAAAACCAAAGGCTTTAGGCTAGAGAGGCGTCACGTGGGCTCCTGCAGTCCCAAACTACAATTTGGGCTGGGCACTGATCTTTGGGCTTGTTCCTGTGTCTCTTGGGATAAGCTCTTCATATCAAAAGCATACCAGACCTTTCTCATCCCCTTATTCACAGTGGACATGCTGCAACAAAACAGTCGGTCCTATAAAAACAGGGCTGGGGTGAATCACCGATTTCTTTTTTCTTTTAAAATCTGATCTGAACCTCTTTGACATCTTTGGTATGCATATTCATATTGTTGATTTGCACCAAGATCCTCAAAAAAAGGTTGCAGAGGAAGAAACCCAAGGGGGTTTGTCAGCAGTAGGATGCTGGGTTTTGCATGGAGTTTCATCCAGAAACGGAAAGCAACTACTTTTCCGTGGCAGTCAGCAGCTGCCAGTGCGGAACAGCACAGGAAAAAGGCTGGAAAGAGAGTGTAGAAATGACGTAGCATTTGTTTAAACTTCCAAGAAAGATACTCTCTTCTGCTGCCAGATCATGATGTAAATTTGGTGCCGTTAAAACCCCCATGTGAACGACCCCATGAGTAGCTGTGGTTGTGCTCGGCACCAGGCACGGCTCCCCACGCCAGAGCTCATCCACAGACTCCCAGGGAGCCCACCCAGACCCACCGCCCCTTCCCAGGGCAGCGCAGGCGTGTCCGGGTGTCAGGGATGGGGATCACTGCTCGGAGCAGCATCTCTGGGTGCTCTTACTCACCGCTCGATGATGCTGTTGTTGAACTGGAGATCGCAAGTTACCGACCTCATCTGCTCCAGGAGCTCCTGCATCCTGCCGGGGACACAACCAGCCCCTTACCCCCACGCTGCTCAGCCTCCCGAAGGGCTGGTTGAGCTGAGGGACGCCCCACGGGTCACCGAGCGGGGATCGCACCTGGCAGGGCCACGGCGCGCGCAGCGGCGAAGGGCTTAATGCGGACGGCCCCAGCCCTGCAGACACAGAGCCCTCGCCCCAGCGCTCGCCCTGTCGCTCGTGCAGAGGATGAGCAGCGGGAGGTCCCGCTTCTCCCCGGGGAGCCGGGCTGTCTGCAAAAACCAAAGACTCACCGGAAAGCCATCTCCTGGCGTGCCTGGCTCAGATGGACGGGTGAAGGTGCGGGAGGAACCGGGGCCAAACCCCATTTCTCCGTCTGGAGAAACCTGTCCAGAGCCTGCAGAGACAGAGAGACTTGGCAGCCGCCGGCGGGCTCTGACCCCAGGTGCTGCACTGCCTTGGGCCCTCTCTCATGCCTAACCCTGGGACAAGATGGGGACAAAACACTCAGAGAAATCATGCCTACGTAGTCACACCCAGTCCATCCACTTCTTCAGAACAAACAAAATAAAATAACCAAAGGACCAGAGCGTCTACCAGGCGGCTGTGCTGCAGCTTGTCAGAGAGTCCATCGCGAGAGCTGGAGGTGAAGCATCATTTTTTTTACTACTGCAATTCCTGTTTATTTGGTATAGTTTCCCCCATGCCAGGCAGTCCTCGGGATCAGGGGTGCCACTGCCAAAGGTTTACCCATTCCTTGCTCTGCGCAGTGGGGGAAAGCAAGATCTCCAGTGCGGATCACCCACAAAGAACCGCAGCAAGTTGTTTAAAAATACTCCGGCGTTTCCCTAATTACGCACTCATGGGCACGGTGGGTGCTGGGAGAGGGGAGCAGCAGCATTATCTGGAAGCAGGGAGAGGCTGTGCAGCAGCATCCCCAGGCACCTACACTCTGCAGGCAGTCCTGGCACTCCATCGTCTCCACGCTGCAGGCGCTGATGCGGTTGCTGAGCTTCTTCAAATGCTTTTTTATCTCACAAACTTTCCTAGAAAGAAAAACAATGACAAAATTCCCAGTCAATGTTCGGCAGCAGCGTGGATCATTGTAATTTTTTTTTTTTTAATTTTTTTTATTGCTTTCTGCAATCCTTGTCTGGATCAAAGTTAAAATCCTGAAGGAAAGCAAAGGAGTCACAATAGTGTTGTAATTATGGCTGCAGCTCTGCTAACAGCCACTGTAGGCCAGGTTATCCAAACAACAGTAATAGCAAATTAATTAGGGAAAGTGTTGCTTATATGAGAGACAGCTCAAGCCCATCACTTCTGCCCTAAGTGCTGCACAGGCTGGTCCTCTGTGCCCCGTGGAGGACTGAGCATCTACTCAAAAAGGCTCCTTCGTTTTGCATTTCTTTTTGCATGCTCTCCTTTCACATTTGAAGCCTACGAAGGCCAGAAAAGTTCCCCCTCGAGCACGTCCTTGGGGCCAGTCTCTCTGCAGGCAGCACTACTGACGCCAAAGCCCAAAACTGGCGGCGGCTCGGTGGGCTCTGCCGCGGGGGCTGAGCTGGGCCAGGACGGTGTGACCCGTGTCCCCTCTGCTCTGCCCCAGCCTCAGGAGTAAATCCTCCTGTGACCTTTTGGGGGACCAACTGCCCTGTTCCTGCCAGGGCGAGAGGCCCCGGGGCGGAGGTGCCACGCACCCCGGCAGGCTGCTGTGAGCTGTATAAAAAAAGGTTTGGTTTGACTTTAAAAAAAAAAAAAAAAAAAAGAATATTGAAGGTGAACAGTCCACCTCCAGTCCCCAGAAAAACAGTCACCACACCGCAAACCCTGGCTGCTAGCAGGAAGAAACTCAAAACAGGGCAATTAAGACTGAGGTAAATAAATTAAAAATATCCAGTTGTGACTCATGATGCCTTCTCCCTAAGGACAGAAAAACAGATACAAAAATACTCCAGAAAAACACAAAGAAGGTTTTTTCCTTCCTTGAGCAAAGGTAAAAGACCTGCTTTAGTGCAGACGGGGCTCCTGCACTGCATGGATTTTGTAGGGCTCCACACCCAGAGAGGAATCTCATCCTGAAACAAAATTCCCACTGAAGCCAAGGGGAGATTTCACTGCCCACGATGGGACATGGCAGGAGGCGACTGTGGGCAACAGCTTCTGCCTCCGAAGTGAAACCTGCCCACGGGCAAGCGTTTGCAGCGTGGAAACCCCGAGGCTGGAAAGGGAAGAAAGCAGGGACAAGGCAGGGCAGGACAGGGACAGGGACAGGGACAGGGACAGGGACAGGGACAGGGACAGGGCAGACCCTGCCCACTGCTCCTGAGCACCTGAGATAAACTTCTAGCCTAACAATCTCCCTAGTAAATCCTATGCAGGGCTGTTCCACACCAGAAATAGGGACCAGGTCAAAAGCCAGGTTTAATTCTAAGGCATTATAGAAAATCATTCTCCTTCTGCCCACACTGGCAGCCCAGGGGAATGGATGCTCCTCTCTAAAAGCAACCTTGCCATAAAAATCCAATTTCTGCAACATCTTCTTCCTCTAACTGCCTCCCCCTCGCCCCTGCTCTTTGATGCTGTGATAGGCAGTGGATTGTGCTCAATCACCGCAAGGTAATTTGCTCTTTGCATTATTCCCCAAACACCATTTAACAGAAAATCATTCCTAATAAGTAGATCTCTTTGTCTCAATAGCAATTTTGTCCTGATAAAATAACCTCTCCTTGTCAGAGGGCGAGGAAACCAGCTGCTTGAACTCAAGCTGCAAGTTTAGGGGACTTTTTTTTTAAAAAAAAACAAAAAAAAAACCAACAACCAAACCCCTTAAACCAACAGGGCAGCAATACCCGGCACGGGAAAGGAACCAGCGCACACAGCAGGATTTCTAGCAGTCACACAGAGCTGCTGCTTTAAAGTCTTATTACCCCTTTAGGAGTCCCTCAGCAGCAGTTACCAACAACATCATCTCCATCCACATCCCAGTACTCGATCAATAGCAGAGAGCATTTGGAAGCCCTGGTCATTTGAGGGTTACTGGAAAGTCCCTTCTCCCATCCCCAGTGGGGTCCGAAAGCCAGAGCCCCGAAACCCCAAACCCCGGGCTGGGCCAGGACTGGTACCTCATCCTGCTGCCGTGGAGGGCCAGGGCCTCCTGGTACCGCTGGACACAGTCGTCCTGGAAAATGAACAGAACCTTCCTGGCCAGATGCCCTAAATTCACCCTAAAACCAGAAAAGAAGAACAAACACTGTTATTCCCTTAAATGTATGAAAAAGAACATCACAGTTCACATGGCAGGAGACCTAAAGCTGGCTCCCAAATGGAGAAAAGGGGACTGGATGCTCAGTAATGAATTTTGCATCGGTGGTATAGAGAAAACAAAACCTAGTTATGACGAAGAGGAGAGGGAGGTTTGGGGGCGAGGGGGACCCCGGCTGGGCTGCCATCCCCACCCCCAGGGCACTTCTGAGGAGTCTTTGCCTTGGTGTTTAAGGCAAACGTCCAAGGTTAGACTGAAGATTAACTAAGATAAAGGAGCTGCCTGTTAAATTTCACCATCCCTGGTACATATTGAAGTGTGGATTTTATTTCTTGCCCATGTTAAATTCCCCTGGTTTCAGTGGAAACTGAAAGGAGGATTTTTAAAGGTACAAAAGCCATCAGACACTTTACTCCCACTGAAAGTTAAGCAGATACGAAAGCACGGACACTTCCTTAATCAGCACCTCAGCGAATAAATGACCACAAACTGAGTAAGTACTGTGTGAGCAATAGCCCGAAATGTGCTTATCCCCGCAGTCCTACGCAGGGATTTGGCCCAAGAGCAGGTCCCTGTCCCCAGGCCTGCAGATGTTTTCTCACATCTTCATCTGAAAGAGCTTGTAGCTTGAAAACTTTGCTGTGAAAGGTCCTGCATCAATGAACTATCACAAAAGCCACTTACAGGTGCCCTCTCTCAATGTTAGTGACCCAGGAACATTTACATCCCCTTAGGATTCAATCAGAAACACCAAACACCTGCCTGGCTGCAGCATGGGGCAGGTCCTAGAAAGGGGAGAGGGATGGGACTTACTTATCCAGCTTGTGTATTTGTTCCTCATTGTAGCCCAGCCCTGGGGAGGAAAGACACCAGTCACCGCACGTTTTCCTGTTCATAACCCGATAAATGGGCAATTTCACAACACGCAGAGATCGCTCAAGGGGCTTTTCAGGGCTGCAGCCCCTGGGACTACTGTCACGGCACAGAAATAACTGCTAAACCCAGCAAACTGAAATAATTCATTTTTCCACCGGGCCAGCACAGGGATGCTCCTGCTGCAGCCCTGCGCCTCGTGCCCCCGCGGCCGCCATCCCCATCACTTACGCAGACACGTCCTGGCCTTCTTGAACTGCTTGTAGATCAGCTGCATCTTCTCCAGGCAGCACTCGATCTGCCGGATGCTGAAATCGGGACAGGGAAGGAGGCGTGAGGCCCCGCAAGAGGAAAGCTATGAGGTTGGGGTGAAATCAGCACTTTGGGGTGAAATCAGCACTTTGGGGTGAAATCCAAAGACGCTGTAACTAGGGGGCACTGCTGCTACCCATGTGTGTATAGGGACATCACGCAATATTACATGTGCGTGCACAGGGCTGTTGAAAGCTGTTTGCAATGAGGGGCTGTGCACAGCTGTTGGGGAGCACGCAGCGACGCCTGCTCAATCCAGCTGAGAACAGCAAAGCGTTGGCAGGGATTTCAGTAAAGCTGGTGCTACGAACCTTTTGTCTTCATGCACTTGTTGCCTGAGCTTCACCAGTTCGGACAAAATGCCATCCAGTGCCCCTTGGAATTCAAAGATGTTGTGGGAGCACTGAGAGAGCTCCTCGGTGACCTGCGGATGGGGAGGAGAGGTTGGGGCCGGCTGCTCCGAATGCTGCCTGTGCCTGAGGATGCTCCTCGGCCCCGCATGGAGCCATCCACGGGGGCTCACCCTCTGCAGCCTTGCCTTCACCATGGCTATGTCCTTCAGAGCCGGCACCCCGCTGCCTGCAGGAACAGCCTCGTACCTGAAGAAAGTCCAAAAATGAATATTCCTCAAGCAGAATATAAGCCAGAGGCAGCCGTCACCTGGGCAAAGAAAATCCATCCCGTGGTGGAGGCAGCGTCGGAGTCCCTGGGGGAGCCTGGGGCTGTGGTTTGCTCGGGCAATAACTCTGCGTTCAGGGTAACGGATCTGAGCCACAAGATGCAAAGTGCTGATCCGGCAAAAACTCGCCCTGTTGTGTCCATTTTGTTCCAAAATTGTTAGCTTCACATGGACTGGCTTTACGCCAGATCAAATGTTGTCTGCCTGCCTGCAGCTGGCATGAGAGTGTAACGCCGAGCGGTGCACACTGGCTAAGTCAGCAGAAATGCACCTCATCCAGACCATGTTGGAAGGGATGGATAAGCCAGCAGCATCCAGCTGCAGCATTAGTGCTCTTGGCACCACAGCCCTCTGCTAATCCGACTGAAGTCAATGGGAACCATGTGTCCCTATCTTTTTAGATGAAATGGAAATGAAGAGACTTGCTAAATTGAAAAGAATAAAAGAACAGCAATGCAGCAACAAAGAACCTTCCACTACAAGAACAACAAAACAAAAGCAAAACACCTGTGGGTTACTTCAGCTAAAATGCGTTCAGCTTTCCCTGGGGCAGCGCCGGTGGGAATCGGTGCATTGGTTACGGCAAGGACAGTCCAGGGCTTCTCTGTAATTCAGCCTCCGGTGAGTGCTCCATTAGTGGAGCCTCTTCAATGGAAATAAAAGACATCTTGCCGGGGCCAGTGTGGTCAGGCGGGATGCCGGCTCAGTGGGAATGCAGCACGATGGGCTGCCGGCCGCCTTCCCTCGGCTCCCCACGCTCGGCTCTCCAAGGCTGTTTGCAGGGAGCGGGGTCGGCGATGCTGGCCAGACCCTGGAGGGACCTGGCCGCTGATGCCATCCTGCCCATTATTTTGTCTCTCCTGGCAGCAACAGCTCTTTTTCCCTTTCCCACGAGCTGGCAGCAGCAGCCTGGCCTCCTCCTGGCACTCGCTCTGTGGCTCCTGGGCTGTAACAGTCTGAAAACCCTGGAGCAGGAGCCAGGGAGTAAGGACTAATTCTGGGCTCTTGTGAAACCGGGGACTGATCATTAAAAACTGAAGCAAAGAGGTGCTTCATTTCCCACAGCCTCCACATACAGTGAAAAAGCCTCTTACCTTCCAGCTACCAGCTTATTCCTGGAATTTTACTTATTCCTGATTATTCAGGCACCTTTGAGAGTCCCATATCTTATCTGCAGCAGCCTCAGGGCACTGCCGGTGCCTGCCGCAGCCCAGCGCCTGCATCCCCACGGCTGCAAAGCCACACTTACAGCACGCGGGTCTTCACCTCAGTGAGCTGCAGGCAGGCGAGCACCGAAAGAGCCCCTCTCCTCTGCTCCAAAATCCTCGAGCACTCCGTTTTCAGGTTCCCACTGCCAAGAGAGAAAACAGCCCGTCCAACGCGTGCTCCCCGGCAGCCCAACCTCCATCCCAGGGCCGGCCACGTGTGGCGGGGGGTTAGGATGGAGCTGGTGGCTCCTCTTTGGCTGCTCATGAGAAAATGGGGGTCTGGATGCACGTAAAACTGGGTGCAGGTCCCGGGCAGGGAGGCTCTTGCCTGCTGGGCACTGTCCTGCCACTGCACAAGAAGCTCCTGCCCAAGGGAAGTGGGTAGGACACTGAAAATGCACAATGATAATATTAATAGTAATAATAATGATGCTGTTTTCCTCAGCATCTCCCGAACTGAAACAAGTGACTTAAAATTAACAAGTGGTGACAGGAGCATCCTCATGTCACTGAGTGGTATTTTCCTACAGGTCCTCATCTGGGTCCAGCCCCGTCGCAGCCTGGCACACGCGTCCCCCAGTGTCCCCTGTGCGGCCATCGTGCCGTGCTCCCTCCCAGTACCCTGTGAGGATACCCGGTGGTCCTGCGCTGTCTCGGGGAGGCTGGAAAACCCCGAGCAGTTTAACTCTTAACACAAAAAGCTCTCAGTGCTGGGAAGGGACGGGTCACCCCCCACGCCGCCCACGACCACGGTGGCTCCGGCACTCACATCACCCAGTGGAGACCTCTTGTCAGCAGCTCCCGGCAGCGCTGCAGGGCCTGGGCGATCCGCAGCGTCTGGTGCACGGCGCCCACCGCGCTCTGGAAAGAGCAAAGGGCACTGGCGGCGGCTGCGCCTCCGCGGCTGGGGCTCCCCACGGGCTGCGCGGGCATCCCCACCTACCTTGGCTGTGCTGCAGTCGGCCACCACATCCACCTTGGGGACAAACTTTGGAAACTCAAGCGCCGCTGGAAAGACAGACAGCAGTCACGATGCTTTGGGGAGCCAGACCGGAGCCCCTGAGCCGTGGCTGCGGACCCACAGGGATGTCTCATGCCCGCCGAAGCAAACCCCGCAGCAGCTCAGGATTTCAGGCACAGGAGCAGCTGCAGTGCTGGGGGCTTAGTGCAGCTCTCCAAGATATTTCGGAAATGTGGACAGAGGCACGAAACGCCTGCAAAGCCTGCTGTGTTGGGTGGCTGCAGAGCAACAGCACATGGCGAGGGAAAACTGACCCTGAAATCTCCTAATCCTGCTCCAGCATCACAACCCCTTCACCTCCCACGGTGCACTGGAGTCTATTAGGATAATAATTTAAGCAAATCTCTCTTGCAGCACCCACCCCGTCCCTGGATGGGGCGTGCCATCTCCAAGCCAACAATACTCACGGTCTCTGTATCTGACTCCTATCACATCTTCTGGTTGCTCAGAGGAGCTCAGCAAGGTCAGAGGGTTGTGCTCTGTGGTTTTGCAAAAATTATGAGCTTGTAGATTAGGATCCAACTCATACAGATGACCTTCAAAAAAATATTCTTGATGGTGAGGAACTATATTTGTTTGTTTGAAGACAGCATCTAAAAACTTGGTGGTACTGAAATGAAAAAGAAACGAAAAGATGGGGAATAAGCAAGGAGGCAAGTGCTCAGATTTCCATCGCTTTAACAGCCTGCCACCCTATTCTTGTAGCAAAACATCCCAGAGGGTCAGCAGAGCCCCTTGGACAACCTCCCTGGGGCTCTCTGCATGCCATGCCAGGAGCCAACGGCTCCCGTTTAGTGCACTCCCCAGCAAAGGCTGGTTTGAGCCTGAGTTTTTCAACCAGGTTTAACTGCAGTGCAAAGGGAACAGACACTCCCCTAGGTTCCCCTGCCGAAACAAGGGGCTGAGGCTCCTGAGCTCAATTCCCAAATTTGCTTTTAACCCAGCCTTGGCATCCTTACGTGTTGTAGGAGTGGATATAGATGCGCTGCGAGGAAGCCTGCTGCAGGGAGAAGACATCAACCACGATCCTGTGCAAAATGTCGTTGGTTTCTGCAAAAAACTGGTCGAATCCCCAGCATTTCTCCTGATCCACCTCCAGGATATTAGCCAGAATGGGTATCAGCTGGTCCTTCAGCCCCCTGCAGCAGAAGAAGAGGAGATGTTTGCACAGACTGGCGTAACCCTGAGCCATAAACGCGGTGACCCGTGGGGCTGGGGAAGGGTGCAGCCCATCTCCTGCAGCTGAGCTCCTGTTCCAACAGAGCCACTGCCCTGTCTTGCACCCTTTTTTCCCAGCTGTAAAGCAAAGACACGGTCTGAGAGCTGTGACATCTGCAGACAAAAAGCTCATCTGCCTCATTAAAACTTCCTGTGCTGTCTGAGGTGGGATGCCCTCTCCAGCCACGGTGCCACGACAGGAGACCTGCAGTGGGAGCCGAGCCCAGCAAGGGACACTCACGTGGAAAGCCGGCAGGTGATGGGCAGCTCGTAGCTCCACTCGATGCTCCCATTCTCCTGCCTCTGGACCCCCGCGATGGCTCCGGGAGGCTTCTCAGTTGTAATTTTATACCTGTTGAAAGGAAATTGCTCACAGGTGAAATGAGCCAAGGGACCTCTGTTTGGGCACTATGTCCCTTGGGTTCAGCAAAGAGGGAAAGGGCAGAGCATGGATGGGCTGGGAAAGACATGATTCACAGAAAGAAAAAAAAGCACAGAGGGAAAATACTTCAAGAAACAGTCAAAAAGTTTCAAGCAAACATTAATCCTGCCTCCTCTTCCAGCTGTTTAGCCACAAAGTCACGAGAATGCATTTTGAGGGCAAACGTGGTTAAATGGGGCACAGATCCTTCACCACACTGCACATGCATACTCTCCACAGACCACATTTCAGGGCTATCTAGGCTATATGGGATTAAATGAGAGGTAAACTGCAGCACATAGTCACACGGTTGCATGCACCAAGCCACAGCCAGGTTGTCCCGCAGCCCCCAGGACCACCAGCCACGGTCCCGCCTCCCCACGCAGCAGCACTCAGCCCTCCCGGCCGGACGCGGTACCTACATGACCTCCTTGTTCCTGCGAGGTCCCCCAAAGGGGACGAAGGGGAGGCTGCCGGTGGCAGCGTGGTAGAAGGTGACGCCGATGCTCCAGAGGTCGACGGTGACGCCGTACGCCTTCTGCTGCGGCTTGCGCAGGACCGCTCGCTCGTACATGTCCGGGTGCTGCAGGGATGAAGCAGAGAGCGGCACTGCCAACGCGTCCAGCGGGTTTGCAGCGGGCATCAAGTCTTGGGCACTGGGATTGAAAATTGCTTGCTTTGGCCTCTTCTACTGCCGGATCCTCCAAACAAAAAGTCACCTGTAACTCTACAACAAAAACGCTGAGTCCCCCCTCTCTTTGAGAAACGTGGTCGCTTTGCAATTGGGCTCTCCAAGTCACTGGTGCTCTCTACAAGTTGCCCAGCCAGGATGGGCACCAGCTTCCCCCAGGACTCCCAGGGGCCACCAGCCTAGCGACACGCCGTACTCACGAGATATTCCTCCGTCCCATAGACAGACACAAACTTTTCATCATCATCCAGCTCTCGGGCGGCCCCAAAATCCGTCAGCTTATAGATGCTCTGCCCATCTTCCCCCATCAGCCGCATGATGTTCCCGGGTTTGATGTCTCTGTGGACAACGCTGTTCTCGCGGAGGTGGTTCATCCCTGCCACTGGGCACAAGAGGGGAAGGCAGGATTTGTGCATGGGGCTGGAGCGGTTTGCTCCAGTGGGGTTTTTTTAAATATAGGAACATGAGAAGGGCCGGAGAGGGGACAAGCCCCAGGGCTGGTTGCACTTAAACAGGGACCAATGTGACTCGGGGAATGGAGAGGACGAGCGCGCACTTGGTAGGGCACTGCCCTCGTGCTCCCCATTGTGGGGCACAGCCTGTTCCCACAGCTGCTTCCCGGAGCAGGTCTGCAAGGAGAAACCCTCCGGCTTCCCCTGAACGCAGAGCTCACAAACCCACCCCCCCCCATTCAGGGGTGCAATTTCTGACTGCTCAGCCCAGCCCTCGCGTCCGTAGCCCAGGGCTGGTGCCCGCAGGGTCCCACCAGCACCACAAGGTCCCCAGCCCGCAGCGTCCTCGGCCCCGGGCTGCGCTCGTGGTGGCAGGCAGCTGCCCGTCCTGGGCCGGGGGTGCAGGGACCCCCGCACTCACCCACGCACTGCAGCACGATGAGGAACTCGGACTCGGCCAAGCCGAAGGCGTTCGCAGGGTCTTCCAGCACGTTCAGCAAGCTGCCGCTCGAGCAGTACTCCATCACCAGCACCTTCTGCTTGCTGCTGCCCTGCAGCGGGGAGCAGCCGTGAGAGCTCGGCTGGCCCCGTGTCCCAGCCGGTGGCCTGTCCCCCCGCCCCAGGCAGGACCAGGTCCCCTCCTTTGGTTGGTGGGTCCCTGGGTTTTTCCTGCTTGGACAAACCAGTGTTGGCGAACGTCCCCACTGTGCCACGTGCCTGGCCAGGGGACAAGAGCAGGTCACGTCTGTGCTCCAGCCCACTGACCCCGTGTCCCCAGTGCTGAAGGACCGGGTTGAGGCTTGGTGCGGAGCTGGAGGGAGGTGGGAGGACGAGGCAGCCCGGGACCACCGCTTCCCTCCCGCAGCTCAGACCAGCTCCCCCAGGTCGCTGGCCCAGTAGGCACAGCGGGTTTCCGAGCTGAGGTCCCGCTTACCGTCTCCTCCACAGCAAATAACTTGACAATGTTTTTATGGTTCAGTTTCCTCAGCATCTCAAACTCTCTCATTTGGACCTCCTGGGGCCGAAGGTAGCTAGCATTATTAAAGACCTTCACAGCAACCAGCTCCCCTGATTTCTGGGAAGAGAGGAAAAAAAGAAAAAGGAAATGGGAGATGACGCCATCCACGTCCTAAGCAGCTCTGTCAGCTCCGTTACTGCTCCCACATCCCGTTCGGGATGCAAACTACCCTGACAGTATAACGTGTTTTCTGAACAGGCATCCCACAGCCTTCATTTTCTCCACTGCAAAAGCAAACCGCTGTTATTCACCTCCTCTTGCTTCCTGTCCCTGAAGCCCACATGCTACATGGCAGGGTGTTTATTCAGCTTTAGAAAAGGTTTATAGCTGGAGCTGAGGCTGGCAGCTCCCCGCCTGCTCTCTGTGGGATGGGGTTGGTTTCAAACCATCCTTGAAGCCGTGCAGAGGCAGCTTGCTCAATAAACTTCAAAGGCTGGCGAGGCAGAGAGTCTCTATTCCAACCCTGGCAAGTGTTTGCATGAAATATGCAAATCGCCAAGGACGGGGTTTTCAAAACCTCTGGGCATTTCCCCGAAAACAGCTTCTTCCCCCCACGATGCACAGGAGTGCCGGCAGCCGGCGAGCAGGACCCGGCCGTGAGCGCCCTGAAAGCTGCCCTTGACCCGCAGACCTGAGCTGGTGCCCTTGGGAAGGAGCCAAATGGAAAATGAAAATAAAACCCAAAGCAGCCCCCGATGCTGCCGGCAGCCTCCGCTCTTGAATGGAGCTCCCGGGAGGGCGAGCGAAGGGGAGCACGGGCAGCCCCACGCCGTGGGGCAGGAGGGCTGGGGGGCCGCGGGGGCACCGTGGCTTTGGGGTGGCTGCCCCCCCTCCGCCGCCCCCACTCACCTTGTTGCGAGCTTTGTAGACGCAGGCCGTGGCGCCCTGGCCCAGGAGGTCCTCGGTGCTCCAGAGGTAGTTTGGGGTGCTCTGCATCTCCAGCAGCGCCGCTGCGGGGGGCAAGGACACGGGTCACCCCGGGGGGCCTCCGCCAGCCCCGCCACCAAACCCCGGCCTTTATCCGTCCTTGCCTGGCAATACACGGGCAAAAAAGCCGGCCGCAGGACATACCCCTTGGCAGGCAGCCGCCAGCCTCCTACCTCGCCGGCGCTGAGCGGGCAGCACCACGCAAAGGGCTGCGCATGGACGGAGCTGTTAACGCTGCCAAAAACCACCCTGTCGCTGGGACCTGTTGAGGCTGGCAGCGAAACACTGACAGATGCAAAAAAAAAATACGAGCAAACAAACGCCGAGCTGCAAGGTGGCGAGAGGCACCTCCCCACCCCGAGAACAGAAACCTATGGGATTGCAAAACCCGCTCTGCAAGCATCAACTGCGGCTGGAGGAGGAAATGCTTCAGCTTCCTGCTCGAGAAAAAAATTCCCAGAGTTGCAGCCGTCCCCAGAGTTGCTGGGCTCCGCCGCCGCGCCGCTGGCTCCGTGGCCAGGGCTGGGCTGGACTCTGGTAACAGCAAACGGTGCTGAGCACTGGCCACCCCGCAGCCCTGCCTGGGGCAGGGAGATGGGAGGCAAAGTCAGATCAGGGTCTGCATCCAGGGTCTGCGTTCAGCCTTCGCTAGCCGTGTGCGGGGCACAGCCTCGCATGTCGGGATGCGTTTGTGATGAGCTGCTGCCACTGTCCTGGCTTTACAAAGACACCGGCTGTTCCGGATGGGTGCTCTCAAGCTGTGCCAGGGCCAGGGTGTTTTAGCTCAAGCCCTCCGTCTCCGAGAGCTGCTGTGCAGGAGTTACAGGTCCCAGACACTTCCCGCATCCAGCTGCAGGGCTGGCTCCTGCAGGACTGCAACCCCCATCCCCAGGAGCATCCCTTGAGCCCGACCCAGGTAAAACTACTCATAATAAAGTGCAGAAAGGGAGGGAGGAAGCAGGTGCAAACAGCCCTGATCCTTCCCCCAGCTGCAAACCCATCCCCCACACGTGTGAAGCAACAGATCTGGCCCGGCCCCAGCGCATGCAAACGCTTCTAGAGGGTTTCAGAGATGAGTAAAGGGAAGATTTTGGGGCATTCCCCAGCTCCAGCCACAGCTGCCTCCGAGCCACGCCGCCAGCACTGCTGTCACCAGGAGTCACACAGTGATGCAGATCAATCAGGTAGATCAAGGACTTCTCATCTCAGTGAGAAAAGCGAAGGTGGCTGTGTCGGCGCTGAGCACCACTGTTCCCCACATGAACATGGATGCCGCCTGTCCCACGCTGTCAGCGGGAACCGAACGCTACCACTGAAGCAGTGCCACCACGGGATGTCCCCAGAGGGGGACCAGAGCCAGCCCCAAATCCAGGGCACCCAGCCCTGTCAGGGCGGGAGGCAGCAGGGAGAGCAGGCAGGGATTCACAGCGCGGGCCTGCAGCTGGTGGATGGGATGCAGGGCAGGGTGCAAGGCGGGATGCAGGGCAGGGTACAGGGTGGGATGCGGGATGGGGAGCAGGGTACAGGGTGGGATGTGGGATGCGGGATGGGGAGCAGGATGCAGGGTGGGATGTGGGATGCAGAGCAGGGTACAGGGTGGGATGCGGGATGCAGGGTGGGATGCAGGGCGGGATGCGGGATGCAGGGCAGGGTACAGGGTGGGATGCGGGATGGAGGACAGGATGCAGGGTGGGTTGCGGGATGGAGGGCAGGATGCAGGGTGGGATGTGGGATGCAGAGCAGGGTACAGGGTACAGGGTGGGATGCGGGATGGAGGACAGGATGCAGGGTGGGATGCGGGATGGAGGACAGGATGCAGGGTGGGATGTGGGATGGAGGGTGGGATGCAGGGTGCTCAGGGCACACCCCTACTGCCTGCACACGGCAGAGTGGGGCTGCTTGTGCTTCCTGCTCACTTTCTGGCTCAGAGGCGCCCACACCTCACCTTGCCCAGCCTCAGCACCAGCAGCCAGGGTCTCACTGGCAGGAATTATTTCAGGCTGGCATCGACGTGTGTCTGAAGGTCCTGTCCTCACAAAATGAAGCCTGCAAAGCTATGTGAGTACATCAGTGTGTGGTGTATCCAAAAATCAATACGATACTTCACCAGTCTGCACACAAACTCTGCTTCTAACTGGTTTGCTAATTACTGCTGAGTTTCGTTCCCCATCCACATGTGAGTCTGCCTGAGAAACCCGCTGGAGAACCGCTGATCTGACAAACTGTGGGGCACGGGCTGGCCCTTGCCCTGAGCTTATCGGAGGGGCATCTCAGGCCGACGCCGGGTAACAGAGTTCACGATAATCTGCAGCTGTAGAAGCAGGGTAATTTAAGTCTAACCAAGCGAAACGTTAAATCACTTTCATCAAAGTCATTTTGCTGCAGCTCAGCTAACAGGAAGAGAAAGGGATGGGATGACTTCTTGAAGCCATTGCCAGCCTTATTTTCTATGCATGTAGTAACTGTGTCCTTTAGCCTGTGCTTGTCCCCTCCAAACAGGACCATCAGTCTATCTATGCAGCACTGGCCAAGCTCACACGCTGTGGGTGCAGGCTGCAGATGCAGCGTGGGTACGTGCTGGTTGGGCTGCTGTGCAGCATCCCTCACTCACCATGCAAAAAGATGGCCGATTTGAGCAGGAGATGCTTGAGAAGCTTTTCCCTATGCAGAAAAAAAATGCAGCCCTTTTCTCATCTCAGGGCACCACTGAAACTGTAGATAAGAGCAGTTAACACAAGGAAGAGGGGCAAGTAAAACCTCCGGAGAGAAATTCTAGCTGAGTTTCTTCCACAGCTCCCCAAAGGCAAGGAGCCGCTGTGGGTGCAATGGTGCGTCGTGCACCACAGGCTCACCCCCTGCATCCGCCGCGGCTCTGCAAATTCAGCTCCTGCACAGGAGCCCCAGGAGCCCATCCAGGGGCGGCGGGAGAGGAAAGGGGCCTGTCCTGTAGTTCAGCTCTCTGCTGCAAAAAGAAACTGAAACAAAGATTTTTTTTTTTTTTTTTTTTTTTAAAGGCAGGAAACCCAGACTCAGACATTTTCTGAGACTTCTGACCTGTACACGTTGCTTCAGCTTTCACTGATGGGTGAGCAGATTTGGGCTGGTGAGGGGTAAGGACAGACAGGAAGGCAATAATTTAAATATTCTATAACACCCAGAAAAGATTATTTTCAGGTTGTGCTGCAAGTCTTTTCACACTTGTCCATAGGCGTGCCTGAAAGGGAAACAAATACGCCTTGATGCCAGGATGGTGCCAGCCCTTGGAGCTCAGGGACTCCAGGACATCCCTGTTACCCCAGAAGCTCTGCCAGCTGGTTGCACAGTCAGGTCCAGCCTCGGTGGAGATCCCAGTCCAGCCCCAGGAACTCATCTGCTCAGTTTTGCCCTGTAATAGAGCCTGGCTCCTTTCAGACCCCCTTATCCCTTCTTTTGCTATCCTTTTAAATTTTATAGCTTATTTCCTTTCCCTGGTTGCCCCAACAGCAGATTTTATCATCCCTGTCTCAAGGCTGACACCCAAATCCCACCTGACCTGCTCAGTGTTCACATCCATGGTCAGAAACCAGTAAATCACACTTAGCACCAAACTTGCAGCGAGACCCCGGGGCCGTGACATGCCCACGGGGGATAAATCCTGCGTGCGATGTGGGTGCCCATCTCGCACAGGCCGGGAGAGCAAAAACACGGCCTTGAAACCAAATTTGTGATGAAAATAATTGTTCCAGCTGGTGGCAGCAAAGCCTAAAAAATAAAGGCCAAGCAGCGTGTTCTGCCTGCAGCAGGCACCTCGTCCTTGGGGGCCTTGGGACAGAAAAAAGGGCACAGCCAGGGGCAGGAGAGGCCCACGGCCCCGGTGATGTTCCCACACTGTCCCGGTGACAAACCTGCTCCTCAGCACACGCTGAGCATGGGACACGTCCATGAGAGACTGCGGTGTGTGCTGCTGGGCTCCGAGAGCAGCCCCAGGGACAGCCTTCGCTGGGGGCACCCGCTGCACGGGGGGCTGCACACCCGCTGCACACAAAGCTGCACACCCGCTGCACGGGGGCTGCACACCCGCTGCATGGGGGCTGCACACCCGCTGCACGGGGGCTGCACACAAAGCTGCACACCCACTGCATGGGGGGCTGCACACCCGCTGCACACAAAGCTGCACACCTGCTGCACGGGGGCTGCACACCCGCTGCACACAAAGCTGCACACCCGCTAGACAGGGGGCTGCACACCCGCTGCACGGGGGGCTGCACACCCGCTGCACATAAAGCTGCACACCTGCTGCACACAAAGCTGCACACCCGCTGCACGGGGGCTGCACACCCGCTGCACGGGGACTGCACACCCGCTGCATGGGGGCTGCACACCCGCTGCACACAAAGCTCCAAACCCGCTGCACGGGGGCTGCACAACCGCTGCATGGGGGCTGCACACCCGCTGCACGGGGGCTGCACACAAGGCTGCACACCCACTGCACACAAGGCTGCACACCCGCTGGACAGGGGGCTGCACACCCGCTGCACGGGGGGCTGCACACACGCTCCACACAAAGCTGCACACCCGGCTTTGCCTTTGCCTGCAGCACGCTTTGTCCCAGCAGGGCGAAGCGAAGCAAAGCAGGACCCAGCTGTGGCCTTGCCGCGTGTCCCAGCTCTTCACAGCCACATCCCGTGGTCCTCCCTGGAGCATCACCTTTCCCTCCCTCACCGCCCCTTCGCAAGTGACCGAATCCTCCCATCACTTACCACTGCATTACTTTATCTCTTAAAAACAAACATAACAAAGTTTGTGAGGGGAGGGTCAGACCTATCTGCAGTTTGGAATAAATGATGCGACCAAAGGGTTTAAGGGATTAATTACAGTGTCCTTCTCTGCGCTGCTGGACAGTAGCGACTAAGGGAAAATCAAAAATCATTTGTTATCTGTGTCACCCCGTTACCTTTCTGACTCCTATTTCATGCTTTAAAAAAGACAAACCAACCACCAACATGCCAGAAGCCACCTGCGTCCCCCAGAAATCAATGGAGACTAATCGCAGATTCACTCAGACGGAAGGGAAGCAGGATTCACCCCGGCTGTCGGTTTATTGAGGACGGCTCCTGGCTCACCTGGGCTCTTTGGCCGATCCCAGAGGAGGCAGAGCCCCGCAGGCAGCGCTCGGGCCATCCTCGGGCCATCCGACGCGGGTGCTGGGCTGCACGAGCCGTGCGCTGGTTTCAGGTCTGCGCTGCAGTTTCAGTTTAACACAGATGCTGGGCAGGACCCTCCCACCCTGCACAGCCAGAGTTTGCTAAACCCCGGCCAGCTGCCCCACAGCAGGACCGGGCACAGGGTGGCAAAGGCATGTCTGCAAAGGCAGATGACAAAAGCATGAGGACAGCCTCAAACTGCGGTCCCCAGATTAAAAAAATAATAATTCCTTTGTGTATTAGAGGCAGAGGTCTGGCCCACCTTGCTGCAAAGTGGTTTTTTTCAGCAAAACAAGCTTCTGCAGCAGAGATTTGAGACACACGAGGCAGATACCACAGAGCAGTTGCTGCCTTGCCCACTGTGGGTGCCCAGCCTGCTTTTAAGGCATTACCACTTAGGCTGCTGTGATTTGAGCTACTAAACTAATGAATAAAAGCATCCCAGCTTTCCAGCTCTTGAACCCCTACAGCAGCTGCTTTTAGAGGAGATGTGGGGCATAACCAGCACAGGGGGAGCGGCTGCCCGAGCCTCCTCCTCGCCCTGGTCCCCAAGGGGCACAGGGATGCTCCGTCCCCACAGGAGCTCACCCCAGGGACGGAGGAGTCGATTGTCCCCACCTGACCTCCAGCATAGCACAAAATGGCTCAGTTAAACATCAAACCTCACCATAAATAATTAATTCCTTGAAACCTAAACAAAGGGAATGCAGAATGACAAAACCCTGACACCGTTTCCCCACCGTGCTCTGAAAAAGGCATACTGAAAAACTGAGATGGGGGAAAGCCAGTAATAATACTACTAACGATCCAATCCATAGTCTCAACCTTAAACCCTCTTTCCCAGAGACAGCTGGAGCCCATCCTCTCCAGGAAAATGAAGAAGATTCAGCATTTTAAAGTCAGATCACTGCAAGGGAAGTTTACTCTCTCCTGAATGCCGTTACTACTGGGAGATGTGTACAAGGCAAGGGCAGGGAAACGCGGGGCTCCGCCTGCGGCTGGGGCTGCTCAAAGCACCACAAGTCACTTATTCTTCCGATCCCCCGTACCGCCGTGCTGTGGACAATGCTCCTTCCCCGCTGTAATCGAGCGTCCCAGTGCCTAGGAATGACATCGTGTACTTCTGCATCCTGCAGATTCCTCCTCACCTGCTTACCGGTGCCAGCTGCTATTCAAAGAAAATTCCGAAGGATTCCCCAAAATTCCCGAAGGTGGTGCCGCCTGCCGAGGAAGGCACCCGCGGGTGATGCTCGTCCCCGCAGGCACGGGCACCCGCGCTTGCAGACGCGCGCGCTCGCTCACGCAGACACTCGCGCTCTGTACATCATGTACCGGCGTCCATAGGTCAGTATTTCCACCATACCCAAAACATTTATTTCTCCAAAACTATTGCTAATGACAATGGATACATTTTGTTGCCCCAGTATGGATTTAACATTTCCAACACATATACTCCTAATACTGTACAATACTGTACCAAAAGGAAAAAAAGGATGTACCTCCATATTGTACAGTTATATATACAAAGTACAATTTTACACAGTTTAATATATACACCATATATATATTGGTGTAGAAGACATGAAACAATGGAAACTGTTTTAGCAAGAACATTCCATCCCACCATTGAACAACTGCTCTTAATAAAAACCCCCAAACCCAACGCACCATACGAGCCCGAGCCCACAACTGCAGGACGGAGGTTTCAGACCAACAGCGAAAACAAAGATTTCCAGACTTTGCGACCGAACTTTCCTATGTTACAGCAGAACCACGACATCACTGTGATCCTTTCAAACGCGTCAGCGATGGGTTTCGGTAATTGCCCTATTTTGGCTACATAGAGCTGGTCTTTCGAAGAACCTGCTGCTCACAAGTATTGCTCCAGCAGTTTGGCACACTCACGAGTCCAATCCCATTGGACTTCAGTTATTCAGATTACAGGACTCTGCCTGGAGAGAAAGGCTGGTGAAGTCCGCTTCAGAAGTAAGGTTACTATAGTGCTTTTAAAGGAAGGGTCCACCTATTCTTTCCATTGCAAACTGCTAAATATTTACCCTGTATGAAGCTTGGTATATCAAGTATTAGTACAGTAGGGAGCCGCCCTCCCTCTCCGCCTTCACCTCTTTTTGGCCCATCGTTGAAAAACAACACTCTCTTGTCTCAAACTACGGTATAGGAAGCACAAAACGTATGAGGAAAAAAAAAATTACATTTTTCCAGGCCTTGAATTGCTGTTTTGGCATATCTAGATCCACCAAAACAGACTCCTAGAACCAAGCCTGGAAAATAATTCATCTGCCTTCTGGCGGGGCGGTCAGCGGAGGCAGAGGTGAGCGACTGAAACCGCCCCTGCAGCCGCCGCCGCTTGTGCGTGCCGCAGCCGCCGACCACCCCGGCCCCGGCGGGCACAAGGCAGTGGGTCAAGTATTTTTTTTGTTCAAGTACCAGGTTGTTGCACACACACAGAGACAGCAGAAAGCTGATCCAGAGAGAGGATTATCTTTGAAAGCGATATGTTAAGCTCAAAGTTCAGTCCAGAGGAGCAGCAAGTGCTGGGCGTTTTCCCAGACCCGGAGGCTGGGAGCTCCCGCGGGGAAGGACGTTCACCCACGAGAGAACGTGGCTCCCTTCCGCAAAGGCCTCTGGTGCTACCGGTCTGCTAAAGAAGCGGCTTTATGTCTGCAACTGCGTTTGTGGGACGTTAGCCAAGGCCAGATAAGCCCACAAAAAGGCTAATTATTTTTGTGAAAACTAAAAATCTCAAAATAAATAAATCCCCAGCTTGTTAAACTAATTTTCTGTTCTGGACAGGCTCATTAGTGATGGGAGTGACCAAATGCTTCTGTTTTCCTTTTAGTGTTTTTTTTTTTAAAGCAGTTTTCCTAGCTTGTGGTTCACAGGCCAGTGAGTAAACGTACTTACACCTCGCAGCACATCCCTAGAAAGTCAGGGCTTGATCCCGCCAGGCGCAGGTACCCCTGACCTGGCCCACTAAACCAGCACCAGAGGGATAACGGGCAGAGGCCGCTCCCGTGCTCAAACTCAAGCCTGTGCTCGCCGACGTGCTGGACCGGGGCCAGACAGCTCAACGTCTTACCGACTCGATCGGACAAATTGTCTCGATGGGTGTTTTTCCATCATTACCGTCGCCTTAGTAGCAAACTATGCCCTGCTGAGAGCACGATCTCCTTTAAGTGTTCCCTCAATACGTACTTCATCTGGCGACAGAGCATTCCAGTCTATCAGGTACACGTACGTAAAGGATCCGAAGTGCTAACTAGAGACATTTATTTCTATTGAAGAACATCTCTCAAACGCTTAACAAAACCCCAAACCTATACAATGTTCAACTGAATTTGAGGTTTTGACACACACAAGAAGAGAAATAAGGCAGCAAACTCCATCTGCAACGACGCCTTTTGTCTTAATATTGCTAGAGCTCTTCCAAGCGCGCAGGCAAACAGCCGAGCGACTGCTGACCCTGTACCAAGTGCAAGGTGGGGAACTGTAACAGATGGAATTTCTTGCCAAACTCTGAAGTGTTTTGATTCGGTAAATAAATTTATGAGAACTCGGTTATCTTAACCTACTTTTGTGCAAGAACAATCTTGCCTTAAAAGAAAAAAAATAAAAAAACCAAAACAACAAACTCCCAAAACCCAACATATGAGGTATTCATCACAGGAAACCCAAAGACTCTTTTTGAACAGGTATCAAAATACATACATATACAACAATTTTTTTCTGCTGTCACAGTGCACTCTAATTATTTAATCACTTTCATTGCAACAAAATATCCAGTACAGATAAAGTGAGGGAGTGTGATCATGTCCCACTGCTTTGACATGAAGAACAAATTTACAAGTTAGAAACTGCGAGCCTTTGGATTACCTTAGAGAGGCAGAAATTTAGCAATCGTTAAAGCACACTGCTCAATTCCCAACTAGGGAAATAAAACATAGAAGGTTAGAGCTTCAGAAACTATCAAGATTGATCACCTAAAATCGTATTTTATTTTAAAAGTTTTGCTTTGGATTATTTCAATCCAACATCTGATGAACAAGAATCCTTTGTTCATACAAAGCACTATCAAACAGACATACATTATTCCAGTTATCAAACACTTCTTGTCTTTATATTTGACACAAACATTACATAAAAGTCATGAAAGAGAATTTCCATGGAAGAGCTAATATTTCTTCTGAATATGAAGATATGAAGTAACATTGATACCTCCCCAAGCAAACCACTGTGTCGTACTTGTCCACTCTACATCGGTCTCTTCTACAAGATGCCCACTGGTTTTGCAGGGAGCGGTGCCGTCCTTTCCAGTTTCTCCTTCCCACCTCTCCTGCAACGACTGGTCATAAAACACTTGTGGCAAATGTTCTCTCAGCCTTGTATGTTCACGGAGTGAAGCAGACAAGCTAAAAGTTTCCCTTTTTTTTTTTTTTTTTTTTTTTTTTTATCCTCCCGTGTGTGTGTGCGCGTGTGTGAATTTTCTGCTGGCTGGCCAGACCCGGAGCACGTGGAAGAGGAAGGACGATCTTCAGCCTGCCATATTGCTTGCTGTACGTGTTAGTGTCAATCACAGTGCACACCAAAATTCCAGTTGAGTTGCTCAATATACAGGTTATCCTGCTAAGCATATTCCCCTTGACTGTAGGATTGTCCCAGAGCTGTGGATGCTAGAGATAAGCACAGTAATTCATAGACAGACACTTGCTGTTACAGTAACCTGAAGTCTTTTTTTTTCTCTCTTAATTTCCATTCATACTCCAGACCTCAAAGATAGAAAAGAGCATCTCCTCCAAATATGCTGTGCGTGGCTGGACACTTAATTCTTAGAAACATGAATGCTAGGCATAAAAATGTAAAGAAAATAAGGCATTACAAATGAGTCGAAGTAAATTTACAGAGATCCTGCTCTTGACGTAGATTAACTTTGGTCGTTCATGACCAAAAAGAAAACAAAACCAAAAACTCCCTACTTAAAGTAAATGCCAGAAAGTTCTGCCTGAGCAAAAAATTACAAGTTTAATTCTATTTTTCCCCAAAAGAACAAGTGATTCCTTGGTGGTAGAAGTCCATCAGAACCTGAGAGCAAAGGTCACGGGTCGCACTGTTGGGGATCTTCCCCTGCGAGAGAAACAGGGTGAGGTCCAGTGACAGTCACACACGTACCGCGGTGCTTCCCAAGGGGAACTGCTGCTACAGATCAGCTAAGGAAAAACAAATGGTAGGAGCGTTCTCACCAAAATCCTTCCGGTGTTCCCCAATTTTCATCTGTTCTTAATTTAGGGCACAGAGAAAGTTGGTCTTTTCAAAACCCATCATTAATACGGATATATTACATCTGTAGAGATGGGGGTGTGCGTGTGGGGACGGACAGGGACGCAGTAAAACCCTGTTCATTTCTCCGAGTAACATCCTAAATGAATCAGGGAAGTACACTCAAGAAACTGTTCTTAGAAACGTTAAGTTTTGTTTCTTCTTTTTTAATTCCTAAGCGCCAATTAAAACGACATTGCAGTCACAAGGAAGCTAAGTGTGAGAAACCCGCGAGTTTAAAAGAAACTCAGCTAAACGGAGAGGAAAATGACTTTTCTTATCTTGTCCTTGCCTGAATTTATTTGATGAAAAAACAAAATGCGCAGCTTTTTTTTAAATCCCAGAAAGGTTTGGGAACAAGGTGAACTGAGGGTCAGCCAGAGTCTCCTCTCTTGCAGGACCGCGAGATCTTCTTTACTGTTTGTAAGTGGCACATGCCTTTTTTTGTTTGTTTGTTTTTAAATTAAATAAATGTTAGCACTGTGGAAAATTCTCAGAGTACAAAAGAGTTCATGCAGCCTGCTAGCGGCTGAAGCATTTGCTGCCTACCATATAAATACAAATACTAAGAATTCATTCACGTGTCTGCGGAGTCCTACGGAGGCATGCCAGTCTACCAACGAACACGTAGGGAAGCCACTCCAGAAGCTGCATGCTGTCACGTCACCGTCCCCAGCAGCGTCTCCTACACCGCTCTATAAGAGCGGAGATCCCTAAAGCGGTTCACAGCGGTCACAGCCACCGACCGAAGCATTTGCAACCAGAAAGAGGGAGAAGATACAAAGCTTGAGAACTTCCGACTGAAGTTTTTACAGTGCTTGTAACTGGGATTTTGGTAAGGATACATCCTGATACATGATCAAAACAAGAACGTGTGCGTTAGTAAATGACTCCCATCAGAGTACGCTTAGTTTTCAAAAGTTAACTTGTTTTTACATTCAGTCTCCCGAGACCACACACCACATCATAGCCTACGGGCTGAAAATTACACTGAAAAACAATAAAGCTGTTTTTCTATATGGGAGAGCAAAGGGGGAAACCAGCTAGATTGTCCATAAGCAACAACTGGGCTCTTTCTTATGCTCCTAAACCTCAGGAACATGTTTGTTTATATTTGCACAGACACATATTACGTATAACTCCACAAAATCTAAGAGTGTTCCAGAGTAAACTATTTTTCATGACAAGTGTCGACTAAAGGATGAGGCTGGATGGCCAAGAGCTTTGGCCCTGGCAGGGAAGGAACGGGGGAGCAAACAAACAAAACCAGAGGATGCGATGGAAGTCGAGACAGACCCTTAACCACCGTGGCACCAGCGGGCGACGTAATAATAATAATAATGCACAAGAAACAGGCATGTCCAAGCTCCACGTAACCAGTGGCACCAAAACATGCAATAGACTAAAATCTATCCTATTGTTTCCCTGTGATAAATGAAACACAGAATATATTAAGTCACTACACCAGTATTCAAAACATGATGCCGCTAAATATTTCTTTCAGTGGCCAAACACTTGAACGAGGCATCAACTAGAAACCAAGATCCAACTCATCGCATTTTGTGTGTTTTCCTCCTCAGCTTCACAGTGACCCGATATTGGATTTCCTAGTGTGGCATGAACTGTTTTGCCTTACGAACATCACTTATGCGGGTACATGGGACGAGGTTGTTACCACTTAGTTTACTCCCAGGAAGTGCTCCCAGCAGTAAGTAGCAGTTCACAACTAACCTTCAGCAGAAGTTCAAAAAAATTAGTTAAATAGGAATTTTAATGTCTTTAACAGAGTCTCTTCATCTGAAACAATACAGTTATATCCACAGAGCAGCATCAAGTTCATCAGACAGTACAGGACTTGTCAGTAGGCTGCTGAGATGCAGAGGAGGCAACGCCAGGGCTCGTGGCGTTTGTTTTGGGGAAAACTGTAGGCTTCGGCCGAGTTGCCGGAGGTTTCACCTGGGTGGCCATTTTGACCGACTTCACAGGCCTGAAGGTGCACGGTATGTCGCCGGCTGTGCTGGCGCTGCGCTGGAAAGCCGGTTCAGTGTCCTTGAGGATCTGAGTGTGCAGAGGGCTGGAAGGTTCCGAGGTGGGGGCCACCACTGGAGACGTTTTCAAAGGCTCCAGGGTGTCGAGGACAACATCTGGCGTGTGCTTTACGCTGCTTTGCCTTTCCAGCTCCCGCAGCTCGTTCAGAGCAGAGTTCATAGTAGCTTCAATATCCTGCAAACACAAAAGAGAAACCTAGTGAATAACAGAAACCCAGACACATAAATACAGAGATAAAAGACAGTCTTTGAGAACGACGTATTTGTTTTCAGCCTGTAAACACCAACACTCAAATCAACCGTGAGGTCAAGGACCTTTAGGTGTCAAACTGAAACCCACGCCAAACTACACAGCATGACATGCTGAAGCCAATAAGCAGTAATATTTTCCATCAACAGGGAGCAAAATAATTGCTAGCACTTTCTACGCTAATCTGGTTCTTTACTGGTCCTGATGCTGCTTGGACTTCAGAGACAAGCACAGTCCCAAAACACAGCAATGAACAGAAAAGCATCTGATTCAAAGTATTAGGATCCATCCTTGCACTTTATTTGGCATGTGAAATTCAGGAGTGTAGATTCTTGAAGAAAGGACTGATGATTTTGACACTGGCCAATGGGCCACACACCGAACGCTGAAATCCGTGTGTGCTCTTGCTGCCTCATTGGTTTTCCTGCTGTCCAACTTGTCCTCCCTTCCCAGAAAGGTATTACATGGGACTCAAAATTTTTGTGTTTTAGAAAACACAGAAGATACCAGAAACGTATACAGAAATTCAAGTTGGCACTTCTCCTTCCTCTTATAAAATAAAATATTACAGTTATTAACAAATACACATAAAGAGAACTTGGAAATAAACACATGGCTTTTTTTTGTTCTCAGCTGCAGCAGGACCTACATGTTTGCTGCAGCCCGCGCTGTGGAGCCCACTGGTGCACGGAATTCACTGGAGAGCAGAAGAGCTCAGCCTTTCTGTGACTCACAGTTTGGCTACAGCTTTTTAGCTTCCTTAGAGGTTTTTCAGGGGGTGGGGAAGGTAAATCAGTCAAGGAATGGTGGAAGAAACCAGAGACAGTAATCCGACACCTCCGAGTCTATCTTGAGGCCAGGCACATTTTACTTATGAAGTTAGGGAAAATATGTAAAGTGCATGACGATTATTAGATGGTGTTTGAACAGATACTACAGGGCAAAGAGAAACACTAATTTAACAAGGCTTCCTCCCCCGCCCTTTTCTTTTTTCTCCCTCCCCTTTTCTTTTTCTCCCCAGACTCTTCTCCAGTGAAAATAATGGAGTTAACGTTCTGGCAGGAAGAGGAGACAGAACAACTTCAGTTAGAGCTTAACCGAAAAAACAAAGAAACTGATTTATATCAACCAAAGCCTTGGAAGGACAACGAAATATGAAGACAACAAGAACCATATATCATAATTCCACTGGAATAAATGGGCTAAAGATATTCATAATGGCGAAATACAACTTTCCATCAGAGTGTGTATTATTTGGGCCTTATTTATTACTGTCTTGTCAATAAAAACGATGTTTAATTTTCACTTATCTTCCCCCAGCTCTTTAGAAACCTACAAACTCCTGAACCAGGCAGAGAAGTCAGGTCTCCCAGGGCTAGCTTTGTAATCCGAGACCCAAGCATTCCTTGGCTTTAGATAGATCCATCGCATACTGAGAACAGTTGGTATAGGCCACATACATGTGCAGGCACATCTAACAGCGTGGAGCAGGAGAAAGGGAAGATCCTTCATGGAAGAGGGAAATCTGTAACATTGACATCATTCACCCCATTGGATTTGAACAAGTGACAGCTACTAAGTCTGACTTTCAATTGTTTTCTGTCCGACTTGTGAAACCACGGATGCAAAGACACGTTTTTGTTAACAACAGTCACTGCTGTGGCAGCTTACAGTCCCAGACGCAGGGACGGGACAGATCTCTGCCTATAGAGATGCAGAGAATACGCACAGAGATGAAGAATCTGTAATAAACCAGTCTGTGTCAAAATTCGCAAAGATGAAGAAAAATACTAAGAACACCTTTCCCTTTAAGCTGCACAGAAGGAATTTGAGAAGACCGTTTCCTTGTTGTCTGGTCAGCGTGTGGAGTCAGTCTCAAAAGCAGAGCTCTTTGCAAAGTTAAAACACAGCTGCATAGGCATCGGTAGCTGCCCTCATTTCAAGGCACTTGTCTAAATAAATAACTAATGAAAACTAGCAGTATTATGTTCAAAGTTGGTTTCTAATCACACACTGAACCCTGTAAGCCTATAAAGATGCCACTGTGAGCACTGCACAACTCAGCAGCCTGCTTTTATTTTGACTGTACTACTCCATATGCTTCCAATGTCTAACCACAGGCAAGTTTGCACAACTGACAGGAGAATGTTAAATTGACACTAAATACTTCACTTTTCTTATGTCTTGAAGTTATGATTGTTTAATTTTTTGCTGACAGCTTTGGAATCTGTGTAACTTTCTGAAATGGACGTTTTTATTGTTGAAACTAAATTCTGAATAACGAACAGGGCCAAGTTTTTACGGAGGAAGGACCTGAGTGTTTATCCTCACTCATGAAAGCAGCCTCGGTAACTTACACAAAGTGAGGTTGAAAGACTAGACTCAAGCTGCGGCGTAAGTTAATATTGCATTGTGAGAAGGGAATGGATACGAGATTAAATCAGACTTCGCGTTCAAACATCTCATTGTATCCAACATCCTTTAAGTTTCCAAAACAAATCTTTAAGGCAAAGCACTCCTATTTACCTGTGCAATAACTTCAGGGTCCATGGGCCGATGGTTGTTGAAGCTCTTGGACCTCCCTGCTGTCACAGTTTTCCGGATCTGCGGGCTGTCTATCCTGTTCTTCAGAGACGAGTGTCGGCTGATAGAATTGAGGCTGCCGTGGCCACTGATGGAGCATTTATCTGGAACCTCCTTGGGAAGACTTTGGCTCATAATGGGCTGAGATGAGGGTCTGGAACCGGCTATGGCTCCTGGGGAGGCTGGTTCTGCCATTGAACTACCTAGTCCGTGGCTGTCACTTTGACGGAAGGCTCTTCTGATGCTGCCTGACTCTGGTTTCTTTCTTTGCCTTCAGTCACAAAAGCAAAACAAGTCAATACAAGCAGGTACACATAACGGGCTGCAATTTGAAGATATCCCCCCAAAACAACACAGAGGACAATGGGAAGAGACATAAAGATGCTCAGATTACAAATACACCCAGGATTTTAGGAGTCATTGTGAAACAGTAAAATTATAAATCATTCCAGTTTATCACTTCTAACAACAAGACTGAGCTTCTGGCAGCTGTGTACATTCATAGCAAAACCAGAAAACTTGGATGGAACGTAATTAACTTGGTCAAGAAGAAAAGAATTTATTTTTGAACAAAAAAAACCCTCTGTGCCATCAACAGGTTTTGATGATGTGTTTTTATTACATTAGAAGAGCAGAGCTACAATTTTTGACTGGAGGACACAGTATATGTCTACTAAGCTCCCGGCCCAAGGCATCAAGTTATTATTTTCAGAGATTGGCAAGCAAAGAACCCCATAGTTTGAGGTTAACGATCATCTCCAATATTTGCTGGTGGTAATTGATGTTTCTTTTTCACTGCTTTAGCAGGACCATGAGGCATTACCTATGTAGGGCTACAAATATAACAAAAGATGATGTCAAATGGATGAGCTGGTCCAAACAATTTAGTTTCTACCCCAGCACCATGCAGCCTGACAGCACGATTCCACTCAAATCATATGAAGGCCAATGCAGCAGAATACTTTATGCCATAGGTCTGAAGCTTGGCATCCATTATACAGGGAAGGATCCATTTATATATAGCACCAGCCCCATGAATAACTGCAAGAAAGTGTTAACTCCAGTAGGATTTTGGCATCCAAATAATAATTCAGTGGGTGGCACAACTGTCATTGCGAAACCATCTGATTTAATTTTGCTCAAGTCTGTTCACACATAGGTCAGAAGATTCATTCCTAAAGAAAAAACAACAAAATGAGTCTTATGCTACTATTGCTAAATATCAGTTTCCCTAGTAAAGGGAAAAAAGCGGGAGTGGACATTACCCAGGCTTCTTAAAAACACTACATGCAACACTACCAAAACTAGCAGATGGTGAAGCTCCAACACAGCTCTGTTCGTTATACAGATCTTTCCATAACTGGCAGAATGGCATACTTCATTGGCTCATACAATAAATATCATAAAAGAAAGCCCAGATCCCAAGCTGATGCAGATTGCCATAGCTTCACTGATATCAGTGGAGTTCTGTCGACTCCGTAAATTAAGGACCAGGCTCTGTGTAGGCCATTAGCAGGTCCAAACCTCTAAAAAGGATGCATTTCTGTTAATGCCTTTATAGACTACATCCTGTTAAATTAACCGAAGGTTAAAAATATCCACTCCCATAAAACCGTAATTATCATATTAATACCTTCACTGCACAAGAGACACATGATTTTTTTTAAATACTAAAAAATAATCTGAAAGATATGGGGGATAAGTCTGCTCTAGAATAATTAAGTAACAGATCAAGAAATTTAGTCTGTTACTAGCCTAATTTCCCAGTTTTTTTGTTATGTTGAGCTTTGGCTAAAGTAACAATTTCTGGTTGAGGAGGTGAAGTTAGAGCAACAGGGAGGTGTGCTGTTTCACTGCAAGCATATGGTTAGTAACCTAAGGTGAGAAGTGCTGGAGAAACGGAAGAATGTTACAGGCAATGCCAGATGGTGGGACTTAGGGTATGTCATTTAGCACAAAATGTGGCACTAGTTTCTGAAGAATTTGTCCCCCACCCCATAAAACAAAACATGTTAAATACAAACGAGACATAACAAATCACAGAACGTAACAAGGAATGGGAACACACGATTATGAGAACTCACTCCGCTATTCCCCTCCCTTCGTCTGTGTGCTTAGCTCATAAAAATAGGACATATTTGGGAAAACGGCAACAGATGGTACCTTGGGAATAGGGAAGAGAAGCCAGTGGGATTTTAAATGAGCACTGGCCACACTGGTGACAGAGATAGAGAGGCGACAGCAAAATGTGAGCAAGTTAGAAGAGGGGGAAGCAGACAATAATGGTGGCAGCGCTCATTAGTTAACCGTTTTCAGGGAAGGAAATATTTTACTGGACTCATCACCAAGATCTTTACAGTTAAGTAAAAGAATGCAAGGCTGTTCTTACTTGTTGATGTTTGCAAGGTAAATATCTGCGACGTGACCCCCACTTGGGCAACTGGCACCAGCTCTAGCAGTCACTTTTTCTTCCGGTGGCTCAGAATTTATTTCTATTTCAGACTTCGGACTGGATCTTTCAGAGATACCATCCTCACTAGGAAGGAGGAGGGAAGGAAATCACAACCAAAACAGGACCAACAGCACTGAATTTCAAATACAGCACTGTGTATGTAAGCACACATACAGGATAACAGCACTGTGCCAGTATCTTTCCCTTAAGAATCATTACGTATCTTTTGGACGAGAGAGCCTGATTTCTGAGAGCAACCTGGAGATCCCAGCTCTGCATCTTTTACAGGCTGGCAGCACCAGACCAATTTTTATATCACACCTCCACATATGTGGACACCTACACCTCTGTGGAGCTCTGCTTGTTTTAAGAGGACTCCCTTCTTGCAGGGAAGGCCAGAGGACAAACGCTCCCCACCTGGTGTCAACATCTTGACACAAATACTCCATTGCACACCTGAGTTTTAAGCAAGCCCATCTTGCAGATGGGCTTAAAGTGTAACATACGTGTCTTGAACGACGATATACTGATGAGGAATAAGGCCGTCAATTCCATTGTGGCGTCCCTCCCACCAGTCATCTGAGGCCCGCTGATAGAGTAAGAGAGAAGCTCCTTTTTTAAAGGACAGCTCTCGTGCAGTCCTGCCAATGTAGTCGAACTTCGCTATTGCTTCTATGGGCTCACACTCTAGGAGATAGAAGGGAATAAACAATAATTCACTAAACACTTGGGCTCAGGTAAGTATTCAACAGTTTAAACCTACCATAAAACAGCTTATGATGAGAGCATGAAAGAGGATAAAGTGTGGCTTCTTGAGGCAGCAGAGGGTTGAAGCAGCAAGGTTCAGAGGGGAATCCCTATAATATGAGGATGTTGCCATTTCGGCATTTACCTGATCTCTATGTGCTGTACACATTCATGTTTTCCAAGTCATAAACCCACTTAGAGCAATTCAAGTGTACTAAGATGGAAGTGGCAATGGTAAAATTAGGATCTCATAAAAAAAAAAAAAAAAGAAAATTCAAAGCTGGGTAGCAAGCAGGTATGTTCCAGACAAAAATCTGCCTATGGTACGCTTTCTTAAAGGCAGCTAAACTAAACCTCCTGGGCAGGCAACGAGGAGTTGTTATTAGCATTTAGGGAGGGAAACATCCTCTGATTCCAAGCTGCTTCAGAAATAAAGCATCTATTCAGAAGGAAATTTCTGCTGCCTGTGAGGTTCACCTGACCCAGGAGACCAGATTCTGGCACCGTGGGAGGCTGTGCTATTCATCGAACTGTCATGGAAGCTAAGGAAAACATTCAGTGCCTCCACCGCTGCGGTTTGTGCAGTGATCAGGAGAGCAAGCGGCTCCCCTGGGCTCCGTACAGCTGGGCTGCACCGTGCATGCTGAGCACAGCAGCACTGCGCTTGGAGCTGCACAACGTGCTCCAAATCCAACTGCTCCTACTTGAAAAGCTCTCGGAAGAACTATAGCCATGCTGTGTCTGCAACCAGCCACTAATCCAGGTCCCTGTAGGATTCTGATATTATACAGAGGGACAATATGGGCATTTAGACACTCAGGAAAATCAATATGAAATTCATGTGGATTATTTGTAAGACTCAGGAAAATCTGCCATTGCTTGAGTCTAAATATATATTAAGCCAGCTCCCAATTCTAGGCAGGAATCAGGGGAACAGAGATGAGCTCAACCACACAGCCCCAGTGGACTTCAGCCTCTAATTACTTTAAAGGAGCTTTAACATAGCCAAGCAGTCCGTGGAACTTGAGTTCTTTCCTGGAGAAAGAGATTCGTGGTTACTCTTCCTGGACAAGGAAAGACACACCATTTCATGCAGAGATCTCCTCTGCATCACGGGAAGCTTCTACAGTGCAAGAGCCTGCCAAAAAGGACTGGAAGGCCAAACATGAGCCACAGCTTTTACAAGAGGATATGCTCAAGAATTAGGTTTCCAAGGCTGCCCATAGGCAGGCAAGGTAGTAGCTGGGCTTGAAAAAAATACATAGTCGGGTATAGATGGATCTCTCTCCGCCCCCCCCCCCCCCCCATCTGAGCAAGCTGATGCTGCAGTACCACCGTCTCATCAGCCAGTCTGAGAGAGCAGAGCAGAAGCATCCCCCACCTCATCAGCATCTGCAGTTACAAGGTATGAGAAGACCGAGCGCTGAGGGCAATCAGCAACAGGATCTGCTAGAGCGTCCCCCAACAATTAATTTTTCCATTACTAAACCAGACAGCTCAGAATTCTGTCAAATCACACATTTCAGGTAAGCCTGTGGTCAGCCTCCCACAAATCCTGTTATCAGCCCTCCGCAACCAAAGAGATTTTGCAAGGGTGAGAAAAGCCTGGCCCATCTTTGCAGCTTGCGATAGCCGCCTTGCTCCAGACTCCCCAAAGCACATGGTTATCTGGTTTTGGCTCCTTCTTTCCTCTTGCTTGTTTTGCCTCTGGAACCAGCTTCTTCATAACACTAAAAAAAATGATAATGCTGTTTTTTGGTGTCCCCCTCCATTTACGAAGGGGATGGGAGTGTGGTTTTGTAAATTCCATCTGTTTCATTAAGAAGTGTTTATTGTTCCAGATGAGTGCGGCACTCAGGTTTCTTATGTTTCCAATTTGCTTTTTAGGACTCTGGCTTTCGTCCAGAGAAGTGATTTTAGACTCTAATTTCCAGTAGCTTTTTCCTACTACACTTATGCTCAGAGAAGAAAGCTGTGTGAATAAAAAGCAATAAGGCTAAGCCAAACAATTACCCCTGCCAGTCTGACAGCCTGTGCAGGAAAGCAGCCGTTTAAAATCTTTCCACTCACACACATAATTTAATGAACACACGACCTGCTTGTCTTTCAGCATTTCTGACCTCTTATGCCTGTCTCAAACCAGAGTGTCCACTCACTCGTACAGCGAGGCTGACGGTGAACGGCACGGATGCTCTGCAAAGCACGACCTCTCCCCCTGCCCCAAAACCGATTCCTTCCTTCAGCGAAGGCAGCTGGGATGACAGCTTTGAGAGGAGACTAGTGCGAGCCTCATGAAAGAGCTCGAGGAGCAAGCGCTTGGTCACGTCTAAAGACTGAAGGAGTGAGAAATGCCTAAGAACATCCGTCCCACTGAGCCGCAGAGCTGTACGCTGCACTTCTGACAAGTATGCCCGAGGTGTGACACTGCACAGCTCAGTTAGAAGGATGTGAGACTCTTTAGTTAACCAGACCTTGCTGTTCCCTCAAAAAGATAGAGGCCCAGCTCCCTCCCCTGCTTCGGTGCCAAATGCTCTCTCCCAAATGCCTCCTATGGAATATTCTGTGTAGGTTGCAGAACTCCATCCAAAACGCCTCCAAATTTTACCTTGCTCAGGGCCCCCACGCAATCTAGTTCCAGAGGCTGTAAAACAGTGTCCTCCTCTAATCTCTGCTCCCTTTCCCATCATTGTGCCCTCGCAGCTACGTGAACAATCTAAAAATCCCATACAGAAACAATGCAAGTACGCTCCATGCTGTTTCAGCCCGCAGACTTTAGTCCCAGGCTTTACAGATGCGGGAAGAGTTAGCTTTTCCTCCATTACAGCAATGAAATTGCTCCTTCTTTAGGTACAAACTCAAAAAGGACACGTTTTCATGCATTTTTAAGAAGCTAGCGCTTTTCAGAAAGAACACTCTTCAAGACAGACAGCGAACTCATGATTCATTCCTGTAGGCTTTGTGTTTCCTCCCAACAACCTTGGTGAGGAGTCACTGTGACCTCGCTGAGGGAGAACTGATTTTCCAGCGTTTCTAGCTGTGCTCAACATCATTTCCTTTGTTATTGGTGTGTGAACACCATGAAGCCAGCAGGAGCACAGCAATGCCATGGGAAAGGTTTGTTAGGCAACTGCTGGAGGAAAGAGCAAAAAGCAGCACAGGAGCACATGGGCAGGGCTATTGAGCAAATTCCTAAAGACCAACTCAAAAAGGATGCCACCTAATTTTAAGAGAATGCTACCTTCTTCCCACCTTTACAACTGAGGCCATCACAAGTAAAACCATTGCAGAACTTACTTAAGACAATTGCAAGGGGCCAAAACCCAAGAATAAAACCATATTCTGTCCTGTTTTGGTCAGTCTGCTTTACGTGCTGGTCAGTATTCTGGGGATCACAGTTTCACATCAGTAACATAATCTTTTCCTCTGCTCTGGATGGAGCTCACGTGCAGCTGTTCCCCACCACAGCAACAGGCTCTGGTAGTATCAACAACAGACACTCCAAGACTGCAGTGTCACCTTTCCTTAGGAAATATTGTGAAATTCTCAGCGTTGGCACCCCTTTTTTCACTGATCAGACAAGAAGGGTAACATAGTTTGGCAAAGATGACCCCAAAAAATCAGAGAGGCCACCAGGACCCTCTAGCCTAAAACCTGGCTCCCAGCGGAAAACAAACAGTTTTCGATTTTTTTTTTGCCCACTTCCTTAAAGCAGAACCACTGAGGCTTAAGGTGCTCACAATTCCCTTGCCAAAGCTACCGAAAAGAGGAAATGCCTGGCATACGCAGAGGGGAGCGGGATCGCACGCTGAAACATATCCAGCCTTTGGCTCTACACTTCCCCCTGTGACTTCCAACTCTAAGATCCTTCTAGTGTACAGATGAGCTCAAAGAGTCACGCAAACGTGAAGTGTGCCCAGACCTGCTGCTAAGATAACCCTTGAAAAAGGGATACTTTAAAAATAGTCATGTAACTTCTAAAGACTCCTGTTGATCCCATACCTTTATACTTTTTGGCATCAAATGCTGTATGTGATCTTTCAGGTGACTATTCTGATTTAAGCTCCACTTTGGATCTAACTTTGAACTTAAATTGCAAGGCACTATCTTCTCTGCCTCCCCCACAGCAGGTTGCACCAGCTAAGCAAGGCGTTAACAGACTTTGCATACCATCATCACTGGTGTGGTGTTCAGCCGTAACGTCCTGAACCGAGTCTTCTGTGGCAGCTCTCTCTCCGTGAGGACTTTCACTACAACAGAAGGAAAGAGAGAAGATGCTTTACAGTGGTAGAAATCAAGCTTCCTCGTTTACAAAAATCAAAGATAACTAGGAACATCCATATTGGAAGTCAATATCTAGGTTCCACTGGGTCAGACACTTTGTGGATGCATTTGCACATACTGAAGTCAGTGTATCTAAAAATCAAGCTAAGTTCTTGTTTGATCAAGCAAACCGAACACCTTCGTTAACCTTTTTGTACGCTATCAGGAAAGTCCAACTTCAGATCTTACAACCCGGACCTCTGGAGATGTTCGGAAGTCACGTTGGGTCTAGCTCCTCTCTGCCATGCCAGAATTATTCCCTCAGCTGTATTCTCCATTGCTCTAATTAGCTTATTAGATGACTGATGAGATAGCTGCCACTTCCTGAGGGGAATTATTTCTCAATTCATAATGATATTTCCAGGTCTGAGTTTGTCATATCCCTCCTTCCCTTTTATCACAATCTTAAATTGTCCCATTCATTTCACTGAACGACTCCCATAGCCAGATTAATTGCCTGGAATCTTTATTTACAGAGCACCTAAACCACCAACAGCACTCATTTATGTTTTGCATGAAGAAAAGCTTTGAAAGGATCAACAGACAACAAGTGGCAACCAAAGGTTATGTTTTTGTAAGAAGCTACACGAGCAGTTCCCTCAGGACAGGAGCAGAAAGGAAACTGGAAGAAGATCCGTTGCCTCTCCCAAGCAGCTCCGCAGCCCTGCTGCCAGCTGGCAGCACTGCCTGCCTGCCTGCCCTGCCTGCTCGTCTTAGAAGAAAGAAAGTGCTCACTCCTCATCTTACCAGATGCTGTTGCTAAAGACAAAACGCGTTTGCTGCACTCTTACACTGTAACTCGTTAGAAGTGATTTTTAATTCTCTTCACAGTGTAGTAACTTCATCCCTTCATCGTTTTGGCCTTGCAATGGTTAAAGTAAGTGATCACGGATGTAAAATGCTCTCCCTTTGGTAATCTACCTCCTATACTCTTTTAAAGGAGAAAAAAAAAAGAAAAAGGAGAAGGGGTAAAATGTTTGGATAATTCTGGCGTAATCCACATGACACAAAGCTGCCCCACCATCTTCTGAGTCAGTACCTCAGGAATCAACCTTTCCCATCCTTTGCAAAGCCTTTATGCTACATAATAAAGTTTACAGAAGAATTTGAAGCCAAATGGAGGTCCCAAGAGGAACACAGCACTGAGGGCTAAAGTTTCATGCAGACTGTGAAGTAATGTCGCGTACAGCCAACGCTAAAGATCCAAATACTGCACAAAGACCACGTGCCTCTTCCTATCCATGCCTCCAGCAGCACTTTCCACCAAAAAACCTGTCCTTGCTGCAGACTCAGTCTCTCTGTGATGAGAGCCCTGGGATGCCGCAGCAGTTAGTGCTAGGCTGCTGGGTTTCACCCCGAGGGCTCCGAAAGCGCAAGCGATATATGCCACCAGAGGAATGCAATGCCAGTTGAGCATCTATAAGCTGTCTTTTTCCCTGCGATTCTGATAGTCCCGCTTGCCGTATGCAGGACTCCCGGACTCTCCCCATGCTGTCCTCGTGCCACCTCAGATGGACAGACAGATACAGCACAATCCTAGGCTTGACTCAAAGGCAGCATTTTGAAGATGCCTGCAGCACAGCCCTGAATTTGTCATAAACTCTGAACCTTGTCCTACCCTCCCCTGCCCGTGGCAAGCCATTTAAAAGCTCCTCGGCAGCTGCCGACTCGAAGCGAGTGCCGCTCGCAGCGAGAGCGCAGGCACGGAGGCGCAGCGCACACGAGCTGTGGCGCCGAGCCCGGGCAGCCTCCATGCCAAAGCACCGCCTGCGAGTTCCCCGGCACAGAGACGACTCAGCCCAGTGAAGTGGCACTGGGATATCACAAATGTAGCAGGCTCCATTCCCTGATGAATCAGCTGAACAACAAGGATTCACTCTTCTGCTTGCATGCTTTGCGGCAAGGAGCCCTATGGGCGATAACTAACAACTATCTAAATACCAGGGCTATGAGAAGGCTTGAATGGGAACCAGATGCTTCTTCCTGGCTTTAGGCAGTCTCCCTTGCTTGCTTCTACCCTTCTCTGCTTAACAGGGTCTCAGGTCAGGGTGGTTAGGAAGGGCAATGAAGAAAAACCAAATGCTTTCAGAGAACTGATATTACTTTCCAGGACATTTTGCCTCCTACACACTCATGTGAAGCATCACCCATACTGAGCGTACTGAACATTTCACATTTTTATTCCCTTCACCTTATGGGACAAAACCTCTTGTCAAAGTTAATGTGTTTCCTTAAGGTCATAAAGACTCTTAAATTTTTTCTCCTCTACAATTCTTTCACATATAACATCAGCTAAAAACATCAGAGTGATGGGTAAAATTAACAGAATTTCCAAAAGAGGCTCTGGCAAGTCTTCTGCATGCAGCAGTTAGCATAGAGGAGCCTCTCCTCAATGCACGTACGTGGAACGAGCTGATAGTTAGAGCTACTCTGAAACAAGTCAGGGAAACAAGGCTAGCTCTGTCACCAGAGTGACTTCATTTAAAAATGTATTTATTTTAGTATATGAAAATAATCATTTGCATTCCTGGGACACTGGAGGAGGAAAGGAGTTGGGGGAGAAGCAGGACAAAATTTAACATTCCTCATTTTCAGAGGGAGAGATCAGCTTGGCCAGTAGGAAAGAAAACACCTCCTTTCCTTCCCCCACTCCCCAACCTTCCACCCCAGATGACAGGAGCCGCTCTGGCTGAATTGCTTCCAGATGTGGCTTTCAGACTGAACACGCGGCCGGGCCTCTTGAGCTTTAAGCTGGATGGAAACGGTGATTTTGCATTCCTCCCTCTTCCCTCCCCCACCATCAGTGCTGCCCTGAAAATTAAACCATGCCACAGCTTTCTAGGTTCAGCTGCAAGTGACCCCTGCGTCTGAAGCAAAGGCACTCAAGACAAGCAGAAAAAAAAGGCAAAGGCAGGAGAAAAAAATAAGAAAAAAAAAAAAAAGAGTGATTTTGGCAGCTACCATACCAGACCATCCAAGAAAATCCCTACACAACCTTGCCCTTCAAGATAAGTGAGCTAGGTTTGACAACTGAATAGCTACTTTCTACCAGCTTATTTCTTTTAAGTTGTTGACTCTCCAGAGATGCCAGAGCCATCTTCTCTTCCATGAAACAGATTTCTGAAAGGCTGGGCCAGATGCTCAAATCCAGAATTAGACAACGCAGAACGCATGACTGTAGCATGCTAATCCGTAAATAAATATCCACCCATTCATTTTCTCCTCAGTGGCATCTATCATACCAGTAATCCTCGGTGTTTCCACCTCCACTATAGACTGGACCCTCCAGCTCCCTTGGTCCTGGGAAGATGTTCTCATGTTGCATGATGATGGTTTTGATCAATTCATTGACATGAGCTTGGCAAGAGACTTGATCATGACCTTCAGGCACCGACATCAGTGTTGGCCCAAAGCAGATGGCTAAATTGTAGGGATCCATCATGTTCTCTTCACTGAACTGAGATAAACTGCAAAAGACAGAAGTGGGCAGGAGGGTTAACAGCAGAAAACAACATTATCATCATCGGTGCTGGAGAACACACAGCTGAGCTGGGAAGGTTTGCTTTGGACTTTCTGCTGGTTAAAGCTGATCAGCTGGGACATGAATGTTCTGGGTCCCTGTGAAAATGAGATACCGATGGCATTTACGGAGAAATGAAGTAGAGACCCCAAAGGGCACTTGAAAGCTCAAGACTATGCGAAAAGTACTGGATGCTGACTTTACAAAGGGAGGACATTCTTCTTTAATCATAGTCTTTAATTCTTCTGTATTATTGTTGTTCGCAGCCCAGCACTCAATACCGGAGTTCTGTCACGTCCTCTCTGCCTAAATGCACGTGATCAAGTGTGCCGAGCGTTACAACCTTTCTCCAGGGCCCAGGAGCTTCTCAAGTGGGCCTTTTTTGGGACTCTTCAGGATTTCTCAGCAAATGTGAATCTTACAGTTTCTATATGGTGCCTTTTTAAAAAAAAAAAAAAAACAGAACACCAAAACACAATTTTAATTTTGTCCCAAACCTACAACTTACGCCTTTCGGGTACCAATTGAAGACTGAACAGAAAATTAAGTTCCAATACAATTCCCCTTGAAAGTCCCTGTTTTCTAGATCACTACTTGGAATAATTAAAAGCTACTGATACTGGAATGTCACGCATTTCAGTGACTCCAGGAGTGACATCTGTGAAACAAAACCCCTGCTTTCCAAAGAGAAATAACCGCTTGAATATATGGATATGTTTACTAAATGTCCTGCTCCATTTTAATGCAAATCTTCTAGAAAAACCTCAAAACCTAACATTGTCTTATTTAATGTAAGGAATAAGATGTTCATCAAAAGTAGCTGATGAACTGGAGCTTTACAAAAGCAGACAGCAAGCCTCAGGGGTCTGTAAGGTCAAAATATTGTCTTACAGTTGCATTTCTCTTTCACCTAAATGGTATTCAAAGGGCTTTGACAATGTATATATAACCTTCTGGTTAGGACGTTTTTCCTTTATGCTACCTCAGGTGTCAAGACCACGTTACTGGAGGAAACTACTGACTCCTTGCCACCAAGCTATCCGATGAACCAGCCAGATGCAGTGGACTGTTTTAAAAAAATAGGCTCGCTCTCCACCACTCACACTACTTAGTACATGGTGCTCCTTGCTGGTGCAGAACCAGTTTTAGACTCTTTCGTATCACTTTTTGCTTGGATTACCAGCACATTATTCACCTTCATTTCTGGAACTCCTTTGAGATTGCAATTGTATCACTGGGATGAATTTCGGCAAGGCTGAAAAGCCCAGGAAGGCAGATGCAACAGCAAGCTACTGTGGCATTTGTACCTTGAACAGTGGCGTAGATCACACGCAGCAACGTTAAGGCTGGTTCTGCCATTTACCATGCTTATGGCAAGTCCTACAGCAGGGCCATGGTGCTCTCAAGGATACTCACTGATTGAGGAATGCAAAGAGGTATCTCATTACAATCAGAGTGGTCTTCGGCAGGTTCAGAAGCACCTTCCGGATATGGAGCGCTTTTTCTTGTAAATTATCCATTGCTGAAAGGAAGAAAGAGCACCACAGAGTCATCGTATCACCATAGCCCCAACTTGCCACTAGGTCCAAATGCAACCAGTATACTGTGATGGTTCCTGGGCAAACTATTAAGAAGGGCAGCCTGCAGCAGAGGAGCAGCAGGAGGAGGAAGGAAGGGTTTGCCCATTTTCCAGATCCTCCAGCACTGCCTGGCACAGGAACGCAAAGGCTGCAGAACCTGCTGGCGAAGCCTTTGACAATGAAGGTCCCTGAACACGTGAAACTTCACTGCAAGTTCCTTCCTAGCGTGGGAGCACTGGATGTCATCTCTTTCAATAGTTCTGGCACAATAGCTCATTCAAGTTAGCTTAGAAAGGTGGGTGTTTAAAAAAGAAATTGTATAACACTCAAAGGAAAATTAACATAGTTAAAGGGTGAGGCAAAAAGCTCTGTGTGCAGCAGCCTACTGAGAAATAAGTGGGCAGCATAAATCAACTCAGAAGGGAGAACTTATTTGGAAGCAGATTCTTCTTTTCATATAATATGAATTCAACTCTGTGAATGCATTTATCAGGAGAAGAAAACCACGAGTCATTTTAGAAGCAGTTATCTTCTGCTTTACTTCAAAGGCTGCCACCGCAAAGGCCATTTCACTACTTGGACAACAGAATCATTCTTCGATTCTGAAGGACGTGGCAATAGTCAGGCCATTTAAAATGAGGTTGTTCACATACAAAAACCACAAACAACCCTCTGCCCACCAGAACCACCTTTAGAAACCATCCAAAATGTTAACAACTGGACTCTGACTGCCCCCATGATTGATATTCTTTAACAGGAGTCAACAGATGGCCCCTCATGGTTATGAAGCTAAAAGGTATATGACTACTACCTTGCCAGCTAAAGAGAACATGCAGAAGCATGGCAGCGGACACGCAGGCAGTGTGGACCTATCAACGCTAGGGAAAGCACGCAGGGCGAGAAACCCTGCTGGCGACCCCTGCTTCTGAGAGGGCATCTCTGACACCTTCTGATGAGAGGTCTTAAAGATTATTTTTCAGAAGTGGAGGGTTTGTGTTTTATTCTGCTTTAAAAGAATCCTGTCACGAAGCACCATCTCAGAAAAATCCACCAGACAGCTCTTAAAATCTAGTAATTTCTATCTTCTTGCTCATTCATAAAAAAACTTCTATCAGAATAAGGACGGCTGTAACCAGGTAAATGCCCAGACTCTTGGCTAATAGGGACTAGGATACCAGTGCAACACAAACCCAACCAAAGTAACCATAAAAAGATCATTTTGGAGCCAGGAAAAAGGGGAAGGGGAAGAGAAGAAAGTGGAAGATGAGATTGGAAAAATTAATCCTAATTCTTTTCAGATCTTCATATACTTACTGACGCAGGCAATCAGATCATGAAAGATATCCTTGGGGAAGAGAGGGTGCTCCAACCCTCGAAAGTAGAGCTTCAGAACTCCTGCTATTGAATCCATGTCATGGTCATTCTGGTCCCCAGCCAATGGATCCTCCCCTTCATGTCAAGCAAAGAAAAACAGGCAAGAAAAATCACAATACTGGAGAAAAGAATCAGACTGGAATGACGCACCTCAGCCAGGGAAAAGGATTTATGCAACACAAAGTTAATCCCACCTACTCCAACTGCACTACAACCAGCGTGAGGTAGAGAGAGATCTCTCCTGTGTACTGCAGTCGAGAAGGGAAGCCTCTGACAGCAATCCCAGGAGACCTGGGACAGCTTTCTATCAAGCAGATTACAGTCTGACACTGGAGCGCCTGGCTCACACCCACGGAGGGTGGTGTTGCTCCTAGAGTGGTAGTAACACTTCCAGGCTCCGTGATGCGGATATTTTGGTAGGGTGTGACCTTCACAGATCCACCACGGAGGTGAACATTACATGAGTCCAGGAGCGGGTCTTTATGCAAACTCACAGCTGAAGCTAAGGTGGGTTCAGTGCACATGCAAGAGGCCGTTGAGCATCGTGCACGTGGCTCAGCAGGGTGCTGACATCTTATGTCCAATTGGCGGGGGGAGTGTTACTGGGCCAGATAATTTGTCACTGCAGACACACCACAGTTTGTATGTATTACAAAAGAAAAGATGCCCACTTAAGGAGTTGTTCCCTAGGGAAAACCCCCTATCAGATATAATTAGATTTAATGATGGGGCAATCCTCAAATTGAAGTTATATATATCCATTAAGTGACTGAAATTACCAAAGCTTGCCTATTATCTAAATAACACACAGGATAATAAATGGGCCACTACAAAACGGAGCATTATCCTTGATATTAACTGCCACCAAGGGTTCTAGACGAAGTAATAAACTGCAGAGACATTATTGTTACCTTTGTCAGTTCTGTATGTCATATGCTTTATAGAGACAAGTGAGATGAAGGATAAAAAAATCACCTTTTCATTTCTGCATGTTAGTGCTGGAACAACTGCCTATTTTCCCAAGATGACTGGTGTTTCCTTTATTTAAAAAAAGGAGTCTTTCATTCTGATATCAAGCCTTTACCTGCAGCCTATGATGCATGTTTCTCTTTCCTCTATTCTTGAGGATTTTAATCCTCAAGTAGATGGAGATGAAGACAGGTGAAATTAGATGCGATGTTTTGTACATGTTGTCCATGAAACTCCTCTCTTCCCAAAAGCAAAATAAACTTGCTATGCCCAAGTAATTACTGCTCGTCTCTTCCAACAGCAAGCATAGAAACACACTAACTATATTCTTTTAGAGTGATGTGTTCAGGGAATTAACACGAGCCCTGTTGTTTTCGGTGACCCAGGCAAGACTGGGGAGACAGGCTGCAAGGACTGCCTGAAGAGCAAGCTCTTCTGAACCTGCTCTGCTAAGGAGAACAGCTCAGCTAGAAGCTGATGAGTCAGGAGGCTCCCAGCTGCTCTTTGCCTTTGTATGGAATGGTTCTTCACATAGAAAATCAAATCTATTAAAAGCTATGTCAAGTTAACAGTGTCTTGAAATTTACTCTCTCACTTGGTGATATTTAGAATAAATGTGGCCAAGCTGTGCCTCAAGAACATGAAAAACACAGAATTTTATCCTCTAACAGGCAGCCTCTTCCCAAACAGCTGGGGGGAGAGGGTAGGAAAATGCAGGTACACCCAATAATGAAATTTTCTATATCCTTTAGTGTTACCAATAATCAATAAACTATCAGACATGAAAGAAGACTGAATTCAGAATATTTATTATATAGACACTCTACAAAACATAAAGCATAATGCCAAACAACTGAGTATTCACAGTTAATGAGCACTAGAAAAGTGTTTGGACTAGACTCACTTAGGAAACACAAAAAGCAAAGGAACAAAATATAGCAAGTTGCGTTCAAAACACGCCATTTCAGAACATTTAAACAAATTAATGCAATTGGCAATAATTTCTGGGATCCTCCTTACCTCTCTCAAATGCATTTTTTATGTCATTTACTTCAACTTGTGACCCAGACACTCTGAATATCCCTTCATGCTGCAAACCTGTAAGACAATGAGAGATGCTGGTAACAATAAGATAAGATAAGCTGGCACCTTCATCAGCTACAGCATATATGATAAAGGAAACATAAAAGCCGTCTTTGCCTTATATGTCCAGGCACATACACAATATGTAAAAACAGAACTCAGCACCACAGAGAAAAAATATTAACCCTTCTTTGTAAACTGACAGAATAACTAGGCTATAACAGCCGTGCATGTTATCTTTTACCCTGAAGGATCCCCAAAGGATTTTACAACCCAGAGAAAGTCATAAACTAACAGTATATCAGCCAGAAGTAAAATACGGCTAACTACACAATGAAGCAGTTTATTTTGCAAGAGCGATACCACAAAGGCCCAGAGCAAATCAGCCAATTGAAATGGAAGCATTTAATTACCCCAGCATGACCTGCTATCTAGGGTTTTAGGATAGTCTTTAAGACATTCTTGCTAAAAAGTAAGCATTAGCAATGTCATTAAAACCAATTATCCAGTAGGCGAGATGTTCCAATACACTACCATCATAACAATTTTGTTGGTACATGTAAGATGAGCAACAAGCGTTACAAATCAACTAATGAACGAAGTATATGCTTTATGTAGGGATATCAACTCCCATTCATTCAAGCCTTTTAACTGTAGACTTTCTGAAATGGGGAATGCTGCAAACGTCTTTGCTTTATTTATCGTAATGGCTATAAACTAATAGGCTCTCTCAAATGCATCTGTGGCCTCTTCCTCTCAATTTCTGCAACTGTTTTTATCACAACGCAATGAAACCTCTGCAGTACGTGGCTGTATCTGGTAGCTGTGACACACAGCTATGAACAGTGAAAAGAAACAATCCCAAGTGCAGAGAAGCAAGAATGAAAATGACATTCATCCCACACCTACGCAGCAAAACATTTAGAAATGTCAGGCTACCTCCAACAAAATTCGTTCCTGCAATGTAAGTGCGTCAGGCAGGCTGTTTTATCATCTCTTCTGCCTAAAGTGGATTTGTTGTACAAAAGCACATTCCTTCTAATTACAAACTGTACCTGTAATGCCACGATCTGACATTCAGAGTGAAAATCAGTTGAGTCTGTGGGAAAATCTTTCTGTTGGGGATATAAGCTAACCCAGGAATATGAGTCTAAAAACTAAAATCTGATGGCTCCAGCAGTTTGGTTCGCACTGCAATGTGGTTTCAATGATTACTCCAGCAAATGTCCAAGTATGGCCGTAATGAAGGATTATAGCACTCAGTTCTTCCAAGTGATGATGAGAATGGGACTCTAGATTATAGTTTCTAAAATGGTAATTCAACCAAGAAAATGAAACGGGACCTACTGTCTGGCTCTGTGTCTTGGTTAATGAAGATAAATTCAACCTCCTTCTACATATGTTAATTACCAGCTGTTTCACATGCTACTAACAAATGATATCGATTAAGAATGGAAACAAATTACAATAAACATATAAAAATCTTTTGCAGCATTCAACACTGAAGTGAACCTTCAAAACAGGTATAAATCATCTCGTTGTGGCAATAAGTAAGCAAATAATTCACTACTTGACCTCCTACATTCAAATACTTCAGAGTACTCCTCCTCCTCTAAGAAGAGCATGGTTGTTGTTGTTGAAGGCCACATTTCAGGGCTCAAAGCAAGGGGAGCGGAGGTGAGGCATGAGTGGTATCTAAGGATGGGAACCTTATTTTACAGAAACCAAAGGGATATTGTTGGAAGAATAACATTTGCAAGATCAGTTATTTGCAATAACCATTTGGAAAAGCGATCACATGCAGAATGCCGACAATGTAACCAAAAAGTCAGTGATAGTTTCTTTATATTGCAGTCTCTAGGACTCTTCTGCACAAGCACCGTGTCCCGCGCTACTCTGAACATTTTTCAGAAGGCTTCTATATCACTGGTCATTTTATAGAAATATCACAGGATACCTTTTCTCCATAAACTCACCGTGTCTGCTAATGAATCGTATGCAGCTCTCGACGACCAGGGGAATGGCTTGCGAGGAATCCTGCACAAAGAGAAATTTAAACAAGAGCAGTCAGAATGCAGAGTGATGGTAAAAAGAGGGCAGGGTGGGGAGGGAAAGAAGAATGGGAAGCAAATTTATCCTCCAATCTGCCATATTCCACTTCCATGCAGTTCCAGATGTGTTTAGTTTCTGGACTGATTACCACACATCTCAAATATGAGAAATTTCAGGATTGCATCAAACTCCTGCTATTTTGTCACAAACACTTAAAACAGCTCATCAGTACCCTACGGTCAAAACCCGCTTAAGTAAGGTGCACCGTACAGGTGCCTGCTCATGGAAAACACCGTCTTCAGTCCAACCACAGTAAAGCCTTCTAGATTGCCAGTTTCCAGCTTAAACAACGTTAATTGAGACTTTCCGTGTGGAAACAAGCCTTTACACTTGCCTAGTCTCTGCTTCACAGCATCACAGATTACTCTGCAGACGACTGAGTTTCTGCAATGTCTGCAGCTATTCGTCCCATTTTGGGGAAGAGCAACTAAGCAACAGAAGCGCTGCAGTTTGCTTAAGGTCAGATGCCAGTGATTAAAATTACGATGCGATTAAAACTTCCAAGTTTCTGTTTATTCTGCAGCAGTTTTGGACAGCAATGCCTCTAATTTATACTAAAATGCTCACTTGTTAGGATGCTACAGTATCACATTGCAATCGGCTCAAAAGGATGATGGTCTTCTCAAAAATACAGAAAATATACAAAAAAAGATCCCAGTTCAACCATTTTCAACTTGTTTAGGTTTAATTTTTTTTTGTTGTTTTTTGTTTTATCACAATGTCACAGATCTTGGTCATATAATGACAATTAATAATTTCTCTACTAATTAGCCACAGCCAGTTAGAACTAGTTTTCTGGATGCTGTACAGAACACCACCAACCAATGAAGAATCCTTCAGAAGCCATTCTGCCGCTCAACTGGCCCCTGAGGACATGCTTTATTAATACTCATCCAAACAGCATTATAACCCCCAGACTTATTTTGGAGTTTGAGAGGAGGAACCCAGAGGAGCACATACTCTGGGTCCCCAGCAGAGATTAAAACTCTCAGATCAGTTATGTTTTAAACTGTTAGGTCACAATCAAAAATACCCATTAAACCCACAATCAAGTGGTTTAATGTAGGTTACTGTGAGCTGCGGATTCAGTGTTTGCAGAGAGATTAGTTTTTAATTTAGGTTTCCAAATCAGGGAGCAGTCTGTCAGCCCTACTCGAGTCAGAACAGGTTTCTGAGACACCTCAAAAACTACTTGTGAAAATGGCAATCGAGACGCACACATACTTCATTTTCAGCATCAGAGAAGGACCAATTTTAGAGCATAAATAAAGGAACAATTAAGCTCAGAAAATGTAGAAGGTTTTACTCTGCACACCGAAAACACAACCTGCTCTCTTACTTAATTTCCAATATACAGGGATCCTAAAAACTACAAAGCAACACCCCAAGACAGACTGTATGAAATGAAATGCCAAGCCAAATTTTGTCTTTACAGTATCAACAAGAAATATTTTGGTTTTTCCCCTAGCTCAAAGAAACATATTTTAGCTCATCAGGTACTAAAAAGTAATAGATTATCCACCACAGCCAGGAAAACACAGCACTGCTGTTGTAAGTCTTTACTACAAGAAAGCACACCAAGCGAGCAGGTACTGGTTTAATAGCATTGCAGTGGGATACCAGTGAACATAAAGGGAAAGGGGACAAAGAAACAACAGCATGAAACCATAAACCGTGACTGTCCAGACAGCTCAAGGCTGTTTGGCATTTTTGGTTCCGGGCCTGTCAAAACACAGAGTAAAATGATTATAAATTTTTGTCAAATAAAATGAATCAAGGCTGTGGATCCATGTTTTATTGATTTCAGTTACTGAACGAGCAGACACCAGTTCCACTTGAACAAGACTGAAAAGGTCCATTTAAGAGAAGGAGGGAAGGATAAAAACACTTCCCTCTTTTCCATCTATCCTCCTCTACCCAAACACACACCTATCCCTGTTCCGTTACTTAAGGAGATGTTTATTACCTGCTTCCTTATGGTGGAGCTGCGCCTGCCGCTGATGAGATCAGAACCACCCATTGGTGCAGGAGGGAAAAACAGAACAGAAAAGTCAAGATAATCCTCTACTAGCATTGTTCTCCTTCGTTCAGTATTCCAAACCATGCGTATTTTGGAGGAGGAAAGGAGCCAGACATACAAGCCAATCATAATGACTTAGTCTCATTCAATTTACGGAACTTCAGAAGGATTTTAAGTGACTTTATATCACTAAAAACCTGAAATAGACACAAGGGAGTCCACTGCTTTGACAAAAGATTACCCTTGACATTTTAATTCCAACCATATGGAAACTGGTATATAGGGTTCCTTATTCAAAGATGAAGTTTGTTATAAATTGCACATAGCTGTTCTCCGAAAGAGCCACTACTGAGGGGAGAAGCAGGTGGGAGCATGCGGGTTCCTACTGTGCTGTTAACAGGGGCCATTATGGAGTCTTTATTAAAGTTTCCGATAAGACTTCAAATAAATAAATAAAACAACCCCCCTCAAACACCAGCACACGCTAGTCAGGCTAAGCCTTTTCAGTATAAACTGTGGTGGCCTCATATATTTATGTTGATAGACAACAATTGTGGGGGGAAAAAAAAAAAAAAAAAAAGGAAAAAAAAGCCTTCCTTTGCCAGGATTTTTCCGTCAAAATGTATTACCGCGGTTTTAAATTCCTATAGTTCCTTGTAAAAATGAAGCATGAGAGATAATAGCAGAGAGGTCCTAATGTATCATTCAAGCCAATTCCCTGCTAGGGCAGATGGCTGCTGAATTATAAATAAGGTGATTAGAACTGTGATTTTTAAAAAGACTGTGCAATGTGTTAATTCAGGGGAAATTCCTTTTATAAAAATCAAAAACACTGAATGAAAAAAAACCCAAATCAGATTCCACAGGCTGTCACAGACAATAAGGTCTATTTTAAACCATTAGCAGTAACGATTCTTTGATATTTAAAATTGTTTCATGATGAACAATATTTTATTATTACAGATGTCAGGCTCTAATTAGGACCTGTCTGCTTTGCTTTGCTGTAATGAATGTGAAAAGTAGTAATGACTCCAGATCGGTAGTAATCACCTTCCTTTTGTTAACAAGGCAGGATGATGCACAGCCCCTACTCCAGCTCCTCGTGCCCAGCAGAGCCCCTTGAATCCATCAATTTGGGGATGGAGATTTGTTATGTTTTATAAAAACCCCATCAGGAAAAGCTTAGTTATGGCTCTGTGATTGGTCCTAATTATAAATGAAAAGTTTATTCTGTACGACCTCTATACTGCTGCAATCCAGTTCCACAGCACAGCAGAGAGCGTCAACAGGATAAAGAGTTTTCTGACTTACGTTACTCAGCCCCATACACCAACCACGTGGATAAACCCTGCAGAGTCCCGGGCCCATCTCCCTTACAGAAACAGGAATGTGTTTATAAAAACCTTAGTTCGAAGAATACTTCTCTGGGTGACAGAGCCAAATTAAACAGTTTCTCACACCTGCCCATCCCCTTCCTGACCTGGATTAAATGCACCAGGGCAAGAAAACCTGCAAAACCTCCACGTATGGTTTTTTTCCCCCCGCCTTGGTTATTTTTAACCCCAGTTTCCCAAGCTGTTGCAACAGGCAGCCCTGCCAGCAGGTGTACGGTCACAACTGCGGCGGCTGCACAGGGCAGCAACAAGCAAGGAGAAGTGTTTAAGCAGGCACCACATCAAAAGAAATATTCACTACTCAGCTGACCAGAGGTTACTAAACATATGTATAAGCTGTGCCACCACCTTGCACTGATGTAGGTAATAGCAGTGATATTTAAAGCCATATTAACTAACAGGAATTTGCTTATATGTTAGCTAAATTAGTATCTTTTCCTAAGAGATAACATATCCTGGGTTGGTAACTGATCTGGAATGGCAGTGACCAATTTGCATCAGATTTTCCTTTAAAAAATGATTCCCTGAGCCGCACCTACCTGGCAAGGGAGCAGTCAGTCCTTTGACCTGTTAAGACGACAAAGAGATACAGCATTAGGAGAAAGGACCAGGAAAATACTTTCAACTGCTTTGTAAACCCAGTTTTTGGAAGGGGGTGGAGGAGAAAAACCATCAGAGAGGGAGGGAGCAGCTCTGGAGAGCTGGCACAGGGGTTGCCCCCCCAGGAGCGCTGCTGGGGAGACCACCGAAGCCCACCCCTGCCAGCACAGCTCCTCCGCGGCCGACCAGGAAACGCAGCAAACAGCTCGGGCTGCCCAAGGACTCTTTCTTTGGAAAGTATTGTTTTTGAAAATTAGTTCCCTGTGCATTCTAATTGTTGACTTCTGCTGCCAAAAAACTGGGCTTGTCAACCTCTCCCTCCCTCCCCCTTCCCAGGGGAATTGGTGGGGCGAGAGATTATACTTTATAAAGCCAGTTAGTAAGATTGAAAACATTCACAGATTTGTTAGCCCACAGACTGAACGTGCTGGCATTAAGCTATTTTGGGAGACAGACGTTTAATGATATTTTCCACAAACATATTTATAAAAACGTTCCATTAACTTGCACTGAGTTTGCAAGGAAGCAGCCAAGCTAACGACTACTGCTAATGCCGGCATCATTTTAAAATAGCACAACAAAGAGTAAGAGAGACAGAGAACTAGTATGTGCCTTTGGGAACTCTACAGGCCAGATCTTTTGCTGGTATAGATCATCATCAGCAAAACCATACGGATTTACAACAGCCGAAAATCCACCTTCCCTATGATGTCTTCCTGCTCCTGGGGAGATGGAAGAATGAACGAGGGAAACGTCTAATTGCTGATGGCTGACAATTAGTTGAACACATCTCGATAGCCACTTTCCTCTCCCCACGTAAAGCCAAAACAGTGCATAATTTACATGAAAATGTTATTCTGAAGCTGAATTTCCAGCCATCTGTCCCACTTCCATCATAGAATATTCATATATATAAATTACATGGCTGTGGCAACATCAAGGGGCTCCTATATCAGGGTGACAAATGTGTACAGTAGGCAGGAACATAATTACTTGTAGATATGGAGACTTGCTGCTATTTTCATTACTGGAACTTGTCATCTTTAGATTAAGGTAATTTGCAAGAGGACTAATAAATGTCACCTGAGGATGGGGCAAAGAAGAATAAAAATTGTAACAAACCCATGAATTTTCCAGGGACTGAAGACACGCAGCTGTACGCACATGTTTTAGTAAAGCTTCTAACCATGCTCCGGGGACTTGTGAAAGGAATTTTATTTGCCCGTTTCCCAATTAAGTGATATTTTATGGATAAGCCTAGGCACGGTCCCCAGTTTGTACCATTAACCTGCGAACGTGGTTTTGGAGACAAAATGTACCTCCCTTCCTCAGCTCCTTTTGATCTCACAGATGACAGAAGTGATTTTTTTCAGAAGCTGCTGGAGCTCACCCTGACACACACTGGGTCCCTTCACAGAATGACTAAGAAAGCTCTGGTATTGCAAAGCAACCGCAAAAAAACAGAAGCAGCCTTTAAATCTACATAGCAATACAGAAATCGCATTTAATTTCCTCTTCTTTTCCCCCCACCACAGTTTGAGATGGGTTCAAGGGGCAGGCAGGTTAAGAGGAAATAGGTCTCGGTATGCAGAGGTCAGCTATGATCCAGGAATGTGATTAGTCACAGGGGCAGCATGGGTGTCATTTGGAGATATTTAGAGGCAGAAGAAAAATACCCTAAGGACATAGATCTTTCGCTTCATCCACCCCTTCTACAGGACAGCTGAATAGATGAGCGACTTTAAACAATAAAGCTCAAAACGATGGCAACATCCCTTCTTTACCTTCTAGTGGTTTGGGTCTGATAAACATGAAACTCTTAATTACTGCAGCAATAAGTATTTTATTTTTATAGTGCATTTTTAAACTGAAAGCGAAGCACTTCAAAGACCACATGCTGTTTAAGTTTTCATTCAAAAAATCTGCACACCATAAACTGTGGGGAGTCCAGTTAAGTTACATATCAAAACACGAGCCCTGCTCCAGCGCAAAAGCCCAGGAACAAGTTGAGCCATTTTTTGACCTGACATTTAGACTGTTAAAACCTCCTCTGCTGCAAACAGGAGGCAGACAGGTTTCTATGGAAACTTGGATGCATAGTTTAAGCATGTTTGGCCAACAGGATTTGCCCATACCATGAAGGGAAAGAAATCTTCCTTTGTTCTGACGCTCATAGCAAATGCATGCTCAGTTCTGGCTGCTGCCCCTTGCCTAATGCCCTCTAGATAGGCAACATATTTTACATGCTCTGAAATTTGTTTGGTATTCTCCTAATAAAAGCCCGTGCTCACATACATTAGTTTGGTCTGGACTGAACCCACAGAGGTGAGAAGCAGCTGAACTACCATGCAAAAAAAACTTCTGACCAGCCTAACAAGGCAATACTTCTCAACTAATCAGTAAACAAGGTCTACCCCAGCACAGATTATTAAGTGAGAAGCAGAGTGTGTGTATGGGGAGAGGACAGGATGAACAAATGGGCATATGCTTCATTTTAAGAAATAAGCGATGCGCATTAGTGATTCATTAAGCATTTTGCGTTCATCATTAATCAAGCAGCCATGTAGGTCATTTGGCTTCTCCATCATGCAGATCGGAAAAATAAATTCATAAAACCCGAGTATGTCCACTTTGCATCAGTAATCCAAGACCGTTACACTCGGTCAGCTGACTAATTCAATAAGTGCAATAGCCTGGCTAATAGCAGTGACGAGCGGGTCCCAGACTCACTTTCTCCCAGGGTTTTCTGAAGAAGGTCATGTTTAGCTTGGAGCTTCGTTATCAGGTTCCTGCCTTCCAGATACTCCTTCATTTTCTGCGAAGGTGGAAAAAACCAAGATCATGAGTGGGCAATAAATTTCTTCGATTGCATCTTTAGGTTACCGGATTCTGAACATAATGCTGAAGTACAGAATTACACTGAAATTTGCGGTGCAAAAGATGCACTAAGTCCTCCTGCTTCATGGACCTGTGCAAAACTGAAGCTCGGTCCATACGTATCTGCGGTGCAATTTCTCTTGCTTCACTGTGGAATCAGCTGAATGTTTGGCATCTTTTAGACATCTGAGAAACTGTCATGGATCTCCTCTCCAGACAGGGTGAAATGGAAATGCACTTCCCTCGCACGTCACAGGCAACTGAATGAGCAATGTGTTTTAACAAACTAAAAGGCTGCTACTGTGCTTATTCTCTCACTTAACCTCTCTCACCCCACTTTACTTGTCAAATAGCGCGTCTGCCTCCACACTGGATGATACACAGGGATGCGGGGGGGGGCACGGGACAAAACAAATAAAGATATTATTTAAGTTCAGATTTGTTCTCTCGGTGAAATATTATACAATCATGCAGTCATTCTTCCCACTTCTTTCGGATTTTTCACAGCTCTGTAAATGCTAGTTTTTTACAGGTCTTTCATCCCTTTTTTTGCAGTTCAGAACAGCATTATTTATCTTCACCGTGTTGCAGCGCATAAAATACTCTGCTGTATGGTAGCCGTCCACATTATAATTAGGACAGGTTTACACTCAAAAATACATAAATAGCACATAACTCTTCAAATACCTCAGGCCATTCCTTAGAAACATGAGATATTTTAAAAATTCAGCTAGCAAAATGAACACAAAAAGGATTCTCATTTAATAACGAAATGTTCCAGTTCTTGTCTTCACCCTTCCCCAATTCTATCATCCACTTTCTTCCAGTTCTGGTCTGGTCTTGCCAAATTAGACTGCAAATCCTTAAGGTAAGAAAATGGTATTTTAGCTTAGAGAGTGCCTGGGCCCTGGGCAATACATACATATGCTGCGACACTACTGAGGGTTGGGGGGAAACCGTCCAGGAGCTAACGAAGGTTCCATCACGGACTCCCCGGCAGTAGCGTGTACTGACACAACAAAAATGGCCAAGCTGGGGCTTTAATTAACTGCCAAAAGTCTGTGTTTTAGGTCCCTTTGGTTGACAACATTGGAAGAAAAATTTCACAAGAATTAAGTCCCTTCAGAGACTCTCAGCGCTTCCTGCTTCCTATACCAACACTTCAACTTTTTTGTTGTTGTTTTAGAAGAAAACAGGAAGCATGACCACTGTGGCAAAAAAAAAATTAACCATATTTATTTGAATTTCCCTGTAGAATCTGTTCGCTGAGCCCCACCTATGTATTTTGCTAAATCAGTTAAAATTTTTGCACCAAATTTTGACCGAAGAAAACATGAAGAGTATAAGATGCAAAAATAACCAGAAAATTTGAAGTGGGGATTTGAGGATAAATCTGGTTCTGGAATGTGCCGAGCTCCCCGTCTCAAAGTCACCGTCAGGCAAAGAGACAGAAGGGCTAGAAGGCTCAGCTCCAAATAGCTCTAACAGAAGCTTAAAGATCAGCAAATCAACTTGATTTGGAAGGGAGTTAAGCTTCCCTTTGAAGCAGATTTTAAAACTTAAGCTCAGCCTAACGGCAGCTGCAGTTCAGCACGGGGCAGGAGGATTCCCTGCGCGGGGCTGCGGGGCAGGGCAGGGCAGAGGCACGCCGCTGGCACTCGCAGATGCTCTGGCTGATTGCTCCGGCTTTGAGGCATTTGCAGCGGTCACATTAAGAACATCGCCTGCCCGCAGACGGGTACCAGGGATTGTTTTGAAGGAGAAAAAGATAACGTTCCTGTCCAGTGCAGTATTTCGTGAGTTCTTTCTGTTCCCTCATGCCTAACATTCTGTACCAGTACGCTTATGAAAAAATAAGTAATTTCAAAATCAGTCTTCAGGCTTTTTTCAATGAATTACAAAGATCCACTAGCATTTGATTTCTGGCTTAATAGCAGCAGTCAAGCAAAAAAAATAATCAAACTACAGGAGAACTTCTTAGGATTTCATTTCTGGCAGAGCACAGCTGGAGTCAGACTAAATACAATCAGACACAAAGCAGTAGAAACATCCTCAAGTTACGTTACTTCTGCATGGTAAAAATTAAGAGGTGAAGATCTGATATTAGCCAGAGACAGTGTGCAGTTTGCACCTACCATCTCCTCAAAACCACGCAACTTTGACACCCCCTCCAAGCCCAAACTCATTGCAGTATTTTTCTGTTGTCAGGTGGCATACATAATGAAGCGAAATGCAAACTAGACCCTATCTTTCTGCCTTGTGGGAAAGGAGATTTTATGCTTTTCAGGCTATAAAGAAAAACAGTTTTCTGTTACTGTGCCACATATCCTTAACTGTCACCAATCTGGAAAGCTCAGCAGTTTTCCTCCCTCCCTCCGCCCCCCCAAGAACAACTTCAAACAAGGCACTCGATTGAAGGAGCGGGTGAATCAGATCCCCGCTCCCCTGCGCCGCTGCTAGCGACTGAACGTGGGAACAGTGGCACATTGACACAGCCAACACGACATTTCTGTAGGCCTGATTAGCAGGGGAACTTTATATAATACTTACCCATGTCTCAAGTGTTTGGTAATAATAAATTTACGCTAAGGTTTAAAACATTTCACAGAATGAACGTTGTACTGGGTTTTTATCTTTCTAGAGGAAAAAAATAACATTTTGACTAAGAACTAAAACGATCCCCTGTTTTAGGGGTAAAAAGAACCAAATAATTCTTTCCCCTTTTCACTTCTCAGGTAGGGCGTAGTGCCAGCTGTACTACAGTCAGCAGTAGGATTTCAGCTCTGACAGGCATCCTCACACTAGCTCCCATTTTGCTGGCTCAGGAAGCAGGACTGTAGCCATGGCAGCAGCGGTACCCTCCTGCCAGGCACCCAGGACACATCCCCAGATTTCAGCTCCCTGAAGTCGCTGCTGCTTCCTTGCTTTAGCTACCGCATTAGCTCAGTGCTAAGTCAATCATCATTCCTATGCTTTTCACTGACACGGGGAAGTTTAAGCTTCTATTCCGAATACAAATCCTCCTTCAAAGCCCTAACAACAGAGCTATCTCGGCACCAGCGTGCAATGACATGCCTCTAGTGGAAATACAGCTTATACCAGCATAGAGCTACTACAGTCAGTACTCCTTCAACTAAATTCCCATGGCGGCATCACTCTATTTACCTAAGAGCTCTGCCTAGCTAGCAATGCAGTACGTGGAATTTCCAACCTGAGTTACATAGTAATATGGAATATTCTTTCAAATCAATATTCTTCTTTCAGTTCACATCCCTCAGCATTTAGCACATCATAAGGTACGAGGGGATTTAAATCTCTGTTCTGCACTACACTATGTTTTTCCTCCTGCACAAAGAACGCCTCGCCCATATTGCTGCAGAGCTCTGCCCTCAGTCTCATCAATACTCATCTGAGCATTTTCTCATACGCTGAAAAAACTGCTCCTTACAGATTCAAAGCTTGAGATCCTTATAAAGGATATTTGTAAGCCTGGTCAACAGCAGATCAATCAAGCATCTGATTAGGCTGGTTTAAGAAGGCCTCCCTGAACAGCTCCCTTCTGTTGGCAGTTATTTTACCCAGGTTGCGCAGGATGTGAGAGGTTGCACCTCTGCTTACCAAGACAGCTCCGCAGTCCTGCTGGGACCTCGCTGCTCTGCAGAAGGATACTAACATGATGAAACGGAAAAGTATTACATCCAAATAGAGTCCTGGGTTCGGTCTCCTATTTGAACTTAGAATAGTCCCTCTCTAGAGAGGAGATGCTTAGAGTTCAATTAAAAAATCATTTTTCTAGTTTCATAACCCTGGGCAGGGTGGTCAATCCCTTCTTAATTGAATCAGTTTCTCCACCCACTTGTCTCAATAGCCAGCTTCACCTTCTACGAAGGCTTTTTAATTTTTCTAAGTCAAGGCCTGACAGAAATCATCCTGCCAGCTACAGTAATTTGCACAGAAACTTCAGGCTTTTAATCAGCAATACCATTCTCGGAAGAGGAATGTAAAGGGCAGTAAGTATAGCAAAAGATGCCCAAAGGAATGACAAAGTAACCAGGATCAGAGGTAAGATTTTCATCTGCTATTTTGAAATATATTAAAATGGAAGCAAATTCAACAGTTTAGCATAAATCTAATTTAGGAAAAAACATATAGTCTGGTATGAAAATCAATATAAAAAGCTCTTAGCATCTTGTAAAAATGCACTGACACAATTAAAAGCTTATGTGAGCTGAAACTGTAAGATGATAACAAGAAATGAAAGAGCTAAACATTCTTTTAGTTTGTATTATTTTTGAAAATTGATATTTACAAGCTATTAAGTTCTTTCTCAGACAATTCCTTTTTAGATGCAGAAGAAATTAAATTTTACACAATTTATCCACAGACTAAGTTTGCGTCAACAAAGGTATCCCAATATATTTGTAAAGAATTCAAGCACCCTTTTTAAAACTTAATATGCATACTCTGCTTGTCCAAAATCAATTACAGAAGCATTTTTGTAAGATGATAGCCTCATTCTGCAATCTCTTGTGAGTGTAATTCTTAATACATTATATGTGCTCATACTGAAAATTAACTCCTTACAGTGAAATAGAACTGCTCCGTCTCCTGCTGGTTGGCCCGTCTCTTGGCAATGCTCGGTTTGCTCATGAACGTTTCCGAGACAGTGGATTTAACAGACTCCATAGAGTTGCTGTACTGAAAGCAGTCAGAGACATCAAAGTCCTCTATCGTGACTATATCCTGGATTGTCTGGAGCGTAGCTTCCATAGTCTTCTTAACCTGTCCAGCAAGAATGAGAGTACTTAAAAAAATGAAGATAGTATGGTGCAAGTAAGAAACAGAGGTAGTAAGTACCCTGGAGCATTTTACAAATAAACAGATACTACTGGTTTCACATCCTGAGTGCCATAGCTAAGGTGCAAGTTTTGCTCATTAACAGCACAGTCCGTATAAACAAAGAGCTGGCAGCACACGGAACCTGCCAGGAGGAGGGCAACACCTGTAATCTTACAGGCTGGGATGAGGAGAAGATGTAAGGGAATTTAACCTCAAAGCAAAGACTGCTGGAACAAAGAGCTTATAATTGTCTTCTGTAACTACATCTACTGGGCATCAAATGTTACGTGTTAAAAACAGGACTTTGCGGCACTGTAAATTTTTACTGAAGGCCAGGATCAACTTCCTAGACATGAAGGAGTCGCAAATTTTGCCCAAGGAGGATTAAACATGCTTGAACACAGAGGTGCAGATTAGGTATTTTGACCTGTTCCCAAACAAATGCCATTGATCTAGTCTTCTCATCTTAAATGACCAATTAAACAAAAATTAGCTCTTACCTTAAGTTATACAAATTCACTGTCTTCACTTCAAAACATTAAATTCCCCTTTTTCTATTAGCTATTCAAATACAACTTTTGCAACATAGCCAGCCCTATCAACTTAAGGATGGGGAAAGAGATATGTGTGGGTATTTTAAAGGATCCTCTCCGTGCACCCAGTTTTCATATGAAATCACGCACCAATATACTGCTGGCCTCAGTTGCCTTATTCTTGAATTTAACCACAAGTCTTCATAAAAGAGGATCACAGAAACTAGATTCTTCCTTTAATTAGTCCCCAGTCCCCACCGGAAGCAGCAAAAGGGTGGTTGATTTTGGTCATTTAGCTCACCTCTTCATTTTCAATCTTTAGCGTAGATAATCTGGACTGCAATTGCTGGCACCTCTGCACTAACTCACTCTGGACTGGTTGCTGGGCACACAGCTGCGACTCCTGGAAGAGAAACAGCACCGTTTTCAGAGGGCTAGGGAAAAACACCCACATAACCAAGAACATTGCAAATAGTTCATTACATTATTATAAACAAAAATCCTCTGAAGTGCTTAATTTTAAATTTTTGTAGCCCTGGATTTCAACCAGTGGGAAAGGTCTGCGTTCTACCAAATTGCAGTTCACTTCCCGACTGTGCTGAAAGTGAGCAAGAGACAGAACGTGAACATCAAAGAACTAGGAAAAAATAGCTACTTTCAGTAATGTAAGGTTGTCATGAGTTTTGCAAGTCTGAAGGTCCTCTATCACAGATATTAGGCTAAATCACACCCTAAAACCCCAAGGAGAGGCAAGTGTGCTTTCTTAGCACATCAAGAAGAATTTGGCCCAATATATTATCCAGGCATCCTGGGGCAGGGGTGTGAGTGGCAGCTGAACTATCTGTACGCTACAGCAACAGGTACGATTCACTATTGAACGAATGCAGTGAAGTCGAAATGAAAAAGAACAGGTTAGGGACCTGTCAAATATGCCAGAACAATGGGCTTCACTGCATGAGGCAGTTTTTCCTTTTAGTTGGTATTTGTTTGGGTTTTTTTCTTAAAGGAAAACATTGACCTCATTGCATAAGGCTATTGTTTAAAGACAGAAATTGGAATTGGAGTTTTATCACGCACACATACCATCATATATTCAATCTGGTACACGTAGGACCATTGCAACAAGACTATCGGCCTGCATCTGTAAACACTCATTTGGCCTTGAGAAGAACCAAGACAAATGATTCAGCGACTGTGAGCTGTTAACTGAATGACAGTCTGCAGGTAATTCTTCTTCTTCCCATGATCTTACAGGATACTACCAAAGCACAGAAAACCAAGGAAGGTCATTTGCAGTCTGAGGGTTTCACTTAAGAGGGAAGAGACAAAGAGAAGCCTTAAGCAGCGACTGTAACAACAGTTTGGCTGCAAGAGATCATCCTTACAGTTTTTCCTCAGTCTTCAGGAGGATAATCTAGAAATCCAACCAATTGACCTAAATTATTACATTGTACATGTGTTCCCATTTAGATTTGTGAACCGGTTTCAGCTTATACAACTTTAATCAGTTCCCAGATGAGCAACCGCATTTTGATAAACCTCTAAAGAGAGAGATTTTCATTGCCAAAACCAAAAGTCCTCTGACTGCCTTGTCTCACAATGAAGATGGATAAAGCACCATTATAAACCATTTGTGCTCTAAGATTACACACTCAAATGCCTCAGAAACCAGCATTTAAGTCTCTTATATTGTTGCCCCTCCAAATCTCTAACTTCAGAGTCTGTCTCCGGGTGCAGAGGTCAACCGTGGCTTGAACGAGAGGTTAAAACAGTGTTTCCTATCTACACCTAGTATTACACCTAATTAAGCATTTTCATCTTCAGTAGCTTTAATAGTCAAAAAGTGAGTCAGTCATATTCAGACATCCGTGCCATGAGCGTCTGCTTAATCTTCACATCAGCTCCCTTCTCCAAGGCTCCCTTCTACCTCCCAAAAATAGAGCCAAACAGGTGGCCTTTTACTGGGTCTATCTGTCAAAGACGAGGGAAGTAAACAGGCGAAGCTGCAAGTGTTTATAGAGCTAGAGCTGGAGGAGGAATACAAACTGACCATATCACCCATATGCGGCTGAAACTCGAACTTCATGGGCGGACAGAAGACATTGTTGTACATCTCCATCAGGCGCTGCTTATCACTGTTGGCATCCAGGTTCTCAACGGCGTTTTCAATGGCATCCAGACCCTCGTGCTTTGACTGCTCCAGGTTTAGCTCAGCAGACAAGAATGTCCTGAGAGCTCTGTTGAGGCTAGCGTGGTATCCCAGGTCACAACACTGCTGGAAAAAGACACACAGTTCCATATGAATAGGCAAAGAAATTCTGTAATGGCAATTAAAATGTTTCCGAAGCCAGAAGCTATATAGGTGGATAACAAGTCGTGGGTATTTTATCATCTTCTGGGTACCAGAGCAGTCTCACATCTCTCACTGATCACAGAGACATCCTGACTAGGGGTCCTCAGAGTTTGACCCTAAATAGAATTCTCAACCTCTAATCCCATACAAATTTCAGCATCATGTTATAATTAGTCTCCAAGACAAGTACAGCTTAAACTGTTATAATACTTTGCAGAGTTCTCATGGAGTACCAGAGAGTTCATTTCATGCTCTTAAAAGCCAAAAAGTAATGTAGAAGTGGGTATGTTCAGTGTATTTCTTTAGATTCTAACCTTACTTTCAGGGGCACTTATTCCCATTGAAAACACTCCAAAATCCTTAAACAAAATTATTCAAAGTAAGAGGAGAAGAGCACTAAAGTACTACCCGGAGAAACAAGACACAGGATTTGGATCATCTGCAAAGGTTAATCTGCATCTAAATTATTCCACCCAAGATACAGAAACTGCTTAATTCAGCGTACTTCAGGAAGCAAGAACACGACCCGTACATCACAGGCATAGAGAACAGTCATCCAAAAAGCAAGCAGCGATCAGTTGGGATGACTTCATTGCTGGGGTGAAACAGAAGAGCAAAAACTTTCAAGCAGAAAGTGGTCGTGGTCAAGAATTTCCTGGCTATGACTGACACTAGGATGATGTCACTGGGAGACAATCAAGCAGCTTCATCTCCACCATGGCTGTGCAGCCAAGTCTTAACGTTTCAGAAGGGAGAAAGGCGCTTTTCATTAGCTGATCAGAAACAGCCTGAATTTTTCAGACATCTAATAAAGCGAGCGAGAAGGGAGCCCACCTTCTCGGAATTACAAGCAAGATTACATACGCTAGGAGAATATCCAAAAAGAAAGAGACCATCTGCTTGATTGCTGTGCTGCTCTGTAAGCAAAATTCACATGAAATCTCCTCCTCACCCATCATTTGGGTCTCATCACTGTCATTGTGTGCAAACGCAAAAAAAAGGGGGGGGGCAGGGAAAGGAGGGGTGGAGGGAGAGAGAAGAGAGAGCAACTACTGGACCATTCCCTGCTTTCACAGAATTTCTGTCACCAAGCGCTGCTAGATGCCTGGCTCCCGTGCCAACAAGCTGTGGCAGGTGTGGAGTCTTGTAAAAAGAGCTGCAGTTGCTGGTTAGGCTGGAGGCAGAGAATTAAAGGACATTACATTCAATCAGAAAGAACAAAAACTAGCCAAAAAAAAAAAAAAAAACAACCCACCACCCACCCAAAAGAGGCTTGATTGAGAATTTGCACGTGTGGAGGCAGTTTTGGATCTACAGCCACTCAAAGCTACTGCTCTTTTGCATGCACATTACAGTGCCATCCTCTGCAGTAATTTGGGGAAAGCTAGTCCAAGCTGGGCCAACAGTCCAGCCAGGATTAGGATCAGCTCAGATTTAACAGGAGCAGTCTCTCTTTTTCTCCTCCTACTGTGGGCCAGATGGTTGCACACCCACCCAGGGCGACCAGCTCGTCCTCCCTGTGCTCGCCCTCCTCCAGCACACCTCCGCGTCCGGAAGAAAAGCACAAGGGGAGTTCACTGGTGGGGCTGGGAAGTCACATGGGACTTAATATTTTACACCCCACCCCGCTGAGCAGCAGGGCTACATTAAGTCAGTGAAGTTTTTGAGCTTTATGTTATTAAAGCCAGTGACAGAAAACATTTTTCAGCCCACTCCCCCACTTTTTTTTAAAAGTCCAGCTTGCCATATTTATAAACGTATCAGTCTTGCCATCCCTTTTCTGGGTTATATAAATGTTTGATGGAATCGTTCTCCAAGGAAATCAATTTTTTATAAGAATTTAATGATAATGCATTCAAATTCACTTCCCAACGTGACAGCTGATTAGCCCTTTGCCAGTTAGCAGTTTTCAAATAGGCCCAAAATAGAAGATTTAAGGAGAAAGAACGCTCGGTTTTAAAATGCAGTTTACATTATGAAGGGCAAGTATGAGATCCTGGAGTAAACAGAACTAGTATACCTATTCCTAGGGGAGTGAAGTAAGCTTTAGGACTCACACATACACACGCGTTCTTATCTTTTTTTAAATTCTGTCCTAGTGACCCTTTCATAAATATGAGTTTATACAAACTTCCCCATTACTGTAATATTTCATTAGCATCAAAGAGCTGCCTCGGTCCCCGAAGTCAGGAAATTCAAAACTACTGGGCTATGTCAGGAACAATTTATTGCTCTTAACTCACGATGAAGAATTAACTCACTGTTATCCTTCAACGCTCACTGGAGGGGGAACACTATGTGATGTATAAACATGACAAGTTTAATGCTATTTGGCCTAACACAATCTCCCTGTAAGTAACTCTGAAGATTGCTTTGATATTATATTTAAAAATTCAATATCATCAAATGATTAGATCAAGGAAAAGAATTAAGACCTGGCTTAAAAATCACATTTTTATTTAAGTCAGATGCTTCAGATAACCATCACTGGTTATAATTGTTAATTTTCGACCCTTCAGGATCAAAGGCTTTAGTAAATCTATATTCCCTGTGTCTTAACAATGAGATAACTGAATTCCATCTCCTGCGCTCCCAGGCAAGTCCCACATTTTTCCATGCCTTCTGAAAACAGAGCAGATAATACTTTTCTTTTAAAGATTATGAGAACTTGCAATGCAGTGTTAAATTGAAAGCTTCAAGGAACACAAGGGGGGTTAACACGGGCACGGACTCACCCAGAGTCACGATGGCTCCTCTCTAGGAACAGAGACAAACCCATGCACTGCAGAAGCTTGGCTTCTTGTCTTGCACCACTGCCTACCATGCCCCCGAGACCAGCCAGTGAGAGGAGCACTTCCTTCAAAGCTGGATAACCTACATTTGTCAACGTACTACTTAAAAGATCTCAGGTCTGTGCTTAAAAATTGTTATGGATTTATGAAATCCAAATGGATTCTTTACTATGACTCATGGAAATGTACTAACAATGGTCTGTCAGCAGACAACTGAACCAAGCACATTTGCAGTTATTTGGGGGAGGACTTACAGACAGGATTTTAAAAGAAAAAATTAAGGCAGTTGAATTACACTGATGTCAGTGAAATGAATCCCTATCTTGTACGCTTCAATATAAAAATGTAAAGAAAGTTACCATTTGTTAAAAAAAATCAAGACGGCACAGTTCAAGGTGAGCAAATGTTAACAAAAAAAGGTCTCCTAAACAGGCAGTAGGTATAAACCAAACATGTCTCTTCAATACAGCAATTTTGCAAAATGTGACATTTCAAAATAACAGTAGTTTTCAAAACCATCTAGCACTGACAATCCTGACCTCCAAAGGACAGGTTTAAATAAATACCTAACAGAAGCGCACTTCATGTGATTTTACGATCAGCTGAATAAATATATTATATATACTGCTAGGTATTGTAATAGCTGACTAATTAAGAGTGATCTGAGTGCTCTTTATTGCCTGTGTCTAGAGACACTTCTGTTCATTACTCCCCCCTCCTACAAAGGAAGTTCCCTTCAGGCTTTGCAGCTGAGTGTCTCTAATAGTGACGGCAGCGGGCTGTCCTTGGCAAGCAGAATAATATCAAGCAACAGTCAGTGACCCAGACACAAGCCGTTCAGTGCCTTTGGTTCTCTAGTTCTGCAGGTTGAAGTGGGTAGTTATGTATTCATGAAAATTCTCAGGATTCCTAACTGGATTTTCTGAGTTTTCAAAGAGGAGAGATTTGGGTTTTTTTGTTGAGCATTTTACTAAAAGCAGAATTGATGCCCCCTGAATACTAGGGGCATCATCCAGCCGCAGAACAGAGGGCTTGCAGGCAGCTGGGAAACAAGCTCCCTCCACCTTCTGCTCCATTCCTTAGAATGCTCTCTGCAGAAACTGGGTAAAGGGGGGACTGATTTCTTCAGCCAGTTTATTTCTTTGTTTCTTTGCGCAGACAGAGAGGCTGCGGAGGGCAAGCAGTGGAACCTCCATCACTGTTGACAGTCCTCTGACACCCTTCAGACCTGGACTGAGAGTGCTCTGCAGTCCCAATGACAGAGCAAATGCATGAAAAATAGTGTAGAGCTGGTGGGTCGGGGTATCAGAGAATGGAAAGTCTCACAAGAGGGACGAACCTCCCTGCTTTTAAATACGCTAGAGAGAGCATTAGCCTTGAAATATATGGAATTTTTTAAAACAAGTTAAAAGCAGCTTTAGAAAATGCTTCTGTCCTCAATTTCTTTTACCAACTGGTATACTGTTTCTACAGTTAACCTTTTTTTAAATGTGCTTCTGAGTTATAATCTTGCAGGTTTGCTCAAAATAGTAAATAGAAAATGTCAAGCAAGAGTGTGATACTGAAGCTGAGTTTCATTTTAACTAAGCAACTCCTCCTTCTACACGTTTCAATGCCAGGTTTCTTGTGCAAGCTTTTACCTGTGCAACAAACTCCGAGTTAGCCATCTAAGAAAAGCTCACTTAACAGCTTAATGACCAATTATCACGCCTGGTGTTACCCTCTAAGCTGCCTATCCAAGACCATCGTTGCACAGCCGTACAGAGGTTACCGGTTGTGCTGGTATATAAGATGTTGAAGAAGGAGAGGCACATGCGAGAGTTAATGGCAATGATATTCATTGCAGGCACCCGAGCAGCAGCACTTACATCAATGAGATCAGACAGGTCATGAATGTAATACTTGAATACAGATGCATTGGTGGCTTCCAGAGCTAGCAGATACTCGTTTCTTGCCTTAATAGCCTTCAGTCTATTTTCCGTGTACTTCGCTTGGCGCTATAAGAGAAACCAAAACCAGAATATATTTTAAAAAGAGATGTAGCAGGGGTAGTAGCATTCTTAGTAACACCAGAGTATACTGAATAAACCTTACCCTGCTCACACAGTTTTTGCTCATTTGGATTCCAGTTTTATCAAGACTCAAAGACTTAGAACTTAGATTGATTATTTAGATGTTTTTAAGCATTACTATACTAGACAGCTTTGCATTGAAGTCTTCTCTTAAAACAGACCACATGTTGGGGAAGATTAAGGGAAGAAGGAAGGAAAAAGGTGGGTTTATGAGGTTATGGCCCACCTCCAGCACTACCACAGCGGCTGCCAGAAGCCCACAGGTAGTCTGAGGGCTGCAGCAGGCACTCCACCTCTTCCAGCAGAAATTAGACCTAAACTTGGTCCTTTCAGAGCCTAAATCAATCCAAATATAACTCTTCACCTTCTACTGGCTTGAACCTTAGCACTGAACTACTTAACTGACCGACCAATTGCTAAGGCGACTGGTTCTGCCCATGAAGTCGGTCTGGGATTGCATGTCTCGCTGTAGCACAGGTCAGATCTTAAGCTGGCATGAAATAGGAAACAAAAATCTTGTACTCCGTACAAGAAAAAAAATCTTAACCATGACTTCCAAGGCGGCAGTTGTTACTCTCATACTCTAACCTCGTTGTAGCTTTCTGTGCCATGCCTGTATAACCTGGGTTAATACGAAATGCGTATTTGATTGTCCTGAAAGAAACCTGGTGCTAGCTTTTGCCTTTCCTAAATCTGAATGTTTTAAAACTTGTACAAAAACTGAGATCTGCATTTGAATGTCACAAAGGAGGGAATTCAGTAGCTCCTGCGCTGAACGACTGCAAAGGTCCCCTCCCCAAGCGCTCTCCACAAGCAGTAGCAGTGCTATGGAAGTACCTTCTCCTTCATTTTCTCTATTTTTTTGACAGAGCTTCGTCGAACATGTTTTTCTTCAAACTTGACATTGGAAGTTGAGTCAGGGGAGCGTGGCGTCTGCTTGTCCTCTTGTTTCACTGACTTCCCAATCTGCTTTTCTTCCTGCTTCTCTGCCTCCTTCAGTTTGCTCTGAGCACTAATGCTGTCAGCGTTGTACATATGGTAGGTCTTCATAACCTGCAGAAAACGATACACAAAAGTCAGAGAGCACCACAGTTTGATTTGCTGAGGAAGAAATGGGCTCACCTACCAACCAGCTAGGCATACAGATGTTTTGCCTTACTTTATCTGCATGACCAAGTCTCAGGAAGAACAGTTATTCGTATATCTGGAAAGCCCACAGGCTAGGCGGGAGGAAAAAAATCCTAAGACAGAAGTCACAAGCTGTGACAGCTTTTTCTTTTTTTTTTTTTTTTTTTAACTTGGCCCATGCACTCCCCAAAACTCTAAGTTTCTTTAACATAACCACTTCGTAATAGCTGTCCCATCACGTTTATATTAAATGCAAGATACCATACTAACTAAGCAAAGGCATTTGGACGGTGATCAGCAAGTCAAGTTGCTAGTTGGGAGTTAGAAATATCTAAACTGGCAAAATAGGAAAATCTTATATCTCAAAAAAGCATGACAGAAGGTGCATGAATGAAACTGGCTCTCAAAATGAATCTGAAATCTGAAATCAAAGTGGATTATTTTGCAGCTGCTTCTTTGTTTAACTTTGGCATGCGCCTTCCTGTACAACCCAATAAAGGAGTCATAAAACCCAAAAAAAGATACAGACTAAATCCAGCCTCCTTACTATTCAAAGAAAATTATATGCCAACGTTGGAAAATGATAGCTTTTCATCAGCAGGTAAGGTTTCAGAAGGGATGCCTATCAGTCTTTCATCTGGATGAATCAGTTCTTAACATCACGAGTCTCGAGGAACTGTATGCAAATCAATAGTCTGAACACAATGGCTGCAAAAGCAACTCAGGTTCGATTTGTTTAAATCAAATTTGATATGTAAAAGCACCTCTGTTCACCTTGCGTAATAAAAATTTATTAATAAAAGACTGTGGTGGTTCTGCTCAGGGAGACATGGACCCTGTACTATATGGACAAATTTTATTATAATAGCACATTTTTTGTAAGTAAGTAGAGATAAATATCACCCAAAATCTCAAACCCCCCCCATTTGTTTCACAGGATATTCATAGTCTGGCTTTGTGTTAAGAAATCAGAACCAAAAAACCAAAGGGCATAATATATAAACTAGCTTTTTTTATTCATGATTGCAAAGCAATTCAATTCACATACCAAAGCAAACATTATTATGATATAATTTTGATAGGGGACCAAAAAATGCAAAGTTGCATAAAGACACCCCAATAGTGTCGTTCCAGCATTAATAAAGATCCCACTTGCAAATCATTTGATTTATTTCAGATGAAAACCCATTTACACCTATTTCACCTTAGTTTGAACCATAACATAATTTTACATAAGTAGGATGCATGCTCTCTCTTTATGCAGTGATCAGCAAAGGTTCTCAGATACAAAGAGACGTTGTATTTAAACATGAAAGAGAATGTGAACGCAGCCAGTGTTAAAGAGAGACTTTCTGAATAATTTACACACACACGCTTTCAGCTCCTGCATATGCTTAGACTATAAAACAAGCATTCATAATAATAGATGCAAAGTAGTTTCTTTTCCTCTATCACTGAAAGTGGAACTGGCAGAAAGCAGGAGAAGCAGAAGAAGAAATCACCATTTTAATGATTTTATCCCGCTGACAGCGCCACATTGGCAACCACAAGCTCTGCCTGCCCCTTGCATGGGGATGGAGTTACCGTTGACTCACTAGTGCCTGCTGAGGGCAACAGCACAGTCAAGGACGGATTGCACAGGACAATTCAGGACAAAAACATCCAAGTAACAAGCCTCTGTATTTCATCCCTGTAGGAAAACTAAAGGTTTTGTCCATTTTCATGGACCTGCATTTTGTCTGAAAATACGAATTCTGCCAATCCTTTAGATACCCGGCAGAACAAGAGGTTAGTTTGTGGAAGTATTTCTTAAAGTACCAACAAAAGCAAATCCACCAGTGATTGAGTCCAGCAAGAAATATCTTTTAGTATGATCGGCAGAAGCAGCTTTTTTCAATGGAAATGAAATTTTCTGGTGAAGGGACAATTTAAAATTTTAAGAGCGGAAGGAATGCATAAAATACATATCAAGTTCCTAGCACTGACATTAAAAAAAAGTTAATACCCCAGCTCTGGTTATCAAAGGCTGAATTCTGGAAGATCTTCCTTTCCAGTGATAGAGAAATTATCAGGACTCAGTATTTGGCTCAATGATCTGTCAGAGCCTGGCATGCAGAAATGATTACCTACATCTATGTAAACTCCACTAACCAGTCAGCTTATCAACTCAAGTGCCATGTGAACCTGGATTAGAAATAAATCTCAGTTCCTAAACGTCTGTGTTTAGAGACAGCTCTGTATTCTTCCTTAGGACCCCATCCAAGTACATGACTCAAAAGTTGAATCAGATTGTGCCCTCAAATAAATAATTTCTAGAGTAGGCAGCACTGATGACAGGCACTGCTACATTTACAAAGCCACCTTCATACCCAAAGTAAATTCTCTGCCTTTCAGGAACATGAGCACAACGCAGTTTGCTCGTACTACTGTAAGCCAAGGCTGCACTGTCGCTGTAGTTGTTAGTACATCGAACCGCGGGTCAGCTTCAAAATGCCTCCAGGTTCCACTGTACTGCTCGTTCTTGGCTTTCCTGTCGAGGAACACAAACCCACTTTGCCCACAGAAGAGACTCAGTAATGCTAAACACACTAACACAGAAAAGGAGGAAAATCCGAAGCTGGATTCACAGTCTCACCTCTTCAACTGCCATTTCAGCAGCAAGAACATCGCTGCAAAATGAATTCCCTTTCCCACTCCTAAGCTCCCTTTTTTCCTAAAAGATTAGTCTGAGTATTTGGCTTCGATGCTCTAATGAAAGAATTCCCTTCCATGCCTTTTGTTGATATGGGAAATTTCAGCCGCCCCCCCCCCAATACTCTAGCATTGATATTAATACCTAATTTCATCACAAGATTGATATGCCATGGCTTGAGAAACATCCCTGGATCATCTTTTGAAAGAATGAAGGAAATTACATGTACCTCAGTGTAATGACCCAATGTATCACTAGGGAAGGACAAAAGAAAAGGCATTTTGAGCAGCAAAACCATGCATAGGTTCTGCTTTTAAAACAAGAACTAGCTCAGCAGCAGCTGCAGAAAGCAAAAATTTAATCAAACAACAGGCTTTTCCATTCATCTACGAGAGGAGAAAAATCCCTAAGCAGCATATGAACTTTTATGAACACATTCCTTCTCCTTCCCGAGGCAATGCCCCTTTCTTGGTGTCTCCAACAGATATACTGAGAAGCAAAAAGCACAGATGGAAGACTATTACTCTAAAGGGAGTTGTTTTGCTGAAAGAGTTGAGGAACAAATAAACACAGTGGGTTCCCCCGCTGAAGCTGTATGCTGCCTTTTGTACACTCGGACCACACAAAACCATGGACTGAAGATTTTAGCACATTTGGAAATAATTCTAATATCTCTTACTCTTTTTAAAACCAACACTGCAGCTAGTAGCAGGTGTGTGCTAAGGTGAGATCTTTGAGAAGTGGGGCCAACGTCTAGAGAGCTGAAACAACGTAAGGATACAGTGAAAAAGTAAGTTTATGGTGCTCTGTAGACTGGTGAACACAAGCTGCCTCAGACTGCAAAGACTGCAGACATTTATCAATCTTGGTGCTTAGTCTCTGCTGTAACAGCAGGCTGGGAGAAGTCAAACACTTCTTCCCTCTGCCTGAAAAGATGCCAAGAAGTCAGTTTGATTTACCGTGTAGAGTTCATTCAAGACCTTCATCAAGTCCTCCTGGAGCTGCACTCCCACTTCCTTGCTCTGCAACAAAACAGAGAAATGAAAGTTAATTGGGGAAGACGGTGAAAAGGCAGAGGAAGTGAGTATGCTCCGCATCTACAAATAATTTAGGCTCGATTAAGCACCACTATTTATGCTAGCAAATCCAGTAACTGCTCAGCCCAGAGCCACTTATGGTCAAATTGCACAAACAGTATTAATAAACTGAAACGTTATATATGCACAGTCAGAAAAGTCTTATAGTATGGAGGCAGGGAAATTTCCAGAGAATGGGGTATTTTCAACATTACAAGCCTGGAAACACATAGATTTGCCCATTTTAGCAGGGTCAAACAAGACTATAAATATAGGACAGCTTAGTATGGAAGCTGAAAAAGATGCAGGATAAGAAGGCCAAAAGGAATGATGTTCCTTTATTGAACATCATATCACAAAACAGGCAATACTTAATTTTCCTGACGTACAGCACCTCCTTGACAAAGCCAGACTCTGACGCTGCGACGGCAGCTGGCCACCACCTCCTTCATGCTCCCATCTCTCTAGGCAGTCCTGCTGCTCCTTCCCCCGACCGTGCATCTCGCTCCCAGCCCTTCGGTACTGCCTGCCAGCCCCTCCTATCCTTACGCCTTGTCCCTCGAACACACGCACATCCCAGGTTGCCAGTGCCACCCCATTCTTGAGGAAACGAGGTTGCTCAGATGGGGTCTGGCAAGGTGTTACAACTTACAGAGACAGACCCAGGAGGGAAACCTTACGGCACTGCCCGCCAGCTCTCACTTGATAAGCTTTGTGCACAGATTATTATCTATTTCCCAGATTCACTAGGGCAACAGTCTCTTTTGGATACTGGAGTGGCAATGGCTTGCTGAAGAAGCAGTGTTTGTCACAGAGGAGTTTGGAGGAGCAGGGAGATGTGCCTGACTGCAGGTCTTTTTGTCTGCTGGTGCTGCAGGAGATGCTTTCATCCAACTAGAGTTTGTGCTGACTGCATTTGAAAGGCTATACAGAGCCACAGCCTATTTTTGAGCACAGTGTTAACATCAATGTATTTATTTTTTTAGTTTTGTATGATAAAGCCAGAGTTAAAAAAAAAGCAGTTTCAGACATGCCATCCCTCCTTTGAGTCTCCATGAGATTTACCAAAAGTTTACCCTCTTCCACAAATACCACAATAGCCTGCTACCCCCTCTAGCCTCCTCCAGCAAATGTTCCTTCACTTCTGCGTTTCATCATAAAAAAAACACCACATGAACACTGAAAAAAAAACCTACTCTGACAGGGCTTGGCATGCATACATTCCCATTTCCATTCAGATTTTAAATCAATACGGGACTTATCACAATAGACAAAGCAATTTGCCTTTTTTTTTTTTTTTTTTTTTAGGCTACAAGGACTACAATACAATTTAACCATGTCAATACAAATCATTCTGTCCTGGTGGACACCTGCATTAGTGAGCTGCCGAGTTAAACCTAAGGCTATATGACTCATGAACTTGTTTCCTTCACTAAAACAGTAGAATGAAAAGGGAAAAAAAGGTGCAGATAGACACGACCGGTTGTCAAAACCAGCTGACACCCAAACTAGCCTGCAGCCGAGTGTCAGATTTTAAAAATATATTTACTTATTTAAATTCCCTGCTAGGCAACAAGCAGCCAGCACTTCCATGTTGTGTGCAGCTGGACTCAACTACTGCATGAAGAGCTGGTGCTGGCACACATTTGGCTTTACCTGAATACAGAAACAGGAACAGGTAAGCATCTGGTTTTCTAATAAAGACGCTGGAATGTCCAAAGGCGCGCATTCATAATTCCCAACCGACAGCACCTCGGTAGGCAAAGCCCTCTTTGAAGAGGCGTTTCTGCACACAAAATAGCTCGTATGCAAAGGAGGGCGAAGCAACTTCCTTAATGAGTTCAACGGTACTATTAGTCTTCACTTCAGCAGAGACAGGATTTCATGCTAAAACTGTCACTGTTCGCATTCTGAAGAGCTTCCATGAGAAAAGCTGAGAAATTCAGACACATCAAAAAGCAGATCAAGCCAGCTTTTGCTGACACACCTTGCAAAGCAAAGCAGAGGTGCAGCCACACACTCCAGCCTTGCCGGCTCCAGCTGCCACGGCACAGCCCTGCTATGCGCACAACCTTAACAAATCCCCTTTTTCTATAGCAGAAGCATAAATGATCAAGAAAAATCTCTGTATTTGTAATACAATTTACATCTTTCAGCCTACAGTTATTGAAAGAGATTAAAGCCAATAAAAGTTACAGTTAGACCCAAACAGATGTTTCCCTTCTTTGCCATTGAAGACTCCAAGAAGTGATGTTCCCAACTGTTATCCCGTTCACCTGAACGGGCTGCTGAAATGATTTCAACCTACTGTTTCAACCCTGTTCTGTGGTGCACATTATCACGCCTGATCATCCCTTCGAAATTCCAGGAAAATCCATATCCATTCTGGCAGGGAGCTGGTTATCATCCCTGCCTTTTAGCAGGCAGCCGAGATTGCCACATATTATAAAAATACCAGAGCTGTCGGGTTCAGAGTGTTATACGTGGCACCCTTTAAGGTAAAAAAAGGAAGAGGGGGAACGGGAGAGATCAATTATCAACTATTTATAAAGCCATATATTGGGCCAAAAACACAACTGAAGGGGAAAGCTCCCTCAAAAAACCCAAACTTAAGGATAATGGGCAATTATTTCTTACGTGAAGTGCGGTAGAGCCCACCACAGGAGGAAGAGGCCTTTGAGCCAACCTTGTAAGCTGGGTACCAAAATAGGAGGAAATGGGGATGGGGAGAGAAGTATAAAAAAGAGCTGCCTTTGTCAGCCATCGGACAGAATGTTTCTCTCGGTCTGGAGGAAGGGAAGGAATCGTACCAGCAGCTCCAGAGAGCGCAGGGAAAAGCTACATGGGCAAGGTCTGTCCCCAAGGTTTTTGTTGTAGTATCTCCCCCAACGGACGGAGGGATGGGAGCAGAGACACACACCGGGCGTTGTTACCTTGTCAAAACCAAAAAAACCCAACCGCAGACACTACCCAGAGGGAAAGGACGGATCCAACTCCAAGTGACACTCACTAACGGTGTCTCTGCTTGGACTGCACGGGAGCCAGCCAGCTTCAACAGCTTTGACCTTACAAAATGTTTAACTGGAAAAAATCCCAACAGTTACCAGTATTTAATGGCAGAAATCTCAGAAATTCAGTCTTAGCCCTTGCAGTGCAATCTTTAACGTTTTCAAACCCCTGTCTGTAATTTCATAGCTCTAATCATTCTGAGGTGCAGGAAAAAGATAAAGCACACCGAATTCCACTTTTTCTGAGGTTTTCTTAATAAAAGACATCCAGGTGAGTAATTGGAGAAGCCAAGGAAGAGAGCAGGCGTCTTGCCTCTCTATGCTAACATTTCTATTCACAAAAACACAGGCAGGCTTAAACACTTATTATCTAATAACTATGTTTTCTCCACATTTCCCCACTAATTAGAAAGTGCAAATGCATTTACTGCTACATGTAACAAGAATAACTTTATTCGGTTTATAGATTTTACTCATTCACTACCTACTAAGGCAGTGTTTGCCTCATTGAACCTTCACGCTTGGCACGTTAGGAGTATGTAATATCTACTTGGTCAAGCAAATTTGATAGGTTCAAGATTATTTATGCCTACAAAGTTCAGGAAAAGAAAAAGATAAAGAGGTAATGCAGACAAACCCACACTTAAACCAGCATTTCTGCCTAAGAAGTCAAGATAGCATTAAGCCGTGAGAAAAAGAACAAACATACTGATAAATTAAAAAGCAAAAAGAGAAAGATTATATAATTTAACTTTAAATTATCCTTTTCTGAATAATCGCCCCGTTCAACAGTGCTCCGTTTACTGTGTTTCTGAGATGACAGATGTTTTGTTATAGACCGTTTATGTACGTTGTGACCCATTCAGACCAGCCTGGCATCGCGCTGTCAGCCGCGCAATGGGGCACACAAGCAGAAGCATCCAAGGTCAGGTCCTTCCCATTTTCATCCGTTCCAGCCCCATGTTCCTAAACCTGCTTCCCAGGTGGCCAGATACGCTACTGGAAAAACAAGTGTCTGACACGAACGCTGACAAAGGGGAGCATCCTGCTTTTTCTGAGGAGTCTTTAATTTAGAGAACAGAAAAAAGTTGGTGATTCCCTATCTCCAAGAGTTTGCAGAAACAAGATCTACATTTTTTCCATCTCTGAAAGCAGAAAAAAAGCTGAAGCTGCTGCTCATCACTGCAGTGATATGGGTCACAAAGATTTTATCACTGCCTTTTTCTCAACATTGGAGATGATTAATGAAAGTGACTGGCTGGTCTGTTTTAAATGCCCTGAGCACTGAACTTGTCACACAGAAGGAGCTTTTCAGCAGCATGCTTCACTGTGCTGGTTAAACGGCCTGGACTGGACCAATCATCTGCCTTTCACCCAGCTCTTTTCAGGCCATTTGCTTATTTCTTGCATAAAATTGCTCATTCACTGTACAAACTGCTGAAGCATCAATTATGTGAAATAGATTAAAATGAATATTTTAATGCATATTCAGGTTGAAGAAGAAAAGAAGTAGTGTAAGTGCCAAATTGTCAAAACACAAAACTCTTTGTGCTTCCAAACGAGCTCTAAAGAAAGAAACTGCCAGATTGCTGGACTGGAAAAAACTTACATTAAGATGAAGGTAAGACAGATCACAGGTGTCATGAAAACAAGAGCTATGCAATGAACACTGTTAATTTAATGCTGCTCCCTGTACCGATTCCACCCCCCAAAAAAAAAAAAAAAAAAAAAAAGGTTTAGAAGAAAAAAGCTGGGCTGGCTGACCCTGATAAATGAAAATACATGGGAGGATGCAGAATGGTTAGCTTGGGAAAGTCAAAAGAAAATGCCTTAGACATTAGCAAAAAAAGTTGTTACTCAAGTGCTGTAGAGGGTGGTGGACCTGATGCACGGAGAACTTTTCTGAGGTGCCATGGAGTTCAAAGTGCATCCAAATTAAAGGCTGCTGATGGTAACCGTTGCCATACGGGCATAAGAGATTTCAAGATCATGCTAGAATGTGGTGTGGAATTATGAGTGAAATGCACGCCAAGGAAAAATGACAGCATAGTCTCGGCAGTTGCAAATGTCTTCAGGTATCGATTTCTATTTCGACATCAAATTCTGTATAGTGTTTTTCAAAGGCAGACAGAGTTTAGAATGATTCATTTTGTAAATAATCTACCAGGAAAAAGCAATAAGTAAAAGCAAAAGAAAATCTGATAAATTTTATTGTTATCTATTCCTGGCTGTACCTGCAACTAGAGTCTACCCGTACATCCCTTAAAAAGCCTGAGGAAGGGCTTGTGCAATGAAATCTAATCTAACTGGCTCCAATAATAAACTGTATGTGCATGTGGGGAGGGGGTGTCCCCACAAACCTTGTCTCCTTTTTATCCCCTCAGGGCTAAACAATTGTCCTCTTGATCTGGGAGATTATATGGTTCGATATGCATCATTAATGCCCTTGGAAGGTGGCACAGCATGGGGGCCCACCGCACGCCTGAGGCTGGGGAAGGGGGAGAGCAGGGCGCCAGCACAACCTCACCTGTGCTGCTGCAGAGGTACGCGCTGATCCGTGATAAACACGGGCTTCCTTTTCTCTGCAAGTCACGAGTAATTATCAACAGCACCCAAGAGAACAAGAAAGTTATTTCAGCAAGGTGACAATAGTACCTGTTGCCCGGGAGTGCTAACTTGCAACCTCAACACTTTTCTCGCAAGCTTTCTGAAGCCTTTGCTTCAGCCCAAAACAAGAAAGCAAAAGAAGCTGCCCTAAGCGTGCGTGCGTGCACACGCATACACATACACGCTCACACATGCACACATACTCCTTTGTTACAACTGGGTGTATATGCACCATGTGCAGAGCTGTAGGTTGCTGCCACCCCTCGCTGGAACATAAATTCCCAGCACGCTGTGCCAGCTTCTCAACGGCCTCTTTGTTCCAGCCCTCCTCCCCTCCACCTCCCCTCTAATTTAATCAAGATGTTTTTGGGATCTACTGCAGCACTCGCTTGGCTGTTCCGCATTCCACCAAACATTAACGACTTCAGCTTCAAAATATTTAGGGGGGATAATAAATACGAGAGCTAAGGAATGCTGTCAACATTTTATGTCCCGGATCTCAAGCCTCAGTAACGTAGTTCCAAATCTGATAGAAAGACGGTACGGCTTCAAAACAAACACACCGTGAAGTTCATAAGATGCTTTCTGTATAAACTCAACAACAGCAAGGAAGCACTCAGAAACCATTGGTGGGTGAATGCGTAACACACTGAGATAAGAAAATTTATCTAACACATTGCCTAAAATTATGTCAGCCAGCAACAGAGCTGGAACTGGAACCCGAATCTGCTGATTCTGAAAACCGCTCTCCAACAAGACCATTTCTCTGCATCTTTTAAAACAGAATAATTAAATGCACAAAGGTGGAAAACAAACATTAAATGTTCTAATGTTTTTTGACTCGACAGTGGGAGCTGGGAGGCAAGTGGATTGAGTTCTTGCTCAGACCAGTGAGGAAAACTGCAGAAGTGCAAGAACCTTTTTATTCCTGGCTAAATCAAGGTTACAATACTGGGTATTTATTATGCACTAGTTAACATCTACTTACGAAGTTTGTTAAAGAGAAGGCTTGCCAGGTAAAATTTTCCAAGATCATACGTGTAGCACTTAAAGAGAATTTGCTAATTAAAGTTCAGAATTCTTTATAGGCAGATTCTTGATAATGTTCTTTTTTTTTAAACAGGCCTGCCTTTAGTTCATTTGCATGCAGTAGCAAATACGAATTACCACCTTCATGTTCTCATCTAAACAATCTAAACTAGCTTCACTGCATAGAAGTACTCCATCGTCACCATTGGTCCAATCCATTTGTTATAAATGTACCCCTTATTTTACAAGGACGCGCTCTCAATGAAGCCTGGAACCCACCTGAAGCCTGTGCAAGTTTTAGGCAAGTTTCTCCCACAAATTTTATCCATAAAGTGCTTGGTCAATATCACATGGCCCTATAGAACAGGAATTCTGTAAAACAACTTATAAAGCTTCAAGCTCTCCAGAATTTAAAGAAAAGCTGGGAAAACAAAATCTATGTCATACAATATACACACATATTTTGGGTGATAGATCATGAGTTTCCAGTTTAATGATCCATTATGCATCGGTCAGTCATATTTAAAGTACAGTTGTATTATCCAGCTTTCTCCACCATTTCACTCGTGATTTGTTTCACTGCTATGTCAGTAATAAGGAATTTTCCTTATTACAGCGGAATACTGTACTCTGAAAAGCCATTCCTACATGAAACCACGTCACACCGCTGCCTGCCATACTCCGGGCTGAGTTGCTCCTGAACTACCCGCCTCCCTTTTTCTCCCCCCCCCCCTTTTTTTTTTGAGAATTCTGTGCTGATCCTATTGAATCTTGGGCTTCAGGCACTTAGTCCCAACAAACCAAGCAACTTTATGGCTGAGAGCATTCATTCTTGTTGAGAAACCAGCTACATTTGCCCTCATTGAACAAGCCACACATGAAACGGGCTTCAGAAGATGGCAAGACCTACCAGCAAGTGGTGAAGTCCTGTAAAATATTGGAAGTAATGTTCTGTAATTCTGCTCACAGTTTTAATGCTCTGCAGGACAGCTTTGTGCTGCTGACTTCCCCCAATACGCTTTTTCAAACTGCTGTGATTTATCTCTAGGAAAAACTGACTGGAGGGCTCAGAGTCAGATGAATGACCTGAGTGTAAAAGGGCTGTTACCTTGTTCCTGGCTGACCTAAATTCACACTGCAGCGAAAAAAGAGACGAGCATACTGGTGTAGGGAAAGACAACAAAAGCATACAGGAAATGAGAAAATACAATAACAATGGACTACTTTCACACATTAGAAAGGGCCGAATGCATCATGTTCCTTGCCCAATCTATCTTCAGAAGTGACATTTTTAGCCTGTAACATATGTAGTAAAATTACTCCAGCCATAGCCTTTGGTACTCAGTACATCACCCTGGGCAATAGGCTCTGATCGCATCATTATATCTGACCGGGTACAAAGTGTTAGCAGCGTAAAAGAAACCACCCACTCCAGTTACAGGTGGGGGGAATCAAATCTCTTAACTCAGAAGCAGATTTACGTACTACTAACTCAGATAAAAGCACCACACAGATTATTTCACTCCCTCTCCCTTCCCCCATTCCACTTGTTCTAAAAATAAGCAGGTAGGAAAAGCAGGAGATTTTGTTCCCGCAATGAGAAATCAGAAAGGATCATTTCACGACAGGCCTCTGTGTCCTTTAACTTTTGGGAAGACAGAAGAACTCAACTTTACTATTGCCTAAGGCAGAGGAAGACGTGGTGGGTAAGGATGCAAGCGTGAGAGCAGGGATATAGCACGCGCTTACCAACTGCACCTCAGTGGCAGTTTTACTTACGGCATTTGTATATTTACGTCTTCACACTGTTACGGAGAAATACTTTTACAAATGCCCAGCATTTTGGCCAGTGCATTTCTTTCATGTGCGTGGCCTTTACACATATGGTGTATTCTAAGACTCTTCATATTCTGGTACCAATGCAGTCATGAGCCATACTGCAGCTGTAAAGTAGGTCATCTTAAGCACAGACCCCTTAAGAGAATTAATAATTCTTCTCCCTTGATTACTGCAAGGCTTTTCACCAACTCATCGTGGATTTTTCATTTCACATCAAACACTGTGCAGTGTACTAGGAGATAAACTGTTTTTTTTTCCCATGATCAAAGGTATTAAACAGGAAGCAAATTTCAAATCCTCAGTTTTGTTTTCTTCATTCCTTACAGGGTTTTCTCCCCATAAATATCATAACTGAACGTGGTACAATAGCAAAAAGGAATGCTACGCTCTCAAAGCAAGATCTGTAGAGCAACTGCCCCTCCCTGTCCCCACTAATCTGTACCGAGAGGACTCGTCTACCTGAACAAGCCAGAAAGCGGGGCAGGACAGGGTTACTGCTCCGAGCACCTCCAGCAAGCCTCCCGGTTAATACCGCTGCAAGGAGCCCCAAGTTAAAAATAGAGCAGAAGATGTATGTTTTAAATGCGGTAGGACCAACGCCGCATGAAAGGCACACATAACAGCAAGGCAGGCAAATGCTGAGAAGGTACCTGGCTCTGTTTAGAGGCACAGCTCTAGAAAGCAGCCGATAACAGCCACTGCCTGTGCTGAGGCCCCTCTAGACACAGGAACTTATGCATATGCAGAATAAACCTGCCTTTCTGCCTATTAACGCTTTTCAATTACTTCACAATTTTGTTATGTAAAAATATGTCAAGTTGAAAAAAAAAAATCAGTTTGTTCAGGAACTACTCAAAGTGACCAAGGTTTCCACAGTCCATTCTTTTAAGAAGGTAGAATTTTTTTCTATTGAATTTGAACAAGAGCTATTGGTCTGCTTCTAGGGAAATCTCAAGGAGACAACAGGAAAGGAGTGATTAAAGATACCAAATTAAAGATACTGCTTCTCAAAAGGCTACCCATGTGTTTAAAATACCAAGGGATCTCACTAAAAAGATACGTCCGTACGCAAGAAAACCAAATACCCACACCAGAAACAGAAAAGTTGCACCATGCAGACAAATCAAGGGCCGCATGAAAACAAGAGGGTGACGGGTGGGCAGAGTGAAAAGGGAGAAAAGGGGAAATCAAAAGGGGAATCAGCTCAAATGGAAGAATATTTTGAATACACGTATACGAATATATAAATCGAAGGTCCGCGCTGAAGGAGGATAAGCAGGAAGAAATCAAAGGAGTGCTCTCTGCAGAAGTAGGTGGAGGAATGAAAAGGAGCATGCCCGAGAACAGGTGCCGACATCAAAGCAGGACGGTCTTCCAGGAGAGGGAGAGGTGACCAGAATAGCAATGCTGGGTGGCACACGGGCTTTAAACTTCAACCTTGTATGAAACCCAGGGCTAAATCATTAACTGCTGGACAAATAAAAAAATATCACCTCCTTCCCAAGCTGTAACAATTTGTTATTAAGACAATCCCAGCAGTTCCCCCCCCAGTTTTATTTGCTCGAGAGAACGGTTATTTATTTCACCATTTATCTTCCTTTTCTTCTGTAGCAGTGCCGAATTGCACTGACACCATTCCTGGGGCCAGCGGCACCGCTGAAGCCAAACACCAGATCCCCACTGACACCAATGGGATTCATCTGCCAGACTGTTCGAGCAGCAAGCCCCTTATTGACAACATCTTTTACTGAAACGTAAAAGTGTTTCCTCAGGAGAAACCAAAACAAAGGAGACGGAAAGAGTACAGTGTTCAAAGAATGCCTACACCTTAGGTTGCGTGTTTCCAATAAGATATAAAACCGCGTATGGTGCGAACAGCCCAGCGCTCAGACACGTAAAGGTTTTGCAGGGAGAGCTAACCGAGGAAGTAAACAAATCCGAGAGGCAGGAAGAAACGGGGCTGACACACATTGTACATCCAGCACCACTTCAGTGCTGCCTTTGGCAGCAAACACAGCTTCTCTTATCAGCAAAGATACCTTTGAAGTGGCTGGCAAGCTTCCATCTAACACTCAAACAAATAAGACCCTCCACATCGTAACACAGCCCTGGAGAGGGATCTCTCCTCATAAGACAAGAACAGAAAAACGGCATGAGACAAAGCCACAGACCGTGCAGGCTTCCCATGACACTGCGAATCCAAACACTGCAAACATAAACCCCCTGAAAACCTGTGTGCAATGCAGGCACCACCACTGGAATTTCAGAAGTTCACTGATTCAAGACAGACCCGTCCAAGCTCGACCATCAGCAGTGCTGTGCCCTTCGTATAACTGGTCTGTGTGGTCCAAGAGTGAACGCACGAGAATCTGTCTCAGCCTGAGGATTCTCCACCGCAGTTGCTGGAAGGGACAAACCCCACGTTGTCACCGCTACAGATGCTCTTCCAGACAGAGACCTGGTTTGCCCACCTCGTGCTCCGTGCTGCTCCGGCTGCAACACAGCCAGCTCCCATCCCGCTTCCCTCCGCATCTCCGCTGCCCTTGAGGATGTGTTTCCTTCCCAGCGCAGACCTTATCACACCCGCCCAGGGCCTCTGCAGCCTTAAGGCTGGATTACAGCATCATGCTGTACTTAGATGTCTCTCATCTGAAAAAGCTCACCACTTCAGACAGTGCAAGATACGGCAACTCAAGAGCTTAGCCACAAAAGAGATCTTAAGCACATCTTTTTTACCCTGTCTGTCCTTCCTAGCTCACCTGCTCAATCCCAACACAATACAAAGCACTGATTCGAGAAAGCCCTAAATTATCAATGGCCCAAGAAAAGGATCTCATGCCTCAGGATTTTATTTCAACTGCCCTCAGCAAACAAGGATCTCTGTACTACTCTCCTCTCCATGTTTCACAGCGTTATTTACAAGCCCGTGAGTAGTTCCTAAACGTAAGTTACTACAGCACCTGCAATCAGCCAGACACGTGTATAACTTTTTTAGAAGGTATTTTCCAAACAGAACTGTAAAAAGTAACATTCCTCTGACTTTCAAAAAATGAAGTGTCCTTGTTTTTAACACAGATGCCCTGCGTAGCATGAGACAAGGACAGAGAGCTCCCAAACCAACAAGTTTGGCAGCACAATTCCAACAGCTACAACGTCCATTGGAAAATGGTAAAAACCAAGCTCGTGTTAAGCCAAACCTGAGCGCCCTACCAGCATCACAGCTAAGGCTCTTCCTCGTGCAGGCTGCATCTCCTTAAACTGCAGCACATTTTACCTTCACTATACCACATGCGTTAGACCAGACAGGAGGTAGTGTAGAAGCAGTGAATGAGCTGGAATGACCACATGGCACAAGAGAGGCAGGAAACTCAGGTCTCAGAAGTAATACAGCCAGTTATTTCACTGACGTAGCCTGGCTAATTAGATCTGTGGAGAAGCTACAAAAATTTGCTGAGAAAATTAGCACGACACTAATGCAGCTATGACGTTCAGAGCTTGTTCACATTTGGTTTTCGATTGGGACCTCCACATCTGCCTTCCACAGCTTCATGGGAAGTTTTGCACCATGGCACAGCAGCATTATTTTCCACATAGCTCCTGTATAAACTACGTCTGTTTCAATACTGCTAAAAAGTGCTGGGTTTTCTGACCTGTCACATACTATGGTAGCTCTTTTCTATTAAACAAAATGGGAAAGGATGTCTCAAAGGTTTAAAAAAAAAAGGATTGGAGCAGCTAAGGCGAGAGGGAGGAGAATGTACTTTTAGGTTTCTCATCAATATGACTAATTTCCCTTTAGGCTAGCATGGTTTTAACTTCCGGTTAGAGGCACAAAAACACATGCCACTCCTAAATATCTTGCTAAGTCACCTAATTATTCTCCTTCAATACCTACAGATACTGACCAGAAAGGCACCCTGGTTTTGCCAGCAACTTGCTGAGCAACCCTGGATAAGTGACTTCCTTCATCCACTTGTCCCTGTTTTTTCATCCAGGGAAAGGTACCATTTGTCTGCTTACGATCCAGAGATCGTCTGAAGATTGTTTGTACTGCTCTTGGGATATACTGAGTGCTACAAGCATGCTACGTCGGAGTTTTAGAAGTGGATAGCATTTTTTAAAATCCATGGAATATAAAGCTGATTTGCAATATTTTAACCACGCACCACATCTGTTTTCTAGCCTACAGTAGCTTTTGTACCAATTCACATGGCTGCTTGCAGCTCAGGAAGGCAGGAGATTCTAGTGAAAAAGCACAAGTAGCAGCAGATCCAAGTTTAGCCAAATTTCTCTGTTTATCAGCTGCTATCTTACTCAACTATGTGATGCTCTAGATAAGACAGGATGCAATTTTTGTTTTTAACCACCCAGCACAAGTGGAATAGTAATCTAATACCCGTTTTGGCCTTCAGCCAATTTGGTATGCCTAGCAAACAGTCGGACAAGTACTTGGAATTTAGTAACAAGTGCCTTTTGTTTGCACAAATTAATATGGAGTTTGCATTTGTCTGTGAGAAAGAAACCAGAGGGGTTACTTTGTTGCTGGTCAGTTATTTGTTTGTTTTTATTCAAGTCCTACTGCCCAAAATAAAATAAAAACAGAGCAAAACCATGCTTATACAAGGGGCTGAAACTTAAGATGCCAGATTCCAGCCAAACTGGGATAATATCAATTTCCATGTACTACTTTGCCGAGGTATTTTCTCAGCCACCTTCCTCAAGCACAGCCCTTGCTGAAATTCAGTGGGGAGATTACTTATCCTCTGGAAGGATTAGAGGAATTGAAGAGTAACTGCCATTCAGTAATCCCATGTAAGTATCTAATGAACCATAATGTAATTACCAGAAAGTTTTAAAAGGTCAAAAAGGCCTTCGTGCGGCGGTACTTGAAAAAGAGAAGGTTCCTCCTCTGCTTGGGTAACGTCTCAAAGAAAGAAGTACAAGAGAAACACTGTAATGCTTAAACGCATTTTTCACACTCCGTTGCTATCCATTAAAAACTCAAGAAATACGCAGAGGACAAGGAACACAAGAGTGCACTTGCACTTATTTTCATTCTCCTTATAGAAATGAGTTGCCAACACACACGAATACCTGCTGTAAAAGAGCAAACGCCTCCTGCTCTCCAGGTAACACACAACAAGACGCTGCTCCTTCAACTTCATCTTGACATGAAATACCCCATTCAATATCGAGCATTGCTCATTTTCTAGCACTCTAAATGGACTGCATTATATAGACTCTCCCTATCAGTTAAAGCAATATAGAGGTGTTAAGAAATATCTGAACACTATTTCCTCAAGTCATTTCAAAAGACTGTCAAGACCAGAGTGAAAAGCCAACGAGGCCTCCAATTACTGCTGACTGCACCCAAACAGATTTTAATTTTAAAGTCACACACTACTCACATGACTTTAATATAAAAATTGACACCATTGAAGGCAAAAAGACAGACATGAAAGTACACTAGGAGGTTTTTGTTTATCAAAAGTGTTCCCCTTCCTTTTCTCTCAGAGGCAGTGTGATTTAGGATGAGTCTCCACAGAAGCATTCTTCAGAAAGCTCGAGTCCTTCTGCAACCCCCTTCTGTAGGCCTTGCAATAGTAGAAATAACTCTCCCCGATCATGACACATTGCAAGGGGGTGGGGAGCGGGGGAAGAGAAACTGCTTTCAAACTTAGAATTGTGATGTTTTTAACATGTTAACTAGCAGATGTTACAGCCATTGACAAACCTCTGAAGAGACTAGGCATTACCATTTAACAGAGTTTCAAAGCTTCCATATCGTGTTTCTTCAACTGGAAGAACAGATTCTTAATAGAAAAATACCCTCCCACACTGTCCCACCTTTTTTTCCAGGTGGAAATCAAGGGGAGAAAAAGGAGACAAGGCTAGCAAGAGACCTCGGCTGCATTTTTCTCCTTTTTCCAGAGAAGGACAATACATCCTTTTATTATCTGGCATAGTAGGAATTCTCCCTAATATTTCTTTTAACAGTAGTTTCTCCTCTGCGGCGGATATAAATTTGTATTTGGAGAGTTGTTCTTGATCGTATACAGAATTGAAGACCTGGAGGGTTTCTGCTTATTTAATAAAAAGTTTCAAAATGCATGCAAAACTGCGGGCAGGTTAAGAGGAAAAAACATGGCCTGAATTTAGACCAACAAATCTCAACTGATCGCTCTCAGGAAAATCCCAAAATACTAGAACAAGAAAATAACTAAAGAAATCAGAGCTAAGACAAGCACAGTTATCCACAAAGAGGAAAAAAAAAACCCCAACATGTGTTGGGCACAGTCAACAATAAATTGATCCACCAGAAGTAATAACTAAAACTTTGTATTTCAGAAAGGCCAAAAAAGATACATGCGTTGTAGCACTCAGTTACCTTCTTGAACAGGCGCCCCGAATCTTCGCTGACCTGGACAAAGCGCGGGATGATGTTGTTGAGATAGATGTCACTGAGGGTGGTGTGATCCCTGCTCTCCCGCTTCACTTGATTTAGCAGGAGATTCCAGCAATTGACTGGTGATAGCACATTCTGATCCTTCCTATAAAGGACACAAAATAGAAACAAGAATTGGATAGGACTTTACCTAGTGGACAAAATGATTCTCTTCACGATGTTCTGTATCTATAAACACTAGAAACCCAGCTACGGGATGTATGGATTTGCTGAGGGAGAGGAGAGACGAAGAAGGCTATAAAATGGCTATTGCATGTACAGAAAATACGCCCTCAATTACACACGACTACATTCACATGGCCATGGGCTTTTGTCCCCCAGCAAACAGATTGGGCAAATGCAAGCTACAGTATGCCAAATGTAGGCTCTGATTTTTTCTTTTGAGTCCCAGATTTTGTGCATAAATTACAGTGCCTGAGGGAGAGCGATGGCTCCAGTGTCTGACAATAGGTTTCACAGCGCTGTCTCAGGCATTTGTGACAACCACAATAAAAAGGTTTCAAGCATCCACTTAGCTAAATAGCATCTGCATAAGAAACAAAATGTTATGTTTCATGTACAAAAACAATTATGTGCAAGCATCTATATCTGTCCTGAGCAAAAGAGAAAGCAACATTCATTAAAAGACACAGAGATGTGGTGCTTGGGGACATGGTTTAGTGGTGGACTTGGCAGTGCTGGGTTAACGGTTGGACTCTATGATCCTAAAGGTCTTCTCCAACCTAAACGATGATTCTAACATTCATACAAGCAGCTTTATTTTCTCATCTTTGAACTTTCCCCACCTTATTATGGCCGATTCACTCTGCACCCGGCAAATAAGCAATACAAAGGGCAAAAGGGGAGATGAGAGGAACCTCAGTTTATTTGGATCAACACCTCATCTACTGAAAGGAGTAAGTCATGTCTTAAGGCCCCATTACATACTAGATGAAAGCAAGGACGCTAGCAGTGATTTTGCACAGTCCTCCAGCAGCCCCGCAGCAGTGTTTGGAACTGGCAGATCTAGGTGTAGTCTCAACTACATCATTTACTTTTCTCTAGTTCTGTTTATCATTTGTTTACAGTACAATAACATTTATTTAGAAAAAAAGTAAGTCAGAGCTCTGGCAGAAAGCCAAAGCTCTCCTGATTACTGTACACGATTGTATCAGATTTCTTTCCTCTTAAAAGAAATGTGGTTTAATTTCCATTGAAAAAGTGAAAATTCTGCAATTAAAAGGGCAGCAATCTGCTGCAAGAAACATCTGACGTTGTGAAAATGTGAAAATTAAGCCACAGCAGACTGTCATTACCCTTCTCATGACATCAACAGTTGGATGTGTAGTACAATATGGATAATTTTAGATAAAGAAGAATAGTTTCAGAACAGCTGATCTTGATGCTTTATTTCTTTTCCTTAAAATGAAAAGCTCAGGAAATGACTGCAGCTTGTGATCTGGACTGCTTCAAGGTTTGGAGCATGCGCGCGCGCGTGTGTGTGTGCATAGTGGGAGGGGGTATAAAAAGGATTCTGGGCTTTTGTTTCTCCTGGTGTTTCAAGTAAAAATAAATAGAAAATAAAATGTGAGAAGGCATAGATTTTACTTAGAGACAATATTTTCCTTCATCCTCTAGTGTCCTGTATTGCAGATACTACTGATGTACAAAACCAGATGGAATGATCAAAATGCAGAACTGTACAAGGTTGAAAATGCCAGATGTTAAGCTATATAAATCAAAGAGTTGCCCCCCGATCTGCAATCAGTGTTTGCAGCACACCGTTTGTTTTGTTAATATGTCAGAGAGCTAATTAGTAACTGTGAGACCCGGCTAATAGAATTGTGAGTCTACGGGTACTGATCACGCTGCAGCCGTGAAAGGCGGCCTCGAAGGGCACACGCGCAGAGAAGGAGCTGTATGCTCTGACTCCCGCTGAAACAGAGACAAAAGCTGCCACCACATGAGAAGGTAATATACATGTTAAGGGGGTTTTCTGTTTAGGTAAGACAAGCAGCAACACCCAGCTTTCCTCTGCTAATGAGAGGGCACGAAGAGGAAAGGCATCTTGAGAAAGAGCTCCTCCAAGAAGCAGCGCTGGGTCGGAGGTGTACACACCATCTCTACCAACAGACAAACTGTGGCTCAGGCAGAAGACAGAAAGCAAATTAAATAAGATAGTATTGTGGGTGGTTGTAAAGAGAAGTTTATGAAGGACAGTATTAAAAGATGTTAAAAGTTGATTTGCTCCTTTGCACCAATGATATAAGAGTACTTTACACACTGACTTAGTATTTGCCCTCTAAAGCTGGAAGAGCTACAGCAAGTGAATATTAATTAACTACCACAAAAAGTTTGGGAATGAAACTTAGGACAAAAAGCTCAGACTCTCCACCAGCTGATCTTGTTCTCGCTGTTTGAAACCCTGCCTCAAAACCCTTAACAGCCTGTTACTGCTTCATCACCTAGCTGCTTCACTCTTTTCCTAAGACCAGTGCAGCCGCAGATCTCCTCTAAGCAGCCAGAAGAAGTCCAGCTGCGTGCAGCCTGCTAACTTGCCTTCTCAGGCTTTGCACCATTCATCTGCACGACCTGCCAAGCCAGAAACTCAGCTGTTTTGATCCTTAATATCTCCCACTGCATCCTCCATCTCGTTACAAATTTTTGCTATCTGCTCTGCTAAGAGCACCCGGCTGTCCATGGATACCCCCACCAAGTCCAACCCCACCTTGAGCAGCCTGGAAGAGCTGTGAGCAGCAAGGACCAAGGGTTACGACTACAGACAAGAGTACATGCAAGGGACCAGAGAGCAGCACCGTGCGAGCGCTTTGCTTTCCAAAGAAAACTGAAACACCAAATGGGAACCAGAAGAGATGCAATAGTTAACTGGACAATTCCCAGCTGTCCAGGCTGCCCTACCGCAACACCCGAAGCTATTCTAAGGCAGCACATAGCACAAATACCAAGAGCCCATGAAAAGCATGGTGAGTAAAATTGCTGGTGTCTAATGGCGCCAGATGGGTTGTTGACACGCTCCGTGTGGTTAGACATGAAAGGCCATCCTGCAGGAAAAAATAATCACAACCCCACATGCTTCCAATCCGCGACCGGGATTGTCACCTTCGGGTCTGCGCAGTGAGCGCCGCACCCTGAGCTCAACCTCATGCAACTGCAGCTCTGCGCGCTTCAAGATTTTTCGTTTAAATTCCTGTAATTTCTTGGTGTCTGTTGGTTTCACTAACCCCTTCGCTTCAGTACCTTGTTAAAATGGTCTGTCTTGCTCTTGTACAGGTTCAATGTTTTCGTGGCCAGGTTTTTACAGGAAGCGAGACAAAAACTCTCCTTCATTATTTGCTAGTGACAATTTTCCTAGCACTGGCAAAAAGCAGATAAAGGCAGGCCTTAAGACAGAAATGAAGCAGAAAAGGGAAGGCAGTTACTTGCTTAAAACCTTCCAAGGAGCCTTTAAAACTACACACACATTAACTGTTAAAGCACCTCTAAAACGCAGCATTTTCTGGGGTGGAACATGGCAACAGTTTTCACAACACAGAGCAGAAGTTATACAACTGTTTACAACAGACCCTTTTCTATCATAACCACAAGCAGATGGCAGAGAAGCAAATTGCAATTTTCATTAACCATTTCAATTCTCAAAGGAGCTGGCAAATACACTCTGCTTCCAGTTTCATGTCACCACAGAGGAGGGATGAAAAAGGGAAGAAAAATATGCAATAGGGACCGCTGGGTATAATTGAGAGTGAGCTCGATTTCCACAGATTCTGCAGAATGACTGGAGTCAGTATTCACCCTTACGAAGTAAAATTCATGAGATCAACCCAAAACTTTAGGACCTAGATACGAACTTTCCCAAAGTGCTGGCGATTTCACATTCACAGCAACTGTTTGACTCAAACTTCCCCCGCAAGGGGAGGAGGAGGAGGAGGAAGAACATGCCAAGATCCAGGTTTATTTCAAGCACTATTTATACTCATTTAAAGATCGTGTGATGATAGTGAATCTGGAGAGTTTATTTAGGTTAGCCTAAATTACACCAGATCACAGCAATCAGGGGTGTTTGGGAGCAGGAAGAGGAAGTCGTGCACAGATTTTCAAGGAACCACAAAGTATGAAGCTCTGTGGTTTCTCGGGTGTTATCTTGATTGGGTCCTGTGCAACTTCCACTTCAAAGGTTTCAGTCGGTCTCAAAAGATCAGAAGGGAAGATTGAGTCCCAAGTATCTGAAAAGTCTTAATTAAATTACTCATTCATACGAGGAACTCGCAGACAATCCAAGATTTAGCTGCTTTAAGGCAAGCAGGGGAGAGCGACAAAAGCCAGCGACACTTAATTGGGCATTGCAAGGTAACCCCGTTCAGAGCAACGCCAGAAAAATTATCTTAAAAAACAACCTCCCCCCCCAAGATTAAAAACAAAATAAACAAAAAAAACCCCACACCCACAAACCAGGAATAGGAATATTGGGTTTCCGTAAGTAGCACAAGATGAAGGAATGAGTCAGATGAGAAAGAAAATATTACTAAACAAAAAGAGAGAAACATTTAAATTGAAGTAGACATGTCACATCATCCATGTGAAGAGAAAACTTCTCTGACCACCCTTCCTTCAAACTGAGGTTTTTAAAGCAAGTGTCCTGGTGGTACATACAAAAACTGAAGTTTCCTGTTCCACCTCCCTGCCCCCCCCAGATATTGAGGATCTGTTTCCTAGAGGTGTGCAACAGACATTTCCAGACCCGGTACGTCCCGAAATAGTGATCAACATCCTGGGAAACAAGAAACTGATTTACTTCTCACTCTGCGAAGTAACCTGCACGCACTACCTTTCCCATCTCAACAGTGACCCGTGGGCTCAGGTCTCTGAGCTCTACAGGCTGCACACCCTGCAGTACTGACCTCACGCCCAGCTCACCCGAACTACCTGCTAGTATTAGATATGAGGTGAAGGGAGAGATGAAAAAGTTATTTTCAGATCTGTGCGACTGTCAAGTCCACCCTGCAAACCCTCAGAGCTAGAGCTAGACCAAGCGCTGGAGCAGAGACCTAATTGTTTCTGTATATACTTTTTCAAACCTGTCTGAATTTTGCCCTCTGCAGTACGCTCCGTAAGAGTAGCTACAACCATACCAACCAACGCAGTGTGATACTGGAATCGCTGATATGATGAAAGACACCACAGAGATCCTCTCTGGGGTTTTACATCAATTTTCGCTGGTCATGTATCCCTAGCTCTCTGGGTTCAATGAGGCCACTGAATAAATGAATGCTTCATGCTTAGAAAAATCTTCCAAATGTTGTTATTTGAAAGACTCAGGAAAAAAAAAATCTTCAGGACTCAGCTCCATCAAAAAGAATCACAGGTCAAAATAGCCTATGACAATATTTATCAATCAGAATAACAACAACAACGATGTAACTGAAGTCCATGTGACCCAAATGCTTTTGGCGATACCTCCCTCACAGCCCGTATCATCTCTCCTTTAAGGAAATCATTTCACTTTTAAGAAGACTAAAGTTGAAGTTCTCTGCAAGCTGCTCAATCAAATCAACGTTTGATTTCCCCTTAAAGTCTTCCTGACACAGCTCAGTGCTAACTGCAGATTTTGAGAATTAGAAGCATGGACATACACGCTGCTCCCTGCCCTTCTCTTCCAAAAGATTCCAGTTACGAACATCTGTTGTTTACAAGGGCTCAGCCTGAAGGTTGCCACACTTATTCTGCATCTTCTACTTCAAGGCAAAGGTTGTCAGAAAGCCATCTGAACTTCATGCTGGGATATCCTGGACATTTAGCTCTCCAGCTGACAACTGCTACTCAGCATCCTACTTCCAAAGATTATCTTGATTTAAAATATGGCCTTAAAATAGGCATTGTCTTTTCTTCTTTTTTTCTCCCCCCTCCCCCCCCCCCCCCACCTTTTCCATTTTGTCCCTTGAAAGGAATCACTCAAGGTTTGCCATGGTTTTTATATTGTTAACTGATTATTTGAATAGGCAGATGCCTTTAGGACAAAATCACATGAAATAGGAGAACTGAAGTCTGGAGTTAAAGATCCCAGGGTTTCACTGCAGCGGGACAGAGCCCTCCTCTGAGGACGGAAGTCAGACCCACACCCAGCGCTGCTGCCTGCAGGGACCCCCGAGACCCAACAGGCAGGACGGACGCCAGCTGAGATGGATGCTCTGATTTATACCAGAGACCTTTAGTTAGGCAGATCTTTAGGGAGCGACGACTATACCAAACTTGTGACCAACAAGCTCTTGCAACAACTGGAGTTATACGACTTGGGCTGTGAAACACGTTTTTTGTGCTCTAGTCCTTACATCTTGTGCGAGGATATTTACCAACAGGTACTGAAGAAGCCTTACCAAATATATACCTTTTATATGACTATTCTCTTTAATAGTCTGTTCTAATTGAAAAAACATTTTCGAAAGAGAATAGGCAAAGTGAGGTCTAACAGCCATGGTAGAGTAGTTAAAAGCAAGTAAAACCTGGGATATATCCAACTGTCATCAACTCATATGTCACCTTGGCTAAAGCAATCTGTTCCCCTTCTTCGAAGATATAAAATGAGAATAACATACACCTACCTCTGTAAATCATTTTAAGATGCTCCAGTGAAGCTAGCTTCAAACTGTGCAATGTGCAAGCACCCTTTAAGTCCATCACAGCTATACATGGTTTGCTGTCAAGACCCAACCACCTACATTTCAAAACCCATATGGAAAACGTAGCCACCTGATCAGCTTACCCTCTGATGCAGCCACATCTAAGAAAAATAAACCCCATGCAACGCATTTGTTAGAAACCCAACGCAAGCCTGCACTTTGCATTGCTCATTCCTTTAAGCGTGTGCTTTTACCAGCTTGGAGATGGATGGTGGAAGAAGCCACACAATCCAATTTCAAGGGTCAGAATGAAGCCTCCTGCCCTTGACAGCATTCCCTTAAATGAACACATTCGGAACAACTTGGCAATTACATAATAGCTTTTGAGTATGAAAGCACATGCAAATTACAGGGTTACTGCCTGACAGATTTCCTCCTTGACAGTGTGTTATGAGATCTAAAAACGGCAAGTGACGTGGTAAGCAGTAACTGAATGATATGGTACCTTCCGACATAATTATCATGTTATCGAAAAAACATGCTATTACTGTATATTTATAGGGTCACAGCCAGGCAATTACAGAGTAGCCACCCGCCTGTGCACATCTCGTAGTCATGTAATACCAGGCTCCTTAGGAGGAGAGATCTGATGGTTGGCTTTGATCAAATGGTCTTCTGGGGGTTTCCAAATGAGATTACAGCTTCAGCATCTACAGAAAAGATACCAGCCAAGTTACTCTTCACTCTTCAGACAGAGCAGTGTTGGGGATAAGTAATTATAATTGGAATTGCTTCCTTACTGATCCCTGGGGTATTCTGACACATTTCTGAATGTTACAGCCAGCAGACACAAATGACCGAACAAGTAATAGATGGAGCTACCCAGGACAGACAACTTTACAACCACGTGCCACTGCTGTGACAAAGACTGCCCGCAGACCCACCAGCCTTAGAGTTACTTTTTTCCTTTATTCCAACTCTTGACCAAATTAACAACTTGCGCATTTGGCACTCAACCCTTGCAAGGTGTAACACGTTCCAAGAGCAAGATGCTTTTCTGCCAGGAGCTCTCTGCTGCTAACATAAGCGAAATCAGGAGCCTGAGCAGCATTAGCCCTCTCTCTGCAAAGCGAAGTGAAACTGATGCTCAGTAACAGGTTTCAGAGTATTTCGGGCAATGCCCTGGGCTTGACCAGAAAAGCATGGACATTTAATTCAGAAATTCAAGTGGAAGTTTTATGTGCTGATAAAAATCACTTGTCCAATTCAGGCTACACTCAATAGCTAGGATATTTGAGGTCGATTTTGCCCAGGTACAGCTTTATAAAGCCTATCTAAAGTACAAACAGCTCAAAAAACAGAGGCAGGGGTCAGAGGAAAATGCATTAGAACAAACAAAAAAAAATTAAGAAAACCTGCAGTATCACAGCCAGCATATTTAATTCACATGAAGCATGACACCATGCAGGATTCTGTTCAGCCATGGTAAAAACTTCCACGTTAAAAATTCACTCTAAGTCTCAAAATAGGAAGTAGGCTATATTCAACTTTCCCAACAGTGGAAGCTGAATACAAAAGTGTTTCTGATGGAATGTTTCATATCATGTAATATAAAGGAAATCACCTCAATTTTCACCAGGAATAGCAACAAAATAAACTGAAAAAGACCAATCATAATGCAGAGGAAAATTATGGTTCAAGACATCCTTTCTTTAGTGCCATCTTAAAGGCAAGTGCAGAATATGCACAGCTTATAGTTATAAGAACACTTCCACTGTAAAGGAAAAGAAAAAAATATTTAAGAAAATTACAGCTCTGTAGCCATGCAGAATAACTGTTCTCCAGCCTGTTAAACTGCTACGCCTGGGAGTCATGCTTTCCCAACACCGTAGCACACTGTGTTTTAAATGAGAACTGAAGTAAATCACATCAAAGCTGTACAGGAAACTAAAATGGTGCCTACTTAGTGGCTTTCACAAAAAGAGCTTCCAGTGGAAAGGGAAGGCTGATATATCCCCATATCCCTCCAAACACAGCAACAACAAAAAAACAAAACCACAGATAATGTCCCGACTCAAACAATGCTAAAAGTGATATTGCACTTTGGGCGGAGGCAGACCCAGATGGATCTTCTCAGACCAATCCGTCCAAAGCAGAAATTACTCAGATCCCAAAGCTGCTTTTGCTCGGTGTTTTCCCCCAGCTGCTACCCTGACAACAAAACCCAACAAGCTTGTGCACTGCCCAGATGTCAGCTACAGGAGGCCCCGTGGCTGTGCCTTTGTGCTGGCCACCTACTCACTGGGCTGATATCTCCGTGCCACCAGCCCCTTCTTCACCCACAGGTCCTCTCCTGCATACCCCTTCCTGCGAAAAGCACCTGTGTCCCTTTCTCCAGGCAGGAATCAGTAGTAAATCCAAAGGCTTTGAATCCACGAAACCATGTTCGATACATGTTAGTCATCCCAACTCAAACAGCTAAGCGGGGAGCAACCAAAGCAGTATGGTCAGACCTACCTGTAAATCATGTTTCAAGGAGGTGAGACGGTTGTCAGTAAGGACATCTTTAATTTTTAATTGAGTCCCACCACCTTAGCACCTAGGGATTCCCCTCCCACCCCACCCCACCTCACTCCCCGCCAAATGTCACAGCTCTATTTGGAAGTACTATTGGCCTTATTTCTCTACTGTTTTGAAGTGATTGTAGCAGAGATACAACACTCTTAAATCCTACACTAAGTATGCGCAGGGTATTGAAAACAGAGTGATGCAAAGGCAGATCACAGCATATAACGGATTAGAAACAGTTACTCTTAAAACAAACAGACCAAAGCCACTGACACTGAAGGAAATCCTGGCTTTGTCCATCAAATCTGGTGCACAGCTTTGCCCATCTTCCCAAGAAAATTACTCCTTTTAGATTGTGCCAATTTTTATTGTTCCATTCGCAATTCACAACATATGACCTACCAGGAATTACTGAAATGAAGCTAGCAACCAGGCTGTGTGGAAACATGGAATGGGTTCCGTGTTTATCGCAAAATTGGCAAACATTTTATTCTGACATCCACAACACTGCTGACACCTACGTTCACTATATCGGCTCTCTTTTTGCATTCCTACCCTTGCGACCACATCTGCAGGAAAAAAAGGGCAAAAACAAAAGGCAAATACTCTACTTGAATTGCTGGTCTTTGGTGCTCCTAGTTTTAGCCAGGAATCTCTCAGCCAACTTCTCCAAATTCCTTGAGTAATCCATCTCAATCTCTGCCTTCTTGCGGAAGAAATCCTGCAAGTCCTGCAGTAACTGGACCCGAAGCTCACACTGTTGGTCAAGGCATTTCAGCTGCTCTACCAATTGGGCACGGATCTCTGTAACAAATAAAAGCACTAAAGATTAAACAAAATCCCATTAGAGAAAAGACTGTAAAAATTCTCCCGTAAAATATAGTTAAAAATATATTCCCTCATTAGTAATATGTCAGCAAAGCTCCATTATGATTAACTATACCTGCAGACAGAAAATGATTGCTATTGCATCTTGGACGCACCGGTCGCAGGAAAGCCATCCAACAACCTGCAATCTGGTGCAATCCGGTGCACAGATCTACAAGCAAAGCTTTACTGCTGAACAGTGCATCAGTTACAAGTGTCAAGTGCATTTTTGGCATCAAAAAGAAGTGGTCACTGCCTAAAAATGTACTGAATCTCAGTCTGGAAAAAGGACTGAATGCTGCAATACCCCACGTCAGCTCAGAAAATCACTTCAGGGAATTTCTATCAAATTCCTTTGCAGACTACTCTTGATGCAGAAACAAGACGTCGTGCATACTGGGGCACTCCCCAAAGGCACAAATTTTGGATTATTCTGTTAGTTACCGAGTCTCCAGCTGTGCAGCTCTCATTATAAACCAAGCCATCGAAACAGATAAAGACACCCCTTCAGAGAGCCAACATGATAGCACTTCCCATTAGGGAATTAATATCCAGGGGAACTAATTTCCGTTTAAAATATCTGCAAGTAACATACCTATGTCTAAAGGACCCATAAAGCACACAGATATAGATGTTAATTTTATTATTATGCATAATTGTTACTGAAGATACCTATTTGTATTTACACAATATTTTACAAACAGTTTTCAAACATTTTACAAATATGAAAACTTCTCACATCAGCCCTTTAAGCCAGGGTGTTCTTCTCCTTATCTTACCGATTCTGAATTTGAGGGACAGAATAGTGAAATGATGGACAAACAGGGCAAGAAAAAGCAGAAATGCATCAGTTCCTCAGTCTAAAAATGCAGAAATATTCAGTGATGCAGCTAGTAGAGCTTATTTGGCTTTTATATAGGCAATAAACTCAACATGAAAACAATAAAATATGCACTTTCATCCAGAGATCTTTGAGCACTCAAACTTTAGAGATGCCTGCTATTGCTTGACTATTACTGCTGCTCTTTCCAAAGGTTTTCAGAGATGTGTTGTTCCAAGCTGAATTCAGAAGCAGCAATAAAATAAGTAACATTCAGGTCTTCAGCATGCACAGCTTTGCTTATGTCTATGCATTTGCAACTGCAGGCACCCACAACGTTGTCACCACAACTGAAGATGGGTAAGTATCATTTTCCAAATGCAGTTTTTTTAATCAACTACTTCATTGCTAATTCCTGAGATACAGAATAACAGAGGCCAGCTTGGCCTCCTCGGTATGCTTGTCCCTTTGCCCAGGAAGAGCATTCTATCTGGACCTCTGAGAGCTTTACTCGTGCCATGCACTACCGAGTATCAGTTGCCTTGAACTGTGCTCACAACTGCGGGAACAAAGTTTCAGGAGGTCCAGGATTTGCCATGAAGAAAGCATGCATCTTTATTTTAGGGACTCCAAAACCCAAAACATGTGTATACAAATACAGTTCCTAGTAAGGCTTGCCAAAAAAAAAAAAAAAAAAATCTGCAAAAATGTGGGGCTTTCAAGCTTGAAGATGACCTTGATTAGCACTTTAATTTGATAGTAGCAATTCTCTGAGACTGTAGTACCCAGAGGCTTCTGTAGGTTTCACTGTGAGGAGAAAATATAGGCAGCAAGGTCATAACAGAACAGAACGGAGTAGTCAAAACGGTGACGTGTGCGCAAAGCTGGTCAAGTTTATTTTTTCCTCAGGAGAGAATTTTAGGAAACGGAAAACTTCTGTCTCTTCATCAGGACATACAACTACAAGCAAATATGAGTTGTCCACATACTTCATTAATGAAAACCACTTCAGCACGCCCATTTCTCCGGCCCAGGGAAGCCCCAGCTACACCTCCCCCTCCGGCCCAGGCGGCTGCAGCAGGAAGGGTGCGGGTTCACCCCTGGGCAGGGCCCAGCACCCTCCGGTCCTCCTGGGAGGGCTGGCTGCAAGGGCGCTGCAGAAACACACCCAGAGGAGGGTACAAGGAACCTCTACCCTACAGCGCTCGCAAGGGCTCAACCCTCGGTCCGCAGGGAAGGTGGCATGGCCAGGCATGAGCAACACTAGGTAAAACCTGCCTAGTGCGTTTCCTGCAAGTTTGTGAGATTTCGTTGTTTGTGAGATTTCTTTGTTGTTTGCTCAGTTCCAGCTAGCAAAAGTATTTCAGGACTAGCAGGGGCTGGGAGGGGCACAGGGAAAGAATAGTTAGGCGTGCTAGATCTGCTAGCACTTATTTAAAATTTGCTGCTGATGCTCAACATATGCTCTATACATCTTCTCCATTCAGCTCGGTCCCCAGTTAAAAAACTACTAATGGATTTGCAAAAACTCTGTGTGAGCGACACGTTTAGTCACGTGCAATGCCAACAAGACAACCCCATTCTACCTGTAGCTTTGTCATGAAGACTTTCATAAAGAAAATAAGGTGAGGTAGCTAGACGATAATAGCACCACAATGCACAGTAACGTAGTGTTTCCTTGCTGCAATGAATCGGTCTGCCTAGTCCTTAACCGAACGCTCATCTGCAGGCCTGACATTCCACAAAGAATATCCTTCAAGGCAAGAAGCAGTAGAAAGCTCTTCCTCCTTTTGTGTCTTCTCCTCCACCCTTTCCTCAGCAAAGGAGATGGTCCCAACTTAGAAACAAGTCTATGACCTTTTCAGAAGTCACTGGGCAAAGACGCTAATTTTAATAAACTGTGGCTCAGTTCCTAGACCCATGAAATGGTACCACACAAAGAAAATCCTTGAGCTGATCTGCCATTTTTTGCTAAGCAAATAAAGAATGAGGCACAGAATTCAAATGCAGCAAATATCTTCCTTGAATGTAATGTATTTGTGCATTTAGGGGTTGAGCATCTGCAGTGTGTTATTTTTCAGAAAGTCAGCTTCATTATGAGCAGGGATGAACAGCAGGCACCACGTTTAAAAGGATTGGAATAAGGATGGAAAATACCAGATACAGCTCAGACAGGTAATGGCGTGGCTGCCTACCCTGCGTTCATCATTTCTTCTGTGTGCTATGACCAATGGATCTTTTACAAGGTCAATGACGTGGCAAACTCTTGAGGTTCTCCATCAGTCATGTTCTCAACTGAGAAACTAGCTCCAGGAGAAAAAGCAGAAATCCAAAGGACCACTTCCAAAAAACCAGTAGTTCTCAAAGACTAGGAGATTAGCAGAGCACATGTATTTTGATATTAAAATTACAATGAAGCTCAAGCTCTTGGTTCTCAAGGTGGAATACTTCACAAGCAGCCCTCCTGCTAAACAGCAGCAAGAAGTAGTAACCTCTTCCTTCAGTAAGAAATGTGATCTCAGCACTTTTTCTTTATAAATAAACTCAGTGTTTTTTGAGGGGAACAGTGACAGCTGATGGGGCTGCCTGCAGGGGAACAATAAGCTATTCAGCTCCAGCTTATCGAGCCTGTGGCGCTGGGCTGGAGAAGGGCAACCTTGCTCATCTTTCAAAAACGCACCATACAGTACTTTGCCACAAAGTAAAATCAAGAATGCAGGAATTTCCTGAGGCTTACTGGGCTTTCTAGAGTATAAAGTGTCTGCTTGTTTTCCCATTGCTTACACAAGCAAAAGTTTTTTTTTGCCAGACTTACTCCGAGGACATACCACGGCAGAGTCGGAGGCTATGCGTGCTCTAACCCGCGGGTCACCGTATTACACGGGACCTTCTCCTGCAGTCACGAGAACCACTTTAATTTTGTATTCACTGCTTTCACACTTTTTAATTTACACAGGTTATTAGGTTAACAGCCACTTTAAACACCAAGAAGCCTTCCACCTCCTTTTGTTCTCTAAAACTTGCGGACCTTAGCGATCCCACCCACTGGGATCATTCAAGACAAGGAACAGCATCCTAAAGACTGTGCTCCTGCTGCCAATGCTTCAAGTGCCTGAAGGTGAATAAGCACATTTAATTCAAGGTCAAGATGCCTGTAGTAGAATTAGGATTAAACACCAGGTATTCATACTCTCAGACTAAGCCTTGCCCTGTATTGCAGAATCCTTTCTATTGTATTTGTACCTCATATGGCTGACAATTACATAATTAAAACGTCCCTAGTAGCAATAAAAAAGTGTTCCATCCATTTAAAACAAGCCATTTATTCACTTCCATCACCAGATCATAAAGTCACTTAGATCACAGAGGGACAGAGTATTGTATAAATGCAAGACAGGTGCATAATTTCACTTTTATCCTTTTTGCCACTACCTTTTCAACATTCCCTGTAGCATGCAGCAGGCATGTCTAGTTATTAATGAATTGAAAGGCTAAGGAAGGATCTTCCACCTTCTGTATTTTAGTCACATTTGTCATTCTCAACGTTTATAATCTATTTGACTTTTTTTTTTTTCCTTTTTAAACTTTGAAGCATATAAGTTTTGGTAGGCACAAATGACACTGCATTATCACAAAGGTAATTGTCCCTGAATAAAATGCTGGCATTTAAGCAGTGGTGCCTCTAACACTTCCATGGAAAGGTCATCACCAGTAGCTTCCATCACAGGCAAGCTAAGAGACACACTACATGGTAAGCTGCCATCACACCTGGTCATATCTTTAAAAAATATGGATGATCTTCATGAATTGATTGTTCCTTCTTGAAAAAGCCCACCAGTTTGTACAAGGTGAGTCTCTAGGTGGCTAGTTAGATGACAAATCCAAGGTCCCAAAACACTCCAACCCTGCAATCCTGGGAAGGATCCAGTAAGCGAAACTAGCAGTAGATTACCCTTAATTTTAATGTTTTTTGTTGTTGTTTGGTTGGTTTGTTTTGTTTGTTTGGTTGGTTGGTTTGTTTGTTTTAAACACTTGATGAGATTGTAAGAATTGTGGTGCAATTATGAACCTCTGCTGAACAGTGGGGGCTTATCAAACTACACCCAAGAGGAGAGGGTTTCTACAAAGCTCCTGGCAGGACTTTGCGCTATCATAAAACAATTATGCCCAGAGCACGCGGATATATACACTCCAACTGGAATTGTACCTTGCTCTTCTACAGCATGCAATGTTCAGCTTCTGAAAACGCATTTACCAAACTGATTTTCTTTTTCTTTTTGGCTTAAGCATCCTATAAACTAAAGTTGGAAGCACAGAAACAAAGAAATTTCTGTACCAACTTGTTCCTTCTTCAGTAGGTCTTGTGCAGAGCTCGAGGCACAAACTCAGGCCCAGGAGACCTCCTTGCCCAGCCATCTCACACAGTCTGAGCAACGTTCCTGTTCCAAGCAGGATCACCTCCCTAGGCAGGGTTTCAATTCTTCCCAGCGATAAGCTTTACCTGCTCTAACTGGATAGCAACAGGGTGAATCACAGCCTGCACAGCACAGAGTACCAGGAGAAGGCACAAGCAGCCTGGGCTGCTTTTCAATATCTAGCTACATCTCCATGTATCTGCTCTGTAGCTTTCTCAAGATGTTCCCACCCCTATCCCAAATGCCATGCTGTATAAAAAGATGACAAGCTTGGGAAAGGAGTGGGATGACAACAAAACAGAACCACCAACCCCCAGCTCCCGCCCAGATTAAACAGCAATCCTCTCACCCACACAAATCCGCTCCAACTGGCAGAGCTGAACTCCAAAACTCCAAAACCGTCTGCACTCTCGCCTTGACTTAGTGGTCCCCCATGGCTGCTTTGCAAGGAGCAGTCCTCCTCCCGCGTTAATGCCATATAAGCTCAATACAAGCAGGAGGCCCATCGAAATCAAAGCAAAACAGAATCAAACCATGAATGGGAAGATGGAAGTCAGCAGCTGCAAAACCTTCACGTGTAGCTCAGTTATCCCTGACTTTTCAGGACCCCTGCCCAGCACATACGAAACAATTACACAGAAGGATTCGAAGTCACCAAGCATTAAATTGCACACACAGCTCTAACACAACCTTATCTTTCAGGCTACTCGGCAGCATATGAAAGACAAAGCAGTCCAAAACGAACAAAATCTCCACTTCATACAGAAGGCTGGAGCAGCAATTTTAGATATTGCACCTTGTCTGTGATGGGTTTCTTAAATCCCCATCTCTTGAAAGCTGCCATGCACTCGGGTGCTGAATGTCAGAGCACGACAGCAGCGGCACAGCATCCACCTGCCCCGCTTTGCCAGCCCCACTGAGGTTTAGGCTAAGATTACAGCTTAGGTTGAAGTTAACGCTCCGTTCAGTTTCAAAAAATTAACAACAACCAACACTCCAGCTTCCAGTAAAAGTTAAAACCATTTAAATATATAAATAAGTTTTAAAAAATGGTTTGGATTACCTGTTTTGACATATTCCCAGCACATTGCTAATTGCTCAGAATTGTTCACGTTTGCCCTACCAACATATATAAGAAAGGCTGTACTCCACAAGTGAAAGGCTTCACAGTTTTGAGAAAACAACCTCCATATTTTTTTTGGTACATGATTACAAATAGGGCTGTGACAAATGACAAACAGCCCAACAACCCTGACTATGGCTGGGAGGTTTAATGACTTAGAAAAGCCTTTATACAGTAACAGTGGGAATTTCACGGAACAAACTGCGTCGCTAGCTGGAAGCTGTTGATCATCACAGCCTTAAAAACCTCACTGGTAATCTAAAAACTAGGCTTTGAAGTGAAAATGATATAAGAGGAGGAAATACAGTCTTTTGTTTAAGACCAGAGCCAGTAGGGAGATTCAGGTTCAGGTTCATAATCCTGTCAGAAACTGCATGCCCTGGAAAAGGCAAATTTTCCTTTAAAACAAACAGGCTATCCCTTACACATTTGAGAAGTATTAGCACTGGGTAATACACGTTGACAAGAATCCCTTTATACCTACAAATATATAAACAGAATTGTAGGAGTCAGTAGTTGAAATTCTTTCTAATACAGATTGATGAAACTATTTTGAGGTGTAAGATGCCTGCATGAAGTTTTGCATTAGTGAAATAAAAAAAGAGGACACGAGACATGCTTAAAAGCAAAAATTAAGGCTAGTTTCAGTGAAGTACTGAGGACACTCATCTTTTATTTTCATACCTACACCATTATATATTTGCATCACTAATTACTCGGGTCTACCAGCTTTTCTAGGCACAACAAAAGCTTCACTTAAAGGAGCGAGGCAGTGGATGCTTTCTGCCTTTATTACAGTTGTATAATGCCTCCACCACAACTGGCGGCTTGGAATTTTATAACTTTAAGCACCCGTCAACTAGAATCCCACTGAGCACAGCAAGCCTCTATATTGGTTTTCCATACCCATACAAAAAAACCCCACTCATCTGCAATTCACAGACTACAAACTGATGCAAGGCTTCAGATCTGCAAAGCTTTTAAGCAAATGCTCAAAATTATGCAATTAAACATGTTGACAAAGTTGCTAAGGCATTTAATCCACACAGAATTCAAAATAAATATTTAGAATTTTTTTTTTTTTTTCTAAGAAATAGCCATGGAAAGTCTCCTTTGCTATTATCAAAACACAGTCCACGCTGTTGACTTTTCAGGGAGGATGTTTAAAAACAGAATCCAGATTAAGTTACCCTGTGCAGGGATTCACTGCGCTAATGCCAACAGCAGAGCGTGGGTAACTCCTCCTGTGCGCACGAGCAAAGTCCTCATCTTCGTACCTAATCCATAGCGCACATAAACACCCTGATAAAGGTAACAGATCTAAGTACGTCAGGCAATGTTATATTTTTAGGTTCTACAACTGTTTAATCAAAACAAATAAAAGTTTATCAATACACTTCAAATAAGTGAAAACCCAAAACCCACATGCAAGCAGCAGGAGCGTTACAACTCCTTCTGCCTACAGGAAGTTTTGCAGCTATTTTCGGATTGTCTGCACTCAGTTAAAGGTTTCCCCCAGATGACATCAAGCCGAAAAAAACCTCAGACAAACCTTTGCTTATGCTTTCCGACTTTACGAATGCGGATAAAATACTATGGACAAGTAGTGAAACTACATTTTATCACTGGTTTGCAGCATGGATTTATAAAATAAATAATTTAACGGTCATTCTGACACGTGGACTATTAGCGCAATCAAAAGCAACACACACGCACCAGTTCGTATTTTCAGCACTCAGAAAATAGCTCGTGCTGACAAACTCTTCGTAGCCTCCAGTAACAAGCATCCCAAATGCCTGTGCATTCTGGGAGGCAGAAATCGCTTTGGGCCCATTAAGCAACCTGAAATAATATGATCTCCAAAGAACATTAATAGTTATTTGGATGGCTTCCTCTCATGCGGGGTGACGAAGCCAGCACTGCATAGATGGCCAAAAATTTGGTGAACGTTTTTAACATAAGGAGTTTTTTTCCTGCTTTACATGGCCCTTCTGCTTCTGGCCCAGAGCAAACCAAGTCTCCCTGAAGCACCAAAAACTCAGGTATTTTTCATCACACTCTCCTACTGACCGCTCAGACCTTTCTCCCAGAAAGAAGAGATTCTTTCCTCAAAGCCGCTGTGTCAATTACAAAGAAAGATGGTTAGCAGTGCAAAGAGCCTGGACGTGTGCTCCCAGTTATAGGAAGTCAACAACAGGGAATAAATGCGGTAAAGAATAAAGCTAAGCATGTGCTGGACACTTTTTCAATCAAATTACTCCCAATTTCTCACAAAACCAAAGCTGGCTACCACTAGAATGTAAGTTTCTGGATCCTTTTTGGAAGAGAGGTCAGGAGTGGGGATTTCCACCGGGTATTGCACAAGGCGCTCACGCTCCAAGGAAGAGCAGTTTAACTCCTGCTCCCCCACCAGCCCGGGGACCACCCCGGTCCTCCCCAACCACCCTCCATTTCCAACATGGGCTGTGCTGTCCAGCCCACTATTGACACCACTATTTAACATTTTAAACACCATGAGAAAGTACGAAGAAATAAAATATCAAGTCCTGGGAAGGCTCATGAGCAGTGATCATCTTTGGGCTTCCCCATAGAACATCAGAGTGTGAAAATTAATCAGACTGACCAAAAAGTGTGGGAAATGTACAGAAACACCCTTCAGAAATCATGTTAATTCATTTACAAACAATGAGCCGCCTGGGCGTGGAGGGAGGGAGGGAGGGAGGGGAGCCAGGTACTCAAGGCTCTTCATTTCAAAACAGGAGGAGATTTGAATGAAGAATGCTGTACTGCAGTGTTTCATGCTGCACAAAGGAAGTTAAATTCCTCTGTAAAGGGAGAGGCTGGCACTTGCTTTCAACAGAAATGTCTATTTATTCTGGAATGGAAATCCATCAGGAAGAGACAGCAGAACAGGTCTGTGAGACAAAAGCAGAGTTAAGATGCTGGTGACCTGGCTGAGCTCCGCTAGCACAGGGCTCCCGCCCCACGTTCGGGAACACCCCAGCCCCGTGCAAGACGAGGGCTACGGGACGCCTCTGCACAGGACCACCTTGATTCACTTCTTGACGCTATCATGAGTGTGCTCCACAGAAAGCAGTTTGGAAAACCATACCTTACTGAAGAAAGACAGAAAAAGCAAAGAAGAACGAGCAGCTAGAATTATATCCTGAAGCAGGAGATGTAGGATCATTCCGCATTTCATCATTCCGCTATGTGCTAGTACTTCTCCTATGCATTACACAAAACACACGAAAAACACCCCCAAAAACTGGAAAAGTGAATTGTAAAATGCAGAACTATCAGCATTATCTTTGGTTTTAATTCAGATGCAACAAAAGACAAAGTGGGCTGGTTACCTCTGTTTTGCTGTCGATGAAGAACCAGCCTTGGTCTATGCCATCAGCTACCTGACACCAGAAGTTAAAAGAGCAATTTTCCATTCCTAACTTCTGCAGCCCTGTTTTAGGCTTTTATACACCCATCTTCACAGGTACCTACAGTGCCTCTGCCCACTGTCCAAGTAGGACAACTAATTTCCATTCCAAACACTCCTACTCCTTTAACAAATAATTAAACCTGTGCCTCATTTCTCCATTTTTAAAGCTACGCAGGACACTTGACACGAGAGCTCTGTGAGCATTTAGTAAAACTCAAGCCTAAACAGCATCCAGCAGCTACAGAAACATTCACTTCCCGCTCCCCAAAACAAACCCCGAGTGATGGGTGGCAGAACCTTTTTCAAAAGAGCTCAAAAATATTTGGGTGTCTTCCCCCCCACCAAATCTATGAGTACTCTAATTCAGAAAGGTGGGCTTTAGGGTTAGGAGAAACAATTTTTTTTTTTCCCTTCTCATTTTTAAAAGTAATTCTGGCACATTTCTCCCAACTACTGTTTCTAGTAGTTTCTGCTGTGCTTTCCTGACCCATTTCAGAAATCACTTCCCTGCGCAGCTCCACAGCAGCCCTCCGTGACCGCTGTCCTTCCTCCTGAAGTCTGCTCCCCTGCTACACAACGTAGAGGAGCTGTTTAATAGCCACAGCTCCAGCCCAAGACTTTACATATGTCTTCGTTCTAAGCGTTAAGATTTCCTCTGCCGGTGGTGATTAAAACAGAAGTGAAACAACTGCTCCTTTTGCCTTCCAAAATTTTTTTGTCGAAGTGCTTCAGCTGCATTATGTCAAATGTTGTGAGGGGTTTATTTTAATGGTGGAACAGTACTAAACTGAATTGAATTATTCATCAGAAGCGTGGAATGCGATCATTATTTCTGGCATTTGCCATATGTTCTTACTGCCTCAATTCACTTCAGGAATCCCAAATTAAACTCACTGTACGCTATACATCACTAGACTACTACATTCATATGCATGCACACACAGAGAAACATCTATAGGTGAGAAACTAGCATCCATACACACACAGACACATGAAATCCTCCACAGTGCTAATTGTTTCCTCAGGAAAAGTCCAAGGATGGACCACATTCAGATTCCCCAGACCCAATCCCCAGCCGCCTTTGGTCCTACTGCAAAAATGTAGCTAATTTGACATATAATTTTCCACTTCTCTGTCAAGGGTGCTCCAAAAGTTAAGTAAAGTTTGGAAGTGCTGAAAGATATTGGGATGGAAGAAACCAGAAGCAGTATTAATATGAAAATTTATTACTTCTTCCCAATTCATAAGACCTAAGTTACACTCTTACACACAAGTATTCCATGCAAAGTAACATCAAGTGTATTTTTCAAATCAATAAAATTGCTAGACCAAAAGTGGCAATTTACAACTTAAATGTTTTAATCTCTTCAATGAAAGGAAAATCCTTTGGTGAATTATGTCATATATTTAGAAATACAAACAGAATGATTAATGCCGGTGTCTAATTTAATTTCACCTCAGGATTTCTTCTCCTCGCTCTCCTCTTTGGTAACTAACACGCGAACATGCATAAATGATCGAGAAATAAATGAAGAGGAACAGAAAGGGACATGTAAACACTTCAAGCACAGCACAGTGAACTAAATTTTAAAAATCACTTCCAGTAGACTGCCAAATTCCACGGTTGTCTTAGGCAGCTAGGGGAAAGACAGATAAATGCGGAGTTGGTTTTTTAATTGCATCAACGATTTCCATCCTTGCTTTGTGTTTAAGCTGACATTTTGACGAACCAACACCAGTTTCCCTGGAATATTTCTTAAAGATCCAAAAAAAGCCAACACGATGAGGCTTTATTTTAAAATCCGGTAACTATAGAACAGTGAAAGATAACCTTGGGTTATTAGTACCACTCTTCCAGAGGCATCCTGAAGCTGCCATGGAAACAAACACCTTTCCCTGGTACCGCCAATACGTTCCCCTCCCGGTCCCCGGTCTCGCTTAGATAAACCACGCTTCGGAGCTGCCGCAGTCCGAAAGCGGGCATCGGATCGGAAGCCCTCCCGCCTCCTCGCACACCTCCCAGCTCCTGCAGCTGAGGAGATCCGAGGCTGGATGTGCTCCTGGCTGACTGTCACGTCGCAGCAGGGACAGACCCACCTGGCCGGTCACGAATAACCCAGCGAGGGCCCAAGGCAGCTGCAGGCCAGCAGCCCAGAGACTTGTACAAGTGAACCATGAAGGATCTCTGCAGCCCTCCTCCTTATGCTCCTCTTTCCCTTCCCACTGGAACACAGGCTCTCAGTCCATCGAGAAGGAAGAGGACTGTCCAAAGAAGTCAACGAGGTGAGTCAAATATATTTCAGCAGCCCGATCTAGTTGTCACTGCCTCCCTGTCAGTCCCAGCAGAGACACTGCCCTGTGTGTTTCTGGGAGGTTTTGAGAACTATTAATTAACCATAAACATTCCAGAAGAGGTGAATAATAAGCATCATTACAGACATTTCACAGATGACTTCAACAAGATCAAAAAGGTCCGAGTTATTTGCCTGCAGTACCAGTGGACACTGATGACAGAGCTAGTTTCCACCAGAGCAGCCTCTTATTTTCTTCACTGTAATAACTAACACCTGCCATTAAACCAAAACCATTACATAAAATCAAAGTAATGCTTCTTTAAACTGGCATGAGAGTTTATGATAAATCAGTCTTAACTGTTTACATAAGAAATCAAATTGGAGCATTGTTTTTAATTCATATATAGCACACCTAAAACCCAGCAGATATAAACTTAATTTAAAACCACAAAAAAGTTTATGTAAAAATCTTGTTCCAGCCTCCCTGTTGCTTCCTGGCTTGGTCTTTCTTCGCATTCATAAGAAGTTTACAGCAGGAATACTCAATGAAAGCAAAAGGTATCCCAAGCAGGCTTTTCCTATACAATCCTAGGAAACGCAGAAGTCACTCCTTTAGCTATAAATATTCAGCTGTGGAAGTGGAGGACTGCTGTCTTTAAAGGAACTTACATTTTACTGTATAGCACCTCTTGTAAAGAGGGGAAATGAGTATTTGACAGAGCCTGCAAAGCTCACATTATGTGAATCATCATTTTTCTACCAGTTTTTTGTCAGCTACAGCAACACCCATCAATCAGCGCAGCTTAGACCAGACCAGGAACAAGGAGATGCTTATTTTTCATGTGCCTTTGTCAGAAAACTGACGTTAAAACTCAGGTTCTCCTTTTTACGCATACACACATGCAGGCACACTTTATCATTTAGAAATCATTTATGTGGCTCCAACTTTTACAACAAATTACTCAAGTTCACTAAAAGCAAACCATACCACATAACACTGTTTGGAAGATGTACAAGGTTCTACCTAGGTTTTGCACAGTAGGTAACTTCTGCAATAAAAATAAAATTAAAATCCTCTCTGCCCCCCCCCCCCATCCCCTCTGGGGAAAACCACCTACTTCCCAGAAAAACCTTTTTTCAAAGAAACATGGATGCAACCCACCACACAAATTGCAGCCATTCATTAAGACGATCATGTAGAGATATGACTAAGAATAAAAAAAAAAACAAAACCCAAACATTTTTTAATATAAATAACTTTGAATCAGTTGAAGCCAGAGCATGAGACACAAACCCAGGTACTAATCTAGATTCCCAGTACCGATTAGATAATAGAATCAAAGTATTCCCTGAAATCAAGCATCCTGTACAGCAGGCATCAAGTACGTGCTCACTGAAAAGCAGAATGTTGTCCAGTGTCATTTCCTTCCACTTCTCAGAAGTCAAAAGGAGCCTTTTTATCAAACAGTTGGAAGCAAGGACAGAGGGAAGGAAATAATCCTGCTCTTATAGAGCATTTGAAAGACTAGGCAAAATCAGAGAAAAAGCACTTGTTAGAAGTATCAGAATAACGCTGCACAAAAGTTGAAGCTTTGTGGGATTTGATGCTTCTAGAAAAATTCAACCCCAGACAACAAAAATTATCACTATTAAAAAAATCCCATTAGGAGACTAAAGTCCTTCAGCACCTATCAGCATCAGAAAGCTCTTCCCTCCAAGCACAAACCAGAGCAAAACTGACGACCGCACACATTTTCCAAAGGCAGAAACAAAAAGCGCTTTTGTGCGAAAGTGGGCGAGAAACGTGTGTCTCTGTACAGCCCAAAGGACAAGGAGGGGGAGCACGGGCAGGGAAGCTCTGCTTCAGCATCCTCAGTGCGCAGAAGAGTCTGCAGCCAGCAGCTTTACTCTTCAGATCACGTCCAGTGGATTTTAGCTTCTGCTGCCGATACCCAGAGAAATAGAAAAGCATAAGTACGTCTGATAAACTGAAGCCTCTGCCCGGAGATCTGCCTCCGAGCCTGGGCTGGCAGCAGGGAGATGGGCACGACTGCGAGTCACAGCAGGGCTGGTGTATTGACAGAAAGAGTGAAACAAATCACCTTGGGGACACAGTACGATCTCTGGGTGCACGTCCTGGCTTCCCCTCACATTTGCAAGCACAGGAACCCTTCCCGACCTCCACGCTGCACCGGAACAGCTTCCACACCTGGGCAAGTGCTTCTGCTTCCAGTCCCCTAGTATCTGACCTCAGCAGTTTATCTTCAGTGGTTTGAAACCCCTAAAGATCTGTACTACAACTCTTTTTCTTTTCTTCTTTTTTGGATTGGACCCCCAAAAGACAATAGTGAGTTTAGAAATTTTTTATTTTTCCATGTAGACTGATCCCAGCAGGGCAGGTGCCGTACCAGGCCTCCTCTGTACAGCTCGAGCTCTCCTCAAGCCCTGATAATTTTCATAATTCACTTCATTTTTCATTTGCTTAATTCAACTCCATAAAAAACAGTTCAGTCGCTAGAAAACACCACCGAAAAAATAATAAAATTAAGGTTTATTGAAGCCATTTGGACAGGAAGAAACCAACACACATGTAACCCATTCACTGTTGCAATTCAGGTACTGGGTGTGACTTATTTACCCTTACTATTTGAAGCTCCAGCCATCTGCCAAAAGGAGCCCCTGAACGAGCACCGTACAGCACCAGCCAAAGTCAACATGGAAGCCAGGAGTGAAGCATTCAGCTTCGGCTCTTCCGCCAGTCTCGCTCCAAGGAATGTTTATGTTGGTTTATTTACCAGTGACTTACAACAACACGCCCAAATAAACCAACCAAACAGCCCAGCACAGAAATACTAGAAATAGCTAGGAGACTTCTGAGTGCCAACTATTTTATGGGCCAGTCATTCTCAGTTTCAGTGTGAATTCAGGTTCAGGTTACTTCAAGACACCTCTCCGCCCTCCCTTTGAAAAAAGCACTTGGAATTAGAGAAAGGAAATGTCACCCTATAAAAGTGCTTCAGTGACATGCCAGTTTATCCAGAGATTTAAGCAACCCAGGAACATCCTTGTTTCTCAGTCTCAATAAAATCCCAAAGATGGTGGGGCATTTTGTTTGGTTGTGGAGGGTTTTGGTTTGGGGTTTGGTTTTTTTTTGGAAATATATATACTTAACAAAAGCCTATGTCAGGAAAGGCTATGAATACTACTGTCTTAATATGGAGCAAGAAAATAAATAGTGTAGTAAAATCTTCATTGATAAAGTTACACATGTAACTTTCAATAAAACTTGTTTAAATTTGATTTATATGCTGACAACACCTCACATAATGTATGAAACCCAGTTACTGACATCCCTGAATTATGCATTATCAATACAAGACATTTAATTTTCTTTTATTGCTCATTACGTGTATAAATCATTAATGTCATAAGGCTCTGACTGACATTTGTAAATTCTCACAGTGGTGGACCATTATTATCAAGAGACATTCCTGCAAAGAGCCAGGACAGATGGATTTGTTATCACCATTTAAAATCCAACACTTTCACAGGAACATCAGAATAACTTACGGTGGGAAGTGAGCAGTGAAAGCTTCAGACGTTCTGGTCCTATTTTCGTTTTCGAGAGAATGTATGGTAATTTCCCATTAACGTGAGAGACCTGTTCTTCTACTTCTATAAAGCCATCAGCTATCTGAACAGAGTAACCTTATCAAAGCAAGACACTGTACCTTACAGCCTGACTCGCACAGAGACCATCTGGACAAAACATTCAGACAAGAGCTTTTTAAAAAAAAAAAAAAAAAAAACACAACATCTTGAAACAAATTGCTAGACAGGATTACACAAAATGATCTGTTGAATATGTTAGAGACGGCCAGAAAATCTTTGAAAGTAGACAGAGGGTAGGAAACGTGTATCCTTTTGGGATCCACTTACGACTTATCTTTTTACATTTCAACGTTTTCAGATGTAAAAGCCAAGAGCAGGTAATGCGCTAGGGGTTAAAGGGAACCCGCGGTCCTCCAGTGTCTTAAGAGCCATTAAAGGATCAGGTCCCCAGTTGCCATAAAGAATTGGTCCCTGCCCCCCTTAAGTCATTGCCATGTAGGAGCAATTCTGGACCCGCCAGCCCATCTTCATCAGCTGCTTTTCTAAGTTACACCAGCAAGCTCTCAACACGAATGCTCTGCCGCTGTTTCTTCTTACCAACCAGAAGAAGAAATGCTCAGACCCTGGATATTCTTGCTCCTTTCTACCTCTGTTTCCCCTGACAGCAATCAGCAAAGGTTCCAGCTACTAAACAAAAACCCAAATCTTAGACTTGATTATCCAAGGTAGTTTTTATCCTTTATCTGCCAAAGCAGATGCACTGATACAGACAAACCACTGAGTATAGTTCATTTCACGTTTGCCTTTCCCATTAATGACTCCATACATCATTTGCCAAAAGACATACAGATAAAGTCAGCTGAACTTTCCACTACTCCCCCTGACAGCTTAATTACTGTCTCAGATTTGGAGCAAGCCATGACAACTTCGCATTTGTTTCCACATTTCATTTTTATGACACTCCAACATCTGCAGAGGATGCTGTAATTAAAAGGGAATAAAATTATGTTTAAAAAAAACCCTGGACGCAATCAGCTTATTTGCCTGAAGAAAATGCATCACATAGCAAGTGAGCAAGTGCGGATGCTCTTCAGCAAGAGCAAGTAGTCAGTCAGCAAACTTTAAAGTCCTGAATTACACACACTACTGCAATTCCAAAAAATAAAGCTCATGAAAAGCAAAGCAGACACTCTGTCTTCTTAATTATTTTATTGTTTTAAGAACCCTGGGCTCTTTTGTTTCATAAATTCCAGCAGTTTGTTGGTAAGTTACTTTTAAGGGGAAGTCGGGAAGGCAAAAGTACACCATGTAGAAGAAAACCAAAGGAGACAAAGAATAAATCAAAGAGTATTTTTGCTATTAAATGTCCAGTATCATTTCAAAAGGAAAAAAGACACTAAGAAATGCAGTGAAGGGGAAGTAGTGACACTGTAGTATCACTGCCATGGAAGCAAGAACACAAATGTAAAGTGCTGCATGCACCAACATGGCAACAGCCCATTTCGCTGCAGGACAAACGCCCACCCCTTGCCCTGTCCCCTATTTACGGAGCACAGCAACTAAGACTCCCATCCCCAACCTTGCACTCTCCCTTGTTCTTCCTCCTCTGTCTGCAGACAGGGCAGCTTACAAAGAACTGTAAGAAAATCCCCTGCATTTAACAGCACTCTGTTCAGCACGGCTGCTGACGTTACATTTGGCTGTCCCACAGCATGGCTGGAAGTTTACTCTGTGTTGGACTGGGAATACCATCACACTAATGAGATAAGCATAAGGCATCAATCGTTGCAGCATTCCTACTTGCAAGTAACCTACACTGCAAGCCAGAAGGGCAAAACCTCCCTAAGAACAGGATGTCCAGCTTTTAATCTCCTTCAAGAGTACAGCTAAGAAACCATTGATGGGAAGGAAGTCAAGCCAATCAATCTGAAGACAGTCTGATGCATTCCAGCTTTCCACCTCACCCCACCTGAAAAACTTCATTTTTAGCCACCGTGACACTCAGCAGCACTGCTGTGCGTCCTCGTAGATGAGGTACAGAAGAACTGGACTGAAACGAACAGCTCCACATTTGGAGCTTGCATCAGCAACACACTCAGCAATGCAAATTATCTTCCTCAAATTCAAGAGCCTGCAGAGGAAGAAGTCAATGTGCCTGGTGACAGCAGCTGCTTCCCCTTACGGCCAAGACCAACAGCAGCCACTGGAAGCAGAAGCATCCAGCAGCTTTCTTACAAAAAGCCCCGCACCTAAAAATGAAGTTGTAAGAGAAACAGCTTCTCCCTCCTATACTTTATAGGAAGGATTTTAGATGACAATCCTCCAAGGAGAGTTGCAAAGCAAATCCCCATCACTGCAGATCACTCTAAACAATGTTATGGTCTAACCCCATCATTTCTCTGCTCAACAGTTGTTCTTGCAGTTCAGTTCAAAAACTGTTATTTCAGCACAACTGAAGGGCTGTTAGTGCAAGACTGCCTGACGGATACACTCTCCTGATCACCGTACGCTTCACCCTAAGGGTTGATTCTTGCTGCAGCATACACAACTATCTAAATTTTAAGTTTAATATTAGTTTGTACTTTCCTTGATTTCACAATATACTCAAAATAGAATGAACAGAAAATTCTTTCCTCAAGAGGTTTCAGTTCCCTCTTTTTGAAAACTGCGTCAACGACTTATGACAAGACTGTTCCTTGTCCGACACGTTCAGATCTCCAAAAGCAGACACTTGCCAGTTATTCTTTGGTGCTCAACTTACTTCTTGAAAGTCAAAGATCAATTATCATAAATTAGCCATACAAAACTGCTGAGCAAAACTGAAGAAAACAGGAGAAACAGACCAAGATTTCACTCTGCAAACAATTCAGGTAAAGAACTATTAAAATTATATTCAAATAATAAAATTATATTCAGTGCTGTGGGACAGTTGAGATTGTTTCTTAGGTGCCAGGTACGTCATTTCAGCAGACCCAGAATGTCAGAGAGCTTGCACTAGGAGATGTTCTGCTCTACAGCATCATACATGAAAAACGCCTTTATCAACCATGAAAACAGCAAATGTCTTCTAGGACCTCCTCTTCATGCCAGAGGGTGATGCCCAATTTGTACAACTGCTGGTTTCTTCCACTAAGGCTTGAGAAGGTAAAGGGAAAAATGCACATTGAGGAACCCAGACTTGAAAAAGGCACTTCACACAGCATATTGTGAAAAATACGATGCAGTTGTCTATCTATGGCTTCAAATAAGACTTTATTCTGCAATATAAACATTTAAGCACTCTCTCTTTCCCTGACTCATACGGTTGTCAGAAATCATGTGCCCTTGAAACTGAGGCTCTCCCTTACACGGGCATATCTGTGTGTGGATGCGTCTGCGGAGATGCATAACTCGAGTAAGCTGCGCCAAAGCAATTACGAACCAAGAGCCTACTGTCTTGCAAAGAAGTTACACCTGCTCAGTCAAAAAAACCTGTTCCTTAAAAATTAAGGCTTTGTTACTCCCAGAGTGATGGACTGAGTCAGCAAAACGCCAAGAAATCCTCTTCATTTCTGACATCAGTCAAGGTCAAAATGAACTCCACTCAGCTACATCAGCTTCCTCCACAGCCCTGGGAGTTTTCAGCTTTTGAGTAATACATACACAGATCACCACCTTTCTTTTGCATGTGCGAACCTCCTTTTGGAAACAGAAACATTAACAAAAAGGTACCAAGACAGCCATCTTTTGAACTTACAGTTGACTCATCTTTGCAAAAACTGTCACCTTCCAAGCCCTCAATGGGGAAAATGCGTACAGCCTGTAAGAAAGTCTTAAACCTTATCCCATGCAAGCAGAATTTGTAAGTCTGCTTTAAACACAGTCACTTAGCAGCCATTTTCCTTCATAACTTCCACTGCCTCCAGCAAAGATAGATAGCAAGTTGTCTCCAAGCAGGAACGTAAGAGAAGGAGATCCTGAAAGACCTCTGGCTCTCCGAATTAAAAACATCTCTTGCACGCAATGGCCCAAGCGTGATGCAGCGTCTACGGCTTTTCATTCCGGCTATTGTCATCTAATAATAGCCCTGCAGAGCCCCCGCGACCCAGCGCTGGCCGCATTGTGTGCTCTCACTATCCACCTCCCCATCAGAGAGCTATTTAAAGTATAACACAAGAAAGTTTCTCTTTGAATGTCAGCTATGTATGGGACGTCAGAGCTAACGCAGTCTTTTGAGATTCCTGGATTTTAAAAACTCTACCCGCTAACTAAGCAGTGCAGCGTGGATCTCATATCTTAAAACAGTAGTTGAGGAAATAACTTGCTAAGAGAAATGCACCAGTGCAGGTCTGGAAAGCTGCACACAACACCACGCGTGTCCATAATCCAGCACCTTCCCAAGAGGAGCCGGCTGCTACTGCGTCCAGGCCACCACCATTTTCAACCTGGTGAAGGCTTTAAAGAGCATCCGTGATAAACAGAGGCAGAGAACTACAGAAGAGAGACTGCAGTGAATCGTCCTCATATGGTAAATATATCCCAATTACAACCACTGCCTCCTAGTATACCTGCAGTAAGCCAGCAATTTTCTATTGAATTATCTGAAAAGGTTTGTAAAAGTACTAAAATCCTGTTATGCTCTCCAATTCAGCATCATATCTCTGCTGATGAAGATGACAGGTACTAAGTTAATAAAGAAAAATCATACAGCACATCAGTCACAGAAGTTGAAATCAGAAGCCACGGCTGCACCTCTGCTTTCCAAGAACAAGATAACACTAGCTCACCTCCATCATTTGTAAGGCAGTCAAAATATATCAAAACCAGTAGGCACATACTGGGAATGAGTGGCATTGCCTAGGGATACTGCACCCATCTCAGCACAACTTCATAATTATTTATTAAGTGATACTCCATTCACAAAATAAAGCAATGTACTTGGGTTATTTCTATATAAACATTAAATTTTTTTATTTGTAACTGACACTGAAATATCAGCCTTTAAAAAAAAACAAGTTACTTAAGCCCCAGGAGCCCCATCACAGCCTCAGTGCTTGCAAGACATCTGCAAAAACCCAAGGCAGAATTTCTTCTCCTATCTGCAGCCGTGCGGAGCCAAAAGCTCCTCCCAGCTCCAATCTGGGTCCAGAGGAGCAGAAAAGTGATTCATCCTCCCACTTTCCATCTAGGCTCCTGCTTCTCTGCCAGAGCTGCCAGGAGGAGTCAGAGCCCACCACCTTTGGCAGCGTGGTGCAATCTATCATCGAAACAGGAGTCACTCCCAGCTCTTCCGACAGTGTGAACATTTGGTGACATTTCAGTTGCTACAAACAGGGAATGAATTTGAATCAGGACCTAAAAGGGATGAAGGTTGAGTCATCCACACTGACTTCTCACTCATTGAAATAGTTTTTTACTTATTCCCAATTTGCAGATTGCTACATATGAACACTATGTTAAAGAAAATATAATTGAGGAGCCCTTTAGCAAGCAAAGAAAAAAGCCAGCCCCCAAAAGTGAACTCCCTGATACCCATCTCTCTTCCACTTACTGTGTTCACTAGACTTCTCATTTCACCCAGAACTGTGCCAAGAGAAGAAAATTGAAACTAACCTCTATCCAAAACAAAATGACAGCAATTAAACCATAAACAAGTTGCTTGGTTAGATAAAAATGAGTTCAAGCCCTGAGCTTGTAGCATTCAATGGCATTTTTAAGCCTTCCTAGGGAGGGATCACCACTTGCTGTTAAAACTCTCCCAAGGCCTGAGTGGATGGCTACAGAGCTGATGTACGAAAAAGCTGCATCCAACTGAGCAAAAGAACTAAAATTAACCCGCCCAAAAAAAACCCACACCAGAAAGTTAACAGTAGGTGTATAAAAATATTAACTTATGCAATGAAGGCAACAGTCTGCACTATTATTTTATTTAGACTAACCACGTTATTAACCAATTTGCCATCAGTAATAATAGACATACCCACTGTCACCACTACGCAGAGAACATCCATTTTGTAAAACATGTTAGTATGAACAATCTAACCTCAAACCAAGCTAAAGCACGTGGAAAATGAAATCACCAAGGAGCCCGGCACTTGCTAAAATTTTAAGCCCACCCTAATTACTGACAAGGCAAAGTGGATTTTTCTTTGCTTTTGACACACACTTCCTCTTCCTCGAACACATCCGATTGCTTTGTATCTTTTCCTTGTCTATTCTAGTCCCAATTGACAAGAAAAAAAAGAAAGCATTAACGCCGTCATCTGGATTAACAGCATTTGGGAGCATTGAAAAAGCTTCCTAAAAACGCAGCTTTTGACAAGAGCAGCCCCACAGCAGCCTTCCCTGACCCTTTTCTTGCTGGACAAAATAAACAGGTCAGAAAGCAAGAAACAATTCCCAGCACCATGCCTTAAAACCAAGGAGAAGGTCTCTGCAGCGCAGGGGCTCTTCTCTTTGCTCTGGCACAACCCCTCTTCACCGCAAACACAAAAAAGACATCCCCTAGGACCGGGCAAGCCCACTCCGAGGAACCAGAGCACTTTATACGCAAGAAAAGGACAGGGAATCAGCCCCCAAATAGTTCGCAGTGACAAGCGCTTCCTGCTTGCTCTACCACGAAGAGAAATATTTAACGTTCACAAACTTTCTCCTATTTAAACTGAAAATCTTCACGAAGCTCCGAAGTTCATCTTCAGTGGGAACAGCGAAGGTTTGCTTCAACACTAAGTGTTTCTCACAGACGTAGGAAAGTGTCAACAAAACCCCAGCACAACAGGCAGCAAAATGAGCATCTCTTTCAGGATTCTCAACTAGCCTCTCTTCTCGGCAGCTTAAAAGATATAAAAATTTTAAAATCTAAATTTGACATCTATGACTGGCGATCTAGTATCTTTGCCAGCACTGAAGTTCACATAAGCCTTTAACTCCTAAAAATAAATCTTAAAGAAAACATTTATTCAAGACTCAATCCCAGTGGAGCAAAAAGAACTTTGGAAGAATCATTAAAAACTGGCACTTAAAAATAGCAAACCTGTTTATTTGCGTTAGGAAATTTCAGGGGAGTGTTTATTTCCTACTTAGTACCCAAACCGTTTCCGAATGGCAGAAGTCAGGGAGGAAGGAAAGAGAAGGGAGAAAGGAGTCAAAAGAGAGGGTGCCTACAGACACGTTTCAGCTACCTGACAGTCCAATTCAAGGCTGCACAAACTTTTACTCATTCATGGAATTGCTTTTGACTGTTCTTCACAGTAGACTCTGCTGAGTTTTATTTGAATGGTGAGCTGCATTCCCCCATTCCCTGTTTCCACTCAGACCAGCGAGCGCCTCTTGACTCCACAGCCGTCTTCTTCAAAACGACGCTGGGATTTGTCATTCCATCACCTCCAAAAAAACCAAACGAGAACAAAAACCAAAAAAAGTAAAAACCCCACATTACAACTACGCAATTATCTCCTCTGCCCAAGTAACTTTTCCTAAAAGGAGGCGACATGTCTTTTCCAGCCACGCAGGCTGCATTGCCAGACAAAATTAAAAAAAAAAGAAAATTAAGACTTCAGTGTTCTCTCAACATGTTTCAAGATCTGTAACTGAATCCCACAAATCTCACTGGACCTTGATTTAGGTCATTTCAAGTAATTCACTATTTAGTCTTTTTACCTACTTTCAGCCTACTTGGAACACAATGCCATTCAACTGTGCGAGATCTGCTGAAAGACCCAATTCAGCAACCCAAAGAACACAGGCTCCTCAAAATAGATCTGAATTACAGCACCAAATGCAGGAGGGTGCCTCTCCTCACCCAAGGGGAAAACAGCACCCACAAAGCTCTGCCACCATCAAACCCATAAAAATGCAAGTTTCGACTCGATGTTCTTCCAATGATCACAAAACACGTAAAGCTATTTGAAAGGAAAAAGGATGGAATTTTGAAGAGGAAAGAAAGTAAATTGTATTACATGCATGTTATAATTACACATACCGTTATGCCCACAGTTATACCCAGAAATAATTTGCTCTATTTAACTTCAAAGTAGACAAGCAATAACATCTATAATGCTTAAAATATGCTACAGGCAGTTTCAGAATCAAAGAATTCTGCAAAAGACAACTCTGGCTTTTGGGCAGCTTTTTTTTTTAAAATATCAGAGATGCAAGAGTTCTCAATTATAAATATTATGTATGATGTATTAACGACCTCACTTTCACTGATAGGCAATGGGTCATCGCAAAACATCTTAAATCTACTTTCAGTCTAAGTGAAATGGGAGTTTAGAAAGTAATGTAGTAATAAAGCATGAACCGTAAGAGACTTACGATAGAGCTGAATAGCTCTTTAGCACATTGAACAGACAGGCATTTTGGTTGGGCTACTTAAAAACAAACTCACCTCTCCCAAGTAAATAAATACTTCATACATTGACAGACAAAAAAATAAAAATAAAAATGAAAGAGCTTTCCAGATATCCAATAAAAACCACTCTATGTAAAAGAAGTGAGAACACCTGCGCTCTAAAAAGTTCGTGGTCAACGGATTTTAATATTATTGCCATAAGGTTAAAGCATGCGTAGTGAGGCTTCAGGAGGATCTTTGTTTTGTTAACAAACTAAGCTTTGAGAGAGGCACACAACTAGAAGAAAAAAAAAAAAGAGAGAGGGCAGGAGAGAAAAGGAACCTCTTTTCCTTGTACATCAGAGCCCTCGGTGCAGAGAGTTGAATTTATTCTTACTATCGCTGTCAAAGATTCAAAGTAGTTCGGTAAGCTCAGTGTAACCTTTCCACAACAGACAGCCCCAAGCAAGGCTGGCTGAATAGTGATCGCTTTCCAAACAAAAATAAAAATCAACTTACTCTTTCCTATTGATACATGCAGCTGTCATCCTCTGCATGCACCTCGCCATCTAAGGTCTCAAAGCAACCTTCTTAAAAGGAGAGGCAACAATCTTTTAGAACTGATAAATATGTTTAAACAGTCAACATATAAATAACTTGTTACAGCAAGGACAACAGCAAACCTTTCATAAGATCCAGAATCCTTAAACTAAAGGTAACAGCAAATTAGCAGCACTTTCATCCCAACCATAGCAGCTGGCCCTGCTGCTCTGGGTTTGGCAGAGGGTGGGGCATGAATGAGAACTATTTGCATGAAGCCTAATCATAAAACCACTGAAACGATGCGAGTGAGCTGGAAAAGGCAACCAAGTATGGAGAAAATTACAGCTGATCTTTCAACTTACAGCAAGTATTTATTATGGAACTTCACAAGCTACAGATGCTGCTTTCTGGAGAAACCTCCAGCAGCAGAAAAACAACACACTCGTCCACTCTGTACGTGTTGGTCTGGCAACAGCAAGCTCTTTCCCAAAATACTGACCGAGCCTTCTCCTGTAGTATTGCAGTGCTCCTACCATGGGTGCTCCTTAAGCTCGAGCTAGAAATTAATCGGTAACAGTCAAGCAAATTTATAAGTCACAGCAAGAATGACCAACTGTTAGAGTATGTTAACCAGAAAATAACTTGAAGTTTCAGAACAAAATAAAACAAAAACCCCAAACCAAACCAAAAAACTTTCTCATCTGGTGGCAACAGCTGTCACTGCTTTCAAGACATAAAAGATGACTCTACCTACAAAGATTTTCCGGAGAGGCCAGTGCCAGAATTTGCTCCCTTGTTTTAAATCTGAAACGAACCTACTACCTGAACCTCTGGGGCCACGTTTGGGGAGGCCATTTTTAGCCAAGATTTCTGGGGATAAAGAGTGAAAGGTGGAAATTAATGGATGCAAGAAGCCCTTTGTAGCTATCTTCTGTCAAGTTCACTCTGATGGGGATAGGGGAAATAACTTGATTTAAAGCCTAAGTAGAGATTAATTCCTTAAGTATGAAGGTAATGCATATAAATGTGTTTGGCATTAGACAACTGGGCTAAATAAAAGGATTTCTCTTGCACTTTTGGGTAAAGTAATTTATCATTACAGGCAGAAATTAATCATACAATGGAAGGTAACAACAACATATGGATTGATAAAAGATCAAACCAACCTCAGAGAAAATACAGACAATCTGGACGGAATAAGAGCACATGGAGGGAGAAAAGGCAATTTAGCCATCAGTAACAAGACTTCACTCCTCACAGGAAATAAAAATCAACACTCAAAGGGTCCAAGAGGTGCTTAGCCCAAGTTCTGAGTTTATCCAACAACGCTGGTCAGCAGCGCTGACATCTTTGGTAACAAAGTTCCCTACTAAGAAACCTTACACATTTGTTTAACATAGACAAAACTTTGACTTGCAAACAGTTGTACTAGATTAACAAGAAACTAATAATTCCACAGCTCTGATTAACCCAACAGAGGTTAGAGGTTAGTGTATTTAAGCCTCTCCTAGCATGTGTGTGGGTGCTGTCCATCCCCCATTTTTGCCCCCCCCCCCCTTTTTTTTTCATTTCTATAGCACAACTCATGGAAGCTCACAAGAGCCAAAAAAAGAAAAGGAAAAAAAAGAAACAGAACAAGAAGCATCCAGAGTTTTTAGACATTCAGCTCCAGGGGGAAAACACAAGAGCGCAGTTTCATTCATAGCAAGTTAAGTTTCCATCCAAACATCATTACCGTATCCTGTGACCTTTGTAGTGTTGCATTTGTTCCTCCCTCCATGCAGTGCAGAAACCCTTTCCCCCTCCCTTTTCCAGCTGCACACTTTTAAGTCTTTTACTGGCAAAGTCTTTTGTTCATATTTCAGCATCTTTCTGCAGCACTGGAGTCCGCCCTGTTGAGCTGGGACACAGACGGGTACAAGCAGCCCACTATGCAGCAGAAATACTGGTGGTTTACCCATTTGTTTTTTAAAGGGTAAATGGGATGAAGCAGGCTTCCTTCTTCAACAGATGGAGAGAACACAGAAAAGTTAGGAAGAGTTACTTTCATTAAAGAGACCAAAGCAAAACCGGGGTCCTTGCCAAAACCACTTCACAAAGATATTAATTTATTAAATTTCTGAATAACTGGTTATCGAACACAGGGGAAAAACCTCCACGGGCCTGCTCAGAGCTCTGTACTTCCACAGTCCATAAAACACTTCATATGCTGTGGTTTGTCATTATCTTGCATTAATACATCCACTGCACATATTAGCAAAAATGGAGACAATTTTTTTTTCAGAGTAATAATGGCTGCTTCTTATTTACATGTTTTCTGTCCTGAGCTTTCAAAAGACTTTGTGTTCATCAGACAGAACTCTTCAAAACACACCTGTAATACACCTGCTTTGTGGTCCACAGAACTGACTTTACATCTACTGCCGACAAAAAAATAAAATAAACAAATAAAAGAATGCTGTCAGTGGATTTGCCAAATGCTCCGGTCAGGAAAGCAAGCCTTTCAGAGGGCAGGCATGTCAGCATCTTAGTAGAATTTACTCTGCCGTGCCTTTGTGCTGTGTGTCCCAATTCTGCTTTAATGGCACATGATGCCACTGTGGGTTTCCAAGAAGGTGGGAGAGCATCAGTTTTCTAGAAAGCTTCGTTACTGTTCGCCGATCAAAACCGCCTGGATGGTTATTCGTAGTGCCATCATCAGTAGCCTTCGCAGAAGTTAACTCATCATAGTTGTGATTTCCAAGTAAAACACTTAAGACAGCCGTCCCCAAATGAATTGGGATGGAGGAAGGAGAATTGCCGTATGCCAGCGAGCGCACAACAGCTACCATCTGCCCGTGGTTGCTGCAGAACTGCCCAAGCTGAGTAACTACATCTGGCAGCTGGAAGTTTCTTGGACCCATAATCCTGTCCCTATGTAAAATTTCTTCATATTTTAATAACAAGCAGTGCCAGCAAAACATGTGAAAAACTCTCCTTTGTTTCCCTAAAAGCAAGAACATGACATAAAATGTGTTTTGAATACCAGGTACTCTTAGCAGCTTAAGAGCAAATGCACTGCCCCAACGTTAACCTGCATAAAGAAAAGGATTTTGTGGAGTTCCCTGTAACACCTAACTTCGCAAATTAAGTGCTAACAAGTGGGAGCATCCTCAAAGACACAAGAGTAATTTATCCCACTATATTTAAACCTCATGCAACAGGCATCTTAAATATTCCCCAAATAAAGGCGTAATCATACGTAACATGCCACAGCCCAGAAGGTTCCTTGAAATTGTCCGTCAATTTGGTTTCCTCCTGCCCTGCATGGATCACTCCCTCCCTGCTGAGAAGGGGAACAACGGGATCAATTAATGCCTAAATATAATGGTTGACACAGGGAAATGACAATCCCTACCTCGTTTCATTCAGATCACTAAACCAACAAAGAGCAGTTGTTGTGAAGGACTTACTACCACAAAGTGGGTTTCCCCTTAAGATTCCTCACCACTAAGCCTCCATCAGCAGCAGACGGTATCGTATTTTATTATTACAATATCCAGACACACTCTGAACAAAATCTAACAGGCTGGTGATTAAAACATCAGCATTCACCATGTTATCTGCAGCACCATCCTCACTATTTCTAGAAGTGGAGGAACAGGACGGATGGGCAATTGGGAGGGTGAGAAATGAGAAACAGAACGGCACCCCATCCATCATTACCGAGTCTCAAGCTGCAAATGCAAGGGGGGAAAAAAAACCTTCACGTGTTTTAACAATAGCTTAAAGCCCTGTACTCTCCTTTACTGTAGGGATTAATGATGATGTGACCAGCGGCCGAACCAATGCAGCTTTTCAGCCTTCCCTCACGCAATGGGCATGCCATGCAGGGGCTAAAAACCCAAGAAAATATAAAAATATCTTTCTAAACAATCCTGTTTGTAGAATAAGCAGTATTTTGTGCTGCTAATCATCCTCTCCCTTTTCAGGTACCAAATAAAGGCTACAGCAAGAAAAACACATTCACTAACCTGCACAGTTTGCCTTATGAAAACCCGCCAATGACACAGAACCATTTTGATTGACTGAGGCTTAGGATCTTTGGTTAGCAAACAATTGATCCACTTGTTCAGAGCAAGCAGTTTAGCAATTCTGGGAGCTACAGGTCTGTCGGGAACAAACCCCCCTTCCTTGCAGGCCCATCAGAGCACACCCCTGCAGCGGGACTGGACTGCTGTCCAAAGAAAGAGTCAGGGACCAATTCCCAGGCAGCAACTGTCGTTATTTTAAGTAGATTCAATTTGCAAGCACTCCCCATCTATAAATTGCATAGCTCCATGGCTTACTGTCTGCATGAAAACCATTGTCCAAAGACAGCGGTACAAAAACAAACCAAAAACCATCCCCTACTTAAAAGGAGGGAAGCCAAAAGGCTCTTCCTGGAAAGTCCTATGATAAAAAAAAAACCAAACAAAAAACAAACAAACCCAAAAAACAAACCAAGTTCAAAATTAGTAGGACTGACCAAATCACCCTGCCACAGCACTTCACAACTGTAGATTAAAATCCACTCTTGGTTTAGAGTTAATCTGTTTATTTGGCTCCTTCTCAAGAGCCAAAAATCCAGGAGCTGCTTATGTGCCACAGGATAAGGCAGCTCCCCTGGCCTAATTCAGCCAATTTCACAGAAATAAAAGTGAAGCAAAAGTTGTTTCTGCAGCATGCTGAAAACACTGAAGACCTAAGAATTTTTGCACCACATTTAGCAACACCCTGACAGAAAATGTTGGAGGAAAAGTGCTCATTAAAGGAGAGGGGGAGAACCCTATGAATGTTTTGAGAATTTGCTGCTTGTGGTTTATGCTAAAGATTCACCGCACTGTTCTGTGCAGCATGCTGCAGCATACAAAAGGGTGCACACTAGATTAAACCGCATGGCTGTGCCAGGACTATCAGCTGAGATTTACACCCAGGCTCAGCTCACATTTACACTTACTCTTGCTTCCATTTCTGCTGCCTTGCCTGGTTAAAGACCAGCAAATGCTGGGCTCCTTTCCCCTGACGGGCACATCCTCGTGATGCCGGCTGTCACTGACTCTTATCTAGGTTCACCACAGGCTGCACACTGCCATCCTAACATCATGCCCACACTGCTTCAGAGCGCAAGCAGCACTCCCAAATAACTCTGGCTCTTATAAACACATGATCCTTTTACATTCAGAATTGCAGAGGAAGTGATTTTTTTTTTTTTTTTAAATTCCCAGCCCCTTACTTTTTTCCCAAGCAACGATTAACTCTCACTATACCAACTCAAAGCAAAATGACCGGGTTTGACCCAAAGCTGAATTTAAGCTTTAGAGTTTAACAACAGTAAATAGTTACTCTGATGGCAAAAAAAAATATTTTAAATGGTTCAAATCCATTTGCAGCATCTACTTGGAAAAAAATACCGGCTGAGCTTCCTCAACACAGTTACTCTAGATCCACGTGTGTTTTCTGACTTTGAACACTCACATCAAGAGTTTCACTGACCACTACCTGGAGATTTCACAAAAAGAAGGTCCTGTTTTGTCTTCTGTAATATTGCTATTTTGGAAAAAAAGGGGAAAGAGAAAGTAGAAATGAAGAATCGTCTCTAACGATGGAATTACTGTGAAGTCAAGACCCTTTCTCCCATTTCCTCCCATACTTTTTTATCCCTCGGCAAATCAACCGCAACCCTGCATTTGCTTCCATCATCTACAAAACATTGACAATATTCAGAGAGCAGGACTCCTGTGATGTCGTAGAAATTCTCAAACAGAAAGCATGAAATCTGCAGAAGTCATACAAAAATGAACTAAATAAAGTCATAAGTAATGAATATCAACTGTGCATGGGATTGCAAAAGCTGTTCAAGAGAACATGTGTTTAAACATACTTTCCATCTCAACAAAGGTTTAGATTTTTCACTCTTCATTAAGACAGCTGAAAGAGTTGGCCAGGCAAGTAGGTTCTTCCAAGTAAATTCCCAAAATGAGCAAAAATTAGTAAGCATTAAAAACAAAAACAGAAAAGTCAAGCCTTTCAACTAACAGAAAAAGGAAAAGATGCTAATGTATACCCTCACCACGAGAGGAAATCACTTAGAGCTAAGGAAAAATGTCGTGGGGCTCCTTTAGTTGGGAGTTAGGGAAAACTGGCTATCACTAGTAAACTTTTTATAGAAACCCTACTGGAGTTACACTGGCAATTCCTTCTGCTTTTGGAAGAAACTGCAACACTTAAATGGACTGAGGTCTTTTGGTCAGCTTTGGTCTCTTGCCTTGCAATGATAAATCTGCAACAGAGGGATTTTGGAGATGGAGAGGAAAGAAGGAAGACTCTGCATGCTTTCACCTCTTCGCATCCTCTTAATAATCCATTAGTAGGATACACAGGACAAAAAGAAATACAGACTATTGCTGTAACATCAAACCAGTCTCCCAACAGCCCCTTCCCCCTTTCTGGCAGCAGGCTGCTTCATTGGCCCAATCCAGCTCCGAAACTCAAGGGATTAGCACTATCAAGTACTGCAGAAAAACAGATGATCCTACAGCGATTCCATAGCCGGAGTTTGGAGCAAGTCATTGTTGCAAACAAATGGAATCACTTACATGCACAGAGTAATGATTAACTGTAAAAACCCCTTAAAAGGTAGTTTTACATTTTCAATGTAAATGGTTATCCAATGTATACAAACTCAAATCTCAAAATTCCAAACTATTCCACGCCACCACATCAGGGTGCGTGGCTGAACAGTCTATTTACACAGTGTATTAAATAGGCATTGCCAAAGAAGTGGCCAAGAGCTCAGCCCTAACTCCCTGAAGCACACATACGTGGTGCTGTATCTGCAAACCGAGCAACAGTGTGCAGTGACCAACTTGGGGACCTGAACAGAAGACATACACAAAAGAGGAATCATCACACATACGTAACGTCAACAGTACTGACAATCCCCAGGCGCACAGGTTTAGCAACAAAATGAATTACAGTGATTTCAATTTATTGATCGAAAAATCAAAAGATAGTTCTACAAATAGCTGCTTTCTAGACAAGCGCTGCATGTGCAGTGTTAACAAGAAAACTTGAGAGAAATCCCAATTTTGTTTCAAACCACCACCAAAAGCATCACCCTTCCTATCGACAATTGCAGCTGCTGACCCAGTCATGGCTGCTTTTGTCATCTTTCACACAGAGAAGGTCTGTGCTGCTCCCAGGCGTTTACCAGTACTAAAAACCGCCGACCATCACTCAAGGTGCTCAGATGTAGCATACAAATGAGATTTGTGTGCAGCAGTTAAGGCATTTTTAAGCAGCACTTCAGGCAAAAGATCACAATCAGATCAAATAAACTATCAGCCATTCAACCCAGAGAAGAAAAAAGGACTTATCTGAAATTTAGCAGCAATATTGGGGACGTTAAAAAGAAAGTTTTAGATATTATAGTAGCCTGAATCTGATGGCAGCTGGGAGGCTTGTCTGAAGTTCTTCTCAGGCATCTTCTCTTAGTTCAAGACACACTCAGCTAAATAGCCAAGCAGCCACCTCTGTGCTGTGCTCGCTCCTGCTATAAATTACCTCATCTATTTTTCATATTCCTCGTGCTTTTTGGACTGTGCTGCAAGATCTGCAAGAGATGCATTTTAACCTTTGCTAGAGACTACTCAAGGACAGAAGTGGCTTACGAACCCTCGCTGTGTAAAAAATTTCAGTATTAAAGTTCTGTAGCCCAAACCATGAAGCTATTTACTGAAGCTTTATATAAACTAATTAAATATAAGGCTCTCGTGGGACTTGAGGAGAAAGAAAAGAATTAAGAGATAAATCGCTGGCTTTTCTTTCCTCAGCAAATGTACACTCCAATTTAATACATTAAACCAAAGAACAGTCTGGCAGTCCTTGGTCGGGCATAGATAGGCAGCATCCAAATCTCACATGGAACACACTGCACAGCATAAATTAATTATCTCTGCTTTACCGCAACTTGCACAAAGGAATTGGGAGAGACAATCCAGACAAGGGGATGAGCTTGAGATATCAAAGGCTCCATATGGAGACCACAGAATCTCACTTTCCAGCTTCACAGAACTCATAATCTTTGTGAGCACACGGTACAGAAACATATCAAAGCAGCACTTCCCTCCCCTGCTGACCCCATGTCATCTTGTCAGGAGAATTCCTACCGCATGACACGCAGCCATTTCAGAATTTCCTCCAAGAGAGAAGCTCTCTCAACAAGTCTTGCAAGAAGAGCCTACTAATACTGGGAACCTCTCCTCCCCTCGCCAACAGCGTGAAACGTGCAAGTGCAGATGGCACAGCCATGCAACCAAACGCAAGGCAGACTTTGCTTGCATCATCTGAAGGCGAAAGACTCAAGGTCAATGCAGTTGTTGAGGAAAGCCACCCTGTCTGGACACCTCAGCAAGTTAATTCGCTTCCGCAGAAGATGGTGAGTTTGTAATTGAGCCTCCAGATACTAGAGACCACAGGATCATTGGACAATTCAGGTTGGGAAGGGGCTCATGAGGTCATCCAGCCCAATCTCCGGTGGTCAGCTCTGAGGTCAGACCAAGTGAGTCAAGGCTGTATCCAGTCTGGTTCCAGCAGCCTCCAACGACGGATGCACTGCACCACTACCTACAGCCTGCAAAGCTTGTCCTCAACCGCACTGCACAAGTAATTAGGAAGAAACACGTCACTTCCTCCACGTCCCCTGACCACTGCACAGTAAGTCTGATGTGTAAGATCGCCTTCATCTTCAGAAATTCATTTCATCCTAATGTCGATCTCCCCTGCCATTAGCTGCATGCACAAATCATGGGAAGAGCTAACTCCAACCCAAAAGAGGCAAAGAACTGGCTGTTGGAAGAAAACAAGAAATACCTATAGCTCACGGCCATGGGAGAACAAGAAGTTTCACTCACCAACGCCCTCTCGCCCCCACACACCTTTTGCAAGAAAAATTAATGAGTTCATTCAGCAACGGGAAACCAAAAATTTTGCATAGCAATGATCTATTATCCATAAACCATACTATTCGTTAAATAGTTTTTGATTAACAACTGAACGCTATTCAATTTTTAAACAAAGTTCAATCATCCCACTATTAATAATTTAAAATGCCTGAGTACGTGTTTGTGTATTAACTGTTTTAAATGAAGCCTCTAAATATGGTTTCCAACACACAGCCAGAATGGAGCAAAAAATGTAGTAAGTTTCTAAATGTTAGTGAAAAACGTCAGAGTATTCTCATCTGGGAAAGAGATGATACCTTCCAATTTGTGTAGCACACACCAACACCTGATTCATCTCACTCCCACAGCGACTGCTTCATGGCATCATTTAACAATGCAAGAGAAAAGACACCAAACAACCCATAATCAGAGTTAACACCATTTCTACGCCATTCCTGCAGTTAAAGTCAGAATTTGACCAGGACCCTAAAATTTTCTATGGAAGGATCGTGATATGTTCAATGACTAGGCAGCTCCACACTTTTGGATTTAAGCGTGTCTTTAGTACCGTCTCATTTTCCCACCGTGGTAGAGAGACCAGCACATCTCTGGAATTAGAGAGGCAAGAGGTCCTACCGCTGACGAGTCTTGCTATAGAGCCAAATCACTATCCAGCTCAGAGCCAAGGTATCTATGAGATGTAAAGCAAGTTTCATGGAATTTTAGGAAGGGCTTATAACTTCAAAGTCTCCCCCCAAACTGGATACCCAAAAGCAGAGGGATGACGATCCCTGTTGTCAAAGCATCTCATGAAGGGTTGAAGCCAGGTAGGGAAGGGAAGCTCCCTGCTGCTTACTTGGGAACAAATGAGGTGATGGGGGAGTGGATTGATACCATACTGCCATGTGTATTTTTGAGCAGTTTGGCCCATCTACACCTCCCTCTCAAGGGAAGAGCAGGAGATGGATTAGCACCTTCCATCAGCCACTTCGGGGCTGTTTCCAGGCGTCCAGCGCAAGGCTTCCCTGGCATCACCCAGCTGACCTTAACCTCCCTGCAGTCCTTCACGGCAGGCGTGCACCTCGAGGAGTCCCCTGCGCCGGGAAAGCTGAACTGCAAGAGGGATGAATATCCCAAGACAAACTCACAGCTGCCCTCGCCACTAATTCAGGAAGGAAACCCCCCTCTCCCAGCTTCTCATGATCCATTTGCACAGCTCTTCTCTTCTTAACCTCACATATTTAAGATAGGATCATTTTATAAGGCAAAAAGCAAAAATATCTACATGCCACGACAATTCACTTTTGGGACCACATTTACAGGCTGAATTGACAAGTCTCTGCATAAGCACCTGAAGAGATGAACTGGATTTTGGCAGTAATGGCCTCTGCACACAGAGAAGGTCATTTCAATTTTACCCATCTCTTTGGTCTCTCTTTTGAAAAGGAAAGGAAAGACTTCATTCCTTTTCTAATGCATGAAAAAACCGAGAGGTGAGAAGATGCGCTTTACTAATTCTAAAGCCTTCCTTCTTATCGCATCCAATTCACAAATATTGTGACTACAAGCTTGTATCTATCAGGCACATTTTGATGGGGTAAATAATGAGAGAGTATTTAGGCTTTTAATTTTACACTGACTTCAATTCCCATTTCCATCAAAGACAGCTAGAAAACAGGAATAGAAACTAAACTAGTAAAAAAACCCATGCTCTTCTCCATTTCTAACTTTAAGAACCCAAAAGTTTAAAATAAAAATAAAAATCAACTCCTTCTCAGCTTTATATTTGCTTAGATAAGCATATTTAACATAAATGTCAAAACTACTTCTAGGTACAGAGTACTAGAAAGCGTAGGACACATATCTCCTGTACGACATGTAGGTCAGTGCAGGACATGCATCTTGCAGGACAACATGTTTTAATGATTTGCGACCAGTGAGCAGCCCCCCCAGTAGGAAAAATAATTAAGTACGTAATTGCAAAACAATATTTTAATTGTCAGTTTTAATCTAGGTTTCCTACTCAGCTTTAAATCACATTTTTTTAAATTGCATTGATTTAACTCAATCAAGCCTGCCCAAAGGCCATCTTTCCTGCATGCTATGAGCATACCAAGCAAGTTTTAACCTATTAGATAAATCACTAGATCTCATAACTTCTTAACAATGATATATCAAGCCATACGCGAGTCACAATTTTTTTTTTAAATAAGCGTTATCTTGAAAACTTTGCAAAAATAGGAAGCTAAGTAGACATTTCACCATCTTTTTTTTTTTTTTTTTTAACCTAGGGCACATGATAGCCTGAAACCCAGCCAACTGAATTCTGCAGAAGGCTTGCATGATCATTGCAATTATGCCTCTGACTCCTTATTGCCTTCCTTACGATGCTGGGAATAACACTGACACGAGTTTCAGCCATTCATGTATGTATGCGTACATACGTGTGCATGCACACACCCCGCAACCTCAAGGTGTTATGCTCAAGAGCACAGTAAGAAAAAACAGGCGGTAATATTATGGGCTCACCAAGAGCAAAATCCTGAATAATGGAACTTTCTAGCACAAACAGCTTTACAGGGACCCTCAGCATGGTCCCCATTAGTACCAGTGGAAATATGCTCTGCTGACACTACCCAGATTTTTAAAAGATTCCCATGATAGGAGGAGGATTAAAAGGCAATTTAACTGGCTTTCATATTTCAAATGCAAAGCCGTATTTTAGAACAGCAGACAGAAAAAATATGGATCTCTCAGAACTCAAGGATTTGTTATAGTCCATAAAAAAGCCCTTACCGTGATACCTTAAAATGGCAATACCGTAGTAGGAACCTACCCCATGGGGACAAGAAAAAGCATTGCAAACCCGATCCAGCATTGTATTATGAAAAAGCCCTGCAAATTCCAGGCAATCTGCAAATGATTTCCCCCTTCCCCACCCAAACATCTACTGCAAACTCCTACAATTGCAAGTCAGGACTGCAATAGCAAAAGACACGAAAATAAAACCATTCCTACCTTTAACTTGAGTGTCATATTCAGCTATGATCTCCTTATCCTTTTTGAATTTTGCTGGCGACGTCATGTTTTCTTTTCCAAAAAGATTAACCTCAAAACAGATCCACCAGAACACAAGATATAAATGCAATTTCGCTCCTCTCAATGCAACGCCTTGATTTTCCGCTTGTCCTCCCCCCCACAAAAGGGAAAAAAAAAAAAAAAAATCAGTCCATGGAGAGAGGGTGTGAGACAGAGCACAGCAGCAGCAAAATGCAGATGTTAAGAGATCAGCGGATGGAAGAGGCAGCAGTTTTGTCTCCCTGCACCAAAACCTTTAGCAGCAGCATCAGACTAGCGAGATCCTGCAGCCCCCAAAGGCTCTTCCTGATTGCTAACGTTAATAGCACGGCCAGGGAGTGGAAGTCCTTCCGCACAACATGTTTTGTGTGGGTTTGGTTTGCCTTTTTGGGTTTGTTTTTTTTTTTTTTTTAATGTGCTCAGAGATGATGCAAATCAAATCCCAAACGAGAGCAGAAACGGAGGACAAGAAGCCGTTTTCTTTGGTTTGCTTGCCTGCAAATGCAAAAAAAAAAAAAAAATTTAATATATATTTAGAAAATTACAGCTTGCAGCCAGCAGTCACAAGATGCGCAGCCAAAATTTGGGATTGAAAGAAAAGCTGCCCTGACATTGCAAATTATCCTCTAAGCAGCAACATGGGGTTAGAAATAAAGCCCGGCCAGGTGACCAAGGGAAAACGCCTACACGGCCGCCCGCCCCAGGGCGGGAGAAGGGGCTCGCTGGGAAAGCGGGGTCCCGGGGGAGCGAGGGGAGGGAGGGGAACCAGCCTGCGCGGGGAGCGGCGGCGCCGAGCGACGAGAGCCCGGAGGAGCGGCGCTGCGGGGGGGGGCGAGCGGCCAGAGCCCGGCCCCCCCACCCCGCACCCCGGCCCCGCACCCCGGCCCCGCACCGCCGGCGGGAGCCGCAGGGCGAGCCCGGGCGCTCGCCGGCTCCATCCGCAGCGTCTCCTTCGGCAGCTCCGGGCTGAGGGGGGGGGGGGGGGGGGGTGAGGTTTTTGGGGGTTTTGGGGTTGTTCGGGTTTTTTTTTTTATTATTATGTTGGGTTTTCCGGCGGCCCCTCGCCGGGGCACGGCTCAGAGCCGGCCCCGATCCCGGCATGTGCGAGGCGGACGGGAACCTGCCCACGGGGGACGGCGGGACGCAACTTTCCTTCCCGGCTTTTATTATTATTATTATTTTTCTCCCTCTTTTCGGGGGAGGGAGGGGGGAGGCTGCAGCCCCCGCCGGCGGGCAGCCCCCCGCACAAGATGCGCGTACGGGAGGAAGAAATAAATAAACACGGCACCCGCCGGATCCGCATCCCGCCCGGGAAGAACAATGAGGGCGGCGGGGAGAGGAAGCGTGGGGGCGTCCCGGGGGGGGGCCGGGGCTGCGGGACGCGGCCCCGCGCCCCGCCTCAGGGCCGCGCTGAGGGGAGGCGGCGGGGCGCGGGCAGCCCCCCGGCGGGGCGGAGGGGAGGGAGGGGGCCCGGCGGCCGGGCGGGGCGATTACCTGGGCGCCGCGGAGCCGCCTCCCCGCCTCCCGCAGCCGGGCGTCCTCCGGCCGCTGGCGCCCGCCGCCCGGTCCCCCTCACCGACCCAGCCGCCGTCCGGCCCCCGCGGGGACCGCCCAATCGGTGAAGAGCGCTAGGCGCGAGCGACGGGCACCGCGACCAACCAAAAGGCTCCGTCTCTCAGCTAGGCCCGCCCTCCTTCCCGCCGCCTGGCACCCATAGCCCCGCCCCGCTAGGCGGGGCCCGCCGCAGCGCAGACCCTCCTCCCTAAGGACTAGCTCAGGA